>CM076446.1:28625841-30098341 GCA_038419695.1 Scomberomorus guttatus
GCACATTGTCGGTATGACAGCACGGTACAGCACGTACATAAAACCAAACAGGTGTGGGCTTGTTAAGCATGTGGCATACGAAGCATGCTTTTCAGCAGCATGTCAGCAGCATAGTTACAACTTTTTGTGTTTTGATTCAATTATGAACCACTTGGTGATTCAGAGTGTTCAGCTTTTCAAGTCACTGAGTAGTCTGTATCTTTCTTGTGAAGCTGTCCTGTGTCTTCCCTGGCCCTCTGGTGATGACCGTCTTGTTCTCCATTCCCAGCTGCAAGATGGACCTGTGATGCATGTGACATCTGTATCTGCCAATGGACGTGCTAAGCCTGTCAGCTCCATAGCGCTCAGCCTGTCAGTCAGCTTTGCCACGAACAGCCTGGGACCACAGCTGTCATAATGATCCAACGATAGAAAAGAACAATCTGGTGATCTTCTCTTAGCCTGACTGAAACTATGGGTGTTCTTGAAACAGTAGTCAGCTTGTCTTTTTTCAACTGATATAGAACAGATACAGAAAATGGCTTCTTTCCCTGTAATGTCTTTACTGTTTGCTGTTTTATTATGATGATGATGATGTTGATGATTAGTATTACACAACAAAACATTTAAGGGATTGAATCTACAACCCTGACAATGCCTCTGTGCTGATTAGTTCACTCCTAGGCATTGATTAGCTGGATGTTCAAGGGGATAAAACACCATGTTTGCAGATACAGGAGATTTACATTTCCAACAACCCTTCGGCCATTCCTAAAGGATTATTTTTTACATTTTCTACTACAGAATTTTTTTTTTTAAATATGTTTTTTTGCATAGTCTTAGCTCTGGAGCTCTGGCCTAAAATTTACTTGGACAGAAATATATATAATCTTAGTAACAGTATATAATCCTGTAACAGTTCTTTTCTCAACATGTAAAAAGTGCTTCCAAACAAAGAGAATAAAATGTCAAAAACTGTTTTCTATAACAAATTGCACTGCTAAAACCATTAACGACCATATTTCCCTAAGGTGGATCCTTGACAATTATTCATTACAAACAATACTGGTCCATTGGGTCTATCACCTTTTTTCAATTACAGTTAAACAGGTTTGTAGTAGTTTTAAGCACTTAGTTAATTGGTTCTGTTTAGGGGGGGAAAATTAAACCCCCAAGTCTTGACTGGCCTAAGAGGGAGCTATTGGTTACAGGTCATCTATTTGGTACAAGAATATATAAATCAGACCCAGAGGTAGATAGCTCAGTGACTCCTTCTACTTTTTGATCTTTTGCCATTTAGAGACAGCTATGAAAAGGTTAGTGTGTCAGGCATTCTGGTACGGTGGTGGTAAGAGCCAGTGTATGAATAGAGCTTACAAGAATAGCCAATTATATTTTAACAAGACTGCTCTAGACTGCTGGTACTTCATTGATGTATACAGGTCTATAGCTTTGAATCTCCTGGGAAGACTGGAAAGGTAGGCCTATAACGAGCCAGTTATTCAGACAAGATAAGTTCTGCCAGCCACTCATTACACAGACTGTCACTGCTGATAAAACCTGATGACTTATCTTGTCTGATAGCTTTAATTTGTGTATATGATATGATCATGATCTGTCCTCTCAGCGTGATGGTGATGAATATTAGGGCATGTGAATGTGCCTAAGGATGCATAAGAATAGCTCTAAATCCATCAAAATTATACTGTACCTTAAAGGCATCATCTGCAGGATCACTTTAGGATTACATCTGTGGCCTAATGCACCACAAAGGTAATATCAGCCATGTTTTTGTTGCCATTATACAACTAAAATAAACGCTGGCTGAAACAAAGCAAAAAGACAAGATGCAAGCAAAAGAGGAAAAAATCTTCACCACATGACAACACATAAGGTGCATAAACAGTGAAGGTAAATTAAGACGCACATTCACTAATTTGACAATACAGACAGTAAGAAGCATACAGAAATGCAGCAGGTCATACAGATATAATGTCTCAATAAATAAAACTTCTATCAGAATAATTTGGTTATAGAAGCTACAAGTAAATTAATGTGATAACTAGTTATGAAATCAGTGACAGCTAACATCTAATATAATGTATACATTTAAAAATGTATTAGATATGTGAAGGATCACACACACTTCTGAAAACCTTGAAAGGATGATATATCTCAGAAAATCACCATATATATTTCAAATATATAGACAAAAATCAACATTTTCACCTCATTAGAGCATGAATCCAAATGAAGGCTTTGTCACGACCGGCTTGTATGCCATAGCAAATAAAGGGGTGCTTGATTTGATTTTTCGACAGTGGTGATGGTGGCGGTAATGTGCCAGGAAATGTAGCAATACACCAGGAAAGGCAGGAAAGAAGACTGCCTGATAGCTGTCATAGATGTAAACAATGTATGTTTCAAAATTAGAGATAGAGATTAGATGTGGACTCTTTGTGTTTTTGTTTTTTGGGGTTCCTATGTTCTCTCTGTGTGTCTTTATTTGCAGTTCTTATTCTTATTGAGTCTGTCTCTGTGTCTTCCTAGTGTTTTTTTTTCCCCTCTGCCTCTCAGTCTGTGTGTGTGGTATGGGCGTGTCTGTCTCTGTTCTTCTGTTCCCTCCACACTTTCCCTTCACACCTGTCCTGCATTGTCCTCGTTAGTCCTGCCTCGCTCCCAGTGTTTTTCCCAGCCAGTCACTCCCAGCCTGCCCCTGTGTGTTGCCACCTGTTCCCTGTTGTCTACTTAGTTCAGTTTGTACCTAAGTTCAGTTATTGTTGAATCGTCTGTTATGTTCAGTCTTTTCTGCTCAGTTTGTTTGCTCAGTTGGTCTGCTTAGTCTTATCAGTTAAACCTCGTTCAGGTGTCTTAGTTTCATGATTTCTTCGATAAATATTCTGCATTTGATCCTTCCTGCCTGCCTGCCGTCTTCTGCGTTTGGGTCCACCTGCTCCACAATCCGTGACAGGCGCCTGTGGTGGCAGCTTTTATAGCGGATGGGAGCATTGGTCCCAGGTGCTAACAGTTACTATATGTGAGCAGACCCACAAACCAGTTACCTGCAAGAACAAACAAATAGATACACTCGAGCAGGCAGCCCATCGCAGCATTTAACCTCCGATGAGGGAATTATCATTCAATACAGAAAGTTACTACACCTGGGCAGAAGCTGTTTTTTGTTTCTGGTTATTCTGGTTGATTAGAACACTGCTCAGATTACAAATATATTTATATGAAAATAAAGAAACATTTCCTGTTGCCTGCTGCATTTGCTGTACTGTTTATTTTCATATATATATATATATATATTATGTCCACTCAGATTGTTTCTGGCATAAAAGCTGTCCTGAGCTGCATTTACCTGCACCTTTTTATCATCTCTGACTTACTCATATACGTTACATATATTATATATTGTGTGGTAACTAAATGGAAATATTTTGACTTCACAATAATCTAGTTTGGAGTTAGTGTGCAGGTACTGTTTACATACCTATCTCAGTGGAACATGTTTTCATTGATCCAATGGGTGTTAAGATGCAGTTTTATGTGACTGACTACTCATTGTAAACGAATGAGAAACTCATGTAAAGGGCATTAAAATGACAGTTCACATTTTTCTCCGGTGTTAGTGTTCAACAAATTCAGCAAGGACTGTAATGAGGCTGCGGGTTGTCTTTGCCTCCTGTTACCCAAAGCAGAGTTTTAACAAGGGCGTTGTGAAGACAATGCTGTCATATGGCTCTGAGTGTGAATACAACGTTGTCTGCATTCAGATTGCGGTCTCACTCTCCCTGCTCAATGAATAATGCAAAGCTAGCTAGTCAGGTGATAAATTCTCGAGTGTAAATCCACAAAGCACATCAGTGAAGTGACTGTATTTTGACAGTACATTGTCAGATGGAGTGGGTTCATACCAATCTGCAGAGAGCTGAGACACGAGACACTTCAGTGTTAACAGCTCCACTGAAAAGGCTTGATGTTCTGAAGGATAAATGATTGGGGATGCTTTGTTTCCAATTTGGTCCTTCTCTGAGTGATCAGATCAACATATAATGAAATTTCATTCAGTAATAATGTGACCACAATGAGACAGGGAAATTGCACTGGTGGCTTTTGATCATGGACTACCAACTACCAGTTACAGTGATCCCCAATAATCTCAGCCGCTGTATTTAAACATAATCCACTGGCAGTCGCTCAGGTGATGATGAGTGCAAGACAGTAGTACACAACATAAAACAATAGCAGTAACTAGTGTCCTCTCTGTCAATCAGTTACATTTAAAAAGCTCCATAACTATATTATTTTTTAATACACACCTGAAACTGTACTGCTGCTTGTACTATAGATTACACCTTTATTTTCTCCACACACACGTTCATACACACAAAGAAGAAACTTTGATACCATTAAGACTGTGTGTCCAGATTATTACAAAAGAGAGAGGGGGAGAAAAGGCAAAATGAAACAAATGTGTATTTATATAGCCAAAAATCCCAAATTTGTCTCAGCAGGCTTTATGCAGCACTCTCTATGTTTAGACCACTGATTCAGAGAAGGAAAAACAAAAGGTAATGCTCATATGAAGGCTACAGGCTGCTATAAACCATAGGATTGTGACGATAAAGCTCTGAGGCAGGTTGTTACACACATGCAAAACTCCCAACAAGTCCTCCAAATAAAACTCAGCATTCACAAAAAAATCCAACCTAATACAGAGCAACACTGTCAAAATTAGGGAGATGTAATATTACAATTCTATTTCCGGTCATTTTAATTTCATTTTAATGACTAGTTGTTAATTTGTTTTCCAATTAAACCGATGATAATTACATGAACTAGAGATCATCACAGATCCTTTCCCTGGGTCCTCTTCATAGTCAAACAGATCAAAAAATGATTTGCTCATCAAATTAGCATGTGGCTTTTACTCTGAACACAAACTACTCACTTTTTAGTACAACTTGAGACAAGTGAACACAATCAATTATTGAAGTCAATCAAACAGCACAAAAATCAGATAATTACCTGAAAGTAATTGAGATACAATTAGTAATTAGGGTAAATTCTACAGTATATACTATTATTTCCAAAAGTAGAAAACATCTAAAAATGCCCTTATTGGTTAAATTTGGCTTGTTTAGATTTGTTATTTATTGATTGTAACAGAAGTCTAAATTGAATTGAACTGAATTTCCCTCACCAAAGTATAAATTATGTTACTCTGATTTGATTTGTAGATAAATAAATGCTACAACTAGTATTAGAATGTGTGCTCATTGTGTACGTGTGTGTGTGTGTGTGTGTGTGTGTAAGAAAGAGGGAGAGAGATTCAGCAAAAAGTAGCGGAAACATCAGCAGTGCACAGGTGCATGCAGGCATATGCGTACATATGTTATGGAAGCGAGTGTGATTGATAATTTTGCCTACCTCACCACAGGCTCTTCTCTCTTCATGCTTCACTGCTGTAACCAGTATTACCACAAATATTGCCTGCACAGACGTTGATCTGTTGGTTTGATTTGGGCCTACTCCATACCAGTGTGCACCCAAGTGATTTCTAATTATCATCACCGTAACACATGGAGAGGTGAGTTGACTGCAGTACGTTGGTAGCTCTCTCATTAAGTCCTGGAACAAAAAAAAAAAACGGCTTTACATGCAGTCTCGTTGAAAGAGCAATTAAGTCTCGATGCCACTGCAGACTGTACTCTTTTCCACTAGTTTACATCATTAGGGCTCAAAGGTGCTTCACTCTGCCTGTGGGAATTGACTCTGAAGTCCTCGGAGCCATCTCATAAATCAAAAGGATGTTTTGAATGCTCTTTGATTGCTTGCACAGTTCCTGAACAGGTGCAGACACAAAAGCTACGATTTTCCATGAAATTGAAAATACGCTTACTGTCTAATGTGCCATTAGGATGTCGAGTGTCAGCTGCTTACCTTTCAACCTATAGGATCAAACATTGGAATGCACCACAAAGGTAATACCAGCCATGTTTTTGTTGCCATTATACAACTAAAATAAACGTTGGCTGAAACAAAAAGCAAGCAAAAAGACAAGATGCAAGCAAAAGAGGAAAAAATCTTCACATTGGTGGAAATGAATGTACTCACAACAATATATATATTGTTTCTCCGGGTCCTCAATAAATATATATATATATATATATATATATATATTGTTGTGAGTATACACATATGTGTTGTTGTGAAAGTATTCACAGAATGTTTGTAAAGCACTTCCAACACTCACAGTAAGCTTCTGATCTGTTTTCTCTGTCATAGAAAGGGACTGAACAACTGAACTGAAATAGAGCTTTTTATACCATATTAATATTTTAAGAATTTTAATATTGTTAGTGTGAGAAATAAAATGTACACAGCCGTTTTTTTTTGTTGCTGTATGTATGTACTGTACCCAGATGGCATCTCTAGTGTCAAGGTAACTTATTGCCCAGCGCCCAGTCTGAAACAGAAATACAAATCAGATTCACATTCCATTTATCTTTAATTTGTCACTCTTTTGCATCCCTGAAGGAGAAAGGTACAGCAGTTATCACCAACGTCCCCTACCTGTATACACAATAAGCCTTTATTCTATTATGTGTTCCCTCTGCCAGTGGTACTTATACATTACTTCATTATAATGCTGCTGTATATGGAAGTGTTAATGTGATTATATTAGTGTTGCAACTAATTATTTTCATTGTCAATTAATCTGCTCATTACTTTCTCAATTCATTGTTTTGTCTTTAAAATAACAGAAAATATCTAAAAATGCTCTTTATCATTTACCAATAATTTGCCATCTTCAAATTTCAGTAGTAAAATATACTTTTTGTGGTGTTTTTTCATAAAATAATTACCAAGTCTGACAGGGACACCCCAGCTGAATCTAAATCAAGACCAGGTCTAAATCTAGGTCCATATGTGCCGTTCCCCCGTACCTGCCAAACCTCACCTCTGGTTCCAATCTGCCTCCTGTCCACCTCTGTAGTTCCCAGCTTTGTTCTTCCCTCCATTCTCATTCATAGTTCTGAACTGGGACTGTTTGTCATGAGCTCTTATCCTTAGTGTCCCTGTCTCTTGTTTTTTTGGTAAATACATTATGTTCAATGTCTTTTATGCACACAGTGCTCCAAAGACAAATGTCTGTACATTTGTGTAATTGTTGTAAATATGCTCTTATAGTAAGCGACTCTTCATTTTAATCCTCAGCCTAGATGTTTTAGGCATCAGAGATATGACACCCCGAGTGAACTATACACTGTAGGCCTGCTATGTTTTTAATTAGTGAACAGATATTATTGTAAATGATAATGACAGCAAGGACGTGAGCACAAGAGCATAAATTGACAATTTAATGTGGTCACAAGATGAGGCATGGAAATTAATTCTCCATGTATGCTGATAACTTTCATGGGATTGCGTAACATCAAACAGGCAGAAATACTGAATGTGTGGAGCTGGCTAGCAATCACTTGAAATCAAAAAGATCAGCAAACACACTGTAGTGCAAGGCAAGGTCAGTGAAGAATTATTAGGGGTGTACTAAGTCTGAACCTTGAGATGAAGGGAAATTTAGATAGCAGATCAATCTCCCAACCTCAACCAACTTCACCTCATAACCTTCAGGAAATGCAAAGAACAAAGAGATGTATCATCTTGCACTTGCAAAATAACAAGGTGAAGTATATTTTAGTATTACACTTTCCTGTCAAGGGCACTGTGAGCTGCAACAGCTTTTTCTGTACTGCCTTTCATCCTATTTAAATGTGGAATAATTTATTAAATTAGAACCAAAATAAATCACTTTATTTGTCAAGTGTGTGATTCCGCTTATACACGCCATATATTCAGGGGTGTAGGTATAGAGGCTCATAAGCCCACTCTGTCTGGAGGTAAATGCCACTGGCAGCTTTGGAAGTTAATGAGAGCTGCGCCAGGGGTGGAAATTTCAAATCACTTTGCTGATTTAAATTGTTTTGTTGATTTCTGTTCCCAGATTTGTTGCTAGTGTTTATTAAGTTTGTTCACTTTTTCTAAGAGATCATGTTGCAGTTCGTCAGTAAGCGAACGCATCACTGTTCATACAAAATGTGACATTACAAAATGAAATTCTCAGAAATTAAAGTAAAATTTTGTGCCATCTAAAATCAGGCTCATGTTAACTGGTGTAAAGCATTTGAATACAATAAAACCTGCTATCTTATTGGGCTTATTAAAAGGACAGAGATGAGGGCTTGCCTCCTCCAGGCTTATTTTACACTTATAGGTTTAAGTTATCCTTGTGCCACACCCAATTATGTTCAAAGCCCACCCTCACAATATTTCTGACTATGTTACTGACTAGTTTATGAGAGATTTGCATGAGCACGGCAAGCCAACTGGTATGACAGGCCAATACATAGATTCTGTTTCTATCCAGACAAGAAAGGGTAGCACAGAAATAGACACAAGCCTCCTGTCCGTCATCCACCCAGCACGTCACAACAAAGAGCCAAGAGGTTGCCTAACCAGCTAGTTTCAGTTGTGATGTAGGGGAAAGTCCCCTCATGTTTTGAATACAGATGGTACAAACCCACAAACAACAAGACCAGCTCTTTCTTCAGCCCCCTAGGAATGCCGGCCCAACAACACACCAGTGAGATTTCCAGACTTCTCACTCACCAGACCATAAATAACATCCTGCAAACAGCAACGATCGAGATAACAAAACTCCTGCATGGTCACTAAACCAGAATACTGACCCTGTCACCTTTGACTCATCAAGCCCTAAAGAGCCAGCAACATGGAAAGACCAATTCACACTTCAGTGTGAGCTGATAGCACAACTTGGATAAACATCACCCCACCACTTGCTATTATAACTCACCTCTAGGAACACACACTCACATACACACACAAATGTGGCACAAGGCCTGGACCCCTGTCGTTTTCAGTCAGATCAAGGAGAACAAAGGACTGTAAAACCCATGGACTTTAAAATGGAGTTTTAGATTTTGTCTAAGGACAATTAATATTGTAAGTATGTGTATGTATATCACCTAATGTGTCTGCTTTAATTATACTTTAATTTAAGCCAAGAAATGTATATGTACACTAACACAGTCCCATCGTCTTTGATAACACTAAGGTAATGCTTAGTAAAAACATTAAAGCTACTATCCAAAATGCAAAATTAGAAATCAAGCAATTGTTATGAGACTATCAATTTTGATAGTGTAACCCGCCTGTCCATGGATGGGAGGGGATTGATTTTGCCCAGGCGGACCAAAACTTTATCTGAGAAACCATGCTTTTAGGCTGGGTTTTTTTTTTCTTGTCCTGCCTTTTTGCCATGCTTTTAAGCTGTTTTCTTTGGTCTTGCTTTTAGTTCTTGCTTTTTGCCATGCTGGTTGAATGCTTGCTTTTTGCTAGTCTGAAGATGTGATTGTGAACAATGGGAGGTGAAACCACAAAATCTAAAGTCATGAGTTACGAATCGAAACTAGGAGAGCCTAAACCGGGAGCTGTCCTCCAATGGGATCTTTTCAAATCCAGACCAGCCGACTTACTCATCATTTTAAGATCCTGACTCCAGCTTCTCACCACAGCACATCTAACTACATTCTCCGCAAGAAGCCACCCCAGGGAGCAAGCAAGTATTTCAACAAAATCTTCATTAACTTGCTTAAACCCTGGTGCTTTCATAATAACTTCAACTGGCAATTCAGAACTAAGCTGTTGTACCGTTGATTTGACTCTCTGCCTCTCAGGTAACAGTCATCTCATCTGTTTATTAGGTCTCTCATACAAAGTACACAATAGATAAATGTGCATCAGTCATTTCAATCATTCACTAGTCCTAGCCAGTTTCATCTGCTGTAATTATAATTTTAGTAATTGTAACTGTAGTGTTAGTAATAAATGTGTGTGTGTAACTTAAAGTGAGCTTATTGGTGTTTTCTTGTGCTTGCATCTCAGTCACTTAACCTTAAAAAACCTTTACCCTCTCAAAATCATAATTAAGATTGATATCAATCCTAAAGCTAATTGAACTCTTCCCCTAATTCATATCACATACTCTGATATGAATTATGTCGCTGGACAAATAATTTCATATTTGAGTCGTGCACAATAATAATTCATACTTGCCCCTTAAAATTATAAAACTATTTGAATTCAAATTCCTTACAATGACTTATATCAAGTTACACAAGTTTGATAAAAATATATCCACAGGAAAATGTGCTGTGCTGTAAGTAAACTGGCATGCTAACACATTACATGCAAAATCATACACAGGGAAAGAGACAATTCAGGGCACATACAGTACAGTTGGCAGAACTATACATCATCCAAACATTCAGTGAATATACTATGTGCACAGAAGCAGCATGGAATATCTTTCATGGGTTTGCTTAACATCAAACAGGCAGAAATACGTGTCGAGTTGGTTAACAATCACTAGAAATCAAAAATCTAAGATCAACAACAAACACAGTGCAAGGTAAGGTCAGTGAAGATTTATTAGCTTGTACTAAGTCTGAACCGTAAGATGAAGGTAAATTAAGATAACAGATAAATCTTGCAACCTCAACCAACTTCACCTTGTAAGCTTCAGAAAAATGCAAATAACAAAAAGATGTATCATAGCACTTTAATATTGCAAAATAACAAGGTTAAAGCACCTACTGTGAAGATTCCCGTATATTTTATTTGCCTTTCAAAGACACGGTGAATCATTAAAGGGCAACAGCTTTTATAGTAGGCCCTGTTACCCTGTTCAGAAAGCACCAGAACGTCTTTATTTACCCCGTTCAAATATGTATGATCCTTATTTATCACAGTTGCAGGGAAACATACTGTAAGTAAAATGACATGCTAACACATTTGATGGACAGCACAGCCTCTTATACAGTGAAAGGAACAGTACAAGGCACATATGGTTGGCAGAACTATATATCATCCCCTGAACATTCATACTTAGGCAGTATGGAATATAAAGTGATTACAGTTGTGTAACAAGGTGTGGTTAGCATGTAGTCGACCAGACAGTTTACAATGATGGGTTAATGTTGAGCAAAATGAGAAACAGATTAGGAAGATTGTCGAACATGGACATAATTCCTGGGGCTGAAAAGTGTGATAGTGTGCAAAAACCTGTGCTGACAGACAGTGTAAGATAAGTGCAGCCTTGCAATAATGTTTCAGCAGTAATGCATATCATACTGTAGTCATAGGCAGAGCAGGAATACAGGTCCATAGGCGGCTCCATGGGTGGTGAGGAGGAGTCTGACAGGGTTTTTTTAATGTGTGTGTGTGTGTGTGTGTATTCCATACAAATACTGGGAATACAGTACATTTCTGAGAAATTGCTGTAGTCAAATTAGGCCAGTAGGGCTTTTTTGTTTGTTTTTGGAGTAAGGGGTAATGCAGATTTGGATTATAGATTCTAGTCGTCATCTGTGTGACAAAAACACTATTTTAAAGCATGAAAAGGCAGTAAGACACAACAGCTACATATATGAAGTAAAAGAAAAACTGATCATGAACATTTTTCAATTATTTTCCAATTAAGTGTTTGTTTGTTTTTCACCAACAATGTTAAGACATTAACAGCCATAAAACAGCACAGTTAAATACACTTTTCTTCCACTGTGACTGACAGCAGATAAAATCCCATCTGCACAGACTAATTAAAGGTCAAACTATTATTATTATATAATAATTATAATTTATTATTATTCTAATAATGGCAATTTAAGTGATATGTAATATGCACATTAGCCTCATATGTGCTCTGTCACACTACTAGTTGTTACAGGCAACTATGATCGAGTGTAATTTCTATTTACAACACAGAGAGCAATGACATTTCAGGGATTTCTTCAGTTTTAGAATAAAGTTTTCTTACTTCAATTACAGAACAAAAGCACAGACAAGAAATGCTCTATGTTCATGGTGAATAATTCACACTCAAGGGGCTATTAATGTTAAAGGTCTACAGCCTGCAGTTGTACCACAATGAGTATGTGATATCTAGCATAAAATATTGCTTCTAGTAAATCAGCAGTCTTCGAGCCAGAACCGCCTGCAAGATAATAGCCTATTTCCTTTTTCTTGGGCACACGGCAGCCTTATCCACAAGTTAATAATTTGTGGCATAACCTGGATGTGAAACTGTGTCCCACTCTGAGAACACAAAAGCTGCACAAAGAACAAACAATTACACTGACCCGGCGGTAATAGTTGGGTTAAATTGTGTGGTTAAATAATAGGGCTTAGATAACTTATTTAGAGGCAGTCAAAGTGAAACAAATATAAATGTTTGATAAAATAAGAAAGGGAAACTAGTGACCAAGTGTTTATTACTGACTTGATTTTTAAAAGTCAGAATTGACTCACTGTTGAAAAAGGGAAACAAACAGTGATCTCCCATGTTCAAAAGGTTTTGTTGACCCATTCATTCACCTCCCAACATGGACTTGGCCACTCTAATAATGTCACCTTGTTTGCTCATTTGGTACCTTCATAATTACTACTGCTGCTGCTAGAGAGCTTGTATCTCTTGAACGTAAACATACTGTATGTCGTTTTGGGGCACTTTCTTTTACCCTTTGGAAGGCACAGACAAATGACGTCTTCCTGCTGACAGCGGCGTCAGATCAGAAAACGCTTATGTGTCGTCCCAAAGGCCAGTTACAAACAGCGTGTTTTGTCGTGTAATTTGGAGGACTTGTCGGCCATCAGCCACCAGCATGGCTAAAATGGCGTTTGATTCAGCACTTTGCTGAAAACAAGAGCATACAGTATCCTCATTTCTATAATAAATACTGATACTTAAGATATACTTCTTAACCTTAATCTCGCCATAAAAAGATCAAATTTAAGACCAAATTTTAACTTTAATGACTGATGAAAAATATAGATATTGTTCTTACTCCAGCTTGTTCAGCATGTGAAATATATATCAACAGTATTGGCTTCCTGTCCATGGAGAACCTAAATAATGTTTTTGAAATGCTCTAACTGTCCCTGACAACCTCTCACTGAGCTTTTCATCTTGTATGAGCATTAAATCTTAGACACGCCAACCAATTTGAAGTGTGTACACATTCTGTCTCCGGCATTTATACTGTGTAAGATTACCTTCTACCTTCTGACACCTGGGTTGTTGATATCACAATAAAAGCCTCTCAGGGTTTGGAGTTTATTCAGTTTTGCCACCTAATTTCTTGAATATGTGCTGGGATCCCTGTGGCTGCATAGTAATTCAGAGGCACTAGCACAGTAAACTGTTTAGTTAAACTTGCTGCACATGCCAACGAGGTAATCATGTTTTAGTGATGAGACAAAAAAAATAAAAATATCCCACAGAGTCTGGCAGATACAGAAACACTTCAGACTATGACAGCAACATAATCGCATTAATAACCAGTGGTTTATTTGCCTGCGTGGCCCATTTTGATGTAGTCTGTGACAACTACTATAGTATATGTTATTACTTTCTGCATTTATTGTGTTACTATCTCCAAAACAGAAATTGAAGCAATGGCCTATTTGTATTTTGTGGACAATCGCTCTGACATTAATATTGTTTTCATACCTATCCCATTATGCAAAGTGTCCAAATGGAGGGCATGTCAGTAAACTGGCATCGCGAGCATCAGTTTAAACTCTGGCAACAAACTACAGTGTAGTTGACTGTTCATGAATTCAGAGAGCTAACTGAATTCCTGCTTGTATATTCCAAGTGTGACCTTCTTTTCCACCTGTTCGCAGCGCACAATGGCCGAGGAGTATGAGAGGTGCAGCAGAGTGGGAGTGAACTGTTCAGTGTCTCTTCTGGCTATGCTTACTGACCCGACAGATGTCAAAAAAAGTGAATGTGAATAATTAAATCAAAAGTGAATAATTCAATTACAAATTAGGCTCATATGTAGCAGTTATGCATTTCCAAAGCTTGTTTTGATGTATAGTACCAATCAAAAGCTTGGACACACAAAGGTGTGTACAAACTTTTAAACATACTGTCCGGTCCACAACTTTACTGTTTCAGTCATAGTTTTTTTCCTTTTCATTATCACAACCTGTGTCTGGCGCTCTGCAGCGTGTGTGCACAGCTGCTCTCTGCACAGGCAGTCTTTCATCCTGTCCTCTGTCCTCTGCTGCTGGTGTGATTGACTGCCCGCAGGTACCGCTGGTAGAGAGACGAGGTACTGCTTTGTTTCAGTAACTAAGTTTATAAGAATTTGCCAAATGTTAAGATACATGGCAAACTCAGATAAACAGCCGACATACAGGCAGCTTTCATTGTGATGCGCTGTGGTTACCGGCAGTGGATGGGACACTGCGGGCAAAGCAGTTGAAAATATTGCTTTTCTACATGTTTTTGCTTGTTGAACAGGTGGTTCAAAAAGCCTCCCAATTTTTGAAACATAAACGTTGGCAAGTAGGTGCTAATGACCTGTGGTTTTAGAAGTCCAGTAGTTTAATTTCTGCTAACAGCTGATACGTCAGCACACAGATTTCTGGTTGATGTCAGGTGTGGGTAAGGTAGACCTGCATTAAAACAACTCAAGGCGCTATGTTGTATGTGGGTGTGTTGCTTCAGATACTGGACTATGCAGAAAGGATCCGTTATTTTATCTTTTGTTTTGGTGATTGTAAGATACAGTAGAAATATAGTGTTCTTGTTGCAAAGGAATGCACATATTCGATTAGCCACCACAGCAGCTTGCCAGATGACACTGTTTCCCTCAGCATCTTCCAGTGCAGATTTTATACTATTTATACAAGTTAAATTAACTGAGTTGGAGGAATCTCTTGTGCTTCAGCCCCTCCACAGGCGGAGGTCAGTGCTCTCAGAACAGGACCAATTGTAGCAAAAAGTTCAACGGGCCACTTCTGAACCCAAAGAAGATACTGGAGCGTACGATACGATTTATTCAGGTGCAAACGACTAACATTACAACGCGCACTGCATCTTCATCAGAGTCAAACAGTGATGACATATTTTGAAAAAGTTAAACGCCCTCCTCCATACACAGAACAGTCTCTCATTGGTTAATAAGGATGGGAGGTAATCAATCAATAAACCAATACATTGACAGCACTCACTCTATCTTAAAATCAATACAAATTCCTCTTATTGGGACATAGATCACAGATAACATTAGAGGCTAAGTTCTTCACTGAGTCCATGCGGTTCAACTGTGTTTAGTGTGTATATTCGAAAAGCTTCTCTTCTCAGCAATTTGTTAACACTATCACCTCCTCTCTGGGTGACTTCTTCAATGCCCCAGAATCTGAGTGATGCAGCAGAGCCATGATTTGCTTGAGCATAGTGTCTCGCTATTGCATAATCCATATTCTGATTGCAAATAGCAGCCTTATATTCAGCAATCTATCATTTGAGGGGACGTTTGGTCTGGCCCACACATACCATCCCACAAGGACATTTCAGAATGTAAAATACATGGGTAGTATTGCAGTTTATGAGTGAGTTAATGTTGTATTATTTACCTGTCTGTGGGTGAAAAAAGTGTTTAGTGTCTGAATTGGAACAGTTGGGAACAGTGACCACATCTATAGAAACCAGAGGGTGGAGCGGGCAACCACGTAGTTTTTAGGGGGGGGGGGGATTCATCACAGTGTGAATAAGATCTTCTGAAAGAAATAAGAGGGGGTTCAGCACAAATTTGTGTTTGAGATTTTTTTTTTTTATATAATGTTTTTAATTTCTCCTCCAATGGGAAACAATTCAGTGGAGAAACAGAGGCGTGATGTAGATGAGTGCTTAGATTTGTCAAGGAGGTGGGCTCTTTCAGTGCACACCGCCCTCTGATAAGCTGCCAAGATGTCTGTCTTCACATAACCATGAGTTCAGTTAACATATAAATAACAGAAAATGACCAAGAGACACGAACATAACCAAACAAAAATAAATAAATAAATAAGGAGGGATGGGGTGGGGTAGGAGGGGGGGCATTAGGATTGGGATGGGGGTGGGGTAGCTGTTTATTGCATATCTTGGGCTATATTGAAATAATGTTGTTTTATGGAGTCCATCTTTGGGATAAATATTATTCCATTTTTATGTGATCTCTGATTGTAAAGGTTAATCTTTCCACGTCTAAAGTTTGTTCTATTGTTGATAGTCGTGCATTTAGTGTTGGTGGATTTGACTGTTTCCATGTTCTTGTCACCTGCTTCATGGCCGTTACACACATGTTAAAGAGGTACATGTCAGCCAGTTTTATCTTTCCTAGTAAATTAATACCCAAATATTTTCTACTTTCAGAGGTTCTTTTAAGTCAAAAATATATTTTAAGGTTTTCTTAACCTGGACACAAAAGGGTATTAATATTGCACATAAAAAGAATGTGTGTGTATAATTTGTTACTTGGTCCTCACATCCTCTCCAGAAACTAGTCCCTGCTAAGGAGTAACATTTCCTTTTCTTATAAAGTGTAATAAAATATCTCATGCTCACTTTCCAGGCAAATTCCCTCCAGTATTTTGATTGTGATGTCTTCAAGTTTCCACTTTCCAATCTTGTGCTGATATGTTCATTTCTAATTCTTTTTCCCATTTCTGTTTTATTTTATTATCAACAATGATGAGCTTTTGCAATATTTTATAGATATTTGAAAAAAAAATTCTTTAGCTTTATTTCTATTTTGAATCAGGTATTGTGTTAAATCATTTTTTGCTTTGTCCTCTTCTAAATGTTTCATGAGATAACTTCTCACCTGTAGATACTTGTTTTGGGTCTAACTCATATTTGGAGGCATTTTAAATGAATTCATTGTGTGTTTTGTAAGTAATGGACAGTATGTTACTGACCCCTTACCAGCCCGACAAAAGATTTTATCAGATCTGTTTGGAATAAAGTGATGGTCATGCACCATTTCTCTGAGATATACAGATTCATTATTTGTTTTTAGGGTTTTGCAAATGTTTCCAATTCATTACAGTATTTGAAATACATTGGCTCTGCTCTGTTGTTTCCGTGCTTCTTTTCCTATAAATGGTAATGTCCCAATTGATATCGTCGCCATTTCCTTTTCTATATTGATCCATTTCGCCTCTGTTTTCTCTTTCATCCACTTCATTATTGTGGGAATTTGTGTTGCATGAAAATAATTCTGTAAAAATGGAACACCTAAAACTCTTTCCTCTTTCTGTTGTAGTAATCCTTTAAATTTGATTCTCTGTCTTCTGTTATTCCAAATCAAATTTGAAATCAT
Source organism: Scomberomorus guttatus (assembly GCA_038419695.1). NCBI lineage: Eukaryota > Metazoa > Chordata > Actinopteri > Scombriformes > Scombridae > Scomberomorus > Scomberomorus guttatus. The sequence goes on from CM076446.1 coordinate 28,643,067, forward strand.
TTTAGCCCATATATTAGGAATATGAGGAGAGGGTCTCCCTGCCTGGTTCCTCTTTGTATTGTGAATCTTCTTGACAGTGCACCATTCATTTTTACTCTGGAAATTGGATTACTGTAAATTGCTTGTAACCATAAGCTAAATTTCTTGTCTAAGCCAAAACTGTTAAAAATCTCAAACATAAAAGGCCAACTCACTAAATCAAAGGCCTTCTCCACATCTAATGTTATTAGCAGAAAGTCTTCATTTTGCTTTTGACCATAATCAATTACATTTATTGTTCGCCTAATGTCTGCCAAGAGCTGTCCTGGAATTAAGCCACACTGATCTGTGTCAATTATATCTGTAATACTGGCTTTTAATCTATTGGCTAATATTGCTGATATTATGTTATAGTCTGTGTTGAGCAGTGATATGGACCTGTATGAGGAACACTTTGTGGCATCCTTCCCTTCTTTATAAAGAGAGTTATTATAGAGGATCGCCATGTTTGTGCCCATTTTCCCTTTATCTAATGCATAACTGTATGCTTTTAATAATAAGGGAGTTATTTGGCTTCTACATTTTTTTTATAAAATTAATTTGTAAATCTGTCATCTCCTGGAGATTTTCCTACTTTTGCAATCTCTTCTTTGTCAATTATTGTTTCTGACTGATCTGTTTTTTTTAATTTTGTGATATAAGCTTTCTTCATTTGTCTTTTAAGTTTATAGGCCAAAATTTTTAGAGATTTTGGTTCACTATTGTAATTTATGTTGCCAATGTTACATCGTTTTTGAACATGAAGAAGTAATCTAATCTGTTAAAATGAGTCTCTCCCTGAATAACATGTATATTCTTTCCTATATGGGTGGAATATTCTCCATATGTCTATAAGGCCAATCTCTGTGCTTGCTCTCCTTAATATATTTGCATTTTTTCTGGTCTGTGTATCTTAGCATTAGAGGAGTCAAGCTTGGGGTTCAATATTAGATTTAAATCTCACCTTAATATTACGACCTCCTTACTTTTTGTTGTTATTAACTCTATCAGCTGTGACATAAGCTCTCGTCCTGTGTCTGGCAGATAATAAACGTTAAGGAAAGAAATATCTGAACACTCTATTTTACTAACGAAAACATATCTACAATTTTCTTTTTCAAAGGCTACATGGGATTTAATTATTATGGCCACTCCTCTCCTGAGCCACATGAGCCATAGTATAGCTGGCAGTATAGTTCACTCAGTCTAGGCTCCAGTTCAGATACTCTCATGTAAAGTCTTTAATTTCTCCAGAGATGGAGTCCTTCAGCTCCACAATTAATTGTTTTATCTCACAAGCATCTGCCATTGTTTGTGCCTGTAAGATCAAGACCAAAGTTTCGTTCAGATCAGATTTGTTTTCTTTTTTCTTGTTTTCTTTTTCCCGTCGCTTCTTCGTCCCCGCAAGTTTTCTTTACTGCATGTTTTCTTTGCTTTTAGTTAAACATACTTAATAACTTATTTGCTGAATACTTGGGGTTTTGAGGGCATAGAGTTTCACGCTGCCATCGCCATTGATCACGTAAGTAAGAGCTGAGCCAGGTTCAGTGTTTTTGCCAGAGGACCCTGCGGTTTTTTTAGTGGTGCCCTCTGCCTTGGCAACCCTGCTGCTTTACCGGAGCAGCCTCATTCATATCAATGAGAGGGCTGCATTTTCTCATGCAGGGCTAAAGTCAGTCTGCAGTCCGCAATACATACAACTATTAATATTACTGGACCCTGATTCTGTGATTCAGGGTCATCATGAAAATATTTATTAAATAAAGTTTTAACTGCCCTGAGCCTAAAGCTGTAATAAATGTAATAAAATATTAAAGGATAGGTTCAAGTTTTTCAAGTCTCTCTTAACACAGTAGTCAGGTGCACATATGAACACTGAAAAAGTTTGCTCGCTGTATGAATGAATGAATGAATTCTTATTTTCGTGTCATATCATTAAAACAACACATCCTCATAATTAAACAACAGTATAGGTCTAAAATTCAGCTGGCACAAAACAAACTATACTTATGTTTATGCCATCTAGCGACCGTAGTAATGCACTCCAGAACGATCCATAGGACTGTTATATGTCCTTGTTTTGTGCAAAAATGTATTTAAAAGTTTTATTACATGTAAGTAAATATTACATGAGGCTTCAGCAGACTGAGTTAGTCAAGTAAAGTGGATATCTTCCAGAGTTCCAGTCTTTTTAGTATATAATTGACTCTGTGTTTCCCTGGACAGTGTTTTACTGTGGAGCTGGAAGGATAGTAACAAAAAGAGGGAATTTGGCACTAAAAAGACTATAACTTGATTTGACTCATTTTGTCATCTGAAGCTTCATGTTAGCTTCACTTACATCGAAAGCACATTATGAAGGGATTTCCCTAATGGACGGTAGCCTATTAACAGGAGGAATGATTACAGCATGAAAAATCTGTTTCACTGTTCATTTGGGCACCTGAATATAATATAACTCTGAAGCCATCAGATAATATTTTCACATCACATACATGGTAAAACTTTGCATGTCCCAGTCATGCTTTTGGCACATAAACCATCACAGAGAAAGAACACATCATCATTCTTAACCACAACACTTAATCTGTGTTTTAAAATTCATACTTATTTTCCCATATCTTAATGAGATTATATGTACTTCACATGCAGTATGCCATGAACAATGGTGTACAGCCATTTTTAATGTTTCTTTATTGTTTGCTAAAGAGTATATAGTCCCATATATTCATTCATTGATTTATAGAATCAATTCTAAATGATACCATATGTGGTGGACACTATTTGAAGGCTTGATGACATCATCTAAGTGGCTAACATGTTTTAAGAACATGGTCCATTATCCACTTCTCCTTTTACCACCATATAGTTGGAGAACCTTTGCTTACAGTTTTACTCACTTATCAGAACTACAGTGTAAATCATATAAGACGGTCATCCCCTCATTACATCTTGCTTGAACAGTTACAGATGATTAAGACCTATTGCTGATGTCCAAATCTAATACTTTTCCTATCATTTAATTCTCCCTATGCCAGCCGACCATTGTGACAGTGTTAGATTTGAGGATCTCTCTCGGAGGAGTGAGCGGTTTAAAAATAGAAACTGTCATCGTTGGTTACTGTGAATGTCCATCCTATAAAACAGACAGCTTCTAAGCTGCCAAGCTTCCTGCAAAGCCAAACACCCTCTCCTCTTTTTATCAAGAGAGGGAGTGCATTTTGAATAAATATCATACCTGCCACCACTGATATTGATTTTCTATGCCTCTGAAAAACTAAGAATCTTAACTGCACCTAGTATGTGGCTGTCAGTCCTTATGCCCTGTGGAAAAAGTCCATTACTCACTCACGCTGCCTTTTTTAAGATGAGAAATCAGGCTTGATGAGCTGGTGTCAGAGCTTTTTTTTATACTTCACTCTGGACTGACTAATGCAATCAAAACAACAATTGAGACTCTACAGCTCAGTGAAAACCCCCCATAACACAATCTAAGATATAGTAGATGCATAGTAAACTCATGACAAGATGGTTATATGACTTCCACTTGTATCATAGCTCTGTCTTGGGGACAGTAATATTATATAAAATGTGGCTGTTATTTACCATAATACAATGAAAATGTGTTTTAATAGCCTCCATCTGTCATGCTGAAGAGAACAGCACTAAAAGGTACTGTGCATCTCCTCCCCCAGGGAAGGAGAGAGGCAGGAGTGAGTAAGGAAAGACAGATAGAGAGGGTGTTGTTGAGGCTGAGCGAAGTGTAAGTCGGAAAAGTACAGTGAGAGCATGGAACAAAAAAAAAAGACCAAACACCTGACACCTGGTTGGAGACACAGCTATCATTAAAAACAAACAGGCCAATAATGAATATTGTTCAGCGTTCCTGTAAATCCCCAGATGCAGGTGATGCAAGTATTGCATGTCACACAGACAGAATGTGAACATGAAGATGAGATGTTGTTGTTTTTGATGCTGAAAATAATTCAAGTTGTATTTTGCTCTTCTGGTGAAATGCAGCCAGGTTACCGCCACATTCAACACGTTATTTACCTCTGAAATGTTCTCTGGCTGGCATCCAAATTCAACAGGGATGTGGAAGGAGAGAGAGTGGACCTGAATGCTAACATTCTCATTTTGTTTGAATAGTCAGAGAGATGTTGGCATAAAAGTGACTTGATTCACTGCAAGACATAAAAAGAAATTTTATCTGCTCCACAGTGGTCCCACTGAGATAGTAGCAGAGAGTTATAGCAATAGATATATGAATTGAAGGTCACCCTTCATAGAAACAGTCATAGAAAATAAAACACTGCAAGACAGAAGGAAGTGCAGAGCATGTAAAACCGGCATGTTTATACATATAACAGTAAATAAGAAGTGAGGATAGGAGTATAGTGCTCTGAGACTTTATATAAATGTATTTTGAGGAAATTGCCTATAAAACTCCTCAGCTGCACTTCACCTATTGTAATTTTACAGACTGCAAAAAAATAAATGATAATGTCATAGCCAAAGGAAAGCACAGCAATAAGAAAGCATTACAGAGATGCCACGGAGGACTGCATTTATTTTTCAGTGCCTCTATACAGATAGATGGACAAAAAGATGAATATTGTGGGAGATGATAACTATTCAATACAGGCATGGTGTCATGCCACTAAGCAGACCCTGCTCCTAGGGGGCAAGTTGAATAATGTACAGTGATCAAAATTTCATTAATCTTCTGCATGATTAAACGGTAGTAAATAAAACATATCCGCGAGTAGCACTGACAGCATAGTAAGAGACAGGTCCACATAAAGCAATGAGAGTTTGATGGGTCGAAGCACTGAACAGGCATTGAGGGAGTTTAGTTCTCAGATCTAAAAGTTTGCTGAACTGGAAAACAATATCCTCTATTGAAATATAGATTTTTTTGTTTTGGTTCATGTGAGATTGACTTTGCTAGAGGAGACAGCCACATCTGACACCAAGATGTGACCCAGCCGCTCTCTGTGGGGCTGTGCATTGGTTGTTGACAGACATCAGCTCCAAGCGTCGATGGAGGGCGATAATAACACCCGAGGCAGCCCTGTGTGGGCCTTATCCTTGCATTCTCTGTATGCAAATCATTAGCTACTGCCTCCTTTGTTAAGCAAGGTTTGTACAGTGTGCTCCTCTTCCTTTATCATTCATACTGCCAAGCCTGCGGAAATGAAAAGCAATGCAAATATGCCTGGCTCTTAGGAGTCGGCAGATAAAGCAGGGAGACCTTCAAACTGCAATGCTTCATCCGCTTCAGTTTAGCCTTGACCGAGGCATGCAAATTATACCTGAGACGTAGGGAGAGTGACGCCGCAAGCTGCACAGGCGCAAAGCTGGGGCTTGAGATAGGCAAATCTCTCCTGGAGCAGGGTTAATTGGCAGAAAATATCTATAGAAAGGTTTAGAAAAAGGCGTTTGTGAAGTCCCACCAGAAAAAAGCACACATATTTATGCCTTATACTGTTCGAGACTTGACAGTGAAACGCTTGCGCAGCATTTCGACCTCTCATTTTTGTCATTTTGCTTCTAGGCAAGGATGTGTTCTACTGCTGACCCAGGTACTGTACAAGGCACGATTCAGCACTGCTTTATCAGATCAGTATTATATTCTCAATTCTCCCTGGAATTTTATGGACTCTTTCAGGAGCTTCCTGTAGTGGTGTGATTCTTATTGGGTTTCTGGATGCTGCTTTACGTATTGGGTACTCTCCCAGGATAACATCTAAGCTAAAAACTTTGGATAAATGAGAGCTTGCGGCAAAACTGAAAAGAGTACAAGTAAACAAAGCCTAGATTATACAGATCCACAGAGGATGAGCAGGCATATTAATGGCAGCGAGTACATGTTTTTCCTGCTGCCCAATTTAACTGTAATGCAATATCGAAGATGAAGATGAATCAATGCTTGACTGGGGAAAACATGGCTTGACAAAAAATATGTGTTGTAACATTTTTTTCATAATGAACCTCATGTTGATTTATATGCAGCCACAGTGCGTTTGAAAGCCTCAGCTGGCTGTGATCAGTTTATTCATGTACTGTAAATACGTAAATGTTGCTATACACACCTGAACCTCCACCTGACTCCTCTCATTATCGCATCATTTATGGTTTATTTTAGCATTGACCTTTTCTGCTAATTTCCTGTAGGCAACTGCTGAGGCTCAGTTCAGCCCCTCTCCCCTCCACCCTGCGGCCATTTATATGACATTGTCAACACTGAAGGGGGGCCTTTATGTGGCTTGACTGCTCCATGTGGAGTTAGTAGGAGGACAAGGCTATTAATGTAACTTTCAGGTCAAAGGGCAACAGCACACGTTGACCTGATGATTGGTCATGAGGAAATAACACACCGCTTCATTTCCTACTATGATGGATAGTGGATTGGTATTCCTGGCGGACTTCTTTGACACATGTTGAAAGGGAGCAGGATAAAGAAACACAGCAAGGGAGAGAGAGAGAGACAGAGATAGAGACAGGTAAAGAAAGTCAAAGGGGGGAAGAGGCGGATAGGAAATGGTAGTGTAGGGGTTCCCCAGTGTGTTTTCAGCTGCAGTTTGAGCTAGCTCATAACAATCCCGCCTGTCTCCCTGAAGTGCAGTGTGCCAGCAACGACATAAGCCGCTGGCACTCCACCAAGGATGAAGGTGAGGAGGCATAAAGGATGTGACAAAACCAAGTCTCAATGGTGATCATTTAACTAAGAACTTTTGCTCAAAAACTGCACGCCTGCAAACTGCACTTTGCCTGTAATTGACAAAAACTGTCAATTTCAGGAGATTTAAGCAACTTTTTCCCTGCCTTTCTCGCCTTGTTATTGCCTTTGTACTTTAACAAAATGGTTAATGTCTTTTTTTTGCAATGCTCTTGAGAACACAAAGCAACAACAAACAAATAAACTAGATAAATAAAAATAAACTGTGTCCTTTATAGTGATGTCTACAGTAGAGGCATTACATCAGATTTTTCTCCCTATTCCTGCTCTATTTTTACTCAACATTTCTTCTTCCAACAGATGTAGAGGTAAGCTCATTGTAATTTGAATAACCAAACACCAAAAAAGTGAGAAGATAATCCAAATGATACATCAAGAACAGGATTTTCAGTTGCTGAGTCATATTGAAATAGCAAAAGTGTAAAATCATTAGCATAATATTGCTCCAGATACACTGTACTGTAATATCTCTAAACCTGAACTGCCTTTCGCATTAGCAGTGTTCTTAATCATTCTAAATCAGTCATATAAAAAAAAGATCACACTCAAACTCCAAGATGTTCAAAGATGTTTTTAATTTAGCATAAGCTTGTTAGACAATGTTTAGACATTTAACATTAAAGTACTGTACCAAAAGAAACAAGCACTGTGTTTCCATATGCCTGCAACGGCATAAGTGTAATACTTTATCAATTCTTAAAGGACAATTATGACCAAGTTAAAGGAACAGTTAGACATTTTGGGAAATACACTTATTTTCTTTCTTGCTGAGAGTTAGATATAAAGATTGATACCACTCTCATATCCGTCCGTTAAATACGAAGCTACAGCTAGGAGACTGTCAGCTTAGCTTAGCACAAAGACTGGAAACACGCGGAAACAGCTAGCCTGGCTCTGCCCATAGGTAACAAAATCCACCTACCAGCACCTCTGAAATTACAAAGTGTGGTTTTACGAGGGGGAGGGGGGGGGGGGGGGGGGGGGGACTGTTTCTTGGACGGTTTGTCCACATTTGTTTTCTCAGGTCTCAGCTGGTTTCCTGGAAATTGCTTCCAGCCAAGAAATAGTCAAGGACATAACCATCAATGAAACCACAACTTGATGTTTATACACTTTGCTGTTCAAACAAGATATAATGTGGTAGGAAGGTTTTTTTTTCCCATTTCCAGTCTTTGTGCTAGCTGAGCCCTTGGCTTCTTACTTTGACAACACACGCACAGCAATTGAATCAAAAAATTAAAACATGTCATAGAACTACTCTCTAGTACATGTACATGGCTATTTTGCCTTCATCACCTTGATGAAGACAAGATAATCAAAAACATCAAGGCAAGACAGATCTAGTGGAGAAGAGTTGTGCAATGTGATTTAGTTTTGATGTAGCTTCATATTTAACAGAGAAACACAAGACTAGTTTCAATCTTCATATATAAGAAAATACATAGCAAGAAAAGACATTTCTCAAAATGTCTAAATGTTGTCAAAACTGTTCTTTTAATTGCTGAGATCTGGGAACACGGTGAAATCACTACAATGAAGTCTCACAATGAAACGTGCAGACAAGCTGGTTAAGCGTAAACGAGCCAACTGTTTAGCTAGATTATCCATCATTTTATGTGGTGCTAAAACAGCAAGTACAATAGTGCTGAGAATGGAAGTTGGTCTGTTCACAGTGATGAATGTTTACAATGGACAGTTTGGGTAATAATTTACTGTTTGCTCGTTTCTTCCAAATAAGCCTGGCTAATCCGGGAGTTTGTTTAAAACCTGTATGATCATCTCGACTGCTCGTCTGTTCTTTTTCTTATTCTTAGCGATTGTGCCTCTTTCCCACATCTCAGTGATTAACTTTGTGAGTACATGTTATCATAACAGAACCTGCAAAAAGAAAATCCAATTTGTAATAAACTCATATTATCCTTTAACATCACAGGAAAATAAATTGCATAAAACCTGTTTTACTCTCATCTAAAACATCAACACTGTTACAGTCCTCTTTACAAAAGGGGATATTGGTTTAATTACAGTAGTACAGTAAAAGTTCTAATTAGTAGTACAGTACGACCAGTCATGAGTATTAATATTCTGCGTATGGGTAATACTTAGTACACATGTAGTGTAAGCAAATGAAATGTATGAGTCAGTGTCCATCAAGGGTCAACATACTATTGAGATTAAATCTCAGCTGTTGACTGTGAATCGGTTCGACAGTGTAAATTCTACGGTGGCTTCTGTAAAGGAATCATGTATATTTCATTAGGCTACTCAAGCAGGAATACAAGCTCATCCTCTGGTTCAAGCTGAACAACATCTATAGTGACCATGAGGGTGTTGTTGCTCCAGCAGCATTGAATCTCACATGAGTTAGAGTATACGTTTATGACATGACAGTGAGATTTACATTTAGATGATAGTATCCAACGATAGTTTACATCATCTTTTCTTTTCTTTTTCTTTTTTTTTTTGAATGATTCTGGCAGACAGCAGGATGTTTAAATGCTTTGAATCAAAGTAGTGAGGAGGAGAAGAAAAGGGAAAATAAACCTCAATGTGCCTCAGGGAAATACAAAACATGAACTTTATGCTTCATCTGAGATGAAGGGATAAGACGAGAATCCGTGTGGTGGAAAGGCTAAGTAGAGACAGAGGTGGAGAACAATGATATACAATAACCTTTGCTATTGCTCGGTTTATTGAAAATCCTTAAAGCCATGTTCATAGTTGGATGGTCTCCATCTACATGATTACCAACAAAAATGGAGATGTGAGGTTTTCCTCCAACAGTGATGACAACTTGTTTATTTGAATGCTCATATCCTCATCGTAAAATATTCATGTTTGCATTAAACTGCAAATATTTACCAAATACTACCATGAAAACAGGGATACCAAGTGTTGATGGGCAAGGTTTAAATGACTTAGTGGCCTTGCTAATGTCACAGATAATATACATCAATGTACAATATGTTAACTGTAATGTGGGCTTGTCTTAATCAGAATCATCTTATATATTATTGAAAATGAACATGCTTGTCTCTCTTAGGTAGGTTCCCTCTGTTGATACATAGCCAACAGCGGTTTGGATGGCTGCAGCACTTATTTCATCATTCGTTTATAGAGTTTAACTGGAGCTTCCAGCTAATGTGAGTTGTGCACATATTTTGTTTTATCTGGCTGATAGATGACAGTCAATAATGAAAGATATATCTGGCATTTACAGTATTTGGACAAGATAATACTTTAAAATGTGATACCACAAAGGTTCTTTTCCTCAAATTAAACTGTAATAATTACAGGATTTCTACAGTGCAAATATAGATTCTGTAATTTAAAGCAATGACTCTCCCAACCTTTCATTTTGCAGCAAAAATCTTCCAAATAGTCTGTACTAACATCACCCTCCTCAAATGACTTGGAAACGAGTCATTTTTTCGTAACCAAAAATCATTTTTGCAACAGCTGCGGCAAAACAGGAAAAATGAAGTTCTTTCTTTTTCTTTTTTTTTAAGAGAGCCCAGATTCAATTTTGAGACACAATAGAAGGTATCTTACATTCACATTGTATGGGATGAGAGAATGGCTGGCAAAGCTAATAAAGTGATGCTAATGTGCTTTGTGATGTGGTGGTAGTCCCCAGCTTTCAGCTCTAAACAGATGGGATCTCTCCCACAGGATCATATAAAAGATGTCCATCTCTAACTCTGCAGAGCATGGCGGATTCAACAAAGGCTCCCTCTCAAAGGCATGCTGTCCACACAGAAGTCCTTCGCATTAAAATAAATGTGGCAGAGCGCACACAGCAATGATGAGGTTAAATTGAGGCATATTAATCTTAACTAAGGCAGGAAGAGGAACCAGATCAAAACAACCACAAAGAACTAATCTGTGGCGGCCTCTGCCACTGCTGGGAAGATGATGACGCACAATCCTTAACATTCAAAATGTTCTATGGGCTGACAGTACCTCTCGTGAAGAGCGCGTAGCTTCCTTATTCCACATGCTAAATCATAAGATGTCAAGTTCTGTAATAGTGGCGACACCTTCTCATCACATATTTAAATCCTTTGAATTTATGGAACAGGTGATTTAAGGCTAAGCTGGGTAGACATCTATAAATACGCATCACCTTGCCATATAGTTTCCATATCACACTGTCAGTGGGAGCTGCCATACCATAAGAATATTCTCTAAACCCTCCCCACTTGTCCTAGTACCTGCTGGTGCCCCTTCCTTCAGTCTACGGAAGCCTTTGCCTCCAGAGATAACAGCTGCAGAAATCACCCTGTCTCTGCGTCCCCCGTCCCTCTCACAAGGACGCCCCCGAACCCACATTTCTGGGTCATCACTGAGCTCATATATAGATCCATCTTCCACGCTGTGTTCCAAAGACTCCAGGGAGGAGTCGGACGCCTCGTCGCCCAGCGCCGTTAATGGCCGTCCTGGCAGCCCCGATGTGGAGCGGAGCTTGTACTGCAGCAGAACACCGCGTCCTTTGCCTCTCCCCTCGCCGTGGTAGGAGCTGGACTGTTGCAGGGATTCCTGAGAGGAGGTGTCGCTGCGGTCCTCGCCTCCACAGGCAGAGTCCGGGCCGTCGCCGATGGAATCCCTCTTCAGGAGTTCAGGAGAGAGGGTGCTGGTGGTGGCCACCAGGAAGTCCACGGACCCACAGTGGGCATTTAGAGAGACCATTCCCTTTCCTGTAGGAGGCAGGCAGCAAAAATATTCAAATGTAGAGAGACTATAAATACTACACCTCTACAGGGCTGAGGTCAAGTACTACAGTATCAGTGACATCACTTAAAGATTATCATGCAAGTCACAGTTTGAATTATGTGAACTGAATCACTTGTCATCAGCAGTTCACTGTAATTATTTATTATAATTCTACTGCTGTAACAGTAATGATTGTAGCTACATGCTGTGGTGTATTTACACATTATTCAATAAAGTAGTCTGGAATAAGATGGTCATGAAGTGAGGTTCGTGCAAGTGGGAAACTAACGACCTCATTCACTTGGCATAATAAACAAAACGCTGCCAGGCAGTTTTTAAATTACCCCTGCAAGAATATATACGCTATGATTTGTGTGTTGGCTGCCCTGTAATATTTGCACTGATTCCTGCAGCCCCAAGAAAAATGTGAGGTGTGACCTCAATAATGGGCAGCGCAGAGTAATTTTCTATCATGAAAAAAAAACCTCTTCGTTTTTCTTTTGACCTCTCAAGAGCCTGTTCAATCACAGTCAGCCACCTCCCTCTGATCCATACCTGTTATTTTGGGGATGCCCTCCAGTTTGGGGACTGGAAGAGTGATAATTAAGCCTTGGGCAGTACCAACCCATAGCAGCCCCTGGCAAATTAGGAGACTTGTGACTCGCATGCTCTTCTGACCTGCAATATAGAAAACATGGAAAGACAATTGAATTGAGTTTTCTTCACCACTTATTGTTATAGAATGACATATACTGTAACTCAAAACTACAGTATATCTCCCTGATGACAACTTTTACAGACTGGATGGTTTATATTTCAGAGAGTGAATTATGAACTTCTATTGATTGTATTATTACCTGAATTCCTTCCAAAATGTGTGTATTTGGGCAAATATCTGGGTAAGTCTAGCATTATCAAAAAAGTAAAAAAATACTTTTATTGTTGGTTATCGGTGGTAGCTTTGGGTAAGGTTTAAGCTCTGTGATCAATCTGTATTTGACAAGCTTAACACATGCACAGCACAGCCACCTGGGGGTCTGTGTTACATAAGATTATGAAAAATTGGATTTGTCTACTTGCTACTGACCCAGTTGAAAGGAAAGCTCATAAAAGCACAAAGTTGGAAACAAGACTTTGTGAACTTGCACATTTCTGTTTTAGCTTTGAGTGGTTCTGAAATATTCAGCTTCAAAGTTTCTGCCTCATACTGCACGTAGCAAAACTGATATGCAGGGAAGTTCTCTTTTATTGATAAAATGACAGACATGCTAAGGTACTCTAAATGCAGACATTATAGTCCTTTCAAATGAGTACGGCCCTGATGCCCATGGCGCACTCACACAGGTGCATTAAATCAGCCTGTGTGGATGTATACAGGCGGTGCTTGATGGACATCCTTTGGTTCTTTTGTTGCAAATGTTACAGCCAAACATACAACCATATGATTCCTTCACGTTCTACAGTTTAGTGTCCTACTAGTGTCTAATCATCCAGAACAACTGACAACTATTGAGGGTGTGCACAGTATTAACATAGTTAGACAGAATATTAAAATACTAAGAACCATTTTTCCATTTTGAAGTATGATGTTCGATCGTGTAAGATATAACAGAGATCAATGATTTTCAATGAAAAAAAGCACATTATTCAGACTCTGTTTGAATATAAATACAGTATAATTATTATAGTAGCTATTGAAGAGATTTCTGATACTTAAACCCAGAAAACAGTTCGGTAGCCTTGAGGTTACATATTCTGATATTTTAGAAATACTTGACTGACAGTAACATTCAGTTTTGATTTTTAAGGTCTAATTTGATTTTTAAAACTGCCTTTAACTCATCATACTTGCACATTGTGAGTCTATGAATCATCTTTCAAACAATGTACTACAGTACAGTCTGTAAATGGCATGAGCTTACAGTAGTAAGTGACTCTATTATTGAAAAAAGTATGATCTGTGCAACTGAACTCAAAGCAAATTTTGAATTTACCTAATGTTTGAGGTTGACCTGCTGATATGAATAATATGCATACATGAGTAGAGTTGTATATATTTGCACTGTAGGTTTGTTTATTTTTGTCCATAGATAATCAGATTGAATGAGATATAGAAAGTTGGTATTAGTTTTTATTGTGGTTCTCTGCTAAAGTGACAGATGAAGTAATTCAGAGAGAATCTATTCCACCTCATGAAGTGTCTTGATAATCCTGGAGGATTGTGCAGTGACTTTCTTTGGATACAGTTAACTTTTTCTTTCTTTCGGTGACAGAGCGTGATGCAAGAGTCCATACATTTTCTGCTGTGAAGTTTTCCATTGCAGAAATGTTTTTGTAGCACTGCATTACTGTCTGAGAAAGGATAATTGCACACTCTTATTATACATGCATATCCTTTGTTTCCAGTTAACAAAGGGGTGAAAAACATTGTTTGTTGCGGATTTATTTTCGCATTCCTTCTGTGGTCCCTCAGCTCTTGGCTCCCATTGTGGCCCAGTTATCTATAGAACCATTTATCATAATATCCATGGCAACCATAATTGAATTACACCAGCACTCATGTGATCACAACTAAGAGAATGCTCATTTACATGTGTAGCTGTATTTACATGTTTGTTCTGTATCATGCTCAGATTATTATGATTTGCATTATGAGTGGCGCAACAGTGTCATTAATTAATTCATTTCACTATGCAGAGATGAATCAGCCCTAGAAGGAAGCTGATACTGTGGAGGCAGAGCATAGGAGCGCATCCAGCAAACAGAGAGCAGAACCCTTTAGGGGGAGACCTTGGAGGGTCACAGCGAGCTAGATGCTGGCAAAAAAGGCCTTTATCTCGAAACTGTCTGCCACCTGCTCATATTGCCTCAGAGACTATTTGTACTATGGTTAGAGAGCTTAAGTGAGAGAGTGATGCTCATGAACACCCACTCTTGGGTTACCATGAAATCTGAAGTTAAGTCTGAAGTTGTGGGCGCCGGGCATTGTCTTTAAGAACAGCGATAAAGACGGATAATGACAAAGGCACTTGAGATTAAGGAGGTATAGCTTAACCTCGAGCAATCTTGCACCTCCAATTTTTGCAGCAATGCACACACTCTGCAGTGTGTAGTGGGTTTATCGTGGGAGCCGGTATTTGCCTTAAAAAAGAAGATGTCTCCAAAGATAAATGTTTCCCCGTGATATGTCACCGAGGACGTTATTTTGGAATATTATTTTTTCACCCTAAGGATAGAACTATTAAAGGCATTAGTAGAGAAGAGATCAGCAGTTTCCTCTGCCTCAGAAACTTCTCTGTTGTTTACTGCAACTGGAATTCCCTGTTGAGTATAAATCACATTAAGGGGAGAGGATTATGGGGTATATCATTACTGCATGTCCCAGCGTAAGTCAAGGAGAAACCTAGGGAAACAGAGGTCCATTGATAGTGAGAAACTATCAGTATTTCATGAGCAGTATCTGTGGTTGTAGAGTGTCGGGGGGATCCTCTTTTCTCTTGTGAGCTCGACAAATCACAACTTAAGTCAAAGATCCTCTTCCATTTGGGGACCCTGAAGACATGAGCCTAGCAACTTTTTTTTCTTTTTCACCCCTGTAACTTCCCCCAGGGCCGAGCCTTGAAACTGCCCCCCCCCCCTCAAATCTGCTGCATATTTCAAGCGGAAGCACTGGAGCTGGGTGAAAATGACCTCTGGGTCACTGGTTTTCTCCCGATACCATGGCCATAGGAGTCTGTTCTCCTTAAAGTCTCCTCTTGAACAAAAGGGGGAAAAAAAAGGAACTTTGATGTTTCTAAAAGAGAAAAGTTTGGTGCCTGAAACACATGCCTGTTTTTATTCTATATTTTTTGCTCTTTACTCAACTCACAAGAGAAAACCTATTTTTTTTCTGACGAGATGGAGTGCTACCACAGCTTTGAGTATTGCTCTAAATACATCAATCACAGTCTGGTGTGACTCAACGAAAAGGACAAAATTTTCTAAATCCAGATGCATTTATACCACTCCCTGAAGCTCAAAATGATCTTCTCATGTACTGAATGAGCTGATGGCCCACGTGCAGCAGCCTGAACATTTTGGAGGCAAGCTCGCAGAGTCTCGTGTATCACCATTAGATACTTTAAGGTATGCTTCACTGCTATCTAATTTGTTTACCATAGTTATTCCCTCAAAAAAGGCAAAAACACCCACACTTGCTGATAAATATTTCATCCATCATGAAGGAAGGCACACAGGAAGTAATGGGCTATCTGTGGCATCCTAAACGGACTGCAGTGAGAAGTGAAAGGGGGGGGGGGGGGTTTAAAGCAGAGCGGATGAGATGAAACTGGGAGTGAGAGGGAGAAAGTGGGACAAATAGAAAGCAACATAACTCAAAAGGGGAGGAAAACAGAGTAAAATGGGCATGATACTATAGAAGCGTGGACGTTTAACGAAAGACAGGTGTTTCCATGAGAACCCTTAATATGGAAATCTTTAAGGTTGCCATTTTACTGCTTCTCAATGACTTTATTTCTTTTTTTATTAATCCCTATCTCTCACTCCATGGCTCTATTATGGCTTTGTGAAGGCCTGAGATGGATACTTATTCAGGTCAGTCCCCGAAGTGCAGGACCCACGGAGCAAGTTGGACAAGACAAGAATATCATTCTGGGGAGGAGAGCGTCGTCAGTGTTTAACTGGTGCCCTTTCTAACGCAATAAAGAAAAAAACCAGTCCAAATGAATTAAAATTTGGAAGCAGCACACAATAAACTGTCACACAGAAAAACAATTACACAGTATGAGTTATGTGTTGCAGTGGGCGCACTGCACTGCAGGATAAGGGTTGATCTCTATATATATGGAGGTCAAGACCAAATGTGATGTGTGCATACCAGTGTTCAGCAGTGTTGACCGTGTCGAAATGTTGATTTCCTGCAGAAGCTCCAGTGTTTCGGTATGAAAGAGACGAATGGAGGAACCCTCGGAAAACGCCATCCACACCCCTCCGCCGGCACGTGCCATGTGTGCAACACTGACCATCGGGTCTGGATGAACTTCAAACTTCTGTAATAGAAACAATAATAGTATTACAAATAGAGGCAACAGGAGAAGAAAATGCAATCATCCACATCATCAACAATTGACATTATTTCTATGATTAAAAACAAAACATTTCCAAAACTGAAAGGTTATCTCTCTCTGGGGTATTTTGCTGGTCTTTTAAACAAAACAGACTGACATTATTATATATATAATCTGTGGACTTTTTTCCAAAATTGTGATGGTGTTTTTCATTCTAGCCTAGCTTTCTGTTAGTTTAGCAACATCTTTCCAAACTACAGAATCCACAAACAAAAGGAAAAAGAGCAGATGACAGAAAGCAAAAAAGAACGGAGGGTGAAGTAGAAGAAGGAAAGTTATCACTTTGACTTTATATACATATATCAAAAATATACAAATCAGTGCAACAGAGGGAAAGTCATAACTGTGCTGACTGTACTGTTTTTCAGCACAGGACACGACTTTTTAGCTGGTATTCCAATTGTTGTGACAGTCAATTCAAAGTTGATTTTCTGCAGTGTTTATTTATATCAAACCATTGCCAGAAAACTGTCATGACCATATCATAACAAGATGAGGTCAGTAGAGGCCACATGAATATTGCAAGCAGTGGCTGCTCCACACTTGCTTTTCTGTAAATAAAGTCTAACTGTGCCTCCTTATTTTGTAATTTACAGAGTCTCTAACACACAGGGCATGTTTTTGCATCATTCCCCTGGTTTCTATCTTTTCAAGAGCACAATAGGAAAAGAGAGTTTCAGGCACACAGTCTTAATGAGTAGCTTGAAATAAATGCAATGAGCCTTATCATGGCAACACATACCGCCCCTGCGGTCCAAGGCGTGACAAGGGTTTGGTTTGGGCATCATCTTGGAACTCCTATCACTGTCAATGCATGAGTTGCATGAGGCTAGGCAATTAGTCAGTGAGAGCAAATGAGTGAAGATGAGAATACACCCCCCCCCCCACAACCCAAGTACACCGGCGGACAGGGATTACCACCTGTTTGTGTGCCCTTGCCAGTGGGTCCTCCTTTGTTTGAAATTAGGGAAAAGGAAAGAAGCCTTTGATGTGTTTTCTCTTTTAATGGACTCCTCAGCAGTGTGTGCTGCTCCGCCCGGGAAAGGATACGCACCGCATCTCTTCATTTTTTTCAAGTGCAGCCATCAAAAATTAGATATCCGTAATAAAAAGGCACATTTCACCTTCAATAATCCACTGCAATTCAAATGAGTTGACAAGTTTGTAAAGAAGCACACGGTCCTACTGCTGCATAATTATCGCATTAATCATTATCAAGTGTGGTGGCTCTAAAAGGAACTTCCAGCTAATCACTTGCTGACATCCTGTAATTGTTGAATGCCATCTTGCCTACCATATGTTTGAAACCACCTGGAAGGCATTCTGTGATACAAAATGTATACAATACTGTCGGACTGGGATGTACAAAATAAATAAAGTACATACAAATTTATATAAATAATGTATTTATCACCTGTAACAAAACAATGTTTTCATATAAATATCAATTAACATTTAAGCCAATACTGCAAAATACAATTCTCCAAATATTTTACCAACGATATAGAAACCAAACATGTTGAAAGGCCATTGTGCTGTGTCAAATACAGGATAAGTACAAGCCACAAGTGTTGCCCCCAACCAACAACCTGGTATTAGTCTGGTGAATCCAGCATTGCTTACAGAGATGAGGCGGTCAGTGAAGCTTGACAGCAGTAATGTGCCCTTTACACTCAACTCAGCAGTGTCACACTAACAGCAGCATCCGTCCTATAAACCCTCACCAGCAGGTGGAATAACAGCAGAGCTAAAGCCACAAACACTACAGCTGGTCTGAATAGCTCATTAGTCCTTCATTACGCCAGGTGACAAGGTGTCTTTGTCCTTTGCTGAGCGCTAAGTCCACATCTACACTGTTAGCTATGGAGAGGGAGTCGAGTGGACATGTGAGTGACGGGAGAAAGCAGGTAGAAAAAGACATAGTAATGGGAAGAGGAAGGAACAAGGCCTGCCAGTCAGTATTGATCAAAGCCTGTATGTCCATGCATGTCCTGCTTTGTTAAGGTTTGGCTACATGGTGGCCAAACCATGTAGCTGATAACAGAGACTGTTTGAAATCATGTGCTGCAGAAACAAATGCTGTCATGTGTGAACAAATGACATTTGTGTAAAAATCAAACAAACAAAGCCCTGCATCTTCACATTCAAATCAACACCTACTGTGTGACTATCTACAAAATAAAACATTTAATCGGTGGAGTTTTTTTTCTCATTTTCTCCCTAATTACGTTGTTTCAAATTCCCATTGTTTGTTTATAAATCCTGCTGCTGTACCATGCCCCTTTAGTTGGCCTGATGGGAATAAAAATAGGATTCATCATTTTGTACTATTACTGATGTACCCAGATTTTTTTTTTTTTTTTTTTTTTAGGAGTGAATCAGTTGACATGATTTTCACCACAGTTTACTGTAAACATGGTCCTCTGGTGGTGAGGGGAGCTCAGAACATGCATCTACTAATTCTAAGTGATGAGAAAAAATAAGGACAAAAGATCAGAGATGCTGATCATGCGGCAGTCAGATCAGTCAGAGGTCCTATCACATTTAAGGATGAAATTATAGAACGTTTGGACTGCAAGTGGATTCACCTTTTTATATTCAAAACACTGTAAATACCATTAAAATGCCTGAACTTGCCATCCTATAGACCTTATATTGACATAGTGTCATGGACATAAAATAGCGTTTCTTGGCTCCTTTTCAAATATTAACCCTGTATGGTTGAAAAAAAGACTAATAATTAACAATAACAAACCAGGGCTAGGTAAGTGGTCTCAGCAGTGACGGGACCTTTGCTTCCATGCCAGCTGAAGGGGCTCTATGACTGGTAGTGTCATTCAGGTGGTCGGTCCACTCCTTTGCTTCAGAGTTTAAAAACGTGGATGGATTTACATGAAATTTTATACACACCTTCATGGCCCTGAAAGGATGAATTCTAATGACTTTGCTGATCTCCTGACCTTTCCACTGGTGCCACCATCAGGTTGACATTTTTATTTCAGAGAATAAATGTGTCCAATACTTTGGTTTATGACCAAAACCTGCAAAACATTCCCATTAGCTGTACTGCATGATTAGTGCTAATTAGCAAAGGCTTGCTAACACGCTAAACTAAAATGTTGAACATGGTAAAAACACAGTAATACCTGATATATATCGGCATGTTGACATTGTCATTGTAAGCATGTTAGCATGCTGACGTTAGCATTATGCAAAGCACAGCAGTGCTACAGTACATCCTCACAGACCCACTAGCGTGTCTGAAAACTCTGAAGTTAGAACTGTCAAATGTATCATTTTAAGGCTTTGTGAGCTTGTTACAGGATATCTGCATCTTAAGACAGATGAGACAGCTTCTAAATCCTCACATTCCTTGAACCACATTTGTCTGTCTCTTTGCTCTCAGCCACTGTATTGCTGAGGTTTTGTCAGCACTATATTTTCCTGCATCCCCAGTGGGGATGCAGGAAAATATAATGGAGCTGAGAGTACACACACATTTGTTAGTGGTGATGATCCTTTGGGTTCCTCTTGCAGGTGAGTTCAACTTCATTGTAAGTATACAAAGGTTTCATTTGAATAACACTGTGTCGTCCAGGTATGGACGACACAGGAATAAGTGGCGTCAAACCAGGCGGGCTACAGCGTCCAGCAAAGTTATGGATGAATGATTCAAAAGTACAGCATATCTGACAAAGCGGCGAACATCCATAGGGGAAAACAATGGAAAAAAGTGAAGTGAATATGTGTCCATGACCCTCTAGCCCTTCTCCAAGTCATATTGCTTGCTACAGGTGCCAAGTTCTGCCTCTCCAGATCCTGGATATGCACCACAGCCCATGTGAAGTCAGCCCTCATGAGTCCACATTAGCAAGGAAGACAAGGTTAGCAAAGAGGTAACCAGAGCTGACCTGTTAAGCTCTGTGGGAGATACAGTGAACCAGAACTGTGCCTCCACTGCGTGGCCACTCAGCTGATTAAACCTGTGTCTCTGGAGGACTGGGCTAAGGAAAAAAGGTGAAAGCAGACATCCCCAGCTCAGCTCGCTAGTGATTATAAGAATATTGAGGCAGACTCAATAAACAGCTGTCTCTTTATTTGAGAGTCCAGATCTGTCAGCTGCTTTTTTTTGTTTGTTGTAAATACATATTAAATTTGTACTTTACATGATTTAATAGTTATTTGCTACTTGTACATGTTGTTTATGCTACTTTTATAATTTACATGAGGTCAACCAAAACATCTGTAATTGCAAATTGAGTAAGTGGTTAAATAAAGGTTGTAGTGCCTTTATATTGAAAATGGAAAACAAATGTATATGGTGTGGGTGATTAGACACATGTGTTTTGTTAATTGTTAGTGTTTTTGTTTGGTTGTTCAAATTTAGCATCATTTTTTGTATGTCATCAACTTTTATTTATCCAGGGAGGGTTTGCTTAGCACTCATGCTCCTTTTCAGCAAAAAGCCTTCTAACGATTCACACAGCTACACACACTCACATCTGGGAGCTATAATTAAATGGTAATGGTTTGCAGTTCAGCATCTGAATACCCTATTAACATTACCCAGAAGAGTTTGTTTTCTGTCATTCATTATTGTCTACCGCAGCCGGAGAAGTCACCCCCTTGTACACCTCTAATGACACACAGTACAGATGAACACCTTGGAGAATGACTGCACAAAAATGGAAAGCATGACAGAGAAAACACCCAGGTTGATTTTCTCGAGATAATGGTGCGCATTCCAGTACCATAACTCAGAGCTCAGAGCGCTACAAGAAAATGAAGCTTATTTGTGTGTGAGAGCTCCAACAACTACAAAGGGTTTGATTCGTTGTCCATGCGGCAGCTCCAGGCAGTAAATCTTGATGACATCACAGATTAGGATGCTGGCTCTCTGAGGCTGTGTGCATAAATCTTTTCAGAAAATGAAAGGAAAGGAAATTTTCCTCAAATGCTGCAAAAAAAAAAAAAAAACAACAAAATAAAATAAAAAAAAGACCTTGTCTAGCAGTTTCACTGATGAATCCATCCATAAAAGTATTCAAACCATGTTTTAGAGAAGACTGAGAATATTTTTCAGCTGGGAGTTGACCTTGCAGATAAGAGAGGCAGAAATCTAACATTCAGTATTTGCTTGAAGCTCATTATTTAATTAGTTGACTGGGACATTTCGTTCAAACAAAAGTGTTACAATTTCCAAATGTTTTAAGATTGATGGCTTTGCTCCCAAATTGCTCCAAAATTCGCAATGGGGACAATGGACCTCATGCATGAATGTTTTCTTATTTTTCTCTTATATTTGCTCTTGCACAAAGCAATAGGAGGAAAATAAGAAAATCCTCTGTGGGATTCAACAAACTTGCCTGAACTTGCCGTAAAACGCTTGTTTCAGCCTGATGAATGCCACCTGTTCACGAGGAGGTGCGTGTTCATGAGATGTGATCATTAGCATAATCCATGCTTCTAAAATCACCATATAAGCCTTCATGTTCCGCTCCGTTTGTGGGCGACTTTCATTCACAAAAAGTTCCCAAAGAACAAAAACAGAGCGCAACTTCATCTCCTGCTTTCAGAAATTAGAGGACAAACTAACACGTCATCAGAGCAGCTCTGCACTGTGCTTTGACCTGAAGTTAGATGCTAAAAAAACATCTTTCTAAAGCAAAGCGCTCCGTGATGGGAGGCAGTCAAGGGATGTGACAATCACAGAGAAATTAGAGGAGAATATTATAGTCTACAGGTGATGTTACACTGTCAACTGCAACACAACGTGATAGTGGACAGAGACCTGCAGAGAGACACAGAGGCAGCTGTCGGGAGTGAGACAAGTTTCCAAGCAACTACTGAAATGTAGCAGTTACTGCTCCAAAATATGGCATTAAAAAATCATAAAATCTAAAAAAAACTTTTAAATGAATTGGCAGCCATGATGATGAAAATATGGTAAACAGAATATATATTTCAGTATCATATTAAAACTGAATCATTTAAAATAAATTCAGATTAAGACGTTATAATTGTAAGTCAAACAAGTGTTTCTCCCTGGTGAAGAAAGGCAAAGATGATCTATTCATGACACATACAACAGTTCATACCTAAGAGAAAACTGATGAATGCCACAAATGTTCTTAAATCACTCGTACGTGCATTTTAAGTGTGCTTCTTTCATGAGGCCCATTGTATTTAACAACATTTTGCAATGTGCACAATAAGACATGGCAACCTGAATTATTTACATCGGGTTTCAGTGATTTCCATCAGGTGAGAAAATGTGTTTTTTATGACTTTTCCTTAAAATATTTACTACAGTATATACACAAACAGAAACTGAACACAGTGTCCCATAATTCAACATATACAGACAAACTGCTGTATTTTTCCCCTTTAAAGGTCAGCAACACATATCTGAGAATTTGTTCAGGTTGAAACTGTACAGTTTTGTACTAACAAGGTAAACATCAACATTATCTTGATGTTTAACTAACTAAAACAATGATTTAGTTACCTGAGTGGTGAGGCTGGAGACGTCCATGACTGTGACAGAGTTCCCGCAGCTTGCCCACACTGAGTCATCCAGCACCAACAACATCCGCACTGGTTCTGAGCCCAGATTTACACATCTGCGGGAGTCGGGGTCCCAAAGATCATCTGAAAAAAATGAGGACAAGAGCTAAATATGCTATTCAAAACTGCAACCCATAAACAACTAGGACGTGAGGAAAGCCCTAATATTATAAATTATTATCACAACTATAGCCTACAATTATATTAAATGAATACTCCACCAATTAATCATTACACCCCTATTACATTGATGAATTCACAATAGACAATTTAAAAAAAGGATCAAAATCATTGCAGCAGAACCAGAGATATCATCCTTTTATTTCATGTATTCTTCTTCCTTGTCAAAACCTGGCACCCACATTTCCCACAATGCAACTGGACTGCCAACAATTTAATCAGACATCCAATTGTGTTGTGACAGTAGGAGTTAATGTAGCCTTGAGCTCGCTAGCCTCAAGTAGTTATGAGGTCTGGTAACTTCACTTCTTTCAAACTCCACACCCCCAGATGTTTTTCATTCTCAAACTTGAATCTTCAGCCCCAATTAGGGGCAATTTATTAGACTTTGCACAGGTCCCTTTGGAGCAACAAAAGGCTTTACGCAACTTTTTTCACACATGCAGCAGTACTCCCCAGACCTGTAAACAGACTTTGTTTAAAAATGAGGGGAGTTCCCCTTTAATTAACTCCACACATGCTCCACTACTATTTGAACACTGTCACATTGAGCGAAGCAATTAAATTCAATTCTTCTCACTTGTACCACAGCAAGTTAGCTTGGTGTTTACTTTAAAAAATACACTTAAAGCTATTTAACGGTGCTGAGCAATTATTAAAGCATCAGTGGAAAGGCTCACAGTGGAGGCTTGTTTCTGTCACTCTAATAACATTAAAAAAAAAGAGAAACAAGTGAGAATATGAACTACAGCTTGACTAAATAAAAAGACTGTGGACTTCCATTTCAATGGAAGACGCCACACATTGTGCAGCGCAATGTTTGTGCTCTTGCCACCCAAATGATAATAAGTCTGGTGTACACTTTAATCCATATTCCAACTTCTTTATCACCAGTTCTTTCCTCTCTCTCCCTCACTGTCTCGCTCTCTCTCTGCTTCATCACTGTAAAAATGAAACAGACCTTTTTTCTTTGACTTTTAATCACAGGGCGCACGTTGCAGCTACCACAGAAGCACATTATGAAGTGAATTACATAAGCATTTCCTTTGCTATGCGTTAATGAAGCACATTTAGAAATGGGAGTGCGCCCAGCCATTTAATTAACATTTTGCGTCGCGTTGTTTATTTCTGCCTTTCATTGCAGAATAGCTTTACAATGCCTTCTGACTCCCACAGGTTAATTGCTTGGCATGTTATAAAGGTCATTTTTTCCACCTTTTAAAAATTCACTCTTGAAATGTCCCTCCAGCCCACTAAGCAAGGCAATGCCAATGCTTTTCCCTCCTTAACATGGGTGGGGAACAGGCTTGTCGCAACTACTCTGCCTCATCTCACAAAATATTTTCGTCGTAATTTGACATGATGTCTGACGTGCACATATCGGTAAGGAAAGCTTGAGCACATTATTCACTAAGCAACAATGTGCTGCGGGTATTCATACGCCTTTTGATACAAGTCTCAACTGAAGCCTTGGCATTTCCTGGCTGCTGCAGACTTGTTTTTAGACAGTAGCACGCTATTCAAGGGCATAAATCTTTAACAGATGTGCCGAATCCACAAACATTCCCTGGCACCCTCCAGAGCTTTTCTCTTGTCCTTTTTTATATACAAAGCATGAATAGTAATATTTAATCGGCATGCAGCAGCTTGGTGTAATTAATCACCCTTTCCGCTTGAGAGGAGAGAAGAGCACAGGAGGAAGGAAGGCACACTGACATACTGTGGCCAGGTAAAAGGAATCCAGTGATAGAGCTATTGTGCTCCCGCTGGCAGTGAAGACCGCAAACCACTGCTGAGATGGTGTTAAGCCCCCCGCAATGCATGACTAAACATGGCATGCTATCTACCACATGGTGAAGTGTTATTTTCATACAGTCGG
The DNA here is from genome assembly GCA_038419695.1 of Scomberomorus guttatus. Taxonomy (NCBI): domain Eukaryota; kingdom Metazoa; phylum Chordata; class Actinopteri; order Scombriformes; family Scombridae; genus Scomberomorus; species Scomberomorus guttatus. Next base: position 28,668,292 of record CM076446.1, read on the forward strand.
TGTGAAAATCTCTAGGAATGGGAAATATAGTGTAAAGGGAAAGTGATTCTAAGGCATTCATTTGAAATGTAGTCTAAAATTAACATAATGTTACAAACACTCTCATTCTGAAAATTGATATAATGAAAAATGTGTCACATGTGAAACGTAACACCATTATTTCCACAGTGGGGCAAAACATGTATATTACAACGCAATAGATGTTTTACTATGGAGCTGTGTTATAAATATACAATGCAAGAAAACTCATTTGTACTAATTAATTCACTGTAGGAAAAAAAATGTTGCTTAACAAGCAAGAAATTAATAAAAACTTTTCATATCTCATTAACCGACAGGAGTGGCAGATATGTATTTACATAAGCAAAAGGTAAATAAAATATCTAATAACCTTATATCAGTTACTAACCAACAAACGTCTTGTGAAATTATTCCATTTGCTTGTCTAATTGTATTTTGCATTGGTTGAAAAAAGCAGATATATAAATGCTGAGATTCACACACCATAGCAACGACAGGCCTCATTTACTGTGTATAAAAGATATCCAAGTTTATATAAATAGCATTCAGGACTCAGTTAAATATATATTTTAACAAATATGTTTTGCACTTTCAGGTTTTGGTTTCAGTTTTCATTCTATTTTCATTATGTAATAACCTGATTTACATTATTTTGTATTTTTTTCTCTCATCTTAAATATGTGAATTATTGCCAATTATTGATAACATGCATAACTCCTATTCAGCTGATGTTAATGTGCATTAGATTTACTGAAATGTTTCATGCATCTATAATAAACTATCCATATATTACTCTGTTCAGACAGTGATTTACAGTCAATATTTATAGTTTTTCAAGATGTTTCAAGGCTTGTTCAGCACCTAAAAAGCTTAATAATGATTCTTGTTTACTTTAAATTTACTTTGTTTTAATGACCTGGAACAGTTTGATATCCTGTTGACCTCTGAGTGATCACACCAGAAGGATGTGACTTAGAGAGAGACAAACAGACAAAATGTTTTAGAGCAGAGAGTCACACATGTGAGTCGTCACAGTCCATATTGTTTTCATTGTGTAATATATTTTTTTATTGGACTGTGAAGTGTTTGCTGGTTTAACGCGCTCGGGACTGTTTACTGCCAACAAAGAGTGTTTTTTTTGACTGTGAAGTGAGCTAGTCACGTCAGCTTAGCCAAACTGCCGCCATCGTGGGAGAGACGTCAGTCCTTTTCTTCTCTTGCATTGACGAGAGTGGAGACTGTAGTCGGGAGGAGCTTCAGCAGTCGTCGCAGATGTTTTTCCCAGCACTGAGGATGGTCTGCTATTGGTGAGGGTGTGGTTCCTGCTGCTCATCGTTGCTGTCCTGCTGCACGCTGAGATAGGCCCGGTGAGACTGATTTCTACAGACGTGGCAGGAGCCGTTCTCACTCTACACACAAGAGGTGCTTCTGTTCTGCTTCTTCATGAGCTCCAACTTTAAGCACGCCAACAAACCTTAATGCAAGCTTGCTTAAGGAACAAACTAAAACATAGAGTGCACTCTAAATTACCCGTCTTTCTGTTTTGTTTTCTATTTTATTTTTCATGTGGGTTTTGTTAAATTTTGATATGTGGAATTTCTGCATTCAGTTAATACGAGGTTGAAACTGTGCTTGTGCTGTTATTTCTCATCACATGCTGTATAACTGAATAGGTTAATTTATATATTTAGAGACGTTATATTGGGTTATTAAAACCATTAGAGAGAGTGAGAGTCATAGTTTAGCCTAGACATGTTTATCATACAATAAGATGTCTCTTTCACCATTTTACCAAGTATTGGAGTTTAAAGGTGTTTAATGTTTTATTGAGTACCGCATAAAGTGTTCCTCCTATTACGAGCCTGTGGTGAAAGGGTTACAATTACTGTATATATCATCATGCTACATAAATGGAAAAAAAAATGAGCCAATGTCAATTACACATTCTTACTTCCCAAACAGACCACACACTGAGAGTGGCAATAGGCACCACTGTGACAGACACTAAACTACAGCCATCACTCTGGAAACAAAGCAACCTTGGAAGCACCTTACCACTGTTATTTCTTCCATAAACCATCATGTTCCCGTTCCGCAGGCCTGCAAACAGGAAGCGAGACGAGTGCTTCAGGCACAGCACAGGGCAGCCTTCTGGGTTATGGAGGGTCAATAGGCATTGTGCTGCAGTGTCCACACTGCCGTAGACCAGTATGCTGGAAGAACAAAAGCGGCACAAGCCAACATGATAAATGAGTGTCATTTGAAATGACAGAGTGCCTCGTTTTCATGCAGTTTGATTTAACAGTGCACTTTGGAGCAAAGCGTTGTGCATGTGCAACCACTCTGTCTTTCTCATGTTCGAAATGCCATCTGAACTTTGTTGCATCTTATTGTCGTCTTCAGAATGACAAATGCACATCGCTGTTTGTTTCTCCCTGTCGGAGAAGAAAATGTTAAGTAGCATTGGAGCTGACAGTCGTCAGCTTCGTGTGTGCTGAAATGCTGAAATTGTATTTCATTTTACTGTATGTCTTTTTTCTTTTTCCCTGGACAGACATTTATAATGGAAGAGAATGAGTCAGCATAAACAAACTGCTGACACATATCCTCTGATTTAGCTTCTTATACAAACAACTCAACACTGCTGTAAATGGAAATTATAAAATAGTGGTAACATAATGGCTGAATCTGAAATTCAAAAATTTTGTCTGGAAAAAAAAATCATTCACTGTAACTATAACAGGAGACTGAGATTAAACCTATCCTCTATTACACACAGTAGGGAACAGAAAGTTTATTGGATTTGAAAATGAAACAGTGATCTTAGCAGCAGTACCAGTATTGATGCCGTGTCGGGGTATCAACTCTGATTTCTTGCTTTGATGAAATATTGACAAGCAAATTTATACTGCTAGAAATCTCAGGGGACCGTAACGACAGATAATACAGGATATTATTTTACAAAAGAAGACGCGGAGTGTACTGACGGAATAGCATTTGTGCTCTTATCTTTGTTTATTCCGCATTTTCAAAATTTCGCCTAATTCCATATCAACACAAAAGATCTGCACATGTATCTGTTGCTCTCTGTGATAGCAGCATCTCACCGTCCATCGTCTAATCCAACACAAATGTTGGCACCCATCCCTGAGGGGGCCTTGTGAATTCCAGTCTCCACATCCTCAGTCGGAGAAGGTTCTGGCACATATTCCAGACATCGGACAGCAGAGCCTATCTGCAAGCTCTTTACAGCCCTTGGCATGGGCCTGTTGAGGGAAAATATCTCTATCTGCCCCTGAGAGCCTTCTCCTCCACCAGCCACCTATAGGGAGAAAAAAAATCTAGTTGAAAAAGGTCGAGACCTCATGTTAAGATGCACCAATGGACTGAATCACAATGCCACAGGTAATAAACTATGCTGTTGAAACATTACAAAAAGGCAGGAACAGCAGAACCAGACCAGTCTCTCTTAGATCATGCTTGCAATCTGTGTTTGCTGCCTTAATCAAATCGTGGAGGCCAGAGGATAATGTGTTCTCTACCTGTCAGCAATTTAGATTTCAAAAATGTTCAAATCAATTATCCTTTCAGACCTTGTAAGTTGTAGTTCCCCCTTCACTCTTTTTGAATATCACTTAGAATGTTAAACACATTATGTAATGGATTCACAATGTCATCTCTAAAACATCAAACAATTCTCGAAAACTCTGCGATCTTTTCATCAGAGAAGAACAGACAGGCTGCGAATCTACAAGATCAAGTGACTGATCTATTGCTGGAGTCAGTTCATAATAAAATTAAATCATTTTCAATTAATTAAACTGGCATCTGATATGAACATGTCCAAGGTCATGCCGAACAAAGATGCTGTACTCAGTGTCCCAAAGAAGTAAACACAAACATACAAGCAAGAGGTGTTGAAAGCTGGGAACTTTCAGTGGCTCAATTTGGAGAAAGTCTCCACCAATCAACGCCTGCAGATGTCTGTCCTTTTTTGAAGAACAAGTGGTGAAAAAAACTCCCTAACAAACAAGACAGCTAACCTTAGATGTTATCAAAAAAAAGGTCCACCAATCATAACAAGCTTCCCAAGGTGATCTACACCCCACAGGCCGTGTGTCTATCTCAATAGAGGCTTGATTTCCTATGTACCACATTTATATTGGCCTTTTTGTAAGCCTGTCAATGCCAATGCTGAGAAAACGAAGAGTGTAGGAGCCCCCCAACCTGCCTCTGATGCATTTCCAATTAAGGCTGCATTGCTCCGATTCCCAAACAATTAAAGTGTCGCTGTGGGTTTTCAATATGATTTCATTTATTACTCCTGTTTGAGGCCTAGTTGGATGTCCAGAAAAAAAAATGTCCTCCTTGGAAAAGAAGCACAGCTGCTTGCTGCTAGACACCGAAGATTTATTCTCTGTATGAATCACATCGTGTGAATGTGACATGAGCTAAATATAGTCTTTAGCTCTTCTCCTCCACGCTCACCCTTATTTGCATGCAATCATTTGTTTGATTTGTATCAGCGTGCAGAATCTGGACAGGAGCGATCCTGTGGGCTCTTGAGAATGAGCCAGAACAAATAATGGTCTGTTGCACAGGGTGAAAAGAAGATAGGGAAGACTTATCTTGCAGCGAGGAGCCCAAAAAAAAACACGGCTTCAAGTGACTGTGTAACTAGAGCCAGAGGCAAGGCCCCTCCTTGCCCAGACTCCACCACAATTTATACATTCACGTGTCTATCTGTACCTTCCAAACCCCTCCATACACCACCATCACCACTATCCCTGTTATTGAACGACGTCGCCTACTCTTTTCGATTCAGTCCCCCCTGATATCCAGTGCAAATACTGTGTCCGGACAAAGTCATCACTACTTATTTAGAGAAATAGATATCTGGAGTCGTGCCCTGGACAGATTCCTCTTCTCAGCTTGGGAGAAGCAAAAACTTCCCAAACAGTAAATGCTCTGCCAGCATTTATTAGATTGGTCTGGACACAGTGAGAGAGCGTGGGAGAATGGTCGTGATGGCACACTCAATGCTCACTTGTATTCGCTACCTTAAGAAGGCAAAAGCATGGGTCACTAGTCTGAAATGGATGCATTTCAAGTTTCCCATCACTGACACTTGTTATGAATCCTAACTTCCTGATATAGGTGTATAAAATGAGAAACATAAAGGCAGATTAAATGCAAACTTTATCTAAAATTGTGAAGTAGGGTGTTGGGAAAAGTGGGACAAGGAAGGTGAAGGCAAACAGGGAAACACTGGGGTATCAGCCTGATTAGACACAATGTCATTACTCTGATCAAAGCACATAGAAATCCCCATAGCCCATCTCACTTTAACATGATTAGTGTCATCCCTTATTTGACAAGCCTGCCAGGGAGGTAGAACCAACTAGGGGCGGACGCTCAGCCACTAATTATTCTTGCTGGATCCGCAGGCCTTCTCTATTATTTTTTCAGTGGATCCCGGTTTCCTTTTTGTTTTGGTTACGTATTGTATGGTACAGTATGTAAGATTCACGAAAGTGGAAGAAGGTCAAATGTGCTCAGTTCTGAAAGAAGTACTTGGCTTGTTTGCAAGGTTGGTTTCCAGAATTTCTGATTATGGAGGAATGAACTTTTGAGATTTTAATTTAATTCGTAACAAAAATGACTCAGAAGTCTGAAAGGTCTCCTTTAGCTACAGACAGCAGTTACCATAAAGGACCAATAGTCCTTTGGTCCTCATGGCCAGACATTTTCAGGTTATTGAAATGCAATAAGTGTGCCATAGTTTATTCAGATTTTTAAATGTGACTGCCTCCAAATACAAAAATACAATTATAATTCAATCAAGAGGTGCTTTTGCATAGTTTACTGAACAATGCGTCATCTCTGTCAACCTCTAACATTGTACTTCCATAAAATTCCTGTCCTGAAGCAAACTTCTTGAAACTTAGCACCATTAAAGACTACCTGCAGGTAGAGCTGTAGACTTGAGACTTGAGAAATTAAAAACCTTTAGGTCTCCAGTGTTGACCTGGTGATATCCCGGACCAATAAAAAATAAATAAGGCAGCAACAGAAAGACAGTTATGAAGATGGTTACATACATTGCATATTTAATTATTAGGCATATTGATTTAGAGGACTTGCTCTTATCTATGTATAAAACCCTAACACACCTTTGAGAGGAAAATGCTCAAATGCAGTGTAGATTTTAACGGTCAGCATTAAAAGTCCAGACAGACTTGAGATTTTCTCTGACAGACTTGTGACATGACCAGGACTTTTCTCCAGGACTTGAGGCTTGACTTAATAATGCTCTGCTAAAATGTCTCTTAGCTGTATGGCTACCTGTTATGCCTGTGTGAGCAATATAACTACAGATAACTGCAGAAGTAACCGTTAATGGCTTACTGTTGTAAAGGAAATTAAACCTTTTAATGCAACACTTCAGTCTAGTCTTCACTCACTTTACTGGATGTATTCTCATGACCAATGTAACACACAGCATGTGGGCAACCTACATTTGTTCGTCCGAATGGTGTGGGAGGACAAAGTCAGGGTCATTTAAGTCATCTATAACAGCGTGTCCTTAAAAAAGATGAAGGTCAGAGCAGCCTTGGCTCATTCAAACACTGATATCACAGTGACCTACACACCAGCTCCACCATATCTCCTCTCCCCCATCTGAGTGAGCATCCAGTAGTCTTTAGAATAGCTCCACAAAAGCAATTAAGTCTTACAGACACTTAGCTGTACTCCTGTCTCCTGGTGGGCCTACACTTGATTTAGCCACCTTTTAGGTCGAAAGAGGATTACATGATAAATTGCCCACCTTCTCCAAAAAAGAGGGAGAACAAAGTTTGAAACTTAAAGATTAATAGCAGATTCTCGGCATAATTTTTTTCCCTCTCAGAATTTCCCTGTCTTTCAAGATCCATCTAAATTCTCACAAGTCCAGGGATTGTGATCTGATAGTCTGACGGCACAATTTTCCCCACTCATCATTAAACTCTGCAGCAGTTACCTACCAGCCTTTATACCAGGCGTCTCCAACACGTCACTCACGAGCTACCACTAGCTTGCTACCCACTTGAGTGGTTTGCTAAAGGTTCAAAGAATATGTACATAAATTTGATAACACTTGATAAAGTCACTTGGTAAACCTGTTTAAATTTCTATCCAATCAAATTCTCAGACATCCCGCCCCCTTCTGACACTAAACAATTATTTGCCAATCAGCTGTCAATTAAATAAGTTACACTGCTGTCATGTTTGGTTACGTCAATGACGCTAGCAAGCACACACCAGATTTGACAATGACTGCAGAAAATAGCCAGGCCAATAAAAGGCAAAAAATATACTATTTTCATGAGGAATGGGAAACAGTTTTTTTTCACAAACGTGAATGACAAGTGTGTGTGTTTCCTTTATTCGGTGCAAGTGTGTCAGTCGGTAAAAGATGTAACGTTTCATCAAAGTTCACAACTTTTCACAGGACTTCACTGATGGTGGGATTGTAAAAGAGGCGATGACTGCGGTGGCTGAAACATTATTCAAGAACCATAAAAGTAAGACAGAAATTAGAGAAAATTACGTCTGCTATTGCCAATGTACAACTTGGTTGTAATACTGTGACAAGGAGAGCGTCTGCGCTGTCTGCGGATGCAGTGGAGCAGCTAGAACGAGACATTGACAGGTGTAAATGGTTTTCGATTCAGTGTGATGAGTTGGTTGATTGATGACTTTTCCACAAAAGAAGAGTTTCTGACCTTACTTCCACTGAAAACTACAACCAGAGGAGTTGATATTTACAGTGCTGTGAAGGACTACTTTGTGGAAAAAAAGGATCCCTGTTAAAAAGCTGGTGTCTGTAACAACTGATGGAGCGCTGGCTATGACAGGGCGTTGACACTTTGAATGTACACAAGTATTGCGACCTACTGTCCAAGCTTGGGCCGGAATTTGCAGACAGATTTAGTGACTTTGAGAAACTTAAGCCCTGTGTGACATTTATTGCCAACCCCTTCATGAAGGTGGACATAGGTGAGATTTCAGGACAGATGGCTGAACTGTTCTGTGTCAATCCTGTGGAGATTGAGGTTATAAACCTCCAAAATGATGTCCGTCTAAAATCTCAACAGCATTCACAGCATTTCTAGAACCTAAAAGAGCCAGAAAACTATAAGAACCTTCACCAAGCGGCTCTGAAAATGTCTGCTTTGTTTGGGTCTAAATACCTTTGTGAAGCAGCTTTTTCTGACATGAATGTCATGAAATCTAAGCTCGGAACAAGACTGACAGATGAACATTTAAATGACTACATAAGAGAGAACCTAAGTGGACACACTCCTGCATACACCTCTCTTGTTGACTGCATGCAGCGCCAGTCATTTCACTAACTGTAGAAAAGACTGAATGCATGTAACACATGCATGTGATGATGAAGGGAATGTGGTGGTGTGATATGTGGACAGACAGAAAATAAGGACAAGTAAGATAAGTAATAACATTGTTTTGTTTTCTGTGACATTAATATGATGTGAATTTAATAGTCTGACACATTGCAAATGTAAAGAAATGCATACAAAAAAAACATGCACATGCTGCTGAATTTAAGATGTTTTGACACAAAATTTGAGTGTTGGATATCAACATTTTTGTAAACGTTAAGACAAAAGAAGCTTATTCAGCTGGTTTGGGTGGAGATCAGTTATGTGGATAAATGTTACTAATAATATGAAACATGAGTAGCTCTTGGCCACTTTCATTTTGTCAAATTAGCTCTAAGAGGGAAAAAAAGATTGGAGACCCCTGCTTTATTCTGTATTAATTCACAGTTTCCTAGCGACATTTTACAGAGAAAAATGGTGCTTGTCCCATTCTTAGCCTTGAGATACATTTTTTTTATTTCTTTTTTAAATACATAAATGAAAAATGAACACAGAGTAGAAAGGGTGTTTAAATGGTCATGGTTATTGTCTTAAAAGCTAAAATTATCAGCAAATGTAAAATATTAATTCCTTTGCCTTGTCATTGATTTTAGTTATTTGGCATTCGATGGCACGTGTGGGTGTGCGTGTAAGTATGCATGCATGTGTGTAATCAACACATTACTTACCCAGAGGTAGCCTTGAGGTAAGGAGGTGCTCGCTGCAGAGAAGCCCAACAATGCGCAGTGAACAGGATTGTGGAGGGCTGCTTCAAGCTACAAAAAAAAGAGACAAAATTAATATTGATTTCATCTGATCATGGCTCAACCCTGCCATCTTCCTTTTTTATTCTTTTGATGTAGTAGCAGCAAATTGACACTGGCTTATCATTTTTCAGTTGGGTACATATAACATTCCTGCAAAGTGCCTCAACTTTGCCATCAACAAGAACTTTATTTCACATGAGAGTTGATAGCACATTATAAGATGTAAATGCAGGTGTATCACACCTTACGTTTTGTTTTTTTTTTCTTAAAATATGTGGTTAAATAGTTACAGAGTATCCAAAATAAATTTGGACTCTTCTCAATATGTTATCTTATTTTACTGTAAGCCCACAATGAATTCATGTTTTGATAGATATGTGTGAATAGTTTGTATCTAAAACAGCAATTTCATAAGTTGAATGCTTAAAAAAGGGATGATGGAGACAAACAACAGACTGACCCTGCAATGTTCCTATTAGTGTATAACCTGCAGTTCTTACATTTTAAATTGCTTTCTGCTACAATGCCAAGATCATAAGACCGACACTAAAAATAATGCTTCATTGGAGGCAAATATTAGAGTTTTGCTGCAGTTTTAACTGTCTCTACATAAGGCTTGATTTTTTTCATGCATAGTTTTGGTGCTTACTTCTAGTTCTGGTTATTTTAGTAACCACACTCACTTCTTATCATTTTACTACCCTGTATATGGAATGTTTAAATAACAATTTGACTATAGGAGATGGATAGGCGGTAAAAATCTTCCCATTTCCTGGTTATTTCAAAATGCATAAAGATTGAGTTCATGATTACACGGTTGGTGCAGACTATTTCTGCACCACAATCATTTTCAAGCTTTAAGATACACACAGCAGTAACTTAAAAGACACGAGGGGTTAGTATAACTGCAAAGTGACATTTACCTTTAGGATTGAAATTGGTCAAACCTGGGAATACACAAGAGGCTCGAACATTGAAGCCCTGAACCGAGGCAGTTGTCTGACTATTTATTATCAATAAAAGGAGCCAACATTTTACAAAATGGGAAAGGAATCTATACTCCTTAGACATATGGCAGATTTGTTTGCCTGGAACACAGTGATGGAGGTTGACATTCACAGCTAGCTGATGTGCATCAAACCTCTGCAGTGAAAGCTGCTCTTCTAACCAGCAGTCTGTCTGGTATGGAATGATTATTATTTTGGTGTATGACTGCTGAGGGTGGGCCATGTGACAGACAGAACAGCTAATTGTGTGTTGTCGGGCTGGTGGGGGGGGTGGGAGTAGGTGAGACGTGGGTTAGAGAGGGGGAGGAAAGAGGAGAGTGGGTCAGCGATGAGTGCCGCATGTCTTTAACTGTCGTCCTCCACGGCGGCAAGCATCAATCACAGGTAATTTATAGCCTCCTCTGGCCAGCATCCTCCTCCTTTTCTCTCTTGTCGGGTGTGTTTGTAAACACTAAACATAAAAAAAAAGGATACTGGCCACTGCTCTCCCCATCTGCACTGCAAGGCTATTCCTCCACTCCCCTTGTGTCTTTCTCCATCTATTCAAATTCACTATGCAGATGCTCGTCCTCTCTATCAATCTCTCAGTCCCACTATCCCATTTTTTCATCATCTTTTACTCTTGTTTTATGCTTGCTCTGTTTCCTCTGTCTCTATCTTTTTTTCTCCCTCTCCCCTTCTGCCAGCCCTCCGTCAAATGCAGTGGAATGTTTTTTTGATAGGTAATTAAGTGGCAGCCATAATAGATACCCATATGGTAGCCCCGTGGTTAAGAGAGAGAGAGTGGCTGTGGACCAGAGGGACTGGAGCACTATAGCAGACGCTGCTGGTAGTTTGGTGGCGGTGGATTTTATCAGCCACCTGAGACTGGCAAGCATGGTAGGCCAATCTTCACAGGCATAGATTGCTTTGTATGTTAGCACTCTCCAGAGTAAGTCTGACAATACTAGTGGGATATATCCACTCTATCAGAACAGGCCTATCACAACTTCATAAGGTATTCAAAGGCAGAAATGTGCACTGGGATCATTCAGATAAAGAGCTGATGTGTAAATGAAGAGGCTTGTTTCTTAATGAGATATCCACCATTTGACGCTTGTGAAATGATTCCGGGTATGAAATTTCTGAATATTGTACAAGTAATTAGCTATTTTCTAATGCAACACTATTATGCTTAAAATATTAAACTGTCCTTCCTTCCATAAGAGACAATTATTTACAGTCAATCCATACAATCATGAAATAATTAGTATGAGAGATATTTTTCATGAAATCAATCTGGAATGAAACTGTCCTACTGTTACATAAAGCAACATTTTGCATGAGAATGACTCACAGGGTACACTAGGACACCACAGTGAGGATAGATTGTGTTCCCATTAAAGTGCAGACAGTGACTATGATCAATACAGTAAACCACTGGTCCACTTATTGAGCTTCTTTAAACAGCCAAAGGAAAGAGCGCGGGTGAGCATGACAACAAAGCGGGCGAGATCATTTCTACCTGTGAATGTGCAAATTATATCGACAGACACAAAGGAAATGGGTGTCTTTAGCAATGACCATATCAGTGGCGATCCCAATGCTAATAAGGTATCAGTGAGGCACCATTTAAAAATCAATGCGATCCAAGCTTTCTCGAAGTCAATTGTCAGTCTCGTTTATAGAAAAGTGTGCGTGTGTGTGTGTGTGTGTGTGTCCGCAGAGCTGTAGGTGAGAAGTTGAGAAGCTGAAGCAATTCCCAGGTGTGGAGGCAGGATGAGAGAGGAAGGTGAGCCTGTAAGCCGGTTGAGGGAGGTTTGATGGAGGACTTCAGGGAGCGTGGGGAGGAAAAGGGAGGAAATGGGCAGGTGAGCTAATTAAAGTGAGATTTGTTGATGTGATGAGAGGGCGGCCTCCCAGCTGCTGGTTACCAATGACCCAGTGGTCGACAGAGAGTCCGCCCCACCCATTACCCCAAGAGGGCGCCAGCCCATATGCTAGTTCCAGGTGGCAATAGTTAGCAGAGAAGCATCCATTGCTTTTCTGTAAGATTAATGTAAAATGTGTATAATTACCCCCTTTCCAGGCAATGAATGGATGGGACCATTTATAGCAACTGTCTTTAATGTACTGTGAACATTTTTTGCCTAGTTACACAATGCTACATCTCTTGGCTCTATATGTCAACAAATTTAAGTAGTGGTGGTTATTGGTAGTGGTCTAATATGACAGGGTAGGGTTTTAATGATTCATGCTCTTGGCTGTCAGACTGTCAGAGCAGCGTCCCCTTGGTAAGAATGTATTTCCCAAAAGCAGCCAATGTTGTTTTACTTTTCAAGGCTACACAGGTGCACTGTTTTTGCTTACAGCAATATTCTTCTGTAAGCACTGTGAAATTTGCACTCAGATATGTGGGGGGATTTACCACACATCAGATTTGATAGAATTTCTATCCAAAAGGGGTTCATGCATCATATTCATTGGGGCCCATAATGTTATCAATGACAAGACACGCTGTAGCCAGCATTGCATTGTTTGGTCTCCACCATGCTTATGTAATGGATTCTCTTTATTGGAAAGAATGCTGAAATGCAAACTCCTGAGCACACATTTCTGGACTGTTCAAAAGAAAAAAAAATACTGTATAGCCTGCTGAAAATCAAATAACAAATATTATCTCCATGAAAAGCAGGCATACAGAGAACTGGGTGCTGTATATTAGACCCAGGGAAAGAAAATATGCCTGTATTTTTTTTTTTCTAATTCCATAGTCACAGTGCCTTCCCCCAATTCCACATACCAACAATCTTTTACACGCACTAACAAGCACTAATAGAAAACTTCCACTGTTTATTAACTGGTAATTGACTGGTGCTGGCGCTCCCTCCCCACCGCAACCCCACTGCCTAAGGCTACAGGCAGGAAGGCCGCAGAGTGAATCGCCAGTCAACCTGAAATTACTTACATCCAGAGCACTGCTACAGGTAATGCACACTAAACAAGCTACTAACATGAGAAATTTTGCAAAGTTGCTGCTCGGGTTATCAAGAAGGCAAGCCCTGATGAAGAGTGACACTACCTCATTACTAAAATATAAGGGGAAGCTGAACGCGTTAACCATGTCTGGTTTCGATTTGACCTTTTGAGTCAATATGATTGTGCAACTCAAACATCTACCAAACACTAAAACTTGAGTAACTTATTTCTGACATTACACTGAAATCACTTCAGACAACTGTCAATAAAATAGATCCATATTGTGCATTTGGGCATATAAGGAAGAAAGTAGGACCTTTCCTTCTTTGATTCCTTGCAGTTTTTTTTCATGAGCTTGATATTCTGACTGAGGACATAAGCAACCAAAAAATAAAATAAATACAAATCTGACACAGTTATGATGTTGCTAAAAGTAACGCAGAATGAGACAAATGTTAAATGAAAAATCAGGGCAACTGGAAAAAAAAACACAAGCGATCTTTGGGAAAACTGAAAAACAGATGGTGAGATCTGAACTGAACAAGAGAGAATGTGGCTGTTCAGTGTGAGTGTGACTGGCTCAGGAGGGGGGAGGAACATCTAGTTTTCAAAGTCAAATTAATCGGTATTACTGGGTCGATACAACTGATTCTGAAAATACAAAAAGGTACTCTAAAAACGAGACCTTACTAACTAAACTATGTTTCAATGACACACGTATGTATTTGCTTTCACTCTTCAATATTTTAATTTTGCTTATCAGCAGATGGCAAAGAGGTCAATATGCCCTTTATCTATGATGCTTTTATAAAAGCACAAGGTAAACTGACATGACTAAGGCTGTGTCCGAACTCACTCCCTTGACTACTATTACTGTTCCTTTACTAGTACTGTTTCCTATATAATAAACATCGGATCGCTAGATACATTTGAGGGGTTCCTGAGTTGGTTAATGGGACAGTAAATCAGAAAAACGAATTTTTGATACCAAAATATGTTTATTTTATTATATTTTATATATATTTATATTTTAATGTCTGTTTTTGTCTAATGGATTACTGGGTAATGGCTGTTCAGACCTTCAAATTATTAAAATACAACAATGGAAAAAAATAAATCATTTTCATTTCTCATTTTCATTTTTTAGTTGGACAAAAAAATGAAAGGCAATGAAAAACATTACCAGCTGTGGGCCTGACTCAGTTTACAAACTGTTTTCCAGCTGTTTTCTTGCTGTCCCACACAGTGAGGACAAAGAGCGATTAAAATAACAAAGACAAGGCTTCAGACGCTCAAATACAGAATGTGGAAACATAGATATAAAACACTGGATGCAATGTGTCATAATGACTTGCCATTCTGGGATGGAACCATATGGCAGCCATCTTTCCTGGGTCCAGTTTTAAACTTGCTATAATTGGACTCTATGGTGAAAGAGGCTTATGTTGTATTTATAATCCTTGTATTTTTCTACGAATACACCCATACTGTTTTTTATTCAAAGTAAAGACAACTGTGCCTGTCTAGAATCAACCAAAAAACAAAGATTCTGCTAGAATTTTGATTATTATAGCTCTAAGAGAACAAATCATGCTTCCAATCATGAAGATAATCTCATAATTGTGCCTTTATATTGCAGACAATGATTTTTTTTCAATTTTGCCTGAACTGAATATGTAAGAACTGTCTTTGGTATTCTGAATGGCTAACGTACTACATTAAGCAATATCTTTTATATAGAAATCCTAAATAGATTCAGTATTATGGCCTATATTGGCAGGCAATTACAATCAGAAACACACCTACTGTAATATATTAATATATTTATTAATGTCATAAATTGTACATAAGGCAAGATATATATCTCTCTAAAGCATTCATTGTTTTTGTAGCTGGCTTGCTGTATTTTTCTTGAGATATTATGAAATGAAGAATGGTAAAGTTACCTAGTTCATTAACTTTTTATAGTTTTAGTGGAGCCATAAGTTAAAAAAATAAAATAAAATCTCTCATCTACTCTATACTGACGTGTCTCTTTGGTTCTTTTGGTAAAGCAGTTAGGCGCCGCACAGCCGACAACCACAGTTGCTGTCAGGTGACGATTGTAAACAATATCCAGGTAAGATGGTGGATGGTTATCCCATGATTTATTATGTTATGTTGCATGTAGTGTTCTATATCTATGTATGGAAATATATAGTGATTTTGGATACAGCCTATGAATGAGATGACATGATGATTCAATGTTTTCTTTTACACTGTATGACTTTTCTATAGTGAGTGTGTCACTGACAAATGTATACTAGCCTACATCTCATAACTTTAGCTCGTTTGAACATTTTTTGGCTTTCAAAATGGTGGAAACAATCGTTTTAACTAATAAAGCAAAACATTAAAATACATCTTAATCAGAACTTAAAGGTATTTCACAGATTTGAGTGTGTAGAATGATTTTTCAAGTGACATGGCACATCCTAAAGATATATTAACAGTAGACAGTAGCTACAAAAGCTATTATACTCACATACAGTATATGGACATGTACACTCTCATGACAACCATACAGCAAAATGTTGTTTGCTCATTATCTGTTTTCCAATACATCATACTCTCTAATGAACCTAATACAAAAGGACAACAGGATCAAAGTTGGAACTTGCTGTTCATGTTATGATTTCATGAGCTAGATGTCACACCGTGATTTAAATTCCACCAGCATCTCCAAGCAGAGATCAAAGGGCCAACCACCTGCTGTGCTTGCAGGCCTGCGTTACGCTCAGAATATCCAAAGTCATTTGAAGACAATAAGATTAAACCATCTGCATGAGGGGGCTGAGGAGACAGCCTGATTTTTAACTCTTGATAGGCCTGCATCAGGTCCTTTAGAGGTGGTTAGGACTTGCGGCAAAACCATGTGGCTATCAGCTTATTATTAAAACCAGCTCAGGACATTTCCTTCAATTTAATAACCACTGTCTGTACAGTACCGATTCCCTGTCTCCCCTGGCTATGCCACAGATCATATCAGCAATAAGTGGAATGAAGTTCGAGAGTGGTTTTGCATATCGCTGCTCAGAGCCACAGCCTGACATTGGTAGGACATCACAAACTCATATTCATGACTGGACTGAGATTTCCTTCTTCGTGTCCTTCACCGCTCCTAGCTGAACGATTGCAACACGCCCAACAAATGTGATGCAAATTCGTTGTGTCGCTATGCCCCCTCTTCACACACACACACACACACAACTCCACACATCCACACTGCTGACTCCTGCGGCCATGGCAGTTCCAACTCTGGATGAAAGCAGTGTACTGCCCCTGCATTAATGGGTTCAAAAGAGGACTACAGGCCAAAAACTTCTCTGTGTAGTCAATCACTTCCTCCATCTTCCTTACCCTTCTGCCAGAGACAGGAGACATCAGCACAGGGCCCGGACAAGCTTTGGATGAGCGATCTTTACCCACCTCAAAGAAAGAAACTGACAACTGTTTGTCAACATGGGGTCCTAGATGAAACCCTGGGCACAAGAGTGGACAGGGCTTTCCATAATCCTTAATATCAGATGACAGGAAACACAGAACAAAGGGGGCTCTGGTGCCAGCTCAGTTCTAGCCATGTGGTGGTTGACACTACTTTTGCCAAGGAAGCTCTGCACATCAAGGAGCACCTCC
Source organism: Scomberomorus guttatus (assembly GCA_038419695.1). Classification (NCBI taxonomy): domain Eukaryota; kingdom Metazoa; phylum Chordata; class Actinopteri; order Scombriformes; family Scombridae; genus Scomberomorus; species Scomberomorus guttatus. The sequence goes on from CM076446.1 coordinate 28,685,146, forward strand.
CGAATTTAAGTCTGCCCCTACAATCCTTGGATCCTAATTCTAGAGCCTGTTTGGCATAACATGAGACAAACACAAATCACAACTGTTTCACAAATACTAATCCACCACACTTTAGGCCCATTGTTTCCAGCCTGTAATATGATATTTTGAAAACATTTTTTATTATGTTGTCATTACTGTTGTCTTTATTTTCTAGCCGTCCTATCCCAATCAACTTAACTTATTAGTTTCAACATACACTGCACTCAAAGTGAGTAATAACACTTTCCAAATCACATAAAAGCTCAATGGAAACTTCACATTTGCAGCTACTTTAAAAGAGACCAGAAGGTAAAGACATAAATAAATAGACTTAAATATCTTAACACTGGACAACAGCAATAAATTAAGCAGCATTCAGAGTGGTAGTAGTCAGTGCAACAGTAGCAGGAAGACTAATTAGCGGAGAAGAGAATAAGCAGAGAACATGTCACTGCAACAGACAGGATTGGTTTGGCACAATAGGAAATCAAAGAGGAGAGAGGGCTTTCTTCCCTTTCCTTTTGAATTGATGCAGTTTTTGCCTATCGTCCTCTCCGCATTGATGTATAATCACAGACAAAGAATGTGACCGAATTACCACATTTAGCAGATCTACAGGATTCCCCTTCTGGGAGCATAATTTGTTCGTGCATGCTATCTTGACAAGTACAGAGTGAGCAGAAACCCTGGGCCAGAGAAGGACTCTACTCTGAGGCATTGCTAGAGAGTGTCTATGATTCCCTGTAATTAGAATGTTAACTGTCACAGCAACAGATCAGGCCTTACACAGATGACCTCGCTGTCAAGTGGTGGGTGTGTCTACTCTGTTGATATATATATATACAGGCACTACACTGCCCTCTATTGACAAGGAGAGTAATAAAGGGAAATCAGTTCAGAAGCCAGGCTTATGTGTGTTGTGGTACACAACAGTTTGAGCAACACAAAGCATTTAAGTTTGCATGTAATGCAAAGCATGTACAATAAGACAACTATACATACATTCAGTAAATTCATCTCTTTAGTAACACACTAACTGAAAGCCCAACTCAACAGTTACAAAAAACACCTTGTGTTGACCTCCTGTCATTACAACAGCAAATTAAAAATCCCAAATCCTTTTCACGATCCCTGTTCCAGCTGTTTAGTAAATTAATTAAAAGCTTAGGTCAATCAGTCACGTCAGTTTATTTGTCACATCATCATATAAGGTACAATCACAGTGAAATGTAATACCGCCAGTTCCTTCAATTTGTGCATTAAAAATAGTTTAAATAGAATAGGAATAGTAATAAATATATGTGTATGACTGGGGAGGAGGGGTGGTGGATTGGGTGGGGGGTTGCAGTAACCTCATTTAGGATCCTAATGGCCTGAGGGTGGGTTCCTGAGCCTTTCATTGCTGGCTTGGTGTATCCTGTACCTTCTGCCTGACTGCAGCAGGGAGATTAGGCCGTTATCTGGGTGGTTGGGATCCTTAATGATTTTCCTAACCTTATTCATTCAGCGCTGGGTGTAAATATCCTTTAGGCATGGTAGAGCACAACTATTGTATGTTCAGCCAAACATCTGCACTCTTTTCAGGGCCTTGTGGTCCTGTTCGGTGCTGTTTCTGTACCAGGCGGTGATGTTCCCTGTCAGGATGCTCTCGATGGCGCAGGTGTAGAAATTCCTTTGAGGGAATTCCTCAAGCGTCTGAAGTGAAACAGTCTCTGCTTTGACTTTCTCACCACTGAGTCAGTATGCAGCGCCCAGGTCAGGCCCTCTTTGATGTGGATACCATGGTTCTTGAAGCTGCCCTCCCTCTCCACTGAGGACCTGTTGATAGTAAAGGGGGCGTAGTTCCTTCCCTGCTTCTTCCCAAAGTCCACTATCAGCTCCTTAGTCTTGCTGACATTCAGAGGTAGGTTGTTGCCTTGGCACCAGCAGGTCAAGTCTTCGGGTCAGCGGATCAAGTGGTGAGTGCCACTAGGCGGAAGTCATTCAGGCAGGCTGGTCTTGTTTTCTTGGGCACAGGAATAATAGTGGACTTCACCTGGGTATGACAGACTGAGCCAGAGACAGGCTGAATATCGATGTGAACACTGGCGCTAGTTGGTCAGCACATAGTTTGAGGACCCACCCAATGATACTGTTTGGTCCTGCTGTTGTTCTTTGTGTTCACATGCTTGAAAGCCCTCCTGACGTCATGCTCATAAAGGGTGATAGGTGTAAAAGGTGCATCCACCCATCCATTAACCTCCTCTTCAGGTTGAACATTGTTTAGCTCACTTGGTAGTGACCATCAGAATTTACCTGGGGAGGGGGGCTTGTAATCTGTCATAGCTCTTAGACCTTGCCACATGCTTCTGGGATTACCCTCCTGGAATTGTAGTTCCACTTTCTTCCCATAGTCCCTTTTTTGCTTCCTTTACTGCTCTTCTTACCTTGTAGGCTGCTGTTTTAAAATTGTCCATGTTTCCAGACTGCAGCCCTAAGTTGTAGGCTGCTGTGCGTGTGTTTATGGCATCCTAGATGGTTCTGTTAATCCATGGGTTTTGGTTGTGGAATGATTTAAATGTAGTTTTGGGTGCAGTTAAGTACAGTTTGAATCACCACAGACTCAGTGAATCCATTGATGTCACTGGGGACGTCTATGGTGGTGTCCTGGAAGGTGCTCCAGATCGGTCAGGTAGTGCAGACTGTAGGGCAGCGTCTGATTGGGCGGACCATTTCCTGACCTCTCATGTCACTGGGGGCATGCGTCATAGTTTGTTTACGTACTTGGACCTCAGCAAGATGGCCACACGGTCACTCTTCCTGAACACAGGTATCAATTTGGCTCTGTAGTCCTTTTTGAATTGCGTGAGTGTTTATTCCCCTTGTGGCAGAGTCAATATGTTGGTGGAAGTCAGGCATAACCATCTTAACGTTAGCCTGATTGAAGTCTCCAGCAACAATGAGCACAGCATCAGGATTACTGGTCTGTGAACAGTTCAAGTCTTTGTAAAGATCTGACACAGCAGCCTCTGTACTCGCTTATGGTGGGATGTAGACCGCTGTGATGACTGATATAATGATGACATGACTATATTAGCATGCTGGTGCTAATACTGCCTAATACTTGGGTATTTGTACTATTTATTTCAATACTCCTCTGTTCATTTCAATACACACACAGCAGCAACTTTGCTACCTACGCTGGCAGCAAAACCAGTATTGCTCTGCTGGACAATGAGTGGCATGAAGAAAAGGCTGTACTGCTGGCAAGCATGGCAGCCATTCATAATATAATTCTTCTCATGCTCTCATGTTGTTAGTAAAATCATCCACTATAAAAAACCTCCTTTCATCAGAACATTTGGTATGGTAAAAACTCTGTATCATACATAAAAAAAAAAGAATCTGGACAATTTGAGTCTAATAAGCTTTGGACACTTTGCATCTCTGTGTGAATTTTCCAGTCTTCACATTTATTTCACAGGTGCTTATTACATTTCTGAAAATCACACCTCCAGAGCCATCTCCTGTCAGTAACTTTGAACCCGGCAGTCAAGATTTACGCCAAGAGTGCCAACCCACCACAGCTACATTTCTGCTTCTGTGGTTCTTGCATCTTTGTTTGCTGCTTAAATAGGACTTAAATTTATTGCAAAGGGAGGCAGTACAGCTGGCAGCTGCTTTTGGCTTGAAAATATCTTCTAACCATTACTTAAGTTCAATAAACTTGACTGCTGATGCTGCTTAGCCTTGGCAGAGAAGAGATCTAGATCTACAAAGAAGAAAGTCTGACCTCTGCACACTCCTGGTACATTAGCCAAGGATGTTGGGAACTGTCACAACTCCCTCAGAGTTGTTCTCTGTGAATGCCAAAGTTTGACTTCTGCTCTGACCTCAGTGAGAGGTCCTCTTTGATCGGGAGTGTTAAGCAGTCACAGCTTGTGTGCTGTCACTGCCCCCTGTATTTGTGACAGTGACACATTTGGTGTGTTTGGATTTGGGTTTTTTTCTGAGCTGTGCCACACTGACCAGAAGGGCCAAGCCATATCAACTTCAGCGACAAGTCTGCTGTGATCCAGCTTCACACAGAGAAATTAGATTGACACTTCCTTCTGCATTCTCATATTCTGCATGCCAAAAGCTTATCTGCCCCCTTTGAACTTGGAGGATGAGCAGCAGCGATCTGTTTTTGTGGAGAGAACTGTGGTCCGTCTTTACAGGAGCTGGTCTAAGTCTAAGTTTACTTGACTTTTCTGTGAATGTGATTTTCAGTGCATTTTAACACACATAGATCATGCTAAAAACCTTCAGAACTCTTTTAATGAACTTGTAAATGTGGGAGTATCTATGCATTCAATACTGCAGTCAGCACCTGTTGATTTTAGGAGTAGATGCCACATTAGGTTCTGCTTCATGTCCTGACAACATCAGCATGATACTTGGTGAGTATCTAGCGCAATGAAAATGTAGTCTCAAAAAAAACTCAGAAATACAAACACCATGAAGAAATGAATGTTTGGTTCATGAATACATATTGCTTTGTGGGTTTGAATTGGAAGTAGAAAACACATCTTAACAAGTCCCCCTAAATTAAGAAACTGGTGGGTAGCCACTGATGACATACAGTGAGAGATTTAAAATCATGATGATGAAGCTTAAACAGCCTAAAAGGAGGTATAGAATTGTTGGTCGTTGTCACAATTCATTTGACCCTGATAGTCACAGAAATGCCTGCATGCTGTAGATTTTTCTACATTTCTAAGAAGCAATACACAGAGAAAAATGAAACTTATTTCCGAGAAAGAATGGCGTCTGCTCTCCAGACAGTCTCAAGCACTTGCGCATCCTGCTGTTTGTGTTTTTCTGTTTACCAGGAGGATACTACTACAGAGTTAGAAAAGGGAGCTGTTACACTCTGGTGGATCTGTGGTTAGAATGAGCTTTTAATCCACGCTGCGGTGTCTATTCTCGACAAATCAGAGAGGTGGCTGATATCTTCTACTCTGAAAGGCAGCAAACGACCTTCAAGAAAAACAGAGGGAGAAGCATTGCATAAGGTGTCAACTTGATGACTTTACCTTAAAAAAATTATAATAAAAAACAGGCTAGAGGGGGGAGAGGAAATTAATCATCAGAGAGGCATTGCATCAGGGAAAGGCTACTTTTTCACACTGTCCTTCTCCTTTTTAATCCATATTTCATAACATAGTATCTCATCTGGGTTTGATACGCCATTGAACCCATTCCTTCATCTTGGCTGTAAGAGCTTTGAGTCATTATGTCCGTAAATCAGTCATTCACCAGACAATGCTATAAATGTAGCCATGAACAGTGTATTTGCTGCTGCCAGGGTTGCCGCTCAACAAGCTCATTTTCTGTACATGCAGTCACTTTCATGTGGCTAGATGAATGCACAGCTCCATCAGCAGGGAAGATGGATGACACAGCGAGTAAGAGGGACATGCACAACATGCCCCAAAAGCACCAGCTCGTCTAGTAAACAAGTACAGACCCCTGTGACCTGGTACAGTGTGATTGCACAGATGACAAAGACAAAAATCACCTATAACATGTTTAATGGATTTCCAGACTGAATCACGCCCCATCCAAAAATCACAAAATGTGTGATCTATGTAAACTAGTGAAGTGTATTAGGGGTGAGATGTGAGCAGGCTTTGCGGTTTTTCCGAGCTGAGACACAGAAGCTAATCCTCTCAGAAAAAGAGAAAGGAAGCTAACCCTGATGCAGCCCAAACCCTTTTCCAGTTTGTCATTCCGCACTTCAAAGCATACATGATGAAATCCCCCAAGGTATTATAAGAGCTCTGGCATAGCAGCCATCCTCAGCCCTGTCCTAGCCTAATGCCTCATAAACGGAGTCTGGAAACATGTCCCTTTACTATTTCGAAAGTCTTTGTAGCTTTGGATCTTTAAGAACCTTTTAGAGTTGCAGAGGAAGAGGTGCTTTCCTACTGGAGGATATATGAAGAGTTTGAGAATCATTATGCGGCCAAGGGATTCCTGTCCCCTCACCGTAAAATAGTGCACACACAGAATGCGCATGGACCACTTTGAAAATGGTTAGATCAGGAGAAACCGGGCATCGATCTTCTTCAGAGCTTTGCTGAAAGAGCGTTTATATAGAAATACAGCGCACAAGGAAATATATGTGTCCTAGATAGAGACAGGCACATAATTTAAGCCATTCAGTTCCCAATGCACTGTGTGACGCCATCGAATGCCACTTGTTATACAGCTTGCTGAGCTGTCAGATTATTGGGCTTCATAAATTCATCCATTATTGGCCTCTATGCTTCAGGCGAACATAGCCTGCTGGACAGAAGTGAAAGAAACAGCTGATGAAACTCTGTAAGGTTCATACAGTCAAACAGGGAAGTGAAAAGGAACAGTTTCTGCCATCCAGTTTAAGTTCCAGATACTAAATACAAAAAAATATTACAAATCGATGCTAACAAAAAGCATCTGTTAAGGTTTTAAAAAAACTGTTGAACAGGATACAGTGACAGTTTGGAGTTCATAACCCAAAAGAAAAAAAAAAATCAGTAAATCTTCACATTTTGGGAAGCGAGAATCACCAATGTTTGGCAAATGACTTACAAATAATAGCAAAATATGATTGTGATGTGATTTCACAGTTCTGTAGAACAGCCCATTTATATGTAATCTATTTATCTGTCATTTCTAAAGGCATCGATCCTGTTAAAATTGACAACTAGTTTTTCAGAAAATTATATTAATTGTTCCATTTAACAGCTGGTTCTCCTATATAGAAAACGGGTTCAGCTGTTACCCTTTATGCTACAGTATCTCCTCTTAATCCCTTAACCCAACCACCTCACACCCTCCCTTTGGGCCAACTGCCAAATCTGCTCTGTATCATCTTTCAAAATGGCAGAGAGGGCAGCGAAACAGAGCGTGCGCTGACTCTTTAAACAACAAGGACCCATCAGAATGTGGTTTGTCTATTAGCCACGATAATGCCTGATTCTCTAGGTGTGTGTAAGTGTGTGTGTGTGTGTGAGAGAGAGAGAGAGAGAGAGAGAGGGAGAAGGAGAGAGAGACAGGGAGAAAATGAAAGAGATAAATTGAGAGGAGTCACTCTGCCCCCGCTGTTCTCACAGACTTGTGATAAGGTTTATCTCCAGTGCCTAACGAGTTCACCCAGTAGTCTTCTCCAGCTCCCACCGAGTGGACCGGGTTGCGCTGAGCAGCACAGCCAGCAGTGGGTTGAGCTCCCTTAGGTGACCTATGCGTGTTGTTCATGCTACGCTGCTTTAGAACTTTATTTTCTGTAGGAAATGGTTTCGGCCCCTTCGGCCACATCTCTTTTAATCTGGGATTTCTTTTTTTGCCTCCTTTTCTTCATCCTTTCTACTCACTGTAACTCAGACTGCCAAGAGAAGCTGCAAGAGCTGGAGAAAGAGATGCTGCGGAGCTTTGGCACAGAGAGGCGTGTGTGTCCCAGAGGCAGTGGCTGAGGCACAGATGGAGACAGAGAGGGGGGCTGCTGCTGAGTTAAGCCCCTAATCACAGTCTGCTCTGCATGAAGGACTTAAAGTCACTCCATTTAATGCTACCTTCTCTTTAGTCAAAAAAGGGAGAGAAATACTACTGCTTACCTCTTCAGCTTTCTGATACCTAGGCCCCCATTCTTATCACATACTCATTCTGATGCATAAAAGTGCATAGCGACAGTATATCGTCAAAAAGAGAAACATACATGGACATATACTTGCATACTCAGCAGTGCAAGCATAAGTGCTCACGTTTCACATTAGCCTTAATCACATGAGCGACCACTACAGCCCCACATACATGCTCAATTTGATATGTCTCCGAAAAAAATGACAGACACGTGAAATAATTTCATGGTGAACCACATTTGTGACTGACATGGCCGCTATGCCCTTTACTGGTGTGATCAGGTGCTTCATTTGTTTGTGCAGGAAGTGGAGAATATGAGCAGATCCTCAGAGACTCAGGGGGTCCCACTGGCTCAAAACATATTAATTGACTTGGCTCCACTTCCAGCCAGATGTAACACACTTTTACAGAATACTCTGGAACGTCTGCAAGATCTTTTGGGAAATCCCCCGCTACCATGTCAGAGCTATACTTTCTGCACTTTCAGCTACTGTTTCACCTAACCTTCCTCTCTTGTCCGCATGGCTAGCAGACTATGGGTTGCTGTATAGGTCTTAATCTAATGTTGGAACATTGATTTATGCTTGGGTGTCCCACAGCCATTAAGATAATTGCATGATCACTTTATAACATCCTCCCCTGGTGGCCAAGGTAATTTGGCTCCCCCCACCACCCACCTTGCTCAGTAAGACCCATAACCACATTATTGCAATAGAAAATGTGGTTGGAAATATCAGCTTTCGGTCCCTGCAAATTGATTTCATACCATTTTGCACTGACTTCTAACACCCTTTTAGTCTATCTTTCACCTGTGCTGACCATTTGATCTGTTGGAGGCTTCTCGGTCTTAACAGCTTGTATTGATTGAAATTCTTCAGCATCTTGAGGGGATGCTCTCATGTCACCTTGTAATTCCAATAGTCTAGGTATTTTTGAGTGAGATCATCCCTGAGACAATGTACTTTTATCTCTTAGGGCAAGGCAAGTGCACTTTGATTACATTCAATGAAGAAATGACTGTGTTAAATGGCACTACGATCTCTTTCGACAAAATCGTTATTAAAATAATGATTCTGCGGCCACGATGGGCTAATGGCTGCTTAAGAGGAGAAGTTAGCGTCGGTGAAAGTCAAACTGCTTTGACAGATTGATCTCAATGGAGGCCTTTTCCTTCCTGAGTATAAACACTGCCGGTTTAGAAACATTAAACACATTATAATCTTTGCATCTAAAGCAAAATCGGTGAGCTCAGGAAGATGTAATGGATTAAAACTTTAAACTGACATCAGCTGTAAGGTGATTCTGTCTAAAATGTCATCCATTCCATTGTTTATTCTTAAATACTTCATTAGTGATTATCAGTTTTTAGTATTATTTTGTGCATCCAAATTAAAGTACACAATAATTCCTTCTTACAGTATGTGCTTCATCCAAAGGGAGGCTCTTTCATGTCATGATCATATTTTTATATATTCATTTTAGTTTATGTTTATAAACTAAAGTATTTGGTTTGGTTTTAAATATCATTATTAATAAGGGTGATAATGTAAAGTTTTTTTTTTATCCAAGCTGTGACCCAAGTCCAGACGTTATTGTGCAGAAGTTATAAATTTCTCAATCATCAAATATTTTACCATTCCCTTTATATGAAGGAAGCTATTCCTTTATTTCTGTGGTTGTATTAGACCATTGCAGACAAATTAATGAGTAGGGCTGCTTTATTTTTCTGAAATAGGGCGTAAACACAAATGCAAGCTAAATCTCCAGGTGCAAACACACACGGGCTTGATCAGTACATTTTTGATCATTTTGGTGACCACAGGCATCGGCTCAAACCAGGCACAGCTCGGTGCAACTTAATATATTATTAATAGCTTAAACTCAGAATAAGCAAGTGGAGCTGGCCTCGCTTCAGTAATGGCCAATCATATGAGCGCCTCTCATCCCCTTAAAAGCAGCAACAGGTGAGGAGAGGCTCATTAATACAAACACACAACGCCCCAACTATTAATGTGCAATCGCCAAAATATGTTAACAGTGGTATGATAACATAGTTTTGATGTTTATTGGTGCTTTCCTGCTCCTCTACAGCATATTTGAAAAGCCTCATTTATTTCTTCAAACTCTAGTGAACATAAGTCCATATGCAAGACATCAGTCTTTATTTATCCAACGGGAAAAGAAATCCATATATATTTAAAAAATAAGCAGATTTTCTAGTTTAAAAATGTTCTAGTTAGTGTTTAGAGAAGCAAAGTTTTATTAACATTAAATCCCGCTGTTATGTTGGAAGCTTTAAACAATTAATGAAGTTATCCGCACTGTGCAGGACTTTGTGAGTGTGGTTTTTGCCAATAAGTTGGTCTGAGCAGGTGAAAACGCAAGTGAATATAATTCCCTGAAAACATGGAGGGTGTTTCTGCCTCCGCAATCTGCACAATCAGTGCATTTTTTTTAATGTATTCATTTTTATCATTTATTTATTTCCCCTGTGTGCCCCCAAACTCCTAGACAAGCAAAGAAGTTTGTGCTTTGTAAGTATTACACTGATGTTATTAACACACATGACATGCAGATATGGAAAGACTATGAAATTATTATTTTTTTTCTTTTAAAATATGCACTATGGACTTACCTTTCTTTCTGGTGACTTTGTAGCAAAGACAGGCATGTGAGAGGCAAGTAGCGGACACCAAAATGGGGCCATGGTCTTCCCTTCATCCTCTCCGCATAACCAGCCTGGTGAATTCTCCTCTCCTGAAAATAAAAAGAAAAAAGTGTTTGTTTTTTCCTTCTCAGTGAGGTGTTACCAACTTGATGTTGTTGTAGTTTACCAACTTGTTCTGTTGTTGTACTTATTGACAGCATACATGTCACCCCCACAATTGAGCAAAGCTATAAAATTATCCTTCAAGCTATTTTAAAACCATGCAAAATAATTAGAATTGCCCTACCTCAGGTATGTGATATGAATGGTGTTATTAGCATGTGAAAGTTATAATCTGCCAGAGGTTTATTCCCTGCTGTAAGAGGCAAGGCCAGGTATTGCCAACACAGGGCCTCAAAAGTGATTAAACCTGCACTTAATCAACGGTGAGTTAGTCCCAGCAGGAAAAATGCAACTGCAGGATTCGAGTTATAATAATGGATTTGCCTGGTGTGTGTGCCATCTCAGTGCTCATAGCTCTGAGCTACAGGTGCACCCCTGACAAGGTGCTGGGCAAATCTGCCAAAGTACTCTCATTATGTAATTTTGTAATCATCAATTTCAATTTACAGAAACTAAATTGTGCATGAAATTTAACAGCTTGCTAAAATTTGCTTTCTGGTTTGTTTGCATACGTTACTTTGGAATAAGCTACACTTTACCTGTAATTTGCCCCGAAGGCACGATCACAGATGCATTAGGCGCATTTGCGGCAGCTTTAAAAGTGGATAGCAGAGTTAGTTTGATAAGGCCAATTAGATTAGCTTGCACTGACAGACAGCACCAGTGGTTGTAAAACTGCATTTATCTGTTTTGGCCACACAGATATGAAACATCAGCGGTGTTTGGATTAATATAAATTCCTTATAACAACAATGAAAATATATATATTTTAGGTAATTAATATTTTATATATAGAGATATGAGATAAATATAAGATCACTCTCCTGACTTCACAGTTTGCAAGCAGGGGATCACAGTGGAGCAAAATCAAATTCAAAGCTGGATTACATCTGAATTAATGACAAAACATGTTTACACAGAGCGAGAAGCAACAAGAATGATCAAGGACAGGAATGAATAACGTCGGGTAAGTGTCAGGGGTGTGAATCTTTGGGAGTCTCACAATCTCATTCTCGATTCAAAACTGATTCTCAACTGAATGAAAAGGGGGTCGTATTTTCAATCTCTTGCTCCAGGATACTGTGTAAACCATTCACTGATTCCTTAGTCCACTGAGATACAATAGGAAACATAACTGGCAATTAAGATAAACGGTCCGCAGACTTTTTATTTCAAAAAGTTAACTGCATTGAATAACAAAATGAGGGGGAGACTGAAGGCTCCACTGTGTTAGTATTAACGTCATAGTATAAGGCATACTATGCAAGATTTGTTGGTTGCTGTTTGTGAACACATAATTCAAAGTTGGCCCCTCCTCCCCGGCTCAATGACCCCAGAGTGAGCTGAGAGCACGAGCAAGAGAGAGAGAGCAGCGGTGGTCGAGTGAGCTAGAGAGTGAATGAAGAGAGGGAGTGGCGGTAGCGAGAACAAAGCAGTGAATCAGATAAATAAAACATGAATTTCTGATTGTTTCACAGCGGTTATGTTCTAAAGCACAAACAAACATGCCCACACCTCCATACAACCCTTTGCCCGATTGTGTGTGAATGCAGAGCTTCAACCTGTCCGTTGTGGCCTCTCTGCTCTGCGTGTGTGTGTGTGAGGGGGGGAGCTAAGGCCCCACCCTTGGTCAAACAAACACAGACCTGTCCCAACCTCACACCCTGCACGCTGTTATTGGCTGGGGGCTACACACCCACTGCCCAAAGGTTGACGCCCTGTCTCAAACACAGCAAAATAAAAAGTGGGTCATAAGTGATGATTGAGAGGGATTATTTTGTATATATTGTTATATATAGATATTGTTTTTTAGGAAAATCCTTCATAGTATGCCTTTAACGGAGGGTACGCAGGATCGCCAGGGACACCTCTCACCCCAGCCACAGACTGTTTGCCCTCCTCCCCTCTGGTAGGCGCTACAGGAACAGCAGGTTCAGGAACAGCTTCTTCCCCTCAGCTGTCACCTTGCTGAACTCAGTGCCATGGTGATAGATCTATAGTGTGTACTTTGTATCCCTATCATAGCTCGAGCTGTTTATATTGACCCTTACTGTTTATTCTATTTATATATTACACATATGTACATTACACTGCATTACACTTTACTGCTTCTTTTGCACTTTTGGTTAGATACTAAACTGCATTTCATTGTCTCAGTACTCTGTGCAATGACAATAACGTTGAATCTAATCTAATCTATATCTCTAGCAGTGGAGAGCAGCCTCTCTGCGGCACCGTTAGCTCCAGGGAAAGCCATCACTGTCCAAGATGCTGAGTGGGTGTGAGGTTGTTGAGGTGAAACAGACTGAGCACCAGGGTCTTTTCCTCACCTCAGAGATGGTTTAAGTTGTTTAATGATGCAGTGTGTGTTGGTCAGCCAGTCTCGTTTGTTACTGCTTGACTTCGATGCTCTGCCCCGCTAATGTTAGGCTCTGAAGTATTTACAATATACAGTACTTCACCTTTGTCTTGCAAAGGTAACTATTTAGTCATTAAATCAAACTAGAAATATCGCCAGTCAATAACCAGTCAACTTGCAGTTTACATCCATGTCAGTCCAGACTCATATAATATTTGTAGTGACTTTGAAGGAATTAAATAAAAAGTATTAAGTGTATTTTGCTTGTATGTGTTCACATGCTTGGCCAATAAAGCTGATTCTGATAGAAGATAAAGTTGTAGCCATGACAGCAGACAATGCTCCAGATATGGATGTTGTTGCAAAGAAGCTACAAATTCTAAAACGTGGATGCTTCACACACATCTTCAACCAGGCAGCACAGAAGATCTATACAAACACCACAGTTTCAAAGTGGGCACCAAGATTAGTGTCACCAATTCAGTATCCGTTTAAATGTGAAATATGGTCACAATCTCCCCTTCTGTTCCTGAGTTATGGAGCTAAATAATGGCCAGAAAAGTGTTTTTGCAGAACATTATGATGTCACAGTCAAGTTGACCTTTGACCTTTTGGATATAAAATGACATCACTTCATTTTATCCTATTAGACATTTGTGTGAAACTTTGTCTAAATTAGCGTATGAATTCTTGAGTTATGGCCAAAAACGTGTTTTGTGAGGTCACAGTGACCTTTGACCTTTGACCACCAAATTCTGATCAGCTCATCCTTTAGTTCAAGTGAACGTTTGTGCCAAATTTGAAGAAATTCACTCAAGGTGTTCCTGAGATATTGTGTTCACGAAAATGGGACGGACGGACAACCCAAAAAATAATGCCTCTGGCCACGGCTGTCACCAGCATGGACACATAAAATATTTGCAATTGCTGCCTTTTTTCAAGATTAACTACAAGATAAATCTAGCGTGTGTGTGTTGTAGACTGTCCGGGTGCTGCACTGCCCTCGCAGTTGTGTTACGCTTTTTTCGTTGCTTCAATATCACGTTATTAACTAACATTTAGAAAATCAATTTTTGACATTTGTGAATGGATTCGAGATTCTTAAGTGAATTGATTTTTTTTTTTACCCACCCCTAGTAAGTTTCATTCGCATCCTTTGAATTCTAAACAGTGAGTATCTCACAACCTCTGCAAATAAAATTTTATCTAGTTGCATGACTACACAACTCTAGGGTCAAGATATATTTAAAAAGATATAAGAATTGAAAGTAAAGAGCAAATTATGTATGTCAAATTATTTTTTAAGCCATAACAAAATGTTAATTTACATTTTCACGATGCATTCTTTAAAGAGGCGTTCAAGATAAACAGTTCATCAAGATATTGCACAATTTCCATCCAGATATTTCACATCCATCCATTTAAGTACTTCATCTCTCACACAATATAGTGAAAAAAAGCCCTGCTGTAAGCAAGGTTACTGTGAAGCATGGGAGAGGTAATTATAAGTTTTAAATCATTCAGTCATTTATATTTACAGGCAGCTCGAGTGTTCTTTAATAATTAATTATTAATTGTTTGGGGGGGTGTGGGGGTGTGGGGGTGGCCTCTGGACTGACTATCCGTGAGCGAGCCTCTGCCTCTGCGTGAGGTCACTTATTAAAAGACTTCAGTTGAGGGCAGATTGCCGCAGGTGGGGCAGCAGGTCCACTGTTTTCCTTTACCCCTGAGTAATCATCAACTTTCTTCAGCTAATTATTACATTAGCATAAATAATGCTCCATTTGGGAATGCTGACTTCTCTTACTGAATTTGTCTATCAGTAAAAATGGATCTGGTTACCAATTTAAGAGAGAGATAGGTACACAGGTACACCGAAAGATAGAAAGAGAGAGACTGTGATACGGACGGAGAGAGAAAGTGGTTGTGAGAGAGCGCAAATTATCCTTAACCTTCAGTCTTTGCCACGTAGTAATGATGATGAATAACAGTGAACAAATGATAAGCACAGACCTAAATTGAAAACGGCATTAAATAGGGACACACGGGCCACTCACCTCAACACATTCACTCTCTCTCTCTCTCTCTCTCTTTCACACACACACATACACATCATACACACACAGCTACGCTGTATCATATACAAATTTATTTGCATCGGTTGAACCTCTAAACACAGTAAAACATAAAAATCAAGAGCTGTTATCCTCTAATTAAGACGTTATTTATCTGTGAGCACATTACTCTTAAAGTAAAGTCAGAGTTTTTACGTTATGTAGACTAAAATTATTGGAAATAACCATAAAAATAGCTTATTTTATATTTAGTATGTTTAGTTGCCACTACATGTAAACTACTACCTGAGTATATTATAGTGGAGAATAGAGAGCATACCACCTACAATTATCTTTTCTCTCTCTGGCAATTTGGCACTCAGCCAGTTCTTAAGTACCCCTGTACAGAATCAAAAATATCTATAGCTAACCCTAAAGGTTAGTAACCAACCCTTAGTTAGAAACAAGGATCAACAGTTCAGCTAGTCTAGGAGTATGATTTCTTCACAACCATGTATGCCAGAACTGCAGCCAGGTGTGGACCAAAGCTGCATCGGATGACAAAGTGACATTGCTGTCACATTTAACTAAAGAAAAAACAACACTGAAGGCTTGTCAGATAAACACATTAAAGAGACATCTACATAGCTATGATTGGCTCAGACAAAAGTACAACATAAACTAACTGTTAAACAGAGGCTAAATAACTTATATACAGTCACCTGTCTCATTGTACACAGCAAGGAGCTAAGTTTAAAATAGACACAGCATGTTGATGATGTAGAGGCAGGTGTTGAATGACAGACTTAACACTGATCACTTAGTTTGAGAACATTTGTAAAATAAATAATATATACAAATAAATAGATCAAATGATAACCACTATTTAAATCAGTCTATAATTTTGATAATGTAGTATAATGACTGTAGAAAACAAAGATATAACTGAGAAAACTGTATTTCATTTTGATCCATGTGTTCTGTGTTTCCCCTGGAACATCGCCTTGTGAATTATGCCTCATACCAAATTCACATCATGTTGGATTTACCATAAATAGGACTTACCGACCAGGAAAAAAAAAAAAAACATTCATGTCAACCTCCTAATGGTAATTACAAGTAGGGGCCTGGGACATGCGACTTACTGTGGTTTCCAGTATATACCAATTAGTGTCAAATTGTGGAAGTGTGTCGACACAGGCAGCAAACTGCAGCAAAGCCACTAATGTAAGCAGTCCAATATAATAAAAATCAAAACCATAGTTATATATTACTACTAATACAACAAACTGGTTATTTCGTATGTGGGTGGTCAATTAGTTAAATGTAAAAGCTTTGAATATGGATTCCACGTGCATTGTACTGTAAAACTTATTCAATATGAGGCTTATTCTGCCACTAATGTGCTACTATCCCCTACAGCACAAGGACTGCAGCAAATTCTTACTAAAAACACCTGAAAACATAAATAGATACAAAACAAGAAGAGAATAACGGTGTTTCAACAAAGGTCCAGGTGTCACAGATGTAGAGATGTGATGTCATTTCACTGATGAAGATCAAACGCTCACACACACCATAAATTCATCTGGGCAGTTTGACACTGCCATAAGGAGCAAGACTAAACATATAACATGAAACTTACGTGGATGTACTAGTTCAATTAGTATAATTGTGGTTCTCTAAGTGCGGCTTAGAAAGAAAGTTCATCACACAGCTATGCTCGTACTCTGGAGATACATTCAACTTCTATTTCTGGTGCCTAGTAAAATTGGAATATCAGATCGATCCTGGATCTGCAGTTGCTGCATGGATGTGTTGACTGCTGACAGATCTGTGTAGTGATTCCCAACCAGGGGTGCTTGTACCACTGGGGGAGCTTCTGCAGTAGCCAGGGGGGACGTGGAAAGACTGAGGAGTAGCTCAGCTAGTTTGAAAAAATGGAAATCATGTTTTGTTTGTTTGTTGATTTGTTTTACCTACATAACGGGCTTTTGGAGGAAAATAAGCACACCGATAGAATTACAGACTGGTGTGAGGCTGATCTTTAGTACATTTATTTTCATACTAACCAATAAACAACCAGCTACAATAAACCAACAGCATGAGTCGACTGTAACAATATTTTAATAAATGTATAATGGGTTGTGTCTGTGAAGGGGGACATCAGATAAACAAAGGTTGGAAACCACTGGATTACCACAGTATTCATAAAACTAGATTTAAATTATATTAATATTACTACAGTAATACCACAAACCATTAATGTCCACTGCAAATTAAAGTAAAGGGTAAAACAGCTAAAAATGTTATTCCAAAAGCAAGGTGTTGATATGTTCAAAGCTAATTGCTCTGAAACTGCACAGAAAAAGCATTTTCTTCTTTTTTTATTTGTTCCATTGTGCTGCAGTTTATTTATCTACAGTGTTAATTAAAAACAAACTACATAAATGATGAGATTCCCCAAGCTAAAGGTTAAGGTCATCCACTGTGTACTCAATCTCAGCTACTGTACAATAACTACGTATAACATCATTTGTGGAGGTGTGGGGTTGGAATACTAAGTAGGGAGATTTCGTTTCTCAGTTTCTTTATTCCAATCATGCTTTTGTTTCAAGTCTTTTGCTGATGAAGATTAATTTGCAGAGCATGGCGCTTTATCAACCCCAGTGACACAAAGGGCAAAGATATAGACTAATTAAATACACCAGTGCAATTGATATTTCCCATGGATCAATGCGAGTGTGGGATCTGTTAATTAAATCCGTGATAATGTTTACTCATCATAAACATTTCCCATGTTTGAGCACAGAGAGATAGGAAGATAATCTTTACTGTCTGACAGATTCATTTTTAGGGCTAAGGAAAAAATCCTGCCAGCACATACAGAGAAAGTGCCTTTTTTGTGTGAGGGGGAGGCTTCTGGTGAATGTTTTTATTAAAAGTGTTATCAAAGGAAATCTTTTCAGCCAATGCATTGAGTAGACACACTTTAACAGCACGAAACAAAAAGATAACAGTTACACATAATGTTGAGCTAATGTTATTTGAACACAAAATGCAAAAAATCAGTCACCATAGCAACCAAGCAATCTGAATCCTTAGGCTAATGAAAGTAAAGCCCTCGCAGTCTTCCCTAAAGCCAATGCAGTACGGTTGATTTTGCATTCTCCCCTCTCTCTTGTCTCCTGTGCGGTATACATCGGCATGGCACAGGTTATCACACAGTGGATTAAGAAGGCGTGTCAGAGTGTGTGCCAGAACCTCCTAGCCGCACTCCACTCATCTATTGATCCACGTGCAGGGGAAAAAGCGAGAGACCGGCACACTTAGCAGTGTAACTGCAGGCAACAGCCCCCTGCCTGCCCTCTGTTCCCTGCAGTGGGACTGATTGCTTGTCTCAATCATCCTTTCACACCCCACACCCCCCCTCCCCTTCCATTCCACACACACAAACACATACTCCCTCACACCCTCAACATCTCTCTGGCTTTTCCCTCATTCATTCCTCTGCTTCTGTCTCCAACGTCTCAGCAGCAATCTCTCATGATTTGACGGCCTCTTGTTCACCTTGTGAGGGCCATCAAAGTCTGAAGCCTTAACCCTGTCTGAAAGGGCTGGGACTGCATGGTAGGAAGCAATTAATTCTGCAGTGAGAAAGTCCATTAATTAGGCAATGCTTCTGGCTAGTTCACGAAGACACATCAGAAACAGTAGGGCTACTTGGAGAGGCATAAAAGATGCAGTGGCACACCAGGTTATTAATGGACCCCAGGGCTCCTGGTGAAGCACCACTGTGGGGTAATTCTCACTTTCTATTTCAAGGCCTCATAACTATACCGCGTGCACTCACAAAGTGACAAATACTGTTTATTGGAAACATGTCTTATCGGGCTTGGCTGCCATATTATATAATGTAAAGCCTGACTACCAGAGCAGCTTCAGCATTCTGCTAAAGTACAACGATCTCCAGTTAAACTTTTTTAAAACCACCAACAACCACGGGCTGCAAAATGTTATGGAAATGCTCAAGACACAAAAGGTTCACAGAAAAGCTCACAGAATTAACAAGGCATTGTTAATGGGCAATTCACTGATGGGAAAGGACTTTAATATGGCATGCAGGAATGTCACTAAAAGCCACTGATATTCACACATGTGGCACAGAGAATGCCACAATGGTGCTCTGTTTCCTCTAAATGGAGGTAACAGGATAAACACTGGTGTGAGGATGGGTCTGGGAAACTGAGTTTTGTGATGTCTAATCACTCACTAAATCATGCATGAGAACATTAGCTATTTGTGGTGTACACCATTCAGGGACATTTTGGAGCGGGGCACCCATTTCAAACTAAACAAGCCCATGGTTCGGTGCATTTGAAATGCTGATTCAACTGTCTCTCTTGAGCACAGGGCAGGCCTGCCTCCGCCTGCAATGACGAGGAAGCCTCGGTGACAGTACACCATCCGTGAAATTAAATCAACAACTCCCTTATTGTAATTACATTTGGTTAAATGGGAAGGCAAAGTGTGGGTGTAATACAATTAACATGTAATTGTCATCCTGACCAGGTTGGTGCTGATCTATTTCCCCAAGGGATTCAATGAAATCCATCACCCCGCCCTCTTGTCTACCATTTGTTTTCAAATGAATGATTTGATGAGGACCAGTGTGTCACAGTGCTGCTGTGTATGTGTGAGCCAACTTGTACTGTATGTAATCTACAATGCTACTACAATCAACTTCAAATTATGGTTCTTTGTGACTTTTTTAAATTCACAGTTGACTTTTTCCATATTCTGATATGTGAATGTGACTGTATTCCTTATTATTATTTTGCGGTAAAATATTTTAAGTCTACAATAATAAATAATATTAATAATTATTTATTTTCAATCAAAGAAATACAAAAACATCTCATTTAATTTGTTACATCAGGTGGGAACAAAAACATGAGTAGACCTCACTGAACTCTGTGAACAACTTAGCTCCCTGAAAGAAGTTTGCTTGCAGTTAGGAAAGTAAAAACATTGACATAGTTGTAGTTTGACATTAAAACGTGGAAAGCACAGAGGGGTGGTGGATATTACACACACTTATCTGACAACCTGTGTTCAGTTCCCAACCTTTGAAATTTCTGCAGCAGATTGGATTTTAATACAAACCAGCAATTTTTCTCAGCATGAATGTAACAAGCACTTTACTAAAATTGTTTTTTATCAAATATACACCAAATATCAAAAAACCCTTGTATGACTTTACACAAAACAGTAATTGGGTTCTAATCCTGTTAGAGTACAGACACGAATACCAATCGTTTGTAATAACTCTGCAGTGTACACAATCGTTAATATGGCGTCAAAAATGGCAAAGAACAAGAATAAAGCAAACTCTTTCCTTCGTCGAGGAAAATGACGAGTGGGAAGCTAGCAATCTTGCTATCTCTACAGGTAATGCTAGCACTACCTTCCAGTCAGAAGTAGCGGCTACTGAAACAGCTCAAAACGTGGATGTTATTCAAAAATTGAGAATGAGAATGAGACCTTGACACAAAGTTTGATGCCTAAATCAAGATGTTAAGAGGGGTGTGCAAGACTTCTCTGGTTGCATGGATGAGGCAGAGGAGCGTACCTGCAACGTTGAGGACACAATTAACTCAGAGAAAGCCAACACTGAAGCGCTAGTTAAACAAGTGGCTGTCCTTACATACAAGCTTGACAAGCTCAAAAACCACTCACAGAGATCCAACGTTAAAATTTTCCCGAAAACGTGGAAGAGAACGACGCAATCGTTTTCCTCGAGAAATGGCTACCTGAACCACTGGGCCCCGAAATCTTTCCTACACCAGCTATCATAGAGAGAGCACACAGGCTCCCCAATCAGGCACAATCCAACCGAACCCCCTCACCAAGAGTCCTCATTATGAGGTTTTTGAATTTCCAAGATACAGTCCAAGTAATGAGAGCAGCCAGGGCCAAAGGCAAGGTACTGTCCAGTGAACAGGAGGTCATGTTCTTCCCGGACCTATCGGCGGAGCTGCACCGGCAGAGAAGGCGTTTTGACGGGGTAAAACAACAACTGAGATCCCTGAACATGTGCTATGGAATAGTGTACCCAGCCAAGCTTTGTCTGACAATTGATGGACAAACATGTGAGTTTGAATCCCCAGCAAATGCTGAGAAGTTTGTTCAAGGCATACAACACACAGAAGACGCACAGAGGAGTTAAACTGGATCTGTGGAGAATACTGCTAATCTCCTGCACCATGCAAGAAGTGACACTGTTTGGCCTGTTGACTAATGGGTGAACCTACAAATACAAAGGGTAACATTTTCACCTACTTATTATGGTGTTAGCTTATCATATGATGGCTGATATTTTTTATTTAGATTAGTAGAGAGGTGTGCATTTTGCTGTTACCTATAGTCTTTGCGAGAAATGGACAGGCAATCTATATGGCCAGAGTCGCTGGAATGTACCTATGCTGCAAGAGAGACCACTCAGATTATTTCATAAATGCTTGTCTGTGAAAATATTAAACAGGAGACACAAATGTCTCTTTTTTTCTTTTTTTTTTGCATTTTGTTTACTTTAGTGTGTCACTACACTACACCCTTGCTTGCACTGGATCAGTTTGTGCACTTAACTATACCCCAAGGTGAGGGGGAGAGTGGGAGGGTACAAGAGGCTTTCCTATTCGCGTTGACAGCTAAGGGGATTTGTTCATGGCAGAACTCAGTTATTTTGTCTGTATTCCTCAAAATATAACTCAGTACGATGGCACACTTTTAAGGTGACCCCTACAATGACGCAACAGCTTTAATTACAAGATAAAAAACTGGTTCAACATTAGTTTAAGATTAGTTCAAATAAGAAACTAAAATTCACCTCCTGGAATGTAAGGGGGATGGTTAAAATGACTAAGATGAAACAGGCTATTACTAGGCTTAAGCAGCTTGATTCCTCTATTGTTTTTATCCAAGACACTCATTTACTTAGGGACAAATTACTGAAGGTATGAAGGAGATGGCAGAGCCAGAAACTGGCATCATGTTTCTCTTCTCACTCTAGAGGGGTGATGGTGTTGGTTCACAAGTCTGTGCCATTCCAAGAGAATAATACTATTTCTGATACAGCCTGTAGACATTTGGTGGTACAGGGCACTCTTTTGGGTGAAAATATCAATTTGGTTAATGTCTATGGCCCAAATGATGACAATGTCTCATTTCTTGACAGTCTATTTTTACTCATTGCCTCCCTTCCAGGAACAGTAATGATAGCAGGCGATTTTAACTGCACTCTAGACCCGATGCTTGATCGTTCATTGGGGCTGACACCTCTCATTCTCAAAATAGCAAGAAAATACAACAGTTCATAAAGGAACTGAACCTGAACCCATGGAGGATGTAAAACCCAATTAAAAAGGAATATTCATGTTATTCATCATCATTTAAAACCTATTCTTGTGTAGATTATTTTATAATTTCCACTTCTCTGCTACCCAATATAGCTAGCTGCGTATACAGTATGATAGCATTGTCAGATCATTACCCCACCTCACTATTTTACAATGATTTGCAGTTAATCAAAGGTTCCTCTAGATAGTGCTTACACTCTAAATGGTTACAGGATTCTGATTCTGAATAAAATTTGTGGGGGACCATGTACAGTAGATGTTTACTTTGCAATAAATATGGACTATTAGAGGACAAATGGTTTGTTTCACTAGCTCCAAATTTGATGATTTCAAACAGAAAATGAACAAGTTGGACTCTGAAATCAGAGAGTTGGAGAGAGTGGTGAGCTTTGATAATTCAGTACAAACAAAACAAAAACTATTTGACCTTAAAGCTGAATATGAGGAGCTTTACACACTATAAGCTGGCTTAAGCAAACTTTTTATGACCAGGGGGGAAAAAACCGTTAAATTACTAGCCTGGCAAATTAACAAACTTAACTCAGAAAGAACCACAAATGCAATTAGGAATGAACAGGGGGAAATAACTACAGGTCCATTGGAAATTAACCATGCCCTATCAGATGGACTATCCAACGAATTCAGTAAACCAGAACGCCATTCTTAACATGAAAGGCAGTAAAGCAGCTGAACCTGATGGGCTCCCAACAGACATTTATAAATTATTTAAAGAAAAACTAATAGCCCCATTGTTAGAAATGTATGCTGAATCCTTCAAACATGGTTATGTTCCCCCTTTGCTACAAAGTGCCGTGATCACTATCTAAAGCCAGACAAGCCGTCAACAGAATGTGGCTCCCACAGACCAATCTCACTTTTGAACTCTGATGCAAAGATTATTGCTAAAGCCTTGGCTATGAGACTTGAGAGGGTCCTGCCACCGATGATACATGCAGATCAAAATGGCTTTGTTAAAAATCGGCAGGGGCACTCAACATAGTCCATGCATGTGAAGGGTCCCCTGATACTGCCATCTTGTCAGTTGATGCAGAGAAGGCGTTTGACAGAGTCGAACAGCCCTATCTATTGGAGGTGCTTAAGCGTTTTGGGTTTAGTGACTACTTTCGTAGATGGGTTAACATTTGTTTGTTGATTCATCTGCAGAAGTATCTAAAAATAATTTGATTTCACAACGGTTTAAGCTCTTTTTTGGCTCGAGACAAGGTTCGCCACTTTCACCTTTACTTTTTGTAATAGCCATGGAACTGTTGGCAATAGCAATAATAATAATTTGTGGTATTAGGACAGGGGACCTAGAGCATCGTATCATATTGTATGCAGATGATACCATCATGTTTCTATGAGATCTTGGAAAGTCAATACGATCCCTCTTAAAGTCAATCAGTCAATTTGGCAGCTTCCCTGGTTTGAAGGTGAACAAAGATAAATCATTTATTATGTTCCTAAATGAACAAGAAAGAAGAAAACCACTGATACCCACCCATTTTTAAATGCCATAGAAGGTTTTAATTATCTGGGTATTAAAATAACACCAGAGATAAGCACCCTTGGTTCAACTAACTATGAGCCCATGTCAGCTAAAGTGTTGGAAGATGTCACAAGATGGACAACACTGCCTCTGTCTATAATGGGAATAATAAATAATTAAGAAGAATATATTACCTAAATTTTTATATGTTTTCCAAGCTATTCCATTGGCCCCTCCACCTTCATTTTTCCCAAAAGTCAGGAAGCTGCTTTCAAATGTTATTTGGAGTAACAGGAAGCCAAGATGTGGACTCTCTCTTTTGTACTTGCCTTACAATAGAGGAGGGTTACAACTACCAAATTTACAGTGGTATTAGTGGGCTGCCCAGTTGAGGGCTACAATGTTTTGGTTTTCTAGAGAGGTTGCTCTGCCCTGGTTACAAATTTAATTGTTGTCCTCAAAGGGTTTGATGTTGGATAGCTTTTTATACTCTGCTCCCTTTAAGAAATTAAGAAAAAACACAGTTAATCATTTTGTGGAAAACACTATTGTCATGGTAAAATAAGGGCATAGTTAAACTACTAGATCTTTATGAGGACAACAGTCTAATGTTGTTTGACGAGCTGAAAGCGAAGTATGACATGCCACAGAAACACTTCCTCAAGTATTCACAACTTAGAGGCTTTATTCTGGCACATCTAAAACATTCAGTGCAACAACTTCCAATGTCCATAAAAATTGTTTCAGCAAAGGGCAGGTTACCCAATTATATAATATAATGGTGGAAAACCTTAAAGACAACTCTGAAAGTACATGATTGGATACAAGACTTAAAAGAGGACATCTTAGTGAATGAATGGGGTATAATATGTTCAGAGGCACAAACACAAACTATCAATACTCGGCTGAGATTAATACAATATAATTAGATAATGAGAACATACATCACCTATGTGAAGTTAAATAAATTTGATCCTAATACTCCTGACCAATGCTATAAGTGTCACTTATCACTCACTTTATATACTTGGAAAATGTTTTGTCACTCAATCCGAGTAACGAATCTGCCATTTTTGTTTTTATGACCTTCCTCTTATCAGCTAATC
Organism: Scomberomorus guttatus; assembly: GCA_038419695.1. Taxonomy (NCBI): domain Eukaryota; kingdom Metazoa; phylum Chordata; class Actinopteri; order Scombriformes; family Scombridae; genus Scomberomorus; species Scomberomorus guttatus. The sequence goes on from CM076446.1 coordinate 28,710,067, forward strand.
ACAATAAAACATTTCCATTAACCAGTGAGGCTATGTGAGATTGCAGATGGAGAGGATTGACGCTGTGTGGGCTGTCAACTCGGGATATGCAGAGAGCCCAGTATTTGTATTTGTATACATTTGTTGAGGCAGCAAATTTATATTTGTATTTGTATTCGAATAAAAGTGGAAATAGTTATAAAAATCCAGTTTTAGTTTTTATTAGGTTTTTAATTTTAGGATATTAAAGTGTTAAAATAAGTGTTTATTAATAAACTATCTTACGTAGAGGAGGTCCCCACACCGGGTCTCGAACCAGGTTTCCCAGCTCATAGCCGACTGTGCTGACTACTGAGCTAAAACTGACTGCATTGCCAACATGCAGGCGGACCTCTACTTATTTATATATTCATGACACAGAAACAGCACAGTGTGTAGGGAAGAACTTCAAAGGCAATTTTTGCTTTGTACTTTTCATTTATTGCCTATTTTTTATCACCTAACTTTGAGGAAAGAAGAAGGGGAACAACAGGTTATGGAGAGTCCCTTGGGAGCACTTTGCTTGTGTCAGTAGCTCAGCTTTATCTCATGTTTTCTTTTTCTTCCTGAAAACAAATCATTTTTAAAATGTTTGTACGAAATAAATGTTCTTAAAAAACCCACTATTTGTGCTTTGACAAATAACATATTTGTATTTGGGCACACCCCTACTGTCAACTATGAATATATATATATATATAAATTCATATTAACCATTCGAGAGAAAGTTGACAATACAACTTGTTTCTTTCGTGGAAAGTTATTCAATTTGCTTGCTTTTCTGTATTTACAATCTCTCTCCATGTATGGTTGTGGTTAGTTAGGACTGCATAGATTTTAAAAATCCAATGATATGTGATATATGATACATGATATGAGAGTTACTTCTATTGCTTAATGGCAAAAGAAACTTCAAAACCAGCATCTGTAGCAGAACAACTGTCAGTCAGTTTTAAAGTTTCATGTACTGTATATATCAAAGGACAAAACATACTATTAGAAAATCCAGTTCTTTTTAAATACATGCAGTTACTCTCAAAAAAATACTGATTCCTTTGGGATGAATGTTTCCAAATAATTCAGACGTTAAGGAAACATGTTCAAATTGAACTCAAGTTTAAATATATGCTGTCAATCATTTTAACAAGAGATGAGTGAATCAATATCTGAGTCAAACATGTCTTCTGGTTGAAAGATGGTCTTTATTCTCTCTGCAGCCCCACTGCCCAAATATGTGTCTTGAGCTTGATATATTGAAATCATCTCTGCAATGTATCTCCTCCCCTCTTTTAGGTCTACTTGTCCTAAAACTCATCTTCTGTATTTCTCCCTAGCTCTTATTTAATTTCTTGCCCTTGCACTGTTATTCTATTACTTTCCCTTGAACCTTAAAGCTTGTTCTCCTTACACTTGGCTGCTTGTCATGTTGGTGATGGAGGAATGGGAGCTTAGTTTACTTCCTCATGGTACTGTCATTTGCCTTGGATAGCAGTGTTGGCAAAGGGCCTAAAATGTAAAACCACTGATTTGTTCATTTCACCTGATCAGTTGATTCATCTGAAACTTTTAAGATGTGTCTCACAGGTGTAAGATCCTAAGAAAGTGAGAAAATTCAATAAACATTCATTTGGTGTTTTGTTTCCAAGTGAATGCCAAATAAATTCTGTTTATTGAATTAATTTAAGCTGATTTTGATACTCCTCTGTTCACTTTATTCTCCTCAATTCATGTTTGAGTTTTAGAGAGACCTCAATTTATAGTCTCCATAAACATAATAGTATAAGGCTCCACATCCATATGACAGCTATGGATAACATGCATGATTTGGCTTTGAATATCACCCATGTCCACACAGCAGCCAGAAGAGCTGCATGTTATAACTATGCCAGTGTCCTCATCAGTACGCCTGGTGTGTTGCTGATAAAGGTGTGAGCAACAAGGAGAGGCTGGGGATCCTGCGCTTCACTGCAGCTGCAGCCTCCTATGCGCTCAGCCTGATGTTTTTGATGCCACACTGACACAAACCATACACAGAAAGCTCTACTGGAGAGTCTACATATGTAATGTATGCCTCATACACCCCTATACCCCTACTGTGAAAGGTGAGCTAGCAGAACAGGGGAATAATGCAGCGTTGTGTATTCTCTTTTTGTTGTAATGTGCGAGGAAGGAGAATCTCAAGATACACCAGAAGCACAGTCTCTTCTGTAAAGCACAAAAAATGTCAGTCTTCCTCAAGAAGAGTGGAAGAATTATGGCCAAAAAAAAATGGCATAAAAAATCCAGGTCCAGGCACTCGAGGTAGGTTTGAAAAATAAAAGGCCTTTATTTCAGCCAACACGTGTCGGCTTGCGCCTTCTTCAGGGTGTGGAGACTTCAGTCTTCCTCTTGACCTTTACCAAACCAGATCTCATTGATCATCTCAGGGCTATGCGTGGGTATCAAAAACACTGACAACTCATCTCTGGTCACTCAAATACAGATAATTGAGTATCCTTTAATCTACTTTTAATAACTTCCTTTAAATCCTTCAATGTTTCCGCGCAAGCACTCACAGCAATGGCCTCTGGGACGTAAGAAGCTACAACAATACGATTGGAGCTACACACTAGTGCAGACATACTGCATGCACAACAAATCCAGAATAAAGTGTGTGTGACAAGGAAGAAACGCTCAAGGCAACGCAGGGAGTAGCAAAGGATGGGGAAAGGGGACTGTGGTGGTGAGTGGGTTGAATACGCATGCCGTCGTGGCCAAATAAGCAGATTAATTTCCTCAGTAGTTCCATCTCTGTTTTTGCCACTGCATGACAGCATGCATTGATGAACGCCAGAGAGGAAGACATCCTGTAATACAGTGTGGTCAGACTGCATAGTAGGCTTAAGTCTGGGCAGTGCAAGGCAACGGTTGGAGGAAAGAGGTTAGGAAGATAAAAAGAAGAACTGTGCTGCTCCCTGCTGGGCAGGGTCTGGCCATTTTTTCTCTCAATGTTGAATGAATGTTGACCACTGCTGAGTCTCCACAATGACATGTCCAAAAAAATGAAAAAAGGGAGACTTACAAATAATTGGCAGAAGAGAATTTAAAGTATTTCGAATGCTTTTTCAAGTATAGTAAGTAGCCCACATCTTTGCTGAATGACAAGTAATGCTTGGTTTCACAAAGATAGATGACATTTTAGAACAGAGGTTATTAATTTAACATTGTTTAAACAGTTTGCCTCTTTCCTCAGCACATAAACTTTCCATGACCCAGTTGAGTGTCTTGGTTTTTCTCTCATTATATAAGCCTTAACACCAGTTTTAGCCAATAGAGAGTGAAGCAAACACTGATGATGTGTCTGAGCCTCTGACTTAGAACATTGTTATTGCATTTCAATGTATTACATCATACTGTTTAAATAGAAATGACACAGTAATCCCATCTGCACGTGTGTATGCCTCTATGAGTGAAATGGTGTGTGCGCGTGTGTGCGCGTGTGTGCGCGCGTGTGCTTACGTTGTGCAATCTTGGCCAAATGCAGACGGTTGACCCAGGAGATCTTGCTAAGGGGGTTGGGAGTGTTGAAGACCACCATGAAACTAACAGGACGTCCTGACCTGGAGAAGGATACACACAAACACACAGAGACAAGTTCAGATGCGTGAGCACATCAGACGTATTGATACTGAATTTTTAACATGTTTGTCACAAAGTGCAAAACAACACAGGAGATAAACACTAGTGCTGGATGGTCTCATTTTTCATTTCATCATCTGAGCAGGTCAGACAGTCTATACTGTGTGATACTGTGAGTATTTAATGGGATTTTACACCAGGGGCTACAACTGGATTTCATTGTGCAATCCTCAATTCAATTTAATTCAATTTTATTTATATAGCGCCAAATCACAACAGAAGTTATCTCAGGGCACTTTTCACACAGAGCTGGTCTAGACAGTACTCTTTAATTTACAAAGACCCAACATTCCCCCATGAGCAAGCAGGCTGAACCAGACACCCTGAAAACAAAATGTACTCCCTTTACTGGGAGAAATAACTGCAGGACAACATCATTTTTTGCATGTGTGGTCGTGTCTCTGTGCACGCAGGTGACTTTTTGCTTAAGTATATTGTACTGTATGTACTGACACAGAGCCACATGAAACAGCATTAATGTTACTGTACGACCTTGAAATGCTGTTATTACAGTAATTAAATTGGATTAATTTTCAGTTTCTAGTCGTTTCTTCCAATTACATTTCACGCTAAAATGTCTGCTTACAGGTCACCTGCGTGGCAAAAGTTTGTCTATAAAGCACAATGCAAACCTGTAAACAGAAAATAAATGTGCTGGCTGTACAGACAATTAAACCTCTATCCCCAAAACAAGACAGCAAAGAAGCATTCAACAGGTAAGAGATTTGAATGCAGAAGGCAGCCCTGACCTTCCTGGTACAGGCAATGGATTTTCTTTCCATGCCACCACAAGCAATAATGAGCTCAGATGAACACTAAAAAACTGATGGCCAAGCATTCCTAGAGCTGGTGACTGATAAGAGTATATGCTAAAAAAGAAAAGATTGAACTATTTGGTGTTTTAAACAATAGTAAAAAAAAATCAGATTTATCTAGTTTTTAGATTTAAAACTTCAGTTATGGTGAGAAATGCTGAGGTCACACTGATATTCACAGGTGTGCTTATTTAATCCTGATGCATGTGAACTTTAAATATCCCAGGTAATCACTTTAAGATTGTAACGTGTTTCAATGATTTGAGCTGTTTCCAAACGTCACTGTGAGACTCTGGGTGAGACTAGTAGGCACTAGAAACATGGGCACTGACAGTTCTCCATCACCTCTTATCTTATCCAGGCTGAATTTACTGGGGGCGTTTGACAATAGAAGAGGAAAGAGCAGGATTTTGATGAAAAAAAAGGCAAAAGTGCATTTCATTACATATTTTGTGGGCGTGCTATATACAAACACAAGCAGAACAATACAGTCAGAAAAACAAGAGACCGACAAAGAAATTAAAATTTTCATTTCATGGGACTTTAAGTTGAATAAACAGGACTTTTTTTTCTGTCAGAACAGCTGCTTGCATGCTTGTAGTTTCACAGCGGTTCAGTCCCATAAGCTGAGGCTTTATGATTTCAGCCTGCACGTCAACATTCAGGACAGGTTGTGATGATCACACAGCCTGGTCACAGTAAATCGGTTGTAGATGGGCTATTACTCTCAAAATGCTACTAATATGTGGGCTCCGCTGGGATCAGGGACGGCCAGTGCAGACTCTGATCAGTGAGGGCCTTTTTGGTGCCAATTCAAGCTCAGACACAGTTGGACACCAGATCGTGTGTGTGTGTGTGTGTGTGTGTGTGTGTGTGTGTGTGTGTGTACTAACAAGAAACACAGAAAGAAAGCAAAAGAAAGAGAGAAAACAGTGACAATGTGAGTGTACAGGTTATATAATCACAGAAATACTTTACAACATTGTGTGTTAGGAACACATCAAGATGTGGTGTATTTTAGTTTTATTGGCCTTTCCAGAAGTAGAGATTTCAATCGCAATAAGATTTTGCCTGGATAAATAAAGAAAAAAGGCGAGAATACCAAACCTACCGATGGACAGAGGAGCATTTTGCTGCAGGAGCGGTATGAAAAGTTTCCGTTAACCTTTTTTTTCCTCTAAACTGGGTTGCCGTTGGAATCCACTGAGCCAACTACACCTTCCATCCTCTGCAAAAGAGTGAGCTTAAAACTTTTCAGACTCCTTTTAACCCTGCAGGGGGTGAGCGTTTGATATTCAAAACATAGGTTTTTGGTGAAGTGTCCCTTTGAGCTCTTAATACACAATATCCTGGTAAGCCAGAACAAACTTCATTGAGAATTGATAGTGTTCAAAAATTAAATAAACAAAACTGAATCATTTAACAAAAGTTCTCAAGAGACAGATGTCGTGTCTCATGCACACCTGCACACATGCACAACACTGACTAATCTATGAATATACTATTCCCATTATGAATCCATAATTTAAAGTTTAACAGAGTTGAAAAACGTCTTGTCTTTCTCTTCAAAGTAAATCATGCAAATATAGTTTGCTTAAGGCCTTGTAACATGCCAGTTCACATATATTTATGCTGGAATTTGCATTTCGCCCCCGTGTCTGTATGGTAATTTAGATGCTTTTGGCAAGTGGTAAATATGTTGTCAATGTCCACATTTACTTACAGGTGTGAGTAAGCGAATATTCACTAGTGGTTCCCATGAAGAACTGGGAAGGTGCAGATTATTTACCGTAAATCCCATCAAAAATAAAACGAAACATTAACTTTCTAACAACAATTCAAGATTCACAGACAGTAATACAAAATAACTGAAAACAATCCTTATACCATTGTGAATGTGTTTTTCTGTACATAACAACTTACAGCAATATATAACCCGTTTCTGGGCAAGTTTTTGCATTTAGGAAGTGAACTACTGAAAGAGATTGGTTCAGCAGAAACTGTATTTGAAGTGCTTGCAAAACTTAAAGGGGACCTATTATACTCATTGCCATCTCTATATTCTTCTTTTTGGACTCCACTAGAGTAGCTTTGCGTGATTCACAGTTCAAAAAACTCCTCATCTATCCTATACTGGCCCTTTATGCAGCCCCTCAGTTCAGCCTCTGTCTCTTAACAGGCAGTTTTAGCTCCTGTCTCTTTAAGGCCCTCCTCCCGATGAGCCCTCTCTGTTCTGATTGGCCAGCTTTCCGGAAGGCTGCCGTATCAGAGTCGTGTTAAGTTACTGCTGATGCAAAATCAACATTTCCTGCTTTACTGCTTCAAAGTAAAAAGGGAGACTTTTATTGTGAAGAATTTACAGAAAATTAAATGTGTTCCTCACTGAATTAGCAGAGCTTCATTAGCGGCGCTAAAACACAACAAGATATCGACATATTTGGAGCTCTTTGTTCAGTGGATCAGTTAGAAATATTGCAGGGAGGAATAGTACAAGCAGAAACAGCCACAGTGAGATGTTCGATAAAGTGCTGCAGACGACCAGCACACCTCCAACAGGTAAACAACTTATTTTGCTTTGCTGTGCTGTGTGATGGAAAAACACTCACAGTACGCCGGCTCGACTCGAGTCATGGCTCGGCGTGCCTACCCTCAAAATAATGGAAAAATGCCATAATGTTAGCGGAGCACTGAACTCGTGTGCTGTGTGTGGAGCAGATGACCATGTAAAGAAATCTATAATGAGCCAACGTCGGCTCGGGCTGAAAGTAGAAAAAAACATTGGAAATGGAGCGTTCAGAGCAGTCTGAAGCCATTGTTTTGGCTCACAGGAATTACTTCCATATATACGTTTACCTCTATTATTTGACACTTTGGCCACATTTAACATGAACACCCAACATTGTAACATTATATATGACTGAAAATAAGGAAAAGCATAATAGGTCCCCTTAATTTTAATCCAACTCATACTGAACTGCTGAATTAGAAAAACTGATGTAATAAATTGCCCTTTTTATTAACAAGGAATTATTTAAAATTTAATTGAATGGTTTCAATTTAAGGTGATTATTATTAAACTGCTTATTATGTAAAGAAATTTTTAAATTTGGTTTTCATCAATTCAAACTGAGGCTTCTTCATTAAGATTCATATTCAAAAGACACATGTGGAGACTCTAATATAATATTAATATTATATTAATATAATATTTTTAATCTGGGGCTCTACCAGAATATCTTTACATGATTTACAGTTCAAAATATTCCATAACAAACTATAGTAGTAGGATTTCACTACTTTTTCTTGTTCTTTACTCAAAATGTCAACTTCTCAAATACATAGCAAAAAGAGGATTACATCATGTTCATGTTGATTGTACATACATAAGCAGTTTATGCAGTTGTATTACAATAAAGCAATGTAGGTTTTCCCTACAATTAGCCTAATGCAATTTCTGTTTCTTTCAAATTGTTTTGGGGTTTTTTTGGGGGGAACCGCTCAAAATATGCAAAAAAGGTTGATAACCACTCAGGTAGAGAAACATACAGACAAATCTATCTGCAGATTTCTACCTTAACATTTAGCTTCCTTAAACACCTGCTCTGTCACAGTTTGTTAGACCACTCGCAAAGTTTAAATATTAAGGGTCTCTCCTATTAACTAAAATAAAATAACTGCTCACTGCTGAGCAGTACAAAGTGAGACCGGCAGCATCGGCCCTCAGTTCGCAGTGACTCAGCCAATGTGTGTGCATTGACAGGGGCACTCTGTTGTCTGGACTGATCAGGCTTTATTAGAACTACAAGTAAGCTCGCCGAGGATGAGATGTCTTTTTAAAGCACTAAGCAGCTTTCCAAAATAATGGCCCCGTCTCAGTCACCTGTACAACCATTTCACAGTGATTCTGAGGCAATGAAAGAAAGAAGGGAAGAGTGCAGTGGGGGGTTGGGGGGGGGGGTGCTGGGGTCTCAGGCACATCTATGGAAGACAATTTTACATGCAGACATCATTAGAAGGTAATTAAGTGGAGAACAGAGCGCAGCCTGAAATTCAGCTTCTGTCATACCTGCCGCTGCCCGCTGCAAATTCATTTTCATTTCACAGAGCATGGAGGGAAAAGGCAGAGAGAGACACACACTCGTACAGAGAGAGAGAGAGAGAGAGAGAGAGAGAGAGACTGCAGACACGAACAGAATAAAGTAAGATCTCAAACTTCCTTGACATGTTGAAAAAGTGGAGCTTTCACAAAGAAGTGTAATTCATACAATGCGCTGCTTAAATATAGCAGAGGCAATTTGCCGAAGACAGAAGGGGAGACAGGGTGTGATGAGAATACAACTACTCACTTGGTTGGATTCCTTAGGCAACACTTCATACCCACACTGCCTCAAACATGCTAAACTAAGCACAGTCTCTGATTCCTCCCTCCTGCCTGCTGATTGACAGCCGCAGTGCAGGTGTGGTGCACTGCCAGAATGGAGAACTAGACTCGGGCATGCTGGCAGAGGGGAGATGAGGAGAGCTGAGAGGTAAGGAGAGTCAGAAAGAGGAGGGGAGGGGGGGAGAGGGCAGAGCGGGGCGAGAGAGAGCGAAGCGAGGAGCCGGCCCAGCTGATTTATGGGAACAGGTCAGTGCCGAAGCACACGTGTGACACTAATGCACAAGGACAGGACAGATGTAGGAGTGAGTGCTGAGTGGCAGCCTGTCATGCACCCACCCTTCAGTTCACCTCCACAGAAACAAACAGAGGAGAGAAAGAGAGAAAGTTTGCTCTGCAAATAGTGAGATGAGTTAAAGGAGATGGGTGTCCCTACAAGGGGTTTGTTGATCCAGTTCTAGACGGACTCGACAATCACTCTAAAAAATATTACTAGAGACAGACTTAAGGCGTGGACAGACTGAGCGTGAATAATAGAGGTGACACGGTTGTATACAAAGTCAATACAAGGTGTGACGACTGGTGTGTCTCCCTTTTGTTGTGGCCACTTGATCCAGAGCATGACAAAGGACACGAGTGGACAAAGATAGACACAGGACTCACTGTAGGTGGTGTGAAATGAGGCAAAAATAACAGAGAGAACAAATATCTCAGATCAGTCAGTCACATACACACACACACACATCTGATGTCTGTACAGTCAGTACACTGGCTATTTGTGACATATGTGTATGGGTGTAGATTTGGGTACTGATCTCAAACAACCTAGCCGCTTTAACTGCACGTAATGTAAAGAGTTGCCAGGTTTGTGTGTTTTCTGCTATTTTGGTAAAGAGTGAAAGAGCAGGTTTTAGGCGATATTTGACCTGATGATCTGGCAATCCTCAACTTCAAACTGTACACATTGTTGACTAGCAGCAGTCTGGCAGCAGCAGCAGTAGTGGAGTCGGTTAGGTGGAGAATCTGAAGTGGTTATTATTTATAGTTTAAACGCTCCAAACACCACAGAATTGAAAATGACTTCACTGGACAAAACTAAGATCATCTGATATTATATTTAATTTCAGGCGTGAAGTGTCGTTAGCTAATTTGTGATTGCTGCTCAAACATGCTGTTTAATTAAACAACTTTACTACTGTTGGTGAAAAATCTTCCCAAAAGCAAACTAAGACAGCTGGTCCTTTTAAAAATAAGAACCAAAGTGTCAGTAACAGTTGAGCTTAATAAGAATGTTCTGTAATCAATCCAAACATTAATCTTTGCAATTAGTGGGAGAAATATTTACTATTTAATACCACCCCTCTCCTTTTCCATGAGTGGATAAAGAGCAGAGTTATTATTGCATATGTGTCATTAAGACATGAACATTATTTATAAGCTAAATTAGCTGCAGCTTGTCCAACTGATCTTTGTGACTGTCAGGCATCATTTTATTACAGAAATTCAGCAGCCTGAGCAGCACAGAGACACACAGACAGTCATAGTGAAAAATCTAGCCATAAGTTCAAGAGTTGAATGAAAAATTATACAAATAGAAGTCTTCGAGATCATTTAAAGACAGGTTTGAGCATCGCCGTGGCTCTGTCATGAAACTCGTGAGCTGTGTCGCCCAAATCCACAAACTGAAAGACTGAAGAATCTCAGGTGAGGTTTGAAAACCTTACAGCAGCTAGTTACAGAGCAGATTTACCTGCAGGTTTCTACACATTTATTTTATTGTAACATTGATTGTGACAGTCTATGATATGTTATTTTTAAATATCAATTTTGGTCTTTTTGGATTTATAGTTAAGTAGTTTATCAATAAAATAAAATGTAAAAATCAGAGAAAAAATCATGATCCAAGTCCGTGTCTGTGTGTGTGTGTGTGTGCACATGTGCCTATGAAAGAGAAAAGAGTGATAGAGAGCACAATACACAATTATTTTGGCCGTCCAACAAAAAATGTCCCTACCAAAGTTAAAACCAAACCTTGCATGTGTGTCAAATTTGCATGAATAACGTGAGGTAAAAACAGAACACTCAATCAGAACACGTTTAGACTGCCAGTCCCTGAGAGGTAGATTAGTCGTCTTGTGACTTAAAGGCTCCTGATTGAAATTCCAGCACCAAACGGTTGTATCAGCCCTCCCCTCTCTTGACAACTAACAATGTGCTGCCATTGACTGAGTCACTAATAGCACTTTAACGCGCTATTCCTGTGTATGACCTTTCATACTGTTAATTACCAGTAAATACCTGGTTGTCAAAATTTATACGACCCAGACCGGCACCTTTTGTATCGTACACATCTCTGCTGAACCATAGAATTATACCAGACCTTGTTTAAATCTGTGTGCTAAACAAGGTCAATAAGTTCATTTTAAGTGTGCGTGTTTATACTTCTTCTGTGTTTATACTGAAGAAGGCTGTCAGAAGGCCATGACCTGATGTTACTTTTACTGAATTATTTTCTGAATTATTCTTCAAATTATCTTTGCGAGGGTTAAATGTCACACCACATTATCTATTTGGGGTTATAGTCACCCTATCATGATTATACAGGAGCGTTTACTTCTTCAGCTTTATTTGTACTTGGACAGTTTATATATATTTTTTTATCTAAAATTTTGTGGAATCAAATTACTGCATTACGACGACATAAAAATTCAGGTTGGAGTTGTTAGATGAGTCGAACCAACTTCAGAAAACCTCATAATGTACACCAGGTATAAGCTTAGTAACCAGAGATAAATAATTCTTAGAAAGTTTTCTATATAAAAATTAATCTATGGCAAACAGTGTGTGAAGATTAGATAAAATACTTAAACTTACACTAAATGATCTGAGGAGCACATTTCCTCAATTTGTTTTAGCCACTCAAACAGCAACACAAACTTTTCCACAACAGATGATGGAATAAAATGTTCCACGGGTGCCCTTTAGCTCCAACAACACTGCACCTGCTAACTGACTGAAAGAAGTGAACTGTGCTTATTCTTGCATGTGTGAAGAAAAGAAGAAGAAGAAAAAAAAAACAAAACAGCAAGCAGTCTCTGGACAAATAAGGCTGAAAACAGTAGAGCAGAGGTGGGGGTGGGTGCAGGGGTGGAGCTAATCCCATTCCATTATACACTAATGCACAAGGACGTGACAGATGCTAAAGGAGCACTCCACCATCTTGAGAAGTCATATGTAAGACCGAGTTAAATGGGAAGACATAATCCATCTCTGTGAGACCAGTTTGGAACATAAGTGTCAGAGTGTTTCTTTAAATAACAGGGACACTGATTCTGAAAAGACACAATGCTGTTTTTTTGTCATTTGTCATTTCTCAGTGCTGTCAGCACCTAAAAAAGGAAATTCTATTAATTGGGGTGAAAGAAAAAGATCAGGACAAATTAAAATCAAAACAATCTGCAATGCTAAAAGAAATTATCTTGATTCATTATCTGTAATTGTGAGAACCCACCCTATAAGTGGGCTCCCACCATGCATTTATCCATAGCACACCTCTCTTCAGACACATGGAGCAATCAGACAAACTCCTCTGCTGTCCAGACACTAAGATAAGGTCATAAGGACTCTCCCGAGTCTCTTTGGGAGCATGTCTGTTTGGACAAGGCTCTCAGCCAGAATGAACTAGAAAAATTGAAGCCTGAATCAGTCTCATGACTGTGGATATATGGTCTGTCATCCGCCTTGCAGGTAGCCTGTACAGCCTCCATAAAAGGGCCCATGATAAAAAGAAGCTTTGGGCTTACAAAACCATTCCTTCATGTATGCTGTGCAAGTGGGAAAGGAGGGGGGGATGAAGCAACACATTTGGTTAAACTATGAAATTTGAACTCTGTATCTATCACTTGCCAGTATGGCCCGTGTATCTGTGCCTGTGGTTGCTCCAGCAGACGCAGTAAAAGAGGATGTTAATGAACTGCTGTCACACGTAGGCTGCTGCCTTTGAGGCAGCAGTCAGGATTCTCTCCACGTACTCAGTCTGTTTGCAGTGTGGAGGCTGTGATGTGCTGCCTGACTGCAGAGAGTCGCTTGCGGCCAGACAGGAGGGGACCAACTCAGTACAGGGGGTCCCTGCTGCGGTCCAACTCTCTAACCAGCAGAGCAAAGGCTCGACTGTGTGCGCAAGTGTGTGTATGCGTGTTTCTGTCCCTCTGTGTGTGTGTGTGCGCCTCTTTGTCTGAGATGCATGCTTGCTCGTGCGCAGGTGCATTTGTCATTAGCATGTGTGAATGCACATACAGAGTCTGGCAACACTGTTGTGCCCTGTAGATTGTTACTCAGATTAGTAACAAAATGAAGAGGAATAGCGAGGGGAAAACCACCGTTTGTGTGTGTGCGATTGTGTGGGTGTGTTTGTGTTTGTGAGGGAGACAGAGCCAGTCTGCCCGCTGCTCTCCCCTGCAATCTGCCACTGCTGCACCCTGGGTAGTGTCAGAATGGTTTGGGTACCCGCTGTGCCACCTGTCACCCCCAGCCCCGAGGCTCACTGCCAGTCCAGCCACCCGACTCTAAGGCCCAGCCTCAATTAGATTGCTATCACACAACCAGGATTGGCTCTTTTTCCCTACAGGAGACTCCTCTCTTTCAGCTGACATTGTTATCTTTCGCCTCTCCACACAAACTCTGTGGCCATCTCCAAGTATGATTTGAGCGCGGGGCTTGCTCTACATTATTTAAGTGTCAAATACAAATCTACATCTTGGACATATGTAGGGGTGGGAAATCTCCTTGTCAGTGCAGTTGCTAATGACATTATCAGAGGAACTCAGCAAATAGGGTACCCCTTGAAGGGGAATTCGGGGACTCTCTTGTAAGCATGACATCTGGCTCCACCAAACATCTGAGTAAGCAGATTGGCCCTGCAGGCCTGGTGTGACAGCCGACGAGGAAGCTGGGAGATGTGGGAGAACTGATCTGCACAGCTCCGCTGCTCAAGCTGTCACTTTGGCTTGGCTTGGCACAGTTAGATTCTCCCTGGCTCTGTTGCATTAGACCCACTCTTCTGACTGCCACTGCCCTGCCCGGCACCGAGCCAAGTCTTTCATGGGGGAGGTCGATCATCATTCTCACTCTTTCTTTCTTCCTCTCCTTCTCTTGCTTAGTCTCTCTCAGCAGGGCTCTGGCTTCTCTATCACAATCTTTCTCTTTTTGTCCTCCCCTGCCTCTTTCTTATCCTATCCCCACCAGAAGCCATGAAATGGGATCCATTATAATCTGCCATTATTTGCTATTCCCAGTTCCTGTGCTATAGTCTAAGCTACTCATATGCTCTCTCTTTGCTATCTTTGTTTTTCTCTTAGTAGGCGTTCAAGTCATTCAGTAGTCACTCCACCCACCAGGATCCACTTCAACATGTTAAGACAACCACTTTAACATCCTATGTATGGCAAGGTAACCTGCTAAGGATTGCATATAAGTGTATATACTCGGAACAAAACTGCAACTGTTGCTGTTTTGTGTTTGGACTGATGAGTAAACAAGACGAGGTCAAAACCCAGTATTTGGCTGGACTGTGTATGGGTGTGCAAAATTGTAGCCAATTTGTTACAGGGATAGTCAGTGGTAGTGCCTACAATGTGAATTCCTGGATATTAAATGTTCATCTGGAGGCTGCGGTGGAATTTATAAATGGAAGTTTTGACAGCTATGGGTGCAAATTCAGGAGACTTATCTGCTCAGTTACTGCAGTTACAGCAAGTGCACCTACATTAAACTGCTAGAACAGCTTACAGGAGTCTCGTTTTACCTGCAAGACTTGTATTTTAATGCTGTTGTTCATCGTTTGTGACGTGAAAATGTCAAAAGAAATAAAAAGTTTGCGTCCTGATATTTGGTTCAGTTATAAAATCCGAACGCACCGCGGAGCGTCTCTCCTGCCGGCTGCTGACAGCGCTGCCAGCCAGAGAGTTGATTACACTGGACGGTGGAGGAGGAGACGGCAGAGATGCTGGTATATGTCTGTTTAAACAGGAGTTTAGCCAACCTCTCTGCATTTAACACCGGAGCTGAGAGCTCGGAGCAGGAAACACAGTCGCTCTGCATCACGCTGTCCTCTGTTTCCATCACAGTGTCCATCATGTGTTTAGGTCATTTAAGTCCCTTTCACACATATAGTCTATCCTGGAAATGTTCAGAAACATTTCCTGCATGGGGTCATGTGTGAATGGGAGCAGGGATCGATGTTCAAGGAAATCTGTACCGCCAATTTCCCACCTCATGACCTAGTAACATTGCAAGCACGTAAAGGGTTACGTCCATCTGACAAAAGACGCTTTCATGTTGAGCGAGTGAACCAATCACAGGACTTGACGTGTGGGTAACGTACTGTGAGTTGGACCGTGCTTGGTTTTGTGACTGTAAAAGTTGGCAGCCTGTCATGTTGTCACGCATATCCAGGTGGGTAATATCAGTAAGTTCAAGTAAAATACAGACTTCGCTTATCCAGTGCAAATGTGCCGCACGAAACACAGACGTGGGCGGTGATGGGGGTCATTTCTAAATCACATGAGGTCCCCAGTTCTGTTCGAATAGGGCTATGAGTACTGTAAACGCCCCCTGATGACGTAAATAGAAAGCTGTTTGCGCAGATTCATTTTGAAAGGCCAATGGGGGAACTCCAACACTCGGCCGGCCGACCAATACTGTAACTTCATCACTCACTCACTCACTCACTCACTCACTCACTCACTCACGGACAACCGCATGTGTAGGGCTGGCCCTACACATAAAATAAATTAAAATAAATAAATAAAATAAAAACACTAGTCATTTTCTGCATTGCAATCTACTTGGAAGCCATAAATACATAAAAACATCAGGGGACTATGAGGAAATAATTTTCCCTCTAAACTATGTGGCTCATTAACTTACTTATCACCGTTTACTTTTGTAAAATCTCTTCTAAAATCACATCTAATATAAATCCTACAGCTGGGAGATGAATGATAGAACTGCAGTGTAGAAGAATGTTCTACTTTATCAAATGCTCAATATTTGTGTTTCTGCACAGATACTGTAAACATAAAATAACATAAATCTTAACTGAGTAGTTCAGAAGGTTATGTACCAATGTCCAGTCAAGGCTGATACATAACAGAATTCAGGGAGGCAAAAGGTGTCTCAATTCAACCCGGAAAAACGAACATTTTGTGGAGACTATTCATTATTCTGTCCGAGTACTGAAGGAAATGAATTATTTGAGTCAGGTAATTACCCATTCAAGCAAGAATAAACTGTTCATGCCTCTAATTTGCAAAAAGTCAGAGTGTTCTGTTGGCCCAGTGATCTAAATGCATATATGTAACCGCAACATCCTGGATTTTCACTTTTCCTCTTATAGTTTGTGCAGCTCTCATTTTGTAAACAAAGTAAAAACAGCAAAGTGTAATTAAAAATAAATAAAAAATTATAAAATTGCACACAAAATGTCAAGATTCTTCATCATTATCATC
Source organism: Scomberomorus guttatus (assembly GCA_038419695.1). Taxonomy (NCBI): domain Eukaryota; kingdom Metazoa; phylum Chordata; class Actinopteri; order Scombriformes; family Scombridae; genus Scomberomorus; species Scomberomorus guttatus. The sequence goes on from CM076446.1 coordinate 28,726,464, forward strand.
CTTGTTGTGGTTCTGTCTATGTTAGACCTTTTCTGGAATCTACTCTGCTGTATAAAGTGAGCACTTCCATCTTTTGGAACTTGTAAAATCAGTTACCAATATGAGAGAAATCTTTGGTGTTGCCGTTATTGTTCATTATTATCTTTTCTGTTACTCACATCCCACAATAGGCTACACAATAGATTTACTTAGAGCCACATCTGTACTTGTGATACTACTCACTTGTCTGGCCTGCCGGGCACCTGCAGGCGTAAGCGACATTTGTTAGCACTCTGGATCTGTTCTTCTTTGATGCGAATAAGCCTCTGCAGAGCCAGACACCAGTCCTGGGCCACGGTGGTATTCAGGTTCTTTGATGGGAAAACACACAGTTAAAACTTGTTTTCCAGCTAAGATATACAGTATGTTGTCTAGCACGCATACAAGCACATAATATGCATACTGAGCATAGTAGTATACTGTAGATGTATTAACATATTGAAACACATACACACAAACTGAGAAACAACCTCAAATCCACTCACATAAAAAAGTACATAATTTGAAGCCACATGCTTTGGCATTTGTATCCCTTCAAATATGATGTTGAATTCACTTCAGCACCAGCATCTATTTTACAGTAAAACCTAGTCCCTCAAGCCAAATAGTATCAAATCAATTTTCAGAAGTCAATGAGCTGTGGAGAAGTATTTCATCTATTTGTTCAGTGGACAACATTATAACTGGGTGGAACGTGAAAAATCAGTGATTTAGCACCAGGCCAATATCACTCCTCCTGAGGACATTGTGCTCATTAAGTGCAGGGAGGCAAAGGTGCCACTATTAGCCTAAGAGGCTCTTTGGTGATTGCTGGAGTATACCTCCCTGGCTGTGTTATGTAGTGTATAATACTGTTAATGTGTTAGTGGCAGACTACTGGGAAGTGTCCTGATTTGAACACTACAGGAGGGCATTGCCGGATGCTTTTGCAACATAGCAAATCTGACACTTCTATCAAGTATATCAGAGGGAACATCTCATTCCCCACCATTGTGGCACTGTTGATGATGATGAGGAGATAGATGGGAGACTTCATGCTTTTAGAAACTGATGACTCAAGAAGCATACGAGACCACTCTTTGATCACATATTTTTTTGCAATTTCTTTGAGAGGAATAGCAGATATTACCCCAAATGGTTATCTTTGTACTATCCAAACTTGATATCTTCATTGTGTTCTCAGGGCTTAGGAGCTGTTGTAAGGTAAGCTGCACTTTACAGGATATTTTCCATATTTCATATATTTCTAGTCAATATCTTGAGATAACTAACTTATAATTAATTTGTAATAGTGAAAACTGTTTTTAGAGGAGGCCAATTTGGACAAAGGCTTTTAAAACCCTGAGAGAATGAGGCTAGCCTGTGTAGTAGTTTGATATATATAACAAACTGTGATTCCTTCGGTTTGGCCTGTAGAGTCAGCACGACTGAGGAACCCTATGCCTGAGATCTTGCCTTTCGGCTGACTGTGTTGAATTATATGCCATTTGTTGTATGATACATATATTCTCTGTGAGATAGTCCAGCCAGGGGTGAAAGTATAACATGAAGCGGCATGCACCTGGTACGTTCCCTGCAGCGTGCCCACAAGGAGAGTGACCTCCTCCACGACAGAAAGGTCATGTTGCAGTTCCTGCAGCTCCTGGTAGAGACGCGGAGGGCCCAAGACTGCTTTACCTAAGAGGAGGGCAACACAAAGCTTAAGAGTTTGTGATGTCACTGACATATTGCACATTCCTTTGTAAAAAGACGTTACACTTATACAGTATACTGACAACCACACAGCCTGCACAGATAAAATACAGAGACAGGAAGGTTAAGTGCATTAAGTGCTTTTTTCATCATATTCACATCATTCATCATATTATTATATTATATATATGATATATTTATACAGAAGAGGTAAAATAACAGAAAATAACAAAAATATGGCTGACAACAATTTCATGAAGCTCAAATAATTTTCATTTTTGAGAAAGTGAAACCAGCAAATGTTGGCATTTTTTTCCTTAATATATGACTTGAGAGACTAATTTCTTGCAAAATTGTTGCCAGTTAAAGGATAGGTTCACAATTTCTGAAGTCTGTATTAAAACAATAGTCAGTTTTGTTTTTGATGCTATAAATAATCCTCCAGTTTATTCTGGCCAGTAAGAGATCTGACTGATTCAGACTGGAAGCCTCATATTATCTTAACTTAGATACATGTATTTTTACACAAAACGAGGACTGTGGATTTTGTCATCCATCACTTACTCTCAGTGTGAACAGGAGGAATAACTACAGCAAGCAGTACCTGGTGAAATGTTCATATGGACACCTGACTGCTGACTTGAAAAATTGTGAACCTACCCTTTAATTAATATTTTCTGTCAGTTGACTAATCATGTAAAGGGTTAATTGTTTCAGCACTAAAAATGATTAAACATGGTTGTGGACTTTCACTTAATAAACACGGTATATGGAGACAACAATGACACTGCCTCTGAGAACTAGTGGAAGTGCAGAAAGAAAAGCTGCTTTTGCCAAAACTCCAGTGGCACAAATAAAAGAGTTGCGATGTGTAGATGGATCGATCTTCATTATTTGTGGATTGAGAGTGAATTTATAAGTAAAAAAATCAGATGGAGAAACTGTTATTTGGAGCTATGATGCCCTTTTGCTGGCCAAAAGGAATGCAGGTGTCTCATTAGACGCAAAATTCAGCATCGATTGAAGCCCACTACCTTCAAAGTCTCTCTCTCCCACTGCCACAAATCGATATCTGTGTCTCTGCCTGTCTGCTATCCTCCGTCCTAGCTCCCCTGGCCCACATCTCCCTAGCAGCAGGCTCCAGGAGAACTGCCTAATTAAATTCTGCAGGTAGATTTTGCTCCAGAGCTGTCCTACACTGTCACTGCTGCCACGTAATGAAGTAGTAGAAGAGCGGAGCCGGTAGGCGGGCGTAGTGAGGCATGTTCCTCCAAGGGGACCTGCCGTGTTTTGTCTATCTGCTTGCATAAATGGAGGCAGAGGAAAGCCGTAAGAGGAGAGGGAGTGAGAAAAAGAGAGGGGGTGGGCTGGCATTGTTCATTTAAAGAGCTCCATTGCAGCTTTTGGGGTTTAATGGGATCTTTGACACAGGCAGCCAGTGACATCTGTCATCTGTGCAAGGAAATCAATAGGTGAAACATCTGAATATAAAGGGGTAGGCTGCAAGCTGCAAGAACAATGTCTTCCTGTCCTCTCCGAAGGGATCGCCTGAACCTCTGTACAGGTTTGTTGAGTCCTCTGGGGGCCTGCTGTTGGCTCCGGCCCGAGAGGTGAATGTGCTGAGTTGTAATCCAGCATAATCCCGTTGTTGAGGCAGGATATGGTTTTCACACTCAGACATGGCTATCCACACCGGCCGCCAGGCACGTAGCTCTCTACTGTGGAAGGCCAGAGCCCAGAGGGGTCCATCCCTGCTTTCTCTGGAATAAGTCAGCAATCTAGCACTCAGCTGCTGTGCCAGTGATGCTAGCCAGTGGATTTAAAGACAATGCAGCTTCAACACCTGCATCAAAACCTTTGTCTGATCCGCAGCCAAAGCCCACTGGTATATTTCTAACAAAAAAAAAGGGCTCCTAACAGCAGGTCAAAAGAGAAGCAGCAATGAGGGAGGTATAATGGGGGCAAAATGAAGGTAAGACAGCGTGAGACTAAACATCTGGCACAGTCAGCTTTAAGGAAAAAGAGCACATAGATTGAAAGGCCTTCTGTGTGTTGGCAGGAACAGACATAGAAACTGCCCAACAGAGATATAAGCAGAGACAAAGGGGAAGAGCAAGGAAGACAGGCCTGCATTTCCCAAAAGGCCAGCTTTCTTCAATAAAGAAGGGCACAGGGGCCTGCAGAAGATGAAAAATGACTCAATTTTGAGCCATGCTGAGGGAGTGCAGGATTTAGACACCCCACTGAATGACATAACAGGGGATGGAAATATAAATAGATGGGACAGCCTGTCAGAATGAAAATTTGGGCAACGGCCCCGCAGATGTTCGGGGAGGTTTCTGGATAGACGTGACGAAGGTGACCGCACCGTCTCGAAAAGGTAAAGAAAAGGACGGGAGAATCCAGCGCCCTCTGCGGGGCGTAACATTTGCAGAGTTGTGGCAAAGTTGTGAGTATTACACTACCTGAACAACAGCGAAAAAACTTAATCCAGTGAGAATCTGAACCAGCTCTCAAAACAGTAGATGCTTGCCGAGCGTGACACGGGTAGCTCTGCAGAAGGCACCATTAATATTTAAGTCATGGAGCAGCAACTTTAAAAAGCCTGTACCACTACATCCTGATAAGGCTTTGTATCTCCCTTTTCCCATGGCACATTTATCAAGGATCTCGTCAAGCTCTGTATACACCAGAGTTTTGTGAGGGGTGGTGGGAGAACTAGTGTTTCAACCACCGATTCCTATCTACTGCTACTGGCTCTCTAATTGGGCCTGGAAAGGGAGGGAATAATCTCTGCAGATTGATGACTCCACTCTAGATGTGTTTGTGGTCTATCAGAGAGTGAAATGAGACTGTGGGGATGCTGCAGCAGGGGGCTCTCTACCCCCACATCTCTCTCCAAGATAAAACACCCCAGGCAGATGGGAACAAGTGTGACCGTCATCACTATCCTCCTCACAAACACATCCTCAATCAGAGTGACAAGCAGCACAGACACATCTCCAGCCCTCCGTGGGACACTTGAGAACAGAAACAGATTAGCTTTGCTGAGTCAGAGTAAGGGGCTGAGACTAAAAGTCAGTCCAAGTGATGAGATTAACTACAAAATGACACGTGAGAAAGGAGCGAGATAGTACTGTTTTGTTTGGTTTTTTTCACCTGAAGCACAGACGCCACTCAGCCGCTTGGCCCCGCTCTGCTGGAAGATGGTGTCTTTGCTTTGAGAGCCCTCCTGCCCCACCTCTACTACTTGCACTTGCTGCAAGGGGGCGCTCCACTTCATTGTGTACTTGGGGCCGACAGGGACGAGGCTGCTGATATCCGGAGGCCCCCTGGTGGAGATATGAAAAAAATAAGAGGAGACAGTTTAGAAGAAAAACAGCCTGAGAGATATTCCCTCCCATTCCGCATCCTGCTACAACAGCACTACACCCAGCACTCCATAGGAGGAGGCGCTCTTTGAATTGTCATGAAGAAGACTTGGGAATGGGAATTACAATCTTTATGATCACCCGTGTTCCCCGCCAAAATTGTACCCCTGGCTGTGAGGAGGAGCTCATTGCTATTCATGTATTCCTGTAATCACGCAGATAATCAACATTGTGATCGGTTTGTCAAGATCCTGGAGGGCAGACAAAGTCAACTTTGGGACACTTGAGTTGAGTGAGACGTGGAGTCATAATTACTTTGAAGGCTGAACAAGAGAGCTTTAAGCGACATCTTTGACAGGAGCTTTGCAAAATATACAAAATCCCTTTCCTGTTTACTTCTCTCAAGAGAGAGAGAGAGAGAAGGAAAGGGAGGGAGAGATGTGATCAATGGCGCTGTCACAGAAGATAAATTGGAAAGAAACCAAAAAATGTTTTATGTCAGTAATCTAGGACTCCTGTAGCTGTAGTTAGGCATTCTACCATTTGTTTAAAGCTGATAAAACTCCTGCGACTCCAGATAGCGCTCAAAACCCCTAGCAGCTATTTCTCTTCACTATGTAGTTCGCCAAAATATCCTTGCAAAACTTAGGGTATCACATTAGAGCCCTGTGCCACCTAATAGATATTTCCCCTAACAGAGCAGTTTAGCAGACTCTCCCTTAAAAACTTACACACAACTTCATGCTAGAACTACGCCTTATAAACGCATTAGCAAAGTATTTGTGAAATACAAGGGCATTTAGCTCAACTTGCTTTACAAGAGGGACTTACTTGACATTTATGTTGGCACAGATGAGTACATCATCAAAGAGGAAGACCTTTCTCTCCTTCGACTTCAGGACTTGTCCCCGCTCGCCATACACAGTCTCTATAAGCGTCTCACAAAGGACCAGTGACCCCTGCTCCGAGTTCAGTTGCTAAAAGGGACACAGCAATCAGATCAGAGGCATAGGAGACAGCATCACAAAGGACCAGTCCTCCAGAGTTCAGTGCCTTGAGGACACTTCAAGTCAGGCTTGGAGGAACAGATGTCTCATCAGGGATTAACAACACACTCATGCTGCTGAAGGTCATATTAATGTGCGTATACGTATACACACACACGAGGCACACACACACACACACACACACAGTCTCATCTCTAGCCTGTTCACTCAGCAGACTCGGTGAAAGAGAGAATGCACATGTTCTTTCACTATCTTCACCTTGCATTCATGTTTACAGCGATGAGAGAGGAAGACAACCTTCAATTCAGTGGGGCTACAGGATTTATTTTTTTAATTAAACACTTCCAACACACACTTGAGATCTTTCTTTGTCTTTCTGTCCGTACTTCGCTATCCATCACACGACTACCACAGAGTCCAAACTGGCTTAACTTATGAGCACTGGGACACACACACACAATCTTTTCCACCGCAACGAGGCAACTACACATGGACACAAATGCATAAACACTTTACTGAATGCACACCTTTGCGCACACGCACACACACACAGACACAGTTAAAGAATCCAATAACAGATGCAATTTATGCTACAGTATGTTGGCACATGCTGTGCTTTTTAGTCATCCATATGTTTGGCAAGAGGAAGTAGAAACAGAAACTTTTTTTTTTTTATAACTTTGGTCCAGCTTCTTTTATGACTGCCTAAATCAATACTTTCAATTTATGTGTACTGCGCCAATCCAAGCCAGACTCATCAGAATTTAAGCCACTATACTGCAAGCTGTAGGTGGGACCTACAAATATAGAGTTTGCATCCTGATACTTTGATGTTTGTGTTTGTACAAAAGGCACCAATTCTACAACCTGCAGTGCAGTAACACATCTGACCACATTTCACAGAAGAGGATGTCCCATCTGCAGGCAATCTGTAGCCGCTTTTGGTTGTGGCTAAGATTGCACACAAAACGAGTCATTACGTCTGACTGGGACTGCCACAAAACTTTACCACTCCCTCAAGAGGTGGGCTGCTATAAGAAAACACCCTTAAAACCTCCAAGCATCAATAGGCACAGAGGGCACTGCGCCATGCACGTGTGCATGAGCGAGTGTGAGTGCATGTGTGTGTGTGTGAGTGTGTGCAAAACCCATTCTCACTCACATTGTTATCTGTCCTATTCCGGTGACTTAGATACTTTGAGACAAAGAATGAATATTTCATTGGATGGTTATGGGGGCAATAGAGGAGACTGTTTCCTATTGGAATTCTGCAGTGTCACCGCAGCAAATGGAATTCTGTGTGGAGTGGAAGAGATTGGCCGAATCAGCTCATCTCAGAGTCCTGGAAAGCACGGGCTGATAGAGAGAAATAAAGAGAAGGGGGGGGCGGGTGAGAGAGAGAGAAGAAGACAGAGGAAGATGCAGTCACACTAGAGAAAGAGAAGAAGAGAGTATAAGTGGAGTGAGAAAGTAAGCAAGAGAGTGCAAGAGGGGAATAGAGGGAAAGTAAAGTGGGGGGGGGAGAGAGGAAGAGGCAGAGCGACAGTGTGAAAGAGATAGCTCTCTTACATTTTCCAATTAAATGTCTCATTTACCCCCTAATTCTTCTTATTCAGAGCAGCATTTGTTCAGATATGCAGCAGCAGGACTGTAATTTCAGTGTGGTAATGGAGAGGCAACGCCTCTGCCATTGCATTTGGTACTGTTTAGGGATGATAATGGGCATCATTTCTAGGAGATAATTTCTCTAAATAAAAATGCCTCCCTAGATTAATGTGTGGGGAAGTGATATAAGCGATTGCTATATACTAGTTTAATTTATAGGTGTTTGGCTCACAGTGATAAGACCGCAGAGGAGTTAAAGGGCTCACATTTTATTTGATTGGGGCATATGTGCGTGTGCAAGTGTCCGTACATGTGCAAGAGGGAGCGCGTGTGTATCCAGTCACCTTACTGAGCAGGCGATCACTGACGCTGCGGGCTAGCTGTTGAGTCTCTGCAATCTGGTCAGCCACTCGTTTCTGTTCATTCAGCTTCTCTGCCAGCATCTCCAGCTCTGTCAGAGCAAGCTGCAGGGGCAGACGATCCACGTGGCCCTTCGGTGTATTCTTAAGCATGTCCTAGAAAACGTCACAAGGAAAGTTTTAAGTAAAAACACAGCAAGTTAAAAAAAAATCTAAACCAGTCTTTGTTTATTATTTAATACCTTGCTGCAATATACTGAATTCTAACAAAATAGAGTGCTCTCTTTGGGGTTGTTGTCTTTGCCTTGAAAAGTTTAAATCTTGATCAAATACTCTCTTTGAGTTTAGGTTTAAAGGTCCAGCGTGTAGAATTTAGTGGGATCTAGCGGAACAGAACATAATATTATAAGTATGTTTTAATTAGTGTATAATCACCTGAAAATAAGAATCATTGTTTTTTTGTTACCTTAGAATGAGCCCTTTATATCTACATAAGGAGCGGGTCCTTTTCCACGGAGGCTGCCATGTTGCACCGCCATGTTTCTACAGTAGCCCAGAACGGACAAACCAAACACTGGCTCTAGAGAGGGCCTTTTGCGTTTTACGCGAGTTTCGCAGCCACCGTGGGTTCTCCTACACGCTTGGAAGATTAGGGGGTATTCAGTTTGTTGCAATCTGCAACCTCACTGCTAGATGCCACTAAATCCTACACACTGGACCTTTAAGTGCTACAGTTTCCAGAGGATGTAGGTAACTGTATGCCACACTGACTTTCCAGTGGTTAAGTAAACTTTGTAAAGATCATTGTGTTGCACTTCATACCAATTTGTCAGCAGTATTGGTCAAAACAAACCAATAAAAGCAAATTTGAAAACTCAAAATGATCAAAGTCTGTCTAACCATAGGCTGTGTGGTTTTCATGCCTATATCTGTCCTGTGTCTATGAAAGCTTGGTGTTGTCTTGATATGCATCTCAAATGTACCTCAGTGGCTTGAGCTCTAGTTCCCTGTAATGTATGATTTAATACATACACTTCCTCTTTGGAGTACTGCATTTAGGCAAGAAGAAAATGCCTGATTCACATTCATAACTTATCTTTTGAATTCATGGATAATCAATGCCTACTGAGGGATGAAATGAGCTACTGCAGATCCAGCAAGTCAAGCTTAAATCCAAATCTTTGCTCAGAATAGAAAGTGGAAGAATTGAGATGTAAAGCCAGCAATAGAAGAAAAACTGATGTGGCTAGCTACTTTTCAAGCTCTGGCTAACCCCAGTGAAAAAAATATGTGAGGTACGATTACTTGTACTTAATAAGTTAAAATCCATAATCAATTCTGTGGCCTTGCAGCTTTGCATCTTTATTAGTGTATGAGCTGCAGAATCTTTAAATTAACTCTAGGTTTCTCATATTGGGAGTATTTTTTGTAAGACTTGGATGGAGTCACTTTATTAAAACAAATGAAATGACTGGCCCTCTGCAAACAACATTTTTTACCTGCAGGAGCAATATGAACTGAGGGAATCGTTGAATGGGCTTAACCATCAAGCCATACAGAGTGATCCGGTCAACACTGGATGCCTGCTTCTTCTGGGGGAAAAAATGAGGGACAATAAAGCTGGGTCAGGAATTTAATACAAAGGAAACACAACATACAGTTGGAAAAATATTCTTGCACAGAAAAGGCCATTAAGTGGAAACAAGTCTTATTGCGGCTTCTACGTTAAATGGGAACATGTTCAAAATAGCCACCCACAGACTTCATGACATGATCAACGCGTTTTATTTTGGTTAAACTGTTAATTAGTTAATCGTTGTTTGATGATCCACAATGGTTCGGGTGGTCCGGGGCTTTGAATGGGTACGGAGAGTTGTTGGGTTAGGCACGAAACTGCTTTGGCTGACTGTTATGTCATAAACAAAATCAAAGCCCCAAACAAATATTCCCCAAAATAAACAAGCGTTATCAAATAAATCAAAATCAGTGGGGGATAAAAAAAAAAAAAACTAGGATTAAACCAAACAAAATAACCAAAACATGTGGTGTTGAAGACTGTATCTCTATGGCATCTTCCACAGTCCACCAATTTCAGCAGACCTGCCTTCATTAAGAGGTTCCTGCGCTTGGTTTAGCCCCAAAAACTACCACTAGGTGCTACCAACCTATTTACATTGAAATAATTGAAAACAATAGGAAATTGCTAGAGCTTGCTAGAAATAGCTCTAACATTTCTATTCCTACTTTGGGAGGAACTTGACAGAATCCTCTGTAGATCATGTGTAGGCGTGCAAGTGGGTGAATAAGGTATGAAAATCAGGACCAGTTAGTCATATAAGAGTATGAAAGAGGAGATTGTCAGAGAGTGTTATGTCTAATATATTACTGTGGGCGTAGATCAGAAGCTGATATAGTTTCGGTGCAGTGTCAAGTCTGTCCCACGATGACACCATCAGTATGAAAACGCAAGTAATTGCACACATTTAATTGGTTGTATGGCACAAGATCAACTGTGAGACCGAAATAAAACAAAGAAAAAGAAAATATTTGTTGCAGAAACATAATAGGTCCAAGATCGTCTGCTGTGTACCATAGCTAATATTTAATTTGTTTTATTTTTACTTTACTTTTCGTACTTATTTTTCCTTTGTCTGTGTGAAAATGACCTGAATCAATTTGATTGATACTTCATATAATAAAATATATTGGATTGATATTAATGTTTTGCAAGCTGATAAAAGAGCCTGACCGACCTCCTTTAGGCAGGCTGGCCCTCATCTCCGCTCCACCAAAGAGCTCATTGCTTCAGTTATATTCAGTTAAGTTTTTCTTTTTTTTTCTAGATTTTTCTTTTGTTATACTTTTGTACCGTCTCCAGACTATTCAACGAGCATGTTTAGTAAAGAAGTTTGTACAGCCACAAAGTTCTATGCACTCAGCCACAAAATCACAAAGACTCAACAGAAGCTGTATCGCCGGCCCACATCTGACCCTGCACACCAACTTCAGAACCAGCTGGACCCGACTCATCACTGCACAGCGCTTCAACAAGTAGGCATAATCCACATCTTTCTGTGATTCAGCGTTGATGTTGAATAAGAAATAATTCCCTTAGAGAAGTGGATTATTTTCTCTAGCCTTCCGCCGTTTTCTGATAACTCTGAGTCACATACTCCCTTCGCTATCGCCACTGAGTTAAGGTTTATGTCACCATCTTCAGTCACTGTCACATATATCATCGTCACATACTGGATGATGAACTGTATACCATTTTCAAGGCACAGTATTTGATATTTGGTCTGTAAAATCAGTCGGTCCTTATTTGACAAATGCTCACAGGATAGGATATAGATACATGGATCATGTACACTCAGTAGATCCATGATTGAAGATTTCCAACTGTGAACAAAGTTCTATAAACAAAAGGTGGATCAGATTTTACTTTGTTCAGGTAAACTCACTCAGGCAATCACAATGCATCCAATATTATTCCATGGTACTGTCCCTATAGCGACAGTACCATGGGAGCATTCAACTTGTACTTAATGCCCAGACACACCAAACCGACATCAAAGAACTAGCAGCGACGAAGACCAACTGTTGCGTCGCCTCACGTCGCCTGTGTCTGGGCCAAAAAGTTGCACTTGAACACACCGCAAAGACTACAGACAAACGGCCAACTAGCACGTATGTTCTGCACCTGCGTGAGAGGAAATAACTCTCCATACCAGCAGGTGGCGGTAGTCTGTATTCATCATTCAAAAATGGAAACTGTAAGACCTAGGAATGCGGATATAGAAATTGTAAACAAAGCAGTGTTTGCTTACCATTTTGACACCACTCTCGCTCACCACAGATGGTTTCGTAATATAGCTACTTCTAACCAAGAATATGTCTGATAAGAAGTTGCAAATGGCACTGGGGTTGTCAGCCCTTGGTCTTTTGGTTGTGGAAGAAGAAAGGAAAGTCGTTTGCTTGCTTTCGTCACTTCCGTTTTCTCTTCTTGTGCACTGATTTGCTAAGCTGAACAGCCCAAAACAGCGATCTCTGTCACTAACGGGCTCTGCTGCCAATTCAACATGATGTCGGTCGAAAAGCCGCCGACAAAAACTAGGGCCACAGACGCTCACCGACAGCCCGACATTGGCCGACGGCCAACATTTCCACAATAAGCGGCAACGGAGTGGTACACAATTTGGGATCCCCTCTACATTGGGGCTATAGAACAGCCTGATTGACTAGAACCAAGCAAAAACATTTGACTGCACCCAACCTGACCAGAAACATTCCCATTAGTCAATAGATACAAACAAGGGTGTTGAGGCTCCTTCATCATGACAGTGCAAACACCAACTTATCTTAATACACACTCAATAAGAAGAGACGCAATCCCACAACGGTCAGCAGCATCCCAATCCTTTCACTTCCTTTTTAAGGTGCAGTCAGTGACACCCCATACCTCCTGTTCTAATCTGCCAGAATTAATGTTCAGTGAATGGTCAGAGACATATATCTACACAGAACCGAAGGTGCCCTCTGAGTGAATACCATAAAAAGTTTGAGGGGCGTCAAATTTTTCCACCACACCTGACCAGGTCAAGATGACATTGGAGATGGAGAATCTTTCTTGCTTTATGCACTGAAAATGCTTGAGTGGTGTCAGGTACACAGACTGTTGCGGGTGAGAGGAGTTTCAAGGAGAACATCTCTATCTCTGTTTAGGAGGTCAGTCATGTTCAGGCAAACCTGTCTAACAGAGAAGGTGGCTAAAACCCTAAGACTGCCTGAGACAATATCAGTGCAGAGGGCAATATAGTTCACCTGACTGATCACTGTGAGGACATGATCTGAATTTCCTCAGCTGATAGATGGGTCTTGCCTGTAGCAATCACTCATAGGAAACATCGAACAGAGTCAAGTTTCCACCAGCCAAGGGAACTTGGACCAACAGCAGGATCATTTGTATATATCCCGCCATTTCTGTGACTCCTTAAAGGGGACATATTATGCTTTTTCTGGTTTTCTTTATTTAGATACTGTTATGATGTCAGATATCTATGCTAAACATGGTTAAAGTTCCAAAACTTAAAAGGTTAATGTAGGTAGAAGTGCTCCCTGCAAGTCAAAAGCCCAGGCTTCAGCCTGCTCTGAATGCTTCGTTTGCTACAGTTTTTTTCTATCTTCCAGACGATTTGTTTGTCAGATCGTTGCACATGCCCATAAATGGCTGTCCGTTCCGTAACCTTGGTTACTAAGGTTGTTGCTAAGGTTTTTCCATGTGTTGTTTGTGTTGTCCACTCTCATATTTTGGATTTGATTCTGGCTTGAATATGTACGGATGTATTTGAGACATTTTGAGTAAAGAACCAGAAAAAGTAGTGAAATCCTATTACTATAGTTTGGTGCATGGTTTGTTGACGTAGCTTTTGCAGCCTGCGGATTGTCAGCTTCCAAGAGCTGGCCAATCAGAACAGAGTGGGCTACTCGGGAGGGGGGGCTTAAAGAGACAAGAGCTAAAACAGCCTCTTGCAGACAGAGGCTAAACTGAGGGACTGCGTAAAGGGTCAGTATAAGATAAATAAGGAGTTTTTTTAACTGTGAATCATGCAAATATATAATTCAGTAGAGCCCCAAAATAAAAATATAGACCTTTAAATGTACATATTATGTCCCCTTTAAAGTAGAGGTGTAGGACACCTGCTTCTCCACTAACGAGAGGAAGTAGGCAGCTGACTCTTCACAAGTCCACTCAATTCCTAGTAATCAGATCCCTTCCAATTCAGATTTATTATTTAAAATTGTTTGAAATCAGAAATCAAAATTTTGGACCTGTGAATACCTCTGATGTGGATCTCTCCTGGGAGACAGTCCAAACAACCAAAAGCCTCCTGGACGCTGGCAGTTATGCTCAGAATGAGGATCAGCCACACCCACAGGTGGGGCAAAACCAAAAAGCACAAGGAGGAGAGGGGTTTTCCTTGACCACAGGTAATTGTCTCAATGTCATGTTTTTTCTTTCGGTTACTGAATGAAAGTGGATTATTGTACCATTGGCAAAGATTAGACCTGACTGGCTGAGCAAGTAGCTGCAAATTTCAGTGTTCTGCTCTGCAGAGGAAAGTGGTCAAGCTTTTACATCCCATTAGTGAACAAAACCTGTGTGAAATATAGCAGGCTGTGATTTTCTTTTTCTCAAAACAGAAAAGTGGAATTGAGAGTTACTATTTATAGTATATTTGCAGAGGCTTTGTCACCAATTATTTCTGTACAAATTACAATATAATGGACCTACATCTAATTGTGATCAGGAAAATTTTACTTAGTTGTGTAAGATATATTTCTGGCAATGTCACGCCCCTTACTGAGTAGAATTGCATGTGTTGCCAGGCAACCTTATCAGCATAGCAAGAAGCCTCAGCATTTACCGAAATGCTGAAACTGATGGAGCTATCCCTTATGCTAATTTTATGCTCAAACACTTGACACCCACTTTTGATGCCAAGAAAATGAGGAAACAGGTAAGACTGACTTTGTCACTGGATCTGTCAGGTGGACAACTTCCCTCTACAGCTGATATGAATTAGATTAGATTTTTTACAAAAATAAAGAAGAATCAATGTTTACATTTATCCAGAGAATAAGATTCAATCCACTAATTTTTTGAAAATTTTATTATATCAAAAACAAACGATGTATACACAACTCACCTAGATGCTCTGTAAATGTAGTCCTCATATTGCATCATAATGTCTGCAAACTTTATTCAAAATGCTGTATTTAAAAGTCCTGGTAAATTTTCCTTGTATGCTTATGGTGCTTATGTGCATGCAGTTAATGCCTCCACAATATTTTAAAAGCAACATCATGAAATCTGTCATTGATTTAATGTTTTTTCCAGTTTGTGTCTAGCCAAATTGTTACTTGGTTTGCCTTCACATTGCCAGTGAAAGCTGTAGCAGACAGTGGGAGAGACAGAGGAACCTTTTAACAGAAAGGAAGGGACGTGTGTTATCTGGAATAACATGCATGGCTGTCAGCTGTGTGATCTGGTACAGCTCAATGATCCAGGTCATACTCATGCATGAATGCTGGGCACACAGGGAATTGTTAAACTCAGCACATCCAAATTATTTCTTGGCACCCTGCATGCACCCTGGCACATTTTTTTCCTTGTTCATGATCCTTAATTAATGACAAATAAAGTAAACACTATAACGCATCTCGATTGTCTGGTTGTGGAAAGCTGTTAAATTTCCACTTTCTGTCTTACAAGTGTTGCTTTTTTCTTTTCTTTTTTTTTGTAAATCAGCTTTTATTCTAGTTAAGGTATTTGGCATTCATCCATTTGCAGATTTCTCCATGTTCCATTATAAACCTCATGGGAGCTTTTCAAGATATACTAAAAAATCCAAGTGCATAAAGAAACAAGCATACAAATACATACCAGTTCCTGTCAGATTCTGAGAATAATCATGTGATTATAATGTGAATACAGGACATATTCATTACCTCGACAATCTTGGACATTTTCAGTGTTAGAACAGGCACAGGTAAACGAAGCTTAAATCTGATCGCCACCCTCAATGCTCACTACGTCAGCACAGTTTCACAAAACCAGGACACACTTTAATACCACCCATGAACCCAATGTAAATAACTATTTTGTATTTTGTGTAATTAACTATGTTTTGCCTGTCTCCTCAGAAACCTGAGAAGTATAAATTATTGAAGCCTTTTGCTTTGGGGCTTGCTGAACACTACAGAGGAAAACAAGGAGAGGAGCTAAAAAAAAAAACAACAACTTTAATTTGGAAAAAATGAGAAAATAAAAACAAAAACGATATTGCGCTCTTGGGGTAAAGCTCACCTTTAAGAATTCCAAAAAAGCTGGTTTGGACATGCACGCCTTTTTAATGAGAGCCATGGCATTGGTGAAGTTGTTCACATAATCACTGTATACATCCAGCACCATGGACTTGGAAAACTGTGGAAACAGAAACAAGCATAATTATCTGAAGTTGTAACAACAGACCAACAATAAGAGGGTCTAGTGCACTGCCATGTTTGATTATTTTGTCTTTACACCAGCATCCACAAACACAGTCATGTAATTTCCTCTGACATCTTGAATGTCTGGCTAACCATCCTGTTTGCGGGGTGACCCATAGGTAATTTCAATGCAAAGAGAGGCTGGAAAATGGCCACTTAAGTATAGTACTTTAAGAGATTGGTTTGTTTACCATCCCGGTTGCCGCAACACCCTTCACGAGCCATTTAAGAGGTTGGGCAAAGAGGGATGAGGTGGTAGAGTGTGAGAGAGTGTGTGTGTGTGTGGGAGTGGGTGTGTCTGTTGTGAGGTAGACATTCATTTTCTCCCCTCAATTAAACCCACACCAGGCAGCTGATAGTGGCAGTTTGAGGAGTGGTGGGGAATTAGCAAATAACATGAAGGAATTAACCCTCTTTGCTCACACCCTCCTTCAGGATCCTGCCTCTAAGATATTACTACAAGCCCTGCAGGTACAGATATATTGCCACATGAAAAGGGGCAGCTCAATGAGGAGTACACAGGTCCAGCACTTTCATTTTCCAATGTGGCCTCATTTGGTGGTAGGTCTTAGGATACCAGTGGAACAGCACTATAATGGCCAGCGGAGAGGCAAATAATGAGCAGACCTTATGGATAAGCACAATGCAAAGACTCACAAAAAAAAAACTCACACTGAACACTATTATTCTAGTACCACAATCTGTAAACTCACATCCCAAAGAGCTTTGGATGCAGTGGAGATATTCATCACAACTGTAATTGATTCTATGTTTGGGGTAAACTGTCCCTGTTTGCTCAATCTAAAACCTGTAGTTCATTATAATTCTGCTAGCAGAGATTGTGTTATAAAGTTACACAGAAATGCCACGAAAAAAAAAAAAAGAGTGCTTTTTACGCAGAATCCAAGTCTTTGATCGCATTTTAGACAAAGAATGCATATATGAAGATACATACTAAACATGCACATGCACGCACACTAACCGAAGCAACAAATAAGTCTCCGATTTTCTCGCTGGTGTCCCACTCAGCCACACGTGATGCCAGTGCAATCTGAAACATGGAGTGGCACTGTGTAATCTCCCTGATTCGGTAAAAGATAGGCCGGATCTTCCGTGGACTCAGGATGCGAGGATCAGCTTCCATCAACGGTCTGTGGTATTCCTGGTGAGATTGTAAGAGGAAATTGGGTTTTTATTGTTGTTGTTATGTGAAATGTGTGTGTGTGTGTGTGGGGGGGGGGGGTGAGTGGGAGTAGAGGGGGGGGTTGGGTCAGCAGTCCTTCCTTAAGCATCTCTTCTTCTCAGACAACTGAGCGATAACAGACAAATATCCTATGAATCGAGGAAAATGAGGAAATGTGGTCATGGCGCCTGGAAGCACATAAATCCAAAGGATTCACCCATAAAACAGAATTTGCCAGTAGCAAACATGTTAAAAACTCAAGGTGACTTGTAATCATAAATGCCAGAATAATAATGGCAAAAAGCAGCTCCCAGCAGAGTTACAGAAGCTAAAGCAACATGGTGAAAGGGGCATTGATTGATTCTTCAGTCAGCACTCACGGGGGTATTAACATAGCCTACAGAAATGATTTGACAGCCTCTTTGTGAATGGCAAGGCAATTCACGACTTCTTTGAATCGGAACATGCTTAAGTACAAATAATTATGTGTGCAAGCCAAACATGTAAGACGAAAACACAATTTAACACCAAAAAATGTATCTATCCAAGCAACAGTGATGGTGTTTTTTGTTGATGTTTTTATCTCTGCAAATTTATCACACCACATAAATAATCTACAAAAGGAACATGAGCAGGCAGCACAACATGAACAACAGTGCAATCTGTTTTACAGCAATAACGAAAGTTACAGCCCTCAATGTCTAATTGTGCTTGTGGCCTTTCATCTTTTTATGTTATCTGTCTGAAGACACTGCATTTACCACTTGGCTGGACTCTCTAAATAACAAGAGATATTTTCAAAAGAGCTAAATCTCACAAAGTATCACACGTAATCATGTCACTCGACAACAAAGGTAGCGCATTGTATCTTGACAATGAAAGATTTTGTGGTGCATAAGGCAGCCATTGATCGCTGCTGATTCCATTTCAGTAGGTGCTCCTCTTATTTTTCTGTGATGAGGAGATAACAAGTCTCCTTTTCCCCACTAAAAAGAGAGATTAAAGAGGAGAGGCTGCACCCCATCCTGTGCAAGCCTGACAGTCTTTCTCTCTTAGCATCAGCACGCCGCCACAAAAATAAGGACGGCTGTTTTATCAGGATTATTTATGCTGAGACACCTCAGTAATTTGATGGATATCACCACTTCTCTTTTCAGTGTAATTCATAATGGCTAAATGGTGAAGATATTGCATGTGGCAGAGGAGGACAACAGGGACTTAACAGCTCACCTGCAGGATTCTCCTGAGAGACTCCAGGTAGCTGCGCTCGCTCTGAATGATGGAGCTGAGGATATGGCGTCTGACAACCTGTGTAGACAACAGACCAGTCAGGAAATCTAGCACTAAGAGGACATGATGGGACTGCAGTGTGCGGTATGCTTTCACTTAAGCATGGCGCTGGTTGATGGATTGCACTATAATCATGTGTTTGTCACAGGAGGAAAAAGACTCAAAGACAAGTAGGTCTGTTTGAACAGGCCTCCGTCGGAGTGCTGAATCATTTGATTTCTTTTACATTAAAGTGGCTGTTCTAGTTGTTATAAAATGCACTGCTTTTACAAACAGGATAAAGAGAATAGAGCATATGTATATGTAAAAATACAGAAAAATAACAAGTGAACATTTTTAGCATGATAGCCTAGAGCTTTATCTCTATGCTACTGGGTACAGCATATGTTCACAAAAATGCTAGGGTACATGTTTGAGCATATACTGGATGTATTTATTTAGGAAAAGTAAGAAGAAATAATCCTGTTAGGTGCACCTGGTGGCTGGTCAGCCCTTCTGGCATGGGGCTCAGCTGTGGGGGAGGATGCTTCACTTCTGACACAGCCACATCCAGGTATCCTGCATCATCCTCCTCTTCTGCAGACATTCAGAAATGAAGAGGGAGAACGATATAGAAAGGTTAAAAAGAAAGAGTGTGTGTGCGTGTGTGTGTGTCTGTGTGTGTGACAGAGAATGAGACAGAGAGAGGAAACAACAGAAAGGCAGCCTTCAGATCTCACTGCAGCTGGAGACACACTGCGACACACTAAGTTTATTACCTCTAAAATATGAAGAGACTTCTGTACTCTCTGAAAAAGAGACAGAAACAGAAAAAGGAGGAAGAGAGAGAGAGAGAGAGAGACAGAGAGAGGCAGAGAGGCCTTAGGGAAATAAAAGAAAAAAAAACTTTCAAAACATTACTGTATCTCTGTAGGAGTAAAGGAGGCACACAGAAGTGCATCTGCAAAATACGATCCGACACACTCTCTTCTCTGCATTGGCACAAAGACATTCGACACTCAGAAAAAAAAAAAAAAAAAAATCCCTACTTCACCCTTAACCATAAAGACATAGATACCAGAAGCTTTCACCGTTCCAATTAAAGACTTTGGAATGATAACAGAGGATTGGTGGAAAAGAAATATAATGCTGTGCAGATTCCCCTCGATCAACACCTAAAAATAGCAGCACTGGCCTCTTTACCTCTTTGTGATGGCTCGGAGATTTGTTTCAGGCGTGAGTCTAGTATCTATGGTCTAGGGAGCTGCTCAATACTCCATTAATGGATGCTAATCTCCCTCTATTGTCAGGCAACGGTTCCTATAACACAACCTATATTGCACCGCATGAGTTGCTCTATCCATCTCTTTTCTCACACATCAAAAACTTTACTCGACCACATTGTCTGTCTTAAAACTGAGAAAGCCTGTCTGTTTTATTTATTATGGTTATAATCAGTGAGATCTTTCTTTTTCACAGTGCTTTCATTTCTCCCTGAAGGGATTTGTATAAAGAAAAAGTAAGACTTTCAACTCTATCTGCCTCAAACACAACTTTGGCTTGGCAAGCTTTACACACAACCAACTGCCAAAGAGTCAACTGTACTGAGTTACAAAACACAAACTTCACAACCAATAGCCATTCCTAAAATAATATAACTTTCATCCAGAAAAGCCAGCTGACCAACATTTACAAAGTTTTCATACTTCTCTGCATTACCCAATGGGTCTTTTCTGTGAAGGAAGGAAACTTTCCGCATGACGGCTATTTTGGTCTTTTCAAGCCCATCCTTCGTACCGCTTCTCGCCGCCTTCATGAGCTGCTGAACCTGGTTGGAAGGAGCAAACGGACACAAAGAAGGAGCGTGAGAGCGCGAGGAGGAGAGTGCCATGCTGTGGAGACTTGATAACCTATGGTGCTCCTCTAGAGAGAGAGAGAGACGGAGAGAAGTGGCGC
Organism: Scomberomorus guttatus; assembly: GCA_038419695.1. Taxonomy (NCBI): domain Eukaryota; kingdom Metazoa; phylum Chordata; class Actinopteri; order Scombriformes; family Scombridae; genus Scomberomorus; species Scomberomorus guttatus. The sequence goes on from CM076446.1 coordinate 28,746,994, forward strand.
TCAGTGGGCTCATCACGAATCTCACCATCTGTGACTCCCTGTTGGTCGTTGTACAGCCTCTAATCAGAGAGTCTATGAGCATATCATGGAGAGATTATGGTAACAGAGTGAGCGCCACATCAGAGTAACAGAGCTGTATGGCTCAGTGTGGGAGAATTCAGCTGACCACAAACTCCTCTCAGAGCATCACAGAGGCCCTGCAACCAGACTCCACAGACCCAGAATACACCCAAGGTTGGTAGTATTTTTAAATGATGTTACTTTGGGAAAGTAGGTCATTATTTGGGGGCAAGTTGCACTGGTGTTTATGTAAGTAAATGTGCAGAATATTATTTAATAATTAATGTGTCCCATAAATGCGTCTTGATATTAAACCAGACAGGGAAAGAGAGAGAGACCGACAGAGAGTCTCAAAGGAAAGTCACAGTCCAAAGGAAAGCTGGAAAGGATGGTGCAGATAGTCAGTTAAGCCTTTGAGTCAGCTGAGCATACAACACAGCATATTTCAGCTCTGGGTGATCGTCAATCCTATTGGCAAACATCTAGCAGAGTGATTTGAGCTCTGCAAAGAAAAAAAAAAAAAAGATATAGCTGTGTTGTCTTGCTGCTGGTGAGATACCTTGATGTCATAGTTGTGCTTGCCAGCCAGCCTCATGGCCAATTCACGTTTGGTCCTGGCACATCGTTCCCTCAGCCGACGCACTTCAGGAGAGAGCTACAGGTGGTGGACAGGGAAGGGTGGGGCATTGGGCGCAGGTCGCGTTTAGCCACAAGAGGTGAAGGGAGGAAGAAAAAGTAGGGGAGAGGAAATAGAAAAGGGAAATGGAGGGAAAGTGATCAAGGCAAAAAAAAAAAAAAAAAAAAGCTATGCAACATCGGGAGTTAATCACAAGCACAGAGAGAGAAAGCTTGGAGCAATGCTTTGGTCAGACGGGTTATACTATATAAGGCTAATGGCTACTGATTCGTAGAGAAGGATGTGAGGGAGGAGTACAGGCAGTTTAGGGCAAATATTATAGAAGCAAACTCTGTCGCAGCTTTCCCAGGCTGCTCAAATTAAGCAGTGAACTGAACGAGAGGAGAACTTCAGGTACACTTGGTGAAAAATTAATCGGGCGAGACTAATTAAAAGCAATGTGTTTTTGAAGAGGGCTGTGCAAGCTGAAAAGAGTTGCCAGGCCCTAATAGTCAAGGTTTCTTCATTAATTGTTCAACCAGTGAGGCTAAATTCTTCCTTTTGTTCAGTGGCCTGGGACAGGCATGGAGAGAGAACTGTGGGGGGTTTTTACACCATACCTTCCTGTAATTACGTCATTTTCTGTCACAATATGTCAAACTTTTTTTTTTTTTTTTTCCCTTTTTGGTCTCCCTCCCTTTCTGAAAGCCTGGATTTCACTCTGGATTTTCTTGGATTACAATGGAGTGATATTCCACACAAACACCTTCAATATGTAAAAATATGTAAAGCTAGGTACAAATCTATACATTAATAAAGATTCAACTCAGCAAAATACTTTTATATTAGCATGACATCAACTTCAACAGTGCATGCATGTTAAAGGCTGGTAAAGCATGAAGGAAATGGGAGTCCAATGTGAATGTGCACACAGTGCCATCATGTGGAAGGCCGACACTCTGTAGCCGTGCTGCACAACACTGATGAACAGCATCCTTGGCAAGAAGAGGCAAGGAGATCAGAGGCTTTTCAAACAGAAATGCCTCTTGTTTATTTTCATCCCACAATGAAAGTATAAACCCTGGACAGCCCGCTATACATTTTTCATGTTCTTTATAGTTTCCTTCCAGTCCTATAAATTAATAAAGAAAACTACGGTAGAGGAGCAGGAGATGAAATATTCTCCTTGATTATTTTTTAAGTGCTGAAAGGAAACCAACCAAAACAACCTGGCCAGTCATGATGCCATTTAAAATCAACACACAGGATGATCTGTGTGAGATAAATACACATATTAGGCATGCATCCATACACACACCAGCACTACCTTGCTCCGTGTTGGTTGTTTGCTCTCGTTATCAGACTGCTCGTCATAGCTCTCAAACTCACTGGAGCTCCACCCGTTGTCTGCATCCAGAGGACCACTGTCTCTCTGAACATCTTCATAGATCATATCTGCTAAACACACAACAATATTGCACATCAGAAGGTCCGCCGCCAAGATTAGAACATCCTAAACAAACGCATTCGTGTCCCTGATACTAACCTTCATCAGGAGAGAGGGGGTCCTCACTTGGAACATCATCATAGATCACCTCTAAAGCCTCTGCCGCCTGTGTCTCAGCGTCAGCCGCACATAATGCTGGCAAAGAAAATCAGCAGCATCAAAGTAAACAAACAATTGTTTTTAAATGGAAAAAAATAGTGGTGCATATCTTCTATCTTTTTATCTGCCTTTCTGTTTGATGCTCGCACCTCCTGTTGTTACATGATTCTTTTACATTTCTCCCCAAAAAAAAACCAAAACACGCTCACAGACATGCACACACAGCTCTAAACTACGTTGCCTGGCAAGATAAAAGACACTGGATGTGCTTGCCTCTGGTTAGGAATTTACACAGCCTTTGAATATTTACATACTTATTGTATCATTTGCATTTAAAGGTCTTGTTCAGAGAGATCTTTTATATATGTTGCCGTAATGGCTTTGTCCATGTGACGAAACATGATTGTATCCAGCTTGTTTGAGCTATTGACCCATTCTATCTCCACGCTCGGCAGGATTTGTCATTAACTGCTTTGAGAGTGTTTCAGCCTAATTTAGCTCAGTGAGCGTTATTGATTTGGTTTTAAACTGCGATTTGTCTGCAACACTTTCTCCTAAGCCTTGAACAGCAACAATCACTGTTTTCAATTAATCTGATTGGAGATGTGTATTCTGTCATGGATTATTCAGCAGAGTTCAGTCTAAAATTCGAAATAACCTTGGACGCAATCCAGGAGATGAACAAAGAGCAAATGTTTTTCCACAAAAGAGGATTACTCAAATGTTCTTTCTATCTCGCTCACTTTCCTACGCTTGTGCATCCAGAAAGGACTCAGAATAGAGAAGAAAACAACTGGATTTGGGCTATCAGCCTGACTATCAGCATATCTGCAAAGTGACTGGGCCTCTTGGGAAAATGTCTTTTTATTTCAAATGTGGTAAACCAGAAGTTACTCCCTGTGTTTTCTTACTTTTATTTAACTTTTCTCTACAGAGACACAATGACACTCCGATAAACTCATTCATAGGTCACAATGTCACTGGAGGCAATGGAAAAATACACAGCCATCATGAATATGTCCTAATTGTTGCAAATGTGACATTTATAAAACACATTAAAGCATTTGCGAATCAATGTCAGATAATCATATCACAATGTTCCATGACCACAACTGAGGAGTGTTGCTTTGGCAAACAGGAAATACTTCATTATTCATAATGATCCATATAAAGTTAATTTAGTCAAACTGAAACACAATAAACAAGTTTGCCCTCAAAGCAGGTTAAAGCACATGCAAAGTATTCTGGTTTTCAAAAACTAAACATAAAAAGTATCAAATGTAAAAATACAAATGTAGCACGTTAATAGATTTCTCATTAAGATCAGTACAGAAGTAGTCATTTATTTCATCTTGCGTTAGCTTGTTTTTCTCACTTTCTCTATTATAACTTCACATATCTGGAAGAGAGCTTTAATACAATTTTATTATTCACTCAGTTTAAATAAACTGTACACGTTCAAAATGACAGCAGGGGCCTGTGTGTGAAAATACATCAGAGGAGTGGGGCATAAAAAAAGTCATGCAGCATCGCAGGGCTCCTTTACATCTCTCATTTCTGAGCCACCTTCAAATAACAGCAGCACTGCTGACTGAGTCAAAATCCAAAAGCAATTTTCCTTCATGGAAATGGTTCTCTATTGATCCTCATCCTGAATTAATTGGATTCATGTCATGTCTGTGTAGAAATCAAATCATGGCTGAAAAATTTGTGCGTGTGGGCTGGTATGTGTTCAAATGGACTGTGTGTGTGCGTGTGTTGAGTCTATACATACGTGTGTATCTGGCTTCTTTCTCCTTAGAAATCAATGAACCATAAGATGACCATAGGTCTGTAATATGGTGTTCTGGCCACCTTTGATCAAGGTCAAGAAATGCAATGTGTAGCACTAACAAAATACTGATACACAATTTATATTGCCAATGTCATTACGGTGTGGTCCACAGTACTGTTTACGCAACTCTGGCAACCCAATTGGTTTCCTATCTGATCTGTCCGCAATGTGAACACTATAATACATAGGTGGAATGAGCCTGAATCCCAAGGCAAGCTTAAGTTTAATCTTTTTGGTCTGAAATTGAACCCTTGATCTACAATATAAGGTGCATCACTTCCCTGTCAATGTAATTTAGTTCTGTACCTTCAGAGATGTCCCTCGAGCCAGAGCTTTCCTTGATGGTTTCCTTGCTGTAGTCTCCCGAAACAGCCCGCGCCTCCACAGCTGATGGCGCCACAGGAAGCTTCGGAAGCTCCTCTCCCACACGCGGAGCTGAGGTGCTGGGCTCAGCTGCTGTTGAGGCCCTGGAAGGTACCCAAACATTAGCACAGTTAAACTAACACTGAGTGCTGTGTGCCTCATTACAAGTTAATTTCAGTGAGAGGAAGGGGAGGCAGAGTGGCTGGAGGTGGGGGTCGAAATAGTTCTTTGCTATCCAAGCATGCAAATGCACACTCCCTAAAGTCTGACAGAACACATACTGCTGCTGTCAAATTATTATGTTTTTGATTCATGTTTCGAGGAACACCAATGATTACCTCTACCAAGGACGCTGTGTTTTTTTGGCCCTTTTGTTGGTGTGTTTATTTGATAGTAAGCAGAGATATATCAAATACCAGTTGACAGATTTCAATAAAATTTGGTGGCGTGTTAGAGCACGGGCCACGGCACACACCCCGACTCAAGTGTGGGTCCACCACTATACATTCAACATTGTGATATAGCCCTTTTTTTTTTTTACATTCTGGCTGTAAAAAGTAGTGCAGTTACTTGAATGAGAAACTTTTCACAAGGATTTAGAGAAAGGAACAAATTTAGAGGGTTGTTCAGCCTTGGTGAAGATATGAAGACCCTGAGTCATTCTCTTACTCTTTCTAAGTGGGCTTTCCAGGCTCTTTGGTCATAAAACCTTTCCACTTAACTAGGACCTTCACTGAAATAGTAAAAATAGTAAAATATTGCAGTGTATGGATTCTTTTATAATAGTATTTGTGACAAACAAAGACTGTTTCCCACTAAGTTGTGTTAAAAGAGACGACTTTAGCTGCATGTAGATTAACTTGTGCTGATCTACTTACTCAGAGTAACTTTTGCAAGGTCACATATGAAAAAAAAAAAAAAAAAAATAGACCGCTGCTGCTTGTTGCTTGAGTTACTTAACGTGCCCCTGAGCGCTTTCAAATTATCTGTCATGCCTGCAGCTTACTGTAATCACTGCTGGCTTTTTGAATGAAAACATGCCCTGAACCAGCTATTAAAAACACACTATGACATCACAGGGGGGAAAGTCATTGACACAGCTATCACATGTCCTGTGTTGATGCTGCAAGTGGGGGGACTGTCCTCCCCCACATGACTGATAATATGACAGGATCCAGAATGTAAGAGAGTCCCATCTACACTAATTAAATCCGTCCCTCTGCTAAACGCAATGTTTGCAAAGCCAGCAGCAGCAGCAGCAGCAGCAGCCACTCAGAGTAATGGGCATCTCGCAGACAAACAAGACACGCCAGGAAAATAATGTGCACAAAATGCCATAATTTGGAACTGTTGGGGAGGCGGCCTTGCAGACTCCTACTTCACACTGAAGTGGCAAAGGAAGTACGCCATCTGTATTCAACGATCCTGCAAACCATTAACTTTCCTTGTAGGGTACTGCACCAGGTAAAGGCAGGTATTATGAAGAAGAAAGAAAGAAAAGCATGCACAGAGCAGACAAGGATAAAAAAAATAACAGTAGGTAGTGTGCAGCTACCTTAATCATTTAGACTGTCAATCACCAAAAACTCTTTTTTTATTGACTTTGACATTCCATCTATTTCACCAAAACCCAATAATCTTCAGTCTGGTCCAAAATCAAGTACACAGTATTAAACTTTTATATGTCAATATATGCAAATATAACATATTCTAAACATTATAAACTATATAGTCCTAGTTCTGGTTGTGTTTGTGCCATGCTCTGTTATGCAATAAATCCCACCACATATCTGGAAGTAGATGTAATACCCTTCGAACACATTATATTAGAAGATACTGATAGCCATTTAGTTTTACAGTGGTGTCAAACTGCAAAAGACTTCCGAGTATTAGTCAGCTCTATTCTCTACGATGGTGGATCGTTCATCTAAATCTAAAGAACAAAAAAACGATCTCGACCCGCATGAAAACAAAATAAAGAAGCATTTGTCGACACATTTCTCACGATTAAATGATCTCCTGTCATTAAAATTGCCAGTGTGTAAAAAAGAGTGGAGGCAGAACAGAAGCAGTGCGCGGCTACTCTGCCTGACTGTATGCATTCACGTCAGGTGTGAGTGATTTGAGCAGTGTAGCTATCGATCCAGGCATATCTTTGCGCGCCCCTTCACAACTTATCTGTGCCTATAAGCCCTAGTGAGTCATATAGCTCAAAGAGAGAAGCAGGAATCATTTTTCAATGCAAATGACATAGCCTAGGGCAGGGCACAGCCTAAAGTAGAAGCTGCTCGAATGCAAATCTCACACTTCCATCCATCTTCCATCTGTTTCCATTCCCTTCAGCTACAGTGCTGTGCCAGAGCAGCCTGCCATAGCTCTACCTGTTTTGCCCCCTGGTCTCTCCTGGGTATAGCTGTTCTCTCTAACTGCACAAGCATTGTGCTGACCATACTGATGGAGCTCTGTTTGTCCTCAGGTCATAAATCTCCTCCATAAACAATTACCCGCTCCGTACATTAAACCATTCCCACGATGTACCGAGTGTCCAAAGTTGTTCCACACATGACTCCAATTAGATAGCACTCAAAGTATTTGGTTCATGGCTTATCATTACATGTGTATACACATGTTTGTGTTTAATGCTTTTACAGGATCAACCTTCTCTTTTGCTTTTGTAGCACATCCAACCGAGGCGAGTACAAGGTGAGAGGTTTAAAAAAAAAAAAGTTCTGTAAACAATATTAGATGAATTTCTTCAGAAGGGCAAAAGTATAAAGTACTGCAAGGCTGCAAAAGGGTAAAAAGGTGAAGCCAAACAAAAAAAAAGTAACTTTGATGAAAAAAAAACCAGCAGAAGTGAAGTTATACTCTCTTTAGAGAGGTAGGTTAGAGCTCTCTGTGTGTGTATAAAACAGACGCATACATGCCACGTTGTCATGGTAGCTTTTGTGTGGATCTTTTTCATTGCTGAGCTTCTGTTCAATGTGTTTAATGAAAACTATCTGTCAGCGGGTAAAAAGTGAAGTCAGAAGTAAATGTTGGCATCAAACACTGGAGCGCACGTAAAATTCACAGGAGAGAAATGCTGCCTTGAGCCTAATAGCTGTAACGAGCTGATGTGCTGTCATTGCAGTGCTAAGAAAAACCCATATTTCTACAATAACAATCGCAAAGTAATTTTGGCAATATTATTCTAAAACTGCTGACAGATCTGGTGGATGTGCTGACAGTCTTAACACCTTGATCATGGAAAGTGCTATTGATAGCTCTTCTTTAAAAGGCAGACTATTGACTAAACCCAAGTGGAAATGTGCACTCAGCAGAAATCTCCCTGCATGAGAAATTGCCAAGACCTCACTGTGACTCACTGTCGCGCGCACACAAACACACACACACGCACACACATATGCAGTAATTCACGCACAAATGCTCACGTGTGCACACAGCAGAAACGTATACACACACACATACACACACACACACACACCTGTGCACAACTACAGGCCCTCTTTCCAGCACAGGAAAGCCCACAGGAATCCAAACCCTGAAGCCCACTATCAGTAGAGGTTTCTCAGCACACTTCCTAGCAGCCCAGGTGGGGGGCCTGAGCAAAGTCAGGGGCCCTGCATGGCTACATCATGCAAGCCACAGGGCTGCTTTAAATGGACATGGCTATGTAAAAGACAGTATGTTATATTCTCTGAGCTGCTTTCATATGGCGACCACTACGTGATGACTATCTGAAGCAATTTAAACAGATGCTAAATGCCCACTTCCTGTATGAAAGTGGTAAGATTTATATACTATATTTCACCTTTTATTTCATTTTATATTCAGTAGTTGACTGCTGAGTTTCTGATTGTTTGAGTCATTAATTAGGACGGCTGTCTTTTAAATGGAGGACCTGGGTTCAAGCTCACTGTTAGGAAGCTGAAGTATCCTCGAGAAAAGCTCCAACTTCCTATCAGCTCCAGGGCTGCTGTTCTGTAGATGACTTTGACCGACGACCTCCCTGTGGAGGGCGGCAGGCAAAAAGACAGCAGCCCAAGAGGAATCAATAAACTATCACTTACAGAGCTGAGGCCTTCAAGCAAACTGTCTTCTTGATTGTGTGAATGATGAGGTCAGACTGCACCAGGTTTGGGGTCATTTCACTCAAACTCACACACACAATATACAGTATATTGAGACTAAAGTTTACACCGCATCACCAGTAATAAAGTCATTGAATCTAAGTTGGATTTTAATGTTTCCATATCTGGATGGAAGAGATTTTGCAGCAAGTTTCTAGCTCCTACTTAGTAAAGCAAAAGGTCTCAATCGAACACTTGTGTTATTGAACCATGCAAATTTAGTTTTGTGTGGCAATATTTCAAGATACCCACCAATTAATTGGTGCTGCTCATAACACTCAGAAATAAAATTTCGACAGCAACATGCCTTTCCAGAAATATAATCCACACACCACCTACTGTCAACAGTTTACATTTGAACTATTTGCCTGTAGACATTTGTCCCACAGGCCTTTTCAAGACAGACATTTTGTCACCCCAGAGCAGGCACAGGTGTAATTCCTAATTTTAACTATGACTGTATTTTTTTTTTTTAGTTGTCATGAAGCTTTGGAGAAAGTTCAATAAGGAAGATCTATTCCCTCACGTCCTGCCTTTATTCATCTACGGGTGAATGTCGCTGTTTCCTCCTGTTCTATTTTTTCCATCACTTCGGCTTTCCCACGCTATCAAAATCCCTTCATTCACAATTCTAACATCAGTATACCAATGATCAAACCAATCAGTGCCAGGCTGCTGTTTTTTAAATATAATTTTGTCTTTCAGACCTACTATTGCACAAGTCACATCCTCCCCATCCAGACAGACTCAACTGAAAGTTTCCATCAACCACCTGGTGGCTCCATTCCACCACCAGTGTCTGGACTCTGGGGGGGATCCCAATCTTGGAACCCATCGGCTATCTGTCTGACAAGCGTTTAGCCTCTGGGGGCAAGAGGCAATATTTCGGGGGTTCCAGTGTAGCCAGTAGATATCCAGATAACAGATATCCGGGCCAAGACTTCCTCTTCTGTGGGCTGGTCATTGTTTACAGTCCTATTAGCAACATGAGACGGTCCAGACGACATTTCAGCTAATCTCTATAAACAGATATATGCATGTGAATGCAGATACATTTTTTTTAAAAAGCTAATAAAAAGCTACATCGTCTTGAGATGATAGCCGTTGGGTTCTGAGATTGCATTGCGGCCAATGCGTTCCGCCTCTTTTGCCCTCTACACGGACTGTTTACCTGCATGCAACCAAAGCCCGCTCAAACATGATTGGTCAATACTACTTGGACTACAAACAGACTACAAACAGAAACCAGAATGCTTCCAGTATTAAGATCTTGTCCCATTGCCTACAGATCCTGCTTCATATGCAGATGTGTGTTTATAGAAATCAGGGGGATCCTGTTATATCACCTATCTTCATATGACCCAGCGCTTAATGAAGATGCTTCACATCAGTGGAGTCTAATTGCCAAAAATCTTTTTTTGTGTTGTTAATCTCAACAAATATTGTTATACACTTCCAGTTGATCTCTCCTTAATAATCCTTACAGTAACTGAACTAAGCTGTTAATTTCATTAATTACACCTGTCACACCTATAACTTTATTGTCTGTCACAAAGTAACAGAAGTTTTCCTTTGACAAGGCTCAAAATACACATTTAAAACATTTAAAAACACACATACAGTTAAAATTACAACTGATGAGGACAATATTAAACAGATTACAGTTTGTACAGGGTGATGATTGCAGAGGGAATAAAAGATTTTCTGCAGATGTTTTTTCCGGGCCAGTGGGACTTTGGCTTTCCTGGTACAAAAAAGGTCGATTGTTTCTGTGAGGAGAGTTTGCACTTGGGCTTTTTAAAATGTCATTTTTCAGTGTTTTGTACATCACAAATGATTTTCCATTTACCTTTGGGATGGCAGCAGAGATCTTTGAACTTGAGCGAAGAAAACCAAAACTATTTGCATGACTACATACCACTAGGGTTACATAAGAAAATATGTTTGTTATGATTGGATGAACTGACTGTTTTAAATGAAATTTATCTCAACGCTATGACGGAGTATAAACAAGGCTCATCATATTATACTGTATGCATCATCATGGACTAGGCAATCCAGTGATTTCCCTCTTGGATTGTATCATCAACATCACTTTACTCTTGACATTCCCACTTGTCACTGTGGGTGTGACATGCCATCTGGCATCTAAATGTTGTACAAATAGAGGCAGCATAACATCGCAGCATCTCAAACCCACTGTGTGTGTGTTTGGATGGAGGGTAAGCACGACATTATCTCAGACATAATGACATAACACTGATGTGATGTGGTGTTGAGTTTACTTTCTCCATTGCCCTTCAGTAATTTTCCTCACACTGAAATAGGAATCAGAGGCAACTTACCAACTGGTTGACTCACTAACTGGAACATCTGTCAAAATGAGAAAAACAGCAACCATGAGACAAACAATTCCAAAGCAAAGGAAACACATATTTGAAATATTACAGTTTCAAAGAGTCTTATCACTTATTCTCTCATACTTCTTGTATATGGTAGAACTTTTCAAAAACTAAAAAAGTTAAAACTGAATCTCACTTGTTTACACCGATACGTGTGTTATGATTATATTTACAAAAGCTGAACAAGCGTAACTAAAACTGACATAATTAGGCAGGTGTAAGGTTTTCCTTACACTAATTTTCAGTGATTATACTGTATTTGACAACATTGCAAGGTGCTGTTAAACAAATGCCAAGATCAATTTCTCTTGGATCCCACCATGTAAACTCATCTGCTGAGGGCTGAGGGTCTGAATTCCCTCCTTTCTTTCTCGGCTGCTCTCAACCCTCGATTACATAACAGACCTCCACTACACACTATTATCAACGTCCAGAATTCCCCTACACATCTCCACAGCCCACTTAACGGATTACCACACATAGACTTGGTAAAAAAGCCTTTTAATTTAACACTAATCACTTCACTTTGTCCACTAGAACTTCTCCAAGACCCATATCTCCCTCTTAATCTAGGCTTGTAATTACCAGGGCAACATTAGCCAGGTAGTAAATATATCATACTAATATCTACATAACTTCATCCAATTAAGGGGAAAGTTAACTCTGCTCTCTTACGCCTTTGTGCCTGAGGCAATAATTAAATCCTGTAAAGTAGAGATTAAAACCACACACAAGTTGCTGAAGTAACTCACACAGCGCGGCGGCTATGAGAAGCTGATCAGATTAAATTAACTAAAGAAAAAAACTTCAAATTTGCATCGTAGAACCAGCTTATCAAAGGCAACTCTGTGCAGTGAGTAACAGAGTGTAGTGGTTCACATAGAGCTTCTGGTTACATGACAGAAACCCTGAAACCATAAATTATCTCTGCAATAACAAAATTGTCGTTAATTTACATTAAGTGAAGCCAGACAGTGTTGAAATCTACAATCAAAAGTCAACTGAAAGTAACTGAGTACATTTAATCAACTGTGCTTTAATGCAATATCCTGGTTAATCGATTACTCCAGTATTTTCATTTCACTTTATATTTTTACTTCTCTACATTTCAGTACTTAAATTATTCATTTTCTGAATTTGCTGCAACTAGCGAAATTTCATTTCATTCATTACGTGTCCATGGTGTCTGCAGCTGTCCGTGTACACGCCTGCTTGTATATTTGGGGCTTAAATTTCTGGCCTAAAGAGTAACGTACTGCAGTAACGTGATTAGCATTACTTTTCTTAGTGTAGTAACATAGTGGAAGGAATTACAATTCAAAATTTATTAACTACATTATAATTAAAAACTTTTTTACATTTTGAGGGGTCAACTGTTTTGCTGTCTTACCAGGAGTTGGATGGAAAGGTTAATATTATTTCATATCTTTCCATTCAGCGGTCTGGACTACAATGGTCCAGACTTGCAAACGTTAGCTTGGTGCAGAGCTGGCTGGAGGTGTGGGGAAAGCAGCTGCTAGCCTCTGCCCAAAAGAGGGTGAATATCTCTACCAGTATCTACAAAATCGTTGCAAGTTTTGTGTCTTATTAGCTTATTAATAGGAAACAAAAATAAGACTTTGTTGAGAGTTGGAGGAAGTGTGCACACTGACTTCTGGAGAGCTGCGGGCAATCAGAGGCTAAGCTAAACCACAGTCTGGCTGCCTGTTAAACCAACATGTCTCATTTTATACTCCTACACATGTTAAATAAAGAAGTTGTAATGTCTGGGCATGACAACTTTGGAGTTGTCTGAAGGAACCTTTGATGAAACTGGGCTGACTCTTTCAGTGCCATGGTGGAAATATTAAAGTGTCATTAAAGTAAAATGTAGGCTTAAAGTATCAAGTAATCATTATACAGGAGGGTGTCCTGTATGTGTTCAATTTAGTTCACGTTATTCTCAGTATTCAATTTATATTAAATTTTTGATTATCCTAAATATACAGTTTCGGTTTAGTCCCTATATCATCAGTCTACTGCCGTTTACTCTGAGAAAACTCTTTGAACAAACTCATGTTGAGTTTTTTGTTATTAAAAAAGCTTCATCAAACCCAGAGTTATAGAACAATGTCTTTTGACCAAGACCCAACTATTGTGTGTAAGTATTACTTTAATATTGTGGCTGGTAGAGCTAATTTTAATTAAAGGCCCTGCAGTCCACCCGCAATTCTCCAACACAGGTGTTTTTTTGTGCCTGATTAGGCCTCCGCTCACGACTGCCATGTGTGTATCCAGGCTTTGCTTGATTGACATATCCTTCGTTATTTGTTAAGCTGCAAAATTCGCCTGGTAAAAATTTACTGTCATGGTGTGGCCAAAAACAGGAGCTGAAATGCTGATCATTATTCCCTAAAGCCCAAGTTTTAACATGTTCAGATGACTTGTTTTGTCTGACCGACAGTCAAAAACCCAGAGATGTTGAGTTTACTATCATAGGAAACTGTGAAAACTAGAAAATATTCACTTTTAAGAATTTGGTATCAGAGAGTTTGGGGCATTTTTGTGTTAAAAAATGACAATCAGTCATCAAAATTGTTGCCAATTAATTTTCTGTCTATTGATTAATGATCTAATCAGCTCAGCTCTAGAGTACTACCATGTGTAGTGGGGGTCAATAGGGGCCCAACAACAAACTTTTGTCTCGTGGCCCAATAGGAGCTTAATCCAGCCACGACTGCAGCCAAGCAGCACTGAGCAGAGGTCTAATCAACAAGAGTAAGTGAAACACCTGTGAGGGCGTGCAGAGTCTTTAATATGCTGGTGGGTAGTTTAAGAAATGCATCATATTTCACAAACTCATACAGTAAGTTTTTTATGTATAATCTTAATCCGCACAGTAAATAGTTACTAAAGCTGTCAAACACAGTTGAGTAAAGAGTAAATTATGTCTCTCTTAAGTATCTCAAAAAGTTATTGATTTAAATGTTTACATCTCAGTGCTAATACAGCTGTACTTTTACTTGAGTAAAGTTTTGAATGACATGGTGATATTGTTACTTTTACTGAATGTTTTAAGCACTTCTTCCACTGTCCATCAGTACAGGTTCATCACTTTTGGATTGTTTTGAACAACTGATACACAGCTCCATCATCTCTACCAGGGAACAACCAGTGTTTCAATATGCTGAAAATACCTGCAGTGGAAAAAGAAGTTACATCCTTCATGGGAATTTCCTCTTGTCCAGCAGGAGGCAAAGGTCTGGGAAGTTGTTGTGTGCTGTCTGTAACTGTTTGTGATACACTGTCTGATGTCTCACTGTCTTCCTTTTTCGACGACTGGACAGGTCTTGCGGAGTCGGGGCCGACCCCTTTACTGTCCTCCTGGAGTTTCTCCTCGTCCGTGCTGTCCTCAAACACAAATTCTTCCCCTTGCTCCTCATCCTCCTCCTCTTCATCCTCCTTTGGCGGTTGCTGAGACATCACAGTAGACATGATAGCTGAAAAACACACCAAACTTTGATGTAAATAGATCGTTAAGTTAGAAAATTACATGTCCAGCATTTGAGTTAAAAAGTGACAGCTATGATGAAAAAAATTAAGTTAAGCTTTGAGAAAATGGAAATATTGATCCTCTTCAATATTAGAGATACTGAATAATGAAGTTAAGTTTGTTTCTTTCTTTCTTCAGGGATTTACAACCATTCAAATATTGTTCTACTACAAATCAGTAGCACAGAAAAAAACATAGCGATCATGTTGTAACTAGTCTTTTCTCCTGCATCTGACAAGCTGCACTTAATATGAACCCATGAGTTATTGCTTGAACTTCAATGTGCTATTTCAAGACATTAAAAATCATTGTCTTAAGTTGCACCCTTCACATGACAGGAGTTATTTGGATGGAGGCAAAAAGGTAAATAGTTTGGAGGATTGGAATGTTCTCCGGTCTGTATAAACATAGCAAAGCTGCTTAACAAAAAAACAGCAGCATATAAATGCCTTTGAGATAAAAATCAATGTTGCACTTAATAACAGTGCAATGACCTGGAATAAACAATGAAAGGTTAGACTGAAATTCTCACTTATGTGATCAGACTTCACTAGCACATACAGCACAGGGCACTTTTCTCGCTGTACATAAAAACTCCCTAAATTAAGCGACTTTTTCAAACAGTTTGCTTAAATGAAATAAAACTGCACACACAGAACAACTCCACATATCAGGTGCATAGGGAGACAAACAGATTATAATCCCAGCACTACATAAACATGACATATGGCAGATGGAAAGACTGTTAGCTAAATCAAAAAGTCTGAGGAGGCTTAGTGGCAGATTAATTAAGATATCCCCACACCAGCGATGAAAACATGCGCCCAACATCACCAATTATCTAAGAGGCTAATTTGATCAAGTCTTGATGAAAACAGGTAGGACAGCAGCCTCTAATTCGAAAATAAATGAACATTTATCAATACAGCCATACAGTACACATAATAATGTTTCACAGTGATTTAGGACCCATGTTACTTCCAAAACAAATAGCTGTGTATGTAGATTGTCTGCTGTAATCAATGAAATTAAACTTGTTGTAAGCATATTTTCTAAATAAATTAGCAGTTTTCCATGACTCACATTCCCTCAGGTATTACTCTGCTGCTCACAGTAAATTGTTTCACGAAGTGGGGGTTTTCTATGACGGGCAGATTCTTTTTGTGTTGTGTTTTTGTACATGTTAGTGTGCCACTCCCAATCCCAGCATCTGCTTTGCATTTTGATTAGCACAGTGCTGAAACATTCTTGGGCCTGATATGGCAGTTTGACGGGCTCCTTTGGGAAATGACAGCATGGAGCGGAGGCGGCTGAACGCAGGCCTGCTGCGCGGGAAAACAGCCCTGACACACCATGCTTGTAAAATTCATTGTCAGCGCTTATTGTTTAATCTGGATACAGGGGCTGTCATGACCTCGGTTACGGTTCTCATTATCGTTTAACACCGCTCGCTGACAGCTAAATTTGGACATGATGTTTGTTATCAGGAATACTGATAGCTTTGTATCCTGAATTACCAGCTTTTGTGCCTAAAAAGTCTATCAGTTATAGTTCAAACTTTCTTTAGAAGTCAGTCCGCTGCCTGTTTACAACTACAATATACCACTGCAGCCTTTGGACGCAGCCACCTCCTCTGTACTGTACCACAAACACAGTCTCCAGCCAGCCCACTCATTGGTCAAATCAACAATGACTCTTTTGTGGAGGGAAAACTTCTGTTCGGCCTCAGAAAGCATTGTTTCTGCATTCGTCACCGCAGGACTCATTAGCTCACAGCTCATTTGGGCCACAGCTATGCAGTCTAAGGTATGATTCAAACAGACTCAGTCTGAAAGAATGGATGATTTTTATCAAAGGAAAAGCAGATTCCTCTTTGAATGAATGTTGTGACCCACAACAAGGAGGTTTAATACACATTTCTTTCCACTGTACTTCCACAGTTTATATATTCATATATGTTCACTGGAGTGAATTGGATTGAGCAAGCATAAGAGCCCCCTGATGTCTTTTTTTTTTCACATTATTACAAACCAACAAGGCAGCTCGTGCCTTGGATAAAAGTTCAGCCTGATGACACAAATACAAAACCGGAACTCAAAAGTTTAGCACTTAAAAAACCATCCTCCGAATCAAAATAACAGGTATTCTGAGCAAGTTTCTTTGAGGGAAAGCATTTGAACAAGCCATCAAACAGACTACAGCTTAGAAAAATAAAGAGCCTCGGGAGTGTGCTGTGTAAAAGCTATTCTTGAGGGGGGAAAAATAGGATACATCACAGAATAGAGATGAAACCAACTCCTACACACCCTGTCCCTGACCTACATAGAGCCCTGAAAACTCTCCCATGCACTGTCTGTGTACCAAATGTGGTAATGAGTGGAGCGATGTTGTAAGTGTACAGAGGAAAGTGTACGCGGGTGCTCCGTAGCACACCAGGTCACACATTTTTGGAAACTGTAATCATTATACTGTCTTGTTTTAAATGTAGCAATTCTTAGATTTGCATATTTATTGGTGATGTTTTAATTTATTTTTTCTTCTTTAGTTTGCTCCCATTCAAATTGGATCTTTGATTTATGTTTATGTATGTTTATGCCTGATTCGATCTACATTCCTCTCAGCTTCCCATTGTACTGAACTTTATTTCACAAAGCAGTAAAGATATGCAATTTGCTTTAAAAATAAAAGGAAATGACAAGATTTAAAGAGAGAAAGAAGAAGAAGAAGAAGAGGAAAGTGTTTCAAAAACAGTAACTGTATTTAAAGCATTCAGCAAATCCGCTGGGCTGCATTTTTAGTTCTAGCCACTGAGTGCTGTGTTTGACCAACTGCAGACAAACCTCACAGCCATTGGTCAGTGGCAGTCGGGTATATCAATAGACAATGGCAGAGAACAGCAGCTGGTGACGACTGAATAAACAGCACTGGAAATCTAACAGAAAGTCACTGAGAGCACCGCTACTTTAGGCTTTTCCTTAATAGAAAATGTTACAAACACTCTGCAGACAATGAGAGACCAACAGACCATTGACAACAACAAACAGTGCCAGGCAGAGACAATTCTGCCTCTGGCACTCCTTCCTTCTTCAGCTCCGCTGAGGACTTCCTATCAAGAGATAAGAATGTGACTCGACCAATTTAGGAACTGTAAACAGCTCCCTAAGAACAGACGGAATATGTCTTTCTCTGCCTGTCAAAAGGCATAACAATCTGAGTGAGGGGCTGTTCACAGGCATTTGTGGATTTCATGGATTCGCTTAAACACAATGTTGCCCTACCAAAGATCTGAGAACACAAGAAGTTAAGCCTGTTGCATTATATATTATAGTGCATATTATATTAAAATTTCACTTTAAATGAATTTCTGGAGACTGTGTGCCAAAGGCCATGTGGAATATCATATCACAGTGTAAACACAACATGATAAGAGGGTCATCTATGCCAGTGGTTCTCGACCTTTTTGGTGTCAAGGACCCCCAAATTGATACGCATCAGGCCGCAGACCCGTGTTGGAGAGGTGTCATCTTTTTTAGATTACATTAGATTAGATTTTAGATTTTCTATTCCTGCTTCTCCGGGGGTTTGTTGTCATGTTGCCACTGTTAAGACATGGGATGTATTAATCATTCAGGAGCCAGTCTGGCCTTCATGTGCCCTTTGCTGTGCAGAGCCACTCAAACAATGTCAGTCCACAACAGCAGTGATGTGCTGATGGTGTCACATTAGTCAAGGACACGGTGGGAGTAACCTCCATCTCCCATCTGCCATTAGTGCTCACAGCACAATAGTGTACTGGACTCATGTGTGTGCTGTACTGTACAAATACCGAGCAGAGATAAGAACGTCCTGAATGTGTTGACCAGACAATGCTTTTATTTATCAGGAAAAATACTTTTGAAAGTGATAAAAATAAATATCTGTCCAGGTTGGACTTTGGAAAATCTTTTTTTTTTTTTTTTAAATAATTGTAGCACACATTGCTTCAGCATAATACATGTTGATGGCTGATAAATCCTGCAACAAAAAGGTTTCTATGGTGCAGTGTGTCTAGATTTCACAAATGTCAAAACCCAATCTCCACTATTGTGCAAAACTATTATTACTATTACAGTATTTTACACTTTATTAGGGTAATTCCAAACATCTGGTAACAGGATTGTTCCTAATAGCTAGCTTGATAATCTATGACACATACTGGGTGGAGGCGGTGACAGAAACAGAGAAGAGGAGGATAAGTTTGATAATCTGTTGTTGCAGACCTTCTTTTTGATCACTGTCTTTTTTTGTCACTGTTCATGTTATAAAAGGAGCCTGTCCTCCCAAGAAAAACGACACTATAGGTCATAAATTCAGTCGCGTAAAAAAACGACCTATAGTTACGTTTGAGTGACAGACGCCATCTAGTGGCTGTAGTAAGAAAAGTGATGACGTCTATACGCAGGGCTCAAGACTAACGGCATCCCGTTGTCCCGGAGATGATAGAAAACATGTTTGGGATGAACAGAGATCTTCCCCGGGACGCCTCCAGGTCAAAAGGTGTTTTATATATAATTTTTTATTTAGGCCTATTTATTGATTTATTTATTTTAAATGTATTTAAAATAAATAAATTCTTCTTAAATACTAAGAAATACATAGACACTAATAACAATTATTTCTACAATTATACGAGAGAGATTGCTAGAGATATTGGTGCCCTCCGCATGCTACAATCTTTCCAGACTACATGAATTATCAGGAGCAGAAATGGGACCACAGCAGGCTACATGCATAGTACATAAATATGAAACTGTATTGCAAAGGCACACTTCACCATGGAAACGTTTACAATTACTGAAAGCAGCATCTCTAATCTTTAAAGTAGCCTAAATAATTAAAGAAAACACTCATACATCAACAGGGGTGGATTTAGTCTTTTTTGGGGGCCCCAGGCAAACTCTCTCTTGCTTTACAAAGTAAAGAAACAACATTTTGATTATTTTAGGATAGTTTACATTCACTTAAGGATGGTTAAAATTGTTTTTCAGGACGGTGGTGAAAAAAAGCTGGAGCCCTGTATGTAAGGTGTCCATTTTCGAGGGTGGTGGGTTGGGCGGCTGGATAGATCCTAACTTGTAAAAAGTGGACTTAGTGGACTTAGCTGTAGGAGACTGCTGTTTGCTTCCCGTTTCCAACCGTGTGTCATGTTTCCAACCGCGAGTCGGAACATTTTTTTTTTTAAAAACATAACTATGATTATTGTGGTGTTTACTGTTGCTATGACGACGAAGGTTGCCCTAATTTTAAGGAAGTAGTAACTTTAACCCACACCACATTTCAAGTGATCATTTTAACCCAAACCATGATCTTTCCCTAACCCTAACCTAACCTTAACCACAGCGCTGTCACACCATAAAACATAATTATCTTTTAACACTGATTTTGTAAGATTTTGGAAAGCACAGACAAATAATGTCCTGCCAATTACTGCTGATAGAGGCGCCTTATTAGAAAACACTCCTATGGGTTGTTCTGGAGTGCATGGGACAAACAACCTATGTGGTCGTTTAATTTGGAGGACATGTTGTATAAAAGCAGGGCCAACAAAGTAATCTGTTGTGTCTCAGATAAATGTTTCTGTCCTGTGCACTTAAACAATTTAGTATTGTGCTTTCACAAAGTTAGGGGACTCACAGGAGACAGACACAAATAAAAGACTGTTGAAAGAATCAATGCTGCAGAGACAGAGAGACATGACTTGTAGTCCCTCGCTAGTATGGATCAAACTCCAAAACTCTGAATACATTTCCCATAATGGAACTCAATAGCATCTTTTTGTTAGATCCAAGCTGCCTGGTAAATGCTCACATATTTCAAGCTCCACACCCCTTGTAGCACAGGGAAACTACAGGACAATAACCAAGGTTATACTCAGACCTAACACAGCTTTTTCAAGCCCTCCCAAGGCAAACAACTGGTTTTGCCGGCTGAGTAGAACTCCCTGTGACACATACAGTCAAGTCTTCACGTGTAAAATTGGTGTTATCCGCCTTTAATATACTACTAGTAGTAAACCAAAGATAGTGCAGTTTTCTGCTATTTGTTTCTTAACTTTAAGGATAAACTGTCAAACAGGTCAGTTTATCAAAAAGTCAGTGTTGTCAGTCACCTGTAAGATCAAATATTTTCCAAAATGATACTTTTTTAAAGTGTTAATTTGAGTTTTTTCAGTGATTGAATCTATTTGCTCTCTCTTTCTCTCTTTTTTTTTGGTTGGATGCCCTCGTCAGCTCATAGGGATGTTTTGTGTCGTGTGCACATAAGAAAAAAGAACAACGACTAAAATTTAAGTGTTCAAATTGAATCCGTTCCCCATTTCAAATCAAAGCACCAGGATGAAGTTTTCTTCTTGAGTGCTGAGTAGACATCAGACACCTCCTTCACTAAATTTAGCCTGATCTTGCTGTAGGACAGAAGTATCACCACATGAGCTGCAATTGAAACCACAGAACACGAAAAAAACAGTATTCTTCAAATTACTTTTATATAGATGTAAAATGTGACTGACAATTGTGTTTCCAGCAGGTGCAGTGACCAAACGCTTGGATTCCCACAGTCAGATGTTGCCTTTGGCATCAGCTGTGGCATTGTGTTTGTTTTGATGTTAGCTATTGTGCAGCTTCAGAAAGCGATACTTGTCAATCCAAAAGCAAAAGCCGGCTGCTCCTTTGATGTGCCACTCAAATCAGATATGAATATACACTCCTGAATAGAAGTTACAATGCCCGTTAAATGCCAGTGTATTCAGGAAGTGTCATACTGTGCTTTTAATATTGGCCAGATTCAATCTTCATACACTTACACAATGTAAGATCAAGCTTGAGATATTACAATTATGGGTTATTTCTTCAAACCAGCGTTGCCCTGCCCCTGGCGTCTGTCATCAGAAGAGCTTACAGGAAATAAATTAAGTCATGTTTGGGTGACGTGGTGAAATTATGACAGCAAAGTAGATAAGTCTCAACTTGCAAACATCTCTGAATTCTTCCTACTGGGTAATTACCTGACATTCCCAGAGGAATGCAGTTTATGTGTAACACAGCAAAGCAGTAAACATTTGGCAGGCGTGTCAATGTCAAATGACTGTGTACTTGAGCACCAAGGCCTTGCATGTGTGCACATGATTGCGTGAGTGTAAATTTTTATGGGTGAATGTGTGGCAAAACCAAGAGGCTTCCCATTGATAGAGAAGTCTTTGTGGTAACTTCAGGCCATGCATGCATGGATTGTTAATGTCTGTTGGAAGTGTTGGACTGTGACTAAGGAGAGAAAAATCTGATACAGTGAGTCAATGGAGTTTCTTTTTGGGGAAAAAAGGCACTTGGACATCCGGCAAGTGAGGCAGAAACAGTGCCCTTGCTCAAAATGCAAATTACTTGGTCAAAGGTCCCTTAGCTCACCCCCTCACCCCTCTCCCCCAGTCTCTTTTCTGCCCAGAGTATAGAGGCAGTATGAAATCCATCCTGGGAGGGGCTATTGTACTCTGGGAAGCAACCGTCAAATTGTAATGGTTAAGGCCAGGCCGGGCCAGGGAATCTCTTTTTATAGCCTGAGGCTGTGGAAGAGCTGTGCAGCACTGCTGTAAAAGAGCCAGAGAGAGGTGTGGGTCTGGGATGAGCCGCCAATCTCTCACTCATCCTTCCTGGTGTCCGTCTCAGGAACTGCTGCTATCATAACAAGGCCTCGCCCTCTGTAGCACTGCTGGCTCTCGGAGGCAGGCTCAGGTTTAATCGTCCATGATGGTGTGTACTCTAGCAAAAGGGCCACACGGGTATCTGCCATTTCCATCCTCTCCTCCTCCTCTCAGCTGCCCTATAGCTGCCGGACTGAGAGACAGAGAGGCACAGACCAGCACACCCACCCCCAATCCCACTCCATCAATGGCCCCCTTGGACAAAGCTGCTGTCTTTGCAACATGCTAACCATGCTGTGAGCGAGGAGGGAGAAAGAGGAGAGATAGAATAAAGAAAGGAAAGATGGAAAGTGTTTGGAGGACAATAAATATATACGTCTCTCACCTCCTTGTCCTCAGTAGTATGTCCTCCGAGAAGCTTCAGGCACTCCCTGGTGACCCTTTAATCCTGGTAGCCTCCCATAAACTCCCAGTTTTTACCACACTGCCGGGTCCAGCACACTCATCTTTATAGTCTCCTGCGAGGGCTGCAAGTGGCTGAACACAGATTGGAATTCTCCTGTTTACTTTGCCACAAGTTCTCCCCTGCTCCGTGTGCACTAGCTGCTCTAGATGAGGTAACCCCCGTTTGCTCCCTCCCCTTTCTCTCTGCCTCTCTCGGCTTTCTGGTTCTGTTCCTCCCTCTATCTCCCCTCTCTGTCCCTCTCTTTTTTAGATGGGTCCTTTCCCCCCATCTGCCCCTCCAGTCTCATTCTGTCCTTTCTTTGGTTTACTCCCTCCTCCCACTCTCCAGACCCCTGCTGCTGCCCAGACAGCAGCACAAAGCGGGGTGAGGGCTCTCAGACGCGACTGGCCAATGGCAGAGTGACAAAGTCAAGCATGTGGCCAATGGAAAGCCTAGGGGGTGGAATTTGCACCAATCACCGGAGATATTCAGAGCAAGTGGGCTGGACAAAAGGAATTAAGGGCAATGCTGTCTCACAGCACTTCCGTGTGGGACTGTAGTTGTCTGTTCTCACAGTTCATAGGACAATTGTATGAATCTCTCAACAGTGTCTGAGATTTGAAAAAAAAAAAGGTGGTAACTGATTTCTGCTCATCAACATAAAAGAAATTTGAAGTGAGCAGCCAAATGCGTTGGATCAATAAATGCAATACATTTTAATAGATTTTCACAAGCAAAATAATACTTTGCACATGCAAAATAATAATTCATTCAAGCATTTTGTGTAAAAAAAAAAGTATATGTATAGCTTTAATGAAAATGTTTGTAGTCAGCATATGAGAAAACCATTAGCAGCTTTAGAGTTTTTTTAAAAACCTTTATTTAACCAGGAAGTCTCTTCAGATACATCTGTTTTTACAAAAGAGTACCAGCATTCATTCATTCATTTCCCTGCTGATTTATTCATCTCATTCATTATATATTATAGTATATGCAGTATTATACTATATAATTTCTTATATCCTATTATATCCTATTATTTAGGACATAACAGGAGAATATTGAGAAGTCTGAGAAGAAGTCTGAGAATTTGGAATTAAAGTTTGAGAATAATAAGTGAAACCTAACAATATGCCATCATGACATCATCGTTGCCCATCTTGAAAAGAAATGTAGTGACTGGATTTTATTTATTTTAACGTAATGATGCAAAACTTGCAGAAAAAGCAGAGAAGTTTTCTTCTGCTCCCTAAAACATGCTGAGGGTTGGAGAAAAGCTCAACCCAAACAGTCTGTTTTAACCCTTAAACCCTCACGTACAGTAGCCAAAGTTTCAGAGTGTTACCGTATTTCTGGTTGAGTCACTTATTCAGGCACACAGCAGTTACCTGTGTCCTGTATGTTACACTAATTATACATTTCTCAAACAAATGTTGATACCAGTGTGGTGTAATAATCAAGTTTGAAGGATTTTCATGCAATATTCTCAAAATTTCATTCCATATTCTCAGTTTTTATTCAATAATATCTTTTGTCTCTGAACTAGTGTCTGTTACTACTCCATGAATGGCTTCTGACTGCTATTTTTACCACTGACTGACTATTTCTGCCTCTAATCACATTTACAGTACTGCAGGCTCATGCAGATTGTGACGTGCAGCGCTGGAGGACACTTCACAATAAACACAAGTAAACCTGTGAGGTAAAACTCAAGAAAGTCAACGGCCTTAATTAAATCTGGAGTGCTCTTCATCTCAGCTCAATTATTCACTTGCACTCATCTTCATTCCTCTGCAGACTGACGACCAGCAGGAAAAAAAAAAAAAATCACAGTGTTACTGTTGTCCAGAAGATTTATTAAAACACATTGAACAAATACACAGAATACAAATAAAAAGATGACAATTCACTTTTTCATTCAATTGCTATACAGCACAAATATCAGAACCATACACTGCTTGGAGCTCATTGTCTGTAAATGCTAGATACACTACTGCCTCCCCAAAGTGAACCGTCATATAAAACGCTTCACATGCTGTGCATTCACTGCAACAAAGGTGCCTTTTATCAGGGTCTTTTGGTAGCTTTTGAAGCCATGTTAATAAGCATGTACATACATTGTTAACATATTTATAATATTAGACTGAAGCCTTTTTTTTCTAACAGACATTACATTCATACTGACTTCAGTTTGATTGCATTTCATTGGAGTATCGTGTTTTTGACGTCATCTCATGGTCATCACTCCAGAGGGAAAAAGACAGGATTTTGATTGATGAGCACATACGGTGCACACTGCAGTTCTATGGCAACACCATCCAGCAGACATTCATCTTTTTTTCAGTTTGATACATAAATCTATATGAGATGGACTTATTTCTGAAAAATCTTTCAAGTATTTACATGTTTCTGAGGTTCTATCTGTCAAGCAACCTAATACATGTCATAGTCAAGTAATTGATGGCATGAACAAAAACACAACAAACAAAACAGCACTGATAAACACTAACAAAGAATAGCGCAAAAACTGATATGATGCTGTTCAAGGTTCATCTCGTGGTGGTTTCAAAATGAGTCCAGTAATGTTTTGAAACTGAATTTTACTTCGATGTTTGAAGCGTGTTTGAGAAACGACAGGCAAAGAGGTTGCGGTGACACAATCTGGGTAGGTGAAAGGGGGTCAGAAGAGAGCACCTCAGGACAATCATTTGAATTGGCAAAAGGAGAGTAAGAAAATACGCTCACCAACTCTGTACAACACTACCTCTTCAGTTTAGATGAGTCCAATCACAATCATCATCCCAACAATTTCAAATAAGTGCTGTGGCAATGGCAATAATAATACAAACAGGTTAATGCCACTGGTCTTTGGAAAAAGAAAAAAAAAAAGACAAATATGTCAATAATAATTTGCACTTTGAGTCCAAACATTCGAGCATTGCCTTCATGGAACAAGAAATATAGTAAGCTTGAATTTATAAAAGATTGTTTTACAGAGTGGACAGTCACTTTAGCACATAATAGTAGTAGATGGAATGAATAAGGTATGTAGCTATACCATGCTAACGTGTCTTCACACTGGGTAAAGCAATATTCGACAACAAACACTCTTGAAAGAACCAAAAACGTAACTGAGGAAACTGGAAGAGAAGACATTATTAAAAGAGTAATGCTGTGCAACATTGGTCCTTAAAAGCTGATATACAGAGAATATTCCCTCAAATGTCGGTTCAGACTGTGACACTACCAATTACAGTCTTTACCTCTGTGGAGGAAATACACTGCATCAAAGAGAAATCATACTGGATCATCTCCAGGTTGGGCAGAGCCCCTTTAATGGCACCAAATGACCAAATACATCTAATTTTACCTTAACATAAAGATAAGCAAACGAAAGCTCATTTCGCGACAGATACTAGACTTGAGGTGACATTGCGCCGTAAGCACATATGTTCTTATTCAGTTCTAACAATGAAAGGGAACTGGGAAAGTCCCTGGGATGTAAGAGGAAAAAAAACCCTCCTAAACTCTCCACTCAGGACTCTGTTCTCAGTTAGGCTTGAACATTAAAGCCCTGTATGTGGATGTCGACGACATGAATTCCTGTTTATACGTAGCGCAGCTCTACAGCCACTACTAACATTCAAATATAGAAAGAATCACAAATATTGTACCATACACAGAAATACTTAGTCTTCTCTGAAATGCAATAAAAATCATTTTTGCCACTCCCCAAAGTTTCTTCTGCGATCTTCATGTACGATACCAAGCCAGGCTTCTGATTTCACCCATGTATGTATACATATTTTCACTATGATTAAACCTATGTGAGGTAAAATAAACAGCAGTCTCTGAGTATATACAGTACAAGAAGCCAACCCCTTGCAGGTTACTAGTACTGCAGTTATGTGTATCTGCAGTTTTAGCAGAGATCACTTTCTCCAAAGGACCAGCGGGTGGCAGTCTTTAGAGGATTCAGACAGACTGTGTCCAGCTACTGCATACATAATAATAGTTTTTGATGCTTTCAAATAAATATTTTATCCACTGGTTACTACATGAATGACAAAACACATTTTCATTTAAAGTAACAATATTGGCCCTCAGAAAAACAACCTCCAATCAAACTATGACTGAAGATGTCCTTAACTCCTCTTCACAGGGAACAAGCTCCAGTTGGGCACAGTCACAGTGTACAGCGAGTAGGCAGATGGATAAAAGCAATAGGGTGCACGCAGAATGAAAAAAAGTCGAGGCTGGCACGGACAAAACACACATTCCAAGATTAGAATGAGCCCCAATCAAGAGCATCAGAAACTCAGTACTGCCAACGTGTTGGGAGTTCCGCCTTGTAGTGCAGGGCTGCAAAAAAAAAAAACCTCTTTCAGAAAAGCTGCTCCATTTCTCCATCGTAGTCGTCAGCTCTTTAGCACAGGTTAACAAAAGCAAATATCTACTGAAATACTTCTATGGGATCCTTGAAAGATAAAAGTGCAATTGTTAAGATAGATACGTCTGCATTAATCAAAAAGTTAATCGCCTTGTCCGTAGACAGAGAGCTTGATTTTGTAGATTTGAAGTCAGGAAGGAGCAGGAGAAAGAGGGGGATGTGGCGGAAGAGATGGGCATCTGTCATCTGTGCAGATTCCATCCCTGGGAGAATGCTGACCTCGGGTCAGTGTTACACAGCTGGTCTAGTCCTCAATGCAGATGACATCACTAGGTTTGCCTGACTTGAGGTCAGGCGTGGCCACGTCTCTCAAGGAGTCAAGTGACTTCTTGTCCAAATGGCTTGTGGGGGGTGGGGGGCCATTAGAAGACACTAAAGAGGGAAGAGGTGTAATATTTTAATGGTTAATTGTAACAAGACATATATCTTTTTAATTTTTTATCAACATACTAGAGTGGGAACTAGACCGAGGTCAGTAAATTCAGCTTTCCATTGCTATTCAGCTCACGCTTCACCAGGATACCTGATACAACTGTTAAACAAGTTCTTTATACATTATCTAGCACTTCACATCCATCCTGCTTAGCATCAATCCAAAATCTTTTGCCCTAAGTATTCATAACTTTAATGGAGTGAATAAATCCACTTTATAAATTGACTAATGCCACATAAAGAAATATTTATTGTCCAGTGTAAAATCCTGTAAAATTGTATGCAACTCATGGAACAGTCTTCTAGTAGTACATCAAAAATGTCTAAAGTTTAGGTGGTCAGAACCATGAAGTTTGCTGATAAAATAGTTATTGGGGCACTCCAGTAATTTTACACATCAAGGTCAGTTTAGGTCAGTTGTATAATGTCTTGTGTGGCTCTTGGGGGAGACTAATAATATTAACATATATAATAACATGACGTCATCAGGTCATTTGGGCTTAGACACTGCAAATTTTTATCGGACTGCACTACAAACTGGGGTCTTGGAGTCAAAAAACTTTGGCATTTACCAGGCAAGGAGGCTCTTACAAAAGATTCTATTGAGCTACATTATGGGAAAAGCAGGATACATTGTTTTTGACTGAGAGACAGAGAGGCACATTATTGAATTGTTGAATATTGACTAAAATTCAGGATATCTCAAGCTCTGCTGCTTCACTTTTGAAGATTCTTTTTCATTTTTAAGCCCCCAAACTTTACTGGAGTGCAATATTAAATCATTGGAGTGACCCGTACATACTGTTCAGGTCAAACACGTATGTATTCAAAGGGATTTTAAAGTCACTAAAGAGTCAAATCAAAAAGTCAAGTCAAAAATGACCCACTCCATACTGTGAAGGGTCAGAATATGAACAGTATGTAAGGGTTAAGTTTCCCGAATGGCATCATCAACTCCAACTACTGATGGCTGAATTTCAGCCAACAATTTATACAATCACAGTCATATTAAAAACCTTTAGTATCACATGTTTTACACATATATGATCTACTGTAAATGTTAAACAGAGTTGATCATTACCGCTAACGTAGGGTCCCAGAGGCATCTGGCTGTAGTTGACCATCGGCTGCCCACCTGGCCCTCTGAACCCTCCACCGAAACTGCTGCTGTACATCTGGGAGCAGCCAAACCCCCCCTGGCTAAAAGGCTGAGGAACACAAAATACATAAAATATTATTCACACCAAAAGAGAGGTTGATCCTAACAGCGATGTTGCTTTTATAGGACGTTGAGGAAAGCAAGTCAGATTGCCAACTGTCTCCCTGGTTACGAAAAGTTGGCATAGCAACCAAAAAAGCACTGTCAGAGCTCATGATCAATCACACTGCTTGGCTGACACGAGCTCTTGTATAACGGAGAATAAAACGCACACATTCAACTCTGGTGAACAGGTGCAGCAGAGATGAAAGATATGATTAATACAGTCTTCGGTCCTTTGGGACTAAAATGTGGAGCTCAGTAGTGAATGTAAACAGCTTAAAGGAGATTCTTTTTTTTTTTCTTTACACCTGGGGAAACTCTTTCATTGGGGGATAGTGAGTTTGAGTCTCCACAGGTTTTTGAAGGAATAATGTGGTTGCTGAGTCGTGACTATAGCCTACAGAGCAAGTTTTGAGGCCATTTATTGGCTTTTGATTTTCATTTCTTAAATTTACTGAGCCATGCAGCATATTTTAGTGAGCTTTGTTTCCTCACCATTATGACTCACCAGCCTTCATTGCCTAGTAACAACCATTGGCGTCCAAACCATGAAGGAAAGAGTCAAGCTTTTCTTAGCAACACACCAGTGCAAAAACAAAAATCTCCATCTTATAGTCTGTTTTAAAACAAATGAGTTCAGATCATTTGACTTTTTCATAAAAGGTATCAAAGAGAAGGCTGGTTTGTATGTGACTTGAGGCTTTTCTAACGCCATCTGACCTTCTTGAGCGCCGTGTCTCCTCTCACCTGTTGCGGTGGAGGTTCGCTGCCTCGGCTGGTGAGGCGGCTCAGGATGCTCCTCTCAGACATCTGCAGGCGGGCCGACACCGGCGGGATCCTGGACAGCATGTTGGGCAGTCGTGTCACATCTGCTTTCATGTCACTCAGAAGTTCCTCCAGCTGGTTCAGCACTGTGAAGGCAGGAAAACACACACTCATTATATCAGACGGAGGGATTTTACTTATGTCATTTAAAGCCCGTATGGATACTGTAGTATCAATTAGTGAGGCAAATGCCAGTGAGACAAAAAGCAGAAAAAGTTTTGAAAAATCCTATTAAAAATGAATGTGAGTCACCACAAATCATTTTTAAAAAAACTCATTAATTGTGTGATCCAGGGCCTGAAATTAACAACCGCCAAGAGCTAAATGCCATGAATTTTTTCACTGGAAGATAAATCAATAAGGGTCACAGGCAACAACATTTTGAAACGATAACATTTCTCAGTTTAATACTTCATTGGTCTTGGCCTCTTGCCAAACTTTCATCCTACTAACCACTATATGGATGTTTTGATTGTGAGTCAAATTAACGCAAAACGAAGCCCGCTAGATGCTCTGCAAATCCCAGTGGTCTGGATACATTTCCTTCTGCACTCAATTCACTGTCTGGATGGATGGACCGGTCTGTTTCCAATCGAATTAATGTTGTTTTTAAGGAATTTCTACGTAGTGTAAACAAGAAAGAGTCACTGCACTAGAATACATATTTTGTTGTACTATATTGATTTTTAACTAGCTGAAAAACTTATTCCACTGGTGCAGAATGTGAAAAGACACCAATTCAATAAAATACATTAAAATAAACTTCTCTGAATACAATAATAATTATTTATCCCATGTCTCACAATTCACAAATGATACAATGACACAATACAGATTAACTGTAGGCTGACAAATGTCTTAAGTATAATTTATATCAGTAATTTTGCCCTTTGAGGAGGTTTATTTCCCTTGTTTCCCAACCTTTGGCAGGTGAGGCAGAAATTCTGACAATTACAACTGTGGCTATTTTTGAAACTGGCCCGCAGACCTTTGTGCAGCACGGCGTTGGCAGGCTTGTTCCCTGCCAGAGACTCTTTGGACAGGTGCTGGTGGGACTCTGCCAGACATTCCACCTCAGCGAAGCGTGTGTTGAGAGCCATGGCTGGATGACTGGGGTCCTGGGTCATATTCAGGTAAGCCGCCCGCCTCAGCTGCTCCTCAATCACCAGAGCCTGCTCCAACAACTGCAGAGACAAAGAGAGAGAGAGAGAGAATTTAACCACGAGGCGGAGCAAAGCAACAGAATGAAACACAGATATGACGGGCAGAGAAAGACACATTCTGAGACACAATTTGTTTCAGTTAATTCAAATATAACAAATCTGTTAATCCTTGAAATATTTCAGCCTTCAGTAGTTACTTTTAATTATAAAAACTTCACAATTGCCTTAAACCGGCGAGCCAGGAACTTGTTCTTCATCTCTAGGTAGTTGCCCTTATGCATCTCCGTCTTGAAGGGCTCATTCAGAATAGCATAACGTGGGTCATTCTGAATATCCTGCCAGCGAGCATAGCCGTGTCTGAGAGTCCTGGTCAAGGTAAACAAATGGGAGCACACAACTAAAATTCTTCAAATAAAACAGCAAGGTAGGTTTGTAGTTTTATATCGCTCCTCACATTTTGTAAATATCAGTCCTTGTACTGCAGCTCCCCCTGGTCATAAGTAATTACATTACTTTGCCAGATGCTGTGCTTCTCGCTCCTACATCTGGGAAAGGATACGTTACGATGCCAGCCAACAGCCAGTAGTCATGGCGACGATGCCAGATGTCATGCATCTTTCCAGAAGACAGCGCCGCTCGCTCTTCAGTTTGCCAAAGGGTGTGCAGCTCTAACGGGGTAATAAAGACAGACAGTTTTTACAAAAATACAAAGTAATATTCAAGATGTTTCCCGGCGTGCTCATCAAGAGCTCATTAACAAAACACAAAGAAGATTCATTACAACACAAAGCACCTGAAATGGACAATCTTTGGTAAGACCCTGGATCACTAAGTTGGGATGTGTATTTATTTATTTATTTATTTATTTAACCAGCCAGGTCCCATTGAGATACAGGGTCTCGTCTTCCAGGGAGTTCTGGTCAAGACGGCAGCATAAACAGTTTCACATAAAAAACTAAATGTCACATGATAGAACACATACAATTCATAAAAGCTACACAAGGGAAAGAGTAGAAGAAGAGACGCATACAGGCCATACCATCGATATCCATAACACAGTCCACCTAAAGTCAGTGTTATATAAAACAGCAGCATGTTTCCTTCAGGGCAGACATACTTTAGAAAGGGAGATTCCATTTCTTTTTTGATTATGAAGCAGGTCGAGGTGCTATATAAATATTGTGAAAGTATTCAAATGCTCAGTCCACAGAGAAATGCATTCAGAAACTGTGCCTTTTAAAGGTGCAGTGTGTAGAATTTAGTAGCATCTAGTGGAATAGACTTGGCAGAAATGGAATATAATATTCATAAGTATGTTTTAATCACCTGAAAATAAGAATTGTTGTGTTTTTGTTGCCCTTTATATCTACAGAGGGAGTTTTTTGCAAGTTTCGCGGCCACCATAGGTTCTCCTACACACTTAGGACAGGGTAGGGGGAGGTGTATTCAGTTTGTTGCAATCTGAAACCTCACCACTAGATGCTACTAAATCCTCCTACACACTGGTTCTTTAAATGAGCCTTTTGGACTTCCGTAAGGTTGTGATGTCACAACTATACACTTAGTGTTTATCACTACCATTGCTTATTTATGTTTTTTACCTAATTTTGTGCACTTGTTTCATTTCAGCTCAGTGTGAGAGTCTCTACTGCATTTTGCTGTCATTTATGGTCGTGCTAGTCTCTCTCCTCTGCTCTCTGTGTTTCACTGGGGGCGGGGCTTAGCCCCTCCACACAAACACATGGAATGAAGCAGAGGAGAGACAGGAGCGGAGGAAACGCTGCACAGTTGTTGGATGTCAGGAAGCAAATTTGTCATTGCACAGCCTTCCTGGATAGGCTGGATAACATCCTCATCTGTGGCCATTACAGTTTACCGGTGAGTTTTACAGAGAGCCCTGGTTTTTCCTAGCTACAGTAGGCTACTATCCATTACCTGTGGTCGACCTGGGTGTGCGTCACTCAGAAAACAGTCAGCCAATCAGAAGAGAAGGGCATTGAGCAGACACAAAACAGCCCGTTTTAGGCTGAGTGAGACAGAGGGGCTGTATCCATGGCTTGTACAGCTGTAACTAGGTGCTTTTTGACCATAAAAACATGCAAATGTTTGTAATTAGACCACAAAAATGAAAATATTAAACTGGGAAAGGGGGTAATATGACCTCTTTAAAGAATCCGCTTAGAAGATCTAGTGCTACAGTTGCTGGTATGATTGGATAAAAGGCTGGAGATATAAGTAGTTTACCTAACAATGTATTAAAGAAAGAGGGTAAATGGTCATACACAACGAGTTCTACAGTGTCCTCCATTTATTCAAATGAATTTGGACATTTGACAAACAGAGATGAGAAATCAGAGACAGAAAAAAATCACTTGGTGACGTTACGGAGTGATTCTGTAAACTCATGACATTCAAAAGAGTCAAATTTAAATGTAGGGCTTGTAGCTGTGAGACAAAAATATACCAATTTTTTCCTGTCAAATTATCACTTGCCGTCATACTGTCCTGGCAGTTCTTTCATTATTCACTGTCTATTCATTGCCTCTAGATAACATCATGACAGTCTTGTCTCTCTGCTGTTTGGTTTAAAAAAAGATTTCAAATTTAACAATTAAAACTGAGCTGCATGATATCACAGACCAATATTATGGAAATGAGTCATGACATTTTTATAGAAATAACTCTTTTGGTCTAAAAAATGTGTTCTGCTGTCAAACACAATACACTAGATTCAAGTTTGTTTCTAAATGTATCAGCTTTAAAACAAAAAATAAGACACATACTGCAGCCCTCTAGTGTTTGTTAATTGACTTTGTGACATAATGTGCTTCCATAATTGGGTTGCCTATGAAAACTTCTCTTTAGAGTATAGATTACTTACTTTAGATGTCACTCAACCTCTGTTGACATGCCATTAAGTGAGCTACAAGTTGCTGCAAGTTAACGGGTTTTTTGTCAGTGCTTTCAACAAAATTAGCTTTGTTCTTACCTGTAAAGCCGCCATCAGCGATATTAAACATGAACTTGGCTTTAAATCCATTTTTGTCCTCCTTCCTGCTCTCATCCAGCTCATCCAGAGTGTCTTTGTCTCCATTTAATCGTCCCTCTAATGCATCTTCATTTTTCACATCATCTGCAACAGCTAAATCAACGACAGTAAGATCTCTTTAAAGAAATATCGTAAATTGGGGTTAAAATAGAAAAAAATATATCATACTAAAGGACCACCACTAAAGATTGCTGATTGCTTTTCCTCAAAAAGCACAGTTATTGTACTATTCATACCAGTTTCATTCAAGGATTCATAGCAGGTATACCTGGCTTATTTTCCTTGTCCTCAGTTTTTGCCAGAGGGGAATCAGTATCTCCTTTCTCTAAAGACTTCTCTGTTTCTTTGCAGGGCTCCACTGAGAACAACAGGACCAAAAAAGATCAAATTAAACAAAGTGCAACCCTGCAGAAAAGTTAAATTTTCAACATAAGTCATTCACCACTCACCTTTAGGTGAGGTTTGACTGGATGATAGCTCTGTCTGTTTCAAAGCGAGCTCTTTTGGGTTGGCAGATGGCTCCATCTTTTTGGAGGGTGACTCGGTTCTGTCCCTCTCATCTCCCGTTTTCTCCCCTGAGCTGGCCTTGCTCTCTTCACTGTCAGCTGCCTTCTCAGATACAGATGGTGCCTCTGCACTGGAAGTCTGCCAAGGGAAAAATAGACGGGACAACAGGAGGAGAAAGGGGAAATTTGGTAGAGGGTAGAGAGACAAGATAAAAGGTGTCCACAAGAAGATGGACAAGACAATAAAGGAGAACAGGCTGAAAGTGATCGGTAATGGAATTAAAAAGGACTCACTTCCTGCTCTGACAGTCTCCTGCTATCTTGCTCCGAGGTCTCCTTGTCCTCAGCGGTGCACAAGAGAGACTCTGTCTTCTCTACAATCCAGAACACAAAAACAACAAGTCGAACTTTTTCAAACACTTTTCCTGAGCATGAACTTTTCTTTGCACTTGCAGGAAGATAAATCCTGATCCATGCAGACACTTTGTTCTGACCTGGAGGGATGGGGGTGCCGGGCTGCGTAGCGACGGGGCTGGCTGGCACAGGGGTGTTGGGATCAGAAGACACACTCTCAGTCAGTTTCTTTAGCTCCATTCCGATGGGAATCAGATCTGGAGAACTCAGCTTTCCATTTACATGCTCGAACTCTTGCACCTACAAAAAAGAGATTAAGTTAAATTGTAATATAATAAAAAAGTCTGTCTAGAGTGATAAAAAGAAGAGTGTTTTCTCCTCTCGTCTGCATTTGCCACTGCTAGACAGCGTGACCTACTTTGTCTAATCTCACAGTGTTCCCGCAGAACATTTGGTATTCTGTGTTAAAGATGTCTTTGGTTGAATAACCTGCACCTTTTTCCTGACAAGGGACATGACTCCGATCCGGGTGAGAACATGCTGACGAGATAGTCCCTCACGTGGGACTCCATCAGCAAAGGTCTCTGCTCCATCTGCCCCCGGCTCGCATAGATGTCTCATGAACAGAGACACGTAGGCCCTGATGGAAAAGAAAACAATAGTAGATGTGACAAGAGATTCCTTTTACTATTTCAAAGTGCTGTGAGCAGCTGGAGAGGCAGTAAAAGCAGTAACAGTAACACTAGCATGAGTTGCAGGGGTGTTGTTGGCAGTAGTAGTATTAGAATGAGGACTACTGAATAGTAATTGTTGTACTGTAGTATTAGCAGCTGTGATAGTAGCAGAAAGAATATCAGTAGTGGATGATTTAAATTTTCAGGTGAAGTAATAGTAGTAGTATTAGTACAATGGTCAATTCCACATGATGGGTTATTTTTAACCTCATATTGATATTTTGATATATTGATACTTGATATTAAAACTTTGACCACCTTCAGTCCAACATAATATATGTATATATTTTACATTTTATTCCCAGTAGTGTGAAGTAGAATTTGAAACAGCATTAAGACCTTCATGTTGGAAAATAAAATTGACTGAAAATATTATTTTACAGAATTTAATTTAATTTAATTTAAATGAATAAATAGAATATGGGGAATCCAATGAATTAAAAAAGCAGACTTCCTAAAATCTTGTCTATGGCAATGGTCATAGCAGTCGTAGAGGTAGTAGAAGCAGCACCAGTGGTAGTATCAGTTGTATTTGTAATATTAGCACTAATAGTAATCATAGGAGCAACAGCTGTAGTAATTGCAGTGGTAGTAGTGTCCTAGTGGCAGTGACTGAGTGCAGATACTTTACTTGAAAAGTAAAGAAATCATGAACACAACTCTGGGCTACTTGCATTCTGAATATTTATGTAGAGTATTTATGTAATGTTCTAAAGTGTGGGTAACCCTGAAATTGGCAAGGCCAACCTTTGCAAAGATGACACGAGCACAGTGCAGCTTTGCCCTGGGCAAACCGATGACATTTGAGGAGTGAGTAAAATAGCCCAGAGCTAACTCTTTACTTAATGGCGGGCAGTGTTTGACTACAAATGTGCTTTGTGAAAACCAAATGATAGTTTCATCAAATACCATGACTTGGTATATCAGAGTCAAAGTATAAACAAATTCGGGAGCAGTACCTGAACTCACGCTCACTCTTCCCTCTCAGGTCCCTCACCAGCCAATGGGAGTTGAAAGCGTCCTGAGGAGGCATGCCCCAACGCATGATGGCATTGAGAAAGGCTTTCCTCTGGCGAGCGTTGAAGCCCAGGACCTTGTAACGAGAGGAAACAGCTTAAGACAGAAAACTGTGTACACATATTTGAAATAGAAATGTACTCTGTAAAGTCAAAAAGTCAGAATTGAGCAGATTGAAACAGATATGCATCTCTTGGGCAGATTATACTCACTCATAAATGCATTAAAACACAGTGTACTATAGTACTGTACATTCAGCTTTTTGTTATCTGTTATTGTAATGGCATTTCTATTGCTGTCCTTGCTTACAAGGACAGCACAGAGTAGTTAGGCAGGGTGAATAATCCGCTGATGCTTGCAGACACTTTGCACCTAAAGAAACACTCCCTGAGTTTGTTATTGGCCTCATGGTGGCCTCGGTGATCTCTTGCTAACTACAGTATGTCATGCTGTCAAAAAGGCTACAAGTTGCTGCAAACAGGGTATAAACATCCACTTTAAGATGCATATGAATATCCTGTAAAGGAGACTGCAAAATCTACTGTCATTCCTACCTCAATACTGCCCCCAACACGTGCCAGCAAGGGAGGCAGAGGTTTGTCTTTCTCACTCTTCAGCTGTCGACGAGACTGTCTGCGCCCACCTACAAAAATGAAAGAATTCTGATGTTAGAAGGATCTCTCTTCAGTGTCTCCCCATGAGCACAATGATGTGTGACCTTAATAATTTCAATGGACTTGTTTATCTGGTGTAGTGTTACCACTGAATGTTGTGTTGTGTGAGCAGCTCAGTAGTTGTGTAAAGATAATGATGTATTGTATTTTTGCCGCCCACCTTCAGGCCGCTCCTCGAAATCTTCGTCCTCGTCCTCGGACCCCACGGAGTACTCCGACTGATTGTCTGAAAGATCATCCTGCCATTCTGAGCCACACATCAAAGAGAAACAGTACATTGCGTTCGCTTCTGTTGGTGGCCACCTGAGGGCGCCATGGCACTGCAGATTACTACAGACCACTACAGCTGGGCATGCACACAACCACTTCTGTCCTCTGGAAGTGAGGTGAGAGTTGACTACTCTGGCAGACAATCACTTTAAACTGAGAGAGTACTCTAAACTGTGATGGGCTTCGAAATCTTTACACTCTCATATTCAACTGCTGTTGAACTGTGCTGATTGGAACCTTGAGGCCACAACTACAGGATATATAACTGCAATAGGCACAGTAACTGTACTGTGCACTATTAAAAAGAAATGCTTTAAAACACCCACTGAGAAGACTTTATAAATGCATGAGATCCAAGACCAGCATAACACACTCTGTGGCAGATTGAATGGAGGTCAAAAGCTCCTGTAGAGACTTACAACCTAAGAGGATTTTAAAAAACATGGTGATTAATTTGTGTGCTGTTCTTTCCTGATTTGATGCATCCAAATTATTCTGTGTTAAGATGATATCACCTTGTTAAGTCACTAATGAAGCCAAGCAGGCGCTGTTCTGTTATTGGGTCGTCAGCTATATATTAAAGTCAATTGAAATGTTTAGGTTAAGAGCTGTTAACTTGCAGTAAAGCCAGTAGAGAGAGAGTGTTACGCTGGTCTAAACAACATCATATTATATTTTCCAAAGCTTCAATACAAACTTTACAACCTAAGATCAAACTGCCTTAAAATATTACGCAGGTATACTTTCATGCTGTGCTCAGAAAATAACCTAAATAGGACAAATGAAGTGTTAATCTTTAAGATGATCTGTTTGATGGGAATTGAGCACCAGCTCCCAGAATGCCATTCAAAACACAACATTTAGTATTGACTGTTGGAGGCAGTAATACGCCGTGCAGCAACTAAACTGCTGGAAAATCATTTGAAGAAGACAAGAAACTAATCTGTATAATAAACGTCAAATCAGGGCACATTGACTGTTTCCCTTTGAAGATAATAGAACAAACCAGTGTGTATTGTGTATTTTTGCTCATATTTAAATATGGGCAGGAATGCCAAACCCTGGCCCCAACATTTAAAACTAGAATTGCAATTATAGAACATGGCTGTGGCTATTTTTGTATAATAATCTCTTGGTGAGGACATAATAGAAAGCAACAAACTGAGGCATGTGGGTCCTGAGAAAAGAGCAGTGTGTCTGTTGGTAGGGCCTACCTTGGTCCTCCTGGGTCGTGTCGTTGTAGTTGACCTGCTTCCGGATGCGTTTGCCCTTGCCTAGGTTGCGGGCCAGATCCTCCTGCTGCTGCTCGTAGTGGTGGCGGAGGAGTTTTTCCCAGTAGTCTGGGTCCACGTTCTCCTCCTGCTTGATTATCTCCCGCTCCACCTCCTCCTGCATATAGACACACACACACACAAACATAAAGAAAGATACAAACAATTGATCTAAATGCTAAAATCAGTGGCTTACAATTATTTCCCCCCAATTCTATATGATGCATCATAACCTATTATGTTGGAGTTTTATACAGATACAGACTTTCATTGTGTGCTATGCATATCTGTTACACTGATGCTTCAATTCCCCTTCAGTAAATAAATGTAGAGTGGATAAAATTGCACTTTGAACTTTCGAAATTAAATGTACCCTGTGAGTTTTTTCATTGTAAACTGTTTTTTTTTACATTCAAGTTCAAGTTGTGTTACTTTGTTCTTTGAATCTAGCACAGAGTCAAATACTCTAACTCTCAGACAGAGGAGCGTGGGTATATCCTCACCTCTCCGTCCTCTTCTTTCACCACATACTGAGCCACCTTGAAGGAGCTCAGGTACTCGTTCATGTTCTGAATCTCTGTGTCTTCAGTGGCATCCTGGCTGCGGTCTAACAGCTTTGAGATGGCATCGTCGTCATAGTGAATCACATTGCCCTCCTCACCGTCCTTGTTGTCACCTGTTCGTGAGAAGCACTTTGTTAATGTGTAAAGCTTTGGCCCACAAAAAAGGGTTCGGAACCTAAGAAAAGATCTTTTGAATGACTAGACAACCCAGAGTACCAAGGTCTCATTTGTTTATAATATCACTAGTAATGTTTAATAATGCTATGACACTTTGAAGATCAAGTGCAAAAAAACTTTTCTGCATTATGTGTGGAATTATGCAAACGAACAAAATATGTTAAGGGCTGTAAACAGACCAGAATCTATAGTGTATCCTGGTGCACAGACATACCCATGGTTCGTGCTGCTTCCATTTCATCCTTGAAAAGCTCCTCTGTGCCAAACTTGAGGATGTCATCCAGTTCTTGTTTGGACATGGAGCCAGTTTTGGAGCCCAGGCCAGGCCGCACCACCAGGTGGGTCAGCATCATCTTCCTCTTCGCCACCTGAGTGATCCGCTCCTCCACTGAGCCCCGCGTCACAAAACGATAGATCATCACCTTCCTGTTTTGGCCTATGCGGTGGGCTCTGCTAAAAGCCTGGGAGAATCAAAAGAGGAGAGAGGAAAAGAGATAGTTACAGGGGATGGCAAAGAAGTGAATAGCTGAAAAGATTATTAAAGCATTCTCACAAGCCATATAATACAAAGATATGCTGGTTAAAAGCTATAACAAAAGCATGCGTGTCTGCAGAGATTAGGTGAGAAATCAGTACTTGGATGTCATTGTGAGGATTCCAGTCAGAGTCGTAGATAATGACAGTGTCTGCACTCGCCAGGTTGATGCCAAGACCTCCAGCTCGTGTGGAAAGCAAGAAGCAGAACTGCTGAGCTCCCGGCGCTGTGACAGAAACCAAAGCGGAGAATCGGTTTGTGTGTCAGAGCATGTGAAAGAGTGAAAGCCAGGTGTGCATCCACACGAACACACCCAGATAGATTGTGGATCAACAAACTCACCATTGAAACGGTCAATGGCCTCCTGCCTCAGGCCTCCAGTAATCCCTCCATCGATACGTTCATATTTATAACCCTCGTACTCAAGAAAATCCTCGAGCAGATCCAGCATCTTTGTCATCTGTAAAAAAAATTTAAAAGGTATTACGTAACTTATTGGAGTTGAAATTATTAAATTAGTAAAACTGTATCTCCACTCCAAATTATACTTGATAAGATATCTAGAATATCGGCTGATTTACTACAAATAACTGACCCTGGCAGTGGAACGGCTAAGATATGGATGGCTGGTTTTTCAGGATTTCATGTCCACCGATCAATGAAAGGCTTCCAGCCCAGACACAACATTTATTCAACTGTTACCTGAGAGAAAATGAGAACCCTGTGTCCTTCATCTTTCAGTTTCTTCAGCATTTTCTGAAGCAGAGTCAGTTTTCCTGAGGACTTCACCAGTAGGTTGCCGTCATAAGAACCGTTGGGCAATACAGGAGCCTCCTGCAAAAACAAAAATCAATTCCAGACATCAACATCAACCTAAATACTAATAACAAAAATAATAAAAATGTGTTATTTTGAAGGCAATTTAGGACACATATTTCCCAACCAGCAGACAAGAGTTACAACTTTCTGAGTAGAGGTCTTTTCATGCAACATTTGATTTCATTAGACAAAATTTGAAAAAATAGACTTGCTGTCTTACCACAGCAGCCACAGGGAACAGGTAGGGGTGGTTGCAGCACTTCTTCAGGTCCATCATAATGTTGAGCAGGGACACTTGGTTCCCTCCACCCTTGGAGTTCAGAGCCTCAAAATTTCGCGTCAAGATGAACTTGTAATATTTTCTACAGGTCAGGGGACAGAGATGGGACTGAGTCAGGAGGAGTGAAAAAAGTGAGGCACAAAATCACATCATTCTCATACTCATTTACTTCCACTTTTTAAAGAATTAAAGAATTTTAGCTTTTTTTTCTTTTTCTTGTTAGCTCTGAAATCTTT
This sequence comes from Scomberomorus guttatus, assembly GCA_038419695.1. Lineage (NCBI taxonomy): Eukaryota > Metazoa > Chordata > Actinopteri > Scombriformes > Scombridae > Scomberomorus > Scomberomorus guttatus. The sequence goes on from CM076446.1 coordinate 28,788,273, forward strand.
CTATAGTTCTATAGTCTTCAATAAGTGCCATCTCGGCCATCCGACCATGTAACTTAAAATATACTGTATGTAGGAGCTAGCCAGCTGTACACACTATCAACGTCTACTGCAGCTATTCTCCCATCAATATTTCTTTTATCGGGGCATACTTCTGCATGGGGCTGAGCTCCACTCTGACAATCAGCTCTGTCTTTGCAGGCATGTTCTTGAAGACGTCAGCTTTCAGCCTCCTGAGCATGTGAGGCCCGAGCAGGTCGTGGAGCTTCTTGATCTGGTCCTCTTTAGAGATATCAGCAAACTCCTCCAGAAAGCCTTCCAGGTTACTGCACAGATTGCAGATCACACATAAACAATAAAATAATTAAGTGATTATTTAGTCGTCTATCTATCCATCTGTCTGTCTAACAAAGGATCAATCAGTCTATCTGATGCAGCGACCAACAGCTACAGGCATGATGGAGAGGGATAGAAAAGCAGGGGGATGAAAAAGATAGAAGAGAGGGAAAACTTACTTGAAACGCTCTGGGGTGAGGAAGTTAAGCAGGTGGAACAGCTCTTCCAGGTTGTTCTGAAGAGGAGTCCCAGTCAGCAGCAGCTTGTAGTAGATCTTATACCCGTTGAGAATTCTGAAAAACTGGACAGGACACATTTTATGAGATATAACACATGTAAAACTTCCTGGATGTAAACTCTAATCAAAACTCATGTTCTATCAGAATTCATTCCTTGGATGAAGTTTCTGGACAAACATTTCCTACTCATATCTATGTGTTATCCTGTTATTTTCCTGTTTTTTTCTGTTTCTGATAACATCCATGCTGTTTCTGGAACAGGCTGGAACCAGTGCCAGAAATGCTGTTTTACCTTTGATTGGTTATTTTTCAGTCTGTGGGCCTCATCTACAACCAGGCAGGCCCAGGTGATGGACCCCAGAATGGCTTGATCTATTGTGATCAGCTCATAGGATGTCAGCAGCACATGGAACTTGATAGGAGTGTCCTTCTGCAAGAGAAGGGGGGAAGAACGTGAACAAAATATATCTAATGTTGACCAAGATGGTGTGGAATCATATGGTGGAAGAAAATTATTTATTACTCTGTCTACTGCATTGTTTACTAAGGTTTACTAATTATTTATGCTCAGTAAAAGGAACTCTACAACTAAAAATTCAGATGTTAGTGTCACGTAGGATGTGAACCACTCAAGCCCCAAACATCTGGAACCTGAAGAGGTTCAAACAAACCAAAGCAAAGTATCTGAAATCACTTTTTGACCCGGGTGTGGTGTGGATGAAGTACCTTCATGCGGAACACTTTTCGGCCTGATTTTACTGCACTGTCTTCAAAGGTGAACTCGTTCTCCCTGATGATCGCCCTGCTGTCTTTGTCCCCGGTGTACGTCACCACATAAAAATCTGGAGCCCACATCTCAAATTCCCTCTCCCAGTTGATGATGGTGGAGAGGGGCGCACTCACCAAGAAGGGCCCCTTAGAGTGACCCTGAGAGAGGAAGAGAAGAAGTACATAACTTTTCTCATTTACCACAAGTCTACAATACCATTTGTACTATTAAAATGTGTATTAATATCACTGTGATATTCAGTATGCTATGTAATATGGACATAATAAAATAAAGACTTCCACCCTCACCTCCTTATAAAGGGAGTACAGAAACACTATTGTCTGCACTGTCTTTCCAAGGCCCATCTCATCAGCCAGGATGGTATCTGTGCCCTGAGCCCAGGAGAACCTCAACCAGTTCAGGCCCTCCAGCTGGTATGGGTGCAGCGTTCCTCCAGTGGCATTAATGTACCACGGCTGGTGCTCAAACTTGATTGTTGGCTGGTGAAATGAGAACACAGAAGTATCTTGTAGAGGAGCTACATATGCTAGTGTCTATTATTACTATTATTACTATTTGGGCAGCATAAAGGTACAGTACCTTTATCAGGCTAAATCACAACATAATTCTCACTCAATAAAAAAAAGAAACAAGTTTTCTTGAGCTCTGTTGCCCAAAATAATTTTTCTGTAATGTGAACAAATCTAAATATCCCAACTCACATCTATGATGGGAGCATCAGGAGGGACCTCCCTCTTGGGATGGTCATCTTTGAGTTTCTTTCCTTTCCTCACCACCAGGGGGCGTTGGTCCTCCCCTAGAATTTGCTCCCTGGCAAATAATTGCAGCAACACATTTACATGATGAGCCCAACAACTAAAAAAGGGGGCATCACAGATAGAGGGCAGGGCAGAAGAGAAACAACAGCAGATGTGGGCATATTCCTTTGTTTATTTCTGTGTGCCAATCACTTATTGTAAGCTATGCAAATAGACATGGAATAAAGTTCAAATCATTTGTAAGATGTTGTTAACCTACCTGTGGTCCCAGTAACAAGCTTTATGGCTGTCATATTCCGGGACGTCAAAATCATCCACCTCCCAGGTGCACTGGTCGTAGGGCAGGTCTCTCCACTTGATCAGATAATGCACATCCCCATCCTTATCAAAACTACAGGGAGGGAAAAACATAAACAAAAAAATCAAGCTCTGGGTTTTTAGAGGGATGTTATACTGATCAATAATCAAGCTATCGATTAGGGAATTAAGATTTTTTTTAAATTAATTGGTATTTACAGCATTTAACACCATCACATTCAAAATCACATGAAAGTAATGTCTTGTTCTTACAGCTGGAGGCAGATGTGTTGAAGAATACTTTTAGATATCTCATTTAACTCAAGAGCAAATCTACTATAGTAAAAACCAAATTCAAATCAAATGCATGTCAGTACATCTGATCCTGAAGTTACAGGCTCCAAAATAGGACTGGAATGTCTGGAAAAAATGTGGAAAGATAATGCCGGGGTGTATTTGGATATGTAACAAATGTGCATTTTCTGTGGTTTTGAAAACCTAGCATCTTTAGTATACTCTGAAATTTGCTGAAGAACATGCTTTCTGTCATCTATAAAATGGTATTGCAAAAGACAGCAAGCAAACTGAACACAGAGCTGCAACTTCACGTCAAGAGTTTTAGGTCTGGGCTCTGGCCATGTCCTGCAACTTTCCCCTGTTCACGTCCAGCTAGGACCTCATTTCCTGTCATCTCTCTACTGTCACTATCTCAAAATGCCAATTAATAATAATAATTCAAAAAGTAGAATCTTAAAATGAAGCAGTGTAGGAACCCAGACATGAGAATTGGTGTAACTGTGTGCAGCCACCTGTGGTTGAGTATCCGGTGGATAACCATCCACTCTGGTTTAATGCCGTAACGGTAGAAGCGTTCCTCCATCACTGCATACTGGGGGTCTTTGCTCTTCCTCTTCTCGTTGTTGAGCTCCTCCTCTCCGGAGCCGTAGTCATATGGCGGAGGCTCGTCCATGTCGTTCTTACGCTGGTAGTTCCGATACATGACGGTGTGGTACAGCTCCAACTGCACAACCGCAGACAAAACCCAACAATAGATTCTGCTTAGTGCCATTCAGCATCACCTCTGGCAAAGAATGCAATGTATAATCTGTCCACGGGATTGAGACTAATTTGATTAGCTACTCAAAGTTCCAGAATGGATTTAATGAAGGGAAGACGGCTACGAAATAAATTAAGAAAGCTGTCTTGTCTCTCGAGAAAAGGAGGCGGACGTCTGCAGGACCAAGTCTGAAAACAACCGGCTAACAAAACGGCTAACATTGTACCATTAAACCACAAAAGATGGTTCATTAAAAATCTCAGTCTCTTGGCTCATTCTGTGTGCTCCACATCTTGCAGAGAGAACACGTAGTTCCTGTGGCCAAAGAGAGCAGAAATGTTCATTGGAGAATGGACCTACTTCTGGTATCTCACCTGCAGCTCGCTGACCCAGGAGCAGTGCCAGTACGAAAGGCCAGCCCACTTTACGAAGAACTCCCTCTCCGGGTGGCCCTTGAGTGGGGGCTTGGTCAGTGGGTCTGTTGGTTTGCCATCAGGGCCTGCAGGCAGTTCAGCTGGCAGCGGCGGTTCTCCCCATGTCCAGTGCAGAATCTTTTGTACCTTGCCTTTTAGAGGAGGACACTAAGAGAAAAAGGAGACATATACTCAGTGAAAATGTCTGAGACATTAAAATATAATAATTAACAATGCATCCCTGAAGAGTATCTGTTAAAGTTACTCTGCTAAACCCACCTGTAGTATCTCCTAATGAGATTGAAACTGTAATGTAAATTTGGATGTACTAGACAACATGAGCTACTTAAATGCATTGAATGAAAAAGTCAGCTCACCATGCAGCGTGGACACAACCACTCCCCGTTGGGTATCTCGGGCAGAGGTGGGTTGAGACAGTGGATGTGGTAGGAAGATGGGCAGGTGTCGCAGCACAGCAGCTCTCCTCCATCTTTACACACTCTGCAAAACTCCATGTGGTCATCCTCTTCCTCGCCTGCCGCCTCGTCCTCTTCCTCCTCCTCGTCTTTGGCCTCCCACTGAATTCCCTCCTTCTCCTGAGGGACACAGTTACCATAAATAAGGCCAGGTGTGCAGCAGAGGGTAAAATACTGCTGAATGAAGTTCAGTCACCTTTGAGTTTGACCCAACATTACTTCAGGGACACAAATATGATATTTGCTGGTTATTTTTATTTATGATTTGTGAAACGAATACAACTAACTTTGAAGAACATACATGACTGACTTTCATTTGTACATAATAACAGTTGTTTTCACAGCACAAACAGAGTCCAACTCCACAACCAGCATTAACCACAGCTTTATGCAAACAATATCCTAGATCAGTGTTTCTCAATGAGGAGGGAGCCCCCAAAAGGGTTAAAAGATAAGTCCAAGGAGAAAAATACACGTTTCTGCTCAAATCTGTGCTTTTTCCTGTGAAATACAGGATCGTTTATCTTCCTTTTAAAGGCCTTTAAAATGTATTAAATGAAAGAATCACTCTTTGGCTCAGTAGTTCAAAACTGGTAGATATACAATACAGTCTGTTATGTGGGGCTGTCAGAGGGTCTTACTCTTTACATGTCGCTCCAAAATATCCCTATGCATGTGCTGTGTATTCAGAAGTAGTTACCACGGAAATCAAACCTGCACAGATTGGAAGAAACTGACATATATGGTGGAAGATATCTTGTGTTATGGCAGTCTAGAACCAAGCTCGTCCATATAGTAGCTTAGGAACTTTCTGTGGTTAACACAGCATATTTACAAATTTTACTTTTTAAAAAAAAAACACATTTATGAAATAACTACTATAGGATCTAAAATGTTTAAGTTATAACCCTGCGTTCATGCTAATGGCAGTCAATGAACACAGATTCTACTCACTCAATGTACCAGCTGCACTGATGACTCCATAAAACCTCATAAATATACAGTATCTGATCAAGCTAATCTACTCACACAGTGTGGACAGCTCCATTTGCCCTCAGGGGCCTTCTCCAGCTCAGGGTCCAGGCAGACCAGGTGGTACGCTCTGGGACAGGTGTCACACAGGATGATCTCTCCACCCTGCTGGCAAACCTCACAGTAGTCCTGGTGGTCTGTCTCATAGCCATCCCCATCCTCCTCTGGAGAAGGGAAAAGGAAGAGGGGCAATTCCCACATACAGAAAGGCACTTGAATGCAGCTGCTTAGTAATCAGTGATACAGTATTTAAACCACACATCACGAGGAGAGTGTGAGGGCAATGTGCCTTCAGAAAACATTAGCAAAATAAATAAAGCTTAAGAAAATACATTTTTATTGCGCTACTCATAAACATCCAAACGGTCTGGTTCTGAGCATTTTCAATGGGATTTTGGAGGGAAAAAACACCACAGAGCATGGCGAGTGTAGAGAGTAAACATACTTTTCCTTTTTTTCCGCCCACGTCGGGCCTTTTTCTTGGTGGCAGCCCCCAAGGTATCAGAAAGCACAGAGGCACTGTGGATGCTGATGTCATCAAAGTCTGACTCCTCCAGGAAGTCCTCCTCACTCTGGAAAAGCATACACACAAACCAAAGCTACACGAAAACAGCAAGCACCGTAAACAGTCTGCGGCCACTTTGATGTCATTGAAAATATACAGTAGTAGAGAAACTGAGAGGAAGAATGAGCTGTTGCTGCATAAAACAAGACATACCGAGGACGCTTTCTTCTTCTTCCCACTTTGGCCCGACTTTGATTTGGTCTTCTTCGGCTTCGGTTTCTTCTTCACTTCTTTTACACTCTTGCTTCTCTTTCTAACTCCTGGTCCTGAGACACACAGATTTAGGCCTCAGACGGGTTAACTGAGTGGTATTCTCGCTATTATTTCTAAAAATATGTGTTCTGTCACAGTTCACTAGGCCTTACCCTTTCCCTCTTTGGTTTTGGCTTTTTTGATTGGCCCCAGCTGAGAGCTCGGCTGGCTGCTGCTGACAGACGTTGGCTGTGCCACGGTAACCGTTTCCACAGCGGCAGCCACAGCGGCGGCCACAGCGGTTGCAGATGCGCCTTTGAACGGATTGTTGGCACTGAACTCTCGCCACTTGGCCCCTAACACTGTCATCATCTTTGACATGGGAATTTTCGGGTTCTTCTTGGCAATGAGCGGCCTGAGTAAAACCAGAGGGGGAGCAGACAACAACAACAGCTTTAATATTTCACACTTCATTCCTGTTGATGTAATTTCTACTTCCCTCAGCACTGGAGGGATCTGGGTCTTGATTTGCTGACACCCCACTGCCCCTTAAGTTTTGTTCTCCCTGCTTTGCTGTGTGTATGTCATGTTTGCGATTTGTCAGGCAACAGCTTGAGGTTTGGCACGTTGGCCTGTGAAAGACAGTGGGTCAGAGCACCGAGTCCCAGAGCCTCCCGGCTGTCACAGGCATCCAGTAAGCAGCTGACTACTCACAGGGGGCACTGCAGGAGCTCATGCTCCACTTTGTCGGAGCAGAGGCTTAGCCGAGCCAGACAGCCCCAGGTGAGACAGACTCTTTATACCAACACCCGAGCTCTCTAGCTCAAACAAAAAGAGCAGTGTTTGCTCGTCACACCACACTCTACTCACTGTGGAGTTTTTGTTGGAAGCCTCTCAGCGAGGGACTCTGACAATCCACAGAAACAGAGACAGAACAGAGGAGTTTAACATAAGATGATAATCCAGACAAGAAATTAGATGCTTGCCTGAGGAACTGGCTGAAAGCCTTGTAGTTGGTGATGGTTTTATAGTCGTCCTCGGTGAAGCCATACTGGACGTCTTCGAGACCCCACTCTTGCATCAACTGGCTGGATGATTTGGGTTCCTAGAAAATACAGATGGGAGAGATCAACATTCATATGTTAAACTACGTATTTAATAAATAAAATATTGACGTTAAATAAATACAAACCCTGATGGTCAGCCTAAATAATAAAACAAATGCACAAACAGAAATCGTTAGACCCTTGCAATACATTCTTAAATAAGGGTTTCAAGGATTTATTACACTGTTTGACTGCCGCAATGCTTAGACGGTAGGGAAACACCATATTTTAAGGTTTCGGTTGTATACTTGTGTTCATGGACGTTAGAGTCTCGTGGGCAGGACAGTCAGTGGTAAAAGGTTAAGTCAATAAAACTGCATTAAATCTGATTGTGAATAAATTACCATTTGCTGCCTGTACCCACTGGAACCCCCTCACTGCCTCAATCTGCAATGCAGCATCCATCTTCTTTTAAATCCACACTGAAGACTTTTCATCTTTTTAGCCAGGCTTTGTATTCGTTTTGTTTCTTTCGTCAACTTGCCGTGTTCCTGTAAAATGTCCTTCGGTTATGTGAAAAGTGCTTCAAACCACAGACTTACTTTCATGTTCCCATCATCATCGTCATCGTCATCATCCTCCTCGTCTCTCTTCTTCTTCCGGGGTTTTTTCTCTTTCTTCTCCTTCGGTTTCTTCTTCTTCTTTTTGGTGGGGCCGTACATGCTGCTCTCACTCTCAGAGCCGATTTCTGGACGTTCCCGTTCCTCTTCCACCTCCGAGGTCTCCTCCAGGTCGCTGTCGACTCTCGCCTGGATTCCTCCCTGAGGCATGTGCATAGAGACACAGAAACAACATGTACACGTACAAATAAATGCCCGCTGTTAGTTAGTTGGCATAGGCAGTGGCATGGCATGAGCGTGTGTCAGGTTGCATTCCCTGATCTTTCTCAGTCTCCAGCAAATAAATACTGTATGTGTACAACTTACATCTTGCAAAACTCCAACTACATTTTTGTTGAATGAAATCTTCACCTAAGCAGTCTGTCTTTGATGTAGTCAAGAGCTCCTGCCAAACAGCTATTTTTCATAAATGTAAACAAGCAGAATCTGGCTTTGAATCTCGCTTTCGCTCTCCACCTCAGGACATGACTGTGACTGACAAAAGCTAGCATCAAAGCCAGATCCCTGTGTCACAACTGAATTTAAAGTCTGGATTTTACCAGTGGCGCGATAGAGGAAATCTGTCTCTGTTTAAGAGATATCTTCTGAGACAGGATTTCAAATCTAGCGATAAAAAGGGGGGAAGTAATTAAAATATGAAACTCAATGATAGGGCAAATAAGCATGGCATTAATTTTGCCAGGGTTAGGGATTAGAGCTCCTGCAGAGGCCACCCACACTAAAAACATTTGCTGCCGTACTATAAAGCACTTCGGATAAAAGCTTCTACTCTATGGCATTTGCATAAATTAAATTACATCATTCCAAAGTGTCACTGCCTAACTAATACAATAATTCTTCTTCCTGTGATAAAACATAGATATTAGATATATTATGTACTGTTAGTGGCGAGTTGATGAGGAGTCAAGTCAAAGGCACGTTCACCTTTTTGCACGAGCTTCGACAACCAAACCAAACCGAGAAACAGTACACCTCAGGCGGCGTAGCCAATCACAGCTCAGAGCTGATCTGTAGACTGAGCTGCATCCTGTCTGTTTAATATGAGACATCTGGATGGCTATATGGATTTAACGGTTAACAGGTGTTGTTTGTGTGATCAAGAGTGTTGCATACGAGCAAATTCACTGGTGCGTGCTCATGATAGTATGCGTTTGTGTGTGTGTGTGTGTGTGAGAGAGGGAGAGGAAGAAGTATGTAGTGTTTCTCTCGTTATGCACCTCTCGCCTAATTACTTGTGTGCTTGTGTATATGTGCAAGTGTGCATGTTCATATATTTGTTTGTGAATGTATTTATCTGTGTATGTTTCCGAATGTGTGTTTCTTTTCCTTTAATCTACAGATGCATTTTTGTTTGCATGCATGTGTCTGTGAGTCTTTTTGTTATTTTATAATCACTCATCTTTTGTGTGTGTTTCTTCGTTTTGCGTGTCTTTGTTTATGTTTATATACAGTATGCATGTATCTGTGTGTGTGCGTGTTTGTGCACATGCTATGGAGTGAATTAGTGCACAGCGGCTTTGTGCTCTGCTCGCTGCCTGTTGCTCAGCAGGCCTGTGTGGATCCGTGGAGAGACTTGCAGGCGTTTTGCTCTGTAGCGCAGTGGAAAGGCTCACGTTGCCGCAGCGCCCGCCAACCCTACCAGCAGCCAGGCTGTGTTGCCATGGCGACCAAATTTGAGCAGTGTCTGGCTCTAGCTCTCTCTCTCTCTCTCTCTCTCTCTTCCTAGTTTTCTCTCTCTTTCTCATAGCTCACCCCCCTGCACGCCTTCATTTTCTCTCACTTTCTCTCCTTCACAACTCACAGCACCCCCCCCCCCCCCACATTATTTTCTCTCTCACTCTCTCTCTCTCTCTCTTAACCGCTCCCCCTTTCTTTTTCTCTCTCACTCTTTCTTTCTATCCTGCCACTCACCCCCCCACCCCCACCCCCCCTTTCCATGCACACACACTCTATAACAGTGGCAGCCAATGGAACGGCGCCATCCAATCAGACACGTTTGCATAACGAGCTTGTTATGCAGAGGCCTGTGGTTGCAGAGCCGGTGCTCCAGCACCCGTCTAGACAAATCTCATTTATGCATAAGAAGAAGAGGAGAGAGAAAGAGTAAATTGAAGATTGTGGATGGGGGATGGGAGTGGGGGTGGGGATGGAGGAGGTAGAAGCAAGGAAGCAGAACCACTGTTGACTTGAGAGCAACTGCAAAGACAAGGTGAAACTGTGCAACAACCTCATGGTGGCCCAGAGTTCAATGTTACACACACATCATAGGACCAAAGAGGACACTGGCAGCAACAAAGAGGGTGCCGCTACTTTCAGAGGGAAGAAAATCAGATAAGTGCTGATAATGCAATCAAATTAGATTCTTCCCCATAATGGTTCTGCCTTAGGGAGATTGCAAAGCATGCCACAGAAAATATCAAATGAGCCAAGAAGTGGATATTCAATAAAATGTAGTTCACTAAAAATACTGCTGTAAAAACACTATGGCTCCTAAACAATTGTGTCTTCTTTTTCCCAGAAATCAGCAACGGCTCTTTGTTGACTCACAATCCCAGAGAGGATATTGGACTTATAAAAACAAGATACAGGCTCATCCCAGCCCGACTGTATTTCAGCAAAATGTTAAAGCTCCAAGCAGCTCTTCACAGCTTCGTGGAGCTTTTATTGTGGCAAAACCACAGCATCTTCTTTTTCCAATAAAATTAACTGCTTTCTATAAATTCCACTGATTTAGTAGATTTTTTTCTCAAAAAGGACACAGAATATCTCTTCATGTCTACATAGTTCCTTTGTTTCGCTGCAGATGAGAGAAAGGAGAAAGCAGTCTCTCCCCGGCTACTCTTCCTCCCACCAGTAGCTCCGACCTAAGACTGGGATGTGCCACTGACAGTCTCTGACCCCAATTGACTTTTGGCCCTTGTCTGACACCAACCTTTGGGGAGTGATTGGAAGTGAATTACAGCAGCAGTGGTTCCTCAGTGGGAGGGCAAGAGAGAATAAAATATGAAAGCAAGCAAGAAAGGAAGAAAGCAAGAAAGAAAGAAAAACAAAGAAAGAGAACTGCAATTCTTATGACGCAAAGGCAGTAACAAAAGCAGCGGCATCACGATCAAGGCAAAGTGAGGTGATGCGTGTAAGAGACAAGAGGAGAGAGGGAAGGGAGAGGAGAATACAGAGCAGAGTCTGTGTGCGAGAGGGGAGAGGAGAGTGTCAGAGGGAGTCCCCCCCCTCATTAGCTCAGTGAGACCCAGAGCTCAGTGTTTACCACAAGCAGCCAAAGGGCCGGGTGGCAGCCCTGCCGTCCAAGCTCCTCACAGCACTGCTGGCATCTCCAACCAGCAGAGGGGAACATCCTGGCTATGTCACTGACACTGTTACAGCCATCGCCAACACAGGCGGGAATCACACTGGGAATACAGTTCAGTGAATTCCTGTAATCATTGAATAAAAAATTATAGCTTCTAGGTTTGGCTAAATTTCCAGGAAAAGTAGAAATGGATGAGGCTTGAGAGTTGGCTTCTATGCAGTTCACATCAGCTCTACGAAGCTTTCAGCCTCTTTTATTCATTCACTTTTGAGATTTTTTTGGTGTTGCATCGTATTCTGTAACTCCTCAGATTCTGTGACCTAATTAAGAAATTTAGTCTTCAAGATGTTTTGTGTAGAAGTTCAGTTCCCCTTGGAGTGAGAACTCAATTCAGGTTGTGGTTAGGCATTTCAGAGATGCCTGGTTAGGGTTAGGGTTGAGTTCAGATGAAGGTATGATGAAAAACAGACAGGGGTGAGATTTGAACACAAGAAAAGACTGAAACTCATCAGCGTAGTTTCCAGTTGCAGCAGTCAACTGTTTTCAGTGAAAAAGCTCTGCTAAATCCACTGTGACAGACATTCAAAGTTAGTGACTGGCTGGTGAACATAGGGGAGCAGTTAGCCGCTAAAGAGACATATATTTAGCTGCCAACACTGGACTTACATTGGTTAGGTGGCCAGAAATACGACTCCAAAGGAATGCTAATTTTGCTTCATGCTAATTTTGTTTTGTGCATAATTGCTAACATGGTTGCCATAACAACTTTATAAGGCGTTGTGTTTTCTACTTGATCTACTGCCCCCCAATGGCCAAAAAATAATTAATGTAGCTTTAAAGATTATGTAAAACTATTTGAAAGGAGAAATAACGCAGCAAAAAGTAGTGGAGTGAGACGTCTGTCCTCCCTCCTGCTCTCTGCTGTAAACAAACGTAACGCTAGCTGTTAGCAAGCAGCTGCTCTCATGTCTCCCCGGGTCTCGGTGCTTGTTTTTGGCAGAAACTCTCCCGCTCTCTGTCTGCTCTCAGTGTGTCTCTCTCCGGATGGCAGGTGGGTTGCTCCAGTTCTGGTTCTGGTGCACCACAAACCGGCTGTACATGGAGGACAACCCACTGGCAGCAGCCACTAACTCTTAAGTAAGGGGAAGATCTAAAATAAAAATCTAACATTAAATATCAAAGTAAGCACTCTAGGTATGAGCATCATCACCGAATATTTTATCTTGTAAAATGTCCGGTGTAACCAGTAACACTGGTGTTGTCATGAGTTTATTAACCGGTGGAAAAATTTCCTCACTGTGACATCACTAGTCTGAAAGCCACTTTAAAACCATTAAAATAAAATGCACTTACTGGAAAAAAAACCAAACATCCAACTCTTTAGAGGGTCTTTTAGTACAAGACCTTTTTAGGTGACCAAAATGTCACAATTAACTTTAATTAACTGAAAACACACTGAAATAGCAACGGGTATGGCTATGGCTATACTCTGTGGATCTGGGCTTACGCCATGGTTACATTACCTAACCAACGTTGTCACCGTGGTAGCGACTTGCCTGTGACGGCATCCACATGTCAGCCAAAGCAGCAACGCCCGTAATTATGCATAACTTTGAACCTTAATAAAATTTAAACATTATATAAAAGTTCAACCCCTGTACAGTTGTCATGAACGGGGAAATTAGCTTTAGAAAACAAACCTGTTTTTTTGTACCAGGTTGTAAACATGTTTATTTCTGCTGTAAAGTTGGGCATTTTAACATGGGGGTCTGTGGGGGTTGACTCACTTTTGGAGCCAACCTCAAGTGGCCATTTGAGGAACTGTTTTTGGCACTTTGTATTGACTTCATGTTTTCAGCCCCACAGGTTGCCGCTTGCTGGTAACGTAAGCTTCTTTTGGCTAATGTTAGCTAATGTTAGCAAAGTTTAGATAGCTATTTCTGTATAACACATTACTAAGTCAGTAATGAGTCATCATCATTCTGTAGCAACACTAATCTTAACATAACTGGTTTAAAAAATCCCAATTGTTGGAAGCACTTCAAACCTCCGACCTGTTGTATAAATGTTGGAAAATAAAGGCTAGAAAAGCTAGGTTGTCAAAACAACTCTGTCACAGCTCTGACTCCCACTGCTAGCTTGGCACAGACACTGTACTTCTGACCTGCAATCCCTGCCATCAGCACCAGCACCACAGGCACAAATCTACAGTCTAAACTGGCACTTGGTGTCCACAGCTTACACTGGCAATGACGGTGACAATGCTGCCAACCTCCCTAAGCCTGAGACAGTCCACTGCCTCTCATTTAGATTACAGAAGCAGACCAGCAGCCAAAACACACCTTTGATCCAATTGCAGAGACATCAAAAGCGCGATGGCTTGAGAAATAGAGAATGCGGGGTACAGCTTGAGCCAAAAAGGCCTGCCAAGCTGTTGTGTCTGAGGTCATGACAGATGATATTGAGTGTGAATTACACCTTACCTCCTTTTTCCTCTTCTTAACTTTGGGCATTTTCCCCTCTTTCATCTTTTTGGGCTTCTTCTTCTTTTGTTGTTTGAGGGACTCATCATCAGAGAAGAAGCTGTCGAGCGGCGTGAGGGGAACGGTGTTGCGTTCACCTTCATCATCCTCGTCTGGACACAGAGAGAGAAAACATTGCCTGCTTAAAAACCCATAGTAAGATGAGAAATTAACACATTGACACAGGCTGCTGTCGAGTTTGTCTAGTCCACAGCCAATCTGGCTCGTAAGGAGGCAGAGCGTGAATTTTTCTACTGACAAATGCAATTTGGCTTCATTAATCGATTAACAGAAAATTAATTGAGGAGGATTCTGATGATCGATTAATCATATAGGTTATTGATTGAGTGTAAATGCCAAACATTTTCTGGTCTCTGCTTATCAAATATGAGGTTTGCTGCTTTGTTTCTGTTTTATATCATTGTAAATTAAATATCTGGACTGTTGATTGGACAACATGTTGGTTTGAAGACGCCACCTTGGACTCCAAGAAATTTTGGCTACTTTCTGAAATTTTATAAACAACGATCGATGAAAAGAGATTAACCTATAGTAGGCATTAGTTGCAGGCCTAGTACACTGTGAAAATATAACAAAGTGAAAAGTCAATCAATGTCAGAGCAGCAGGAGCACTTGACAAAATAAACCTCATAATCACACATCATTGAGTGTGGATCAACTTTACCCGTCAAAGCGCAAATAGATGGAGTGCCTGCCCTGCCGCTAAATGGGAACTCCCTGGAGGACCATTGAGGTATACTGAGCATATCTTCTGCCTTTAATGCTTGCTGGGACTAAAGCGACCTGCTGCTGGTTGTCAGCTGTACTGTCTCAAAGCTGCTGTGTACAAACGTGCTGACTGCTGAGCGCAGCAGACTTCAGTGATGCCATAGTGGGTCACAGAGGAGTAAGTAAGGGAGAGAGACAGTCCCAAACAATATATCACTATAAGGAGACACACAGAGAAAAACACACAGGATGCAACCACCCTGTAAAGGTTGATCCCGTTCTCTTTCCTATTCCGTGTCTCCAACTGTCTTTCTGTCTCTTTCAGCCTATCCATCTGCGTGTCTCCCTTGCTCTCTGAGTCTCACGCCGACAGACTGAAGGGCATGAAATATGCAGCACATGTATCAGAGTCAATCAGCCAACACTAGCCCTGCAGTCTACCACTCCCCTGGGTAGCTGGAGTGAGAGATTGGGGAGGAGGGATTCCTGTGTAGTAGACACACAAACCTCACCAACCACTTATCTTCTATTTAGCAAAGCTAGCGGGAGGTACCCCCCCTCCTCCCCCTCCCCACACACACACACACACACATGCACACCAGTGGCTTCAAAGCTTTAATCAGAGGCAGTGACAGGCTCACTGTGTTTCTTCTGACCACCAGATGAACTGCGTCACCCCTCCTTTAGTGTTAATTGGGGGTAATGTGCCTTATGTGCCCATTATTTTTGTAGTGAAGCTGCTTACTGATGACATTTTTTTACTGATATTAATTACCTTAAAATTTGACAATGATTATGTTAAAATGCAGGTAGTCTATCTATCTATTTATCTATTGACTTGTCTACACATTCTTTCTTTTTTCCCTCAACCACAGGCTCACGTTTCTCTCCTCTTTATTTCTCTCTTTCTAAATAAAGCCTTCAGTTTATGTATTCACTGTCTCAAACGGGGAGCTCTTTTATGCCTCAGATGTATGTCAGCTGTATGTATCTCATGATGGGAACACAGCAAGCCTTACATCTCTCTTAGACACACAGTTGATGACATGGCTCAGACGCAGATGGAGTTGGGCCTGGATTAGAGGAAGCACACAGTCCATCACTCCACACCTCTTTTTTTCCACAGGCAAACTATGACTTTGGGTTGACCACACATCAGTGATTAAATACACCAGATGATGCCAAATTGTGTGTCCCTTGCTCTGCTTTCTGTACAATAAATCACTCAAACTTGACAGCGGTGGTGCGGTGTTACTGATGTAGGGTTTAAAAGTTTGATATATGGACTAAGTCATTTTGGTCATATGCTAGCAGTGTGGCTCTAGAGATGGCAATGTCAATCTGTCGGTCTGTCTTCCACTTTGGTCCAGACTGAAATATCTCAACAACTATTTGACGGATTGCCATGAAATTTTGTACAGACATCCATGATGCCCGGAGGATTAATCCTACTGACTGGTGATTGTCTGACATTTCTAGCACCACCAGCTGAACATAGTTTTCACTTATCTCGTGAAAATATCTCAACGTCTACAAGATGGATTGGCACAAAGTCATGTACAGATCACGGTTCCCAGATGATGTATCCTAATGACTTTGAAGATCCCCTGACTTTCCACTAGTGCCATCACGAGATTGAAATTTGTAGTTTTGAATAAAATATCAGCTCCAGAAGATGAATTTTTTATGGCTTTGTTGGCCCCCTGACTTTTACTTCAGCACCATCATCCAATCAAATTTTTAATATATCTAATACTTTGGTTTATGACCAAATACCTGCAAAACAAATGGTCTCTCAGTAATGTATCTCATTTATAGGCAGAGGTGACAGCAATGCAATTCAGTGAAAAAACAACAAACAAAAGATGTCTGTGTTTAACACCTGCATTGCCTTATAATCTGTACCCTTCCTACAGTAAATGGCTTGTGAATACCCCAAAGGGAAAGCCATGAGGGGAATGATAATCTTTCTTCATGGTGAGTGGAACAGGCTGTGCCAGGAAAGGGGGAGGTCGCCCAGTCATGTGGCAAAGGGAGGTCTGGCACCAGATTCTGTTAGAAAAAGGACCAAAGCGCCACTTGGCACACAAGCCTTGTGTAAAGTGCAGACGGATGGCAGAGCCACAGTCCTGACCTTCCTGCAAGGGCTTGGCCACCGGACTGACCCATTATGAGGGAGATTCATGAGCGACTCCCAAGTGAGGAGGCTTGAGTTTACTGGAAAACACATTAGCCGTTTCTCTGCTGGCCACTATGTGGAAATACCCACTTAATGTTGCCCTGCATTGCTTGCCATGAAGGAGGAGGGAAGAGAAAGAGCCAAAGGCTTTCTCCTCTTCATTGATTAAGTGCTTATAGCTCAAACGCCTTCAGACAAAGACATCCACAGATTATTAGAAAATGCAATCACCAAAGTGATGAAAGAATAAAGCCCCGAATATCACCATTAAAATCATATCGATTACAAACAATGTTATGCACAAGATCACTACATGTGCAATATAATGCAGATGTAAAACACTCTGGAATGCAGCACAACTCAACTGCAAATACACATTAAAAAAGCATCGTTCATGCACAGGCAACGTGCACGCGCAGCAGGAATAAAATGGTGTCAACTTTCACAGTGAGGGATCCAAAAATAGACCCCTTTCCAATTGGGGATAACATTTGTAGGCACACAAAAGCCTGTGATAATCTTTCAATTTTAGGGAAGAACAAAACAATTAAAACAGAAAACACAATAGAACAATCTGTGACAGTGTAAGCACCCAGAGTGAAACAAAGGGAATTAGGACACTTTATATGCCACAACAAATAAAGGCTGTGATAGGACAGCTTTTGGGGGTCTAAAGTTCCCCTAGGATGTACTTTGAAATTGTTGTGTTTTAATTGCACGCGAGCCTTTGGTGAAGGGAAAAATCTGACCTGGATTCCTGACCTTGTCTGTCACTTTGATGCCTGTTGACAGATATTGTAAAACTGTCTGAAAACTATCAGCAGCAGAAAAATGGATTTGCAACAGCTTGTATATGGTCAGTGACATGATGAGAAGAACAGAAGATAGCAAAGACATAAACCATCGTTAACCATTGTTACTGAAAACCAATCATAATGTCAGAGTAGCTGCTCTTTATTGTCTTATGGTAGCTTCAAGAAGGTAGGTCAACTGATTTTCAACATGTTTATCCTTCTCTACAGCTTATCTGTTATCAGGGTGTCATCATAAAGCAATGCAGAGTTATAGAGTCCCTTTATAGCCAACAACACAAAAAAGCAAAATCATATTGAGGCAGACATAAAGCTATTTCAACTGACACATGAAAATGTTTTGATTTTTCAAACTGGATTACTCACATATCTTCACTCGCCTGCCATTATCAATTGCACCTTTCCTCTCTCATGCATGTTTAACCAACTACTGGGTTACTGGGGACACGCATCAGTGCTTGTGTTCTCCCTCAGGCTACGGCTGGCAGTCATAGATGATGCCTCAACCGCTCAACACTCCTCTCCGTTTCTTACCTTCCTTCTCTCTGTCTGTTTTTTTTCCTCTCTGTATTGCAAACCTTCACATGCACACCTGCTGGTATTAATGTGCCTTATCAAAAATATTATATATATTAACCTCACAGAGGAACAAAATGCTGTGCTGGTTTATATTGTCAAGAATCACGCTGAGGTAATTTCTAAAACCAGTCTCTGGATAGAAACCACATCTATGAAATGGTAAATAATGATTTGGCGATTATATAGGCTATACTGTAATTAACATACCCCCTTTTTAGTGACTGTGGTACAAAATATACCAGCTTTAGAGGTTTAAAGCCTTTATAAAACACATGCAAAATGAGCAAAAATTGCACCATGGCAACTCAGTTGTGTGACAGTTGCTCATTACATTTTGGGACAGTTAAACAGCATGCCAAGCCATCATATGACAAAACATGTCACATTTACATGTCAGTAAAGGATTTTTCATCATTTTGTCACAAACGCACCATCATTTTGAGTAAAACCTGGACCACTTTCTCTCTTATGTGTCCTGTGTAACAGTATCTATTAGCAACACTTACAAAATACAGTATATACTGTATATTGCTGCTGGAGACAACATTGCACTGGATTTTTACACTCTCAGCCTTTTCTTTTATACTCAATCTATCGTTATAACCAGGAAACTTTTCCACATCGTGATGTGAAAGGCAAGCAGAGGGTAAAGCAGCATTTTTTAAGTCGTGCCCTTGACATTAAACCATCAAATCATCTGATGCTCACAGCAAGCTGGAGGAAGAAAAAAAAAAAAGATGAAAATCTGCGAATCTGTTGACTGCAGTGTTTAAACTATAACACGGCATAAATATTGCCCAGCTATTGTGCCCAGTAGGATGCAACAGTGGAGCAGCCTCTGACACACTGGACCAGGAAACAGACCTGGTTTGACTGAGTCTGATGTAGATTCTAATTAATCTACATTAAAATTGTGTTTGTTTGTTTTTTGTACTACAAGTTGTTGAATTGTTATTTTACCTGATTATTTTACCATGTGTTTTTATAAAGCACTTTGTAGGCTTGTTTTGAAAACTGATATATAAATAAAGTTTATTATCATTATTATTATTATTAACAGGCATAGCTGCTATAGCCTATAGCTAAGACATCCCACAGCTGGTTTACCTAATCACAGAAGTCAAAGGAAATTTTTAATTTCATACCATCAATGAAGCATCATTTTAACTCAATACTATGACTGGGACATCCCTAACTGATTGGATGTGTTATTTATTTTCAAAGAGCAGTACAGACAATCACCAGAAAGGCTGGTGGTGGACAAACTTACCAAAAGAAAACAAAGTGGCCATAATTTGGCACATGGATTCTTATGTTGCTGTTGGTGTTGATAATGTTGGTTAAGGTCACTTTTAAGGAGGAAAAAAATGACGTGTTGCACAGTTGGTTCATTGCCAGAGTGGTTGACAGATTAATTTCCCAGCCACAAAGCCACCATGTAAACTGAATGAGCTGCATGTCAAGAATGTGGGTTACAGTTAATTTGAGTTAGTGCACAAGCCACAGCTGAAGGGGTTGTCGATGGCCTGACCGTGGTCACCGACAGGGCACAGGACTGACAGAAAAGAGCACATTAGATAAGCACTGTTTACTGTAGCCTACACGTGGCTTTCACACCTCTGCGGCCATGCAGTGCAAGAAAAAAAAATTAAAGTTGGAGCAGCCTCCTGATCACAAGTGGAAACAGCAGCGCATCTTCTAGCCTATAACAAAACGAACACGGATGCTGTCACTGTAGCCCATTTCTGCTTAAAAGCATATGCACACATTAATTGAGAAGGGCAGCAATCACCACAGCACACACTGACACTGCACCGGATTAAATTGTCACGGTTTTAAACAGCTACTCTGAAAACAAACTTGTGTTTTTAGGACTTGCTCGCAAGGTAAAGCCATTCTTGTACACGCATGCAGCCTGTGAAAGAAAAAAAAAAACATGCAGCAGGGTTTTCATCATTCGCCAAAATCAGGCTGGGTGTGAGGACAGCCGGGCAAATACAAAAAAAAAAAAAAAAAAAAAACACGTTCCCACTTTTAAGACACTAGGTCGTGCAAAAAAATAATAGCATGACTCTGCTTATTGCACCCCACCCCTCCTCCTCCTCTCTGGTCTCAGGAACGCAGGACAAGCCCTTTTCCCCGCATTCAAGGCGTAGCGGCGCAAAATAATCTGAAGGACACCCCGCCTCCCCCCTTTCCCTCACCTGGCATATCGTCTTCAAAATCCATGTCGTCTTGTCCCTCGTCTTCATTACTCAGCGACCCCGGCATCTTTATCTCATAGCCCCCAAACCCCTTTTAGGTTGAGAATACAGAAAGTTAACCCTCCAGACGCCGCAGCCCCGTTTCTTTCTTCACCCAAAAGAAATCTATTCGTCGCTCAGTTAAATTTTTTTTTTTATTTGAATTTTTTTTTTTGCAGTGGATCTGGGGCTTTTCTCTCCAGGAGTAAAAAATAAAATAAAATAAAAAAACATTTACATTTTTTTTTTCCACTGATCTCTATCCAGGTCTTCCAGTCTGAAAAATAAGAAAGACAAAAATGGAACACACATGCCCAGATTGTGACGTCTGGTCTGTTGCCATGACGATGCATCCCATAATTTCACCCACAACTAGTTAGTCATGCTCTCCTAGTTACCACTTGAACTAGTAGTGTGCAAAAAAAAAAAAAAAAGAAAGAAAGAAAAAAAACCCACATCGTGCGACAACGCCATGTGCCACTAATAGGAGGATACACTCCCGCGCCTGTCGCCTGCCCATTTCCTTTTGGAAGTCCGGAGAATTGAGACAGAAACTTCTTTCTCGCACAGCTGCCTCACCACACACAACCTTTCCTCTACATATAAAAGTCAGACTGGTGGGAAAAATAATAATAATGCAATTATAGCTTCTGAGGACAAGATGTTTATCCCAATTAATATTCTTTTATCTAATTAGCTGTTTTTATTCACGCCCAAAACCTCAGGTGGACATAACACGACTCAAAATCAGTTTCTTCATTTTGCCAACTTTCACAGCTTTTTTCCCTGACAAAGCCAATGCACTAGAGTGGAGACTGATGGCTGCATGCTGCGAGAGGAGTCCTGGCCGCCAGTGGTGTAACTGTTGTCAAGGTTACCACAGCTGTAACACAGGATGCCCCACAGAGCTCACCAGAGAGCACATTAGGTTCAACTTCACTTTATCTGTCAAAGAACATAAATCAAGAGCTGGAACTGTCCTGGCTGCACATGCTGAGTTTTCATTCTTCAGTTTATAAAAATTGCAGTTGTCCCCATTTTATGCATTGCAATCTTTTAACTCTTATGATCATGTACAAGAAAAGCTCATTTTTAATTTTTTTAAACATAGGACACCACACCAAATGTGGTTGTTTTCTCATTGGAAATCTCTATTAAGGTTAAAAAAGTTTAAAAAAAAAAAAGGTACCAAAGAAGAAAAACAAGTCTTACCAAAATATCTTGTTTAAATGTACTGGTAGAGGAACTGCTTGTTTGGATTATTTCAGCTCTTCATCTGAATAATAAGCATTCAAAATACAATTACAACAGAGAAAAGCATTTTGTTCATTGCTGTGGTGTGTAGTTAAGCAAATGTGCTGTGATACCAGAAGATTATAAAACTAAATTAAAAAAAAAAAAAAAAAACAACAACGCAGGTTTTTTTTTTCCTCTCTCTTTTGAAATTTTATTAAAAGTGGTGGCTTTAATCTTCATCCTCCTCCTCCTCTTCATCCTGGTTGATCTGGAAGTAGCGCAGCTCGTAGCTCTCCTTGGTGTTGGCCACCACTCTCAACCAGTCCCTGAGGTTGTTCTTCTTCAGATACTTCTTGGTGAGATACTTCAAGTACCTGGAAGAGATGAGTGGAAGGGATCATCACCATAAACTTTTTAGTGAATGTGTCAATATGTCATTTTCGTTATCTATTCAAACAGATGGTGTAATAAACGACAAACATGACAGTTTAATCCAGTTCAACTATTTGAAATATTTTTTGACCCACAGAACATATTGTAGGTCACAAAATATTAGCAATGTGATGACAGATCGCACTTACACTAAGGTTAATACCAACATCTGCCAGTGACTCTTTCCACTGCCAATATCCAATTCTCTAAGAGTCACCCCCTGCTGGTGGTGTTGCTAACTGAGACTGAAATACGTAGTTTGAAATCTTCATGCAGTTGTTGCATGCGACTGTATATACTTCCAGTCTTTGAATTGAGTTTATGCAAATTAATGTAATTAAGTTATTTTGGTGATGAATTCTTGACCTTTTCTATAGTGCCATCATGCCCTAGTTTGTCTGCCCCTACTGCATTAATCCATCATGTCAGGCAGACAGAGTTTAAAGGCGTTTCGAACATTGAAAAAGTTGCTCAACATGTCGTTCCACCCAAAATGTCCAGATAACTCAAAATAATCTGCAGGTGTTGCTTTGAACAAGCCTTTTCCCACAGAAAATAATTTGCAACATCACAATTTTCTTTTACTGAGCTGTTTCAGGATCCTGGTTTTCTGCATAATGGCTCACCATCACATTGTCATGGCTTACTTCATGGCTAGATATCACTATGAGGGGGTGAAATTAATGTTTGACCTTTAACCTGTTTTCAAAGGCTAAATGTAAAAGGTTTAGTGACAAAGATATTGGAAACCTTTGAAATACTTTCCACCCAACCAATGAATGTAATTTCATGTATGTTGTGAAAACTTAACTGTAAGTACTTTCAGATTTCATGAAAATACAACACTGGCAAGATTCTTAAGTTTATTCGCGCTGTTGATCGCATCCGTCTGTTTATAACTACGTGCTTCAGTTTTGGGATGTGCTTACTTCACAGCTCTAACCTCCAATAAAGATTGAGCTTTATATATACAAAGATTCAGTCAAAACCAACATTTATTCCATCATTTATAATACAACAATATTGTTCAAACCCAGTTCTTACTGTATTTATGGACCAACCTTGAAGCATTCAAGCTGACTTATACTCGGGTTTTTTCATCTTATTCACATTTGTGGTAAACGTACAACTGCGATACATTCAGTTGTAAATAGTGTTCTTTTTTTAAACACACATTTTAGGCTCAATTCTCAAATTCTCACACACAAGTACAAAGCTACAAACTCCTGGGAGGCCAATCATCCTAAACCATCGATTCCCAAACCTGCATGAAACCTGCTGGTGGAATATGGCCGAAAAAACAAAACAAAAAAAACAAAAACATATGTTTCTGGCTAAACAAACAAAATGTTCACACTCACCAGCTAGACAAGGTCATGCAAGTGGTGCAGTTGAATGAGAAAATAGCTAAAAAAATATTTTCTGTGAAATAGTAAACTACAAACCTTTCACATCCTCATTTCTACACTTTGAGCACCAAGTGAAGCTAGATTTGTCTAGTCTCTAAACTTAATTACTGATAAAACATGACTGATAAGAGTTGCATCAAATTTTTTTTTTTACCTCTTTGAGAAAGGAACTTCAGAGTTCACTGCGATTTTGCTCTTGCTCCTCTCAATGGACACCACTCCACCACCAAGGTTTCCAGCTTTGCCGTTGACCTTGATGCGCTCCTGCAGGAACTGCTCCTGTGAGTGCAGAGGACACAAGAAGTCACACACAGCAAAGGGTTGCTACGCATAACCCTGAGCAGACACAAGCTGCTGGAATAAGACATGTTACATCAAAGAGTGTGATGCACTTACCTTGCGGGGCAGCTGGATTCACGAGATCACGTGAGAATCCATCTTGTCAGGCTTTAAGTTACGCAATCAGCGTCCTATGAGGATTCCCGTGTGATCTCACAAATCCAGCTGCCTCGCAAGGTAAGACGTGATAGACACATGGTTCATCCAATCACCTACCAAATATTTTTTGAAACTTCCTGCACTTTTCCTAACAGTTTCCAAGTATGACTTCTCAGATGGTTCTGTGTAACAAACCATCTGGCGCATCAGGTTAGAGATGCACAGATAAGAGCTTCTTACGAGCAATGACAGGTGACATATTGTGGTTAATATCTTGTTAGTTTCCATTCAAACCCACACTGGATTACAGTGGCCTGTCTGTAACCATTATATCCAATGACTAAGGATTGATCCCTCTGATATGACAGCAGACACTCAGGGGTTTTATTTGACAGCTGCTGCACACAGCACATGTCACTGAGCTAATAGATGGACTGTTACACTCACAAAGTTGGCAGCATCCATGATCCCATCTTCAACAGGGTGGGTGCAGTCCAGGGTGAACTTCAGGATCTGCTTCTTCCTCTTCCCACCTTGTTTCCTGACCACCTGCTTCTTCTGGCAGAGATATTGAAAAGGTTACTCAAACTCACGCAAATTAAACATCACTGCATCTGCAACTGTAAGACAACTAAATGAAGAAAGTGGTCAGATGTTGATATCGCCAGCTATACTGACATCCACCGTGTTTTCAGGGCTGTTTATGACACCGTGTTCAGTAGAAAAAAAACTCATCAACTCATCAGACTTTTATCATCCGTAAAACTTTGCTACCGATGTCACGTTAACTGCTGCTAGCTAACGTTAGCAATAACAGATTAGCCCAACGTGGTTTCAGCCGACACAGTAAACTAAGCCAAAGAAAAGGCTTAAAACGTCCCTAGCACATTTACTAACGTACACTGACAATATACACTTCTGCGCGTGAAGACGACAAGCTAAAATATATAGTCTATATGCAGTTTATTTGATGATTTTACTACTCACAATCGGGGCCATGGCTGACACACTCAGCAAAAAGGAAGGAGGGACGGCTGCGCAGGAAGTATAATACCTGGCTGCACAATCGATCGCATCGATTTATCTGGACTTGATTAAGCAAAGAGTGGCTTCCAAACTCATTTGTAAAAAATGTTTAAGAGCCAAGTAGGCTACAGTGCACTAGCTAAATCCTATAGCTTCTTCCACGCTAAATAGCGTACTTGCAACCAGGTATCTTTTTTTTTAACTACTAACATCAGTTTAAATGGGAAAACATGTATTGGAAGAGTTCAGATAATAGTCTAATCAGGGTGCTAATTTGTCAACATAATGAGTAAGTGAATTTTTCCTAAAAATTAGCTGCTCTGTGAACATTAATTAGCAAATGTGTAGCTAGTTTTTTTAAAGGATAGGTTCACAATTTTTCAAGTCTGTCTTAAAACAATAGCCAGCCCAAATGAACATTGAAACATGTTTTTCTTGCTGTAATCATTCCTCCTGTTCATACTGACCATTAGAAGATCCCTTCATAATGCTCTTACAATGTAAGTGATGGGGGACAAAATCCACAGCCCTCCTTCTGTGCAAAAATGACTTGATATGACTAACTCAGACTGCTGAAGCCTCATATAAGCTTCAGATTACTTTTGGTAATGATGATATATTATGACCATTTTTAAGTAGAAAAGTTTAACCAGGCACAGGTTGCAAATTAGCCTTGGCTAGAAATCCTCTATCTACACATCTGTATCATGTTACTGTAACCTGTTACAATGTTGTTTACATTGTCTCTGACAAATAAACTAAGAAAAAAAAGACAAACTTTTAAATGCATTTTTGCACTGTGTGGACACACTGTGGATTTTGGCCCCCATCACTTACACTGAAAGCACATTTGAAGGGAATCCTTTAATAGACAGTATGAACACGCAATGATTACAGTGAGGAAAACATCTTTCAGTGTTCATTTGGGCACCTGACTGTTGTTTTAAAACAGACTTGAACAATTGTGAACTACATGATTACATGATTGATTACTACATGTAATCCTTTCACTGTATTAGGAGGGATATAACACCTCTATTTTTTTATCATATTGCAATTGTTTATGTGCATTATCGAGCTTAGAATGCATTAAAAACAGTGTTTTGTAGTTGGGAGTGTTGCAGAAGGTTTGCAGTGCTGTAATTTTCACACCATTCCCTCCACTCACCCTGGCCTGGGGTCCAAGACGTATTGTAGTATGACATTAGAAATAGGACAACTGTATTTGAATCTGTATAGGGCAGCAACATTGAATGTCCCTTTTGCACTCTGGCAACACTTGGGGGCGGGCATGAGGTGTGTGCTGTCAGCTGCCTGGCGGAGGGACCCCGCCGGCCTACTATTGAAGAGTTTCTGCATTGTTGTCATTCCAGCTGGGGGTAGCTGATAGCAGCACTGAAAGGTAAGACAGTGGCTGTCTGTGCTCTCTGCAGACTGGCCTGCTGCATTTACAGTAGGTTTTGTTAGCTGAATATAAAGTTTGGTGTTGACAGTGTCTCTGGTGTTGTTTATTTGCCTTTTGTGGATTGTGTGTTGTCACTGAAGCTCCGGGTAGTAATTACATGTCTGACAAGGTAAGAGAAAAAGAAAAAAGTTCATCTTGTTTACTTTTATTCATATCAGTATGAAATGAAGTGATTCATATCTGTCGGCTTAGCCAGCCGTATAGAGACCAGAGCATTTGTGCTGTAACTCTACGACACATTCCGCAGCTTCTTTGTTTGTGTGCTGACAATGTGATGATGTAGCACTTTAAAAACTTTTACCCCAGTTATACACCCACATGCCTGTCATTATTCACATACTCTGTTTACAGATGGCGGGAGTAATCTTCACCAATTTGGACAACCTGTACAATGCGGATTGTACTAACGTCCACCCCCTGGTGTGTCACCTGTGCCATGAGCAGTACCAGTCCCCATGTCTGTTGGACTGCTACCATATCTTCTGTGCCCGCTGCTTACGAGGCCGGACCAATGACAGCCGTCTCAGCTGCCCCCTCTGTGGGTAAGAGAAAGCACTGTGAGGTTGATCTGGAACAAATTAGGCTGCATATACAGTAGATTATCAATGCTGTGTTGGCACTGGAAATGTCTGTAATTTCTGAACAACCTGAACACAAGTAAGTAGTTTATGTTCTCTTTATTTCCACATGCCAATTGCATTACAAACTGACACTCTTTGCACTTTGCACAGAATTGAGCTGCAACGATTAGTCGATCAATAGAAAATTAATCTGCAGCTATTCTGATAACCGATTAATTGTCATTAATCAAGCAAAATGCCCCAAATTGACTGGTTCCAGCTTCTCAAATGTGAGAATTTGCTCATTTTCTTTTTCATATACGATGGTAAACTGTATATCTTTGAGTTTTGGGCTGTTCGGACAAAACAAGACATTTGAATACATCACCTTGAGCTGTGGGAAATTATAGTGGACATTTTTGACTGTTTTCGGACAATTTGTAGAAAAATCAATTAATCGAGGAAATAATTGTCAGATTAATTGATAATGAGAGTAATCGTTAGGTGCAGCCCTAGTACAGAAAGATGTTTTCTTATGGGTTCATAATAATGGAAAAAAACCTCAAAAAAACCTATGTTATGAATATGTTATTTTGTATTTGAACTAGAAATTAATGTTGAACACAATGTTTTGGTGTCTGCATACGATATTAGAGCCTGTATTTCACACCTAATGTGCCATAAATCCCCAAACAAACAGACCATATAGAAGGCCAAAGGTCAAGGACTGTTTAGGTGGATTATAGATACACTCAATTTGAATTACAACCTTTCACAGCTTCATAATACTATGTAATGAGGAGGTGATCTCAAACTGCTCAAATATGATTAAGCTTGGAGTAAAATATCATGTTGCTCCTTGAAACCCCTCAGAGGATTTTGTGTGAAGAGCCAAATTTTTCCCACAGGCACTGGTTTCGGGCAGCGATGCTGAAAGGGATTCGTTCCACTTAAGTTGATTAGTAGATTGGTTTGGTTCCTGCAGGAATATTGAGGAGAATCCTATTGGTTTTAGAGAGCAGTCTCTCTGTTTTGGTTTAGGGGGCTGCTCAGTGACCCATTGCTGGCCCGGTGTGGGTAGGGCAGGCCTGAGTGGCTGGAGCAGCTGCAGGGTCATCCCAGTCTCTGATTTAGCCCTTGGCCCCAGCGCTCAGCGGGGCCAGCAAGTTCCGCTAAGACCAGTCACACAGCAAACAAAGCATAGTGGCATTTGGCACCAGCTTACAGCAATCAAAAGCAGTCACATGATAGCAATCCATTTCATCCCCTATTAAGGAATGACTCGTGGTTTACAGTCACCTTCAGGTCTGCAGTATTAACTTTCCCTCATCAAAGGACACAGGGATGGATAGAAAAGGATTGCATGGTGATTATACCAGGAGTCTGTCCTACAGCTTAAGATACAATTTGACCCGCACGTTTCTTTTGTGTGGGGGAAGAGATCAGCAAATATAATGTCGACGATGACTTTTGATATAACTACATTATCCTCAACTGCTCATATCGTGTTCCTTAGATAGTTTCATACCAAGAACTGCTTTCAAAAAAGAATATAAGAGCAGCTCCTGAGTTCTGATACTGCTAAGTCACAGACATTTTTTCTCAGATAATGTTTCGCTAAAGATATATATTTGAAATCACAATGACCCTGATTCTTTCCACATGTCCACACTATACTTTGAGCACTTAGCTCAAAGTATAGTGTGATTTAAATATGATAATAAATTTACCCAGACAATCTATGGCTGAACCTCAGGAGACTTCCACATTTATCTTACCTTACAGCTATTTGATGTTTCACCTGTAATTCATATATGCTAGTCAGCATTTTAAATCAGGGGAATACCAACAGTGGTGATTTTATTCATAGCACACAGTACTGAGAAATGAGAGGGGAAAAAACCCAGACAATCATTGGTTTTCTGTGTAAATAACCCAGTGGGCACAGAGCTGCTGTGCTCTGCTGTCTGAGCTCAGGCTACAGGGGCCTGCTGCCTGGCAGCTACTATTTCCAGCAGCAGCAGCCTGCTAACAGCTGCTCACTCAAGAACCATGTAATCTAGGAATTCACTACTCTGCTATTAGTGGAACACAATAGATCCCTGTTGCTATGAAAACTAGATAAAACATGCACAGCAGAAAGGGAGGAACATATGCATCAGTGCAAATGAATCAAATAGAGTCAAACAGGCCAGTGCAAATGTGGTGTAGCCCTTTTCTACCTGAAATTAAATGATTGTTTAGTTGAACAGAATATTAACCACCATATATTTTAATTATCGATTAATTATTTCAGTCAGTTTGACTTTCAAGCAAAAATGCCAAACATTCTGAGGTTCCGCTCAAATGTGAAGATTTGTGGATTTTCTTTGGGTTTTGGACTGACGGCTGGATAAAATAACACATATGAAGATCCCACCTCGGGTTCTGGTAAACTATAATGAGCATTATCACAATTTTCTTCAGTTGTTCCTCAGACTGGTGCAGAAAATTTGTGTTTGAATCTACAATACAACAGCAAACATTTACACGATGTCTTTTAACATCTTCCAAATCAAAGAGCGGAGCCAAACTTTCAATTTAGATGTGACTTTTTAGATGATGTCACGCTTACAGGTGTATAAAAAGATTAATTTGTAACACTGTATGTGGTCCTCCGAGAGAAATATTTCTTTTAACAGAGCGCCATCTTCTGGGATGTCACAAGAACGCAGTCAACACAGAGTTCAAGGGTTTATCTTTAATCATGGCAGCATCCTTATGTGATACAAATAAGGTTACTAATGTTTAGTTTTTTCTCACTGTAAATTTAGACAACTTAGAATGTATTTCACTGATCAACATACTGAAGCCAACATTCAGCCAGTGTTTAACTCAAAATGTAAGAAAATGACAGAAAACAGAGCGATATAATTACACTGGTTTATGACATAATTATATATATATATATATATATATATTTTAGTCCTTTGAGCTGGTGCTGGCAGTTCAGTCTTCCTCCTGATATCCCTCAGTCTTCATGTCATTCAGACCAAGGTCTTCATTCTGCTCCATCGAGCGGGTATATTTATCAATAGTCATCTCAGGATCTGGATCCGGGGCATACACATTCTGCAGGTAGCTGTTCCCCGCCGGGTCATCCAGGATGATGTGGACGTCCATCTCTCCGGCGATAACCTTTTCAATCTTCTCACCAAACTCATTCAGCTTCTGCACGCGATTTGTGGTGCTGCTGTCGCCGCAGATGAAGGGGTTTTTGGAGACGATCAGGTCCTTGATGTCTTTCAGCAGCCCCTCCAGAGTGGTGAACTTTCCTCCCAGAGCTGCCATACCCAGCTCAAACTCCAGCTCGGGGATGAAGACGGAGCACGTCTCTGACTTGAGCACGTCTCGGGTCATGTCCGATGGGTCGGTGATGTGCAGGGTGATCTTGGTGCCCAGCTCCTCTGTGGCCCCACCTGATTTCACCTCGTTGGTCCGATGGCCGCAGCTGTCGCAGTTTGTGGCCATGATGATGACTTCCTTGAAGTGAGGGATCTGGACGAGCTTCATGTTGGTCGAGGCTGGAGCGTTGCATTCTGGGCAGTTGGTGTTGAACACCAAAACCTCATTTCTCATGGCTTCCAGGTCATTGCTGGGCGGCTCCTTGTCATCCAAATCATCATCATCATCAGCCCTTATTCCCAGCTGCATGTCCTGCTGTACAGTCCGCTTGAACCATGACACAGCGAGAGCCTCATCTTTCTGAGGGGCAGCTGGATTTTCCACAAAACTGTTGCCAGATGGATCCTCAATCACCAGAGTGAACTCATTCTCGACCTCTTTTAACTTTCTCAGCTTCTGGATGAACTCGTCTATCTTCTCGGCCACCTCAGGGTCAGCTGCCCGTCTGACAGCTTGATCCTGCTCCAAACCCGCAACAGCTCGGTCTAAAAGGCCCTCAATGGTAGAAAGGGAGCCTTTCTGGGTGAAGGGAGGGATTTCAAACTCCAGCTCAGGGATCCTGGTAGTCGCGCTGTCTGCTTTCACCACCTCTCGGTTCAGGTCTTGTTTTGTTTTGACTTTCAGTGTGTAACAAACGCCTTGCTCCTGAATCCGACCGGCTGACTGGATTTCAGTGTTTGACCAGCTGCAGTTGCCGCAGCTGAACGAGCTGACGATGATTTCCTTGAAGAAAGGTATTCTGGTGAGAAGCAAACGTGTCGTACCGTTCTGGTAGCAGTTCATACACAGACTCTCGATCTCAGTGGGCTGCCAGTCCTCGTCGTCGGCGCTGATATCCTTGAAAACGCTCCCACCGCGGACAGTGTCCTCGGAAATAACAGACATGTTCCCGCGTCTAATATGTTTCCCTTTATGGACAAGCTGTTTACATTCACTGTCGCTGCTCGTTCAGTGGCTTCTTTTGCTGGAACTTTCTAGATAACAAACCGTCGAGCCTCCTCCTGCTGCACACGTTAGTATGAACGTGTTTTACATCCGCATCTGCTTCCGCATCCTCTTCTTCTACGGCGCTGGCGTCCTGACGTCACTGCTGCCCCCACAGGTTATCTATAGTATTGCACCAAAATATTCTGGAATTTCTTCAGACAGGGAAATCAATGGTTTAAAACTGTTTTATAGTCATTTTAAAAACATTTTGGGCCTCTTTTTCATATTTAGAAATGTTTCAGCACTGATGACTTGTTGATGTATACAATTGTGGAGGGAATTTTCTTATACTTCATTTTGTTTTACTTACTTCTGAAGATTGTTGTGTTGTTATTTTTGTGTAAGTACATCGAGAGCCACTAAACCAGAGTCAAATTCCTTGTATGGGAACATACTTGGCCAATAATGATTCAGATTCAGTTGGCTTATGGTTTTTGTTCAAGGATTCAAGGGCCGTTATTGTCATCTCATCTACATTTATACTTTTCAGTTTGAGTTTCTATGAAGAAATAGCGTTTCCCAGGCTTGGTGAAAAGGTAGCGTAAACACAACAGGTATTAAAAACCTTTTAAAATATTAATAAAAAACAAAGAATGGAGAATGTAGAGAATATAAGGACTATAGCGTGCAAAGTTGAATTGGTACAGGCATTGAAAAAAAACGGCGTTCATGAACACGGATTGTGCATGTAGTGATTTTGCAGTTCTTGACACATGGAGAAAGAAAAATTATATATCCATAAATAAACGAGTGAAAACCTAAAATAAATCAGCTGTGCACAAACTAATCACTGTTCTTCTTTTCACTTCACTTAATTATATCGAATCAAACTATTTTGATTATTCCTGGCAGACCGAACTTGTAGAATGAAACAGATAATTGCCAATATTACTATTCTGAAGATAAATGTTGTAATTATCTCTTAACAGTTCACTCAACCTGTCTGAACACGCGTTTCCCACAGATACCCATCCATAATTAAAGGGAATAATGCCCTCCCACCAGAGGACCGTCTGCTGAAGTTCCTGGTCGACAACAATACAGACGCTGAGGAGACAGTACAGTGTGCCAACTGTGACCAGGAAAGTAACAAAAAGGTACAAAGTGACAGACACACTCACATCAATCTATATCTTATATGAGGGCTTCACCAGAAAATGTTGTGACTCAAATATTGAACTTCAAGTCCCAAAAATCATGGAAAAAACATAAAATATTGCAAAAAAACATGATTCATTAACTGTTTAATGCCAAAGGATATAAAAGAGAAACAAAAAATTCAGCATGTTTTTTGTGGGCAGAACACTCAGTTTTGTAATTTAGGATGTTAAAGCCACTATGTGTAGAATTTAATGTGATCATAGCAGCTTTCAAATTATTCTGATGGCGTAAGGTTTTGTTTGTAGAAATATCCTGGTGGAAATTGGTGCAGTTTAATAATTAATCACTCTGTTCAATTTCTGCAAGTTGCACCTTTTTTATAGTACCAGTAGGGTGCGCCAAAGTCAGAATTAAAATTAAACACATAGTAGCTTTAACACAGGTGTATTTTTCATCAAGTATAGTCTTAAAATTATATCTCCACTTTGTCTTTAAGTTGTTTGTTTGTTTGTTTGCTTTTTTGTACAGGACACTGGGGTGATGTACTACTGTAACACTTGTAGCCAGCCACTGTGCAGCGCCTGCAGGGAGCTGACACACAAGGCCAGAATGTTTTCCCATCATGAGATCGTATCCCTGGCCAAACGCACCAAAGCCAAACACAGGAAGTGCTGTGAGTGCCACCTGTACTCTTCTCACTCCAGACATATTGCAGGCCAACAAGGTGTTATTACACCAGAGTTGAAGTGTGTTGCACATGAGAGGTGTACTCCCTCCTGTGCTCTGCTTGAACCTCTTGGGCTACATGTTAATCAAATTCTCAAGCTAAAAGTAAATATGGAAAGTAATACGAAAGGCATGATAGGTGGTAAACTTTGACCAATGTGAGTGAACCTGTTTTTGTATTCTGAAGCTTCTTTAAAGTCTTTTTGTCACAAACCTGTTCAATGGAATAACAGAATCCTCTGACGCTCCTGTGGGCTTAAAAGGCGTCTGTGTCTCCACAGCTCTTCATGAGGAGCCCTACATCCTGTTCTCAACAGAGAATAAGTCGATGCTTTGCATCAGGTGCTTCAGAGACATGCAAGTGTGAGTGAATCCACGACACAAAATTTGTCTGTCAGAAGTTCTTCTCTTCTCTTCTCTTCCCCTCTTAAATTAGGTGTTGTTTGTTTACCACAGGGAGAGTCGGACGCACTGCATTGATATCGAAACAGCTTATGTGCAAGGATGTGAGATGTTGGACCAGGCTGTGCTGGTGAGTGAGTCCTGTCTGTTCATCTACATATTTATGACATTCAAAATTTGGCATTATAAATAATTCAAGCACTCAGCAGTGGTGATGATTGTGAGATGCGGTGCAGGTGTGCTCAAAATTTGTTTCGCTAATTACAATGGACCTTGAATATATAAACATACATAACTAAACAATATGCTGAACATTTCTAAAATAAGTAGGATCAAACACAAATCATTTTCAGCACTTTTCAGTGCTTGTGTTAGTTTTGGTCCTCGGACAGCTACTGTATCTATGATTATATTTCCTCATTCTTCTCCTACGCATGAAGTACTGATAGAGCCTCTGATGATAAGTTAACATCAGTTTAGTAACCCACAGTGGCCTCTCCTTGACAGTGAGGTTCCTCCTCCTTTCTGCAGGTGGTGAAGGAGCTGCAAACTTCAACTCGCGAGGCGATCGTTCTGCTGAGAGCAATGATAGGAGAAGTGTGTCTGAATGTGGAGGAAGAGGAGAGCGCAATCTGCACGCTGTTCAACAGTTTGCAGGTTGTATAATGATACTGATGTGATATATTTCCCTCAACTGGTGTTTTTCCCCCAAAACTATTATATAACATTATCACGTTGTTCTGACTGTCCCTTTGCACGCCAGGTGGATTAAAAACACATTAAGTCTGTGTAGAAAGAGTAAATTAAACTGTCACCTACAAAAATGACTTTCAGTTTTCAGTTATTTTACTTTTCTTTGATTGTCAGAGCATTCTGGTGTTCACTGTGTAATTCTCTAAAGCAGTATGCGCAGTAGGTCACTATCCCCTCCACCTGACTCCATTAGCACTGCCTGGCCACTGGATGTCTCTGTTGATCTAATTGTGAGAAAATAGTGTGTTTTCTTTGCATAATGAGAAATCCAAAGGAGCAGACACCAAAATGTGGAATTTACACCAATTTCTTTCCACAATCTTGAAAATTCATTAGGTATTAAAGAGCTTAAGGCCGTTTTCACAGCGGTGTAAGGAATAAAAGGGGCTGTTTTCTCTGTTCTCATCTGACAGGAAAAACTAGCAGAGAGGAAGAAGATTCTGCTGAAAGCAGCTCAGAGGTAAAATAAAATAAAGATTTACAGTTCTTATATAAAAATGCTCCTGTGTTGCCATAAAGCTCACGTCACATTATTTACCAAACTGAATGCTATTATCCTGCTGTCAGTAGGTCATTTGATACGTTTTTTTTTTTTTTCCATTGTATCATGCTGCATTGTACTCTGGGTGATGAATAGCAGCACCCTGTTTGCTCTGGAATAATCTCTCCTCACCAAACACATTTTCTTGGGTGATTTTCATTTTAACAAAGCATGGTACTGAATTAAAACCACTTCAGTAGGATTACAGATTGCAGCCAGTGGTTGCAGCTTGTGCCTGGATCCAATCAATGAAAACGAAGCCAACTGAAAAGTATCAGTATGCAAACATACAGTATGTATATTATATATGTTTTCAAGTCCATAACAACAGCAACTGCTGCAGGAAAGCCTGGATGCAGTCAGCTGATTTCCTCCACTTTAAACTGAGGCACATTTAGCACCTACTGCAGGGCCTAATGTATCCATTAATATGGTGTGAAGCTGTTTTCAGCACAGTATACTGTCTTGAGAATAAGATCTAAACTTTCTTTTTTCCATTTATGGCAGCCATCCACTAAGTTACTCACTATGCAGCTGCTTGTGTGCAGTCACAAAAAGAGATTAAAACAAATTACTTTGCAATAACAGGCTATTGTTGACCTCCCAAACCACTAATTTAGCATGAATGCACAAGTATCCCCACATGCCTGTACAAAATTTCCTCTATATTAATGGAATAATTAATAATTAATAATCTTACAACGTCCCTACAGTAATCATTAAAGTTTGATTTAATGTCACCTAAGGTTTTCTCGCTAATTAGTCTCAAGAACAATTATTGCACATCAGTTAAATTTTACTAACGATTGATGACTAATCACTGAAATGTGTATTATTTGAAGGCAAACAGACTCAGCAACAATTCAAGATGCAAAAAAATCAGAATGAGAACCATTTCCGAGCACTTTTCTTTTTCAGTGTGTGCTCTGTGTATACGTGTGCGCAATTGAATGAGAACAATTTTGTGTATGTGAGTGAGTGTATCACATTGCGCTCTGCGGGGATCTTTAATGATATTTTTTGTGCCCAGTGTCCTCCATCTCTCTCTCTCTCGCTCTCTGTCTTTCTCCATTGCCTGGAAGCCATCCAGTGACTGGGTTCCCGGAAAGGTGTTAAAGGCTATTTATGTCAGGCTTTGTGTGTCCTGTGCCTGTGTGTTGTTACAAGAGAAGACAGATAGATTAGCTTCTGGAAATATGGAGTATGTTGTTTGTGGTTGCACCTCCCTGAGCTGAATCCTCTGTGTATCTCAGCAGGCAGAGATTTGAAGGTGTAACGTTACGTGTTTGTGTGTGTGTGTTTGCAGTCAACATGAGGAGAAGGAGAAAGCACTAAAGGAACAACTGTCACACCTTACTGCTCTCCTCCCAACCCTTCAGGTACTGTAGGACACAATAAAGACCTGATAATGAATAATAATAACATATTTCTGGTCACAGCGATACTTCTATACGTTTACGGTTGGTTGTGGGGTTAATTTAATGCCTTTTAAATGCCATTCAGTCAACCTTTAACCTCTGATTTTTAGGTACACCTCGTCACCTGTTCAGCCTTCCTCAGCTCAGCCAACAAATTTGAGTTTTTGGATATGGGCTACGTGAGTACAGCCTCAAACAGAGCACATAAACTATGAACTATTTTTCATTATTATTGCATTTCATGAGTATTTTATGAAATATTAATACGGCATCACAGCACTGCAATACAAGTTGGTAAGAGAGGAGTGGGTAGGGGAGGGGAACAGTGAAAATATAAAACATAAAATATAAGCATGCTGTTATCACTGTGTATACTTTGATATATAAACTATGGATGACACTTCATTATCAGTGCCTACTGTAAGTCACAAAGAACTCTAAGTTTATCATGAGGAAGTTTTCCTGGCAAGAAGGAAGTTACAGTATTAGCTGGACTGAATTGGGCTTTAAATGGAGGCTGTCCATAATGTCTCAGTGAGGTGAAACAGGTCACTGAATCACACCCGGATGTTCTTGCTTACACAGCAACTCATGGAGAGGCTGAAGAGGATTGTAAAGCTCCCTCATCGACTGAGACCAGTGCAGAGCAGCAAAGTGAGTAGGAACAGCCCTCATGCAGAACTGGAAAAGGTTATGTTCAGACTTTAATCCACTGCAGTGCACCTGATTTTCTTTTTTGGCCTTAAAGCCCAGCCTCAACTTTTCTTTAAAGAAAAATGAATGCAGTGAGTTCTAATGGGACAAAAATCCAAAACAACCAGCAAAATGTAATAAAAAATGACACAATGGTTGTAAAAATGTCTATTTTTGAGTATGACAGTTCACTATTTACTTTGGGAACTGAATCATTTAAACTCATGGTCCACCTAATTCAATTTCCAGGAGAAAGATAGTAATTGGGCCTTGAGTTACTATTTATTTTTTTTAAATGTGGCCATGTATTTCTGCTAAGCATTAACTGCTGCAGTGTTTCTCCACACAAACCACTGTTGCTGCTGCTGATAACACCAAATTTAGTAAATGAAAAAGATGTTATAATCTTCAACGCTATAGGTTGTTGTCCAAAAACTATTAAAGATACATCAGTGAGCCACACTGCTGTACTGGGTGACAGTAGTCTGTTTAGAAACGGCTCCAAAGACTAATAACAGCGATCAAATTTTCAGTCTCTGAAGAGTAGTTCTGTGTAAGGCAGTTGCTACTGCACATGCATGACGGGAAAGAGGCTCTGTTCACATAGCTTTGCCAGCTTGTTGTGCTACATATCACAACCTCTTTACTTTGTACTGAAGTTGAGAAATTTACAATGTACAGTGTAGTACAAAAAAAGAAATAAGATACCAGATTTTGGATACATACACAATACTTGTAAGTAGGAGGAGTTCATTGTTGGTTTGACTCTGCACATGAAATTTACTGACAACAAGAAAAATATAGAAAATCACCAGCCAAATCCTTTAAGACACAACTTGATCTAATAAAAAAAGATCCCCTCCAGACATGCTGTAAGATGTATATAAAGTACTCTACTTTGAATATAATTTGTGTCTGATATGGTTTTAACACATGTTGTTAAAATCTTTAACATGGCATATACTCCTTCTCCCTCGGTTCAAGTTTCCACATCACACTTTTGTAAGTTGAATATTGGACCAGGATTGGCTTCTAAATGAGTCGTGATGTCACAGATCGTGCTCGCAGGCCCGCCCCTTTAAATCAGATATGACCACGGAGAAACTTTCCTCCTTCAGCAGATGAATGTGAAAACAGCCTTCTAGTGTCAAACTCTGCACATACATCATTCTGCAGGGTGAAGTCAAGTGCGGCTCAAACCTTCAACCTTAGGAACAAGAAAAACACTCCTTTTCTCCCAGTGTGAGACTAAATCTCTCTGTGATGCATTAGATCAACACAGACTACCGCAGTGAGTTTGCTCGCTGTCTAGAACCCTTACTGCTGATAGGACAGCGCTGCCCTCCTTCTGTCACCGGATCCACAAGTGTTGGAACAAGGTAAGATCATTTCCCTCAATATCAGTGTCCCTGCTGCCAAATATCTTTTAAGTGTAGTCATTAAATGATCACTTCCTGTAAGGTTTTAGTTAGCAATGTGCTTTTGTTGGCTGAATATCACCATGGCATCTTTTGGATCTTTCCAAGAAAGCAAAAAGTCCGGGCAGAAAATTTCACACTTGTGAAGAATCCAAACTCAAATTCCCCAATGGTTTGCAAGTACAGATGGTAGACAGCGATGACTGCAGAGAGAGTAAAGGAGGCGCCATGCTGAGTTCCACTATGGCAGTTATTCTGTCTGTAAGCTCTGTACACTGATATGTTTACGTAACTCACCTTGTTGCACGGGTGCTGGTCCTGTTTTAGAAAGCTCTGGTCCTGCTGTGGCCAGGCCATAAAACACAGCAGATAACATTCAGGAGATGGATGGATGAGTGTTGTGATGAGTGACGTTTTCAGTCTGATGTTTTTCTTAGATGTCAGTTGTTAAATTAGATTAGATTTCGCTGAATACCAAAAAAAAAAGAGAATTCTTTAACAATGCACTGAGAGAACTGGTTATATGACAACACACACACACTCCGTCCGATTTTTTTCCACATCAGTGTCTCCCAACTGTTCACAGGTCCTTAAGCCCACCCACTAATGCCAACATACTGACAACTCTGCTTTCCAACTTGTTCAGTGCCTTGCCAGTGCAAGATGCAGAGTGGGCAGGGATTGGTGGCCGGCCGACCGGCACTATTTTTATCGTAATTTCACAGAACTCTTCGGGATTCATTTGGAAGTTGGCACGCAGGAGCGGCCGGTCCGCTTTGTTCCAGGCCGCTGATGTCACTGCTTTAGCACGGGCAAAGTCTTTAACTGGCGTCACTGGTGGGAGGACAGAGGCTAGATGTGCAGAGGATGACACGTGTATGGCAGAGAGAGGATACATGCTTTAGGCAGATCTTCTGATGAATCCACACTAGGGAAGAAGTCAGGAGTAAGAGCCTACAGACTCCAGGTAAATTTCTGTATATTTTATCATTGAAGATTTATTCTCCTGTATAGAGTTAGACTAGAAACATGCATGTGTCTGATTCAAACACATCATGAGTATACGCCGTGTATTTTAACTTGCAGTGTAATCCCCCAATGCATTTATGTTTTCCAGTAGTACATCTTTGAATATGACTGTGGTGGAGATTCAAGTGAATTTGTTTTATAAACCAAGAGATCACAGATCTGCTGGGCTTTCTACTCACTTTTGAGAATTTCTGTTGATGCTGTTGATGAGAAGATGGTTACACAAGGTGCTTGACTTGTCCACTCCACACTTCCCTTCACAGACGGAGGAGGGAATGGGCTTTTTCTTACCGTATGGTACTTCAGAATGCCGCCCACACGGCGTAGCCTCAGAACGTCTGTTGCGTTGTTGTGTCTGATACATGCTGAATTGCAGTCTGTGAGCTTCCCCCACTAGTCAGCCGATAATGCAGGATGCAAACCCGGGCAGGGATTGGTGGACGGCCAGCTGGCCCTATTTTTATCATAATTTCATAGAACAGAACAAGTACAGCCATGTTCTTTCATGCAACTGATGCTGCTGCTTTAATACTGGCAAAGTCTTTAATTGGTTGTGTAGGGACATAGTCTGGAAGCTCAGAGGACAATATTTGTATGGCAACGTGAGAGGGATGTATTCACACCTAGGCTATTGTAGAATGGCTTCAGGGCATTTATGCTGTGTGAGGCATGAAGCCAGGACTCTTGGTGAAGGTGATGGTGACGAGATTTGAGTGTTATGAGTGACAGCACAAGCTCTCCTCACTGTCACGCATGTTGATTCACTTCAGACACATGATACAAAGAGCAGAGACTGAGCAGCGTTTTACTCTGTTTCAGAACTGGTTCGTTTTAAACATGAACGGTGTATTTATGGTGAGACAGAAGGCAAAACTCAAAGGTGATGAGTTAATGTTCATTTCATTTAACAGAAAAGTTTCACTGTGTGCAGTGTGAACATTTTACCTCTTTACCCAACTTTTTATGCAGAGATGGAAACTACCACCGAGGTGTGCTTGAGTGAAGAAACTGCTCGGGGTCAGGTAGAAGAAGCACCATATCAGCAGTTTTAGATGACTGAGGAAACAATAAAAAGTAGCTTTTTGGGGTTTATATTAAACACAGTAAGCACAAAAATTAAACAATCAAGCAGAGATTAGATTGTTTTAGATTCGATAGTACCTCCACAAATTATAAAAAGGTTAGTCATTTATAAAAACGGATAAAATATTATTTATAAAGTCAAATGTAATAAAAATAATTTAACACGGTAACAGAAATTCAAGATCAGTGTGTTTTACATACAGTATGCACACAATTCCCAAATAATAGCAGTGACAGAAAGCTCTGGGAGCCAGCAACAGGTTCAAAATAATTAGAATTGCATTGTGTTCTGGGTGTTTTGAGCAGGGCTCAAGCAGGAGAAAAGCTGCGTATCTAAGTGTACTGGAATTATATAAAGTAATATCTGTACAGTGAGAACAGAGCCAGCGTATCGACCAATATGATTTTAACCCTTCTGTGTTAAAGAGACTTGATGGATGGGTTGGTGGAGAGTGATGCAATCAAATGTTAGAAACACAGTTATTAATGAGAAAAAAGGCAGTTATGATATTTTTTCACCTCACCTCAGGCTCCAGTCCCCTCTCTCCATGTCTTGCCACTCTCCGTCTCTCAGTGAGATGACCCAGGGCTCCGTTTTCGGACGAAGGCCCACGTCTCACCGCAACATCTGCACCAAGGTCCTCCTGGCTGAAGGAAGGGAGACGCCCTTCACCGAGCACTGCCACAACTATGAGAACACCTACAGGGTGAGTGCTTTTATCCAGAGCGTTTAAAATGTATTGCAAGTGTAGTAAAGTATGCAAAGGTCTTTATTTCCCCGTTACTGTAGAAGCTTCACCTCAGAGCAAAGTCACAGATTAGGACATTTTGTTACTGTGACCAAATGGAGACGTTTTTGGGAATAGTTTACTTGAAGTACTTTATGTTTTAAAAGATGAGTCCATAGCTAGTTTATGAATCAATTTGGATTCAGGTTATTTAGTACAGCTGCAGCAATATTTCTTCCTGAGGAGACATTGCTGATCCTCAAAGTACAGCAGTGAAAAGTCAGCAACATAAATTCTTCTGGGAACTCGTCCTCGACCTGTCGAGCGGGCAAGAAAGGTTTTTCACGCTCAGATGCACTTCACCTGGCATCTATACACCCATCAAATCTCTGCTGTTTTGAAGACATTGAAACACATCTCCAGCGTCATGTAGTATACTGTATCTGTGTGTTTCTAGAATCTCCAGACAGAGGTTCAGAATCTGAAGGACCAGGTCCAGGAGCTGCACCGAGATCTGACCAAGCACCACTCCATCATCAACACAGATAAAATGGGCGAGATCCTGGACAGATCGCTTCATATTGACAGCCAGATCGCTTCCCAGTACTCCACTGTGGAAACTATGAGAGTCATGTTTGAAGAGGTGTGCAGAGTGATACCTTGATGTTTTGACCTTTAGCATATACCCGTCTTTGCCAGACTCTTCTATATACAAAAGTTTCTACATTTGTCCTCAGTCAGTCCCCCTAGCTGCATACTGAAAAGTCATTGTTAACCATTTTTATAAATTGAGACTGCTAGGAAAGCAAACAGAGGGAAAAGAAAAGTAGCAAATGTCAATGTATCCCATGAGCCGACTGACTGCAGTTAACATGATATTTCACTTCATGAAAATCTTATCCAGTCTTATCTCATTTTCTCCACAGATGTGGGATGAGACTTTTCAGAGGGTCACTAATGAGCAGGAGATCTATGAGGGTTCGTCTTCAACAGTGGCAACAAAAATGTTAATTTATTGCTCAAACCTTTGTCTCTTTATATTTTGATGTTCTTATTTCACTCAGATTGTGTTTGTTTATTGCTTCTAGCCCAGCTTCATGATCTGATGCAGCTGAAGCAGGAGAACTCTTACTTAACCACTATCGCCAGACAGATCAGCCCCTACATCCTGTCCATTGCTAAGGTCAAAGAGAGACTTGAGCCCAGGTGTTGTATTCAGAGGATGTATTACCTTCATACTATACTCCATCTGCTGTCATATTAGTTGACTGATGACAGTGAATGGGAGCAAATGGAAACTCTTCTTGCCTCTTTGATATAAAATACCACTGCTTGCAGCATGGGGAGGGGGTATGTATTGAGATGGATAAAGAAAATGACAACAAAAAAATGTTGTCTTGTAAACAGTTGTGTGTTCTGTTGCCAGTTTTTCTTTTATTGTAAAGATGACATCCAACTAAAGTGGAGTTAGACATTTAAGGATACATCTGTGATATTTTATAATGTTCTTAATGTCAGTAAACCCCATGAAAAGATGAAAACCAACAGTTAGTTGTATCCTTTGTGTAGCTTATTTCTCTGAGCCATGGATGTTCATTTATTCTATATACTTGAGTAAATCCCACATACACCGTCCTGGCACCATAAACTCGATAAACTACAGCTCCAATGTTGTATTAATCCACAGCTGAAAATAGTACACAAATGCACTATTTACTTGAAAATGATGATATTTCAAAACGTATTTTCTAGGTTTCAGGAGCCTAAAGAGCACCATGATGACCGCACAGAAACAATGCTGAAAATCTATGAAGACAGCACAATGACCAAAGAAAGTCAAGACAG
The DNA here is from genome assembly GCA_038419695.1 of Scomberomorus guttatus. Taxonomy (NCBI): domain Eukaryota; kingdom Metazoa; phylum Chordata; class Actinopteri; order Scombriformes; family Scombridae; genus Scomberomorus; species Scomberomorus guttatus. The sequence goes on from CM076446.1 coordinate 28,831,256, forward strand.
GTATGAACTTTTACTGCCCACAACTTTAGTTTTTCTACATGTGAAGTCTTATGTAATGCAAAATTTAATAAAAAGTGTGCGTGCAGCTCCAGTACATTTAGGTATGGAAACATCCAGCCATACATTCAGCATAGAAACAGGTAGGTTTAAAAGCTACCCCAGTGCAGCAAAGATTTGATTGATTTGGGCAAAAAGTGTCAATTTTAACACTGTACTTCATATGACTATTTAAATTCATTATTTGTCTACAATCTTATGAGATTTCTGGCAGTATGATGAAAAAAGCTTGAGTTGTTGAGGAAATCTTTTTGCGGCTGATTTTATTTGCAGAGCTATTTATATTCTGTAGGGACAAGACTTATGAGCCCATGTGGGTTGAACATTCTTGTATGAATGACAAAAAAATCAATCAATCAACCAATCATCTTGTAAACACCCAAAATATTAAATGGAACAATGGGCCCAGGATTAGTAACAGTAACAGTATATAACCTAAGTCTTCAAAATAGTAACATTTATTGAGTATGTGTCTTTGTGTTGGATTTCGGAGTGAAGGACCTCATTTATTTTGCTTGACAGTGACAACCAGACCTGTGTCACAGACCAAGACAGAGACAAGAACAACCGCTCGCTGATTCTCGAGTCGGGGGAGAGCTCTGTCAAGACCAATCGGCCGGGCAGGCAGAGGGGCCCCGCGGAGACGTCCAGCCTCAATGAGATGCCTTCATAAACACCTGTCATTTGATTTCTGTCCCCCTCTCCCCTCTCTGCCCCTGTGCTGCAATTCCTTAATTCAGCTATAACAAGCCCAGGATGGTATGCGGCTTCCTCGGCTGTCCAGATACTGTACATAACATCTTCTCAGCAGCAGGGAGCTGTCAACAGCTCCAAGGTGGGAACCTTTGACAGACTCTGCCAGCACTAACTAGACATGGATACATGGAGGTCAAAGACATACGACAGCTTCATTGTTCAAGATAACGACACCATAAAGAATTGCTTTGCTATTATTTAAGAGCCATGAACTGCTTTAATGAGAGATTTGGAGTGGAGTGAACAATATCATATTTGTCTTTTTGTTGTTCTGTTTGTGCTTTGGATGTTAAAATGATAAATATGCTGAGAGTGTGAATTATCTCTCTGTCTCGCTGCCTTTTTTTTTTCTTTACAGTGTGTCTGGAATAGCTTTTTTGCAGTATCTATTCTTTGCATAAAACATTTTTTGGAGGCTGGGGGCTTATGATGGATGACTGCCCAGGTCTGATTCCCTAGAAGATTGTTGAACCAGTGTGACAGCACAGATGGAACACAGCAAATGCAATGATGTGTGTGTCGTTCCGGGTGTCAGTGTAGGTCACATGTTGTGTGTCATGTGTATCAGCCCATGCATCAGTCCCTTTCAGAATAAGGCCGTCTTCTCCAGGACGGTGCCGGCAGTTTCCTGCAGCTTCTACATCTACATGCAAAAAGTGGAAAAGCTGGAATTACAGAGGTGTGTGAATGTAACTGGCCTCGCCTCAACCCCGCTCTCCTGTTAGTTTTTTAGAGTCCACACTCATACTCAATATGCCAGCCTACCAAGGTACTGTGCACTGCTGTAAGAAATATATTCCTCTTAGTTTCGCCCTCGACTTCATCACATCAGTGTCAGCAGCATGCTTTAAGACATTTACCCTGCAGGAAATCAGCAGATAACTGTCCTCCTCTCTCACTTCCCCTCTCCTCCTTTCTCCTACACTTGTACAGTATATTCTGCTTAATTGATCTGGTTGGTATTTTAAACAGATCCCATGTTGAAACTGACAAGAAGTGGAACATAGAGGCATTTACCCTACCGCTGCAAAGGCAGGGGGATCTGGAGGAGCTGCCATATATCACCAGAAAAAATTGAATTTGAATTGATTTCAGGAGATAGTGTTGCTACGAGTAAAAGCTTTTTTTGAAGGACTTTTTATTCTGCTGAGAAAAACAACATCTTTGAGAAACACACAGGAGCGATTCAAGGTGAAACCTCCCCACCTGCTACCAGCACACAGACAGGGACGGCCCATATTCTTGGCACAGCTATGGATAATAATGAGGACCTAGACTGATGGCTTCAGCAAACAGAAGGAGAAGGTTATTTACATTATATAGACGGAGCTAAAGTGGGTTTGTTCAGCGCCACCGCTGCACAGAAAATATTGGGGTCATGCTGGCCTTAAGGAACAGTCCTGCTCTGCAGAGGAGTCAGAGGTGCAGATTCATTAAAAATACATTTGTGACAGCAGAGTAACAAATGGCTGTGCCTCTGCTCGGGTCCTGTACTCCCTCCCCATGGTCATTCATCATCTGCACTCATCGAACCACCACTGTTCATTATTCTCTCTCTCTCAGTCTCTGCTGTGCTCCCTCACCTATTGCCTGAGGGGGGAAAAATAAAACTCCGAAGGTTATTTCACTCCAAGAAAAAAAAAAGTTCTTTTTTAGAGGCATTCATGGTACAATTGGAGGTAAAGTTCACAGAGCGATGGCTCTCATTTGTTTAACAATTAAGACAGGACACGCCGTTGCTCCGTTCCCTTTACAGCAGGTGCCAGCGTAGCCACTGAAGGAAGAACGCTGCCTGCAAGGCTCCATTTTTTTAAACTCTTAAGTCTTCGTCACATAATTGAGAAAAATACCATTAAAGATAGAAGAGAAAGAGAAAGATAAGATAAAATGAAAGTTTAATGATCTCCATGGAAAAATTGGGTCACTGAAAAAATAAAAGACGATCGCATTTAAAAGAATACAATTAGAGCAAATACAGCAGATTGAGGTAAAAAAAAAAAATGCAAATGGTATAATGAGGATGAAAACGTTACATGCAGACCTTCAGTCGTTATGTGCAGTAATGATACAGAACTCCAATTAGCCCTAAAAATTCTTAATGACTTAAGACGGATTTACAGGTTCATATATTTTTATAGATTTTTATATTTGGATTATCGATTGACTCTCTGTATTGCAGGTTAACTTGATCTTAACACCTGGTCCCTGGATGGTTTTCAGGCTCCAACTCTCAACCATGTTTGTTCTCAGAGTTGTTGAGATATTGCCATGTAGAGCACCATCACTAGCGTTGATAAGCATTCCTCTTGAACCAGTAATGATGACAAGACTTATATGAAAGAGCACTAGCATAAAGCTAATCAGATATCACTTAATAATTTTGGTTTTAGTGGTTTAGTTTAGAGTAAACTGTTGCATGTCATTGAAAGTTGCTGTGATCTGTGCTTGACACCGAGGTCTGTGGTTTAAAATCATGCACATGCGGATACTTTGATTGTTTTAATCAGCCTGATGAGCTCTAAATTAGCTTTGTGGAATAACTCCAGCAAAGTCCAGCCTTCAGAAATGCTCCCCAGAAAGCGACAAGCACTTTTTTGAGGTTATTTTTTTTCATTTTATACAAAATGATCAGTTCCTCGCCTAATGGTGGGGGATTTGTTGGCCCCCTTCTTCGCTGGCTGCTGTGGACTGGAGGGTAATTGGAATCAATTTTGATGGCGTTATCGCTGGTGACAGATGCACAAGGCCGCAGTGTGAAAAGGTCAAGGGTTGAGAGAGCCCTCCCAAGAGGCTCTAGATGCTTGAGGCATAAAAATGTCATCCCTGAATCAATTCCACATGTGAACACTGGTTTAATCTCGGAGGTGTTTTGAGCTTGACTGCTGTAGTTTTCTTACTGCTGGCCGCTGAGCAGCTTCAGACAGAAGGTAAAGGTTCAGTAAGATGTTCAAGATATGGAGACGATTACTCTTTTCACAGAGATCTTTCCATCTAAGGATTCCTGCTGAAAACCTCTCTGATTCTCTCCCCTGTGCACCTAAACTCAATTAGAGACATGTAGGTCAAAGCATGTCAATATTCTTTATCACTCACTGCTACCATGCTGTATAATTAACCCAGGAGTCATAGCCAAGGGTTTCAATTTGACCCCAATAGCTCTAAGGGTCATATTTTTACTCCTATCCTCTTGGCGAAGTATGTCAAGGATAAAACAGGATATTTGCATTTTCTTTGCATTTATTTATTTGTCTATATATCTTTTCTGAGAGTCAAGAAGGAAAACAGAGGATTTGTGAGAGGAGATGGGGGAGAAATAACAGAAAGCACTTAGAAAAAAAAATAATAGAAAAGAAGTATCAAGGTACACATAAATCCTCCGTAACTATAAGTATGATAGTCTTTGTTCAATAAACATTAGGAATTAAAGTTGTGGGCGTATGAGCGTGGTATTGATTTTTATCATAGAATATTACAAGAAACCTGCAGCTAAATTATTTATTTCAGGCACCTCTGTCACTCGTCATATGTGCGGTGGATTTTCTATATCACAATTATGGAGAAGTAAAAGTTGTTAGTCTCACCGTCTCAAGAATAAACAACATAAATTCCTTTTAAAACAATCTATTGGCCAATTTGAGAAATATTGGTCTCCTCAAGATGCTGTAAATAAAACAGTTCTTATTGTGTTGGACGTCTGCAGTCCTGAAGCTGCACAAATTCATTCTCTGAAAACCTCTCAAGGGATTGTCACTAATGCAATAACAGAGCTGTAAAATTGAGTTCCTTTTATTGCATTGAACAACAATGGCAGCGAGCGAGCGTGTCCTTGACTCAGAGGAATCACAGGTGTGAATCTGAGGATGTGTCAAACCTGCATGCATGCAAGACTCAGGAGAGGCAGCCCAGCAGCTCCTTATTAATCAACAGCTTGTTGGGCTGCTGGCCATGCACTCCTGTTCCTCTCCTCCCCCACCTTCTTCTTTCTTTTCCCAATCCACCTTCACCCCCACCATCGTCTTCCTCCATCTCTACTCCCCTCCTCCTCCTCCTCATCCTCTTCCTTTTTTTTTTACAGCCACAGCATCCCATGCTGGTGAGGAGCTCAGCACAAATGAATCATTAACAGGTTAGCTACTGTGTTAATTAAGACCTCTCTGAGATGCTTTCTCAAGTTTAAAGAAAGACACAAAACACAACAGGATTTAAAAAGAAAATTGCAGAAAGAATAAGACTATACATTGATTACTGTCAACATTTCCAACACAATATTCTGTTCCTGCTTTTGGACCAATTTGTCAAATGCCTGAAACATCTTACTTAGTCAGAGCAACCAAATTAACTTAAATTCCAATGATGAGAAACCTGCTTAAGATTCTTGGCAAATTACTGCAACCAGTAAATGTGTTTCTCCTTTTACATCTTGTTTTTTCTGTGCAGTGTCTTGCAGGTTTATTGGCTGACCTACAGTATGGCAACCAATATACTGTAGATGTGCAAATATCAATGCAAACTGACTCTAGAGGCTCTGAATTCTTCTTTTTTATGGGCTGGAGTTTGGTTGTGTTAAGTTGTTTATGGATGTAAGAGTTACTGTATCTTTCTTACTGTTTCTTTTAAAGAGAAGAGTTCAACACTGTCAACTATATTTTATTGTTGACAAAAGACAGTTTATTTTAAATTATGTTTGTTATGTTTATGTTTTGGTGCTACTGTGCACTATAGCTTACATAAAGTCTGATTATTACAGGGTAACAATTTATTTTATGGGTCTGTAATTTTTGAATAATTTACAAATAATTTCCTGTAACTTTCCTGCATAGAACTATGTAATTTGATGCCAATTATAGGGAAAATACTGTAGTATTTCTTTAAAAGAAAAGTCCCATTTAAACCAAAGTAAATATTCATTGATTATTCACTTGTGGTTGGAAATTTATTCTCCATATACAGTTGAATCATGTGCTTTCATACATTTTACACATTTTTTGCATGTTCAGCTGACCCGCCGCGCATTGACTGAAAGAGTTTTTGCCAGCAATTACTCAGAGTTAATTAACTATAAGTGTACTAATTGAACACTGTCTCTGTTTTTTCCTATAATTAGCCACTAAGTATTTAATTCTTTTAAACTTCCTAGTACAGTTAGATATTATACTGAGTCAGTTTGTGATGCATTGCAATAGTTAGATAGAAAATTACTGTTCCTGCAACACTTTTTGACAGCCTGCCAGACAATGAGCATACACTTGTTGCTTACAGAAAAGGTGGATGTGTACTTTTTTTTTTTTTGACATCAAAACAAAAAATTAAAAATCTGCTAAAACTTAGATAAGTAAAAATGATTGGGTTTCTGCTTATGGATGTGTACAAGATTGCTGTTGCTGCTGCAGTAATAGAATTTCCATTCATGTTTTATTAAGAGACCCATGGGGCACAATATACTGTACAAACAGATGACAAGGCTCTTGCCTCAAGGGCTTACAGCTCCACAGCCACACACACTTGAGGACAATAAACCATTCAAACCAACTAGAGTTACCGCCTTGCAATAATGAAAGCCATCAGGGAGAGAGACCTTGACTGCAAGTTCACAAGCTGTGTGTACTACTTTAATATTTTTATATAATTTATTGGGGAGCCCTTGTTTTCACCTGGGGTAAGATGAAATATGAAAATCAGGTGTGTTTTATTCCAGGTGCATGCATTATTATCGCTCTAATTACTCTTGTTATATTTGTAATGTGGGAGGCAGCAGGCAGAATATAAATCTTTCACTTTCATGAGACTTTTTTTCCCATATTTTTAACATTTTAAATCAAGTGCACAGGTGCTGTTGTGGTGTGAATTGTACCTACTGGTTAAACTGAGTTTTGACAAGTTTTAGGACTCACTGAAAATGGGTTAAAACTGAAGGTGAGATGTCTGTGGGAATATGGACAGCTGGCTGCAAAAAAGGTAGAAGATAAATGTCTTGTCTGGTTAGATAAATAAAAGCAGGGCAAGTGGACTTCTGAGATGAGCAGGGGGAGAAAAAACAGAGTGTGTGACAGAAAAAGAAAAAATACATAGAAGAATAGAAAGAGACAAATATGACGAGTGTGACTTGACAGTCTCAAAATGCTTCATATTACTGTGCATTCAGATGCTGTTTTAATGTAAAGTTATTAAGTTTCATTCTACAAATGTTCTTCATCATTTTTCTTTATTTTGAACAGGTAAAACTTGCCTCATAAAATTCCAAATCAGAAGCAAAGTTGAAAAGAAAAACTCACAACAACCAAAACAAATTGTGACAAATATGATCAATCGGAAAAAAAGGGACATTTTGAAAAATCAGGACCAAAAAGGCAGAACATGAAAACATGCAGCCCACATCTTTTCTTTTACAGCCTTGACTCAGTGAAAAATTTCAGTAGTAGTCGTTACAGTGTTAATATCTTTTAAGATCATTCAGCCTTGTGCCTTTGAATCTTATTTTTCTCAGAGCATAAATAACATTTAACTGAAGCAACTACAGCTACAATGTCTGCCTTATTTTAGGATATGTCCACCTTATGACGAGGATTGTTGAACAGCATGAGAAAAACAGATACAATTTCTTGTCACGTTAGCAGACACTTTTACAGTTTCCAAGAAAAATAATATTTAATACAGATATCAAGATAATAAGACTTGTTTAAACTCTACATGATGACTTTTTACAGTACAATATTATCTTGTAGTAGCATCTTACAGGACGTCATTTAGCTTAATTAGACCCTTTTGTATTGCCTATTCCTACCTACGGTGTTCCAAGTGCAAAATTTTAGTTTTTTAAAATTATTTTAATAATACTTTATTTTACAGGTCCTTTAATTTTATGACAAATTTCTGGAAAGTTTTGATGTAATTTGCAGGTATTTAACGGTTAATTTGTAGGACATTTTAATAAAAGGGTGGTGCAGTTTGGTAAAAAATGTTTAAAGTGTTGGGTTGGTTTAGTTGATAAGTACAAACTAATTATATTGGGGTTCCTAGTTATTAATGTGTAAAAATTCTTAATAAATGACTGAATACAGTATTAGTATTGGTATATTAGATTCTTTCTTAAAAAACTCTAAAAGCTTTTAGGAAATTGTTGAAAAAACTACATGAAACTACAACTCACCCAAAATAACCTTTGTTCCCCATTTTATAATTTGTACCAAACTGCACCACCCTTACTATGAAATGTCCGTTAAGTACCTGCAAACTGCTCTGAACATTTCCAGGAAATTAGTAGAGAATTAAGGGACCTGTAAAATAGTGTTACCACTATTTTCTATTAACAAAAAAAAATAAAAAATTGCAAAAAAATTGCAAAAACGAATGTTACTTTTTTGCAGGTGTTTCTTAATCCACAATCATCTGCAAGCAACAAGCAGCACATGCTTGCTTATTGTCTAATGTCATAAAAAGTGCAACAAACTGCAGCTGCGAATTCTGACCATCTGTCAATTAAATGGACATAATGTTAAATGGACATTATGTGGTACTGCAGTGACTTAGCAGAGGGTTCTTAGAGGCTGACTGGGTGTGGAGCTAGCAGGGTTACGTCATCTCGGCTGCTGTGTCTCATGTGCATTAACTGAATGAAGGTAAAATTACATGAGGTATGTCAGCAAATAAGGTGCCTCTTATGATCTATATGACTAAAGAACCAAGATACTGCAACTGTGATCATTTAATGTAACCATAATGTGACCAATGTACCTCATCTCCCAACTGTCACATAGGTCATTGTGATTTCAAAACAGGAACTTCAAACTTGTAACATTTTCAAAAGAGAACTGACTGTAAAAGATCCAAATGATGCAACAAGTCGGGCACATTGTTCTCTTTCCTTGCACTCTAACCGCTATCACACATTAAAAGTTCACATTTCATTCAGATCTGAATGAACAATGAGCTGCTGCAAATATCAAACGTGAACATTTCAGGGTTTAAAACCCTTCATTTAACATTTGTAATGTGAAAAAACTGCCATGTTTGTCTCCTGTCTGTATATAGTAGGAGCAGATCAACAGCTACAGCATGTGGTTTTACAGTGAGAGTAGTGATGACAGCCTAGAGGCCCTTCACTTGTATTGACAATAAGTATAAAAAAATACCAATTTAAAATGGTTTTAATGGAGAGAAAATAATTTTATCTACACAGTGGATCAGTCTTTACTTGATCAGTACAAAATTCTTCATGTTTGTATGTGTATTTCTGTAGTAACAGTGCTAGTAGTGACAGTAGTCTTAATAATGACTTTGCATAGATCAACATCAAGCTACAAGCTACCATGAAGTTCTTGCTCGATTTTGGTCATCGTGTTTTCAACTCAGTCAAAAGATTTCACAGCTCTAATAAGATGAAAAAGTACAAAAGGCACAAAGTAGCATCTACAGCATGACACTGACATTCCTTTCAGTTCTCTTCTGTAAAAAAAACTGACTGAGCAAAAACTAATTGGAGGCTAATAATTACATACAAGGAGCAAGTAGTTTTACAGAACACAAAGAGAAACAGACTCTTAATTCCTGTAAGTGCCACATTTGTAAAAAATGACTAACTTGGAAAAACATAAACTGACAAACAAACAACAGTTCCATTCAACACTTCTCTACTAAAAATAGTAGGCGGCAACAGCAGTAACACAGCATGGGGTCGTAGAACAGTATTTCCTCTGCATTTATTCAGCAGTGATGTGTCAGCTCAGCAAAAAACATTACCACCTTTGGAGCAAATATGACATTAAAATGGATTTGATTACACCACATTTCACTCTAAAAACCCAAACAGAGTTTGTGATTTACCATTATAATAGTATTCAATTTGTTTTCAGTGCTGCAATCTGCAGCAGACCAACTGTACAAAACACAGGGAGCAATGTGGAATTGATTTTAAAATTGCCCCTAAGCATTGTACTGCTGCATAAAAAGTCAGAGGAAAACACTGCATTGTTCACCGCCTGGCTCTCTCAGTATGTGCGGGCTGGTTTGCTGTCTTGGGCCTGGTTGAAGGGATTTGCTGGGCTGGAAGACTCATCCTGTGGGTCAATGGACTGGTAGGCGTCTCTGTTTCGTGATACAGAGGGGAAACCTGCAGAGACAAGCCAGAAGTCTTCAACAAACACAACCCCCGCCATGCAAATGTATGATTCATAATCATATTGTCGATATACATATTGAAACTGCTCATGCAAAGAAGAAATACTTCTAAAAACCTTACTCAAATGGGGTTTCACACTAATTTCTCACAGATTTTCACAGATTTATGACACATTTGGGCAGATTTGTTATCTTGACTTGAGCATCTGGCCCCCTCTGGATAAATAATGATTACACTGTTGGAAACTGTCTTTGCCAACATCAAGTAAAGCACACACTGCCTCTGATGAATGCTGGACTGAGAAAACAGAAAATTACATTCAAACCAGCTCTCTGAGTGGCGCTGAAATTCCTCCCATTTCATCACTCTGACAATGAATTTTAGAAACCACAACTGTCTGAACTGATTGTACTGCGGCTACTTCGAGGACAGTTTGGCCGCAGGAACAGACCATCATCCATGATTTGAGATGGGAGTGTGAATCTGATGTGAGTCTAAACAAACAAGTAATCCATAATCTTTGGAACGGTTTACACTGAAAACCTGCTCATACAAGTTCCTGGGTGCATTATACCTCACATATACTTTATAATTAATTCTATAAAAGGCAGTATACTGACATAATCCATCTGAAATATCTATGATTCTCTACAACAAACAGCCCCAAATCTGTCATGGCCAGAATACAAATGACACGTATTCAAAAGTTCAGAGACCTGCACAAAGACCTCCATTATTGTGATAAACATCTAATGTAACTCATGCAACTGTGATATTTTTTATTATATTTTATTTAAAAGCATAAAAATATACAAATAACTCTAAGGGACTGCATCATGTTGAGCTCAACAAACCTTAAATCACACATCTTTTTCTAAGTAAAAATGCAGCCTAAGCATGCAAACATGTCACAGTCATTGTCTATTATGAGTCAACATTATGTTGACTTTAATTAGGCTCGTTTGAGAATGTGCACCATCAGGCAGCTCTGCCTTAAATATTGCCTTAAATATATGCAAACAAGGAGACACAAGCACAAATGAGGCGTCTGGAGAGTAAAAATATGAATAATACATAGATGAAAACTTGCAGAAACATATAAACACATATAATACAATAGATATGAATACAAACAGACAGTGCTGACAAACAGAGCTATGCAGGTAGGTATGGGAAGGTAATGAGGACTGATGGAACAGACAGATGAGAAGACAGATGCACATACACAAATACAAAGAGGAAGATGGAACATTAACAAAATAATAATTGGGAAAGAAATGTCAAGAAAAAAAAAAAGAGTCTCTTTCTTTTTTTGTTCCAGCAGCCTGATTGGTAATCTTACTTCCTGCATGGAAGAGGATGGAAGAGGATGATTGGAGGAGAGAAACGGTAAAAAGGGAGAGGCCGGGAATCAATAGCGGCGGCCAATAAAGGCACTGTCAGCACTATCCGTAGTGCATCGACTGTCCACAGAGGTCTCAAAGTCTGAGAGGTGGAGAGCAGCAGCAGCAGCAGCAGCAGTGGAGAAGAAAAGAGAAGAGAAGAGAGGACAAGACAAGAGAAAAAGGACAAAAGACAAATGGTGAAACCATGACAAGAATAACAGGAGACAACACGAGTTCACTTAGAAAAAACATGACAGTGCAGTGTGATGGACAGCAGGTCAGACTGTGAGGTTACAAATAATGGGAAATTTTGATTTTGACAAATTCTTACACATGAGGATTTCACAATAATTGACTGAGAATGATCAACTGCTAAGTCCTGCCATCCTTAGTTACTGTTGCTATGCAGGTCAAGCCTTCTGTTGTAGAAGATTTTACTCGAAATTAGTGGTAATTTTTTTTAAACAATGGGGTGCATGATTTCAGGCAGAAGGAGACAAAATCAGACTTGTCATTCTTAGCCGGCGACCGTCGATTTTGCTGAAATAACAGCCGCCGCTGGCAGATGTTAGCAGCTCACAGTGGATGTTACAGTCATGAACAGAGCTTTTCCTAATGTCACGTGTAAGTAGTTTGCTAATGATAAGCTAAGAGGTGCAAAGATCTCTTTAAAAGTGGTTAATGTTAGCACTGTAGGTAGTAAGCTAGTTTGCTGCTTATGTTACAGCAGACAAACACACAGTTTAATCCGTTCCTCACAGTTCTGTGGTTGTGTTTTTTGCTAAAAGCCTCAAAAAAAGACACAACCTTAAACTTGTATATTGACTATTGCTCTTACCACAGCCCCACGCTTGCTGCTTCAGCCTGCTGTGAAATCCAACGCTTGACAGAATCTGCCATGTCTAGTTACGACTGCTAAAATATGACGTGTGATTTCTCAGTCTCCCAGCCTTTATTGTATTAAGCAAACGTACGAGTGAGACCAAATACACAAACACAAAATGATTTAAATGACAGAAGAGTGCCAGCAATTAAGACACAGGGAGCCTTGGATACCTGAATCAACAATTCACTCAGATGCACTTGATTGCCTCTGGTTCCCAAAGTGCTGAGTGCAGCAGGGAACCATGTTAATGCCAGCTACGCAATCAGACAGCAATTAAAACATGCATTGTGTGAAACCAACATTAGCGACATTCATCCGTCGCTTCACAGTCAATCACAGTCTAATGGATACACCTGCTGTGTGTATGTGGCGATTCATCAATATTCAATTATTCTCAAACATACAAATCAGGAGATGTATTTTGTAAACTGTGGTGCTTTGCGGCAGCGCAGGAGAAATTGTCTTACTTTTCCCAGTGTGTAAATTACTATTTAAGTTATATTATTGTTAATACTAAAAATACGTCTTTTTAGCTTTATACCCCCACCTCCATGTTTATTTTTGTCATTCTTTTTACAAAGGCAAACACTGTGCACGTCTGGACAAGAGGACAAGAAAAGCTGACTGTCCCCATGTGGAGCCATTCTCCTCACTGCTACCATCAAATCATACACAGTAAACGATGAATAAAACCACTTCTGCTTAATCCAAATAGATGATTTTGTAGGATTTAAGAGTCCAGCAGACATCGCAGCTCGGTGGTATTTCTGATGGTCCTGCTCTCAGCAGGGCGAGTCCAAGTCCACAAATCAATGACTGCACATAGCTAATCAAAGAGCACATCTTCAGTATCTCCTGACTAGTCAGTGGAAGAAGTGTATTTATCGTTTGTTTGCTCACAGGGAGAGAGCTATACACTCAACGGTCAATAACATCACAGCATCTCTATTTCTGTGGACAATCATGCTGCTCCAGTACAAACTCTGTTTATTTTCACATCACTCCTGAGCTATTTTTCTATCATGCCACATCAGACGTTTTTCAGCTCGCATGGATCTATAATGTTCCTTCATGCAGAATAAATCTGAGTCAAATTGGTGGCCGGGATGAGACACAACTGTTATAAACAACTCGTGGATAAATGATTTCCTTGCCCAGTCGAACTGCAGCTCCGATATTTCACTGCATTTAAAGTCTTGTGACTGTAACTAATTACTTTGACTGTGGAATCATCTGCCAGTGGTTTAGCAAAGATTCTTCCCAGTTTGTGCTGCACTTGGCAGGCCTTTTGTGACAAACAGCATAAAACAACACGGAGGGGAATCTCAAAGCACCCCTGGACGCATCACACTGTACCTCCAGCTCATGTTTTTTTTTTTTTTGTGGGGAGCGGGAAACCTGAGATACTTTAGATAATTTCTCACCGGTTCCAAATTAAAGCAGACTGTGAGATGAAACCCTGAGTTCAGTCATATTTTTTGTGTCATCTGCTTCTCAAAATGAAATTAGATCACACTCAGTTGACTTCTAATTTATTGGAAGATAGCATAATTTTCCACTGTAAAAATCTAATTTTTGGAAGCATCCAGAGCTAAAATCTGCATTACATGAACCTAACTATCCTCAGTGCCACATGACAACATCTTCAGAGGCCCAGAATCTCCTTATCTTACTGTAATTGAATGAGTGAGAATCATCACTCACCAAAGTTGACGTTGTAATCTCCTCCACGTTCCCGGTACATTTGGTAGACAAAGAAGCAGGACGCAGGTTTGAGCAGCAGACTGAGGATGGCCATCCCTGCACTGAAGCGAAACACGTCACGTCCCCTTTCTGCAGCGTAGTCATTCAACGGGTAATAGATCCCAAAATGGATGATGTCGGTCAATATCGTCACGCTCATCCCCATCAGAAACTGCAGAGGAAAGGACAAAAGACAGAGACAGACGTCTTGTTTTAATGGACACACATGGTATATCAGGCTTTTATGATTTATTGTATATGTCAGCAATGAAAAATTATGCTGCATGGAAAAGATTGCAACGTACAGTACTGTGTGTGGTAAATAAAGTCATTACAATGCTGAAGAAAAAAGCTTTCTGAGGGGAAATGAGAGAAAAATCTAACTGTAAACACACTGGAAATAAAGTGATGCCAGAATGTCAGACTGACGATTGCAGGCAGCGAAGAAGAAAGAAGGAATAGAAAACACCTTTGGCTTCTTGATGAAGATCAACTCTTTGAAGTGTACTATATGTGTATCACCATCATTATCATATCATCTAGGACAGTCATTAGCATCAGAAATAAAACTTCAAAAGCCAGAAATGTGACTTATATATGTGACTAGTCGACACTTGAAAAGATACACTGAACTCATTTTAAAACACTTTCCAGATATTGGAGTTAATGCTAAAAAAAAAACATGCAATAGGCTTCACAGCACACGAGGAAGCAGGACTATCTCCTGTACAACTGAGTGAATGAGAGAGTGGCTTTGAAGATAGATGCATTGTGAACCACAAAGAATTCATTAGGTATTTTTTTTCAACTTTCTTTTCTCTCTATTGCCAGCTCAGTCCACAAGGGATCCTGGTTGTAAGAAAAAGTAACACTGGACTTTAAAGCACAAAAGGCAAAAGGCCTGATGGCAATAGGTGTCACAGCTTCAATCCAGTGACACTCAGAATCTATTACTGTCAAAAGTGTCATTGAGCAAGAAACTGTGGCTTCCTTCTCACTCCAAACTCTCCACTGTGGCGTATTTGTCTGGCATGTGACACACCTTCACAGCCAGTGTGGCGATCTGACACACTCTGAAAGGCACAGCTACTGTACTCCATGCTGAATTAAGAGAAGGCTATCTTTCTGAAAGCGACGCTCACAGATTGGCCCAGATTCCACAGACAAATAGGTTAGCACGGATACGCAGTGCTGTGCCTTAGACTCCTGTACGTGTCACATGATGGCAAGATTACAGCATGCGTGAAGGAATAAAGGCAAGGGCTCACCATGAGCACGGCATCGATTGAGTCCCTCTGTGCAATGGCCCAGATCCCGATGGCTAAAACAGTGAAGTTCCCCCAAGCAAAGGAGGAGGGCAGCCACGCCATGCACCCCCTGTAGCAAACACATATTTTAGACACTCAAGGTTTGATTACAGAAAGTATGGGAAGTGCATGTTAAAAAGTACTGTAGGCCTGAATCGTGTGTGTGTGCGTGTGTGTAAGGTGCCAGAAGAGGAGAGAAATTCCTCAGGTTTGTGAAGAAAAAAAAACCTGTGCTCGTCGTCACACTCACCATACTGTAAGTAGCCAGTGCACCAGTACTATGGCCTATAATAGAGAACAAAAGACAACAGTTGAAAAGACATTTAGACTTGTTAAGGACTTTTTAAGCTGGGGTGATTATTCAATTAACAAAATTAATCACCAATAATTTGATAAATCATTTGCAGACCAAAAACTCCAAACATTCTCTGGTTCCAGCTTGTTCACTGTGCAGGTTTCCTGCTTTTCTCTGTTTTATATCATCGATGTATTGAATCTCTTCTGAGTTTTTTAGTTGGACAAAAACAAGATATTTGAAGTCATTCTGGGAAATATTGACAGTAATCGAGAGTTGCAGCCTCAGTTCAAGCTACGTGACATCACACACGACAAATTAAGAAACCTCTGAACTAAACATGAAGCACTTGATTAATTTTCATCTGGTATAAAATATAAAGCTGTGTCAGGATGGCTGATTTCATGAATTTTTTTGCACCCAAATTATGAATCAAAAACTGCACCATCGTCCACAGATAATAAGTCTGAGGTACATTTACATTTCTTCCTTTTCTGCTTTTAAAATCACATGTTTACGCCTCTGAGTTTTGAACACGAGTGAACTAAACGGTGTTTCCTTTAATGGCTACAACATGACATGAATGAGAATCACTTATCAACGGCATCAGTTCACCCTTGTATGTTCCTCATAGCAAAGTCATTGTCTCTAACAGCATTTACTGCTAAAGTTCCTAAACATAACAAGTGAAGCAATTATGATAAGACATTGGTTAATGCAATGAAAAATGGAGCCACTTTCTTTCCTTGTCTAGTTCCAAATATCAGTTTTTGTTTGATAATTGATTTTTGATAGCACATTCATCACTATGTTGATATTTCTAATGTTATATTCTATACTCTATTTACTACTGTATTCCCTAAATAACTTTATCTTTTACCACTTAACAAAAAACACAAGCACAAATGTCATCTGTGTCTCAAGCAGAAGCAGGTATTAGAGAGGAAATTCCAAAGAGAATTGAGCAACAAAGTTTACATCAACATCAAACTTAACACCAGTCTTTGTTAAACACTTCACACAGACAGGCTATCATAAACACTTCCAACATTAAAATGAAGTAAACAGCAACCTCACCTTTAGATTTATGGCAGGGATTTCCATAATAAGGCTGTTTGGTCAAAGCAGCTCTACCTTGATCCGATTCAGTGCTTCAACTTGTTGGGGCTACATGAAAAAACACTGCAGGTTTTCTCTTACACAAACTTCTCTGCAAAACTCCTCCTCCTTTTAGCTCAGCCTGCAAACACAAACCATGTGACAGCAGCCTGACTCCTTCCCATGTGACTCCCACCCCTCACCTCTTCCTCCCTCCACCTCCTGCGCCTGCCTTCACCCCCTCAGAAAAAAGGAAACCACATGAGTATCAACATTGGTCACAGTTTTTTTTTTTTTTTTTTTTTTTTGCAGCTTTCAGTGAGTGTGGCGTCAATCCAGTGGTTCACTATGAAGGATCAGGAATGTAGCGTGTCTGTTTGCACATTAAAAAGATAAAAATATATTCAGTTAAGCTCACAGATAAAATTATAAAAAAAAGATATAAAATGTAAGAAAGATATTTACACACATTTTGTGACAGTTGTAATGGCTGTAGCTTTGTGCCAGCAGCAGTCTGATGATTTAAAATGTGACTGAGAAGAATTTAACCAGTAGGGACTTTTGAAGTTTGATACAAGCACTGATATGTTTAAATGAATGCTGTAGGCTGTAGTTTGTGAACAATTTCAGTCAGTAACATTTCTGAAATAATATTTAGACCATGCAGCACTACATCTCTAATACTCAAAATTATATCAAAATGGTAACCAGCTCCATAAAGGAAAACTTTAACCCTAAAACATTTTAGATCTTAAACAAAGATATTGCTAACATGATGTTTAGCAGGTATAATGTTTACCATGTTCACCATCTTAGTTTAGCATATTAGCATGCTAACATTTGTAAATTAGCACTAAACAAAGTAGAGCCGAGGCTGATGAGAATGTCATGCCATGAACTATAAAAGTATTGGACAAATAAAGATTTTGACCTGCACTAGATGAAAAGTTGGGATCATCAAAGTTATTACAATTCATACTTAATGGAACATTAATGTCTATACTAAATTTCATGATATCCAATAACTATCGAGACCTCATGGTGGTGCTAGAAGAAAAGTCAGGGGATCACCACGGTAAGTAGGATTCATTCTCTGGGGATCATGAATCTGTAAAATTTCTTGACAATCCATCTAATAGTTGTTGAAATATTTCCGCCTGGACCAAAGTGGTGCACCAATCAACAGACCAACACGGGCCGTAGCCTTTCCTGGACAAATGAGTGTTTCTGGAGAAGTAGTTGGTCTATTTTGAGAAATATTGTTTGGGTTTAGGTTAGTCAATTGATTGGTTGGTAACACATACAGATTGACATGGACTTACTCAGATTTAACTCACAAGAGATCAAACCAAATCTTGCTTTCGGGGAAGTAACCATTTTCAGACTGATGTTCTGCAGTGATGGTGTATTTTGTTGGCTTTGGCAGGTAAAGTTGTTTAAAGATTGAAGATTTTTTTCCCAACATTCCAATGCTTTATTGGTCCCAAACAATATACTGTAACAACAACTAAAGCTCAGATTATGTGGATTCATGGTGCCCAGAGGATGAGTCCTATTGATTTCTAGTGACCCACTGACCTTATGTCTTGTACCACAATCAGGTCAAATTTTCCCAAGTCAAACACATGTATTATTGTTTTACCTTTAACAGTCACTCTCCTCCTGGGGAGTGTGTTTGATCTTATCTCATAGTATCTTGTTATGATCACTATCTCTTTTCTGAGGAAGACATACAACTGCAGCAGCACATTTACAAGAGGAAGATGTAGGAAGTAGGAATGGTGGTCAAAACTATAAAAATAATGTAATGAAACAGAATGAACCTTTAATGGAAATTGTATGGCAAGTGTTCATAGACTTGTAATTCATTTTTCTGTGTGAAAAGGCTCAGGGCTGCTGCATACGGGATTTTCACCTTCATTGTTCTACCTCCAGATTTGAAAACACACTAATACACTCCTTTACAATAGTACAGAACAAGTAAAGACTTCACCATATAAAATATAAAATATAATGAAATAAATAAGAAATGCATCAGTATATCTCCCCATCTCCATCTCACCTGTTAATCATTTTATCTACTCCCACCTTATTATACTCCTTGACAACTAAACAAACTCCATGTGCTAATGAGGACCATGAGATGTGGTTGAGAGCGCTGGAAAAAGCTAGTATGTGGACCTTGATTTAGGATTATACTGTATGTAAAACTTCTATTTCCAAGGTGAAGAATCAACCTTTATACTCCTGTTTATGTTAACATACTATACAGATATGTCCATATATATACCATACCTATACCTATAGATTTATGTACAGTACTGTGCAAAGGTTTTAGGCACTAAACGTAAAGTGAGGATGCTTTCAAAAGTATGCCATGAATCAATTAACTTTATACAAATTGCAATAACCAAAAACAGAAATCAATATTTGCTGTGACCACACTTTGCCCTTAAAACAGCACCAGGTCTCCTTGGTATACATGCACACAGTTTTTCAAGGTACTTGGCAGGTAGGTTGTTCCAAGCATTTTGGAGAACTTGCCACAGTTCTTCCGTGGATTTAAGCGTCTCAGTTGCTTCTGTCTCTTCATGTAACACAGACTGACTCCATGACGTTGAGATCAGGGCTCTGTGGGGGCCATACCAACTGTTGCAGGACTCCTTGTTCTGGGGTCGTTGTCATGCTGCAGAATACATTTGGGACCAATCAGATGCCTCTTTCATGGTATTGCATAATGGATAGGAATCTAAATATAAGTGCCTAAAACTTTTTCACAGTACTGTATATATTTGTCATTGTGGGGGTGTTTTGTTGTTAAATGTGTGGTGGTTGTCGGGGGCAGCTAGCCATATTATTAGCTGGAGAGCTAATATCTGCAGGGTGTTTCTAGTTGGATAGCACCGTTTTTTTCGTTTGTTGACAATAGCGGGAGAGAGCCAAGACACTCAGGAGTGCGCAAAAGCGTCACCTCCATTGGAGAAAGCTGGGGAAGGTCTCATTTACTCTTGATATCACTGTAAGTCACTGTGGAAACAGGCAACAACTAAGTCTTTAAAATGCTAATGTGAAAAGCACTGAGTGATTTTTTTTCTTTCTACAATCAGACTCTGACTCATCCCTTTGTGCTTTCTGTCCACTTATTTCTTAAATCCATTGTATGTATACCTCAAGCGTGGCAGATGGCTCCTGCACTTGTATAGCCAATGTGAACCCTGACCTTCTGCTGACCTCTGACCCCTGTGACAGCACATGATTCAAGACTTTTCTCTCTGATTGAAGTATTTATCCTTTCAAACACATCAGAGACAAATTTAGCAGTATTGATATTCTATGTTTGTATGTATGCGTGTCAAAATGAGATTGTGGTGTGACAGATGGACATGTTATTTAATTTGAGTTGTAATGTCTTTAACCATCAGGGGAAAAGCAATTCCAGGAGCAACTAATGTAATTGCAAATAAATTATCCCTTTTATGTCCTAACCAGCAGTGACAGACGTTACATGTGACTGGCAGACTCATAAATGTCATGCTACACAGATTTTGTTCAATATCCATCTTCCACACGTCACTTGTATACATTATGTCTATTTTCAGTACCCAATTTCCTTCTCATTAAATGGTTTATGGGAGTTTTTTTATTGTCTCTGAAGCTGTAGAAAGACTGCAGCATTTCTCTCAGCTTTGTTTACTCGTATGTAAATTGTTCTTACTGTTCTACCTGTGTCCTTTAGAGAGTGCCCTAATCTTGAAAAGTTAGGTTAGGATAGCAACTTTGGCAATTAATTACTTAAAGAAAGCAACGAGAAAGGTGGAAGTGCCTTCATGTGAAGCTGCAGCTCTGCCGGGATGTGGCTGCACGTAATCTATCACTCTGCTGGCTGTTGGCCAACAGGGTACTACACCAGAGCACTCTGTCAGAGGTAAGTATTAAAAATACATCACTGCTGCTTTTATTCTGCGGCCGTAAATCAGGATGGCACAATCACAGTCCAACTGAGCTGCTGGTTAGGAAAGAAAAATGAGTGTTACTTTCTCCAGCTAATCAAATATTGATATGGATAGATTTTCAGAGGCTTGTGTGTTCGGATCATAGACGCGCTGAATGTTATTGCTTGCACTTACTCTAATGTGTCGTAAGCTTTGCATTAAAAGGTTCTCACACAGTTCAGAGTGGTTGGGAGATAATGAGCTTCAAATTTGCAGCGTCCATTTCATGGAGACAGACGGCGCCTTATACTACTTACTCAAAAATTCTCATTTTCAAGAAAGGATCTTGTTTTTGGAAAAGCTTTATATGACAATCAGTTTTGAGAAAAAGGTCACATGGGTCCTCGTAATACCAATATCATAATTTGAATTCCTTTGTATTATTCTGAAGAAGAGTTTACCTCTTTCTCAAAATGCCAACTAAATTGTAAGATAATGAAGGAAGGGACATTTTAACAGATGTGTGAAACAAGCCATTAAAGCGCTTGCCCTTGGTCAAAACAGCAGCTCATTTACCTACTGCAGCCACATGCTCTGTGGCTGAATCCGCACAAAAAATCCCCTTGTCACATTTTAAGATGTCTGTAAGTTGATAGTAGTCGCATCAAAAGTGATTTCCTCTCTAAACTTCTCAGCTTTATTTAAAGAACTGTCCAGGCCCAAATAGGTATTTCACAACAGAAGCAATCAATCGTTTTCTTTGCACAATGTCTGCTTTTAATTTTAATACTTTTGGTACATTTCGCTGATAATATTTCTGTACTTTTACTTAAGTAGGATTATTTAGGATTTGGAATGCTGCACTTGTAACGGAGTATTTTGACATGTTTGTACTGGTGTATTTTTACTTAAGTAAAAGATCTGAAAACCTCTTCCAACGGTCACGGCCCTGACCCAGGCTGCAATCCCATCAGACAGCTCAAACAAAACAAATAGACTTAGTGATTAAATTTGTTTTAACCAAATCTTGCAAGATCTGTCCAATCTGACATGCTGCATGACTGCACCTGTCATCACAACAGCCTTCTCGCTACACAGTGATGGCAGGACAAAATAAAGCTGCAGGTTTACTCCCCATTAAAGTCATGTCCTTACTATTATATATTACAATAGTGTGATAATTTCTCAATATACTATATTGACATATAATATAGTCTTGTGACGCAATGACATCTGTGAAAGTTGCCTTTTTAAGGCCTGAAAGTTAGCTTTTAGGCCAACCCCCCCCCACCCCCAAAAAACATGTATTGTATGTAATTCATGCTAATGCCTAACAAAGATGGTCAGTGTTGCAAATATAGGCAGGTTTACACAAGAAAATGTTTATCCTAGTAAGTGTTTAATCATGAAAACAAAAAAAGGCAGAAAAACACAGTATATAGACAAACATGTGTTTAAGTACAGTATAAATAAAACATATATTAAGACATGTAAAAGGATGGTCAAACAAGCATCTTTGTTTATCATACTACCATTAAGTACATTTGAAGAGTAGTGGTATCAATTTTAAAAAAGCTGTTGACAATTTAAACACATTCATATTTACAAATCAGGAGAGCAGACTGGTTCAAACTGCATTTACAGATGATTTTTAGTATTTGTTTGGAGAGCCCGGTGAACACGGCGCCAGGAAACAAAACACAGCAACTTACTTGGCTCAATCTGAATGATCCTGAAGCAGTAAAAGTCACCTGTCCGGGACTCCAAGCACATTGAACCAATACTAAAAAATATTTGCAAAACATTGTTTGACTCAGGTCAGCAAGACAGAGACGATTAGATGCAGGAGAGACTGTGAGAGACATTTGAAGAAAAGTTTTCCAAACCTCACACACACAGAGTGCTCAAAGTGAAACAAAAATCCATACTTACCATAAGTGTGGTGACTATTAAGTAAGTTACATGTACTAACAAGGAGATGTTTACAAATTTTACTCAATGATGTGTCACCAGCCAAGTGAATCTTTTCTACCAATTTAAAGTATAAAAAACAAAAGAAAGAAATGGTTAATATGGACTGAGTGAGTTTTGGAAAGCCCCTCTTTCTGTTTTACTTCAACAAATGTGATGCTGGAGTGAACAAACCCAAATTAAGACTGATTTGTAGATTCTAAACTAAAAAAAAATAAGTGCTTAAAGATGACGACTTGTTGGATTAGGATGTGTGACTCATCCCACAATGTATCATGTTGACAGCATTTCTATTTTATGGCATTTTTTACATTGTGGGATTGATTTGAAAAACCAGCAAGCCGTCACCTTTAAATACTTGGTCCATTAGCAGTGTCATGTGATGTGTTGGCTGCTCTGTCTTCTGTGTCAGAGTGGTAATGGGGCCATCTTTCCTGTTCTTCCTCCTTGAAGCTTCTCGTTCTTGTCCTCCACCTCTTCCTCAGACAGTGATGAAGCCTCCTTGGTCACTGCTGACTGACTCTGGCACCACACAGCGACCCCTCCTCCTGGTCACACGCCGCTTCCGGTGGAATTTAGCATAACAACGAAACCCTGAAAGATCATAAATAAATGTTATCTGCATAGATTAAACAGTAAATACATCAGATGAACCGCAGGGCTTCAAACCTGCAGTAGCTGACTTTTTGGCCACTTGGGGGCAGTGAAAACAGGTTGTAAACACAACACTGACATATTATCACCTTTTAAATTGATATGTTGAACGTAACAGCAAACTGTTGCTTATTTGCACATCCAGCAGTTACAGAGCAACATTATCATTCATTTGGAGTCGTGTTTCTGTCCACCTGGTGAATGTAAGTCCGATATTCACTCTCTTTTAGCTCTGTTTTTGCTCTCTACCAGCTCCTGAGGGAAATATCTGGCTCTTTAGCTGCATAATGCTCCACTATGTTCACTAGCTAGTTGCTAACTTTGACTGTTAGCTGTTTGATGCTGAGCAGGTACTGTACGGCGGGGTTGTAAAGCTTTTTCTCTGAAACAGCACCTCTGCTCATCACTTTTTTTACTTTTTAAAATCTTAATGATGAACAATGAGACTTGGGAAAATGACTGAAATGCACAGCTGCACATGAAAAGAATTGTTTTTCTTGCTAAAAGAGAAATGCTAAAAGTTCTACCAAGATGAGAACTAGCAGTGGCTTGTTTTGGCATGATACTGTTGAAACATCACATGACTATGACCGTGTTCCCCTAACTCACCTTCCTCACACATGCAGTCATCATAGCACTTGTTGTTGAGGCCTCTGTTGTGAGGTTTGCACTCATGTTGTCTCAGGTCACAACAAGAGCCTTCAATGGAACAACAAATAACATTGTTACAGCTGAACATGTGACATTCCCACGTACAAAATTTATATGAAACACTGAAAAACAATTCTTCCTATTATTTAAAATCACACAGAGGACTGCAAACCCTCAAGGACTGTATGTTCTGCCCAAATTAAATTCTGGCATGTCAAGTGTCAAGTAGGAACACTTTGCTGTGAGTGAGTGTGTTTTTGTTTTCTTTTTTCATTTGTATAGAGAATAATTCACTAATGCCATTACATGATTGCTGGTTGTTGCTGCTATTTGTGGCTACCAAGTTGAAAAGTTACCCAGTGCGGCTGCAAAATTTTCAAAAAATAGAGATTTTCAATCTTTATTTGGAGCATCAAGAGGGACGTGTGATGTAGACTGACCTGGGAGGCAGTCCAGGTGGTGGTCACATGGTTCGATCGCATCAGCGTCTGCAGTCACATTTCCACTGCTCAGATTCTTACTCCGCCTCTTGTCTGTACAAAGAAAGAGAAATAAACAAAAAAAAAGTTGTCACTCAAAATTTTGCTATTTTTGGTGTAAACTGAGATAATGTTTTAAGTGGATAATATCATTTGTGAAGATGTGTAAAATCATCTAAACCCATGTTTGAAAGAGGAAGCTGTTTATATTTAGGCCACGGTCAAATACTTTTTTCACATAATTCTGGCAATCACATGTTTATCACCATTCAGATCTTTGTTATTATCCCCAAAAAGTAAAACAGAATTAATGTTTCACATATAAAGTAGTATGGATTAAACATTTCAGGGACAGAGATAAATTTCCTATAACTCATACTGGTCACACAGTTTAGTTTAGGGCACTGGTTCCCAACCTGGGGGTCCCGACCCACATTAGGGGTCGCCAAAGCGCCACAGTGGGTCGTGAGGCCTTCCTGATTTTAAGGGGTGTTTTTAAGGTTTTTTGGAAATATGTTTCAGTATTGAATAATTTCTGTGAAGAAACAAACTAAATTTAAGGGTTATTTTAAAAGTTTATTTCTATATTTATAAACTTTAAAAATCTCACGAGAATAAGGACTCCTAAGCTAGTGTAGCAAGCTAGCTAAATAGCCTAGTCCTGCATTACAAAAACAGCTAAAACAACCGAAGAGCTAATTGAAAAAATGGCCAAGCATCAGGGAGAAGAGAACGCTGAATATGTAGAAAGAGGATTTACCAATAGAGTTATACTGAGCTTGGCTTCATAGAGATAATGGAAAAGATCAGAATTCAATTGCATTGAGAAATTGGTGAAATCAAAGTATGAAACCCTGCAAGCAGAAAAAGTTGTGGTTACTAATGGTTACTGGCTACTTGGCATGCCATAAAGTGATATTAAAATGCTATTACAAAACCTTAACATCTTGGTTTTGGTTAAACAAATTGTCAATAATGTAATATTTTACTTCCATATAATAAAATAATCTGTTATAATAAGGCTAAATACCGACCTTTCTTCCTGGAAGATGGCCAGGTATCCACAGGTTTCATGTCCTCATAGTCTGTCCAATCAAAGAGCGCCATGTCCAACGTTGGCATCACCTCTCCTTGCCCTTTTCCTCGTCCAGACCTCTGAAAAAGGAAACACCTTACGCTTCACAACTGTGGTTCAACCACATTTCAGTGGGAACATTTGCATTGACGCTTACACTCTTGTTCTGTATAATAAATCCACACAGGACAGCTCGAACATGCTAATATGCAGATCTGTAAACACCTAATCCCATCTTCAATTAGTTTTAGCATGCTGTGTATATTCTGCCTCCATGGTAATATTTAAAATATCTTCTTTATTTATGAATTCAAAGACAATTGTGATCAGAATGTGAAGATGTGCATTAAAAACTAATCCTAAACTTGACACTATCCAGCATACGAGCCGCTGTAGAGAATTCATTGGAGAGATCAATTCTGTCTCCTCAGATGAATGTTGAGTTACTTCAATTAAACCACAGCAGCAGTGGATGGCTATGGTTTGATTTGCTGACTGTGTTTTCTATCTGTACTGTACTGCAGTTAAACATGTCAGGGTGTTCTTTATGAATCACATCAACTCTTATTGCGATGAGCAGCAGTGATGCTTCATCGACTCATAAAATGCCCTCACTGAGACAACAAATAGCAGAGCGTTAAAAACCAATCGATTGGTAACAGAGGTGAGGAATACAAATACATTACAGCATTTGTATTGTTAATACATATACAGTTTATAGACAAATAGATTGAAACATACGGTTCATTACACACAACCGCTAGCTGTATTTCTCATTGGCGAGGGCAGTCGGCAACTAATGCAGCCTGCAGGTGATCAACAGTCCTGAGGCCGACACCGACATTAGGCTTTTTGTTCCTGTATTGTATGATTTTAGTGATTTTAGTTTTGTAAATCATACAAATACATCTCTTTATATGAAGTCTCCCACTAATGTTTTTCTAGCTTCTGCTGCTGTATTTGTAGTGTTTTTTAGGGAATTTTACTTTAATTTGTTACTTTAGTCTCTTTTAAAAGAAAGTAGTTTAGAGAGTTAATGTAGTCTTTGTGAAGAGTCTCTGAGAATATTTGTGCATTATCCACTGATGCCAGGAACATTATTTGTGCTGATACTTGAGGTGTTTTATCGATCAATGTAAGACAGTTGCTCTGTTTACTTAACAGTGAATTAATCTCATTATAATCTAACTTACTTCCATTCAGTTTTGTCAAATGAAGTTTTGGCGAAAGTTCAATAAGATCTCTTCATCTACATCTACTACATGGATGAATAAAAAGATACGGAATCGTTTCATTTCTACGTGCTCCTTGAAGTTGAGGTCAGTAGTTGGATACCTTTGGACTCCACATATTATATATAATATTCTACCTCACTAAAATATTGTCATTCAGGTGAGTGTTTGATGACATTGCTGTAAAACAAAACTCCTCAGTGAATTGCTCCGCCATGCCTTTCTGCAATAAAAGCCATAAAAAAATTACACTGTCATTTCACTCACAGAGAGAAAACTAAACAGAAACGTTAGACAGTATAATTAAGTCAGTTTCTTGGGGGATATTTGGTCCCTGAAAGACATCCATCAAAAAATACGCTCCTCATGGAAAGAGATCCATACTTGTTTCCTTTCACCCTTAGGATATAGGCCTATACGGAGATGTCAATTAGATTAATTGCAGTGGGCAACCAGCTAGTGTTCGGCTGCTCATTAAACCATCAACAGAAGATCGAACATTAATTACGAAGCCTTGCTGAGCGCTCGTGCCACTGAACCTAGGTTCTGGAAGGGCTGAAGGAATCACTTTTTCTTCTGCACCAGTCCAATAATACTTGAATTATTTCACTGTAAAGACATGAACAGTTTCCTGAGCTCGCAGATATTTTGGAAACCGAATGCCAAGCAGACAAACAGTCCACTCATCAGACATTTATATCAAACATGTAGACTGACCAGGGAAGTCACACAGAGTTACCAAGACTGTTTGTAAAGTCTCGACCAAGGGCTTCAAATTTGAATGTTATATGTTAAATATCACTCACTATCTTGTTGAATGTTAAAATAGTCCATTATTTTGTGGCAGATTGTAGTCTGAAGCAGGTAGGGGCTCATATGAGTTGCTAACGACTGCTCTGATATATAAATGTGGGTCAAATTTGACCTGAACAGTCTGTAAGAGTTAAAAAAAACTTTAAAAAAAAGACTAATATGTCTTTGAAGGTTCATCTCAGTCATCCAGGTAGTACAATTTCTAAAAAGTTGATTCTGAATCACTGGCCTGGAGTTTTGACTGAGGATGTTTATCTAAGGTTTCTTCAGCTTTAACGGTTGTTGAAATACTGGTTTTAGTGGTAAGTGGACCTGTGCTACTGGTGGGTGAAGTCACTTTATGAGGATAAATAGCCAGTTAAGAAATCTTTTAAAGGAACAAACAATCTTCAATCAAAACTCCATTTCAGCTGTCTTCAGACAAACTCTCCTCAGTCTATTTCCACTGGATAAACATCTCAATTTCCAGAAACATCTTTAGAATTGTGTTTTCTTGAAGACCACTTCTCAATAAAACAACTGTCCATCAAACAGTGTTGGCAATTCTGTAACTATGGCAGATTTTCCCTAAGAACGCCCTACAAGCTGTTGGGTGTTTTTCACAGCATCTGTGACAAATGTAAAAGCTTTCCTGACATGGGCACTGGTTCAGTATCTATTGACATGAGGTGCCTTCTTGTCTTAAAGAGTCTCATTTGTAACGGTTCCAAGACTGAAGGAGGCACAGGAAAACGTGTGATTTTGTTTTTCTCCACTCATAAATGCTGTTTATGCATACTGTTGAAGCATCACGCTGGGTGAATGTGACAGGTGGCGAGTGGTGCCCCATGCACTCATGCAGATTTTTCTGTGTATGTGCCCACAGTCAGGCACAAAAAGGACTCGGGAGCTGTGTGTTCAACACATACATTTTGTCCTGCCACGGTTTCTAATAAAGGAACAGGAAGGTTGTTATAGAAAGTGTGCTGCTAGACTCAACTGCGTGATTTTGATCCCAAAGGCGTCGTTTTATTATACAGAACACGGTCATATCTATCACTGTGACCAAGAGCCAGCGAGTTTGGCCTGCTGGAGGATATTTTTCACAAGCAGCACTCTCAGGTTCTCACTGTAGAGAGTGTCATTTCCAAGATGAGCTATGAGGTTTGCGGCGGCATAACAGCAGTAATGGGGCCCATTTTCACTCTATTTCCCCTGCACACTGGAATCACACTGAGGCACAACAGACGCAGCCTTTAATAAGCACTTGGGTTTCGCTGGGGTTACCTGGGGTTTGGTGGAGGCCGGGGGCAGCGTTGGGGGATGCTCGTTCATCACCGTGGTAACCATAGAGGAGCCGGAGCCAAAGACGGCGGCGATGGGGGAGGGGGAGTCACTGGGCGGGGTCACGCTGAGGGAGGGGGAGGCGGCAGAGGAGGCGGCAGAGGAGGTGGAGGAAGGCTCGTCGAACAGATCTCTGTCCTTCAACGCGGAGCTGAGCTCAGGCTCCGGAAGAAACCCTGGACGGAAGAAAGAGAAAATATTGCATCTAAAATAAAGTTTCATGTCCACAAAATTTGCCTTTTTTTTAGCAAACATGGAACCTTTGTTTTTTTTTTTTGTTTGTTTTGATTTTTTTTTGTTTTGTTTTGGAAAAAATTAAATACCAAACTTCAAATGTCAACAAATATTTAATAAAGTTAATAAGGGCAATAATGTGTCCAGCCTAAATAATGGAAGATGTTTCATTCCTAAATGTCTTATTGGGTCAATTCACCCAAATTACAAAAAACAAACAATCTCAACACAAGGTCCATTCAGAAGCTGCTCTGGAGCTTTTGATTGTATCACACAATCTTCTTCAGCAGATAGAGTTTGCCCCGTTTTCACATAATTGTAGATGTTCAATTTTCCATTTAAAACTTTTATCATAAAACCTTTATCGTCCAACATGGACAAGTGCTCGGAGAAAGTTTCAACATTTATAATTCTTTGAAAAGTGGGCAAACTTCACCTGCTGACAAAAGCTAAAGCTGCTGTTCCCAAGGGCGAGAATGAACTTTCAGTCTGACATTTTGGTTTGTATTTGGCCATGATTTGAGATATCTGTCTCTGAGTTTTCTGCCACCCACCACAATACAGTGGAGGTCAATAAAATTACATTTGTGGTGCTCACAGAATTGAAAAGTTACATTTAAAAAAAGCAAAGAAACAGTGTCCCTATTATTCTGGATAACACATGGCCTTGCTGGCAACAGTTTTCATTGGGACTATAAATTCTATAGAAAGTAGTTCCAAAACAACTGTTCACAGTGAAGTATGTGGATTATCTAGAGTATCCACAATGTCCATGGAGAGAGATGTCGCTGTTAAACTTTTTGATGTGATTTTTTTCAAAGCTTTGAGCACCACAAATACAATTCAATTCACCTCAGTTGTATTAAAGTTGAGTTAGAAAATTCCTTTTTCAATTTAGGGGAACAGACCCTTTTATTTAGACTAATCTGACGTTGTCTCACAATAAACAACAAGCCACAAAAAGACAAAAATAGGTCTTTTTAACAGCAGACATTTTGACAAAGTAGGAAAAGCACAGGTGTTACTAATAACATTACTATTCCATTCAAGTGTCACAGTAAGCCATGACAGTGTAACAGTGAGCCAGCATGCACAGACCCTGAAACTGATTATTTAAACCTGTGCTTTTCCTACTGAGACATGTCAAAATGTCCTCTGTGAAAAAGACCTATAGCTCCTTCTTGTTTGTCCAATACTGGAAGCAGCTGTGGATAATTTCTTAGAGAGAGGATCTACTTTTTGCATGTCTGGATCAGCTGACAGCTCACCTTTTCCATGTCGCCCCTTGTCACGTCGACTCCCTTGTCTCCTGTGCTCAAAGTGGTGTCCATGTCCAGTCCCATGTCCATGCCCCCTCCCCTTGCGTGTCCCCAGGAGTTGGTTATCCCGGGCCTGCGATGGAGTCTTCATGCCCATGCGAACTCTGTCTCTGTCCCTGCCTGGGCCCATCTCCAGTCTCACTGGGCTCAGACCCTCCAGGCCTGTCCCATCATCCTCAGGCCTGGCCAGGGGATGCAGGGGCCTGTGGGAGAGTAGCCCAGCTCCGCCCTGGGCACCGCGGGCCCCCTGGCTCCCATGCCCTCCACGGCCCCTGCTGTAACCGTGGCCCTGTAGACCTTGCAGAGGGTGCTGTAGGGCATTGCTGCCACCTGCTGAGGTCTGCGCCTGTCTCCTCTTGCCGTGAGGAGCTCCGGGCTCAGCGCTGTGTGACGGTGCCAGGATGGCAAACAGGAACACCAGGAGCAGACTCCAGGAGAGAGCCATTGTCTGTAAAGTACAACGCCACCTGCTGGGAAGAGAAAATGCATCTTAATACAGCACATATGTGCTGGTTAAGTAGATTCAGATAACAGGTACTGAAATAAAAGGTAGATTTTATCAGCAATGGTGATTATTTAGAAAACTCTGGTAAGTTTCTCCTGAGCAAACTAGGTTAGAAGGATTATATCTAGTACATCCGATGTCTTGTTGAAGTACATGAACAACACATCATCAGAGACACAAGAAGAAGAATTTACTTTTGGTAAAATTTATGGTTAAAACCTTCAACCTTTAATTGCTCTCTTAAAAAGAAAGTAAGCAGCACTAACATTGGCTATTTAGTGATTTATTGGTGAAAACAAGCAAGAAAACAATTCTTTGGGACATAATGAACATCTTTATCAATGGCAGAGAACTGGATTATATTGCAGGAGCTGTTTTATGGACATTTGAAACTTTTTTTCTTGCCTTGAATCTGGAAGTCAATGACGCTACCTGCTAGCAGCTGTAGCTTGTGAATCCAAGCAAACTGCAAACTGTTCAGAGGTTTGATACTCAAATATATTTTTAGTGGAGTATTCCTTCAAGGCAGTGTTGATGGCCAGTAACGTTAGCTTTTCAGCTGCAGCTTTGGATATTTAGGCCTACAGCCTGACAACAAATTACAACTACAAATTAGCTTGAGATTATCTGTCTCTCTCCTGTATTAAATAATAACATCAAAGTAGTGATAAAAAAATTAATACATGACATTTTCTTCTGTAAAAATAACGAGACAACCCTCAGTTAGCTTCAGACCTCAGCCGTTTTATGCAGAAACTCTATCTGAAACCACAAAAGCATTGTAGTAGTATTGAGAATTGTACTGCAGATGTGTTCCCTACTCTGCTGTATTCATTCTCCCACAACCCCATCCTTCCATTTCAGATTGCATCTGTCAGCCTCTTGAATGAGCCCATTTATCTGGACTTGGTAGGTTTGAGGAGGCGATAAGAGGTGGACAAACACTTGTGCTTCTTTTTAGAAATGACTTCCCAGCCGTCATTCCTGTGCCTTCACGCCATACTCAAAATGAGATACTGCACTGCGCACACCCTTCACCAATGCCTATTCAGTGGTCTCAAGAGCCCTCCAACCGTACCTTTCATTACAAAAGTCAACATATCTGTAAGGTGTGACTGAACTGAAATATGAGGTTCTGTATATCTGCATTAAAAACCTGGCACCTTGTCCAAACACGAATAAAATGACAGCGGTGAATCCAAAAACCAAAGCACTGGAGAGGAAGGATTTTTTTTTTCTTTTTTATTCTCAGCTTAATTGACCAATGTACCGAGAAAGTCATATTTCTTGAAATATCACAGTATTTACAGTATGAGAGTGTTTTCCAAATGTCACAATATGTAAAATGTATACAACATTACATTTAAAACCCTGAGATTGATGTTTAATGCAGCAAACTTGTTATGCATTACATCAACAAAACTCTTTACATGTTAAACAAAAACCCAAGTAACAAATTTTGTTATTGTTTTTATTCTAATTTGCTTGAAATCATATAGATTTAGAAATCATTCATACAGAAATGAGTAAAAAATGACTTTGGCTGATAATTGGCATATTTTCGTATGCTCAAAAAGGAGATATAGTAAGAAACATCCAAACTTAACTGATAAATGATACCATGATATGATGATCATATCAATATAATACTGTTCTACTAAATCTCTCTATTTCATATATATATATATATATATATATATATATATATATATATATATATATATATATATATGTTACATTATTCATTATTTTTTTCAGAATTGTTTTTTCTCTTTTTTTACTGGCTTTATTTTTAAGCGCGCCACTTTATATGCTGGTAGACCCTTCTTGTTTCCATTCGGGTAGGATGGGAATGGGGTGTTCTGGTTTGAGACTATAATTTTTCTGTTGCACGGCACTGATGTTATATCGCAACATGTTTGGAGAGGTGAATAAAGCGGAGTGTGCTCAGCAAGAGTTGTGTGACATGTTTTTAATTTGCATTGAAGCTTGCACTGGTCTCGCTGTGTGTGCATCTTTAAAGTTAGAAAATATTTAATTAATGCCACATCCAATTTTCTGCCCTATTTTCTGCCTTTTTTTATTCATAACACCAGATAAGGCAACGCCAGTTCTTCTCCTTTTAAAAACTCTGTCTTGTCATGTAAGATGACAGGTTGGCGGTTGTTTCTTAATATGATCTGGTTCGTTCTGTACTCCATTTTAATAGGCAGAGACAATCCATTGCCACAGACACACAAAGCCATTATGGTGCTGTGGCAGGCGACTCCTTTGTGTTAAAAGACAAACGGCGGTGCAGGGCATACAGAAAATCAATGAGGGAGAAGTATTGAGCTACTGGTGATGGTGTGTGTGTGTGTCTGTGTGTGTGTGCGCTCATGTGTACACATCTGTGAGGTGGAGTCAGGGGGGTTGATAAGGTCTCTGCTCTTTCATCACACTGACACACACCAAGTTGAAAACACACACCCATGGCGGGGTTATTTAGGTATTTCTAAGAATGGGACAGAGGCGGCAGGTTGTGTGTGTGTGTGTGTGTGTGTGTGGAGTGGAGAAGATGCTGGTGATGTCAGGGGAAATTTACAGTGCTAGTGAAGGCGGCGCCCCGGGGGATTTAGAGGAAGACTTGCTTTGGCTGGCCTCTGGGAGTTCGACCAGCTGTGCAGTTTGCAAACAAGAGTGTGAGGCTGGCTGCTGAGGTGAGACCTTTATCTCCACACAGGCCTTCAGGGTGTCGGGGGGGGGGGGAGGGCAATCGGCCGTGTCACGCACAAAGTGTTTAGCCGGGATTAGACTCTGTCTGTTTGACACATGAGGTGCTGCTGGTGTCAAGCAGCCTGGACGCTGTGCAGCCAAATGGGTGATTTAGTAAGAAAACATTCAAACTAACTGTGGGGCGGGGCAGATGGAGGACAGTCTGCGTGATCACATCTCCAGAGTCCTCAATATACTGTACAGTATGTATTATAGGAATAGTTTGACATGCTGGGAAATATGCTCATTCAAACAGCCTTTTAGTGTCAAACTCTGCACACACATCATTCTGCACAATGAAGGTCAAACATCCAACTGAAGGAATAAGTAGAAAAACACATTTTTGAGCGGAGAGGAACTTTAATTATGAAGCTACAGACAGCAGCCGGTTAGCTTAGCTTAGCACAAAGACTGGAAACAAGCTCTGTCCAAATGTGATAAAATCTGCCAACCAGCACCTCTAAATCTCACTAATTAATACATTATAAATCGTTTGTTTAACCTGAACAAAAAAGAAATGTTAAGTGTGGGACTGCTTCCTGGGATCTTGTTAAAACTACAGTGTGTCTAAGGCTGCAACTAACGATTCATTTGGACTGTTGTCGGCACATTTGACTCTAGACCAACAGTCCAAAGCCCAAAGACAATCAGTGTATGTGTAGATATAACAAGTAAAAAAATAAATGATCACATTTGAGAAGCTGAAACCAGCTGTTTGGCATTTTTGCTAACAAAAATGACAAAAGAGATTATTTGATTTAAAATAGTTGCTGATTAAGTTTCTGTCAATCAACTAATCATTGCAGATAAATAAGTAATTTTTATACTTTTTAAAGCTTTTTTACAATGAATAAGTATATTTCCAGAAAGTCAAACTGTTCCACCCATAAATCTTTTGAGTATCAGAAACTGGGTTTCTTTCAAATATTAGATATTCAAAAGATAGATTTTGAACACCTTTGATGTACAACAAGATTCAGGAGATTTTTTCTTCAGTGATAGGAATCAAATTATTGATCCATTCATTCTCATTTCACACTCATTTCGGATTAATATTCAACATTTTTACAGAAAAAGAACCAACACAGAATCACCTGAATGGGAGATGACCCTACAAAAAATTAATCTTCCCAACGTAAAAGAAAGATGTAATGCCTCCTTAGAAACAGAATGCACCGTGCATATCAATCCCATCAAACCTCAGGCCTGAATAGACCTGTCATCTGAAGGGGAAGGCAAGCGGTGATGGAGGGGGATCGAGTATCTCCTCACAGCAGTACCCTGTTTTCCTCTCTCAGACTTTGATGTGGCGCTAACAGGTGGTCCTTTGAGGAACATAAGATGGGGACGATAATGGAGCACTCTGGGTGGCATCCCGGGTTTTAACCACAGTCTCTCGTGTGTGATAAACAATCTCTGCAAACAACACAGCCTCCTGCCAGAGCCTGTATTATACATGGCTGTGTGTTGTAGGTAGGGCACAGCAGGGTGAGCATCTGCTACTGAAGCGATGGGAGGCCACATGAGCGGCCTGGAACTGAGTTTCATTCTCATAGCAACATTTAAATAGACTGATACTGTTACGTTCAGATTGAAGCTTTAAGGGTGTCAGAATAGTTCTTAATTTAAAGCATGAAAACATGTTAAAGGCCCTGAAAACATATTTTGATAGTGTCTTACATGATCGCAACATTTTCAGAAGATATTTCTGTCTGTGCTGAAATCTTTCTCGCTGGTTCAGAAAGGATGAGGCTCTGTTAGTAAAACGTGATATCACATATTTCCGTGCACCAATCAGATTTTGATTTATCAATATTTTGAATCAAGATTTGTTTGACTTGTGTTGCCATTCAAATGTAATAAAACCACAGATGAGCTTAGCAGATGAGCTTAGTTTTGTGTGTAAACTCTTAAAGGCGACATATTATGCTTTTTCTTCTTTTATATTATTTATATACTGTTATGATGTCAGATATCTATGTTAAAAATGGTCAAAGTTCCAAAACTTGAGGTTAACACATGTAAAAAAGCTCCCTGCAAATCAAAAGTAAGTTTAACAACTTACTGAACATTAGATCCTTTTTCATTTGATACACTGACAAGCAAAGTTCAGACATTGTTTTCCCTGTCCAAAAAATCAATATAGAGCCTTTTCAAATATAAATGTTTGACTTCAAAGAAAGGAATTTACTATAATTGCAAAGACTGGAGCACTGGATCATGTGATGCAATCTGAGGGTCCCTTTCAATTTAGCCTATTCTTTAATTCTTTAAAATTCACATACTGATACAAGTTTAAAATAACACTCTCCAACTTGACAACAGATTTCATCGTTTGATCAAATAATGATTTGCTTCAGCTTTTAAAATGACTTTGTTACTCCTGTTTTGATGATGTTAAGTAATTATTTAACTCCATTCACAGCTTTAAAATAGCACTAATGATATAATAATTTTATATTAAAAACAACACTATTTAATAAAAATATGTGTGTGTGTCACATGGTCTGATTGCACTGACACACACCACGTTGAGCAAACACACCCTGAGGTTTACAGTTGGCTGAATCAGGACATCCCCTATAAAGCGGAGAGGACGCTCATGATGTCAGCGGAAATTTACAGTGCAAAAGTATAACGTAAAAACCAACAAATACAACTTTTTAAAAGGGGCACGACACACCGTGGACACCTTTATATCTCACTTTGACCTCAGTCTGGATTTTTGATCTGAACCTCAGATCTGGAGGTTGTAACGTTGAGTTGATGGATATCTAAACTCAGCCGAGAAAGCATGTACTGCAGTATAAAATATAATGAAATCATAAAATAAATTCTATTTTTTTAGGAAGCCAGAGCAGGGAAGCTAAAAAGATTTACATTTTGTTGAAAACACAATAAATGTGTGTGCCAGAAGCTTTTATCAGCGTACAGTGTGAGACGGCCACCAGGGAGACATGAATCATAACGAGGGTGAGATAAGTATGAAGTGATAAGTAATCTTGCAAGAAATTACAAAGGGGCCACTATTGGAGGGCTGGATGATTAAGCTCTGATGAGATCAGAGACCTCTCTCCAGTCTGTGATCAATTGGTCAGTCCCTTAAGCGTGGCAGCACTTCTGCAGCACACTTGTTATAAAAATATACTTAACAGCGAGTGGATCCAGATCGGTAGCTGCGATGAGGAAGGCGAGCAGGAAAAACGCTGCTATTAAACTGCTGTGTCTTCAAGCTTCACCTGCTGTGACACCAAACCTCCAGGAGCCATCTGCTCCTGTTGTTTTATCTTTCATAGCAACCAGCGGGGCCATAAGGATCCAGCAAACAAAGACTCCAGAAACAGGCTGTTAAAGCAGGGTTGTCATGTCAGGCAGAGGCCACCTTCAAGACTCCTCTCCTCTCCTGGCCGCATACGGAGATCAGAGGATTAAATCAGGCCTAGTCTCCTGTCGACTAATGTCAGAACCACTCTGTAGATGTTATCTGCTGGAGCAGAGAGTCATAACTACATATTAATCAGGCTCATGAGCACATGCTAAATGTGCACATTTACTATAAGCTGCCAAACGGGACCTACAGGTCACTGTAGTAGCGCGTGGCCGCACAGGAACAAGCTAAATCTTTGCTTTTAGTTGCATGGCTCACTGAGCATCTGCCTTAAACAGGCATGGCAGATAATAAGAAAAAAATTCATCATTAAATATATGACAAAGAGAAATAAATGTGTTATCTTTTTTCGTCTGGCACAAATTCAATTCAGCTTTGCTTGAAACAGAGCCAGTCCTCTCTGTCATCAAGTAATAATGCAGAATATTTTCCGCATGAACACTTACTTTTATATCTCTCATCTCTGGTAAAATACGTCTAATTTATGCCACCAAATCATCATAAAAATCAGCTCAATAACAAGCACCCAAATTACAGCTCCAGTTAATGGCTCTGCATAATAAACACCTCTGCCAAGCCGCAGTTAACACCGTAAAACTTCATTTCCTTGAGGGCCAATACCACTGACTTCAGCAATATAAAAAATGCTTTGTCTCCCAAAATCCGCCGCAGACAATATCAGTGGGATTCACACATCGACTGGTAGGTTTTTTGCAGCTTTTAGGTGTGTATTGGATGGTGAAGGCCCCTGGAAGCAACACAGGGTGATAAAAAAACAAGAGCCATAAGGAAGGTCCATCTGTCAGCAAGTGAGCCGGAGCAGAGAGCAGGGAGACACAAGATGATTCAGTGGTAATTTGGTCGCAGGTACAACAGATGTGGGGTGAGACCAGAACACTGTCACTGATGCATGGTAACATCAGCATTATCCTGCGACGTGGCCCTTATCTCCCGTTTGAATGCGCTCGCACACACACACACATCCACACTCTCACAGACTTTCTCTCTATAACAATCAATGCATGCACACAAATACACACTCACAGCGGGGGGAACCTCCTCCAGACACCCACATAGAGGCATGTTCCAAAAATGCTGTGAGACACAAACAGCACCAGAAGCACAGCAAGAGGCATCCCACAGAGAGGAAAGAGAATGAGAGAGACAAAAGGGAGGAGGGGGGTAGGAGGTGGGGTGGGGGGGGGCAGTGGTGAGAAACTGAGAGGAGAGGAGAAAATAAGATGTAATTCTGTGAGAGAGGAGAGCGAGGAAAGAAAGGAGTGAGATGTGAGGGAGGGAGAGGAGAGGAGAGAAAGTGAAATCAAAGCAGGAGCAGAGAAACAGAGGGAGGATTTATCCAGTCTTAATTAGAACAAAGTGTCGGTGGTATCTTTCATTTTGTGGCAGATAAGGACACCAGCTGAATCCCCTCTAACACAGTAAACAACAAAAGCATTTGGCTTTTGAGACCAACGACAAAACTTGTACGTTGCTAACCCGTGAAATCTGGACACCTGGGTCTGAATCTGGACGTTCCACCTGGGAACAGTTTGACCGGTCAGCGGGGGGAAGCACTGCCGTTTAGAAAAGATCAAGTGAAGCATGCAAACGCATTATATGAACCCCAAAGTTTCCCCCCTCTTTGGTGGTAGCGGACGGCGCTGATTGCCTGCCAATGTTGAAAGAGACTTGATCAAACAGATGCAGCCACGCTTGGCAGTGACGTTCAAGGCGAGTTTCACACCCTGCTGAGGAAACTGGATGGATGTTGAGCAATGTAGCCTTTTGGCTGAAAATCAAAATCTGGATAACAGAAATAAAGAGACTCGCTTGTGTAACGACTGAAAAGACACAATTCAAACAAATTGTGGCACTTTCAAGATTGTTTAAAACCCTTTTTTGGACATTTTTAGACTGCATCCTCTGTATCTTTCAGATGAATGATGTAAATTCAGAGGATTTTTCTACAAAATTGATAGTTTTTTTTTTTTTTGGATTTCCCCATAAACATCAAATGATGTTAGTGTGTCCTTAGGTTATCTTTATTTTTTCATATAATTCACTTATTAGTGAATCTGAGCTTTGTTTTGGCCTGAGGTCTACTCACTGTGGGGTCTCTCCACACTCCTTCTGATCACCTCTAATGCTTCCCTGCTGATTGACTTGCAATTAATTAACATCAGCTCGTTAATGTGAGTCTACAAATATTGCTCCTTTGCAGCGTGTTTTACTTTTAATTGCATGGTGTCACACTGAGAATCCCAACTTTAATCTCCTGCCTCCCTACCTTCATCTCCCCCTCTCTTACACACACACACACACACACACACACACACACACACACACACACACACACACACACACACACACGCACAGTTTCTCTCCCCCTTTGTTGTGCAGTGGGCAACAATGTGCTGTCAAGAAGAGATAATCGCTGCTATCATTTCTGATTCTCCTCACCATTCATCTAATACATTCCTTTGTGATGTTGATCTGATTTCGGAGCATGACAGCAGGAGACACCGCCATCACAAAAGTTAAATTGATTATCGGGTTAAATCTGCTTTTCCGGTATCAAACCAAATCTAATTTGCTGTTTGCAAACAGTCCTCCTTGCTATCAACCATCTGTGCTGAGCGACACTATTTCTCTGCAAGTCAAATGGCCTTTTTTTATCAGAGAAATAGGGAAGGATACATTTGCATTAATTAAGTTATTAACTTTTGGAACATTATTAGGATGCAACATCAGTGCGTTTTTACGCACAGGTGGAAAATCAGATGGTACAGTACATAGATTATTTGTAGTAAACCTATATTTGTAATAATGATTCTAGTCAATTACAGCTGAAGAACTGAGAACTATAGATAATCTATGGATAGCATAAAATAGCCCACGGCACTTCAGGTGATATAAAATACCGCACAATAAGATAAAGTCACAGTAAAAGTGATTTGTGCAGCACAGAAACACTGAAAACCCCCTTTAGAGAAACGACACTGATTTTCCGTTTTGAATGAACCCACAGAATCAATCACTTGAGAATAATCCAATTACTAGATAAAGAGAAAGCCATACCCGCGTTTGTTTGTGGTTGTTGTTTTCCTTTGATGTTGTTTAAGGTTTGAGTAGCAGCTCAGTCATATGGCTGCAGGCTGACAGCGGACAGGACCGAAACACAGCGCAGCAGCGGCAGCAGCAGCAGCAGCAGCACCTCTGTAGTCCGCTCTCCGTGCACCCCGGGATGTGCCGAGCATCGGGACTGTCTCCTGCTTCTTATGAGGAGAGTCAACGGCTCCGGCTGCGCGCTCCCGAGTGCGCGTCCGCGTCAGTGCTGGCTGCCTGGTTGTCTCGGCGGGGCCAGCAGGTGAGACAAGGACAGAGAGAGAAAGTAGTGACATTAGTATTTGCATTACTATCAGCACTTTATTTACTTTACTTTACTGTCATTTCCTCGACAGTGAGACCGAGATAAGGGAGATTTTTCATCATAAGGTTTTTTTTTTTTTTACAGCTTCAAAAATGTTCCTCATGATTGTCACCTC
The DNA here is from genome assembly GCA_038419695.1 of Scomberomorus guttatus. NCBI lineage: Eukaryota > Metazoa > Chordata > Actinopteri > Scombriformes > Scombridae > Scomberomorus > Scomberomorus guttatus. The sequence continues at coordinate 28,871,773 of CM076446.1, forward strand.
AGACATCCACAGACATATTTTAATGTCCAAAAGCTCCTCAACTGGATACAAAATGTATTTCAAACCATAAATGATTTTCTCCAGAACTCCACATACTTTTATGTAGATTTCATGTGGGGGCGTTTCTTGTGGTTTGGGCCTTTGTTTCAGTGTACAATTATATTTTAGTGTGTATGTAGTGTGTGACCACAATTTGAGCAAGGCCCTTTCCTTTTTCAACATTATAATGGTTCATGAAAATGATTAACTGAGAAATGGCTTCACCCAAACTGGACAACCAGGCCGATTCTGACCAAAAATCAAGAAGGTCACTGAATTAATGGATTTGTATTTTTTCTTCAATATTCTCACTGTTACTTTCTGTAAGTGTTTGTTCCTGATATGAATGTCTAAAGAGAGAGTTAAAAGAAGAGTAGAGGCTGTTGTATCAATGCTCATGGTTTTGGAATGACCACATATTGTATGGGTGTCCACTTACTTTTGGCCACGCAGTGTATGTCAGACCTCAACTGAAGGGTTTAATTTCTAAATTCTAAAGCAATTCTTAGTCCTTTAAGAGAAATAATAAATGTACCAGGGTGTTTATGGCTCAATGTATGTAAAACAGACAATTGCATCCTGCATTAAATTCTATATTTCCTCCTTATAAAAGCCAAGAAACCTACAGTAACACATTCCTTCACTAACTAGCAGTGAGTTTAGTTTTTATATGACGGATATCCTTTGTGAATCCCTGTAACTGAATTTTTCATGCACTGTTCATCCTCGATCTTACCAAGTCAGTTGACTGCAGAGTGCCGGCAAGACTAATTCAAAATCTACACTGTGAGCCTGTTGTGTGGAGGCAGATTTAACGCTGTATATTTGGAGAATGATTGTGTATAAATCACTTGGGGGAATTGGTTGACATTTCAAATTTTATTTTGTTTTGTCCGTCCGCCTGAAAAATTGCTTGTTAGCATTATTGAAACCGATGAACAAGCTTTATCCTTATTTAGTTTGAATGCAAACAATGCTGACAAGCCACTTAGTGGAGGGTGAGTGTAACACAGTGGGACTGAGTCTGCTGAAGGAAGATAACAGACTGAAATTCAAAATGCCTTTAGAAATATGTATTGACAGCTCAATCATCTTACTTTGTAAAGGGTCTAATGTGTATTAAATATGCACTCTAGGGGTTTATATGTGTTCAATGCATTTTTATTTATGTGTCTATAGTCTGTTTACTGGATAAAACACTTCTAATGAGGTTAGTTTGCACGCTGATCCTGAATTCAGTATTCCTGCTACTTAAAAACATATTAACAATTTGTGGGTTTTTTTTTTTTTTTTGGCTTCCATATTAAGTTGAGATTTCCACATATTGCTTCATGCTTACAGTCTGTGTGTCAGGCGTATTTGAGCCGGATATCAGCAGCGTTGTAAAGTACAGGAAGGCATTTGAATGGGACCCCTGTAGCTTCTGCGTGACTCCTGTGAGACTGAAAAAGCTTTTTTTAGAGCTCATAATAGGAGTCAATGTCAGTGGCACACGTGCTGGAATCAAAACTTTGTTCAAAACTGTCAGGTATACAGTAGCTGCTGGTAATCCAGGTTTTCTCCACTGGAAATGCTAATGGGTGAAGTTGGTAATAATAGATCAGTCATTCCCATTCAGGGATGGTACTCGTGCCACAGGGTGTGCTTTCACAGGTGCAAAAGGGTACGTGGAAAGATTGTGGATCAACTGAGCTCATTTGAAAAACTTATTTAAAAAAGCAATAAATAAACATGTTATCACATTGATATGAGGCTGATCTTTATTGTCACAATAACCAATAAATTACCAATCAAGTAACAGATAAATGGTTGTAATGTGCAGCTTTACAAAAGAAACCAAACCATTAATATCAACAAGTCCAGAATCACTGTGTCTTTATCGCTGTATAACTATGAACTTTTATATAATTTATAATATTAACTAGCTTTGATTGATTCAAATTAACACCTTTGACAGGTGGTTGAGTGGTTTATGACTCCTAACACTGACATTACTGGAATATCCTGATACAACAAGGCTCTGTTTAAGTCACAGTATCACGCGCAAATAACATTTAACCAAAGACACCCAGATCTGTAAGAAAAAAGTTATTACAAATTACTCAGGAGACACAAGACAAACTAACTGTATTGATGTGCGTCTAAAAAAGTGGCGATACACAAAGTATCGTGTTGTACGTTTAAGGTCTCCTGACCAAATTGATGTTATTGTTCCTCAAATTCCACAAAAGGTTCAGCTGCAGCGTGTTGAATTCAAAGCTCAAGAAAATACTTCCATTGAAATCACTGTTTACTGTAACTACCGTAATTAGTGTTATGAAAGCAGTTGAAGTTAATGCGGCACTGCTTTCTCAAGGCCTGTGTGTGTTATGAGCCTTGCCTATAATTGGAAAGTTATACAGTGAAAAAGCAGTGAACAGTCTGTCCTTTTGCAGCTGCAGCATCACGTCTATTCAAAATGTGCTTGTGCTTTCAAAAACACTGTCCATGCAACTGTAATATATGGTGTTATTATATTATGTGAACATTTTCAGTGTCAGTTTACATCCTGACAGACCAACTTTGACCTGAGAGCCATGTTGCTATATTTTGGATTATTTTATTATTAATTTAGAGCTGCAGCAATTAGTTGATTAATTGATCGACAGAAAATTACTCGGCAACTATTTTGGTCATTTTTTAAGCAAGAATGCCAAACATTTGCCTGCTTCAGCTTCTCAAATGTGAGGATTTGATGCTTGTTTGTCATACATGACGGTAAACTGGTTATCTTCTCATAACAAGACATTTGAAGACGTCTTCTTTGACTGGAAAATTATAACTGTCATTTTTCACTAATTTCTGTCATTTTATAGACAGAACGATTCATTGATAAATGGGGAAAATAATCAGCAGTTTAATCAGTAATGAAAATAATCATTAGTTGCAGCCCTACTTATTTTATAAAAGCTTTGCATTTTTACCATTAGGTCAAATAGTCAAAAAAAGGGGGGCCAAAGGGGTTCTGTTTGACTGTCACAGAGCTCAGTTAAAAGTTGGGATCTCCTGTTCAGATTTTTGTTTCTTCCTGATCCCGATAGTCTTTTGCTTTTGCCAACCAAATCCAATCTAATATTTTTGTGCTTTTCCCTTCATATCACAGCTGCACAGCATGCTGAGAATACAGTGACATTTCAAGCAAGTAAATCCGAACAGCAGGACAGCTACAGCTCTGTTTTAATAAAATATAACCTGCATTTCAGGCTTTCTTTAATGGTATTTTTGTATATTTAGAATTTAAATAGAATTGTGTATAATATTTGTGTGTGGATCTGCTGTGGCAGGAAGCTTTGGATGGGAGTAAGACAGCCTCTCTTTATCTCCAGTGTGAACTAAATACTAAAATCCAGCAGCAGCACCTGAGAGTCCTTGTTCACCTGCAGAATATCACGGAATGAGATGCAAAATGACTACAGATGATGGAGTCTGAGGGTCCTGCTCCCATGTAGGAGGAGTGGGGGTCCATTTACATGTGTGCCCAGCAGCCCATTGTCTCATAATCCGTCCCTGAGTGTACTGATGCTGCAGAGACATATTGCTGTCCACACTGGATATTGTATAAAAAGAAAAAGACAAAATTGTAAGTACAACAAAACAGAGTAGACCTCACATACATTATACTTAGATGTCACTAAATCCAGGAGGATGTCTTACAGGACTGGTGTGTGTGTGTGTAAGGGGGAGTTGAGGGGGGAGGCAGTAGGAGTGATGAGCGAGAGGAAAAGCAGGAGGACCCCCTGCCAGGCCTCCTCATATATTATCAGCTCACAGCTTCCCAGCAGGCATCACCCACCACATACCAGGGTGTCAAGCTTTTATACTGCCAGGGGCAGGTTCAGTTTTTTTGATACGGGGCAACTCTCAACTCTCATCTGCATGCAGTCAAACTCTCCTGACACATCCAGACAGAGAAAGGAACACACACATAAAGAGGAATAAAATAAAAGGCTTTCACCATTTAATTAAAATTGATTGTCAGGAGAATAATACATAAAATTGTGCTTGGTGTGCTTAACTGAAATGATGCAAATGAAATGTATATACATACACACTTGTATATCACATATATGTACAAATGTCAAATACAATATTGCAATGTGAGTCCACATGTCAAGCAACTGTAACTTTGGGAAATGTTTTCACACCGAGACAAATCCGATCCTGCCTTGAATTCAGATATTTAGGATGAAGTCACCAGTACAGTCAGTCACTTCACAATCACACAGTGTTTTATGTTTGTTACAACTAGGTGCTGCAGTATTATTGCCTTCAAACGATTGCATTTTTGTAATTTGTAATCGGGGATGGATTACAGCTCGAACTGACACATGCCAGTTAATTACAGTGAATCCATGGATTCATGCCACTGCCAGCTCAATGACAGAAAGTTCCATGTGATGCTTTGATCAGAAATTGTTATAAGAGACTCAATATTTGAACCTGAATATGCAGTGTTAATTTTGACACCAAGCACCTTGGGAAAGATTTGTGAAATTATAAAAACCTACTTCACAGTAGAATACTGCCACCTTGTGGAGGAACACGCCCCAATTTCATCAAAACCATGATAAAGTGCTGATTCTCTCACTGGTCAAACATTTTCCCTGATGCCACTTTAATGGCTACACAAGTGACAACGATTCATCTCTTAATCTCAGTTCATCTACTGGCAGTAATGAAAAACAGGAAATGGATTCTTCCTAGTTGACGGCGCGAGATTGCTGGGAAACAAAAGCAAGAGATTTCTATAGTGTTTTAGCTTTCAACAGGAATTAAAAGCAATCTAGTTGGATTCGGAGTGAATGATGCTTTTATCACATCAGCCTCAAGGCACATTAAATACACTTTTTATGTGAAAAGTGTCACCGCTGAAAGCTGTAATTACCCTTATGTCTGTATCTCTCTAACACACAAACACACACCAGCCAAAGAATCTCATTTTCCCATTTGGGTGCACGGTGTCGTGCGTTGTGGGCAGCATCTCAATGACTTTAAAATAAACTTTTCTATAAGCTGAAGATCTCATCTGTCATAACAGTGTGTAAAAGTTTACTGAACACAAACAGTGATGACTTCCCTTCACATGAAAACATACTCCAGGTGCTGCAGGAAATCAACAGTAATGACGGCTGCAAACTAAGTAATTGTACATGATATTGAATGGAGACCTGCATAAAAGCAATGCAAATCATCTTTATGAAACCAGCACAAAAATCAATAATGTTGTAAAATAAATCTGTTAATGATCACCTTTAAAACCCGTCTAAATTTTACAATCAGCTTTACAGTCAGTCATTCACTCAGTGGCAGTATACGATCTCCATCCTTACATTCGGAGCTCCAGCTTGATTTTTCCGGCGTTCTGTTCCGCTCAAAACGTGACGTTTGTCGCGCTCACGAGGGCGTCGGCGCTGCAGAGTCCCGGCTGGGATTTCCAGTTGGTACCTCGTACTTGAAGACCACGCTGAACAGCTTCCCTCCCAGCCGGTCGGCCAGCCACGAGTTCTTGATGACGGCCATCTTGAGGCTCTCGCAGCTGAGCATGGCGTAGTAGTTGGTGTGGATGGCTCGGCCCATGCCCTCGATGATCACCAGGTCGGTTTGCCGCTCCCGCACCACCATGGCCAGCACTTTGTCCAGGCGGCTGGGGAGACAGAGAATTTGTTTATTTATTATACAGTACAGGTACCATCTTGTTTTGAAAATGTCCCAGCATCAAACACTTTAGATCACTGTAACATTTTAGATAACCATAACACAGTATATCTACAGTATTGCTAATGTTTTAAGAAACAAAAGCTGGGAAATAGTGGTACCAGATGCCTGTGTAAAGAAAAAAAAGTGGCGTAATGAGCTGAACTGTGTTATAGTCATATTACCACAGTACTGTGATAATATGGTTATCTTGGCTGGCTTAACAGTCAATGCAATTAAAAATGTCAGATGAAAAAATGCCAAATAACCAACCTCAGATCCAGACAGGGAGAACTGGAACCGCTCTGGATCAACATCAACCTGTCCTCCCTCAGTCCAGCCCTGCACATCAAACACACCACAGTTCACAGCTGGTGTTGCTCAATTGCCTAAAAATCTTTTTAGGTATGATATCGCAAAATCAGACACTAACAATTACTTTGATAGAAAAATCCTCAACAGAAAGTCCAATTTACTTGTTTTCACAGCTTTCAGCCAAATCTCACGGCCTACCTCAGCAGATGGAATTACTCAGGAAGGCCACAAGATGTGATTGAAATTTTTTTGTCAACCTTCATCAATACTCACTGAATCACTGAATCCATGGCAGCGATTCTTTCGGTCAGTATTTGCAGTTCACCGTTTGTTACGTCATTTAAAGCTGGGCCTGAGTTGCTGGCCAACACAACCTAAAGGTAGACGGACAGAAGAGCTGTAGTAAGATCTGATCAAATAAAGTGTCTTTTAATTATGTTGTTGGGGTCTCTTACCTCTGTGCCTCGAGAGAGAAGCTCTCTGACAAAAGGCATCACTCCTAGAATGATGTCTACTCCACTATTATCTACGAAAAACAAGGCACACTTATGAGGAGGACCCTGCAAGAGAAAACCAGGATGGATCGTATTCAAGCACTAATCATCAGGAGCACATAACACAGAAACACTATCACAAGTATGTGAAATATTACTAATGAGCGCTGTTATCTGTTTCCTCTTTGTGCTCAGTCAAAACATGGTGGTGCCTGGTACTGACAGTGTCTGAGTGATGTGTTTGTGTGTATTCATGGTACCGTCAAGTGCCTGATAAACCTCCCACCAATAATGCTAAAATTGGTATTGAAATAAAAAAAAGCAGAGAAAGAACCTGACCTTTTGTCTCTCAAGCCACTGGTCAAATGAATCAACAAGCCATGGCCGCTCTGACGGGAAAAAGAAACACAAAATCAGTTTGAGATACTAACTCAATGCACCAAGAGTTATTCCAAATATCCCTCAATTTCAATTTTTCTGTAGCTATTTCTGTTCAAAAAAGACATTAAGAAGTGTGAAAACAATGAAGTGGGTGTGATAGTGATAGCTATTAATATGTGATTGGCTGAACTCTGGATCTGGTCTGGTCAAGCCAATCACAATGTGTTCTGTGTGCATTTACATCTTGCATTAACGTGTTTTTCTGTATCCAGATAAGATATCTAGATACAGATCGCATGTTAATGTAAAGTGTAAATGGAGCGAGTGTGTCAAATGGCTTGTTGCAGAAATTGGAAGGTTAACTGGTGTAAAAACAAGATTAAGGAGAAGGACTCGGATACCTTCCAACTGTCGTTTAGCTTCTTCAAACCCAAACTCAGGATCAGATTCCAGGACACTGCATGACATCAAGACAAAATATGCAACAGTGCAATTTTAAGGCAGATATCTGAGTCACAGCAGAGCAGAGAAACCACACGCTCCAAACCTTGAGATATAATGTTAATAGTTTAGCAGCCCCTGCAGCCTGACCAGCAAATAAAAAAGCTGCTGTCTGCCCTTAAAGCATCACTAATAAGGTGCTCTCAGACTTACCAATATGATCAACAGCATGAATTCAATTCTTTTTCTAAAAAGTGAAAAAGTCTTTTGACCGATATGACCAAGAAAAGTTGGGTATAGCTGTCAAAAGAGAAGATTACTGTAATTCCCTGTGATCACTCAAAGCTTCAAAAGGCAGAATATATTTAAACTAGAAATGCAGCCTCACGGTTGTCTGCCGCCTCCGCCATCACTATATTGACATGTATGGTTCCAGTGAATAACTTCCTGTGAGAAACATGCTGTCTTCACTATTTTTACAGAAGAGTACAGGGAGAGGAAGCGAAGAGGGTGGACTCATTCAAGTACCTTGGCAAAGCAATATGCAACAACACTACAAATTCTAAAAGGTGGATGCTTCACACACACATCATCAACCTGGCAGGACAGAAGATCTATACAATCACCACAGTTTCAAGGTGGGCAGCCAAGATTAGTGTCACCAATTCAGTATCAGAATGAATGTGAAATATGGTCACAATCTCCACTTCTGTTCCTGAGTTATGGCCAGTAAAGTGTTTTTACAGAACTTGTGAAGTTGACCTTTGACCTTTCGGATATAAAATGTCATCACTTCATCATTTTATCCTCTGAGAAATTTATGTGAAACTTTTTCATAATTAGCGCATGAATTCTTGAGTTATGGTCAACAACATGTTTTGTGATATCAGTGACTTTGACCACCAAATTCTAATCAGTTCATCCTTGAGTCCAAATGGATGTTTGTGCCAATTTTTTTCTCTCAAATCCCTCAAGGCATTTCTGAGATATCGCGTTCACAAAAATGGGACAGACGGACAGACAGACGTGCAACCTGAAAACATAATGCCTCTGGCCACGGCTGTCGCCAGCGTGGAGGCATAAAAAGTGTTTAAGTAATTATTTAACTTAATTTATTAAGTTTATTTTCTATCCATGCTGCCAACTGTTTACAGGCTACCAAAGCCAAAAACTACCAAAGCAGGGAAAAACTGCCTGTTTGCCTGTTCAAAGCTGTACATGCATGGACTACCCTCCTCTCCCACAACCCATAATCAGCCAGAACAGAGCAGCCCATCAACCGAGCAGCTCAGAGGGTGTAAAAGCTGTTGACTCCACTCACTCTGACACGGCCTTGGCCCCCCAGTCGAAGACATTACCAGCCAGGACGCCCCTGACCAGGGCAAACTGTCTCTCCTCCCAACTCAACTCCTCCAGGGACTTCACTGCCTTCTGATAGTACTTGAGAGCGATGTCATTCTCCCTTTGTTTAATCTGCAACACAACAGAGATATGATACAGCTTCCAGTTCAAATGGAATAAAAGATTGCTTTACTAGCTGCATTCAGACAAAAAAAATATTGATTGCGTTAAAACATGGGAATATGTTACTCATGTAACATATTGTATAGTGGGGGGAAATAATCTGTGTAACACCATGAGACTGAATGAAAACATAAATGGTATGAAATTCATGAAACCGATCAGTGAGGGCCAAACCAGCTGTGTAACACACAAAAAAAAAAACACAAACAGAAAACAAAATAGGTTGATAGATTTCACTCAGACCTTAGAGTAGGGATCAGGAAAGTTGAACTCGTTTAAACAGTGTTCCCTCGTGTCTAACAGACTTCTGACAGTGAGGGATCCATAAGCACTAGGTGAGAAGAGAAGCACTCTACGTTAGCCAGAGAGAAAAAACACAAACACACACACACACACATAATGGGGCTGGGGAGGTTGATGTCTTCATGTTTTTGCTCTTTGTTGTAAGATCGTAGCTTGACATAATTGTATAAAACTATGCCAAACTGACTCAATTATTGAAATGTGTTACAGTTAATCTGATTTTCCTTTTCCCGATTTGATTTCTGGCATTAAGGGTTTTTTTTGCAACAATAGCTCACATCATGTCCATCATCATTCTGATATCAGCCCAGTTTATTCTACTTAGTCACTGACACAACCAATACAGCCGATACACACTTACACAGTGCACCCCGTTCCAACAAACTGAAACAGTCAAGAGAATTAACATCGGGATTTCCCTTTTTCATTAACAACACATATAGGCAGTTAGAGTAGGTATGAAGATATGAAACTAATGCAGACGATGAAGAAAAGAGTTGAGTTTTAGTCCACTAAAAGGCATCTCTGGGTCAAAACAGATGAGTGCGAAAGCAGAGAGTTACTTACAAAGGCTGGTGACGGAGGGTCTGAAGCTTGTGTCTGTATTTCTGACGGAACTTCTCCGCTCGCTCGGCTGCCTCCGGCATGTCAGGCTGGCTCGCTACAGCTCTCTTAACCACCTGCTCAACGAAACAAGAACAGTAATCAGCCACGTTCACAACCTCTGTGGCTTCACCAGCATTGAGTTTCCAAAAAATCAAACCAATGCATCTCATATGTAAAGCTGACCTGGGTAGGCCAAATGTATTGTGATTTTCTGAGCCTATTCATTTAACATACTATATGATGCACAAATCATATGAATAAATTAATACCATATAAGGTAACAGAACACCTGGTCACCATTGTATATTGTGATTTGTTCCAGTGCAAATACAATGTGGTTTGACTGCAACATTTCTCAATCAGCATCTAAAAAAAACATCTAAAACATCAACCATAAATGTAAAATTTCAACAGTCATACAGACAAAAATCCAGTAGAGATAAATGGTTTTACAACTTACAAAGACAACATTTTGCAATGCAGATTTTGATTTAAACTTATGAACTTGAGAAATAGCTTTTTCGTAATTTTATTCAGTTTTAAACAGATTTTCCCATCTAAAACATAATCTGGCGCCTTACCCCGTCCAGGGCCTCCTCGAAGCAGTACAGCCAGTATTCACGGGCTAGAGCGTCCTCTGTGAGGTCCACAGTGTCGGGGATGTAAGAGGAAGGGTCCTGCAGCAGGGGCAGGTTCACCAGCTGCCTCTCCAGACGGTCCATCTCCAGCATGTCAAACTAGATACAACAAAGAGAGAGAAGATACATACTGTCTGTCTTGTCTATAAACTTGCTTCTTCCAGCTCGCAGAGTCCACTCCATATTATTTCTATTTACTAAACCACTTTTATCTTAGGAATAATGTGAGAGGCTTTACTCTTGTTAGTATTTTTTCCTCGGATAACAAGACAGCTGAGAGGGAGACGCAGTAAGGAAGAAACAGGATTAATCCTAAAAGCCAGTGGGAGCAAGCAGATTCATTAATTAGGGACACAATCAATAATCCATTAGAGGAAGTCGGTTGTTTTTAAAAAACAAAAATTGCATCTATAGAGGGTTTCTTGAGTGGTATGGCAACAAGGATAAGCTAATATCTATTTTGAGTCCTGTATCACACTTTGCCATTTGGCACTACTGAAAACTAGTTTATCAAAGCAGGAGGGAAAAATGGATTTTCAGTGGTGAGAGGGGGCCCAGGACAGCTAATGTTGTAGGTTAACAGCTCTGGATGTTATATAAAGGCCTGCGTGCTCTAAGTATCACACAAAGGAATCAAAAAGCAAAGTGCACACTGTGAGCATCAAACCCTGTCACTTTTCATCGTCACATCATGTGAAATTATTCAGTAGCAGACAAAACAATAGCATGATCTCTTGCAAAATCAAAGCTATGCTAAAAAAATCCTGCTCTCAAAAAAGCTAGAGAAAATTCCACAGCAGGTTGCCCTTAAACAAGTGAACACACGTGAATGCCTGTCACAGAGCTACAGAACAAGGCACCGTGAGCAGGAGCAACATGTCATCAAACCAGTGCACACAAGTAAAGCAGGCGGAGGTACTTACGGGAAACTGAAGGAGAGGTTAGACAGAAGAATGTGTGGAGGGGAAATGAAAAGACAGATTATCAGAATGCAGAGATTAATGAATGTCTTTGTATGAAGTTTATGGATTCAGAAAGGACAGTGGTGATTGGTATTTCCAGAAATGAGATCAAAAATAAACTAGAAATACCACCTCTCAGTTGTATGCCTCCACCAACCAGTCAAGTTGCAGTTTACATCCATGTCTGTCCAGACTCATATAATATTTGTAGTGAAGACTTTGAAGGAATTTAATAAAAAAGGTATTAAGTTTAACCTTTGACCACCAAAATCGAATCAGTTCATCCTTGAGTCCAAGTGGACGTTTGTGCCAGATGTAATGAAATTCCCTCCAGGCGTTCCTGAGATAATGCATTCACGGGAATAGGACAGACATGAGGTCAGTGACCTTGACCTCTGACCACCAAAAGCTAATCAGTTCATCTTTGAGTCCAAGTGGACGTTTGTGCCAAATTTGATGAAAAATTCCCTAAAGGCGTTCCTGAGATAACGCATTCACAAGAAAATGGGATGGACATGAGGTCAATGACCTTGACCTTTGACCACCAAAATTTTTTGTGTGAAACTTTGTCATAATTAGCCTATGAATTCTTAAGTTATGGCCAAAAACATGTTTTGTGAGGTCACAGTGACCTTGACCTTTGACCACCAAAATCTAATCAGTTCATCCTTGAGTCCAATTGGACATTTGTGCCAAATCTGAAGAAATTCCCTCAAGGCGTTCCTGAGATAACGTATTCACAAGAATGGGATGGATGGACATACAGGCGGACGTACGGACAGTCAGACAAACTGAAAACATAATGCCTCCGGCCACGTCTTTCGCTGGTGCGGAGGCATAATAATATCAAATAAAGTTCAAAAGTAAAAATCTGAAATATTTGATGGAAGAAAATGGGAATAGAAAGCAAAGTTAACAGAGTGAAAATAGTTCATGAGGTTTAAAGCGGCGCCTCGTGGCACATGACCCAGCTTCAGGTCATATCTGATCAGTCTTTGCTTCCTGAAGACTCACCGTTCCACTACGTGCACGTTGCATTGGATTCATATCTGGAGAAACGCTCATCAGGCCTGAGCTTCCTGCATAATTCTCACCCCAGCTGTACTGGTTTGGATCTAGAGGAGACAGAGATGGAGTTGTTACTGTATTATTTATGGCATAACATACTATAGCCCATTTGATAAGGTTTGTTTCAAATGTGTTTGGTGGCGAGTTAGCCAGCAGGTTTTGACATTTTTGTGGTATACCCACTGGTAAACTAACATTTTGTCATAAATTTTATCTTTACTGGTCCTTGTGCTCTCATGAAAGTCTACTACCAACACAATTTCTTCCATATTCTGCACCTGCTATTTTGGTTCATGTATGTGCAGCAGTGCAATGTGCAAAAGGGCTGGGTGAAGGTGAATACAGATCAGCCGGTGTGGTGATTATTAAATACTCTCTCAGCCAATCACATCACTGCTCTCATAGCTGTGAAACAGTCGTGCCAATCACAGTTAAGCATGATAAAAATAGCTCCGCAAACGGAACACTTTTCTTCAGGAAATGTCTGGATGGTTCAGAGCCCCACGACATGAAAACAGCATAAATTGTAACATAGTTTAGTAATTAATGTTACACAACAGCATTTCCACCGCAATGTATTTCAAGCATAAAATGAGATGCTGCTTTCGCTAAAAAGAAAGTTGGAAAAGAGGCTGTGATGAGCCCCGATAATCCAACGTTTCCTTCATAAAAACGCAGAATATTGAGTTATAAATGCCCAGTCTGATGTGTGTAGAGGTGTGTGTGGTTATACTGTAGCAGCCTGGTATCGTTTTCAGGCGATTTAATGAAGGTAAACACAGTAAGCGGTTGGGAGCAGCACTTCTCAGGCTGCGGATTTATCAACATATCGGTCCTGCTGCCTTCAGATGCTGCAGAGATTTCATGAACTGAAGGAGAAGCTTTTCATACAGTATAAAGCAGCTGTGGACAACAGACACTGTAAGAATGACCCATATTCATTTATGGATCAACGCAGACTGATTTCCTGACTTCCCTTCTTTAACCACATTAAACGTTATTTTCTGTACCGATTTTGGTTGAATAGCGTTTAAATAAATTATTCATATTTCAAGCATGAATCCACTGTTGCAGCACATTTGCAGCAAGTATTCAGTTTGATCTCGTTGATAAAAATCACCAAAGCAGCAGCGGATTGACAGATGTGGTTCTGAGACATCTGTTTTCATGGCAACGTCTAGGACCAAATTCCAACCAAAATACTGTCTTTGCGCTGCTTCATTGGTCACCAAAATACCACACAGACATGCAAAGCAAGTTTCAAGGTCAGCAAAATACCAAACTGTCGGAGCGCTGCTTGCGCTGGTTGTTGCGCCTCCATTAAAAATAGGAACCTACAAGTTTACATTCAGCCATAATGTGTGACGTAGGACTTGCATGACTTGTGTGAAAACTGCATATGGTATTTGTTTCCTTACTGTCCTCCTCTGCTCCTTTAAGAAATGCTCCAATGGCCCCAAGATAGCCTTCATGCCTCAGGAACAAGGCCTGAACTTCACCCTACAACAACAAAAGCAAAGGAGGTATTAACATCACAATTTAGGTTCAGTTTGTTCAGCTGGTAATAAAGTAGTTCAGGACTAAACTGAGCTATCAGTATATCTGTGAGAATGAGAAAACAGAAAATACAGAATAAAAAAACTCTAGGCGTTGCCTTGGTGAAGAAGTTGATGCTGTAGGTGATTGTGTGCATGGTGACAGGGTGTCCTCTGATGAAGAATCCTCCAAAGTACACTCTGGGCAGGTTGTGTAGTTTGGCATACAGACAGGCCAGCTGCCCGATGTCGTTGCTGATCATATGTAGTAAGCTCTTGGCCATGTCCTCTTTAGAGAATTCTACAATTAAGAACAGAGTTTTATAAACATGCAGGAAAAAATATCCATATCACAAAACTGTAAAGAAAGTTAACTGATCTCTGATTATTTACATATTGCCATTAATGTATTATTAGGAATATAGCAGCAACTACATTCACTGGTGGTGAAACTTTTCATGTTCAAATGGGAGAGCCTCTAACTATCTTCGACCTTCTGTTCAAGACAGTACAGAATAAAACAATTACAACAACAACAATTACAGCTTGTGTAATTTTCCCGCAAAGTGAAAAAAGTTTCATGAATATCCTAAATGTATGAAACATTTTAGTATTTCTGATTATACAAAAAATTACTTGCGTTGGAACAGCAGTTTAACATCAGATATCAATATCAAAATCATTGTCCATATTTTCAAACAAACTGTATAAACCATTCATGACAGCAGCAGATGGACAGTTAACAGCCAACAGAAGTTGTGAAATTCTGTTGAACGGGGCCATCTCTGCATTTCTTAACAGTTACAGTGCAGCACACAGATGGAACAAAGTTGCATAAACTGAGTGAGAGCTAATCAGTTAACTTCAACACAAGTTTTATACTAAAAATGGATGATGCAAAACCTTCCTTTACCAATACAACATCAAAAGCACAATATGTATGTTTTTGACTTTGTGACAAAAAAGGGACCTATTATGCTCATTTCCAGCTCTATATATTTATTCTGGGACTCCACTAGAGTATCTTTGCATGATTCACAGTTCAAAAAACTCCTTATTAAAGTTATACTGGCCCTTTATGCAGCCCTTCAGTTCAGCTAAAACTGCCTGTTCAGCCTCTGTCTGAACAGGCAGTTTTAGCTCCTGTTAAGTCACTGCTGATTAAAACCCAACATTTCCTGCTTTTGCCACTTCATATTAAAAGCTTTTAAATGACTAAATAACGGTAGACTGTTATTGTGAAGAATTTTCAAGAAATTAAACGTGTTCCTCACCAAACTAGCAGAGCTTCGTTAGTGGCGCTAAAAAAAAATCGACACAACAACATATGGAGATATTTGGAGCTATCTGTTCAGTGGATCAGTTAGAAATAATGCAGGGAGGAATAGTACAAGCAGAAACAGCCACAGTGAGATGTTCGATGAAGAGCTGCAGATGACCAGCACACCTCCAACAGGTAAACAACTTATTTTACTTTGCCGTGCTGTGTAATAGAAAAACACTCACTGGCTCAATTTGAGTCATGGCTCGGAATAGAAAAACGCCATAATGTTAAAGGAGTGGAGCAGTGAACTCGTGTGCTGTGTGTGGAGCAGATGACCATATAAAGAAATCCGTCACGAGTCAACGTCAGCTCGGGCTGAAAGTAGAAAAAAAATGTTGGAAACCGAGCGTTCAGAGCAGTCTGAAGCCGGTGCTTTTTACTCACAGGGATTACTTCTACATAGATTTACGTCATTATTTGACACTTTGGCCACATTTAAATAGGAACATCTGACATTGTAAGATTATATATAAGACTGAAAAAAAGGAAAAGCATAATAAGTCCCCTTTAAAGCATTACTCTACCCTTTGAGTGTCAAGTTTGTAGCCTGTGGCTGTATTTAGGTTAGATTCATGTTTACATTAAGTTCCAATAAAACTCAAATGTGTGCAAACCAACAGACGACAACAAGCATTGTGTATGACGACTGAAACAAAGTGAGTACTCAGCCATATAGAGGACTGTTCTGAGCAGAAAAGTGGAGTGGTTTGAATTTCTATCGACATTCTGATACTGTTTTGTAAAACTGGGTCACTGCTAAAATAAATTTTACCCCATGGATATAAGCTGACTACACCTGCTACCCTTCTAAAAAAAATAAATAAATAAAAAAAATAAAATAAAATCAAGGAGTGAGTTACAAACTTTTTACAGCCACCTTTCAAGTTCAAGATTGCGGGGTACTGCTTTAATGTATTTTTGGTCCAGTCAATTGAATGAATTGCAGATACAAGATACAAAATATAAAGTGTGTCATTACAGTCTTCTATTACACTAACCTGGACATAAACATATATAACGCCACAGGGCAGCCACTTAAAATCAATGTGCCCATGCGTCACCTTTGTTAGCAGTAGCAGACTTCCCAAAACTGCTTGCAATAAGATCTCCAGTCAAGCCCAAGGACCCGTAAGATCCTCCGTAGATATCTTTAACAAGCATATCAACACTTGTGTGCTGCCCTTTAGAAGCCAACTGAAGCAACTCGTCAAATCTCTACAGGAGAGAAAAGGGCAAAGTTCATGTGGCTTAAGGGAAAGAAATATTGCACTTCACTATGACTGTTTTTCTAATAACTAGATGAAAAGAGGAAAATTAGTTGTCTGATATATAGAAGTCAAGAAAGTAACAAAAATAAGAGCAACAAAAGCTAAAAATATATATAATACTGAGAAGTCAGTCTTTAATGGTTGACTTCAAAGTAACAACTAATAAAGTCTGTCAGTAAAAGTAGGCCAAGTTATGCAAGATACCTTGGTTTTGGTGAGCAAGGCTCCAAGGCCCCAGAACGTCCCTCCACCTATTGAGCTTCCTCCTATACGCTCAAATTTATCCTCCGATTCAACCTGTTGAAGAGGGAGAGAATGAGATTGAGATTCACTAAGCCCTTCATTTTACATATGCTATACAGTAGATAAAGACATAACTCGTAGTCATACCTAGACCATTTTATTTAAAGCATATGAGCCATAAATGAAACCTTTGGAGATTCTGACCTCTAGTAGCACTATGGGGCAGTTGTTTTATAAGTGGGCAACCATTTTGTCTTGCACATACACGCAATAAACAGTCCTATCAATGGTTTTACACTGTTCCAATGATCCACAGATACCTGTATTGCACCAGGAAATGCAGCAATGCACCAACAAAGGCAGGGAATAAGAAGACTTCAAGCTAGTAAACATGAAGAAAATACATTCAACAGGTTTGTTTACCTAAAGGATATACACAATGCGTTTTGATACAGAATGTAAAAATAACTTTTGTTTGTTTACAAGAAAACTCCACAGGTGACCTTTAGCCCACTAGCTACAGAACAAGGACAAACCCTGTCTGCAGAGCCAAACTGATACAGGATTTTTGAGGCAAATAACGTGTGTTAAGGGGTAAAAAAAAAAAAGTTCTACAATGAAGGTTATCCAAGAGTTGCAACAAAGATATACTAGAGGAAGGGTAACATATTCTTAAGAGGTTTCACATGAATGTCTGTTATATGTTATTCTGCCAACTCAGATGTAAACAAGTTCTGTAATATCTTCTGAATTCAGTATAGTTTCATTCACTTATTGGCCAGTGTAGGATGCAGGCTCTAGCAAACGATGTCACTTTGAATTATAGAACTACTGCTGAAATGTCCTCATTTATGAAGGTATGTAGGTAGGTGGGTTGCTATAAAACCTTTTAATAATAAAAGAAACATACCTGTACTCTTCATACCTTAATAATGAAAGAAATATGCTTTAGCTTAGCTTGTTCAACAGGAAGACCTAATTCCATAAACCACAGACAAAACCTTGATTCGTCGTTTTTTTACCTTGACTATGGACACTCCAGAGCCGATGTTTACAAGCAGGTAAGGAAAGATGTCTGGATTAGTCGTCTGAAAGCGGAACTCTGAGTCAGCGTGTTTGGCATACACAAAAGCCTCATGGGGTATGTTCCTCAGCACAAAGTTACAGCCCTTGATGAGGCAGGTCATCTCATCCTCTTTGTCCACTCTGCCACAATGCAACACAGTAAGAGGCCATTAGCTTTAGTCATTCTCAGCCAAAATGAGATAAAGCCAGAGCAGAAACTTACCATTTTGTCCTCTGGCTGGTTAATCTTTAAATTTTATGTGCCACCTACTTTTACTATATTGCGAGACATCCACATTTAGATGTGTTTGAGAGCCAGATATGAAGGTTGTAATTCCAAACAAATACATCCAGCTGATTTCACAGATTAGTTCCACTTCTCTGAGTTTAATTACAAGTGAAGCATTTAATATATGGTTCTCAAGGCTAATGGATGCAGACAAAAGCAAGTCAACCATCACATGAATGCTCTGTTGCTTTCACATGTTTGGTTAGACAACAAAGTGGCTGACAAAGTTGGTTAGCCAGTAAACAGAAGATATTTTCCAGAATACTCTCCATTAGGTCCTCCCACAACCTACTGAGCTCTCTCCTAAACAATCAAATTTGTCCCCTAATTCAACCCATTTAACAGGAAGAGAACAGGATATTGCTTTCCTTGTGAATTGGTCACAGTAAGGGCAAAGGACCATTGTTCACAACAAAAGCCAAGACCTTTTTTGGCTGTATTTGGTTTGCATACTCACTTGAGTCCCAGCTTCCTCTCGATGAGTTCTTTGAACTTGTGTGCCCCTCCACCTGTGGCTTTGATAACTTTGGTATCCGTGTTGACCAGGTGGTCTTTGATGAAGTCCAAGCATGTTTCAATGTAAGCATTTTCAAACTTGATAAAGTGCAGGCGAGCAGTGACCTCTTCCTGCACAGATATTTCATACAGCTTGTCACTGGCAGCCTCCTGGGAAACAGATAAGATGGACACACACAGGACAAAGATCCGTGAGTGGGCGAATATTTGATTAAATTCAATTAATGCTTTTCCTCTGGCAGGGCAAGTGTACTCCCATCATAATCTAGCAATTTAGCATATGTTAGGGTTCATGGTGGTGTTTACATACGGAGAAAATACAAGTAACCTGGAGATAGAGGCTTTGCCCCATCCATGCAGTTTGATATAAGAAGATGAAGAGTTTTATGAGAAGTACTACAACTTGGAAAAATGCTCGCAGGAAGCCACCGTTTATAAAATGATGCAGAAAATAATTACCTTTGCAGAGTGGTCGAAAGATCGCACTTTGGCCACTTTGTGTTGTACAGTTGAGTAGTAGGCGAGTTTTGTGAGAGATCCACCTGAGGAAAGCAAAACAGCATTGATTAATGTCTGAGGGGAAATAATCAGACAGCAGAAGCAGGCTATTATTACATATATGACAATCGTTACTCACTTACAATTAAAATCCAGACTTAAATCTAACCGTTAGTGAACTCTGAGACTGTGGCGTTAGCTAAACTCAGGCTAGCTTGCAGCTAACGGTACTGTAACGTTACTTGTTCAAAGTTGAGGGGTTTGTTTGGCACACGTCCGCCTTATGCGGTACAGATAAAGAGACGTCTGTCCTTAGGGTAAACTGACTTACTACCGTACAAATAAAAGATACACACCAATTTATGCGGCTAACGTTAGCTTTGTCTTGTTTACATTCACTTATAGTCATGTGTTGTCATAGTATCAGCTGCGGCAGAGCTAGTTCATAAACACATAGATTAGCTACGGTCGAGCAAAAGTGACAGAGGAATTAAAGAAAACTTTTATATTTCCAGGTACCTATGTCTATTGCGAACCGCTTTGCGTTCTCCAAATTGCGGAATATTTCGTCGGGCGGAAGAGTAATGCTTTTATCCATGGTATGACTACTTGAGCTACTGTCAACTCGACCACATTCCGCCATGGTCGTCAACGATTTGACGCTGCGTGCGTGCGTGCGTGCGTGCGTGCGTGCGTGCCTGCATGCCCCCGCCGTCCAATCAGCATGCACGCACAGGTTGAGGAGTAGATAGATCATAGGGACAGATGTAACGATGTTTTTTTTTTCAGTGTGTTGTCTTGTAAACATTTGGTGCTTCAATGAACATAGTCAGAAATGTTAAACCTATATATTTTTTTTCTACATAATTTCTTGTTTGGATGTTTTATATCTCCATACAATAACTACAAATGGGTATTTACACATTCACATAAAAATTGGAACATGCTGTTTGGAAAGGGAGGGACACCAAAAAGAGTAGAAAACTTCTACATTGTGGGTATTTGAGGTGGAATTGTGAAGTATATATATATATATATATATATATATATATATATATATATATATATCAAAGTACATTTAAAGTACCTTTAAAGTAAGGTATTTCAATTTGAAGATTATGATTAAGCTAATAAAATATGATGCATGATTGTTACCCAAGTGGTTAAAATTGTCTCCACCTCAACCACTACAACATTAAAATGCTGCATCCTTGTTAATGCATCAGTAATGTTAATCCAATACAGTATAATGATATAACTCTCCAAAAGAAGCCATTCTGCATAATGAGTACTTCTGATGCTTAAGTGCATTTTCCTGCTAATACTAATGTACTTTTACATGTACTTGTAATGGAGTATTTCTTCTGTGATATTGCCACTTTTACCTGTCCACCACTGAAATCTGCTCATGCTTACTTACATACTGTGCCTTGAAAACTGCATCTTCTTTGAATTTGAGACACCTGTGGTATTCCTGTAGTTTTGTATGGAAGTCAACACTCCAGCAACACTTGTTGTAAAGACCGTTATCGTAAGCATCAAGCAGTATGAAATAAGATTGTTTATAGATACTGCTGTAATTCCCAATTGTTTCTGCATTGAAGGGCGCATACATAAAATAACCACTAGATGGTAGTGCTCAGCCATAACAGAGTCACATGTGTCCTCTGAAGTCTGGGGGATGGAGACAATATCAGCAGCAATACAAAGTAATGCAATCCAGTATCATACTACAATGAATCTCTGCAGTGTCATTGTATTCAGAGGAGGTTGATTTTTGTCAGTGTAAAGAATGAAATAGCACATTTCAAGATTAATTAATTAATCATGACTTTTTATTCAAAAAGAATAAATTTGTCACATCAGGTTTTTGTGTCTCCAAAGAGGCACTAAAGTGGTGATGACACATCACAGCAAAAACTTGTAGTTCAAGACAATGTACTCAAATAGAGTAGAAGGAACAGCTTCAGTATCTTTACAAAAGACAGAGATTTGTTCAAAACAAGCTAAACAATGGTAAACTCTCTTACACTGAGAGGAAATAAGATGCACGTTTACACCAAAACATTCTGACAACAGAACAGATTACTGCGAGACCCAACATGAGTCAATCATTTTTTACAAAGTAAAATATACAAGTTATACAAGTACGTAAAAAATGCGCACTGAAAAAACACTACCAGAAAGTAGCTAAGATTTGCCAACTCCTGTCACTGCATTAAACTTAACACAGAAGACTTAAAGAACTTACAGGAAGGTGTGCTAATGCTGGCCAGTACTGGCCAAACATGGTGAGAAATGAATAAGAGAATATATAGTATTCATGGAATACAAACAATGTGCTTCTTTTTTTTTCAGAAAGAAAAAAATATACTTTTCTTTGAAAATATGCTTTCAGACAAAAATGAAAACATCAGTCCAATAGGACTTTATGATGAATAACATCACTGTGCATAGACACCTCTATTACATTTCAGAATGATGTTTCTGATATTAACTTTTGACCAACATGGTCATCTCAGTTTGTCTGGTAGTGACTCCAGTCTGTATGAGTCTACCACGGCCTCCAGAGGGCGCTGTTGACTGGACTCTTCTCTTTGGTGATGCTGGTCTGGACTGTGGAGCTCAGAGGAGAGAAGTCAGCCTCTCTCAGGTTCTTATCAGAGGAAGACTGCAGCTCGTTGAAGTGCTTCAGCAGTCTTCTCTGGGACTGTGTCTTCACCTCCTCCTTGGACAGGAAGTGTGCCACCTCTTGGGCACACCTGGAGTAGCCCTGATTGACAGCTGCTGACTCCACATCTTGATGCTGCTGCTGCAGTCGTCTCAGAAAGCAAACTGTCATCTCCAGGATGTCTGCTTTCTCCAGCTTGGAGTCTGGCTGCTGTTTGAGGAACTCTGGACCCAGGAGAGACTTGAGCTGCTCAATGCTGCTGTTGATTCTCTCTCTGCGTAACTTCTCCACCAGAGGCTTTCTGAGCTGCAGAAAGAAGAACAAAGTCATTAATAAACTTATTCTGGAGTTTAGTGATAACATGAACAAAGACAACCTCTCATGAAAAGATGAAGTCATCATGAATCTTCAATTTACCTTGTGGGTCAGAGTCAGATGCTCCTGAGAGTTGGTCATTGCTGCAGTGATTGTAGGTGCCATAGCTGGATCTCTGTGCTGTAGAGGTCTCTGTAGAGAGGATCTGATCTCTGCTGGCTTCATCCCTCCTATTTATAATCCCACATCTCCATATGAATGTGTGGGTCTGGGTCTGGCTGAAGTTTCTCACAGTCTCATCCAATCAGAGAGCTTGAAAAGACAATAAGGCATGTGGAGCATGCAACATGCTGAAAGCAGTTATAGTGCCTGAGGGACAATGGTTAGGTCTCAGGGGAACAGGTGGAGGACTGGGGGGGTGATGGAGAGAGACTCACAGAGCTCTGTGTGAATCTGGGAAAGTGGTGACCCTGTAGAGAGCAGATCTGCTGCCTGATGCTGGGATCAATGACTTTGACTGAACACACGCTCATCATCCAATCACACACGTGGGAGAATAAGGGAGATTGTCCTCAACTTTAAAAGCACCTCTGTACCTTAGAAGCATTGTTGCATTTGTGCTGTCAGATCAATTATCAAACCATGGTAACTGATTTGACATTGTTGCAAAAAAAATGAAATTACATGATTAAAAAGCCAACTGTACATCTCTTTAAAAATATGCTTTATGCTGAAGCCAACATAATTCATTAGTAAGACCAGGTACTGAAGGTCTTTTAAGAAAACTCAATCGTACAAGTAACACTATTGTACCAGTCTGATGCATATACAGTATTGTAACAAGGCATTCACTGAGTGAAACAGTAAAGTGAACCTCACTTCTGATAGTTGTCCAGATGAAACAGATGTGCCCTCTGTCTTGTGACAGGTTGTTGTAGTGAGTAAAGAGTTAGTCAGGCTTTCCCACACTGAATCCTTTGAACTGTGATCAATGCACCACAAAAGGAGTCTGAATGGTTCACTGATGACTATTAGCCCACTGTTGTGCAGGGGACACAACCTGACGGCACTAACCATCTGGGGGAAAAGAGCAACAGCAATAGAGTTTTCTATAGGTTGACGCTGAAGTTGGAGGAGTTGGAGTTGAGGTGAAGTTATTTTATAACATAAACACCAACTTATAATGCAATGATTTCTGATGTTCAACAATGAAGAGTGATATATCACTTTTTTCTAAAATTGTTCTTATTTGTTCTGAAAGTCCAACTAATTTCTTTTCTGTCTTTTGTATTTTCTGTTCCGTATTTCAATCCACCCTCAGTCTACAAGGAGATCTCCGTGCTTGGGTTAGTTAATTCATTTAGAGGTTTCTTAAAATACATGGAATCTAGACAAAGGTATATGTATGTCAAAACATGAAGAAAAACAAAAGTCTTTATAACTCTTGCTGTAAGGGCGACATTGCTGTGGCACTTTGGCATCCACCAATGGAAAAAACAAAAGATCTTAAATCGAAATGATGACCCATTAAACAGAGGGGAAATGAAGTTGGCAAAAGTTAGAGCATTGGCACCAGAGAGAGAGACAGACAGAAAAAAAAAGAGAACGAGGAAAGAAAAAAAAATCTTCCTCTGAAGTGTGCCAACTCCCCTCAGAGAATAGGTGCTGGTGGGGTTGAGGATGCTAATCACACTGGACTGTGACTCTGCTCTCACAGCTTTCCCACACTCTGTCCATTGACCGAGCTCCCTCCCAACAATAGACATGTGCCTTGTTAAATGCTAATTCATCCCCACACAAGCGGCTCCCTGCTCTCCCCTGAGGATAAAGTTTGTTGTTTAGACATTCTCCTCAATTAAGAGAGGAGAGCAAGAGAAATAAACACAAATATTTTGACTGGGGATGTAGCCTAACAGCCAATCCACTAAATGTATTTGGGTGCACATTTGATGATTAAATATAGTTTTAATCAATGTATTTTCTCACTTAAAATTTTTGGTTTCAAAGTTTGTTTTATAAATTTGAGAATGATGATGACTATATAAATAAATAACTATAGCAGTACTATAAGTTAAATGAAACAATAAGCTTTAATAATTCTTTAATGTTGTATTTAAATTGCAATTTAGTTTAGTTTTTTTTAACAAATGACATTTATATTAGCCTTTACATTTTGTTTTTTCACGTGATTTTTAATATGAAATATACAAAAGATACAAAAATATACATAACACACATATACACATACAAAAATAAACTATATGATCTGAATATACATGTTGTCAGTTTTAGTGAGTAAAAAATGTAAACATTTAAAATTCAGTAGTAAAGACCCCCCCCCCCCCACAGACGTCTTTGTCTGGTCTGCCTCTATTGTCCCACAGGGGCTCTGTGAGTGAGTTTTCTCTGGTTTCCCACACTCTGTCCATTCACTGCCTTCAAGAACAAAAGAAGTGTGTCTGGTTGCACATCACATTAATTATGGAGTCAGTTTACGAGTTTTGTCTCACTGCCTCTGAATAGGAATTCCTGTCACCAAGACTCGTCATTACCAGGCTTTTGTAAAAATGCTATGAGGAATGCAGACATGCTAAGGATTAATGAACATTCAAAAGCTCTTTTTTTACCCCTACTTTGGATTCAAATTGTTCTTGTGCATTCCAGGCTGTTTATTATGATGGGAACGATGAAAGGCAATAATTCCTGAATTGATCGGGTGCTGGTCATGGTGCTATAAGACTATGTATTTAAAGTGTTATGGCTACAATCAAATTTTATTTAAAACATGATCAAGCCATCTTCATCCAGGTGTTAATAAGGAATTTCAATTATTAAAACTATTAAAAAGGTTCCTTTGCATTTAGAATTTGGATCTAGTATTACTTCTTTAAAGTTTAGTACGACTACCACATCAACGCTGATTTTCCCAGTTACAAAGGAAACCAAGTAAGAGGATTAGGACTTTCTTGCGTTTAATATAATTAAGCTTATACATAAGTTTGATAAGTTTGGTTTATATGAAACTGAAACATTTGCATGTTCAGTCACCAATATTTCATATTTGTTTTGTTTTAATATCACTGTCTGTCACACACTATCGCCCACGTGTGTGATGGGACGATCAGCGTGTGCTCAGTCAGAATCGTTGATCCCAGCATCAGGCAGCAGATCTGCTCTCTACAGGGTCACCGTCTTTCCCAGATTCACACAGAGCTCTGTGAGTCTCTCTTCATCACCCCCTCACTACCCCCCGTTCCCCTGAGATCTAACCATTATCCCCCGGGCAATAAGAGCATTCAGCATGTTATATCCTTTATTGTCTTTTCAAGCTCTCTGATTGGATGAGACTGTGAGAAACTCAAGCCAGACCGAGACCCACGCATTCATATGGAGATGTCAGACTATAAATAGGAGGGATGAAGCCAGCAGAGATCAGATCCTCTCTACAGAGACCTCTACAGCACAGAGATCCAGCTATGGCACCTACAATCACTGCAGCAATGACCAACTCTCAGGAGCATCTGACTCTGACCCACAAGGTAAATTGAAGATTTGAAATTACTAAATATTTTCATGAGAAGTTTTTGTTCATGTTATCACTAAACTCCAGAATAAGTTTATTAATGACTTTGTTCTTCTTTCTGCAGCTCAGAAAGCCTCTGGTGGAGAAGTTACGCAGAGAGCGAATCAACAGCAGCATTGAGCAGCTCAAGTCTCTCCTGGGTCCAGAGTTCCTCAAACAGCAGCCAGACTCCAAGCTGGAGAAAGCAGACATCCTGGAGATGACAGTTTGCTTCCTGACACAGCTGCAGCAGCAGCATCAAGCTGCGGAGTCAGCAGCTGTCAATCAGGGCTACTCCAGGTGTGTCCGAGAGATGTCACACTTCCTGTCCAAGGAGGAGGTGAAGACACAGTCTCAGAGAAGACTGCTGAACCACTTCAACGAGCTGCAGTCTTCCTCTGATAAGAACCTGAGAGAGGCTGACTTCTCTCCTCTGAGCTCCACAGTCCAGACCAGCATCACAAAAGAGAAGAGTCCAGTCAACAACATACTCTGGAGGCCGTGGTAGACACCAAAGGACTTGTAGAAATATTGTACAAGCTTCTGTACTGACGGACTTTTAACCTCCGCATTATTGTGGTCGTCTTATGTGTTATTGCATATATTACTGCAATTTTCCACTTTAATTGCCTTTTGTAAAGGTTAGATTGTGTGTTGCTGTGATATTTGCAGATAACAGGTTGGCTATTTGTATTTCAAAAGCAGCCACATACCTCTGATTCAAGAGTTACTCTGTGAAGTAAACGTTATTGTTCCTAATTGGAATGCCTATATATTGTTAGTAACTCTGACAATGATGTTTGTGCTTTTTCTCCATTTAGGAGACGCTGTTATTCATGTTGAACATGTTTCAGATTTATATGTGATATTCACATAACATTTTGATAAAATGTTAATTCTCTTGCATTTTTACATATCTTAAGTCTGCATTTTTAGCAGATGAAGTTTGTGCATGAAAAAATTCATCAAGACAAATGTGCTGCTTTATTACTCTGTGAGTGACAGCACTCATACCTTCAGTGAAGGGCTTGTTGTTTGGAAAATGTTTCAAAATGAATGTATCTCTTCAAACCAAGTGATGCGCATTAAAACAATCAGAAAAAACAACAACATATTTTTGTCACATATTTATCATTTACTTATATTTCACTTGACATAAAGCACCATATCTCAATCCACTGCATGTTTTAAAAAGTATTTTATAGTTGGAGATAACAGCCAGCTGACAGATGCAGAACACTGAGCCTAATGTCTCAGTAACGTCCCCTTTTGGTAAAAAAGAAATAAGCAGCAATGTGCTCCAGTAGCTGGTCAGGGAGGAATTAGTGGGTCTTTACACACTGATTCTACATCACAAAAATATGATGGACAGTAAACAAGATGAGTTAGACAGTCACAGAGCTGTTTGTTCAACCCTTCAGCTGTAAGCGTATGGCTGTCATCACATCTACAATGTCTGTAATCAATATAAAATGCGGTCTTACATAAAAAACATACATACATAAAGTGTCTTAAAGAGGTGTTGGGTCTACACAAGCCTCCAGAAGTTCAGCTTCACAATATATTGTCTCTGGAACTACATAAACATCACTATTCTTCCACTAGATATTCACTTATTTGGTGTTTTGATGGAGATGGTGGAGAGTGCTGTCTATCACTTCACTCCAGGATCTGCCATAAGTGTTCAACTGAGATCAGACTGCAAAGGCCATGGTACACAATTTACATCATTTTCATATTAATCAAACATTCAGGGTGCCCTTCACAGAAGCATCTGCATTCAATATGTTTCTCTTCTCTTTTATTCTGATTTATCCTTTAATGTGTCACCTGTACCTGTATAACAGTGGCAGTTAACAGAGGTATAGATGCCTGGTTTGTCATGGAACAGATATTGCTCACATTCAAAGTGTTTAAAATGTATTATATTGCTAGAAGGCACAGAAAAAACTTTTTTTTTCCACTTAAAAACTATATTAAAAATTCTTAAAAGCTTAATTATACATCAATAATATGACTGGACTGATTGAAGTCATAATTTTTGGTA
This sequence comes from Scomberomorus guttatus, assembly GCA_038419695.1. Lineage (NCBI taxonomy): Eukaryota > Metazoa > Chordata > Actinopteri > Scombriformes > Scombridae > Scomberomorus > Scomberomorus guttatus. The sequence goes on from CM076446.1 coordinate 28,899,610, forward strand.
GAAAAAAATGAATGATGTTATTCCCAAAATTGATTTAAATGAAGTGACATGAAAAAATGTTTATGTCTTACATATTTATTTTCTTGGAATCTGCAACAACATCAGAACAACTTAAAATCCATTTTGGTGACAAAACTGATGAACAAAAGAACATATGCATACACAGCATACATAAAACAATAACAAAGCCCTTTTCAGAAGAAAGGTAGGTTTTTTTTAAATAAAAAAAAGATACATTATACCTTGAAACAAGGCAGTAAAATTTTCACAGGAAGAACAGGTTAACATTGTTCTGCTTGGCTTAACATTTTAAACAGAATTTACTGAAGTAAATCAGTAAAAATTCTGAAGTTGAAATAAAACATCTTCTATCTGTCCATCCATACGCTCATCAGACAAAACACAGCAGGAAATGTCTGCATAGTTAAGAGACTGGATTCATCTTCTGTGGTTTTGTTCAAAGAAAAGAAACCACTCGAACCATAAATCCAAAAAGCAGCACATGTTTTAACAAGTTAGCTATTCACTCTTCTCCCCAGTCAGTGACTTCTCAGCCTTTAATCCACTTTTCTTCCTCTGACTGACGAAACCATATCAAGTGAGAAATATGGGGAATTACCCAGAACATTCAAAATATCCTGAGTGTGGATCCAGAGTATTTTAACCTCAAAAAGACATTTTCTCTAAACTGTTTCAATAAGGCTTACAAGCCTTATTAGTCTCTGTAGATCTGCTTGTCATAATGCAAATAATGCATTTCTCTACAATCAGCAGATTTTTAACACACATTCTGTGCTCACATCGAAACACATAGACGCAGTTGGCATCAATAAAATCTGTCGTTCACAGTTCAACAAACTGCAATAATTTGAATGCAGTTTGAGTGATTTTAAATTGTCCATTCCAGTTCGGCGTTAAAAGCACAGCGGAGCCACGTCTTCCTCTGCGTCAGGAAACAGACGTAAAATGTCCCTTGTGTATTTGGAGTAGCCGTTATGTGACACCAGGGCTTTTCTCAGGGTGAGGAAGGACTTTGTTTTCTCCAGGATGTCTGAAACAGGGATCCCATTCTGAATGTGTTCTTCAATCAGAGCCTTCAGCTTCTCCACCCCAGTGCTGCATTTCCTCTCCAGCATGTGGAGTTTACACCTGAAAGAAGCAAAATTGTGGCTTTTATTAACATGTTCATCAGTTTAATAAAAAGTACAAAATGAATGAAAAAAAAACTTTACAGAAATAAAACAACCAGGAGCATGTTTTTAATTTACTGTTGTCTGAGTTCACAGTAATGATGACAGGTTGGTTTGGTGACTTACCTAAAGAGCTGCTCCTTCACGCTGTCTTGAAGAGCGAGGTCTGCGTAGAGAGCCATTTTATGGTTTGTTCCTGCCGGGGGAAGCTTCTGCTGTTGCTTTGCGAAGATTGAGAGGGTGTCTCTGCTGATATCGGCGCCTCTGCTCTGTATTTATGCTGCTCATCCCGCAGTCTGTCTGCTGCTCAGCCAATCAGGAGGCTCAGAGCTCAGGACAATAGAGTGAATTTAATGGCTGTCACACAGAACAGGTGGGATGCTTTATCTGTATGCCACAGATCAATGAGGTCAGTGGGAAAATGTTTTTCCTCAAGTGGACACGACCCTGATGCCAACTATAAACTGACGTGACACTGAGCCTAAAAATGTGCGATAAAAATAAAAGAAAATATTACAATAAAATTGTCATTGGCATTAGAATATCCTATATATTTATGCACAACAAAGACAACTTTTCTGACTTGTAATGTTTCATTTTTGTCAAATGGAAGATCAATGGACAGCCCACCTTTTTTCTTACTGTTACATCTACATTAGGAATAACTGGAAAGGCGTTTAATTCACTTGACAACCAAACTTTGGATTATTTATTTAAAGAAAATAATCATCAACCCCCAATACCAGGATATATGAATGAAAGTATTCTTTAAAAATGAGCCAAAAGCTGTAATAATGTTCTAATGTTATATTTTCTCACTCTGTGTTTCCCAGCAGTGAGTTACAGCCAAACCAGATGGTTTATCTGTGAAGTGGCCTTCTGTCCTGCCCCTGCCTGAGAACCATCCTGAGGCTTTGTGAAAGCAGACACACTTCTATTGTGTGTGCGGCTGAGCAGACTGCATACAGAAGTGTGGGAAGCCGTGTGTCGCTGTGGCTCCCAGCCTCAGAGAGAGAGGAGGGCGTGTGACTGGGGCACGTTCAGCCTTGTGCAGGGAGCTGTGGGAGCTCAGAGGAGGGGAACTGGGAAAGCGGAGGCCCTGCACAGACAGCAGATAGATGGAGACAGATGGAGACGAGATAAGCAGGGAGGGTAAACCCGCCTGAACCTGGTTACACATCAGTTTTCAGTGTGTCAGTAAATCATTTTTGTGTCACACATGACTCACAAGCAATAAAACAAATTTCATACGTCTAACACAAAGTGCATGCTCATATGCATAAAGCAAGAATTGCTTATGAACAAAGATGCTAAAAATAAAACTACTATCACACATTTTGAAGGGTCAATAATAATCTGACCTCTGTAGGTGACTGGAAGGAATTGGCAAAAAAATCAACTAGGTCTCTGGCCCAATACATCCCAACTCATACACTGATTTCATGGATCTTGCTTGAGTTATATATAGTGATATTTTAGCCAGTTGATCAAGTTCTGGTATTCGGCATAGACCTCCTAAATGCACCACCAACTCTAAGCATAGTAAGTGACATAAAACACATCTTTTGCGTGGTGTATTTTGCAGGAAGTCTGCAAGCTGAAGAAAGATTTATGGGTTAAACACACTGCAACACCCCACCACATAGTGGATCAGACAGAAACAATTAGTGAGGTGGTGCTGCAGTATGATGATGTTAAGTGTTGCATATTATGATATTACCGATTTTTTTGTTTTTTATCTTGAGAATAATCTATTTGATACCAGCTGAGCAGGTGTAGAGGTGATGCTTTTGTAAATTACTTGTTGAAAAAGTGGGTAAACAGTAAAGCTATGACACACTTAACACTCTCTGTGTCTGTCTTTCTGACTATTTCTCTCTCTTTCTTTGGTGTAAAACAAAACAGTATAAATGGATGGACATCCATCAATCTTGGATAAGGTTTTATATTGGTTGATTAATCCACTAATCCACTGGTTAATGCTAATTCTATGTGAGATGGTTAATTGGAATTTCAAATACTAGTGAGTTTATTTGTTGTTTTAACTGTATATAATTTAAATAACTCAATTACAACATTTATTTGAATTTGATGTGCTGAAGATGTGTTTAAAAGATGTCAAAAACAGTTACCTGTCTACCATGTTGTATTCTTTAAAATGTTTTTATCTTATCAGGTGTTGTACGAGAAGGAGGCTGTATGGGGGCAATTATAACTGCAGCAAGAGTGAGATGAAAAGTTCATCCACTGGTATGAAACTTCTATCTGAAACTATCACAACTTAAACCAGCTAATCAAGAAAACTGCAATGAAAAAGTGTTTAAACATCATAAAGAAGATGTCATACAAAGTAACATGGGAACACACATTTTTCAAATGGCAGTGTTTGTTTATTCAACAAGGCACAATGAGCCACATCAAGTCTGCAAGCTCCAACAAACGATGATGATACATCACAACAACAACTTGTAGATTTCTACAAGACACACTGTACTCAGAGAGAGTAAAGGAACAGCTGTCTTTATAAAAGACAAACGACTGACAGTATTTGAGGACACAGTACTCACTGCCAATGGATTAACACATTTGCAGAAGTAAAAACTGACCTTACAACAGATCACATTGTTATTGATAAACACAAAATTCAACTGATTCTAAAAATGTAAAAATCACATCATCACTGGAAAACTGTGACAGTGTGACATTAATGAAACCTTTTACAGTAAAAGGAGAAAATGATCTTAAAACAGATCATTTTTGAGTAAAGTCCATTATGACATCACAATTGACATTAATGAACAAAATGATTAATACTAATCAAGAGGTAACAAATACCAAAATAGTATTATATTGTAACCAGTGAGGTATAAAAGTATCACTAGAAAACTGTGATAGTGTGACTTTAAGCAAACTTTTTAGAAAAAAAGAATAAACATCTGGATCTTACAACAGATCAGTTTTGAGTAACCACAGAGATTAAAATGAGGTAAAGTCCATTATAACAATATGTCCATAAAAAGGACATTTAAATGATCAATACTAATCAAAAGTAACAGATGTTACCATATCATTATACTACCAATACATGAAGTACAATGAGGAATAATAACAATTGCTGATGCAATCAGATTTAGTTCATGCTACATGCATGATAAGATGCTCTCTTTCTTCCTTTGAAAGATATTGTTGCTGTCATTTCCTTAGGAAATGTCATCTAACACAAATACAGAAACAAACAAATCAGCCTTCTGTATACAGAAGAACAAGTGAATTAAATTTGAATTAATTCAGTCCAGTAATCTTTGACCAACATGGTCATCTCAGTTTGTCTGGTAGTGACTCCAGTCTGTATGAGTCTACCACGGCCTCCAGAGGGCGCTGTTGACTGGACTCTTCTCTTTGGTGATGCTGGTCTGGACTGTGGAGCTCAGAGGAGAGAAGTCAGCCTCTCTCAGGTTCTTATCAGAGGAAGACTGCAGCTTGTTGAAGTGCTTCAGCAGTCTTCCTTGCTGTTGATTCTGCTGCTGCAGCTGTGTCAGGAAGCAAACTGTCATCTCCAGGATGTCTGCTTTCTCCAGCTTGGAGTCTGGCTGCTGTTTGAGGAACTCTGGACCCAGGAGAGACTTGAGCTGCTCAATGCTGCTGTTGATTCTCTCTCTGCGTAACTTCTCCACCAGAGGCTTTCTGAGCTGCAGAAAGAAGAACAAAGTGATTAATAAACTTATTCTGGAGTTTAGTGATAACATGAACAAAGACAACCTCTCATGAAAAGATGAAGTCATCATGAATCTTCAATTTACCTTGTGGGTCAGAGTCAGATGCTCGTGAGAGTTGGTCATTGCTGCAGTGATTGTAGGTGCCATAGCTGGATCTCTGTGCTGTAGAGGTCTCTGTAGAGAGGATCTGATCTCTGCTGGCTTCATCCCTCCTATTTATAATCCCACATCTCCATATGAATGTGTGGGTCTGGGTCTGACTGAGGTTTCTCACAGTCTCAACCAATCAGAAAGCTTGGTGAGGCAATAAAGGATATAACACGCTGAATGCTGTTATTGCCTGGGGGACAATTGTTAGATCTCAGGGGAGCAGGTGGAGGACTGGGGGGGTGACGGACAGAGACTCACAGAGCTCTGTGTGAATCTGGGAAAGTGGTGACCCTGTAGAGAGCAGATCTGCTGCCTGATGCTGGGATCAATGACTTTGACTGAGCACACGCTCATCATCCAATTACACTTGTGAGGGAATAACATTTATGGTGTAATGTTTGAATTACATGTAGGATAGAAATAAATGTAAACACTAAGTGGAAATTTTTTTTTTTTTCTAGTCTTATTGAGCCAAAATTTTAAATGTAGCCAGTGAAATCTTCGCCATTTATCCTCCATTTTTAATTGATCATTTGCCTAGATATTTCATTTTATACAACTTGATAATACAAAAATTTTGCAAAACAGTCCTATAACATATAAACATACTGTCTGATTCCCAGTCATGGTATTTGGAATAAACTCAAGACAATAATCATGCTGCTGTCCAGATGTAACAGAGTCTTTTGACACGTGCCTCAGTGTGAGTAGAAAGTAGATCTCACTTTCCCACACTGACTCCCTGTATACTGTGGTCAATGAACCACAAAGGGACTCCTGTGACAGATGCTGGCTGTGTGTTGTTATAGAAACAGAGCATGACATCACCAACCATCTGGAGGGAAAGGACGCCATTGGCTGGCTCTGGCAGTTTGTAAAATTTGAAATTATGGTGAAAAATCCATCACAAAGTATTACAAAAATTATTTGAATCCCATTTTTGAGCTTCCAGTCTTCATCATTCATGTTGAACCTCCAGGCAAAGTAATGCTGTTGTACTAATGAACTTCTCAACAAAATTTTATCTCTTCACATGAGGGTGGGAGGCTGAGGCAGCTGTTTGCTGAAGTGTGCCAAATCCCTTTAGAGAATTAGTCTGCTGCTGGTGGGGTGGATGTCATTCACACTCGACTCTGATCTCCAGAGCTTTCCCACACTCCGTCCATTAACAGAAAACAGGCATGTGCCCCTCTACTAATGGACTTTTTGAATATTGTGGCACAAGCAGCGTGCAGGCGCCAAGGGTAGAGGGTGAGGGCCACACACACATGGAGGGCTAAAGATCCATTAACCCATTAAAGTGAAAAGAGGGTACATAAGGTATATATGAAAATTTTAATTAATGACTTCACTTTGTCGAGTCATGAATAATCAGTTAATACAGTAAGATGCAAACATCTCATGTTCTGTACTGGGTCAAAACATCAGTACTCTGTGAGAGAATTATTGACTGACAGTCATTTCAGATGTTAATTTTCAACAAGCTAAAAGACAAATTAACAAGCAAACAGCCACTTCTTTAATGAAACAGGTGAAAATAAGATTGAGAAAGTGTTTTAGACCATAAAAGCGAACTGTCTTCTTTTCAAGTCATTTATCATGAGGGTGTGATTCTCAGAAACAAATGGGAAATTTTACAAATTGCTTCATGTGTAGTGATACATAGGACAGGCAGGTTCGATGTGTCACTGACAGAAATGTTTTCAAAAAACTGCAAAACCCTCAGAATATTGTTTTAGACAAGATGAAATTGTGATATCTATCAGGAATAGATTAAATGATCTCTGTTTAGGGCACCAGAGTCCCTTTTATTATCTGTCCCCATGGGCAGAGGTCTGGATCTATTGTCCCACAGGGGCTCTGTGAGTGAGTTTTCCCTGGTTTCCCACACTCTGTCCTTTTACTGCTTTCAGTGAAGGAACAATGGAAGTGTGCCTTATTATCCATCAATCTAGATACAATGTGTGACCTCTTTAAAGAGGGAAATGGTTAACTTCAAAGATTTTATATTAAAACACCTGCAGCAAAATTGTATTTGAAATTTAAGATTTTCTCATTTGGCTTCATGACTCGACCTACTCCATATAAATAGAGTGAGATAACATTGATAATCTCTCTACAGGAAAGATCCTAATTGAACAACATTCAAATTGATTATGCTTACATTTACATTTAACAGGTATGTTACAAATGTAAATACTATGTGTGCTGAATTTTAACTGATGTGTCACTCAGAGGTAGGATCAGTCATAGAGACATCTATCAATTAAGTCAGATGGATTTAAAGAAACACTGAAGAAAGTCTCTTTTTCATCATTATAAAGAGGATAACCATGACACAAAATAACATGAGAAAACAAAATTTGCAATTTGCAGTGTTTGTTTATTCAATGTGGCACAATGAGCCACATAAAATATGAAAGTTTCAACAAGACGTGATGATACATCACAACAACAACTTGTAGATTTCTACAAGACACACTGTACTCAGAGAGAGTAAAGGAACAGCTGTCTTTATAAAAGACCAACGACTGACAGTATTTGAGGACACAGTACTCACTGCCAATGGATTAACACATTTGCAGAAGTAAAAACTGACCTTATAACAGATCACATTGTTATTGATAAACACAAAATTACACATCATCACTGGAAAACTGTGACAGTGTGACATTAATGAAACCTTTTACAGTAAAAGGATAAAATGATCTTAAAACAGATCATTTTTGAGTAAAGTCCATTATGACATCACAATTGACATTAATGAACAAAATGATTAATACTAATCAAGAGGTAACAAATACCAAAATAGTATTATATTGTAACCAGTGAGGTATAAAAGTATCACTAGAAAACTGTGATAGTGTGACTTTAAGCAAACTTTTTAGAAAAAAAGAATAAACATCTGGATCTTACAACAGATCAGTTTTGAGTAACCACAGAGATTAAAGTGAGGTAAAGTCCATTATAACAATATGTCCATAAAAAGGACATTTAAATGATCAATACTAATCAAAAGTAACAGATGTTACCATATCATTATACTACCAATACATGAAGTACAATGAGGAATAATAACAATTGCTGATGCAATCAGATTTAGTTCATGCTACATGCATGATAAGATGCTCTCTTTCTTCCTTTGAAAGATATTGTTGCTGTCATTTCCTTAGGAAATGTCATCTAACACAAATACAGAAACAAACAAATCAGCCTTCTGTATACAGAAGAACAAGTGAATTAAATTTGAATTAATTCAGTCCAGTAATCTTTGACCAACATGGTCATCTCAGTTTGTCTGGTAGTGACTCCAGTCTGTATGAGTCTACCACGGCCTCCAGAGGGCGCTGTTGACTGGACTCTTCTCTTTGGTGATGCTGGTCTGGACTGTGGAGCTCAGAGGAGAGAAGTCAGCCTCTCTCAGGTTCTTATCAGAGGAAGACTGCAGCTTGTTGAAGTGCTTCAGCAGTCTTCCTTGCTGTTGATTCTGCTGCTGCAGCTGTGTCAGGAAGCAAACTGTCATCTCCAGGATGTCTGCTTTCTCCAGCTTGGAGTCTGGCTGCTGTTTGAGGAACTTTGGACCCAGGAGAGACTTGAGCTGCTCAATGCTGCTGTTGATTCGCTCTCTGCGTAACTTCTCCACCAGAGGCTTTCTGAGCTGCAGAAAGAAGAACAAAGTCATTAATAAACTTATTCTGGAGTTTAGTGATAGCATGAACAAAGACAACCTCTCATGAAAAGATGAAGTCATCATGAATCTTCAATTTACCTTGTGGGTCAGAGTCAGATGCTCCTGAGAGTTGGTCATTGCTGCAGTGATTGTAGGTGCCATAGCTGGATCTCTGTGCTGTAGAGGTCTCTGTAGAGAGGATCTGATCTCTGCTGGCTTCATCCCTCCTATTTATAATCCCACATCTCCATATGAATGTGTGGGTCTGGGTCTGACTGAGGTTTCTCACAGTCTCATCCAATCAGAGAGCTTGGTGAGACAAAAGAGGATGCAGCATGCTGAATGCTGTTAATGCCTGGGGGATAATGGTTAGATCTCAAGGGAGCAGGTGGAGGACTGGGGGGGTGACGGACAGAGACTCACAGAGCTCTGTATGAATCTGGGAAAGTGGTGACCCTGTAGAGAGCAGATCTGCTGCCTGATGCTGGGATCAATGACTTTGACTGAGCACACGCTCATCATCCCATCACACATGTGAGGGAATAACATTTATGGTGTAATGTTTGAATTACATGTAGCATAGAAATATAATTAAAAACTAAATGTTTTTTTTATTTAGACTTTCACATTGAGTAAAAAGGTCAAACATAGTGAGTGAAACTCGTGCTATTTATCATCCATTTTGAATTAATAATTTACAGTATACAATCATCTTGGCTTCAATTTCTTCTTTTCACCAATAATTCACTATTTTGCAAACAGTACTCCAAGATGTTAAAAACAGTGTGATTCCCAGTCATGGTATTTGGAATAAACTCAAGACAATAATCATGCTGCTGTCCAGATGTAACAGAGTCTTTTGACACGTGCCTCAGTGTGAGTAGAAAGTAGATCTCACTTTCCCACACTGACTCCCTGTATACTGTGGTCAATGAACCACAAAGGGACTCCTGTGACAGATGCTGGCTGTGTGTTGTTATAGAAACAGAGCATGACATCACCAACCATCTGGAGGGAAAGGACGCCATTGGCTGGCTCTGGCAGTTTGTAAAATTTGAAATTATGGTGAAAAATCCATCACAAAGTATTACAAAAATTATTTTGAATCCCATTTTTGAGCTTTCAGTCTTCATCATTCATGTTGAACCTCCAGTCAAAGTAATGCTGTTGTACTAATGAACTTCTCAACAAAATTTTATCTCTTCACATGAGGGTGGGAGGCTGAGGCAGCTGTTTGCTGAAGTGTGCCAAATCCCTTTAGAGAATTAGTCTGCTGCTGGTGGGGTGGATGTCATTCACACTCGACTCTGATCTCCAGAGCTTTCCCACACTCCGTCAATTAACAGAAAACAGGCATGTGCCCCACTACTAATGGACTTTTTGAATATTGTGGCACAAGCAGCGTGCAGGCGTCAAGGGTAGAGGGTGAGGGCCACACACACATGGAGGGCTAAAGATCTATTAACCTATTAAAGTGAAAAGAGGGTACATAAGGTATATATGAAAAACTGAATTAAAGACTTCACATTGTCGAGTCATGAATAATCAGTTAATACAGTAAGATGCAAACATCTCATGTTCTGTACTGGGTCAAAACATCAGTACTCTGTGAGAGAATTATTGACTGACAGTCATTTCAGATGTTAATTTTCAACAAGCTAAAAGACAAATTAACAAGCAAACAGCCACTTCTTTAATGAAACAGGTGAAAATAAGATTGAGAAAGTGTTTTAGACCATAAAAGCGAACTGTCTTCTTTTCAAAGTCATTTATCATGAGGGTGTGATTCTCAGAAACAGATGAGACAGTTTACAAATTGCTTCATGTGTAGTGATACATAGGACAGGCAGGTTCGATGTGTCACTGACAGAAATGTTTTCAAAAAACTGCAAAACCCTCAGAATATTGTTTTAGACAAGATGAAATTGTGATATCTATCAGGAATAGATTAAATGATCTCTGTTTAGGGCACCAGAGTCCCTTTTATTATCTGTCCCCATGGGCAGAGGTCTGGATCTATTGTCCCACAGGGGCTCTGTGAGTGAGTTTTCCCTGGTTTCCCACACTCTGTCCTTTTACTGCTTTCAGTGAAGGAACAATGGAAGTGTGCCTTATTATCCATCAATCTAGATACAATGTGTGACCTCTTTAAAGAGGGAAATGGTTAACTTCAAAGATTTTATATTAAAACACCTGCAGCAAAATTGTATTTGAAATTTAAGATTTTCTCATTTGGCTTCTGACTCGACCTACTCCATATAAATAGAGTGAGATAACATTGATAATCTCTCTACCAAAAAGAACCTAATTGAACAACATTAAAATTGATTATGCTTACATTTATATTTAACAGGTATGTTACAAATGCAAATACTATGTGTGCTGAATTTTAACTGATGTGTCAGTCAGAGGTAGGATCAGTCATAGAGACATCTATCAATTAAGTCAGATGGATTTAAAGAAACACTGAAGAAAGTCTCTTTTTCATCATTATAAAGAGGATAACCATGACACAAAATAACATGAGAAAACAAAATTTGCAATTTGCAGTGTTTGTTTATTCAATGTGGCACAATGAGCCACATAAAGTATGCAAGTTTCAACAAGACGTGATGATACATCACAACAACAACTTGTAGATTTCTACAAGACACACTGTACTCAGAGAGAGTAAAGGAACAGCTGTCTTTATAAAAGACCAACGACTGACAGTATTTGAGGACACAGTACTCACTGCCAATGGATTAACACATTTGCAGAAGTAAAAACTGACCTTACAACAGATCACATTGTTATTGATAAACACAAAATTACACATCATCACTGGAAAACTGTGACAGTGTGACATTAATGAAACCTTTTACAGTAAAAGGAGAAAATGATCTTAAAACAGATCATTTTTGAGTAAAGTCCATTATGACATCACAATTGACATTAATGAACAAAATGATTAATACTAATCAAGAGGTAACAAATACCAAAATAGTATTATATTGTAATCAGTGAGGTATAAAAGTATCACTAGAAAACTGTGATAGTGTGACTTTAAGCAAACTTTTTAGAAAAAAAAGATAAACATCTGGATCTTACAACAGATCAGTTTTGAGTAACCACAGAGATTAAAGTGAGGTAAAGTCCATTATAACAATATGTCCATAAAAAGGACATTTAAATGATCAATACTAATCAAAAGTAACAGATGTTACCATATCATTATACTACCAATACATGAAGTACAATGAGGAATAATAACAATTGCTGATGCAATCAGATTTAGTTCATGCTACATGCATGATAAGATGCTCTCTTTCTTCCTTTGAAAGATATTGTTGCTGTCATTTCCTTAGGAAATGTCATCTAACACAAATACAGAAACAAACAAATCAGCCTTCTGTATACAGAAGAACAAGTGAATTAAATTTGAATTAATTCAGTCCAGTAATCTTTGACCAACATGGTCATCTCAGTTTGTCTGGTAGTGACTCCAGTCTGTATGAGTCTACCACGGCCTCCAGAGGGCGCTGTTGACTGGACTCTTCTCTTTGGTGATGCTGGTCTGGACTGTGGAGCTCAGAGGAGAGAAGTCAGCCTCTCTCAGGTTCTTATCAGAGGAAGACTGCAGCTTGTTGAAGTGCTTCAGCAGTCTTCCTTGCTGTTGATTCTGCTGCTGCAGCTGTGTCAGGAAGCAAACTGTCATCTCCAGGATGTCTGCTTTCTCCAGCTTGGAGTCTGGCTGCTGTTTGAGGAACTTTGGACCCAGGAGAGACTTGAGCTGCTCAATGCTGCTGTTGATTCTCTCTCTGCGTAACTTCTCCACCAGAGGCTTTCTGAGCTGCAGAAGGAAGAACAAAGTCATTAATAAACTTATTCTGGAGTTTAGTGATAACATGAACAAAGACAACCTCTCATGAAAAGATGAAGTCATCATGAATCTTCAATTTACCTTGTGGGTCAGAGTCAGATGCTCCTGAGAGTTGGTCATTGCTGCAGTGATTGTAGGTGCCATAGCTGGATCTCTGTGCTGTAGAGGTCTCTGTAGAGAGGATCTCATCTCTGCTGGCTTCATCCCTCCTATTTATAGTCCCACATCTCCATATGAATGTGTGGGTCTGGGTCTGACTGAGGTTTCTCACAGTCTCAACCAATCAGAGAGCTTGGTGAGACAAAAGAGGATGCAGCATGCTGAATGCTGTTAATGCCTGGGGGACAATTGTTAGATCTCAAGGGAGCAGGTGGAGGACTGGGGGGGGTGACGGACAGAGACTCACAGAGCTCTGTATGAATCTGGGAAAGTGGTGACCCTGTAGAGAGCAGATCTGCTGCCTGATGCTGGGATCAATGACTTTGACTGAGCACACGCTCATCATCCCATCACACATGTGAGGGAATAACATTTATGGTGTAATGTTTGAATTACATGTAGGATAGAAATATAATTAAAAACTAAGTGTTTTTTTATTTAGACTTTCATATTGAGTAAAAAGGTCAAACATAGTGAGTGAAACTCGTGCTATTTATCATCCATTTTGAATTGATAATTTACAGTATACAATCATCTTGGCTTCAATTTCTTCTTTTCACCAATAATTCACTATTTTGCAAACAGTACTCCAAGATGTTAAAAACAGTGTGATTCCCAGTCATGGTATTTGGAATAAACTCAAGACAATAATCATGCTGCTGTCCAGATGTAACAGAGTCTTTTGACACGTGCCTCAGTGTGAGTAGAAAGTAGATCTCACTTTCCCACACTGACTCCCTGTATACTGTGGTCAATGAACCACAAAGGGACTCCTGTGACAGATGCTGGCTGTGTGTTGTTATAGAAACAGAGCATGACATCACCAACCATCTGGAGGGAAAGGACGCCATTGGCTGGCTCTGGCAGTTTGTAAAATTTGAAATTATGGTGAAAAATCCATCACAAAGTATTACAAAAATTATTTTGAATCCCATTTTTGAGCTTTCAGTCTTCATCATTCATGTTGAACCTCCAGTCAAAGTAATGCTGTTGTACTAATGAACTTCTCAACAAAATTTTATCTCTTCACATGAGGGTGGGAGGCTGAGGCAGCTGTTTGCTGAAGTGTGCCAAATCCCTTTAGAGAATTAGTCTGCTGCTGGTGGGGTGGATGTCATTCACACTCGACTCTGATCTCCAGAGCTTTCCCACACTCCGTCCATTAACAGAAAACAGGCATGTGCCCCACTACTAATGGACTTTTTGAATATTGTGGCACAAGCAGCGTGCAGGCGCCAAGGGTAGAGGGTGAGGGCCACACACACATGGAGGGCTAAAGATCTATTAACCTATTAAAGTGAAAAGAGGGTACATAAGGTATATATGAAAAACTGAATTAAAGACTTCACATTGTCGAGTCATGAATAATCAGTTAATACAGTAAGATGCAAAAATCTCATGTTCTGTACTGGGTCAAAACATCAGTACTCTGTGAGAGAATTATTGACTGACAGTCATTTCAGATGTTAATTTTCAACAAGCTAAAAGACAAATTAACAAGCAAACAGCCACTTCTTTAATGAAACAGGTGAAAATAAGATTGAGAAAGTGTTTTAGACCATAAAAGCGAACTGTCTTCTTTTCAAAGTCATTTATCATGAGGGTGTGATTCTCAGAAACAGATGAGACAGTTTACAAATTGCTTCATGTGTAGTGATACATAGGACAGGCAGGTTCGATGTGTCACTGACAGAAATGTTTTCAAAAAACTGCAAAACCCTCAGAATATTGTTTTAGACAAGATGAAATTGTGATATCTATCAGGAATAGATTAAATGATCTCTGTTTAGGGCACCAGAGTCCCTTTTATTATCTGTCCCCATGGGCAGAGGTCTGGATCTATTGTCCCACAGGGGCTCTGTGAGTGAGTTTTCCCTGGTTTCCCACACTCTGTCCTTTCACTGCTTTCAGTGAAGGAACAATGGAAGTGTGCCTTATTATCCATCAATCTAGATACAATGTGTGACCTCTTTAAAGAGGGAAATGGTTAACTTCAAAGATTTTATATTAAAACACCTGCAGCAAAATTGTATTTGAAATTTAAGATTTTCTCATTTGGCTTCATGACTCGACCTACTCCATATAAATAGAGTAAGATAACATTGATAATCTCTCTACAGGAAAGATCCTAATTGAACAACATTCAAATTGATTATGCTTACATTTATATTTAACAGGTATTTTACAAATGTAAATACTATGTGTGCTGAATTTTAACTTGATATGTGTCAGTCAGAGGTAGGATCAGTCATAGAGACATCTATCAATTAAGTCAGATGGATTTAAAGAAACACTGAAGAAAGTCTCTTTTTCATCATTATAAAGAGGATAACCATGACACAAAATAACATGAGAAAACAAAATTTGCAATTTGCAGTGTTTGTTTATTCAATGTGGCACAATGAGCCACATAAAGTGTGCAAGTTTCAACAAGACGTGATGATACATCACAACAACAACTTGTAGATTTCTACAAGACACACTGTACTCAGAGAGAGTAAAGGAACAGCTGTCTTTATAAAAGACCAACGACTGACAGTATTTGAGGACACAGTACTCACTGCCAATGGATTAACACATTTGCAGAAGTAAAAACTGACCTTATAACAGGTCACATTGTTCTTCATTAACACAAAATTATACTGATTCTCAAAATGTAAAAATCACATCATCACTGGAAAACTGTGACAGTGTGACATTAATGAAACCTTTTACAGTAAAAGGAGAAAATGATCTTAAAACAGATCATTTTTGAGTAAAGTCCATTATGACATCACAATTGACATTAATGAACAAAATGATTAATACTAATCAAGAGGTAACAGATACCAAAATAGTATTATATTGTAATCAGTGAGGTATAAAAGTATCACTAGAAAACTGTGATAGTGTGACTTTAAGCAAACTTTTTAGAAAAAAAAGATAAACATCTGGATCTTACAACAGATCAGTTTTGAGTAACCACAGAGATTAAAGTGAGGTAAAGTCCATTATAACAATATGTCCATAAAAAGGACATTTAAATGATCAATACTAATCAAAAGGTAACAAATGTTACCATATCATTATACTACCAATACATGAAGTACAATGAGGAATAATAACAATTGCTGATGCAATCAGATTTAGTTCATGCTACATGCATGATAAGATGCTCTCTTTCTTCCTTTGAAAGATATTGTTGCTGTCATTTCCTTAGGAAATGTCATCTAACACAAATACAGAAACAAACAAATCAGCCTTCTGTATACAGAAGAACAAGTGAATTAAATTTGAATTAATTCAGTCCAGTAATCTTTGACCAACATGGTCATCTCAGTTTGTCTGGTAGTGACTCCAGTCTGTATGAGTCTACCACGGCCTCCAGAGGGCGCTGTTGACTGGACTCTTCTCTTTGGTGATGCTGGTCTGGACTGTGGAGCTCAGAGGAGAGAAGTCAGCCTCTCTCAGGTTCTTATCAGAGGAAGACTGCAGCTTGTTGAAGTGCTTCAGCAGTCTTCCTTGCTGTTGATTCTGCTGCTGCAGCTGTGTCAGGAAGCAAACTGTCATCTCCAGGATGTCTGCTTTCTCCAGCTTGGAGTCTGGCTGCTGTTTGAGGAACTCTGGACCCAGGAGAGACTTGAGCTGCTCAATGCTGCTGTTGATTCTCTCTCTGCGTAACTTCTCCACCAGAGGCTTTCTGAGCTGCAGAAAGAAGAACAAAGTCATTAATAAACTTATTCTGGAGTTTAGTGATAGCATGAACAAAGACAACCTCTCATGAAAAGATGAAGTCATCATGAATCTTCAATTTACCTTGTGGGTCAGAGTCAGATGCTCCTGAGAGTTGGTCATTGCTGCAGTGATTGTAGGTGCCATAGCTGGATCTCTGTGCTGTAGAGGTCTCTGTAGAGAGGATCTGATCTCTGCTGGCTTCATCCCTCCTATTTATAATCCCACATCTCCATATGAATGTGTGGGTCTGGGTCTGACTGAAGTTTCTCACAGTCTCAACCAATCAGAGAGCTTGGTGAGACAAAAGAGGATGCAAAATGTTGAATGCTGTTAATGCCTGGGGGACAATTGTTAGATCTCAAGGGAGCAGGTGGAGGACTGGGGGGGTGACGGACAGAGACTCACAGAGCTCTGTGTGAATCTGGGAAAGTGGTGACCCTGTAGAGAGCAGATCTGCTGCCTGATGCTGGGATCAATGACTTTGACTGAGCACACGCTCATCATCCCATCACACATGTGAGGGAATAACATTTATGGTGTAATGTTTGAATTACATGTAGGATAGAAATATAATTAAAAACTAAATGTTTTTTTTATTTAGACTTTCACATTGAGTAAAAAGGTCAAACATAGTGAGTGAAACTCGTGCTATTTATCATCCATTTTGAATTGATAATTTACAGTATACAATCATCTTGGCTTCAATTTCTTCTTTTCACCAATAATTCACTATTTTGCAAACAGTACTCCAAGATGTTAAAAACAGTGTGATTCCCAGTCATGGTATTTGGAATAAACTCAAGATAATAATCATGCTGCTGTCCAGATGTAACAGAGTCTTTTGACACGTGCCTCAGTGTGAGTAGAAAGTAGATCTCACTTTCCCACACTGACTCCCTGTATACTGTGGTCAATGAACCACAAAGGGACTCCTGTGACAGATGCTGGCTGTGTGTTGTTATAGAAACAGAGCATGACATCACCAACCATCTGGAGGGAAAGGACGCCATTGGCTGGCTCTGGCAGTTTGTAAAATTTGAAATTATGGTGAAAAATCCGTCACAAAGTATTACAAAAATTATTTTGAATCCCATTTTTGAGCTTCCAGTCTTCATCATTCATGTTGAACCTCCAGTCAAAGTAATGCTGTTGTACTAATGAACTTCTCAACAAAATTTTATCTCTTCACATGAGGGTGGGAGGCTGAGGCAGCTGTTTGCTGAAGTGTGCCAAATCCCTTTAGAGAATTAGTCTGCTGCTGGTGGGGTGGATGTCATTCACACTCGACTCTGATCTCCAGAGCTTTCCCACACTCCGTCCATTAACAGAAAACAGGCATGTGCCCCTCTACTAATGGACTTTTTGAATATTGTGGCACAAGCAGCGTGCAGGCGCCAAGGGTAGAGGGTGAGGGCCACACACACATGGAGGGCTAAAGATCCATTAACCCATTAAAGTGAAAAAAGGGTACATAAGGTATATATGAAAATTTTAATTAATGACTTCACTTTGTCGAGTCATGAATAATCAGTTAATACAGTAATATTTTTGTAGGCTACTGGGTAAAAACATCAGATTAATGTCCACTCAGGTAAAATGTGACACGAACCAGCTGAATGGTGAGTAAAGATTTGATATTTTTTAAAGACTCTCATTGACTCAGGTTAGCTTTATTGTGCTGGTGGTTCATTAAAAATATATGAAATAGGCTTTGGGCATGTCGACAAGAGGAGACTCTTTCAGTAATAATGTTGATGTTCTTTTTTCCAACTGAATCATTATAAACTACCATTAACTATAAAACCTCATATCAGTACTCTGTGAGACAATTATTGACTGAGTCATTTCAGATGTTTATTTTCAATAAGCAAACAGCCACTTCTTTAATGAAACAGGTGAAAATAAGATTGAGAAAGTGTTTTAAACCATGAAAGCTAACTGTCTCCTTCTTAAAGACATGTATCATGAGGGTGTGATTCTCAGAAAGTGTACCACGACCTCCAGACAGTGGTGTTTTTCTTAAGACTTTTCCTAATGTCTTGATTTCAAAGACAACGTATTTTAAGGCTGTAATCCTGAAATGTGATGGAAATTTTGAAAACCCACATATGATATATTTTGAATTATAAATAACAATTTAAGTGTCACAATCTGTGTCACAAACTTACTTAGTGACTTTGCGAAGTCCCCATTTTTGGAAATGGCAATATATAAAACTGGTGAAGGTGATTTTAATCATATGAAGAAAAAGTTAAAATTGACTTTATGGTTTTAACAGGTAAGAAAGTTTCCAGTTTGGGAGATAGAGTCTCTTTTAACCTTTGTCTCCTCAGGCCAAAGGTCTGGATCTATTGTCCCACAGGGGCTCTGTGAGTGAGTTTCCTCTGGTTTCCCACACTCTGTGTTTTCACTGCTTTCACTGGAGGAACAATAGAAGTGTGTCTCATTATACATCACATTAGATACAATATCAGGCCTCTTTAAATAAGAGGAATGGTTAAGTTTAAACTTTTAACATTAAAACACCTACAACTGACAGTTGTACCAAAAGGATGTTGAAGTAAAGGTGTCTTTGAAATGTAAGTTTTTCCTAATATAGTTTGATGTTTGCTCAACAGCAGAGTGACATAAAACTGATGATGTCACTTCATCAAACATCCTAATGAAACAGCTTCACAGAGTACTATCTTTAGCTACATCATGGGTACACAGTTAGTGTGTGCTGAATTTAATTATTATATTTTAACTGTAAGTGTGGAAAGTCACTTTTATCACTATAAAGAGGTTAAATATGACACAAAATACATGAAAACACAAATTTAGCAATTTGCATTGTTTGTTTATTCAACAAGGCACAATGAGCCACATAAAGTGTGCAAGTTCCAACAAGACGTGATGATACATCACAATAACAACTTGTAGATTTCTACAAGACACACTGTACTCAGAGAGAGTAAAGGAACAGCTGTCTTTATAAAAGACCAACGACTGACAGTATTTGAGGACACAGTACTCACTGTCCTTTGAAATCTTTTCCAAATTGATTAAAAACTTTGCACTTATTGAAAAAAAGTAAAATAGTAAAAATTGACCTTACAACAGATCACATTGTTCTTAATAACCACAAAATTAAATTCTCATTATGAAAATATTATATTGTCACTGGAAAACTGTGACAGTGTGACATTAATCAAAGCTTTTACAGTAAAAGAATAAACACAATGATCTTAAAACAGATCATTTCTGAGTAATCACATGAAGTGGGGTAAAGTTCACAATGATAAAATATCCATAAAAAGGACAATTAAAATTTTTGTTTGAAATGATTAATACTAATCAAGAAGTAACAAATATCACCATTGCATTATATTTTAACAATACATGTCATGTAGTGAGGCATAAAAGTATCACTAGAAAACTGTGATAGTGTGACTTTAAGAAAACCTTTTAGAAAAAAAGGATAAATATTTAGATCTTACAACAGATCAGTTTTCAGTAACCACAGAGATTAAAATGAGGTAAAGTCCATTATAACAATATGTCCATAAAAAGGACATTTAAATGATCAATACTGATCAAAAGGTAACAAATGTTACCATATCATTATACTACCAATACATGAAGTACAATGAGGAATAATAACAATTGCTGATGCAATCAGATTTAGTTCATGCTACATGCATGATAAGATGCTCTCTTTCTTCATTTGAAAGATATTGTTGCTGTCATTTCCTTAGGAAATGTCATCTAACACAAATACAGAAACAAACAAATCAGCCTTCTGTATACAGAAGAACAAGTGAATTAAATTTGAATTAATTCAGTCCAGTAATCTTTGACCAACATGGTCATCTCAGTTTGTCTGGTAGTGACTCCAGTCTGTATGAGTCTACCGCGGCCTCCAGAGGGCGCTGTTGACTGGACTCTTCTCTTTGGTGATGCTGGTCTGGACTGTGGAGCTCAGAGGAGAGAAGTCAGCCTCTCTCAGGTTCTTATCAGAGGAAGACTGCAGCTTGTTGAAGTGGTTCAACAGTCTTCTCTGTGACTGTGTCTTCACCTTTTCCTTGGACAGGAAGTGTGCCACTTCATGGACACACCTGGAGTAGCCCTGATCGACAGCTGTTGAGTCAATGGCTTGATGTTGTTGCAGCAGTCGTTTCAGGAAGCAAACTGTCATCTCCAGGATGTCTGCTTTCTCCAGCTTGGAGTCTGGCTGCTGTTTGAGGAACTTTGGACCCAGGAGAGACTTGAGCTGCTCAATGCTGCTGTTGATTCGCTCTCTGCGTAACTTCTCCACCAGAGGCTTTCTGAGCTGCAGAAAGAAGAACAAAGTCATTAATAAACTTATTCTGGAGTTTAATGGTAACATGAACAAAGACAACCTCTCATGAAAAGATGAAGTCATCATGAATCTTCAATTTACCTTGTGGGTCAGAGTCAGATGCTCCTGAGAGTTGGTCATTGCTGCAGTGATTGTAGGTGCCATAGCTGGATCTCTGTGCTGTAGAGGTCTCTGTAGAGAGGATCTGATCTCTGCTGGCTTCATCCCTCCTATTTATAATCCCACATCTCCATATGAATGTGTGGGTCTGGGTCTGGTTGAAGTTTCTCACACTCTCAGCCAATCAGAGAGCTTGGTGAGACAAAAGAGGATGCAGCATGCTGAATGCTGTTATTGCCTGGTGGACAATGGTTAGATCTCAGGGGAACAGGTGGAGGACCGGGGGAGCGATGGAGAGAGACTCATAGATCTCTGTGTGAATCTGGGAAAGTGGTGACCCTGTAGAGAGCAGATCTGCTGCCTGATGCTGGGATCAATGACTGAACACACGCTGATTGTCCCATCACACATGTGGGAAAAGGCAATTATTTACATTAAGGACAGAAAGTACTATATAATGTGATAACTACATTTAAAAATCAGTAGAAATAGACTTTTTGTCTCTAATGCTTCTGTTGAGTCATAACGTAAAATCAACCAACTCACACTACTTATCTTCTGTTTTCTCTTTATAATTCAGGTTCCTTTTCTATTTTCTATACTTTGATATTTTTTCCCAAATTTTGTTTAATTCATGACACTGTAATTTGGAAGCCAGTTCTGCCAGGCATTAAATACGAGTGTGATGGTATTTTTAAAAACTTGAACGCATCCATCACACAGCCGTCCAGATGTAGCAGTCCTCTGACTTGTGTCTTATCCTCAGTGTGAGTAAAAAGTTGATCTGAGTTTCCCACACTGACTCCCTGAATGCTGCGGTCAATGAACCACAAAGGGGCTTTCAATGGAGCTTTTGTGACTGATACTGGACGGGTGTTGCAGTGAAAACAGAGCCTGACGTCACCAACCATCTGGAGGGAAAGAACACCATTGGCTGGCTCTGACAGTCTGTAAAGTTTGAAATTTTGATTAAATGTATCATCATAAAGGGTAATAACAATTGTTTTGGTGAATTATTCAGTCAATGTCCAATCATTTTCTTACATTTTGAATATTTAGTCAAATTCCTGCCATTTTTTCACCAACTGGATCAGAATTTCAGCTCCATACATGAGAGTGGGAGGTTGAGACAGATGTTTCCTGAAGTGTGTCATATCTCTTTGGAGAATAGGAGGCTGCTGGTGGGGTTGAGGATGCTAATCAGGCTCAACTTTCCTCTCCAGAGCTTCGCGGCACTCTGTCCATTAAAAGAAGCTTTGGCATGTGCCTAAATCCAAGCTGAGTTTTTGAGGAATCTTTTTACAGTGTACAGCTCATTGTGATTTAAATTCAAAATATATAGAAAGTCAAATTGGGAATAATGGAAACCAGTGGAGAAATCTCCTCAGTCTTTTAAATATTCTACAGATCTATAGTCTAAACATAACCAATATATGCTGAAGTCAACATTTGACATTTTGCTGTGGTCATACAGTTAGAAAAACACTGAACATTTTCCCAATGTCTTGTTTTCAAAGACAAAGTATTTTAAGGACATAATCCTGAAATGTTTTTGAAAATTTGAAAACCCAAATATGATGTATTTTAAATTCTAAAAAAACAATTTAAGGGTCACAATCTGCATCACAAACATACTTAAATTTATTATTCCAATTTCCAACTTTTTGAAATGACACTATACAAAACTGATGAAGGTGATTTTACTCAAGGAAAGAGAAGTCAAAATTGACATAATGATTTTAACAATTAAGAAAGTTTCCAGTTTGGGAGATAGAGTCTCTTTTAACCTTTGTCTCCTCAGGCCAAAGGTCTGGATCTATTGTCCCACAGGGGCTCTGTGAGTGAGTTTCCTCTGGTTTCCCACACTCTGTGTTTTCACTGCTTTCACTGGAGGAACAATAGAAGTGTGTCTCATTATACATCACATTAGATACAATATCAGGCCTCTTTAAATAAGGGGAATGGTTAAGTTTAAACTTTTAACATTAAAACACCTACAACTGACAGTTGTACCAAAAGGATGTTGAAGTAAATGTGTCTTTGAAATGTAAGTTTTCTAATATAGTTTGATGTTTGCTCAACAGCAGAGTGACATAAAACTGATGATGTCACTTCATCAAACATCCTAATGAAACAGCTTCACAGAGTACTATCTTTAGCTACATCATGGGTACACAGTTAGTGTGTGCTGAATTTAATTATTATATTTTAACTGTAAGTGTGGAAAGTCACTTTTGTCATTATAAAGAGGTTAAATATGACACAAAATACATGAAAACACAAATTTAGCAATTTGCATTGTTTGTTTATTCAACAAGGCACAATGAGCCACATAAAGTGTGCAAGTTTCAACAAGACGTGATGATACATCACAACAACAACTTGTAGATTTCTACAAGACACACTGTACTCAGGGAGAGTAAAGGAACAGCTGTCTTTATAAAAGACAAACGACTGACAGTATTTGAGGACACAGTACTCACTGTCCTTTGAAATCTTTTCCAAATTGATTAAAAACTTTGCACTTATTGAAAAAAAGTAAAATAGTAAAAATTGACCTTACAACAGATCACATTGTTCTTAATAATCACTCATCTCATTATGAAAATATTATATTGTCACTGGAAAACTGTGACAGTGTGACATTAATCAAAGCTTTTACAGTAAAAGAATAAACACAATGATCTTAAAACAGATCATTTCTGAGTAATCACATGAAGTGGGGTAAAGTTCACAATGATAAAATATCCATAAAAAGGACAATTAAGATTTTTGTTTGAAATGATTAATACTAATCAAGAAGTAACAAATATCACCATTGCATTATATTTTAACAATACATGTCATGTAGTGAGGCATAAAAGTATCACTAGAAAACTGTGATAGTGTGACTTTAAGAAAACCTTTTAGAAAAAAAGGATAAACATCTGGATCTTACAACAGATCATTTTTGAGTAACCACAGAGATTAAAGTGAGGTAAAGTCCATAAAACAATATGTCCATAAAAAGGACATTTAAATGATCAATACTGATCAAAAGGTAACAAATGTTACCATATCATTATACTACCAATACATGAAGTACAATGAGGAATAATAACAATTGCTGATGCAATCAGATTTAGTTCATGCTACATGCATGATAAGATGCTCTCTTTCTTCATTTGAAAGATATTGTTGCTGTCATTTCCTTAGGAAATGTCATCTAACACAAATACAGAAACAAACAAATCAGCCTTCTGTATACAGAAGAACAAGTGAATTAAATTTGAATTAATTCAGTCCAGTAATCTTTGACCAACATGGTCATCTCAGTTTGTCTGGTAGTGACTCCAGTCTGTATGAGTCTACCACGGCCTCCAGAGGGCGCTGTTGACTGGACTCTTCTCTTTGGTGATGCTGGTCTGGACTGTGGAGCTCAGAGGAGAGAAGTCAGCCTCTCTCAGGTTCTTATCAGAGGAAGACTGCAGCTTGCTCAAGTGGTTTAACAGTCTTCTCTGTGACTGTGTCTTCACCTTTTCCTTGGACAGGAAGTGTGCCACTTCATGGACACACCTAGAGTAGCCCTGATCGACAGCTGTTGAGTCAATGGCTTCATGTTGTTGCAGCAGTCGTTTCAGGAAGCAAACTGTCATCTCCAGGATGTCTGCTTTCTCCAGCTTGGAGTCTGGCTGCTGTTTGAGGAACTTTGGACCCAGGAGAGACTTGAGCTGCTCAATGCTGCTGTTGATTCGCTCTCTGCGTAACTTCTCCACCAGAGGCTTTCTGAGCTGCAGAAAGAAGAACAAAGTCATTAATAAACTTATTCTGGAGTTTAATGGTAACATGAACAAAGACAACCTCTCATGAAAAGATGAAGTCATCATGAATCTTCAATTTACCTTGTGGGTCAGAGTCAGATGCTCCTGAGAGTTGGTCATTGCTGCAGTGATTGTAGGTGCCATAGCTGGATCTCTGTGCTGTAGAGGTCTCTGTAGAGAGGATCTGATCTCTGCTGGCTTCATCCCTCCTATTTATAATCCCACATCTCCATATGAATGTGTGGGTCTGGGTCTGGTTGAAGTTTCTCACACTCTCAGCCAATCAGAGAGCTTGGTGAGACAAAAGAGGATGCAGCATGCTGAATGCTGTTATTGCCTGGTGGACAATGGTTAGATCTCAGGGGAACAGGTGGAGGACCGGGGGAGCGATGGAGAGAGACTCATAGATCTCTGTGTGAATCTGGGAAAGTGGTGACCCTGTAGAGAGCAGATCTGCTGCCTGATGCTGGGATCAATGACTGAACACACGCTGATTGTCCCATCACACACGTGGGAAAAGGCAATTATTTACATTAAGGACAGAAAGTACTATATAATGTGATAACTACATTTAAAAATCAGTAGAAATAGACTTTTTGTCTCTTATGCTTCTGGTGAGTCATAACGTAAAATCAACCAACTCACACTACTTATCTTCTGTTTTCTCTTTATAATTCAGGTTTCTTTTTTATTTTCTACACTTTGATATTTTTTCCCAAATTTTGTTTAATTCATGACACTGTAATTTGGAAGCCAGTTCTGCCAGGCATTAAATACGAGTGTGATGGTATTTTTAAAAACTTGAACGCATCCATCACACAGCCGTCCAGATGTAGCAGTCCTCTGACTTGTGTCTTATCCTCAGTGTGAGTAAAAAGTTGATCTGAGTTTCCCACACTGACTCCCTGAATGCTGCGGTCAATGAACCACAAAGGGGCTTTCAATGGAGCTTTTGTGACTGATACTGGACGGGTGTTGTAGTGAAAACAGAGCCTGACGTCACCAACCATCTGGAGGGAAAGAACACCATTGGCTGGCTCTGACAGTCTGTAAAGTTTGAAGTGAATATGAAATTTTTATCATGAAGAGTCAGCTCAAATGTTTTGGCAAAATATTTAGTCAACATCCAATAATTTTTGCACATTTTAAACATCCAATCACAATTTTTTCATTGTGTTACCTACTGGATCAAAATTTCAGCTCTGTATATGAGGGTGGGAGGTTAAGACAGCTGTTTCCTGAAGTGTGCCAAATCCCTTTGGAGAATAGGAGGCTGGTTGGGTTATCGGGCTCAATTCTTCTCTCCAGAGCTTTCCCACACTCTGTCCATTAAAATAAATGTAGGCATGTACCGAAATCCAAATAGACTTTTGGAGGAGTTTTTTCTTTCTCCCTTTACAGTGTACAACTCATCAAGATTTAATGTTAAAATATGTAGAATATCACAGTGGAAGTAATAGAAACCAGTGGAGAAATCACCTTTGACATTTAAATATTCAAAAAATCTATTGTCTAAATATAACCAATATGTGGAGGTCAACATGTGATACTTTGCTGTGGTTATATATCAGCAAGACACTGACCTCCCTGGTTTAAATACTTATAAAAAAAAATATAATGATCAATTTTGAATTCTAGATAGTAACTTTAGGGTCACAGTCTGTGTCAAAAACTTACTTAGTGACTTTACTAAGTTCCCACTTTTGAAAATGGCAATATGTAAAACTGATGAAGAGGATTTCAATCATTGAAAGAAAAAGTTTTAATTGACTTTATGATTTTTAACAGGTAAGAAAGTTTCCAGTTTGGGAGATAGAGTCTCTTTTTAACCTTTGTCTCTTCAGGCCAAAGGTCTGGATCTATTGTCCCACAGGGGCTCTGTGAGTGAGTTTCCTCTGGTTTCCCACACTCTGTGTTTTCACTGCTTTCACTGGAGGAACAATAGAAGTGTGTCTCATTATACATCACATTAGATACAATATCAGGCCTCTTTAAATAAGGGGAATGGTTAACTTGAAACGTTTACATTAAAACACCTACAACTGACAGTTGTACCAAAAGGATGTTGAAGTAAATGTGTCTTTGAAATGTAAGTTTTCTAATATAGTTTGATGTTTGCTCAACAGCAGAGTGACATAAAACTGATGATGTCACTTCATCAAACATCCTAATGAAACAGCTTCACAGAGTACTATCTTTAGCTACATCATGGGTACACAGTTAGTGTGTGCTGAATTTAATTATTATATTTTAACTGTAAGTGTAAAAAGTCACTTTTGTCATTGTAAAGAGGTTAAATATGACACAAAATACATGAAAACACAAATTTAGCAATTTGCATTGTTTGTTTATTCAACAAGGCACAATGAGCCACATAAAGTGTGTAAGTTCCAACAAGACGTGATGATACATCACAACAACAACTTGTAGATTTCTACAAGACACACTGTACTCAGAGAGAGTAAAGGAACAGCTGTCTTTATAAAAGACAAACGACTGACAGTATTTGAGGACACAGTACTCACTGTCCTTTGAAATCTTTTCCAAATTGATTAAAAACTTTACACTTAAAAAACAAGAGTAAAAAGGTAACAACTGACCTTAGAACAGATCACATTGTTCTTAATAATCACTCATCTCATTATGAAAATATTATATTGTCACTGGAAAACTGTGACAGTGTGACATTAATCAAAGCTTTTACAGTAAAAGAATAAACACATTGATCTTAAAACAGATCATGTAGTGAGGTATTAAAGTATCACTAGAAAATTGTGATAGTGTGACTTTAAGAAAACCTTTTAGAAAAAAAGGATAAACATCTGGATCTTACAACAGATCAGTTTTGAGTAACCACAGAGATTAAAGTGAGGTAAAGTCCATTATAACAATATGTCCATAAAAAGGACATTTACATTTTTGATCAAAATGATCAATACCAATCAAAAGGTAACAGATGTTACCATATCATTATACTACCAATACATGAAGTACAATGAGGAATAATAACAATTGCTGCAATCAGATTTAGTTCATGCTACATGCATGATAAGATGCTCTCTTTCTTCCTTTGAAAGATATTGTTGCTGTCATTTCCTTAGGAAATGTCATCTAACACAAATACAGAAACAAACAAATCAGCCTTCTGTATACAGAAGAACAAGTGAATTAACTTTGAATTAATTCAGTCCAGTAATCTTTGACCAACATGGTCATCTCAGTTTGTCTGGTAGTGACTCCAGTCTGTATGAGTCTACCACGGCCTCCAGAGGGCGCTGTTGACTGGACTCTTCTCTTTGGTGATGCTGGTCTGGACTGTGGAGCTCAGAGGAGAGAAGTCAGCCTCTCTCAGGTTCTTATCAGAGGAAGACTGCAGCTTGTTGAAGTGCTTCAGCAGTCTTCCTTGCTGTTGATTCTGCTGCTGCAGCTGTGTCAGGAAGCAAACTGTCATCTCTAGGATGTCTGCTTTCTCCAGCTTGGAGTCTGGCTGCTGTTTGAGGAACTCTGGACCCAGGAGAGACTTGAGCTGCTCAATGCTGCTGTTGATTCGCTCTCTGCGTAACTTCTCCACCAGAGGCTTTCTGAGCTGCAGAAAGAAGAACAAAGTCATTAATAAACTTATTCTGGAGTTTAATAGTAACATGAACAAAGACAACCTCTCATGAGAAGATGAAGTCATCATGAATCTTCAATTTACCTTGTGGGTCAGAGTCAGATGCTCCTGAGAGTTGGTCATTGCTGCAGTGATTGTAGGTGCCATAGCTGGATCTCTGTGCTGTAGAGGTCTCTGTAGAGAGGATCTGATCTCTGCTGGCTTCATCCCTCCTATTTATAATCCCACATCTCCATATGAATGTGTGGGTCTGGGTCTGGCTGAAGTTTCTCACACTCTCAGCCAATCAGACAGCTTGGTGACAATGAAGGCTGCAACATTACAAATGCTGTTATTGCCTGGTGGACAATGGTTAGATCTCAGGGGAACAGGTGGAGGACCGGGGGAGCGATGGAGAGAGACTCATAGATCTCTGTGTGAATCTGGGAAAGTGGTGACCCTGTAGAGAGCAGATCTGCTGCCTGATGCTGGGATCAATGACTGAACACACGCTGATTGTCCCATCACACACGTGGGAAAAGGCAATTATTTACATTAAGGACAGAAAGTACTATATAATGTGATAACTACATTTAAAAATCAGTAGAAATAGACTTTTTGTCTCTTATGCTTCTGTTGATTCATAACGTAAAATCAACCAACTCACACTACTTATCTTCTGTTTTCTCTTTATAATTCAGGTTCCTTTTCTATTTTCTATACTTTGATATTTTTTCCCAAATTTTGTTTAATTCATGACACTGTAATTTGGAAGCCAGTTCTGCCAGGCATTAAATACGAGTGTGATGGTATTTTTAAAAACTTGAACGCAACCATCACACAGCCGTCCAGATGTCGCAGTCCTCTGACTTGTGTCTTATCCTCAGTGTGAGTAAAAAGTTGATCTGAGTTTCCCACACTGACTCCCTGAATGCTGCGGTCAATGAACCACAAAGGGGCTTTCAATGGAGCTTTTGTGACTGATACTGGACGGGTGTTGCAGTGAAAACAGAGCCTGACGTCACCAACCATCTGGAGGGAAAGAACACCATTGGCTGGCTCTGACAGTCTGTAAAGTTTGAAATTTTGATGAAATGTATCATCATAAAGGGTAATAACAATTGTTTTGGTGAATCATTCAGTCAATGTCCAATCATTTTCTTACATTTTGAATATTTAGTCAAATTCCTGCCATTTTTTCACCAACTGGATCAGAATTTCAGCTCTATACATGAGAGTGGGAGGTTGAGACAGATGTTTCCTGAAGTGTGTCATATCTCTTTGGAGAATAGGAGGCTGCTGGTGGGGTTGAGGATGCTAATCAGGCTCAACTTTCCTCTCCAGAGCTTTCCCACACTCTGTCCATTAAAATAAATGTAGGCATGTACCTAAATCCACACTGAGTTTTTGAGGAGTCTTTTTAACACGGGGAGGCAATAATGTTTTTTGTTTTTACAGTGAACAGCTCTTTGAGATTTAATTTCAAAGTATGTAGAAAATCCATTTAGGAGTAATGGAAACCAGTGGAGAAATTCCCTCAGTCATTTAAATATTTAACAAACCTATCATCTAAATATAATCAATTTTCACTGAGGTCAACTTGTGATACTTTGCTGTGGTCATACACTTAGCAAAACACTGATTATGGTTTAAATACTGAACAATTTTCCTAATGTCTTGATTTCAAAGACAAAGTATTTTAATGCTGTAATCCTGAAATGTGATGGAAATTTTGAAAACCCACATATGATATATTTTGAAGTTTAAATAACAATTTAAGGTCACAATCTGTGTCACAAACTTACTTAGTGACCTTGCGAAGTCCCCATTTTTGGAAATGGCAATATATAAAACTGGTGACAGTGATTTTAATCATATGAAGAAAAAGCTAAAATTGACATAATGATTTTAACAATTAAGAAAGTTTCCAGTTTGGGAGATAGAGTCTCTTTTAACCTTTGTCTCTTCAGGCCAAAGGTCTGGATCTATTGTCCCACAGGGGCTCTGTGAGTGAGTTTCCTCTGGTTTCCCACACTCTGTGTTTTCACTGCTTTCACTGGAGGAACAATAGAAGTGTGTCTCATTATACATCACATTAGATACAATATCAGGCCTCTTTAAATAAGGGGAATGGTTAACTTGAAACGTTTACATTAAAACACCTACAACTGACAGTTGTACCAAAAGGATGTTGAAGTAAATGTGTCTTTGAAATGTAAGTTTTCTAATATAGTTTGATGTTTGCTCAACAGCAGAGTGACATAAAACTGATGATGTCACTTCATCAAACATCCTAATGAAACAGCTTCACAGAGTACTATCTTTAGCTACATCATGGGTACACAGTTAGTGTGTGCTGAATTTAATTATTATATTTTAACTGTAAGTGTAAAAAGTCACTTTTATCATTGTAAAGAGGTTAAATATGACACAAAATACATGAAAACACAAATTTAGCAATTTGCATTGTTTGTTTATTCAACAAGGCACAATGAGCCACATAAAGTGTGCAAGTTTCAACAAGACGTGATGATACATCACAACAACAACTTGTAGATTTCTACAAGACACACTGTACTCAGAGAGAGTAAAGGAACAGCTGTCTTTATAAAAGACAAACGACTGACAGTATTTGAGGACACAGTACTCACTGTCTTTTGAAATCTTTTCCAAATTGATTAAAAACTTTACACTTAAAAAACAAGAGTAAAAAGGTAACAACTGACCTTAGAACAGATCACATTGTTCTTAATAATCACAAAATTAAATTGATTCTCATTATGAAAATATTATATTGTCACTGGAAAACTGTGATAGTGTGACATTAATCAAAGCTTTTACAGTAAAAGAATAAACACATTGATCTTAAAACAGATCATGTAGTGAGGTATTAAAGTATCACTAGAAAACTGTGATAGTGTGACTTTAAGAAAACCTTTTAGAAAAAAAGGATAAACATCTGGATCTTACAACAGATCAGTTTTCAGTAACCACAGAGATTAAAGTGAGGTAAAGTCCATTATAACAATATGTCCATAAAAAGGACATTTACATTTTTGATCAAAATGATCAATACCAATCAAAAGTAACAGATGTTACCATATCATTATACTACCAATACATGAAGTACAATGAGGAATAATAACAATTGCTGATGCAATCAGATTTAGTTCATGCTACATGCATGATAAGATGCTCTCTTTCTTCATTTGAAAGATATTGTTGCTGTCATTTCCTTAGGAAATGTCATCTAACACAAATACAGAAACAAACAAATCAGCCTTCTGTATACAGAAGAACAAGTGAATTAACTTTGAATTAATTCAGTCCAGTAATCTTTGACCAACATGGTCATCTCAGTTTGTCTGGTAGTGACTCCAGTCTGTATGAGTCTACCACGGCCTCCAGAGGGCGCTGTTGACTGGACTCTTCTCTTTGGTGATGCTGGTCTGGACTGTGGAGCTCAGAGGAGAGAAGTCAGCCTCTCTCAGGTTCTTATCAGAGGAAGACTGCAGCTTGTTGAAGTGCTTCAGCAGTCTTCCTTGCTGTTGATTCTGCTGCTGCAGCTGTGTCAGGAAGCAAACTGTCATCTCCAGGATGTCTGCTTTCTCCAGCTTGGAGTCTGGCTGCTGTTTGAGGAACTTTGGACCCAGGAGAGACTTGAGCTGCTCAATGCTGCTGTTGATTCGCTCTCTGCGTAACTTCTCCACCAGAGGCTTTCTGAGCTGCAGAAAGAAGAACAAAGTCATTAATAAACTTATTCTGGAGTTTAGTGATAGCATGAACAAAGACAACCTCTCATGAAAAGATGAAGTCATCATGAATCTTCAATTTACCTTGTGGGTCAGAGTCAGATGCTCCTGAGAGTTGGTCATTGCTGCAGTGATTGTAGGTGCCATAGCTGGATCTCTGTGCTGTAGAGGTCTCTGTAGAGAGGATCTGATCTCTGCTGGCTTCATCCCTCCTATTTATAGTCCCACATCTCCATATGAATGTGTGGGTCTGGGTCTGACTGAAGTTTCTCACAGTCTCAACCAATCAGAGTGTCAGACAAAAGAAAAAGGAATTCTAAGCTTCCACATGCTCAGAGTGACAATGGTTAAATCTCAGGGGAACAGGTTTTGGACTGGAGGGGGGTGATGGGAAGAGCATTCAGAACTGATGAGAGCAGATCTGCTGGCTCATGCTGCAGATCAATGACTTTTTTGAGCATCCACTCATCATCCCATCACTCATGTAAGACCATGAAGTCTATATACAATTCTTGTGCTCGAGCAAAAATCAACCCTACAGCGTAAAGGATATTCTGTATGTATCTTAATAAAAGCATCAATACAAAATGTATTTCTGTGTGCAAAATCTTTCCTGTGGAGTTCAACTCTTTGTGGGTGTAAGTTTACACATTCTATACCCACTATTATATCATTTTCTTTCTGCTGTATACATTTTGTACTGTTTGCAAGCTAAATTGATACATTTTATTTTAAAATAAAATAGTTTTCATCAGGGCAAGGCACTGAAAAACAACTTCAGATGGCACAGTATTTTTATTTTATTGATAATTATACTCCTAGTGTCTAGATGTAGCAGGTGGGTCCTCTGTCTCGTGGCTGGAAGTTGGTGTGAGTAGAAAGTTGCTCTCAGTTTCCCACACTGACTCTTTGAATGATGTGGTCAGCGCACCACAGACGGACTTTGAAAGGAGCTTTTGTGACGGACGTTGGTTGTGTGCTACAATAGATAAAGAGCCTGACGTCACCAACCATCTGGAGGGAAAGAACATCATTGGTTAACTAAAACACTGAAGATGAAATTAAAACACACATCAAGTTTCTGCAATCATACTACACTGGCTTCCACTTTCTCAGCTCGCAGTTGCACAAAATTTGAATATGCCGTCAAAATGAAACCCTTTTTTCATCAAATGGACCAATATTCTAGCTCTTTACATGACGTAAGAAGGTTGAGACAGCTGTTTCCTGAAGTGTGCCAAATCCCTTTGGATAATAGTCGGCCGCTGGTGGGGTTAGAGATTCAGATCAACTTGAACTATGACTCTTTTCTTCAGAGCTTTCCCACATTGACAGAAAGCGAGGCATGTGCTGCGTTAAAAGAGGATACTAGTTGGCACATGCAGTAGCCATTACTCTCATTTATTTTTGCTGTACTTTTTTTTTGGGGGGGGCGGGGTTAAAGGTTCCTGAATATTTCCATTTAGAAATCTATTTTAAAAAATTACACCAGCAGTAAATGTTTTAGGCCAATGATTACATTCACATTAAAAGTGTTCAGCTTCATCTCACTAGTATTAAGACTAAATTCAATGAAATAAATTGTCAGAAAGTTAGGAAAACATTTGTTGTTTGAATATCAGATAATGAGTTATATTTTAATATAACAAGTAACTTAAACTTAAATGGGGAAAAAAATCCACTTGATCAATTGGCAACGTTGTCACAACTATTAATGGTGACTTGCTGCATATTGTAAAAGCAGAGCAATAAATTTACGAGACTGATTTCAAACAGATCAGCATATTTTCTGTTTTAGTACCATTTAACCTCTGTCACCCGAGGACACAGGTCATAATCTATTGTACCGCTGGAGCTCTGTGAGTGAGTTTTCTCTGGTTTCCCACAGTCTGTCCTTTGACTGCTTTTATTAAAAGGATCAATACAAGTGTGTCTCATTATGCATCACATTAACTGCAATGTGTGGCCTCCTCAGGAGAAAAGATTCACATTAACATTAAGGTTTTCACATTCCAACACATCAAATTGACTATTGCACCAAACGTATGACACAGCACATTTTTCAACATAATCAGGCACAATGAAAATATCCTCACTTGGTTTAGTGACTAAATATGAGTCACTGCATTTAAATAGTGACATAGAAGATGTCAAATCTCTTCTTCAATCCACATGAAAATATACTCTGCTTTGATTTAAACTAAAATATCAATGTGTAGATAATGGATGGGGAATTATTTCCCAGATCTGATCCAAGATGTTTGTCATTTGAGCCGTAGTGTGATGATAGAGTTCTCTATCAATGATAAAAAATCAAGAAAAAAACACTTGAAGAATCTATCACCATCATTGCAATGTAGCTATACATTAAAATAAGAACAACACAAGATCACAAAATGCAATTGATTTGATAATGTTTTCGTTTATTCAAACAAGCTCAATGATAACAACTGAAATTTTCAGCTGGAGGCAGAAAGATGTGATGATACATCACAACAATAACTTGGACACTTCTCCAAGACACACTGGACTCAAAATGAGTGGAGGAGCAGTCGTCTTTACAAAAGACACAAACATTATGAGCTTAATCAACACTCAGTTTTACACAAAATACTATTTGCCCTTTATAACAAAGGTAAAGGTAGAAAAAAGTGACCTTAGAACAGATCAGGTTCAGATAATCACAAAGTGATAAGAACAGGTTAATACCTATTTAAGTCGGTACATTTTTATGAATAAAAATGTTCATTATCATTACAGTCTTAGACAGCACCAGGTTAAGCAAACCTTTCAGACAAAAGAATGAAAAATACATTGATCTATAACAGATCAGTGTTAAATAATCAAAGAGATTAAAATGATCACATAAGACCATTTTGACTAAATGTCCACACAAAGGACAAATAAAGGTTTAGATCAAAATGACCACAAACAAATGTTCTTTCTTAACATGAAAGACACTGTTCTTATGTTTTAACATTTCCTTAGGAAAAGACATTTTCCTCAACTAAAAAGTTGGAAATTCAGATAAAAGCATTTAAACAGTCTTCAGCTCATACAGGACAAGTCCTTGAATTTCAAAAAATCGAAATTCCAGTAATCTTTGACCAACATGGTCATCTCAGTTTGTCTGGTAGTGACTCCAGTCTGTATGAGTCTACCACGGCCTCCAGAGGGCGCTGTTGACTGGACTCTTCTCTTTGGTGATGCTGGTCTGGACTGTGGAGCTCAGAGGAGAGAAGTCAGCCTCTCTCAGGTTCTTATCAGAGGAAGACTGCAGCTTGTTGAAGTGCTTCAGCAGTCTTCTCTGTGTCTTCACCTCCTCCTTGGACAGGAAGTGTGTCGTCTCTTGGACACACCAGGAGTAGCCCTGATCGACAGTTACTGACTCCACATCTTGCTGCTGCAGCTGTGTCAGGAAGCAAACTGTCAACTCCAGTCACATGAAGTGGGGTAAAGTCCACTATGATAAAATGTCCATAAAAAGGACAATTAGGATTTTTCTTCAAAATGATTCATACTAATCAAGAGGTTACGAATATTACCATTGCATTATATTTGAACAATACACAATGTGCAATGAGGCATAAAAGTATCACTAGAAAACTGTGATAGTGTGACTTTAAGAAAACCTTTTAGAAAAAAAGATAAACATCTGGATCTTACAACAGATCAGTTTTCAGTAACCACAGAGATTAAAATGAGGTAAAGTCCATAAAACAATATGTCCAGAAAAAGGACATTTACATTTTTGATCAAAATGATCAATACCGATCAAAAGGTAACAAATGTTATCATATACTACCAATACATGAAGTACAATGAGGAATAATAACAATTGCTGATGCAATCAGATTT
Source organism: Scomberomorus guttatus (assembly GCA_038419695.1). Lineage (NCBI taxonomy): Eukaryota > Metazoa > Chordata > Actinopteri > Scombriformes > Scombridae > Scomberomorus > Scomberomorus guttatus. The sequence goes on from CM076446.1 coordinate 28,935,514, forward strand.
AGTTCATGCTACATGCATGATAAGATGCTCTCTTTCTTCATTTGAAAGATATTGTTGCTGTCATTTCCTTAGGAAATGTCATCTAACACAAATACAGAAACAAACAAATCAGCCTTCTGTATACAGAAGAACAAGTGAATTAACTTTGAATTAATTCAGTCCAGTAATCTTTGACCAACATGGTCATCTCAGTTTGTCTGGTAGTGACTCCAGTCTGTATGAGTCTACCACGGCCTCCAGAGGGCGCTGTTGACTGGACTCTTCTCTTTGGTGATGCTGGTCTGGACTGTGGAGCTCAGAGGAGAGAAGTCAGCCTCTCTCAGGTTCTTATCAGAGGAAGACTGCAGCTTGTTGAAGTTCTTCAGCAGTCTTCCTTGCTGTTGATTCTGCTGCTGCAGCTGTGTCAGGAAGCAAACTGTCATCTCCAGGATGTCTGCTTTCTCCAGCTTGGAGTCTGGCTGCTGTTTGAAGAACTCTGGACCCAGGAGAGACTTGAGCTGCTCAATGCACTTTCACTTCCTGTATGATTTTGCCACCAGAGGCTTTCTAAGCTGCAGAAAGAAAAAAATATATATCATTAATAAACTTATTGTGGTTAATCGTTCAACAAATATATGACAACAACAGTGTTGCTACATCTCCATGAAATTGAGGCTTCAATTTACCTTGTGGGTCAGAGTCAGATGCTCCTGAGAGTTGGTCATTGCTGCAGTGATTGTAGGTGCCATAGCTGGATCTCTGTGCTGTAGAGGTCTCTGTAGAGAGGATCTGATCTCTGCTGGCTTCATCCCTCCTATTTATAATCCCACATCTCCATATGAATGTGTGGGTCTGGGTCTGGTTGAAGTTTCTCACAGTCTCAACCAATCAGAGTGCCGACAATAAAAAAAAGGGAATTCTAAACTGCCACATATTCAGTGGTCACATTAGTAAGGGACAATGGTTAGATCTCAGGGGAGCAGGTGGAGGACTGGGGGGGTGACGGACAGAGACTCACAGAGCTCTGTGTGAATCTGGGAAAGTGGTGACCCTGTAGAGAGCAGATCTGCTGCCTGATGCTGGGATCAATGACTTTGACTGAGCATATGTTCATCATTCCATCACATGTGTGAGACCAGACTCTACATACAGCCTATGTGTTGGACTGAAATTTGCTTCATAGCTTCATTTATAGTTTCCACATCTGTGTCGCAGCACAAGATGTGAAATTTGTCTTCTGACCCTTCACATGTGCAGCTCAAAATTTATGACCGCACAGTGGACGCTGGCAAACATGTGAACATGTCTTTATGTGCAGACACCCAAGGTAGTTTAAACAGAAAGGTGTGAGCGCCCTTTTTAGGGTAGTGTGTTCACGTTAAAGGGGATAAAATATTTGTAACTAAATAAAAATATAAGTGGAAACATTTGTTTTGGTGTGCAACATCTCTATGGTGGAGTAAAACGCTGATCCAAAACTTTGCCAAAGTAAATTTGCACATTATATATTAACTATTATGCAATAATCAGTTGTATACAGGGTTATACTGTATGTAAATATAACATTTTTCAGTTTTATTTTAAACATTTTTCGTCAGTGCTTCACGGCATTTTAAAACAGCATCAGAAATACACAGTAGTTATATATTTAATGTGGTTTAAATTGAGACAAAGTCATCCTGGTGTCCTGATGTAGCAGGTGGGTCCTCTGACTCGTGGCTGGAAGTTGGTGTGAGTAGAAAGTTGCTCTCAGTTTCCCACACTGACTCTTTGAATGAGGTGGTCAGTGCACTACAAAAGAACTTTGAAAGGAGCTTTTGTGACGGACGCTGGTTGTAGAAAAAGAAAAGAAAAAGAGTCTGACGTCACCAACCATCTGGTAGGAACAAAGACTACTGGGTTTAAAATCCAATCAAAAATACACCAAGTCAGTAATCATACTAAACTGACACCTACTTTTTCAACCTTAAATTGTAGAATTTTTAAAAAAAATAAGTCAAAAGAATGTCTTAGTATCATCCACCTGATCAAGTGTCAGCTCTATATATAAGGGGGTGGGGGGGTGGGGGGTGGGACAGCCGTTTCCTGAAGTGTGCCAAATCTTTCTGGACACAAGTCGGCTGCTGGTGTTGTTGAGGATGCAAATCAACTTGAACTGTGACTCTCTTCTCTCGAGCTTTTCCACACTGTCCAGTGACAGACTGTGATCTTGTGCCAGTATTTTAATTTCTTGGCATGTTTGTTTTTTAGTGTGGAGCTCAAGATTTTAATCAAAAGTTTACATTAGCCATAAATGTTGCTGGCCAGTAGTATAATTATTTATATTATCTTTTAACCTCTGTCTCCTCTGGGCAGAGGTCTTGATCTTTCGTCCCATTGGGACTCTGTGAGTGAGGTTTCCTTTGCTTCCCACACTCTGTCCTTTCACTGAGTCTACTGAGAGGATCAATACACGTGTGTCTCATTCCCCGTCACATCAGCTGCAATGTGTGGCGTCCTGTAGAAGAGAACAGTTCACTTTTCTCAATGCAACTTTAAAGTTTTCACAGCTTTTCACATTCCAACACCTGGAACTGACAATTACACAAAAATTGTGATTCAGCAAAGGTTTTGTCGTCAAAACATAATCAGAGACACACTGAAAATGTCTCCATTTAGTTTTGTGACGTTTTATGACCCACAGCATTTAATTTGAGTGACAAAGGGAATCTCAGTTCCTCAAATCTCTTCATTAATCCACTTGATAATGTACTTTATATACATAATGGATGAGGAATCATGTCCCAGATTTGTTTTTATTTGTTTGTTATTTGAGTTCTCTATCAATGACAAAAAATCAAGAAAAAAAACACTTGAAGAATCTATCACCATCATTGCAATGTAGCTATACATTAAAATAAGAATAACACAAGATCACAAAATGCAATTGATTTGATAATGTTTTCGTTTATTCAAACAAGCTCAATGATAACAAATGAAATTTTCAGCTGGAGGCAGAAAGATGCGATGATACATCACAACAACAACTTGGACACTTCTCCAAGACACACTGGACTCAAAATGAGTGGAGGAGCAGTCGTCTTTACAAAAGACACAAACATTATGAGCTTAATCAACACTCAGTTTTACACAAAATACTATTTGCCCTTTATAATAAAGGCAAAGGTAGAAAAAAGTGACCTTAGAACAGATCAGGTTCAGATAATCACAAAGTGATAAGAACAGGTTAATACCTATTTAAGTTGGTACATTTTTATGAATAAAAATGTTCATTATCATTACAGTCTTAGACAGCACCAGGTTAAGCAAACCTTTCAGACAAAAGAATGAAAAATACATTGATCTATAACAGATCAGTGTTAAATAATCAAAGAGATTAAAATGATCACATAAGACCATTTTGACTAAATGTCCACACAAAGGACAAATAAAGGTTTAGATGAAAATGACCACAAACAAATGTTCTTTCTTAACATGAAAGACACTGTTCTTATGTTTTAACATTTCCTTAGGAAAAGACATTTTCCTCAACTAAAAAGTTGGAAATTCAGATAAAAGCATTTAAACAGTCTTCAGTTCATACAGGACAAGTCCTTGAATTTCAAAAAATCGAAATTCCAGTAATCTTTGACCAACATGGTCATCTCAGTTTGTCTGGTAGTGACTCCAGTCTGTATGAGTCTACCACGGCCTCCAGAGGGCGCTGTTGACTGGACTCTTCTCTTTGGTGATGCTGGTCTGGACTGTGGAGCTCAGAGGAGAGAAGTCAGCCTCTCTCAGGTTCTTATCAGAGGAAGACTGCAGCTTGTTGAAGTGCTTCAGCAGTCTTCTCTGTGTCTTCACCTCCTCCTTGGACAGGAAGTGTGCCGTCTCTTGGACACACCTGGAGTAGCCCTGATTGACAGTTACTGACTCCAATCTTAATGCTGCTGCTGCAGCTGTGTCAGGAAGCAAACTGTCATCTCCAGGATGTCTGCTTTCTCCAGCTTGGAGTCTGGCTGCTGTTTGAGGAACTTTGGACCCAGGAGAGACTTGAGCTGCTCAATGCTGCTGTTGATTCTCTCTCTGCGTAACTTCTCCACCAGAGGCTTTCTGAGCTGCAGAAAGAAGAACAAAGTCATTAATAAACTTATTCTGGAGTTTAGTGATAACATGAACAAAGAGAAACTCTCATGAAAAGATGAAGTCATCATGAATCTTCAATTTACCTTGTGGGTCAGAGTCAGATGCTCCTGAGAGTTGGTCATTGCTGCAGTGATTGTAGGTGCCATAGCTGGATCTCTGTGCTGTAGAGGTCTCTGTAGAGAGGATCTGATCTCTGCTGGCTTCATCCCTCCTATTTATAGTCCCACATCTCCATATGAATGTGTGGGTCTGGGTCTGACTGGAGTTTCTCACAGTCTCAACCAGTCAGAGAGCTTGGTGAGACAATAAAGGATGCAACACAAACAATGATTAGATTTCAGAGAGACAGGTGGAGGACAGTGTCAATCACACAACCCATCACACACGTGCCGTAGACCATCGACTCTATACACAGTCGATGTTGAAGTCTTTCTTATATCCTGTATGGTATAAATTACACAATGACTCACATGTAGCTAAATATAAACATCAGTGGGAAACTGTTTTGTCAGTAGTATGTCAATGTAGGCTACAACTGAAATCCATGGAGGTGTAACTTAATTAATTAGTCAGATTAATTAATCAGTGACAACTAATAAAAAATGATTTTCTTGACAATGAAAGTACATTTTCTTGGCAGCGAGCTATTTATTTTCAATACATTTTTTTTATTCAGTGCTGCAATACGTTTTAACTGAGAGACCCAGACGTCCAGATGTATGTACCATGTATCTTTTTGCTAGTTGTTGGTGTGAGTAGAAAGTGACCTATAGTTTCCCACACTGGGTCTTTGAATGATGCAGCCAGTGTACTACAAAAGGAGTCTGAAAGCAGCTCTGGGGATGAATGCTTGTCATGTGCTATAGTGTTAAAGGGCTTGACGTCACCAACCATCTGGAGGGAAAGAACACTATTGGCTGTGAGGGTCGATAAAATCTTTAAAACACCATCAAAATATCAAATGTCTCCAAACATACTATATATTGACATTACCTTTTTCAATTTTTACTTTGAGTAACTTTAAATGTCAAAATTGTGCCTCTGCATCATAAATCGGATTCAATTTTTTTCTCCATAAATGAGGGTGGGAGGTTGAGACAGCTGTTTCCTGACGTGTGCCAAATCCCTCCGGACAATAGGCGGCCGCGGGTGGTATTTAGGATAACAATCACACTGAACTGTGATTCTGTTCTTCAGAGCTTTCCCACACTACGTGCACCGACAGAAGGTTAGGCGTGTGTCGCACTAAAAGCGGATTCTCCTCTGCACAAGCTGTAAGGTAGAGCTTGTCAATTAGAATGAGAAAACCTGCATTAGCAGTAAATGTTGCAAGCCAGTCAAGTATTCATTCATAGTTCATTTTTGGAGAATCAGTTAATTTCAAAAACATACTGAAATAAAGGAATAAAATGGATATAAAATCAACAAAGATATTGAGATTGTTCTGTCTGTCTAGCAATAGTCTATTTCAACTTTATTTTATTCAGAAACTTAATATTAATGGACTATAATTAGCAAAAGGTAAATGAAAATACACATATGATTTGCAATTTACTTTTAAATAATTATTTAATGGATTAAGTTTATGACAACAGTTAATGATTTATATTGTTTTAACACTAAATTTACCAGCGTGATTTGAAACAGATGAGCAGGTTTTCACGTTGATACCATCACATTCCTTCTTAACCTCTGTCTTTTCTGGGCAGAGGTCCTGCTCTTTTGTCCCCTTGAGGCTCTGTGAGTCACTTTTCCCTGGTTTCCCACATTCTGTCCTTTCACTGAAGGATCAATACAAGTGTGTCTCATTAGCTGCAATGTGTGGCCTCTTGGAAAGAGAACAGTTTAAAGTAAAATGTTCTCTATACAACACCTGGAGCTGGTAACTGTACTAAAATCTTTTTTTAATTAAAATATTATCAGAGGCACATTGTGTGTTACTAATAATGACCCACTGCATTTAAAAAGAGTGGCATAGATTATGTCAGTTCATTAAATGACATGTAATATCACATGAATGTGGAAAAACTCATGAAACAGGTACATGAGCATTCTTTGTTACGGTTTATTACTTTTGCATCCATTAAATGTAAATGTAATTAATCTTAGCACAAGATCCACTTACTCATCTAAAAGTCGTCATCAGCAGATGGAGTTTGGTCATGTCATGGCTTTGTGATCATATCATAATCATCCATTGTCCACTTCTTTCTCCATTTTCAAGAGCATTTATATGTAAAACCTTTGCAACACTTGATTTAAAAAACATCTATAAGTCCCTGACTTATTTATTTCATGTGTTAATAAATGAATGACCCAACATGAATTAATGTGTGTGTTATGTATCATGTGATAAACTCGTGTTTCCAGGGCAATAATTGCAGGACGGACTGTTCGGTAATCTGTTGGCATATGTTGTTCATTCAAAATGTTTTTTTACTACAGTAATACATTAATTCACTTGTTCAAACCAGTTATGAATGACAAAATCAGCCTGAGGTTTCATATCTGCTCCTATCTGACCGTCAGGACAACAATGTGTTGTTAACACATCAATGAAAACACAAAACCACTATGTCATAGCTAATTAAAATCTCTTTATTACAATCACATGTACATCATCATATTCCAAAAAGCTTGCTGTAGTGAAAAGTACCTTTGCACAGACAGATGGAGGTGGTGTTGCAGGCTGGATGGAGGGATTGTCAGATGGAGTAAAACAAGTGTTGAGTTCGCCAGCAGCAAGCATCTCCGCTCCAGTGTGCTTTTAATTTCACATCACAAGAGGACAGCAGCGCTATTTTCAGCTCTCTGTGTCCTTGTGTAACGTAAGCAAAGAGAGTGAAGGGGGGCGGGTGGGAAGGAAAAAATTCTCTCTTTGTCATCCATTATTCAGACTGTTTGAGTCACATCCGAAAGAGAGGGAAGACATGGAAACAAACAAGGTGGAGGTTTGATTCCATGTCATTATCCTCTGAGTCTGAGTGTTTAAAGTGTTTAAACAATCAGTTTGACATTTCTGTAAATCCTCTTGTTCTCTGTGAAAAGACAGATATCAGCTTAATCTCTCCGCATCCAGTACAGAGATAGGTCCAGGGTGCGTTTAGCATAGCTTAGCACAAAGCCTGGAGGCAGGGGGAAATTGCTAGCCTAGCTCTTTTAAAAGAGAAAAATCCACCTTTCAAAGCTTCAACTCTAAAGCTGATTTAAACAAACTGGTTGCTTAGGAGAGCCAACCCCACTATGCCACTGTGTGCAGTCATACACCCAGTGTAGCCAATCCTGACATCTGAATCACTGCACATTTGATTTGTTCAGTGATTAAAATAGGTGCTAACTGGTGTTGTGCTGCTATTTCCCTGGTTGGAAAAACAACCAAGCCAATTTGTAGGCAGGAATAGGAGTGGAGACCTAAGAAAGAATAACATAAAACTGTTGCCAAGCACGAATGAGCTGTTTGCAGCTGTACAGATTGTTGGACGTCGACTTCCAGAAAGAGCAATTCTTAAATCAACATACTTCTTGATTGACGTGACAAACGTTAACTGCTCCTTGCAACCACTACCATATCTTCTATGTTCAATGAAAATTGTGCTGACAGGACGGATACGTCTGATTGTATAGAGCAAAATAATATAATAATAAATATGGAAATAGGCTCGCACTTTTACCCTGCCCAAAAAAAAAAAAAACACTGACAATTTTGGAGTTGTTGGAGGGTAGTTTTTTTTCTCTTTTGATGGAGCTAGTTGCAGTTTCTCTGTGCTTCAAGTCTTTGTGCTAAACGAGGCTAAACACATCTCTGTACTGGACACACTGAGATGAAAGTGATATCTATCTGAAACATTTGACTCTGGAGAAGACAGAGATCAAGAAAATGTATTTAAATTATCGTAGTGTTCCTTTAAGCATTAGAGTGTCAGTGATCCTACTCATAATTCATGGACACCACATTTAACATTCAGAAGAAACTGAAACACTTTCCATGAGTGTTGACAATATTGTGAGTTTTAAATGTTCTAATACTACAATGTGAATCTCTGTGCTGTACATACAGCCTCCATAACACATCTATAAACCTACAAAATCACATGATAAACCACTGGAGGCGTCTGATGGCATCAACATGTCCTGTTACTAACTCCAACCTCATCTGCACCCTCTGACAAAATCAATATGTACATGTCATAATGACACAAATCAACAGTAACATTTAATTTAGCCATTTAAAGAGACAATAATATTCACATTTTGTGTTCACTCTTTGAAAATGTAAATCAGAGCTTCGCCAGCTTTTAAGTAAATAAAGCAGATTTTAAAGATCATAGAAACTGTTCACATTGGTTTTGTAACCATCACAAGAAAAATATTGAAATATGTCCAACACAATGACAATAAACAGATTTTTTTTCCTCCATAAATCACTATGATAGTTTATAAAGAAAACATCAACACACACTGTCGTTCTATCTACAGTCGTTCCACTGGCCTCGGTCCCTGGTACAGAAAGGTAGGGAAAACTTTTCGTATAAAATATGATGTGCAAAAAGTTGTTTTCTTAGGTCCCTCTCATGGAAAACAATGTAAAGAAATAATGTAAATATCTACATAGTAACCTTTGCTCTTGCCATTATAGATTCTAGGATTACTGTGCACTTGTGGTGACTCGTCACTTTTGTGCATCGGTTTGATTTAAAACAAGTTACTGCATTTGATGGAAACCTGACAGGTAGCGCACACAACACCGTCATTATCGTATTAAAATTAGCTTGAGGTATTATTGCACATTATCCCCAACTGCAGAACTGGAATCAGTAGATTTCAGAGTGGAATGTCAACGACTGCTGCTACAAGCGCAGCAGCAGTCTGGACAAGCTAACGTAAAGTTGGCTTGAGGTGTATCTTCTTTTCCTTAAAATCATCTAAACACAGTCAACACATCACTGTAGATTTCAGTAAACATGCATAAGCTGTTACCTGGGTAGGTAGATCTATAAACATCCTTCCAACAGTAAAGACGCCGGCAGGAACCTGGGAGCCATGAAGGGCCAAGAATCTCATGCTGCATTCACGCCATGTTAGCAGAACAGTACGAATGAGGAAAACCTCCTGTATGGAGCTAATTTCCTGCCAAAACTTAACAAACAAAACATGTTTTACAAATGACCCACGATTCACTAACAAACACAGCGTGGTTTGCAAACCACCATTAACAAACCTCCACAACAGCAGCAGGGTCAATTTAAACGCGCCGGGAGGTAGAGCAGAGCAGAGTGTTCTGATCCCTCAAATGATGAATATTTCTATCTTCTTACATTTTTCTTCACAGTTTTTTACAATGTTCACAAAAGAGTAAATAAATTGACAATCAAATGCAGATAATTTGATGCTCTGCTCCCAGCGCGTTTAAATCGGCTCATAGCGCCACCTGTTGTTGTGGAGGGCAAATTACTCAAATCCTCGGCACAATCACGGTGCAAACATTGTGCTAAAGGTCTATTTTTCTTGTCTTTGTAGGATAAATATTTTTTTGTACTTGTAAGACATGCTGTATTTGTTTCTCAAGCATGATGTATTAGAAATATGTAGTGTTGTATATGCAAACCACACCATGTTTGTTAGTGAATCGTAGGGCATTTGTAAAACATGTTCTGTTTGTTAATTAGGTTTTAGCAGGAAATTAGCTCCATACTCCCATTATTAGGACTTTAGAACAACTTTTGAATTTTGATTGGGCCTCAGCCGGGCACAACTGAACTGCCAGAGAGCTACCTCTGATCAGGTTTCTGCTACCCACCTATTCTAATGTCCTGACATAGCTTAGAAGATTGTGTTGTACTTAAAAATGGAGGGAATGGTTCGCAATATGACACAATTAATATAGCAAGTTGAGCTTACTAATATCATAAACAGTGTTCATTTGCCCAGACTGGATAATCAAAATTTTACTTGTCTGTTGCTAGGCTTGTAGCCACACCAGATAAAGGGACATTAAGTCTAAATTAGCTATTTATAATGTATTACATATTTATAGGCATTTGCAGGCAGCTCTTTTTTAATTAAGGAATAATCTCCCCGCTGACATCAGACAATCTGAATCTGTTGAGTCCTTAAAACTTTTTTTTGCTTTAAACTACAATTATTTGCCTTTAATTGATTTCTTCATGACCTTGTACAGCACGGTGGATCGGTTTCTGTCTCAATGAATTTACTAAGCGCTGTCCTGCCGACGAGATTATTGATTATTGCAACTGTTCTGATTACCACTGCATCTCTCTAACCTTCAGTTTGTTTGTTCCACAAGCACATGAGCATCCAAGCTGTGCGCCCCTCTCTCTTCTCTCCCTCTCTCTCCCTATTTTCTCCTCCTGTCCTTTCTTGTCTCTCAGGCATCTCTTGCTTGGACCAGCACCCATCCTGGAACCGCTCTGCTTCCCTGGCTGTCGGTGCCATTTCCTGAAGTTTTGGATCTGGTTCCCCATCCTGCAGAAGTTCAGCCTCACCTCATGTCTCTCTCTCTCTGAATGATGTCTTTATCCTTCTCTCTCTCCTGTGTGAATAATGTCTTTTCGTGTCTCTTCTCCCATGTATGTGAATGGTGTGATGTGAGTCTCCCCTGTGTGCGTGTGCAGTCTGACCTCCTGCCAAGTCTCTATGTTGATGGAGGTCACGTGGCTCAGGTCCTATTCTGTTCTGGTGGCACCTGAAAGCTGCTTGGCATCCTCTTCATCACATTTTTCATAATATATTATAAATCCAGTATAATTTTTTTATCTTGTTCACTGCTGTATTCTGTAATTTGAGTTATATTCTGTACGCATAATATCTATCTGTCCTTTTCACCAGGTAGTAGATATCATAGCTATCGGAAATTGTTGGCGTGAACATTTTTCCCCCTCAGCTCAGTACTGTCTACACAATTTCACATGAATGCAGCATAAACTTCATCCCAAACACTACAGCAGCTGATTATAGAGATTACAGGTGGTGGAAATCCTCTGCAAACCTCTTCGGCACATTTTTTCCATACGTGATCAACACAGTTTTACTAGTGATGCACAAGCAAGTGAAGGTCGCATTTTCTTTCATCATTTTCATGCCAAAACCCCCGACCAATTGATATTTTAATTGTAAACAGAGTTTCTATAAAAACCATTCAGGATTTGGTATCAAATCTCAGTTGTCATTGTCGGCATTGCTACAGTTGATGTGTTCTGTGAACCTGATGTAAAAGCAGTCATATGTGATCTATTGTTAGTGCACAGCCAGGTACATCACGCAGAACAGTATTGCTCCCCGAAATCTCATGGTTCTGTTTGTGGATTTGAGCCCAAGCCCAAATTTTTTGAAATTTTGCCAAAGATTCTGTGAAATAAATGTAGCATAAGATGTAGCATGAAACACGTGATGCGAACACCCACGCTCATCTGATCTTGTTTGCTTGTCATTACAAGCGTCATGCACTGACACACACATTTTGTCCAGAGTGCTGTACAGTGGTGACACACCCACACATAAAGCTATCATTTGAGGTGATGTACAGCGATGACAGTGAGGTTGCCTCTCTCACACACACACACACACACACACGCACACACATTCATTAAAGGAACAGTCCAACATTTTATGTAAATGCTCCTTTACTTTGTCTTCCCCAGTTGGATGAGAAAATGGATATCTGTTTCATTTTTGTGCTTCAAGTACAGAGATAAAGAGGACCCTGTTCTTTGTACGTGGATAACTGTAGTCCCTAAAATATTCCAAAAAGGACGCACACATCCACCCTGATGTGTGCGTCTGTGCACAGTGTGCTGTGGGTTCATACATTTTGTATTTGTACATTTAAATAATGACATCCACACAGCAATATGCATGGGCAGGAGCACATGTTTTTTCAAATTTTGATTGAGCTAGCTTGATGACAAAAGTTATGTCACGCGGACCCTTGTGGATATGCAGATGTGGAAAGTATCATCAGCTAGTTAAGATAATTTAAACCAAAATTAACAAATAAATCCAACTGAAATCAAACAGCCAGATTATCTGAGTAAGAATTAACAGGATTATTTAGGTGGATAACATCACGTTATCGTGCATTAATTAAATCAGCATGTGGAGCTAGGCTAGCTTCCCCCATGCTTCCAGTCCTTATGCTAAGCTAGGCTACACTTCCTGGACCTATGTCTGCACGGGATGCACAGAGATAAAACTGATATCTATCTTCTCATAGACTCTGGAGAAGAAGAGGATTTACTAAAATGTAGTGTTGTTAGCTTCACATCACACACACTCACACACAGAGTTACAGTTAGACGTGGTGTCCATGCAATTAAACAGTGGTGACCGTCAGCAGGGAGCTGGGACACAGCATGTCCTCCTGGGTGTTTAGCCTGGTCCCATGAGTCAGCAGCTCTTCTACTGTCGTCCAATCATCCAACATCTTCCTATTCCTCAGACGACTCAGCTTCCTCTGACTAAGCTCCAGGACCGTATTGCACCGCCCTTCTGTGAAAGCACCGCCTCCTCTGCTGTCCAGCACACCTCTGTCTCCAACAGAGGCTCCTCCTCCTCCTCCTCCTCCTCCTGCAATTGCTCCTACCCTGATGGCATCTCGTATCGGACCTCCTCTGGCCTGCTGCTGCCTCTGCTCACGGGCCAACAGAAAGTGTTCCCTCCTCTCTGTTCGACTCCAGTACCGACCCATCAGCATGTCGGTGTTAGTCTCCTCGTCTGTGCTCATCCCACTGCGTTCATCTGCCAGCTGAGATGCCCGGTCCCTCAGGAGCTGGTTCCTGGAGATCCGTGAGGTTGTGTTGGGTTTTGAGCTGGGATGAAGTTTTGGCTGCAGACCACAAGTGGGATTGGGACTTGAACTCGCATTCATGTGTCCTTTCTTTGCATCCCATCCAGCAGCAGAGCCAGCACCTGTGTGGCCCTCCAAGGTGCTATAGGGACCTCTGCCTCCCCCGCCACCCTGGGACTGACGGCAAGCCGGTTTGGGCCATGTGTCATTGACATCCCCTGGCTGAGGAGGGTAGACCAGGCTCTGGAGGTGCTGCTGCTCTCTGATTCGGTTCCTCTCCAGCTCCTGCTGCCTCTCTCTGTCCATCTCCTCCTGTATCTGTGCCTCCATCTCCAGCTCTTTCTCCTTTTGCATTTGCCTTTTTTGTTCCAGTTCCCTCTCAATCTCTCTGTCCCTTTCTGTCACCAATGGCTCAGGGATCAAGCTTCTTTGTTGTGAATTCCACCAGTCATGGTGAGTAAGCTGGATGTTAGGGTTGTTGTCGTAGCATCGCTCATGGGTGTTAGCCCCCCTGATGTGCCCCAGAGTGGTGGGGTGCTGTTGGGTTGAGAGGGCCAGGTCTGCTGGGTGGGAAGCCATCACACCTGCCATTAGCTCACCTTCCTCTGGCAGGCCTGGTGGCAGGACGTTATGTGGCGCAACACCTCCACAGTGGTGCAGGGTTGCTGCACAGTAGGAAGGGGAAGCTGGGTGGCTGGCCCGGCGGCGGTACTCCTGCGGCGGAGGGCGATGGTGCAGTGTTCGGCTTCTCCTCAGCATCCCCACTGAGCTGGAGCCCTGGTGGTGCTGCTGCATAGGTACTAGTGGTCTCCGGTGGCTGGAGGGGGTACTGCAGGTGGAGAGGACCGGGCCAGTCATTCGTGAAACTGCAGCGTGGGCATGGGAAGGGTTGAAGAGGGCTCCACTGCTGGAACTGTGACGGTTCAGACAGGGCCGGTCGGCTTTATGGAACTGGACCGAGGACACCCTAGAAATTCAAACAGTGAAGTCAAAAAAAACAAAAAAACATGCCAAAACATGTTTGAGGACATAGATCAGAAGTCAGGGGATAGTTTCACAAAGACAGATTTCCTTCTTACAAATAGATTTACATCAAATAGACATTTACATTGCTCAAAGCTGATAAATTTATGACTTAGACATTCACAGTAATTTTAACTAAAATTAATTTTAGAATGAATTAAATAATTTACCAAAATATTAAATTTACTATAATCGATAATTATTGCATTTGAGAACTTGGAACCATCAAAAAAAACATCAGAAAAACAAAAGCCATTTTTTCTTTCATCATTGTCGACGGGTGTCACTCATTGTTTTCATGTAAACACAGCTCAGTGTTGGATGGCTTTGAGCTTTCAGTCTGGACAGGCCAGCATTGCCATCCCTAAAGCCAAGCAAAAAACTTTGAAATGAGAATACAGAATGGGGAAAAAGAAAGTATTAAGAATGTCTAACTGCAAAACAACTGCAGTAACTCTGTACACCAGCCTGGCAGAACTTTGTAAAGTGAGCGAGAACTTTGATATTAAATGTAATCTTATATTTACAATTTTTTTACAGGGTACTTCTACCAGCTCCTACCTGAAAAGTCCACGGGGTGGGTGGTCCATGACGGGCCCGGCACCCTCCTCCATCCCAAGCTGCAGGCGTTGACACTGCGGCTGCATGGTCAGGGCCTCGGGGATGGCCTCCAACAGCTCGCGGTGGCTCTTGGGGCAGCTGTCACGCCGCTCTCGCCTCTCGCAGGGTTCTCCCTGATGTTGCAGCCTGGCATTATACAGCCGCATTCGCTTCTCCAGCAGCCTCTGGAAGTGCCTGAACTCCCCGGTGCTGACACTGTAGAAGCCCGAGTCACTGAGCTCCGAGGAGATAAAGGACTCAGAAGAAGGAGAGCCGCCGCCTCCAAAGCCCCCACAACCCCCTGGGGCGAGGGCCCTGTGTGAATGGCAGTCCTCCAGGCCTCCCTCCTCGGTCTCCAGCCCTGAGAGGTCCCCCTGGTGGATGGAGCCATCAGTCCAGCCCAGACCACTGTCCAGCTCATGGTGGAGGGGCAGGAAGCCCAGAGGCTTCTCCAGCATGAAGTCCTCATCATCCGTCTGCAACAACAGTTATCCTCAGTCCCATGACAATTTACAGAAATACACACACCAGAACACTATAAATAACTGCATATTTTTATGTTTTATCTGTGTGGGACCTCAATACCTTCTGACGACTGACTGAATGTGTCTGTAGCAGTGAGAAACTGTCAAATACTGGAGGTTAGTAGTGAATTCATGCAGTTTTGAGCAACTGTTACATCTGAAGGAAGAAATAGTACATTTTTGGGGACTACTTTTAGTGGCGGATTAATCCACATTTGGTGCTCAGGTGAGTATTTACAGTCTATAATGGATTGAGTTGAAATAAATGACTGTACCCGTGTTCATATTATGATCATACAATAGTGTGTCTCATTTATATGTTTTAATAGTTTTTGGACAACATTGGAGCTCCGTGACGAAATAAGATACATCAGGATTTGAATACAAGGACAATACTTGTTGGTCGGATCAATTCATTGTTGGTTTGGGTCAGCACATGGGATTTGTTGACAATAGCAAAAATATAGCATATCACATTCTTTGAATGACAAAATAGATGTTTATCAGTACTGAAACTCTGGTATCTTATTGGCACAGGTATTGAAAAATGACAATATGCAGCCCTAAATATAACACACAGCACAGTTTTGGATACCTGACTGTGGCAGCCATTAGGCTCTTCTAAGTTGACATTGCAACATCTCATCAGGCAGTTCTGTCCCTTTGGTCGACGACCAGTCAGTTCTGGATCCTGAGGGATTTGTGATGTGAAACAAAGAAAATTAGAAACAGCACAAAGCTTCTGTATGTTTATGGGTTGTTCATTTGTTATTTCTTGCAAGAATTCTTAATCAAATCTTAACTAAACTGCCACTGTGAAAGCACTCGTATATTGTATGGAGTGATGGAGGAAATTAATGGATTGAGTGATTTGAGAAAGTTCAGTTGCTTTGATGGATTTTTCCAATGTAAAAAGGGCACTACACTCAATGTACACCCAGTTTGTCTCTTGGTATTAGTATCTTTATCATTTCTAAAAATCTGATGGTCACTAGTGGCTAACAGATTTAGCAGTACTAGCTGCAGTCTGTTAAATTGTTTAGGCTTTCTTCAGACCTTCAGCACAGTTTAATAATAATTTACACACTGCAAGTGCTCAATTACAGTTGTGTAGTTTTCTTTAGTTTTGTGATGTCTTTGTCAGCCGTGTTTATCAAATGCAGTGTGATCGCCAGAACAAACCAACAAACCACATGACACAGTTACTAAGCTGCATTTCATGAAAATATGACATCTTATAAATGACCCTGATCAGTTGAAAGCATTTCAAATTGATTGTAGTTGAAGCCAGAGTGATAATCTATTTTTCTTTAGCAGACCGGTGCATTTGAATTGGAATATTCATAATCAGTGTACTGGTGTGTGTGTGTGTGTGTGTGTGTATTTCTTAGTGTCACCTGGTGGCCGATGTCCACAGTGTCCATTGGGGAGCTGGACAGGTAGCTGTACCGTCCTCCATCACAGTGATCTTGTGGCAGAGAAAGATGGCTGTAATAATGTCTGAGAGAGGAGACAGGAACACAGTTATTTAGACATTTTCAAGATCAAATCATTTTTTTAATCCACTTACTAAGAAGAACATAAGACCCAGATATACTCCAAAACATCAGTACGTCACACGAACCATCACACAAACCATCAATGCAATGTCTACCCTGCGGTCACTTATATCAGTTAAGTCTCTTCTCTGTTCTGGCTACACAGTGGTGGAATGAGTTTCCCACTGCTGCAGGCAAAAAAAGCCACCTTTTAAGATTACATCTCGACAACCCTTGCTAGCACTTTATTTGTGTCTAATTTATGTACAAAAAAAATCTTTAAGGACTTAGCATTGCATTATTTATACAACTGCATTTCATTGTGCTATACTGTATTGTATTATGAACCTTGAATCTTATTTCAAAGCGATCCAATTTTGGATGATATCTTGGTTTGAATGCACTGATTGTAAGTTGCTTTGGACTAAAGTGCCAAATGAATGTACTGTAATGTGATGTAATACAATGTCTTTCTATTTTTATGTGTACCTGTCCTGGTAGGAGGGGCTGGAGGCGTTGAGCCCCGTCCCCATCCTCGGGAGGGGCAGGTTGAGGTGCTGCAGGTTGAGGGGGAGAGGCTCCCAGGCTCCCCGGTCTGCCTCGGTACCACACCCCCTCTGACCCTTGATCTGCATTGTGATCGGATGCTGACTGGCTGCCAGGATCCGCAGTGCATCCCGCTGGCTCAGGTGTGCAAGACTACGCCCACTCACCTGAGACAAGCAGACACAGAAGGGAGGTGAAGTTAGCAAACACCTGCCTACTTTCATATCCAATTTGTGTCCACCTGATGAATGTAAGTCCAACATTCACTCTCCTTTTAGCTCTGGTGTCATCTCCACCAACTCCTGAGAAAATAATCTGGCCCTTTGCTAGATGTTCCACTTTCTTCACCAGCTAGGCTCCAACTTTATCTTCTCTGCCGTTTGGTGCAGGACAGGTAGTGTACAGTGGGTTTATCAGAGCCTGTTTGCTGTAAACAGCTGCTGCTGATAACACTGACACTGAGCCATACAGTAAATGTGCAGTAAAACCAAAACTAGGAGCTAAAAGAGGCTCGAACGTTCTGTAAAGCTCCATAGCTGGTGAGAATTCTGTGGGTTCACAACTACTTTACCATTAATTGATTCAATGTTTATATAAAATATTGATTATAGAAGCTTTAGTATTTCTTCTTATCATGTCAATCTGTTCAATCAGTTAATTAGAATAAGACAATTTCTTTGTTTTGAGAAAAAAAAACTTTTTCTCAAGACGAGCTTATTGATTGATTTGATGTTGATTAATCATTTAAGCTTTATGTAATTTACAAATGTCCATCTTCAGTCCCCATAGTCCAAAGTAAACAGATTCGGTTTAACATGAGATGAAACTGAGAAAAGCAGCAAACACAGTGTCACAGCGGTGAAGCTGGAACCAGAGAATGGTTGAGAGTTGTTGCAGCAGAAATGATTGAAACACTCTGCAAAATGGTCAACAGTTATTTTGCTGTTGATGAATTGTGCAGCAGCACTCTGCCTGCTGAATGTGTGTCGTACTGCCTTTAGCCTCATTACTGTTAGCAAGGGTTGGTCAATATAAGATATGTAGTGTGAGGCGATATAGTTTTGTCAAATATTTTGTCTATTCCTCTGGCTGTAAAATCTCTGGCTGTATTAGACCATTTTTGGCAATGTTATAAATTAATGAGCAGGACTAATTTATGGCAACATGGATATTTATACGATTTTAGCTTCAATTTAATTCACCGAGTTGTAGAGAGTTGTAAAGTGGGAGGCACAAATTAATTCAATTCTAAAAGTGGAATTAGAGGAGAGTGTTGGAGAATATTATGGATACAGGCGAAACCAAATTACTATGACATACAGTAACTGCTGTACGTCTGTGCTGCCACGCTGGTGAATTTTCATGGGTGCTGTACTTTTGTGTATTTGACGTGATGATGACGACGATTGAAAAATCAGGGCATTACAATTCATCCTGAGGGGAACATGAATGTTTCATGCTGTTGGCACACCACAGACTATGAATTTATAACAGAAAACCTGTTTACCAGGCAGGTAGGGTCTAATTACGAGATGCTATCCAATTGCATTATGGGAAATGTGGTGTTTTTGGAGTTTGACCCATACTAGGGACTAAAAGTCAGAATATCTCAACAGATTTGAACCTTCTTTCCTACAATTGTATGTAAGTGGCAGACAGAATCACTGGAGGACTGTTATAATCCAGTCATGTAATTGTAGGAAAACAGCGTCTATCAATACCATACTCAAATTTTTGTCTGCATGCTGCCATTTTAACTCCTCTTCATCTCGTCTTTTTTTTTTACAGTGTGAACACACTACAGACTAAAATTTCAGAATTAGTAGACATTATGCAGCTGGCTCACAAGACACAGCTCTGCCTCCGGACACATGATGTATTTATTTCTGGTGACAACCAAACAGTCAAATTTTAGCGATTTGAAACAAATATGACAAATGTGGACATGGTGTCCATGCTTGCACTAAAGGGTTAACACCTACAAGCCAACATAAACCTCATCCTCCTTCTCTCTCTCTCACACACACACACACACACACACGTAGCTCAGCAGCCAACGAATTAGATGCATGAACAGTACTGTTAACTCTAGCACATCACAACCATGAGTCACCCACCGCTACATTCAACTAGAAACACACGCATGCACTCACACACACACACACACACACACAATATGAGCTGAGAAGCACAAAATGGCACCTGTGTGTAGAGACAGTGGACGGCAGTAGAATGACTGTGAGCCTCCAGAGGCTACAAGAATATGAACTACATTCTTGCGTGCAACATGAAAATTCAACATATTTGTCTGACATTCAAACACACAAAAATTAGTTTTATTATGAACAACACATAAATACAGTCCTGCAGAAATCATGAAATTATGCCATTTCGCATCTGAATCTATACACACGCACACACACAAACCTGAACGTGCCCACTGAGCTACAGAGATTTCCATCTTCTTCAAATGAGATCATAAAACACACACATAGCATAATTCATAATCACCAGTCTTTGGTTGCTCACCGTTTGGTCGCCCATCCACGGTCCAGAGAGCCAGCAGCCCATCGTCACAGCAACAGAGGACAGCTGCCTTGGTTCCTGTGAAAATCAACAACGCTGCTGCTTCCTCCAGATCGCCTATTCCTCCTCCTCCTCCTCCTCCTCCCTCTATCTCTCCTCAGGTGCTTTTCACTATCCCTCTCTCCTCAGCATCTGTCCTCCTTCCCTCTTCTTCTCTTCTATATATCCCTATTTCTTTTTTCATCTATTTCTTCAACGTCTCAGTCCTCGCCCCTCCCCCTCCTTCACAGCTCTAGATTTCAGCATCCTGCACACACACACACATGCATGCATGCAGCACTGCAAACATAAAAATATGCGCAGGCAGACACAGTGCTTTCAGAGACAGTGAGGGAAACCCGCAGTCACACAGTGAGAATAGAGTCTGATTGGCTGATGACCCTAAAAGACCACCAATCAGACGCTCAGGCTGCCGTGGTCTCCCTCTGGATGTCATCCTCTCTGACTGAAACTCATCAGCGAAGCGTCAACATGTGCAGGAGGCACCCTGTACTGCAGCGATATACACAGTAACAGAGGAAACACACCATCCATCTTCTAGCTGTTCATCTAGGATTCTCCAGCAGCTGCTGCTCAAGGCATGCTGGGAGATGTAGTATCTTGTCCAGTATCTTGTTCACCAGTTCCCAGCACAGGCATCCCTCTTTCAGCTCACTCACAGTTCACGTGCAAAGTCCTAGGGTCTGTGGCCCTGCGCATGGAGTGCACGTGATAAGACAGTGTCAGGATTCTCTGCACCAATCATAGATCTCTGTTCGACTGTCCATCGACTCGGCATGCCCTCAGGGTGAAGCATCTGGCTCGAGCCGAGGAAGAGAACTTCACTCACTGCTGCAGTTTTTCTGGACTCTTGCTTCATGTTTGCTGGTTTACTCCTTTCCGTGTGTCCATGAGAATGTGTTCTCAGTTATTATTCTGTTACTTGCGACTAGTGTTGCAGTAGTCCACATCACTATAGTATTGTACTGTCTCATGTATAGTGACAGTGATCGAGTCCCTGTGACAGTTTAACTATTGCTGATTTTCTTTACTGCCATTCATTGTAATTCATATAATCCACGATGATGTTATTTATCTTGATTAGTGATGTATCACTGCGCAGTCTGAATGTTATTTGTTTATGTTATGGTAGCATGGTGAGTGCGTATGATGATGCGTCCATTAAAGGACCGTCACGCATTTCTTTAGTTCACCCTCTATGTATTATACCAATGGTAATAGATATGAGCCTTTCTAAGCTAAGAGGTTGCTCCTTGTTGATACTCCCTTACATTTATGAGAGTATCCCACTGCAGTGAGCAGCGACATAAAAGGGATGTTTCGCCAGGTCTGCCTATTGATTGAGGACAAGTCCTTCCTCCGATTCCTCTAGAGAGACATGGATTGCAGCACATCACCCGACACCTGTGAATGGCAGGTGCTGCCATTCGGCACAATGTGCAGTCCATGCTGTGTCACCTCTGCTCTCCAAAGGCATGTCCTGGATCACAGTAGCCCAGGTGAAGATACCCGCCACTCTGTTGAGAACTGCTTCTATGATTCAGAGCTTCACCTCTGTACCAGAAGCCAAGCAACTTGTCAGCAAGGTACAGCAGCTCCTCCTCTCAGGTGGGTTCGAACTACGCCAGTGGGCTACCAATGTTCCAGACATCATTAGTCACATGCTGTCAGGATCAAGATTGGAGAGCAGTGAACTCTGGCTATCACCAGATGGGGCTGATCCACCGGAACAGACTCTGGAGCTGCTGTGGCACTGCACATCCGGCACCATCACCTACCGGCTCTGCCACACTGAGAATCCCTAGCCTACTATGCGCAGCATCTATCAGGTCCTGGCCAGACAGTACAATCACCTTGGCCTGCTCATTCCCTACACCACCCGAGCCAAAATACTGGTGTAGCGTCTCTGGAGTAAGAGAAGAGATTGAGATGACCCACAGCTGCAGGACGACCTATTCCGGCTGTGGCATGCCTGAACTTCATCAGTTCCCAGCCATCTCTCTTCCCAGAAGTAATGCTCATCCAGGGACAGATTCTCAGCCTCACATATTTGTTGGAGTTAAGGACAACCAAGAGATGACAGAGAGTAGTCCCTGGAGATATGTAAACTCAGGAGACAATTCTGCTGACGACATAACCCAAGGTCCGATTCTGTCACAGCTCCTTGGCCACAACCGCTGGAGCCACAGACCTCCATTCTTGTGACAAAATGAATCATCCTGACCGGCATCTCCAGACATCTCTTCATAATTTTCATTAGTGAAAAACAGGCTGAAAACCACTAGCACAAAATGTACTCACCGGAAAAACTGAACATCTGACTCTTTAGAAGGTCTTTTAGTACAACCAAACACTGAACAAGACTTTTTGACCAATGTTAAGATTAACTTTCATGAACCGAAAACACACTGAAATAGCGACAGCTACAGCTATGCCTATACTCTGTGAATCTGGGGTTACACAATGATTAAATTACCTAAACAACATTGTTGCTGTGGTAGCGACTTGGCTGTAACGGCACCCACCAGTCACTCAAAGTGGCCACACCCTTATTTATGCATAACTTTAAGCCTTAATCAAATTTAAACGGGTGAGTTATATAAAAATTCACTCCCCGTACAGTTGCCATGAATGGGGAAATTAGCTATAGAGACCAAAAATGTTTTTTTGTACCAGACTGTACAGATGTTTATTTCTGCTGTAAAGTTGGGCATTTTTGGAGCCAGCCTCAAGTGGCCATTTGAGGAACTGCAGTTTTTGGCACTTCCGCGTTGGCTTCACTTTTCAGCCCCAGAGGTTGCTGCTTGGCTAGAAGTAAGAAGCTGCCTTAGTCTACTTCTGTCTGAAATCAAGGACCCATCATGTAAAAAATTACTATGAATTTTGATGATAAATCTACCATTATCACAGTAAACTGCTCATGTGCAGTGTCAGAGTGGAAAGATTGACAGGCATAGCAACAGTAACTGAGAGGGGCGCGGCTTAGTGCACAGTCATTTGAACATTCCCGGGCATTTGAACCCATGAGTTCAACCTGCCAAGTTCGTGTTCACTCTGATTGGACAGTCAGAGATATTTCAGATCTCTGTGATCAGATCTCAGTAATCTGTGACAGAGTTGCAGCCACTCTTCTGCTCTGCAGTAACACACACACACACACACGTGTATGAAGGCTTCCTTTCATCTGATTCACTCTCAGTGACTGTTCGGTTGTTATGGTTACTAACTTGCATGCCAAATGTGGATATGTGTGTCGTTTTGTTAATTCAGTGAATTATCTTTTTGATATGTGAAGAGCTGAATCTGTGCAGATGAGCAGAATACTGGTGATACTGTGGTGGTGCCGATGTTGGTGATGATTGTGTGTGTGTGAGTGTGTGTGTGTGTGTCTCTGTGTTGCTGATGATGATGATGATGACGGGTGCATCTGGATGCCTGACGCGGAGCTCTGCCATTTCTGTGCTGGAGTATGGAGGTGGAGAAAGAGAGAGAGAGGGAGAGAGAGAGAGAGCATGTGTCAGAATAACACACACATACACACACACTGTAGAGCTGCGACACACAGACCGTCTAAAAATGGAAAGCACACTTGCTGTTGCTGAGAAGCCACAAGAAGCTTCTATATGAAGAGAGCATACATGCAGGGACTCATGTTAACATCCACCAGCCTGTGAAATAAAATGTGCAGAAAAAATGTGGCAGCTAATGTCAGAATACTTGCATGCAACATGGTGGGTGTAATTTGATTAATTACATGTTTTTTTTAATACATTCTTGGTCATTTCCACTGGGGAAAATCCCATTTTTGTCCCCCCATTTTTACAGTTTCAGTTTGATTTCCTCAGTAAAATCTCTCCAAACAGTGACCAGCAATCCAGAGAGCTGATCAAAATGTTGATACAGTCATCCGACTCACCTGCTGTGATTAGTGTGTGCTCGGCACAATTAAAGAGTAAGAACACTGAAATTCTGCTTGGACCCTGCCTCCCAGGATATTGAATAAATGCAACAGAGGAATAGGGGTGGGTGGAGGGCAAATGACTGTATGAGGCATGGTCTCATGGCTTTTCATGGATAGGCACTGGCATTCCAGTGTTGCCGCTTGCTTGTAGTCTGAGCTATCCAGTGTGTGCCCTTTGACAGTCACTAGAAGAACATTTATATCAACTTATTGGTAGCCCCATGATTCCTTGAGTGAATTATGGGCGCGACTTCCAATTGTTCCTTTCACTGAACCGGTATCTGTGAGAGTTAGCATTATGCTACAGGAGTCCTCTCTTTTCCTTTACAGAAAAAATATGCGGGAACACAGCCAGTCACATGGTAAAAAACACCTTCCACTATAGAATTGGCCTCAGATAACATACAGAAGCATATTTATCTACTTTACTGATTCCGTTGTGACCATAGGTGAAGCTCTGAGGCTTATCGGTACTTTTATAATGATAAAGTCAGGTGTGTTTTGTTAAAGGAGGAGGAATACAACCAAGCGGCAAGCTCCGGGTCTGAAAAGTAAAACCAATGCGGAAGTGGCTTAAACCTGCATTCTTTCTAATGGCCAGCAGGGGGCGACTCCAATGGTTGTAAAATGAAGTCTGATTGTATAGAAGTCTATAAGAAAATTATATAAATATAAATATTCAGTTTGGCATATGCGCCAGCCGAGCAATTCTTATTGGACTAAATGGGCGCCATTTTTGGTCTGGTATCCAGCTCTTATAACCATCTCATACCTCATGCCTAACCAACCTAACCAAGGAAGGTAACAAGTAACAGCCAATCAGAGGCAGAGTAGGGCAGGTCTTCGTGGAATGCAGGTGGGAAAAAAATAAGGCTAATTGCATCACTTAGCTAACACTAAGCTAACTCATTTTGTTACTGCTGTTGGTGGCCACTGCTTCAGGTTGCCCTCCCATTCAATAATCACATTATTTAGTCAACTTTTAGTCAAATGTTGTCATCATGGAAAATATGCAAATTTTCTTTCCTCCCGATCAGATTAGAAGATTGACCCTAGGGCCTGACCTGTGCTGGATTTTTGGGGCTGATGCCGATATTAGGGAGTAAAAAAATTCAGATATCGATATGTCGGCCGATAATCTTATATATACAGAATATATACATAACCGCACATTTTTTGCATTCATCCGTCAAATGTGGTTATCAATCACTTGTGACAAAGATGGAGGAGAGTGGATAGTTTACAGTTTAACAATAAATTTTATTGTATAAAATGACATCAGTGCACTGAAACAGTAAACTTCACAGGGAATTTAATAATTATAAATAACTATAAATAAAACAAACACATAGAACAAAAAAAACGTGTACGGATATATTAAACTTGAGAAAGTTTAATATCTCTCTCTTTCTTATGTCTCTCTTTCCACACTTTAAATTGTGTGTAAAGAAAGACACCTGTATTGCCTGTGTGCCACATGCATATGCACAATTTCGACATGCTCATGTTCCTGTAGCTGTATGAGAGCCACATGTATTTAATCAACTGAAAGAAAAGGAGACTACACAAGTCGTAGGGAACTCACTCACCAAACAGACCATCAGTGAACTTTCTGCAAAACACCACATCACAGTGACATTATATGACTCTGCTTTTGAGATACTCTGCCACCTTACTCACATTAATATTTTAATGGACAGTATAGTCTGCAGTAAATGAGAAACTGCAGAATAAAGTAAATATAATTTGGAGCTCACGGGTAAATGTGGAACCATTCCTTTAAAGCCCTTTTTTTCAATTGGTACAGCTTGTCCTGAACGGGGACCTGTACAGCAACCAGTCCAGCGCATGGACACCTATGATTGGTCGGACTGTCAAAGCAGTGCTGTGATTGGTCAGATCATCAGTAGCACCGGAGCGGGCTGAAAAACACACATTTATTCTCACAATTTTCACTTCGTGTTGTTGAGCTGGTGGTTAACCGTTTAACCCATGTCGCAGATTAATGTAGTGCCACTATGAGACACTACTAACGCCGCTTTGATAAAATGTTACCTGACAGTGAAATACTGTTGTGACGGAGTGAGCCTTGTTAGCTTAGCAGGCTAACGTCCCATTGGAGTCACGGCTGGTTGTTTAGCTTTAGCGCACAGCTAAGAGGAGCGACAGCAACAGCACCGAGAGAAAAGGTAACACAGGAAACCCAGAGGGCCTGACACCTGTCAGCTGCTTTGTTTAGAAAGTTCGGTTTGGCGATAAATAACCCACTTTCACTTTGGCCTGGACAGAGCAGGACCACACAGCTGCTGTACCCCCTTTTCTCAGCTCTTAAACGTCTATCACATACGTTTCTCATTCCTGATGAACTTATTTCAGTTCACTTCTATAAAAAGCAACTCTCAGAGGCTTAAAACCGTGCAGAATGCAAATGAGCACACAGGCTGTCTCTGCAGAAACCAAGGTCCTTGCAACCTTCCCTTTGACACAAATGAAACTGCAACAGTGATGATTGTGTCACACAGTGTTTCTGCAGTAATAAATAAAATTTTGATCATTCTTATAGCTCCTTCGGTAAAGAAAAGCTTCACTGTTTCCCCACCATTCAGCATGAAGTTTTAGGAAACAGGCTGCATTCATGCAAATTATTGTAATTTTCAAAACAACTGATGAACTCACAGAACTGAAGATTTGACATTTTCTTGAAAATATTGTCTGAGATCTAAGTCATTTACACCACGGCCTAAAAGTATGACATCACTGTTTTTGTCAGCTAGGATAGATTTCTGAGACGCTTGATGAAAAGGGGCCATGATGCTCCACTAGCAACATTGTAGACCAATGGTTATTTGGAGGTCACAGGTCAGACCTGTCAGCTGGTTAAGATGTCTGTCTTCTCTTTCTCCCCTACAGCATGAACTGTCCCCCCACCAAGCGCCTCCGAGGCCTGAACCAGGACATAGTGACGGCGGGCGCCTTCGATGACCCGTTTGGAGATGACGAGGACTTCACCCAGGACGACTTGGATGAGATCGACATCATCGCGTCGCAGGCCATCACCTCGGCTTCTGCATCAGGGCTCGGGTCTAAACCAGGAGCCAAACCGGTGGAGCACGCCCGCGGGTCAGCCTTGTCATCATCTGCAGGACAGAGCAAACATCAGAGCAGAGAGAACACCTTTGGGTCCATTAGCAAAAGAGGGAATACTGGGATATCGAGCAGGGAACCTCTTGGTGAGTTCAGATTAAGTTTTTTTTTTTTTTTACCAAATTGTTTAATGCACATATTTAAAGATATACTATGCAGGGTTTTCCTAAAAAAAACAGCGTATAGACTCATAAAAAATATTCCCTCTCAATCATCACTTAAGTCACGCGAGAAGTGTGTGGCGGTGTATGTGTCTACAGAAACTCTGCCCTCTGCCTGTGTTTTCTTACTATTTTGCTGTGTTTGGGACATTTCTGGGCGTCAACCTTTGGGCAGTGGGTGTGTAGCCCCCAGCCAATAACAGCGTGCAGGGTGTGAGGTCGGGACTCTATAAAAGTGTAGCGACCAGGTTACGTCGCTGTCTCTGTCTCTTTCCTCTGCTCTCTGTCTGTGTGTCTGTTTGACCGAGGGCGGGACGTCGCTCCCTCTCTTCATTCAGCTAGCTTGCTCGACCACCGCTGCTCGCTCTCGCTCTCAGCTCGCTCTGGTGTCATTGAGCTGGGGAGGAGGGGCCAACTTTGAATGTTGTGTTTACAAACAACAAACAGACAAATCCTGCATAGTATGCCCTTAAAGGAGCAATCCCAGCAGATTTACACATTTCATCCTACTGACTACCTGTGTTATCAGCTGTCCTTCTGTTTGTAGTTTGATTCCCTTCCAGGCAGCCCCTGATTTCACTTCTTTTCTATAAAAATCAACCTACAGAGAGATAATCCATCACAAAAGATTTATATTTTTGTTAAAATGATGTTATTGTTGTGGACTGAAGCAGCAGTGAAAATAGACTGACAGTGGAAGATTACTTATTTATTCCTCCACTTGCATCATATGTACCAAGGCAGTGATTTAAACACTGCATTGGCACATGAAACACGTTCATGTTTTATCAGTGCAGGTGATCAATACAAAAAACTGTAAATGTGAATTCCATCTTGTGAGAACACTGGCATGTACTCCTGTTAAAATTTCTTTCTTCTTTATTACAACAAGAAAAGTACAGCATTTTGGCTCTTTGTCTGGTACAGAGAGTCTGTTCCTTTGTATGTGAAGAGTCAATTTGTGTTTGAAACACATAAATTAAATTTTAATAGGCACAGATAACAGTGTTGTGTCCTTCAGGAAATAGAATTTAGTAAAATTTGAAGCAGAAGGAAAATGAACAACAATATTTTACTTAAGTCTCTAATAATTCTTAATGGTAATCTCCATAAAAACAAATCTTATTAATAAAAATCACTTAAAAATAAATAACAAATGTCTGAACAGGTCGCCACAAACTAAAATTCAAAGTAATTGTGGTGAATACTGCTGTTGAGTTGCATTAGTGATGTTTAGAGGCAACATGAGCACAGTGTAGATGTGAAACAGATGAAGATCCGCACCTGAACGGAAGTGTACACTCATTTGTTGAAGGTGAAAATGTTTCACTTTGAATAAAAATTAGTAGGTCTTATGAATCCAAAAATGTAGAGAAAATACAGACAGGGGCTGAAAAGAGAGTTTGTAGAAAAATAAAAGAAACTGAGTAGAGCACTTGGAAAGTTTGTAAATCGGTTTGTGTAATCAGTCGCTGTGTATCACAGTAAACCTCCATACTGTCAGCTGGGGAATTCAAAAGTATTTGCATTTCTGTGCACTCTACCAACATGTACTGATACAGCTCTACTCATAAACTGTTCAAACTTGCAGAACCACTGCAGCATCTTCTAACAAGCAGAAAGTAAAGGTCAAACAGCTATTACAGTTAATGATAACAGTTAATAACGTTGACAAAGCTCTGCTGTTTTGTATGTTCAGGGAACAGGCAGCAGCAGTTTGGCTCGGACAGAGAGGACTCCTACGGCCTGCTGGAGGCCCAGCATGCAGAGCTCAAGAGGAAGGTGAGACTCAGTGGTTTCTCGCTTTATAAAACTATACAGAAAGCGCCCAGCAGGACGGATTTAGAGAAAGCTGTTGCAAATCATACAGGAGGACCAGCACAGGGAACAAAACTACATAACCAGAGCAGAGAGCCATGCATGTGATGAGATTCCAGCATTAATAAATTGTTATTTCTAAGTTTTATGTGACTTAAATTTTGTGTTGACCAGGGCTTCAAACCACTGAGAGAAACCAGTAACAAAAAGAGAACTGTCTAAAGCTACCCCCGGTCTTAGGTAGCTTTAAGGTTGTTAAAATCCTCATATTCTGCACCGGCTGGTGTCATATACAGTATATTCTGTATCTGATAATTCCAACTTTTAATTGGTGCTATATAATATTTACACTGCATGAAATATTAAAACCCATGTTTTTTTATGGCTGCATCAGTCCATCAAATGGAAATATTCTATGTTTTGTGCTTCATTTGCACAATTTCCCAAAATGCAGTCTGACATAGTTGGTGTCGTTGCAAAATGTGGTGTCTTTACTATAATTTTAGATAAAGCACTATGAGTTTAAGCAAATGTTTGGCTTCACAGCATAAACTTGGCTGGCTCACTAGCATGCCACTGCTTGTTAAGGGGTTTTAAATAAATAAATAACTTCATCTGAAAAGCCAAAGTCCAGTCTTCATAATTGATAAAAGTCTCTTTTCAGTCATTACAACATCTTCAAATTTGTACATTGAAATGAAAACTTCTTAATCTGACCAGACATTTGGTGTCAGCTTTTAGTACAGGACAGTTTTGATAGTGCTACAGATGGATTTCAGTGTTGAGATTTCACAACCAGACCTAGTAAAATGATGTAAAGATAAACAAGCCAAAAGTCTTCCCAAGCAGATGAGATTTACCATCAGTGTGATTTCAGTGACTTGCACCAGTTTAGAACAGACACTGGATAAAAATGTCCTGGTGTTTGTAATGTGTGGTTGTGTGTTGTGTGTATGTTTTTAGCTGAAGGAGGTGGAGGAGGTGATTGTGTTGAAGAGCGGGGAGATCCGCGTCCTGAGGGACTCTCTGAAAGCAGCTCAGCAGGAGAAAGAGGCCCAGAGACAGAACCAGATGCTGCTGGAGACACAGAAACAGAGAGAGCAGAGTGACAGGGAGAAGGAGCTCAACAAGAAGGTGAGGAGCTGGGAGACATACACATACAGTACATGTAATCCTTAGAATAACATGATAATTAAGTGTTGTCTATGTGCAGGTTCAGTCTCTGCAGACAGAGCTGCAGTTTAAAGAAGCAGAAATCAATGAGATGAAGACCAAACTGCACAATTCAGACAGAAACAAAACTGCCTCTCCACTGCCTAGAAACAGGTCAGTTATCATCAGTATTACTAACAACAAATTTGATAATCAATTCAATGTTTAATGTCATGTATCAGCACAAACTCCACTCATTTTCTGGTTTCAGTTTCTCCTATGTGAGGATTTCTGTTTATATCATTGTAAACGGAATATCTTTGGGTTAGAAAATATCCAGTATTTTGTTTTTACAGTAGCTGACTGTTGTTGTTGTACTTTTGTTCATTTCTCGTCACTCACTGCAGTTTTTGCAAGTGTTTGTTTGCCAGTGTTTACTGTGCAAATGGCATATTACCATGAGATTAGAGAAATTAGAAACATTGTTGAGGCATCATATTTCTGCTTAAATAACCTAGATAGATACTTGTATAGCACATTTCAACAACAACGCAATTCAAAGTGCTTTACATAAACATAAAGGACATCATGACAAAATAGAGGTAACTGAGATAGCTCACTCACCTGTACTTTTTTGTCTAAATGCAAAAAGCCCACACATGAAAATGTTGCTATTTTCTGCACACTTGTTGAATGTTTAATTTTGCAGAAATATCTGAAATTCACCTAAAACTTGTTATTACGGACAAAACCACAAATTTAAGACACAAAAATAACAACTAGATCAACAGTTTCAAGGAATCCTGGTAATGACTCATCTCAGGTCAACAAGAGGGAAACCGTTAATCCCTTCATGTATTACAAACAGTCACAGTTCACACTGAAGTAGATGAAACTGATGCAGCTGTGACTCCAGAATGAACACTGACGAGTGTGTGTTCAAATTGGCTCATTACATCAAATCAGAATGACTGATTGTCATCTGCTGATCTCTAATTTGATAGACTGTTCTTTCTCCTCTTAGTCCTAAAGTGCCAAGTGGTCTTGCCCAGTTGCATCATGGGAGCGGCAGCAGCTCCTCCTCTCCAATAGGAAATAGTTTCATCACCAAGGAGACGTTTGGAGCCCAGGTCCCATCCAGAGCGACACCAGTGAAGACACCGGGGAAGACACCAGTGAAGACACCGGGGAAGACACGGAGAGACGGTGGGTCACATGATGACGTCATGACGGTTGTGGTGGTGAAACTGATGTGATTATTGTTTTGTTTTGAGAGTTTTTACCGTTAAACTCTGTGCGTGTGTGTGTGTGTGTGTGTGTGTGTTTGTGTGTGTCGTCCAGCAGACAGAGTGGCATCCAGCAGCAGATCTGGTGACAGACACGAAGTGCCCCGCCCAGACCCCTTCCTGTCTGTCAAACCTGAACACCAGCAGCACCAAGGTCAGTCAGCCTGCAGAGCTGCTTCATGAGGGTCAATGGAAATAAATAACCTGCAACATATTTAAATGAAAATATCTTTGGTTTCCTGACAAATCGATCACTAAAGTCCGGCCATTTCTCTCTGTGAGCCACAAAGAGAGACTAATGCACACTTTTATATTTGCAGGCTATTTTAATGCTCTCCTGTCTGATTTACCCAAAAAAAGTCATAAATCGGCTACAATTTGTTCACATTATCAGCTTTTCTTTCATTTTTAAACCACTTTCAGTTGAATTAACCTGTCTGAAAAGTGCTAACAAATCACGTTTGAACGATTGATCCTCATGAGAGAAGTGATTTCTTTCATTAAATCATGTGTGTGTGTGTTACTCTGTATTGTCCTCCAGGTGGCTTCCTGCTGGGGTTGTTGCTGCAGCAGCCTCTGTCTCCCAGCAGCCTCAGCCTCTCTCACCTGCTGTCTATGAGTCTTACTGACACCCATCTGACATCCAGGTAAGTCCATTCAACTTGACTCCAGTGCAGCGAGATAAATCTGGGGCAGGAAGTGAAAAAGCATCACTTCTTCATCCTCCATTAGCGTCACTGCGGTGCCCTTGGGCAGGGTATTTAACCCCCAACTGTTTCAGTGAAGCAGCACAGTAGCCAAAATATCCCACAAAAGAGGATTCATATTCACTGAATGTCACCCAGGTTTAATGAGGTGAGGGAGTAAACACATCATGCTGTGTGTTTAAACAGACAGGATCATTGAGTTTGTTTCTAAAGCCAACACACCAGACTGCCTTTGTTGCCAAATTCACCAAAATGCATCTTCAGAAAAAATCTCTTTAGTATAAAATAACTTTTTAATATAATCTGTGATTTCCTTCTTAACCTTTTTAAAACACAGATCTGACTTGAGTAGCTGTAATGATGGTAGTTTGCTACAGTTGTAGCAGTGGTGGTTGTAGTACTACTAGCAGTACATATCACATCTGAAGCACAAAGCAGCTGTAATGTTGTAAAAGACCAACTGACGTGTTGTTGTTGTGTGTTGTGTTTTCAGCGGACTGTCAGCAGGTTTTCTACTCCACACTGATGCTGCAGCCGGTGTCAGCAGCGGTGGAGGCGGAGCTCCCAGAGATGCTCTGAGTCCGGTCCAGAGTCTGGCTGTGACAGGACTCAACATGCTGAGTCAGAGACGGCCAGCAGCTGCAGCCAGCAGCAGAAACAACAGGTAGACTGACTGTCTGAGATACTACAGCTGCTCTGATGAACTTTATATATCTGCTGCTCACTGACAAATCCAGAATAACGAAACCATTACAACTTAACAGTTCTGTGGACAACAGAGCCCCCCTGTGGCATATTGATGTAACAGCAGCGGTGTTAAATTAGATAATTACTAAAGATTTACAGAATCCCTGTAAACTACATTTTCCACTGATATATTAGCTGTCATAGTCAGTGCATAAAGCCTGTGCATCACTGAGAATTACTGCTTCACTGTATTTGAAATACTGTGTTCACACACTAATAACACCTCAAAAACAACAACAGGCAACAAACAAGATGATATAGACCAGGGGTTCCCACAGTGGCTGCCTTAAAGACAGGCAAAGGGTGCCAAAAGATTCGGTTATTTCCATTTTTATACTGTACTTTGTTAATCATTTTTCACGATATACAAAAACACATTTGACACATGAACTACATTTTTATATTACACCTTCAAACACATCAGAACTTAAGAAATAAACATCAAAATTATTGATTAAAAGCTGATGCAGCTAGTAACTTGACAGCTCAGTTACTAACACATACTAACACAACACATAGTCCTGCTCCTGTGAGTTTTCCAGGTTCACAGCAGTCAGAAATAATGACTGTCTGAGCAGAGATGCCAACATTTGTCACTGTAAACAGCTTAAAGAAATGCTGAAACAATTACTAAAATCAGTCTGTACAGTGAAAGCTACACAGTCTACATTTTTGTGGAGAAGGGAAACCAGCTGTCCCACACTGGAACGCCTCAGCTGCAGGTAAAGCGTCAGATGCAGCAACATTGCTGCAATAATTTAAGTGACTATGAGAGCCTAATGAAAAACAGAAATGGCACATGATGTCAATCATTTCTCTGGCTTGTTTTTGTCTTTAAATAACTAACATTTTACTTTTGAACAAAGCCAAAGAAATGCATTTAACCATGTAGCACAATACAGCAACCAAGCCTAAAACTGAACTTCAGAACAGGCCTGTATTATGTCACTTAAAACTGATGTTAGTTCATATGTCACAGGTTTTATATCAGTGCTATTTAACTTGTTGCAGTGTTGTTTATAGCGGAAAAGGTTGCACATGTATGAAGAAAGAAAGAGTTTAAGAAGCACTGATAAATGATTTGGGCAACTAACATTCATCTGAGGACGTAAAATTTATGTGTGTGTGTGTCTGGAGGTCATGTCCCGGAGCTGTCCTCCTCCTCCCTCTGTTGGACCTCCACCTGTCTCGGCTCATTCAGGCTCTGGACTCGCTCCACTCGACCTCCGCTGGCAGCAGTGGTTCAAACCCTACAGGCAGCAGCTCTCTCCCAGCAGGCTGTAATGCTGCTGCCGGACTGGGGAGACTGGAGGAGACTGGTTTGACTGGCTTCAGCGTGGAGGACACTGGCTTGGCAGCTCTGAGGCTCCTCTACCTGCTGCTGGCCAACAGTGACGAGGTGATGATGAAACAACAGTAACGATACAGACACCTGTAATGACCCTGCAGACATACAGTAAACCTTACACACCAGAAGGGTTTTATCCAACAGAATGTGTTTTCCAGTATGTTTAAGACAGTTGTCGCTTTGTTTTTGATTGAATACAACAGGGTGAATAACATGTTATCTGAATGAATCTTAATGTTCAAGTGTTTGTGTACAGTTTACAGAGCTAATGATCATCTGTTTTAGTATTTTCTGAATCTGCAGTGCTGACCTTTGACCTTTTCCCTGCTCCCCAGGCGGTAGAGGCTGTGTTGTCAAAAGAGAGTCAGAGCAAAGTTATAGACAACAAGGTATGGATAGAAAAGCTGTTTAAAACTACATATTGTTTGTATTTTATCATGATATGATAAACTTAAAATTTGTAATTTTCTGATCTTGTCACTCCTGGACATTATTTTCTAATTAAACTTCCACTTAAAGAAGAACATTTCATTGAAGTCCTCCTCTTCCCTCCCTCTTGTCTCAGACTGACCGCTCTGCTGCAGGTGTGGGTCTACACTCCCAGAATGCCTTGCTGCGGACAGTGTTGCGGCTTTGCGATGTGGGATTTTGCGGCGGCGGCTCACAAAGGGAGGAGCTTGTCATCAGCGCCATGAAGATACTGTGTGTCCTGATGGAGAGAATGCCGCACACACACACTGACAGGTGTGATTCATTGTGCATACATTCAGTTAGTGCTTAGTTATATATTGAATTTATTAGAATTTTTGCAGAATAAAAGAAGCAGAAAAAGATTTAGTCAGAAAGTAACATAAATAATGGCAGTTTTGAGTCATGACGGTGCCACAAACTCTAACGTGAATAGTTGCACTATACATGACCCTGCTCCATTTTACATGACTGTCATGACTCCAGGAGTGCGGATTCTACTTTATTCAGTCCGTCCCTACCTGCTAGGTAGCTAAATCTAGCTAACCAGCAGTCTGCAGATATCAGGCTAATGTTTTGTCAAGAAAGACAATGATGAACATTAAAAGAAGCCAATGAGAGACTGACAAACGTTTTCATGTTGTTTTCATGCTGATACAAACAAAAGTGTTTGTTGGTAGTGAATGTTTGAGGTTTTCTTAAATTTGTAAGAGCTGCAGAAAGCAATAAAGGTGGATTCCACCCACTCTGATACACTCTTTTCGTGACACACACACTTTATTTGAGTCCTTCAATCACACTGACATATACTAGATTACACACACACACACACACACACACAGTGTGAAGCAACACTCACCTGGGCGGAAGCCTGCTAGAAGTAGAGGAGTGGCTGAGCAGGGAGTGTAGGTGCGTTTATGACTTTTCCACTGAACGTCAGTAGTTACATAATACTTGTATCTGCAGCAATTTTACTGTGGTGACGTTAAAGAAAGTAGAAATAAATGATGAAATATGAAGAACTTGCGGGGGATGAACTGAAGATCACTTGTGGAAGTTTCTCAATATTAACTGCTGATTTGTTAAAAAAACATTTTGCAAGAACAGATCACACTGCACACCCTTCGAACCTAATTAGTGCAGTTTGTGTCAAAAACCTCTGTGATAGTGTCTCTGATGTCCATTGTGGATAAACGTCCATATTGTTGTGAAAAATATCTCCTTAACACAATATCATTAGATTCAGAACTGTTCTTCAGTGTCCAAGTTATTCAGGGATTGGTGTCAGTTACCATGTTTACAGCTAATGCAGCATGACTTTTATCGTGTATATTCACAAATATGAATATTGGCTGCTGTGTCGTGTTTTTTAAACTGTACATATTGTTACCCGATCGGCCTCAATAATCCTGTAGTGGTTGGGATCTGCCATTTTGTCTATAAAACATCTAAACTATTGACAAATGTCCCTCGTCAGTCCAGAAACTCAGAGATTCAGAGAAAGTTCAACTACTGGATAATGTTTGGTTTTTACTGCAGAAATGACTGAAATTAGGAATAGATCCTTTCAGTGTTGACTTTTTTTTGTTTGTTTGTTTGTTTGTTTGTTTTAGTTCACAGTGGATTCGCCGCTAGTCACATCTGCTTTCTCTCTCAGGTTGCAGTGTGTGTTGCAGGTGGTGTGTGCGTGTGTGTCAGCAGACAGCAAGTTGCAGACAGTTTCAGAGTGTGTGTCCGCCCTCATGTCCATGGCCGACCACCCGACCCTGGCTCAGCAGCTCTGCTCTCATCACGGTGAGACTCTGCCCGCTGCTACACCACTGTTACTCTAATGAATTGAAATTATCTGTAATTTAGTGGCATTTATACAGTAAGTCAGTGGTTCCCAAAGTGGGCGCTTTAAGGACAGACCAAGGGTGCCACGAGATTTATTTACAGTGAAAGCTACTTTGCTTACAGCTTTGGTGGAGAGGGAAGACTAGCTGTCCTACACTGGAATATCTCATCTGCAAGGGAAAAATACTTTTTTAGCTATCAAAGACCTGGAATACTTCAAGCTACTAAGAAAGCTAAATAACAACCTGACGATGTTTTTGTTGGAGATGTCATGGTTTAAAAGTGTTTGGGAGCCACTGCACTGAGCCAACTAACCATTCTTTTCTTCGTTTTAATGTTTTCTCCTCTTTGTTTCACCTCGAAAAACTACTAATTTCTCTAAGCTTCTGGTTTTCTTTAGACCCGTGTATTTTCCTGAAGTTGTTCCAGTTCATCAGAAACAGACCAGTCAACCAGGCAACACACACAGGCCCGATTCTGCTGGATCTGCAGGTAACACACACATGAAATTGTTTAAGTAAAATTGTGGTATGTGGCGGCAGCAGCACACTGCAGGCAGCAGTGCAGATACAAGACAGACTCACCATGTTGTTGGCAGACTGAGCTCATCTTTAGCTGTCATTTTACTTTATGTTTCAAAAACTCAGCTGGCTGTTGGAGCAGCTGATCATAGCTCAGAACATTCAGTGCAGGTGAAAAGACGTCTAGCCAAAGGAACGCACAGATGTTGGAGACAGTAACTGGACTTAAGACCATATTTTAACATGTAACAGCTTCTACTGGATCTCACTTTCATATTTGTCGGCAACATTTTTTTAAAGGTAAAATCCAACAGTGTTATTGAGCAGCTTTACAGGTCAGATACCACCGCAGTAAATGCAGCTTTTTTACTTCTACCTTCAACCTAGATTAGACTGTTGGGAGGCTCTTATTTAGAACGTAGCCATTATTTGAACAGCTAATTACTTACTCACCTCTTGTTGTTTTTGTGTTGCAGGTGGTTCGTTTGTTGAGCAGACTAATGACTCAGAGAACAGAGAGCTGGACTGCCAGCCAGCACAGCAGCTGTCAGTGTGATACTGAGGTAACACACACACACACACACACACACACACTCTGACCCAGATCTTTTAATGTAGTGACACTAAATTTTGTGTTGCACCTTTCTTCAACCCTCCTTGTCTCTCTTAGCTGGTTCAGACAGTGGTGATTATTTTCCATCGTCAGTGGTTGGATCTTTGTGACTGTCAGGAGCCAACGGACTCGACAGGTCAGTCACATTCCAGCTTTAAAACCCAGCCTTCTTCTCCTCTGTTATTAGTATGTTGGTAAAAGGTGACATTGATGTAAAGCTGATTTTGACCAGTAGCTGGAATAATGGTCAGTCTCTAAAAACATCAAAGATTGCCATCGATGACTCTCTTGATGTTTGATCGCCACTCGAATTTGTTTTGTACTTACTCTCCAGGTGTATGTGTGTCACATCATAAATGACGTGTCTTTCCTCCAGGCCTGGCCCCGCCCCCACCACAGTGCTCCACCCCCTTGTTGCCGTGGTGGCGCGGCCCTGCGGCATCTCTGCTCAGAGAGTGTTTGCTGCTGCTGCACTGGCTGCTGCTGCATCACAGCAGCTTCTCAGAGAGCTGCAGGCCGCTGCTGCACATGTATGACCAGGTGATCCCTGCTGTACGAGACACTCTGAGGAAGATCCCCGAACTGAGAGAGAGCGAAGGTACAAACACACACACAGATTGTAAAATTTCATCTTGTTAATTTATCGCCATCAGGGCAGAGATGGCAAAAGTATTTCGTAGTCCAGGCGTGTCACACCAAGTGGCACATAGAACCAGCAGTCAAACTTCAGCCTTTTGTTTGACTGTGTGCGACGTGGTGCTCTGATGACCATGAAACAATTGCTCGCTGTGATCAATCACCTCAGCCTAATCAGACAGATCCTGACTTGTATCATCCAGTGGTCATTTTAGTTGCTAGATGACGGTGTATGTGTCCTTTGCTGTCAGATGAATTATTGGCCAGTACTGGGTAACAATCTTATACCACTGTTCTCTCTCTAACCAAATTTAAAATCTGTAAACCTCACTGCAAGACTGAGTCAACAGCCGGTCATGACTGAATCGAATTAACAGGAATTCATACCTTACTTGGACTGTTACTGGACTGTATGATGTCACAACACTCAGAACTCTCAAGTGAAGCAAACTCATGTTCTCCACTTCCTGTTTCCTGTTTATTAGAGCTTGCGTTGGAGGAGATCTGCCGCTCGGAGGGTGACGACACTGATGACATGGACACTGATACTGGCTCCTGATTGGCTGCTGCCAGTGAGGGACTGTTTACTGACTGATGTGATATTTCAGACTGTGACAAAGACTAAACAGAAACTCGATGAAGTGGATGTTGGAGAGAAATTAAGGATTAGAGACAAGTCAGCATCTGACTGAAGTGACTCTGAAGGGATTTCATGTTCACCTGCTGTATATTCAACAGTCAGAACTGCTGTTTCTTCTCTCTGTAGTTTAGGCTTTGATTTCATTTTTAGGGAGGTACACTGGCTGCAAGGGTTTGGTGTCGTCCCACAATTATTAAGTCGACCATGCAGTAAACTGTTGAAGCATAACATTGAATTGCGGAACTAAATATGATGGAGAGACACACATGTAAATGGAACAAACAAGGTTAACTTGACTGTTGGTGATGGAGGTTCAGAACACTGCAAGAATTAACACCAGTAATAAAATATGTCCTTAATAAAATAACAAATAAAAACCAGTTCGGGACTAGAACAGTTTGTGAAATATCTTTATTTATTCTGCAGCTTTAACTGAGGTCACACATTCAGAAGAAGGCATCCTACTGGCTAACTCCAGGTCTGTTTGGTAGCGATTAGCCAGCCTCGGCCAGAGGGAACACAAGACGAGTGTCGGGAATAATTTTAGTCCGGCTATCACAAGATTACAACTTCATCATCATCATTTTCTTATTGTGATACAACACATGGTGCTTACATCAGATCCTTTATCCTGTTATCCTGAAATTTTATTATACTGAAATAGTTTTCTCATGATCACAGATGAACTGTGTTGTCATTTTGGGATGATGGTCGATCCAAGTTTTGTCATGTGGGTCCTCTAGGGCTTGAGAACAAGAGATGTCCCAGAATAAGTAAGCCTGCGTGTAACTTATTAATGCATGAACACGTTTGTTAATCAGGGATGTCATGTGACAAGAAAACTATTTATATGTAAAAAAAAACAAACAAACAAACAAGTAAATAGTTTCTTATGATAACAGCTTTTATCATCACAACAAAAACTTAATTTAGAGGAAATAAGTAAATTAAGTTTTGATCCTGAGATAACAGGCCTGAAAAATATGTTTAGCCATCAAGGCGTCTTTGGGCTTCCTTCAGAGTTGAAGTGGGATCATCAGAGGAGAATGGATTATTTTATTGTCACACTGCAGTTTGTTACTGTTGGCCACTGCTGAATCACAGTAAATGTGTAATTTATTTTTGTTTGTTTTTGTTTTAATCCATCCTTCTCTTATAATCCTAGGGAGGAACCAGACAGTGTAAACACTGAGAGAAAGAAGGTAGCTGTGTACCAAATCCATACTAATCATCACTGTATACCATCTCAGCAATAAGTGTTAAAAGAAATCAACATACTTTACCATTTTATACTAACAGGACATGATGCAGCACGTGCAACCTCATATGTCAGTCAAGACTGCAACTTTGGAAAGTCACTGCCAATTAAACTTCATAAATTGATATTAAAATGTTCATGAGAGGAAACCAGTGCACTTCTGCAATGAAATTCAGTTGGGTGCTCTGACTTTAAAAAAAAAAAAAAAAAAGCAGTCTGTGCTCTCCAGAATAAAGTCTGGAAGAAAAAAAGCTTAAATGGTTAAAAAAAAACAAAAAAAACCAGCAAAAACAATCACCTAATTTATTGGTCTTTTACATTAATTTATTCACAATCAGTAGGCTGACAGGCTATTGACTGTGCATGACAAAGCGTGACTTTGTTCTGGAGAACATAGATGTTAAAATGTTTCATACTGGAGCTGTCTCACCACCACCCAAAATTTATTTCAATTCTTTCCAGCAGTGAGCAGCTCCTCCGTTTTCTTTGTGCATTGCATTTTGGGAGAAGAGTGTCCATGAACAGCACACTCAAAAATCAACTGTATTCAGTACACATTCTGCCTGGTTTACTTCATTTTGTCACTTTTCTGCTCACTATATACTCAAAACCTGCTTAGAAGTTGTATGTATTATG
Source organism: Scomberomorus guttatus (assembly GCA_038419695.1). Lineage (NCBI taxonomy): Eukaryota > Metazoa > Chordata > Actinopteri > Scombriformes > Scombridae > Scomberomorus > Scomberomorus guttatus. The sequence goes on from CM076446.1 coordinate 28,976,170, forward strand.
GATGTTCGACTCCTTTAAAGTCCGCGTTTTAAAACCAACACTGTGTTCAGGCCGTCTTCATCAACTCCTTCAGTCACAAATGATCAGGTGTTATTTTGAAGTGGACCAATGAAATAGCCCCTGTAAGTTGTTAATGAGTCTGAATATTAAGTCCACTGTTTGTTCTTGTCATCATCCTGGACGTGTTCTTCATCGCTACAGTACACAGAGGCTGCGACACTCAGTTACACACATCGGGACACACTGATGGAAGCTAGATTGATTTATTTATCATTAAACTGCTACTGAACACACCATTAGCTCTGGTTTGTGTCAGGTACTGGTCACTCTGTTATGAATCCTCTGAAGAGTGAATACTTCAAGGCAGAGGAAGAGAAGGAGCGGGCCTCAAGGTGCAGTCAGACCAGATTTGGCTCCCCGTTTATTTCTATGAGGAACGGGGCGAGGCGGTTTCGGTTGTAAATTGACATTGCACGTTTGAACTCAAAGGTTCTCTAATGTCCAGCCAATTTATGAGGAGCGGGACTGACCTCTCATTCAGGAAACACTAATTGTTTATATTCTTGTTTTTAGAACTTCAGGTGAAATAATCAAATCATCAGAGAAGGAGGGACTCCTTCCTGGCACACGTGACAGTAAAAGTAAAATTGTTGATAAGAAGCTGCATAATTTACAACTTTGCTGACTGCTGTCATTAGCCATCTTATTATGTTGTTGCCGCACTGCGTGAGTAGATTTCACGTGGTGAAATCTGATCTGACTGCACCTTCAGTCCGCTGAAGGACAAACCTTCATAGGCGGGACTTGAACTGAGCCACAGCAGGAGAGAGTTGAAGGCACCTGAGGGTCAAGTAATCCAGGATCAGACTGTCTCTGTAGTCTGTGTGTGTGTGTGTGTTCTTGTATGTCTATCTTTGTGAGGACCAACTTGAGTTTTTGACTGTGGGAGAGAGGTCATTTTATCTGTCAGAGGGCTTACTGAAGGTTCAGAGTTGGTTTTCAGTTTTAAGTAAGAATCAAGTTTTGGTTAAGTAGTGTTGGTGTAATTTAGTTGTGATGGTCAATGATCAATGATGGTCCTCACAAGTATAGAAGTACAAACGTGTGTGTGTGTAAGTGTGTTAGAGTTTTTCCGTCCATGTTGGCACCACCTGGTCATCGTCCCCGTGTTTGTTCTGTAGTGTTTTGTGTGAGCCGTGATGTGTCGTGTGCGTGTTGTGACGTGGCATGCAGGGATTGGTCAGCCACGGGTGCATCAGCAGCTCGGACGCCTCCAGTCTCTCCGCAGGCGACTTCCTCAGCATGCAGCCAATCAGACACTTTGCCTGCGGTGACAACCAGCCAGGCACGCTGAAGGCCCCGTGGCGGATCTTGGCGAACAGTGCGGCAGGCTTTGTGTCCTGGAACGGGTATCGTCCGATCAGCATTGTGTACAGGGACACACCCAGGCTCCAGATGTCCGCGGCACGCCCCGAGTACGACGCGTTCCCATTGGCCAGCAGCTCGGGGCCGACGTAGGCGGGGCAGCCGTGTCTATCTGTGAGAGAGTCGTCGTCGTGGTCACCGTGCAGGAGGACGCAGTCGTCGAGGCCGAGCAGAGCGAGACGAGTCCTGCAGGAAGAAAACCAGTCGGACTTTAGTTCAACTGAAGCAGCAGTATCATTAGTACTAATGAGAGTGGTAGTATTATCAGTATCAGTAGGGATTTTTTAGCTGCATCTGTAGTATTTTCAGCAGGATCAGTGGTATTTTAGCAGTCATTGTTATCAGTAGTATTACTGTAGTATTTGTCACAGTAGCAGCAGTGTTATTATAGTGTTTTCATTGGTATCAGTATTAATCATTGTAGTATTATCAGCACCTGTCCGTCTTACCTGTATCTGTCAGTGAAGACGAACCTGCGGAGCTTCAAGTCTCGCAGGACGACTCCGTGGCAATGGCAGTGTGCCACGGCGTTCAGCATCTGGACGAACAGAAGCCCCGCCTCCTCCTCGCCCAGACGCTTCCTGCTGCGCACATAAGCGTGCATGTCACCGTGGTGAGCGGGCAGGAAGACGTACACGCTGTCCTGGCCGATCACCACATCCAGCAGGCCACAGATGTTGTCGTTTTGACCGAGCCGGGCATAGGCAGCCAACCTCTCCTGGTAACCACGTAGAGGCAGTACCTGTAACCATGACAACCAAGAGGAATGGTTAGTAACAGTAGTATTATTGGCAGTGTTTTCAGCAGTATTAGCATTATTGCTAGAACTATCAGCAGTAGTATTAGTAATTTCAGCATTATTGGCAGTATTTTTGCATTATCAACAGTATCAGTAGTAGTGTGTGTTACCTGGCAGGTGTACTGCTGCTGTGTGTGTGTATGCACAGCCCTGTAAGTCTCCTCCCCCTCACAACGTTCAAACAGGAAGTACGGTCCGACTCTGAACTGGGATTGGCTCTGGCTGGACTTGGGGGTGGGGCTTCTGGGCCTGAGGCATGGTGATAGGCCAGTGGTGGGAGGGGGCGGAGCCAGACAGGCTCTTTTACATTTCGGTAAGTTGTCCTGGGGCTCGTCCAATAGTCTCTTCAGACACAGCTGAGACCTGGCTGTGGCCACGCCCATATTCATCTGTGATTGGAGGAGACAAGTGACATCGTCAGGTTAATTAATATTTACAACTTTATTGTTACTGTGAAGCAGCTGCAGGAGGTGTTGAAACAAGAAATTATGTCAGACTGGATCACAGCTGCAGATCTCTCAGTTGAGGCGGCGCCTTGTGAAGACTAACAGAAGTGTTTTCTTGCACGCAACTACTCTAACTTTACTGAAATGCAGTAGTTCTGACGCACATGATGCCAACACAACTAACAACACACTGGCTGCTTAAGAGGATATTCAGAGGAGACGATCTGCCAGCACGAGCATCTGTGTGTGAAATGCCACTACATGAATCTCATGAATTCTCATGATGAGAACAGCGGTGACGAGATCTGCATCCAACCAAACTTCACCGAGAAGTTCACCCGTCAGCATGCTGCATTCAACAAGATGCGATGAATGTTGCAACACTGGAATAATGGGATATGATTGTTTCATTCTGCAGAGCTGATTATTACAACAAAAGATGGACTGAGACAGTTTCAGTCACACAAACCCTGGCCAACAAAGTAATTAAAGAGGCGCTCCAGAGGTGTTACAGAGTTTTGCAAGACTCACAAGGGACGCATTTAAAACACAACTTGGCAGAACTGGACGCCACGTACCTAACCAGAGTATGTTTCTGGGTCTTGGACAAAATGTATGAACCTATTTCTGGGATGCAGAAATCATCCATATACACAGAGGAAGACCAACAGTAGGTGCACGATAATGGACCTTACACAGGTCGTCTGCTGAGTGGTACTGTTGCTGGTTGTCTTTTGTTCTTTCTACACTAACAACGCTGAGAGTCTACAATCATACATAGCAGCTCTGTGAAGCTAAACAACCAGTATGCTTCAACAGAAGTGCTTGTGGGATGGTTGACCAGCTTCGGAAACCCAGACCAATTCTTTCATTCACGTTCTGTGCAACGCTATGAATGACTTCCAGGAGACCATCTGAAAATTTGCACCATTTAAATATCACCATATTTAAACGGTTATTGCTTCTCGCCCCCCTCTCTGTGACGGCCGACTTTTGACCCCTCCTTCAAGTTTGGCCATTCAGAATAGCTATAAACACTCTTGTCCACCGACGTGATGGGACAATACCTCAGGTGATACATCGTACAAACTAGTTCTTTTTGAGTATAACCTGGCCCCTACGCACAGTGGTGCTTTGTGCAAAATGCTAACATATCATAGTTTAGCAGTTAGCATGCTAACTTTCGCTAATTAGCCATAAACACAGTATAACTGAGACTGATGGGAATGTCATTAGTTTTGTAGTTATTTTAACATAAATCAAAGTATTTGACAAGTTAAAATTTTGACCTGATGAATGGTGGTGGATGAAAAGTGAGTGGTACACTAAAGTTTTTGTTATTTGTACCTTCATTAGTAGTGAGATGACAGGAAAGAGGAAGAGAGAGATGTATATTGGTAACTGGATTGTTAAAGCTGGAGTGCAGGACTTTTGTCTCCCCCTTCTGGCAGTGAGAGTAATTACAAAAACACTGTTGACGTGCCTATGTCATAGGCTCGTAGCCTATAGCTGTAGCCTACTCAGTTGCTACTGTTATGGCTGTAAAACAGTGGAAAATTTGTTTTGAGCGTCACACAACCCCTGCGAAATGACTTGTTTTACTATCACAATTTTATCCATTCGGTCCGATAACTCTGGCCTGTTATGTGAATTGCTTGGTGTGTTATGTTAGAGACTACGACTGGATAAACTTTAGTTAATCTCCCGGCAGAGCTGTTTAATCTCTGCACTGCAGCGCCCTCTGTTGGTGACGTCACAGCCGAGCCCCCTCCACCCATTAAACCCTTCTCCAGTAATATTTTCACATACAGTAAGCAGAGTTGTTTTAGTATATCTAACTGTGTTCTGTGTCTCTGCCACATGTTACACTGTTAATGTGTCTATAGGCTTCATGATGCAACTTCCTGTAAGCTGACAGACGCTTCAGCTTTCAGATCGTTGCATCAGAGCACAACAGTTTATAGTTTAAACAGGCTTTAAATACAGTCAACACCTACCTCACACACACACACACACACACGCACAGAGTGAGTGATTTTTATATTTTTTTAGAGCCTGCAGTCATCGTGGTGATACTGTGTGGAAACCTGCTGTTGGCCAACCCTGCTTTCACTCTGGTGAAACACCCTGAGTCACAGCGTCACCACAGTAACATCATCCCCTGACAAACACACAGTGAATCTGTGCTGTTTGATCTCTCATCTCTGCAGCTCTGTGCAGGATTTCTCCATCACTTTCTGTCTAACAGCAGTTTCACATTCAAACACCTGACAACTAAAACAATGAACTAATTTCTACTGAACTCTAACTCCATTTGACTTTACTGGAACTTCTGTGTGGTCTCTGGCCTCAGGAGGAAATCTGCACTCTGACTAAAATCATTACACGCTCACCTCAAACCTCACCATGGCTGCAACTAACAATATTTTCATTATTGAGTAATTTCACAAATATTTTTCCATTAATCAATCAGTTGATCTATTCATTGTTAGAACATCATGAAAAATGTTCATCTCGGTCTCAAATGCTTTGTTTTGTCTGGCCAACAGTCCAACACCTCAAAAAATATTCAGTTTTCAATTATATAAAACAGAAAAGCAGCAAATCCTCACATTTCAGAAGATGGAACCTCTTTACATTTTTACTTAAAAGAAATTTACTCATACAACAAATTGATTCTCAAAATATTTGCTGATTAATTTTCTGTCAATTGACAAATCGTTTCAACTCTAGTACAAATACCTCAAAATTGTACTTAAGTAGAGTACTTGAGTAAATGTACTACAGTGACATTCACCACTGCCTGAGAGCAGCAGCTGGTCGAGTGGAGTTAAGGAGAGTCAGAAGAGTTCAGTAATGATTAAAAAATTCATATTTGATGTTAAAAATAGAAGATTGACTAAACATCCCCTACTCAAGGTCCACTTACTAACTTTTTTATGCTGATTAATCGACTGTTTCAGTTCTAAAACTGAAAAAACCTCCATACGAAGAGCTTTGCAGCTACTTTTTAATTTCTTTTCTTTTTCCAGATTTTCATTTATTTGACACTAAATAAGTAAATAACTCTGCTTTAGGAAAATAAAACCTGCATTTAAAGTTGGGTAATCGTTGTTGACTTAAAAGTTATGCATAAAAGTTTATTCTTGACCTTGAAAATTAAAGTTTGACGAAAAAAATCCCAGCTCAGTGTCACACGGTCTTCATCAAATCAGATCAGAATTCTAAAATTAAAAAGTCGGAAAAGCTAAAAACCATAACGACTACTGAGCTAACATGTCACCAAATCTATCTCGAGGGCAACTGAGCAAACTCCATCCACTGATGAAGGCCATGTAATGCAGCTGAAAGCACACAAAAAAAAGCTAGTAAGCTGTCAAACTACTTCCAAGATCAAGAATGAACTTCTTTCTGAACTGTATCAGAGTTTCATAAACTCTACTGAGGAGACTTCAGTAGAATCTAGACTCTACTGAACTCTACTAGACCAGCTGCTGCTCTCAGGCAGCGGGGAGAGTAACTAGTTCTTTTTTAAGTATTGTACTTAAGTAATTTTGAGGTATTTACTTGAGTATCTCCATTTTCTGCTACTTTATACATCTTCACTACATTTCAGAGGGAAATATTATACTTTAACTCTACATTTAATCTGACAGCTGTAGTTACTTGTTACTTAGCAGATAAAGATTTTACATACAAAACCAGGATAAGGATGTTTGTTACATGTTAATACAGCACTAATACTAATCTAATATGTAATATATAACTGAATGAGGCCATTCTGCATAATGAGCACTTTAATTGCATTTAGCTGATAATACTTCTGTACTTTTACTTTCATTTGTAGTTGAGTGTTTTATATATTGTGTTATTGCTACTTAAGTTCAGTTCACGGCTCTCAGTTTTCTTACCTTGCGCTCCTCAGACAGACAGACAGACAGACCAGTCCGGACTGCAGGTAAAAAGAAAACCAGTAGATCCAGTAGACTCAGTAGAAACCCAGTAGAGTCAGTGTGGAGCAGATGGTCTCTGTCTGTCTGTCTGTGTAGCAGAATTTGCTGAAGACATAAAAACGTTTCTTTCTTTTTTTTTTTTTTTTTCTTTTTTTAAGTTGAAGTCAAACTGGAACCAGCAGCTCTGATACTGGGATAACTGGAGCTGGCTGTCCGGTGATGACGTCGTCGTCTTCTTCTTCTTCTTCGCTCGGTTGCGCAATTAACCGAGCCGTCAGTCAGCTGTTAGTTAGTTAGTTAGTTAGTTAGTTGTTGAGAATCTTCTGTAGTCTGAATAAAATTAAACTTTGTCGTTGAAAAGCAGCGCAAAAACAAACCGAAACTGTTGATTAAAAGATAAACATGAAACTTGTTTTTGTATCCGGAGCTGAAGCGAACAAAGCCGGATCACAGAGTCCTCCTGTCTGTCTGTCTGTGTGTCCGAGTTTTAAATGGACTTAATCTCCGTTTCTCGGCGTGTTTGTATCCAGTCTGACCCTCCGGACTCTGGGAGCCTCTGACCCTGTTCGTCTCCAGGACTTTCAGCCGGACTGACTCCGGGTGTGTTTGGTTTCGTTGTTGTTTCCTCCCGCGGTGTCGTCATCCAGCCGGGGGGCGGAGCCTCGATGTTGCAATCCTGAGCCGATCAGTCGTCAGAAAACTGACACGTGACTGAACTGAGCAGAGCTGCACAGTGCATCATATACAGTATGTTATATAAGTTTTTATCAGTGGTGCAAGAAGTATTCGGTATTACTTAAGTAAAAGTACCAATGCAGCAATGTAAAGATACTCCATTACAAGTAAAAGTCCTGCATGAAAAATCCTACTTAAGTAAAAGTACACAAGTATTATCAGCTTGAAGTAGTTAAAGTATTGCAGTAAAAGTACATAAGTATTATGAGCTTGATGTAGTTAAAGTATTGCAGTAAAAGTACATAAGTATTATGAGCTTGATGTAGTTAAAGTATTGCAGTAAAAGTACATAAGTATTATGAGCTTGATGTAGTTAAAGTATTGCAGTAAAAGTACATAAGTATTATGAGCTTGATGTAGTTAAAGTATTGCAGTAAAAATACATAAGTATTATGAGCTTCATGTAGTTAAAGTATTGCAGTAAAAGTACATAAGTATTATGAGCTTGATGTAGTTAAAGTATTGCAGTAAAAGTACATAAGTATTATGAGCTTGATGTAGTTAAAGTATTGCAGTAAAAGTAGTGGTTTGGTCCCTCTGACTGATATATTATTATATATGACATCATTAGATTATTAATACTGAAGCATCAGTTTATAAGCAGCATGTTACTGTTGTAGCTGCTGGAGGTGGAGCTAGTTTGAGCTACTTTATTTACAGTTAGCTAGTTTAGTCCAGTGGTTCCCAACCTAGGGGTCGGGCCCCTCCAAAGGGTCACCAGATAAATCTGAGTGGTCGTGAGATGATTAATGGGAGAGGAAAGAAGAAAAAACAAAGTTCTGATACACAAATCTGTTTTCAGTTTTTGGAATTTTTTTTCTAATCTTTGATTTTTGCTGAAATATTGGATCATTTGAACATTTATTGAAATGAAACCATGAGAAGTTTAGCGGGAAAAATCACTATTCTGTGGAGCTGTTAACAACTCACAGACATCTGAAATGTGACCCCGACTACACACTGCTTTTTGTAAGACGGCAAAAGCCAAAAAGGTCGGAAACCACTGGTTTCATCTTTAACAATGTGTTGTATTTTAAAAGCTTGTTATATTATCCATTGTGTCAAATCTTCATCTTAAAAGTAACTAAAGTTGTTAAATAAATGTAGTGGAGTAGAAAGCACAATATTTCCCTCTGAAATGTAGAGTGGAAGTATAAAATCCACCACTGGTTTTTAAATGAATGACACATTTATACACCTCACATGATGTGACAACTTTTTTATTATGAGAATGAAAAATAGCACCAGTGTTTACAGTCATATATCATTTAAATAAGCAAGAAGACTGAGACATTATAGCAACTGTGACACCTTTTGGTTATATCATCTTGTTTACACATGTGTTTACAGAGGACAAACAAAAAGACGCCTGGAGGATAAACTGAACAAAATAAAAATGTGGCAAAACATTTTAAGGAGGCACACAGCAGCAATGATTGGTAAATAAGAATTGAGGTAAATGGTAAAACATCTATTGATAACACTTAACTTCAGGTCCCCCTATTTGACATTTATAATAAAGTATATAAACAGTTAATAAATGGCTTATAACACTATAACAGATAGAGTTCTTTATTAATCCCAAAGGGAAATTAAAGTGTTACAGCAGCCACTTGACATAAACTAAAATACAAAAACAATGAGGTAGGTAAAAGAAACAATTACATACAATTAAATGCTAAATTATATACAATAACTAAATAGACTAACTCAAATATAAAAACTACATAAAAATAGAGACCAGAGATATAACTGTAACTGTAACTATAATGTACTATTTTCTGAGTATACACTGTTCAATTGTTAATATGCTATAATACACTGTACAGTGCAGTCAGGTGGATATTACTAATGTAAGGTGCATGTTTGTCCATAGATGTTAGAATTAAGTACATTGATACATGAATAATTTACACAATGTATATACATACAAATGTAGTTGTTAGCAGATATAAGTGTTTATTAATGTATTTGTCAACAACTATAACTCCTCCTGTGGACACACATACATGGAGTCTGCTGTAATAACACAGTATAAATAGTAAAACACAGTTGTAATAATATAAAATAAGACTTCATAGGTTATAATGACAAAAACTGTACATTAATAAATACTTAAAAGGTCCTTATATCTGCTTACAACTACATTATAGTGTCTTATAGACCTTTAAATCACAAATAACAAACTTTTTATTTGTCACATTTACTATATTTAATACCCAGAATTCCACTGGATACAGCACTTTCATGATATGACTGAAGTTGTATTAGGCTTACAATGTAGGAGGAACAATTCAAACTTGTAAAAGAAAAAAAACTAACACATTACTACATAATCTATAATGATGGTAAAACATTTGTTAAATAATATATATGATAAGATCAGAAATAGTTTAACAATTAAATGTAAAGGTAATGGTGAGAATTATAGAAGAAAAGTGTTAAGATGAAAAGAAAATCCGATCGTAAACTTTAAATTGCAACCAACCTTTTTCCAGCAAAATGACAAAAAGGAAACACTAATTAATGGGCATTTAATGGATGCCTACTACTGTGTTTTTAATGACATTTCTTTTAATCGACACCTTCATTAATGTAATGAAATTTCAGACTGAAATCAGTTTTATCTCAATAAAAACACATGAATTTTTGTCATTGACCTGTTGCAACATCCTATAATTGCTACAGTTATTGACATCCTGTAGAACCAAATGATTAATCTATCAACCAAGAAAATAATCGGTAGATTGAATGATAATGAAAGGAATCATTGGTTGCAGCACAAGGAAAATGTTATATTAACTGTGTCAAGCAGTGTACAACAGTATCATGCTGGAGATAGGAGGTTTTGACCGGCAGAGCTGCAGCCATGTGCTGACCTTTGACCCCTGACCTTAATCCCGGTGGTCAGAGGCTCAGCAGCTCCTCACCTGCTGCACTCGTTTACTTCATCTGTTCATCTGACTCTGTTCCAACATTCAGACACGAGATGTGAGACTCAATCCACTTAATCAATTAATCAATGACTTTACAATTTAAGTCAGAATTCAAAGCTTTGTTCATTTATTATTTTTTGGGTTTACACTCAGGTGAGTGACCCCCCAACAGGTGGCAGCTTAGCTTCCTGTTTTGATCATTAATTGAAGATAATGGAGTGTGTGTTTCTACAGACAGTATTTCTTGCTGAGCCGGCGGAGGGATACGTCCTGAGCCAGATGTACGCACAAAAAAAAAAAACGCATATAAACCTTTTCCCTCACATAAACTGGTATTTATAAAAACAGAGTGTGCATGCATTCAGATCAGGCGTACACATGTTTTTCTAAAGCCGGTCGCAGATTATGTGATAAGGTGGAGATGGAAACATAAGGTGAGACGAAGGAATCCAAATTGCACTGATTGTGTGATTTTTATTCCGTCAACACACTGAACTGTAATATAATAATATTAATGAATGACCATTGTGTGATCAATTTTATCATTTTTTAAATTAACACACAGTAGGAGGCATTATTTTATTTCTCTGTTTATTCTTTTTAATCATCCTTTGTGACACACCTTGTAAAGACAAGTTCAATATGAGCGCTACAAACTAATCACTGATTACATTTCCGATGTTTTATAATGATGATTGAGATATCACTGCCTGTAAGTGCGGCTCCGTCTATTTCTTGAGAATGCCCATTTATAAAGTGTTATAAAGCCCAAGCATGTAGTTGACAGGTGCTTCAGTAAAACAAAGTCCATGTGCTTCATTTCCAAACATTCTTCAGATATGAATTTACAGAGTTTTATGCATCTGGCCACAGGTGCTCAGAACAAAACACCAACAATAAACCTACGAAGGACTACAGGGAGGAAGATCTAAGCTTGATTTGTTTACCTCAGCTGAAAATTTAAAGTTATTTTTACGCAGGATGAGGACTTGCATCTAAGGGATCACTTCACAGCCAGTGTGAACAGGAGGAATGATTAAAGACACCAGTGTACACATGTACATGTGAGTGTTGTATTAAGATCGAACTCCTTTAATCCCTGCAGGAAGCACAGAGAGACACCTGCTGCTCCGAGGTCAGATCTTCATTATGTAGATTTCCTGCCTCTGTGTGATGCCCTGTGTGTGTGTGTGTGTGTGTGTAGTCAGCTTGGCTTTGATTGGACAGATTTCAAGCGACAGGTGAAGAGCCTGACTGACCTGGTTACACACACACACACGTTGTCCCAGGTCACTTTTGGGGACATAACATAGACTTACTGTACATTCATTCCCTAACCTTAACCACTGACCCAAAAATCAGCTTTTTCCCCAGTTGGGGACACAGCTTTTGTCCCCAATTGCACAAGCCATCCCCAATTAAGCGGTCTTAAGCCTGAAATTCGTCCCCGAAAGTAGCCTATGACAGATACACACACACACACACACACACAGCAGGTTATCTCCACATGGTTAGCGTGTTTTTACGCCACATGATGAAATATTGAAGAAACAGGAGGAGGAATGCTCTGCGTGTGTGTATGTGTGTTAAACTTTACTGTCTCTTTCATAACCGACGTGATGAAATCAGAGGCCAAGTGTCTGACTCAACTACGGCCCGCTACGAGAACACATACATAAATACATTCAGACACACATTTGGCTTCTTTGCTCTCACACACATCGGCACCTCATTCTCAGGATTACCTGTGCGACACCTGTAACTGCTGTGACACTGAGGGTCTGATCGCCACCTGAGTCAGGCTGCAATCTGTGACTCTCGTGTGTGTGTGTGTGTGTGTGTGTGTGTGTGTGTGTCACAGCAGTAAATCCACTTCCTGTGTGTAGACCTGCTGTCTGGTGTCAGCTCTGTTCCGGTGGTCTCCCCCCTCTCCTTCGCTCTCTCTTTGTTTCAGTGTTTTGCTTCAGGGCATCCTAACTAACGAGCCTCAGGGAGCTCATATCGAGTTTAAAATTTGGCTAATAGTGGAAGGTTCATGAGACAGTTAAAGCCCCGGGGTGCTAAGATGATAAAATATCCTCGAGCGTATTTCTCGACTGAGCCAGGGCACTCTGTGGTCTGTGCTAAATGCAGATTAAATCAGCTAACAGCAGATTTTTTTTTCCAGATAAAATGTTCTGTTGGTTATGTTAGAGCACTATTACTGTTAGGCTGCTTGTAAAGAAATAAGTGTAGCTCCATGTAGACAAACACCTGTTTATCCCCAACCACACCTCTAAGAACATTAGGTCCATTTATCGATCAGTCAAATTGTATTTGTGTGGCACCTCTCATACAGGTTAGTGAAGTTCAAAGTGCTTTACAGGTGACACGTTAAGAGGACAGTACAGATATAAACAGTAAAACAACTGGAGACTAGTGCACACAAAAAGTAGAAACATAAGAAAATTAAAATAATTATAAGGACAACAACAAAATCAAGTAGATGAAGGCAAAACATTAAAAGAAGAAGCTGTTCTGCGGCTTTCCATCACGTCACATGATCTTCAGGAGACGACGTTTGCCCAGTTGTCATCGAAATGTAGAGATTCAAATTTTTCTGAGCACTTTAAAGACTTCTCATCACAAAAGAAATGCTTTTTATTTAATGTTTTCTATTGCCCTTTATCTATTTTATTATGTTTTTGTCTTTTACATATTTTATTATGTTTTATCATTAAGGCAGGACAGTTATGAAGTGGACCTTGTAGTGAGATAGTTTTTGACCTTTGAATTAACGCTGACCCTTTAGTAAAAAGATGAATAAGTATGGTAATTGAGGGGGGATTGGTTAGTTCATAAACCTGTGGGCAGATTTTAATATTATATACACCAGGTAACCACATGTATTTGAGAGACAGATACGTAGTTGGTTAAACAGGTGATTTGATTTGATGTGAAGTGGCTTTCACGTAAAACACCATCACCTCTGTCAGAAGGTTCAGTGGGTTACAGGTCCTGTCAGCTCTCAAACTGTTGCAAGTTCCTGGCAGGTGTGGACCTCCTCCACCCCTAACGCAGAATTTCTACCTCAAGTCCCTTCAAAGCCCCAGTTTTACCTCGTCAGATGAGCTGTAATGACTCTTTTTACTGGGGAGTGTAGGAGGTAGAGCAGCTCAGCTCCACATTGTGCAAACTACATCCTGCCTCAGGTGCTGATCAGCTGTTGGCTGCTAAATTCAGCCTCTCTACTCACAGCGCTCGCTTTCGGTGTCACATCATTACCTGAAGCTGCTGGCAGCTGTTTCCACATGCTGTGGCTCTGCGGTTCACTCATTTGACAGCAGTAATTCCAGGAGCGAACATCTGGCTTTGTCATCCTTTGTTTAACTACGTAACTTAAGTTCAGGACGTCTGAAATTATTTTACAAAACTTGCAAAAAGGATTATTCCTTTGAATTGAAATTCTTCTACTGAAACACCCTTTAGACACGGAGTTTTTTCTTTAGAACTGGAGAAAACCTGCCTCACTTAGAAGTTAATGTTAGCATGCCAACATTTGCAAGCAATACCCACAAAATACCCAAGAAGCTGATGGGAATGGCATTAGTTACTTAGTCATGAACCACAGTTTTTACGTGAGGATAGATTTTAAGTCAGAGGATCACCAAAGTTATTGTTGTTGTTGTTACAATTTATCCCGAGGAGGACATGAATATGTCACCAAAGTCATTGCACATGTTAGTATATTGTTTAACCTTAATTTATGTGAACTAATTATTGATTTTAGAGCACAAATTCCTTTTCCATGACTCCTGCATGGCCCCATAAGTTATCATTATTATATATTTTTTGTTTGTTTTTCATATTTTTTTTAGTACTTTCATCTCATAAAACCTGATCCTGTCTCAGCCTCTTCAGTTCAGTCTCCTCTGTAATCCCCCAACACACACACACACACACACACACACACACACACACACACACACACACATCATTCAGAGGTCACTGGGGATGATGCAAAACTGAGATAAGAAGACACTTAAATTGTGTGTGTGTGTGTGTGTGTGTGTGTGTGTGTGTGTGTGTGTGTGAGAGTGAGTGAGGGGGGTAGATTTCTATAAACACACACACAGTGAGGCCAGCCTGGGATTGTCTCTGTGATGAAACCAGCAGTAATGTCTGCTGTTGGCATGACGACTCCATCCACTGTGACATGACTGTGTGTGTGCTTGTGTGTGTGTTACAGGGTCTGACCTTTGACCTCCTCACTGTGTCTGTTAAAGAAAGAACTGGAATTTGTTATACTGCCCTAAATCTTAAATATTGTTATAATAACATTAATATTATAATAAAATATCCAATTGTGTCTTAAAGAACAGCCGGTGATGATATTTACCTTCCAGATGTGGTTCAGTAGTTTAGTGTTTAGAGCATTTTATTAAATCTGTATCCAGCATAAAATCTGTTTTATTGAGTTCTGCTGAATCCTTTATAAAAACCTATTTGGGTTTATATTTTATTTTAAGTTATTTCAGTTTATTTTAATGCATTCTTATTAGCAGCTTAATATTTAAGAACTAAAACACAGCAGCACAGTGAAACGACCAAAACATTATGTTGAAGTCTTTAGTGGAACTACTTTCTTCTTCCCTATGAAAACCGTCTCCAGTGTGATCTGTTCTGTCTTTTTCTTCTTCCCAATGAAAACTGACCAATTAGAGCCTGAAGGTAAAGTTTTAATTACACTGTATTTGTTGTGTTCTCAGTCCAAACATCTGTCGCACAGTCCTCTACACAGTCTACGAACTTAAGTATGAACACAGTCGGATATAAAGTAAAAAAAGGTGTTGAACAAATGTTTGTGGCATGTTGGCAGCGTAGTTTTAGTATGTTTTGGGTATATTTTCATTTCAGTTGCATTTTTGTTGATTAGTTGGAAAGTTGGAAAGTTTTTTTTAAGGCTAATTTTTTCATGTTCTGACTCGCTGTCAGTTGCAGACTGTCACCTTTGATTTTTCTTAATCACCTACCTGTTTTTTTATTCGTCATTTATATCTGTTAATCCATTAGATTAGTTTGACTATTCCGGGATTTAATCCCACTTTTTTGTGTGTGTATTAACCGTGTAACTCCCCTTCGTACTGAGTGATGTGATTTCAAAGAAACAAAGATCACAGATTTGCGTCAACCATGAACTTCACACTAATTCTGTGTCTGAAACATTTTCACTGGAAAAATGGGTCAGGCTGCAACAGGAACCACCTGAGTTCTGCCTGCTGCAGATTAGCTTGAGGTTGTTCCTGTCTTCTTTTTGTGAATGCATTCTGTTTCCCTGTCTTAAATTAACAGGTGTTACAGCCTGCTTGTTTCTAAAAGGATAAGGCTGGAAATTTTCCATATTTTTCTTGCAATCAACAAATCTCATGGGCAGAGCCAAACCAACAATGAACTCATCCTACTTACAAGTATTATCTGTGAATCCAGAGCCTGATATAACTAACTTTGTACTACATTGCACAGGAAGAACTTACAGTACAAGGTCAAGAGGTTGTGATATGTAGCACAACAAGGTAGTGAAGCTCTGTAAGCAGTGCCTTTTCCTGTGTATGCTCAGTGGTGTCTGCCTTACAAGGAACTACTCTCCGGAGACAGAAAACGTGATCGCTTATTAGTCTTTGGAGCCGTTTCTAAACAAACTACTGTGCCCAAACTCTTTGTGGTGAAGGAACATGTCACCCAGTGCAGCGGTGTGGCTCACTGACGTGTTTTTAATAGTTTTTGGACAACAACGGAGCTCTACAGCACAGAGGAATAAGATATATCAGGCTTAGGATACACACACAATACTTTTAAGTAGAAATTTGAGATTTGTTGACAATAAGAAAAATGGAATAGAATAATAATTCACCAGCCATAGCCTTTAATCTCGGCAGCTGAGGATTTGTTTAGAGGTTTGATGGCAAAACTTCAACTTTAATCCAAAACAAAGAATGAAATAAATCACCCGCTGAGCAGCAACCACGTCTTCATCAGTGTCTCCCCAGGTGTGTTGCATCAGCAGCTAATTAAGAGTTAGACTCTTCCCCCCATGTGACCCTCAAATCTCTCCCTAAACCAAAATGTAAGACTCATTATAACAGAGAAATAGTAGAGAGTGAGACTTGATTCTGATGAACATAAGTAAATTAATAAATCTGATGGATATATCTGCTACAGCTCAGTGTGAAACTCCTTCTTCCTATAATTTACATTTATATACAATTCATTTGTTTTCCCAATGCCAGCAAACATAATCGCTACCTGGATTTTACTCTCATCAAGGCTCAAGCAGAACAGTTCTGTCAGATCTAAAGGTCTTCACGGGTCCTCTTGCTTCTTAGTAACTAAAACAGCCGAGTTCAAATTATTTTTTTGCCAGTTCTTCTCTGGTATGTGGAATATTAACTGTGAAGTGCAGGAAAAAATGACATGTATTACTGCTGTTTTACACCACAGCAGCTCATTCTCTCTCTATTTTGATCTGTTCAGGACCACCGCCTTGTTTTTTTTGTTTTTTTTTGTTAAGTGATTTATGCACATCAGGTTTCAGTATGTTAACTACAGGTCTGTTTCAGTTTTGGGCCAGTATGGATCTCAGATGAAAGGGAAGGATTGCAAAGATTCCCATGTTAAGGACTTGGAAGTGTTCATGTCATCTGACAACTCAGGAAGGTTGTATGATAACTGACTTGGTCTTATGAGGATTTAAAATACTGTGCATTGACAGAACTACATCATAAATCCATTAAATTTGGGTTTAATTACATTGAAAGACTAACTCCAGCAAACATGAGGCGTCCATCTTTGCTTGGTTTTCAGGCACTTCTCTTTTATTAAGTGCCAAGTTTCCCAGTTGGAGGTTGACATAAACGCTTTTCTTCTGTTTTTCTGTTATGGTTTATTGTACTGTAGCGTCTGGTTGTCATAATCCAATGCTGTGATGTTTAACTTACATTTGTAAACTCTTAAATGGTCCTTTGACTGGTCTACATATGTTCACCTGTGTGTGTAAGCACAGCACACACTCTAGGAAGCTAACAACGGACACATCTATAAGACCATAGTATATGTATTTATGTTGGTTGATCCACTTTTTTTTGTAAATTATATGTTGGAAAGTCAAATTAAATGTAAATCACAAAAAATCTAACTTTCAGATAAGAAAGCCAAAACTTTCCTGAACCTTTTTTGACACTGTGATTGGTTAGTTGGACCGATGAGCAATTTGTCCTCCCTTAGAGCACCGGCTGTATATAGTCTGTATGTTCGAGCTGCATGAAGCTGAACAGATACTCTGACGTCCAGATGTTCAAGTAATTTAGAGTGGAAAAATGTCAGAAGTGTATTTAATATAAAATAAACAATAAATAAATGTTTTAAACAAAAAATTTTTAAATTTTCAGCATCAAGACCAATAAAAACTGTCACAGTTTATAAAAAACAATGTAAAAATAGAAGAAACATCAAATTTAATCCTAATTTTAACTCTGTGTGTGTTTGTGTGTGTGTGTGTGTGTGTGTGTGTGTGTGTGTGTGTGTGTGTGTGTGTGTTTCATTGCTCTCCTGTGCAACCATCAAATGCAACTTCAGGCAATACCCCTCACACACACACACACACACTCATACACACACTCACATACACACGCTCAGCCATCTCTGACTGAAGCAAACAAAACAAACAAACACACACTCCCTCCATCACCATCCGGCTGCTGCTTTCTGCCGTAACGAGGTGCAATCAACACGCAACAACGCTGACCAACACACACACACACACATACTGAGGCTGGTTGAAGGATGAAGTAAGCCTCTGATTGCAGAAGAGTTACAGTGTGTTGACTTGTTCCTGTGTGTGTGTGTGTGTGTGTGTGTGTTGACCTCATACTGCCATGATGTCACATCTATAACAGTTGCATTAATAGCAGCAGCAGCCATCTTCACATCATCTTATTTTTTCTGTTTTTTTATTTTTTTATTTCCTAGTATGGTATCAATTCAGGGAGTTCAGGATAGATCTGATAAGCTACAAAAACTAAATAGATGCCACTGAGGTTATGACTTCTGTATTTTTCAGGGGATTTGTGTTGGTTTTTAGAGCTCTGACATTGCACAATTGTACAATATTTTATAAGCTGATTCCAGTTATATCAAAGAACAGGTTCACAACTTTTCATGTCTGTCTTAAAACAACAGTCAGGTGCCTAAATGAACATTGAAGCAGGTTTAGTTTGTTGTTGTAATTATTCCTCCTGTTCATAATGGCTTCCGAATGCAATTACAATGTAAGCATTGAGGGACAAAACCCACAGTCCTGGTTTATCCGAAGATAATATGAGGCTTCAGATGTCTGAGTTAGTCACATAAAGTGGATATCCTCCAGAGTGACAGTCTTTTTAGTAAAGAAATCCTTCTTTTCCTGTTCAGCAGCAATGGACGGACAAAAAGAGGGACTTTGCCACTAAAAAGACTTTGAAAGATATTGACTTGATTTGACTAATTTGGACGGTTGAAGCTTCATATTAGCTTCAAGTAAACTTTTAAATCAACATTTTGCATTCAAAGTGCATCATGAAGGGATCTCTTAATGGCCAGTATGAAGAGGAGGAATGATTACAGCAAGAAAACTACTGTTTTAAAACAGACTTGAAAAAACATTGTGAACGTATCCTTTCAAATTTGACTACTAAGCTTCAGTTCACACATCAACAAGGTGACGAAAACATCATTTTTTCACCTTAGAAACACAGCAAAAGCACGACCATTTATAAATCAAAAAGATTCATGCCTTCATCTCAAGCCGGCTAGACTACTGCAATGCACTTTTTACTGGCCTCCCAAAAAAAAAAACACTGAGAGACTTCAGCTCTGCAGCTCGGCTATTAACCAGAACCAAAAAGAGAGCGCACATTAGTCCAGTTTTAGCTGCTCCGCACTGGCTTCCTGACGTTCTGCTCAAAGAGGCTTATTTCGGTTAATTGAGACCGGTGGTGAGTCTGTGTCTGCTGGGAAAAGGGAGGTTCTGTTTGCTTATCACTTCAGAGACCGAGGCAACGATTTACAGATTGTGTACACATGGCGAAATACTTTTTTCGCTTATTAAGTCTCAAATTATCACCACTGAAGTACGCAATCTATGTTTTGTATTTTCTAATGTTATCAAGTGGGTTTTATTTTCCATCTTATGTTACATCAATGTTTTTTACATGCTTTTATGTTCTTTTATGTCTATTTCATGCGAAGCACTTGGTGCATGTAATTTTTTTTGTCGTGAAGCACTTTGAGCTGCATTTCTTGTATAAAAGGTGCTATACAAATAGTTAGTATTAAATAAAAAAATAGGCTAACAAACATAAATGGGATTTGACAGAATCCCCATTTTTTGGTTTTAAAGCACTCAGTGACCTGTCCCCTTCGTACAATAAGAAAAGCTGGAATTAAAACTAAAATAAAACCACAATTTACATTCTCATTACAAATTTCCAGCAATACCCAAATGGAGGTCATGAGATAGCAGCATTTTGATTGGCTGTTGCATGAATCCAGATGCAGTAAATGTGGACAGTTTTAAAGTAAGTTGCATGCTGATGATTTAACACAAACAAACTGGCTCAGTGTCAGAACAGAAGATGTTTGTGCTGCATTATTGATGATTAACCATTAATTAACTCTTTTTTCATTTTTACACAGTGTGCTTCTGTAATAAAACCAGTCCAGTTGTTGAATCATGGTTGTTGTGTGTGTGTGTGTGTGTGTGTGTGTGTGTGTGTGTGTGTGTGTGTGTGTGTGTTTGTGCGTGCGCCTGTGGGACCTGCACAGAATGTCAGCATGATGCAACACACACACAATCGCCAATAACTCACCACACACATACATACACACACACACACACACACACACACACACAGTGGGGAGTTCATAATCCAAATGTTCCAGATGTGAAGAACTTCAGACTGTTAACTGACTTAAAAAAACTGTACTGTGATGTGAGAACGCAGCTTATTGCCCATCAGATTCATATAAACTCTGATCTGCTGCCTATAATCAGGAGGCAGCTGTGTGATTATTGTTCTCAGTCAGTGTTTGTTTCTGTCTGACTGTCTGAATGAGGTCTGAAGAGCAGCTTTCAGCCACCAGAGGGAGACAAACTCCACCTGCTCATCACATCTGCTCCAAGTCAGTTACTCTTTTTTTTCTCTTTTTTGGGAGTGTCTGATCATCTAAGAACCAGCCCCCTATTCTCTTCACGTCTCCAACAAGACTCCATTATTTTCCATTTATATACATGTTGTGGTGTCCATGCCATTTGTGCATATTTTCAGTTGGATTAACCTGTTGGCCATTTCTTAATGTTACCCAAACATGATTTCCAATCATCAGGAGATCTGTCCATAGTCAGGTCCATGTCCATTATGTTTTGACTGTTTTTAAACTCTACTGTGATTTATTTTCATCATTGTCATCCACTTGTTAAGAAATTCTGATCTTCTGCTGATAAAATGGAGGCAGTTTGGTGTTTTGTTCACTTTCAGTGTTTGTTTTTGTCATCTCAATGATTCCCTCTCTCTGTTTGCTTTCTGTGTTAGTTTATGACAAAATATGTTAAAGAAGAGTTTAGGAATAAGAATTTTTATTTGTCTATATTTATGTTAGTAGTAGGTTTAGCAGTAGTATTTTTCGAACCCCGAGGAGGCCCAGAGAGGTGTACTACGAAGAAAGAGTAGTCGGTTAGCGAGGTATGTTGAGCCTTAAGCCGAGGTTTTCAATGTCATGAAGGTGGCGCTCTTTTAACCTGGCTAGATCACCTATACTGCAAACTTAACCTGGTCCGGAGCAGGTTATGTTCCCAGTTTGGGTTTAAATCAGCTCTAAAAAGCGCCTCCCTTTCAATAACCACCTGATTTGCTGCCAAGTCCGTTTAACATTGCTGATATTGCAGCTATTAGAACACCGATTAGGGAATTGATTAGTCTTTTATCTTACCTACCATTGTTTTGATATGTCATATTATAAATTTGTAATGGTGCAATAGGTTAGGGTTACTTGTGGGGTGGGATTTTGTTAAAATATATCAAACTGTATTTCAAATTGTAAAAAAATTTATAAAACACTAAAAACTAATGAAAAAAGTACTTTAAACAAGAAAAAAGAAAATTGATTAGTCTACTGATATTTATCACAGATAATATTCAATATATAATATTTATTTGACTTTGATTTGGCCAAAAACTAAAGTGATTTCCACATATCCTTCATTAAGGGACAGAGTCGGAGTATAAAGTTTAAATCTGCTGCATCAAGTTTAAAGTTTAAGAGCTCTGAATGTGGGAGGCATTGAGTGGTAAAATAAATATATTAACTTACGAATTTACACAATCAGCAATTTTCTGCCAGCATTCCTCTCTCGCCTTATTTGCAGCAACAGTGTTGCTTTTTGCTGTGATAATGTATTAATATTCTTCATAGCTCTCCCTTATAATGACCTGTTCATCCTGACTGAAGTAGGCGGCACGTGATCGCTCCATTTTGTGCGGAAGAAGAGTCAAATGACGTGCCACACACCCTCTTTTATAGGAACGCGCACAGAGCCTGGAGCAGAAAGCCTGAGTTAACAAAGAAAGTTGATAACCACCATCATGATACCACTTATCTCTGAGTTTAGGGTTTGTTGAGCCAGCTCACACAAAGAAAGCCTGGGTATGTTGAACATGCGTCGTAGTACGCCCCTCAGCTGTGCTGTGATTTTGGGTCTTCTCCACACAACCGTTATAAGACACACAGCTGTAAAACTATGAGGAAAATTGTGACACAGATGTTCAGATATTGTTCTTTATATTTATACAATTTACAACTGAATATAATTACTAGACTCACTGGACAAAACAAATGTTTTAAACTTAGGTATCCAAGAATATATAACAAGCTACAGAGATTATTTTCAGACCTGTTTGCTTTTGTTTTTAACAAATAATAAATAAAATTATGAAAAAGCAGTTAAATATGTTTAAATCTGGAGGACATTCTGCATTACAAACTGTCCTCACTCTCAAAAAATGATCTCACTTTCTAAAAATGTCCTCACTTCACAAAACGTCATCACTGTTTCTTTCATTGACATGATTTGTTGTCCGTATTTGGTTCCTCAGTAATAAGAAAAAAGCTACATTTTTTTCAAAATAACATAATTTACTACAATAATTCAACCCTACATACAACGTTTATTCTTGTTATATAATATGTGCACACGGAGGACGTCAGTCTGAGACGTCCATGGCCTTGTTGAAACTGTAAGGAGACCCTGTAGTGTTCACGGCGGTGCACTCAGAGGCTGAGCAGCATCCAAACTTGTGACCATGAGCTGATGGTCACAAGTCATCTGCAGATGTAATTTTGTGTGTGAGTATTGTGAGAAACTGCAGGCATCACAGTGAGGAGTGTGAGGTGATTTATTTTTAGGTGTACAGTTGAGTGAATGGAGCGAGCGTGCAGAGCTTCATAATCCTGTAGGGTTTTTCATGTTTTTTGTGCTTCAAAAAATGAATTTGTGGTCCACAACCTTCATTATTTGCAATAATAATTATTCCTGTCGGCTTTACTCTGCAGCTTCATTACAGAGACATGGACACAAGGCAGCATCACGGGGTCCAACAGTCTTTATGCAGCTAAACAGCTGCTGGCTGTAGCTTCATGAGAGTTGTGTCGATTTTCTCAAAAACTACTATTACAAACTATTCCTTTCACGGCTGGGGGAAGATGCTCTACATATAGGACACACCACTTCCTGTATTAACTTGGCAGTGACCCCCCCCCCCACACACACACACATACACACACACACACACACACAAACACATTGACCATTAGTGAAACAATTTAAATTAAATGGAAATGTCACACTTTGACCCCTGAGCTTTGGCCTTTGACCCCTCCCTGAACACAGTGTTCTGTCACACTCACACTGTAAATACAAACACACACATTTGTACTTCTATACTTATTTTCTAGCCCCTTACCCATCACAACTAAATGCCAAACCCCAAATCTTACTCTGAATCTAAACCTAATTCTAACCTTAACCTTAAAACCAAGTCTAAAAGGACGCGTTCACAGTTTTTAAAGTCTGTCTTAAAACACCCCACACAGTCATTTTGTGCAAAAATGCATTTAAAAGTTTACCTGAAGCTTATATGAGGCTTCAGCAGTCTGAGTTAGTCATATCAAGTGGATATCTGCCACATTTACAGTCTTTTTAGCATCAAATTCACACTTTGTGTTTCCCTGTTGAGCTGCGGTGGAAGTATAGTAACAAGAAGAGGAACTTTGGCACTAAAAAGACTGTAACATTGAAAGATATCTACTTGATTTGACTCATTTGGACAACGAAGCGTCATATTAGCTTCAGATAAACTTTTAAATACATTTTTGCACAGAAGGAGGACTGTGGATTTTGACCCCCATCACTTACATTGTAAGTGCATTGTGAAGGAATCTTCTAATGGTCAGTATGAACAGGAGGAATAATTACAGCAAGAAAAAACAATTTCATTGTTCATTTGGGTACCTGACTATTGTTTTAAGACAGACTTGAAAAATTGTGAACTTTAACCGTCCTTTAATCATCAAACAGTATACACACACACACACACACACACACACACACACACACACACAATCAGAGCTTGTCTCACCTGATGATTCTTCGATTTCCTGCAGTTTCTTTTTCTGTCACAAACAGAAATGACTTTAAATCAGTGACAACCTTCTTTACATTAACAAAACACTCGTGAATGAAATGAATGAAAACACATGTGAACATTAAGTTACACGACACACATGACACTTTTCTCCTGCTGTTTTAATCTACTGTATGTTGCTAAATTTAGGTAGGATAGTATTTCAAATTATAGTCATAGTAATATCTTGAGACCCTCATTTTGATAATTGAAGATTTTCTCCGAAATAACAACCAGATCTTTTCTCTCTCAGTTCTTGCTGAATCACTCAGACGTCACACTGACAGAAAAAAAAATTATCACAGCGCTCAACAGAGACACAAACTTCAGTGTCAGAAACAGAATAAAACCTTCGTTCATCAGTTTGTGGAGCACAAAACATCCAGCAGACGGTCTGATTCAGCTCACAGAGAATCTGAACTATTCTCTGACATGTTCAGGATTTTACACACTCAATTTGTCTTTAGAGACACACGTCAGTGAGTTTGACTGTTTGTCCTACTTACACAGAGGCAGAAAACCTTATGACCATGTCAACAAGAGAAATAAAATACACAACTTTAAATCTGTGTTATAATACCAACAGATCTCCAAACAGACTGAGATGCAACTTTAAAAAAATAATTATTATATTGGTTTAATGTTTTTGACTTGACATTGTTCCTGTTTATTGTCATCAGAGTGATTTATGAGCTTAATGGCTGTCTGCTAAACTAATTTCCTATATGTGACAAGAAGGTATGTTGAAGATAAAATTTAAATAATTGATTTAAACGGAAATACCAACCTGATCAAAGAGGATTGGATAAAAATCCCAGAATTATTAAGGACAAATGGGAAGTCAAACTTCTGAGAAAAGTCAAAATCAAGAATAAAATTTCTGAATTTTGAGATCAAACATCATCCTTAAACCTGGCATAGCTGATTTTTTTTGGCCACAACTGTCATATTATCACCTTTTAAGTTTTTCACTCTCTTTTAGCTCTGTTTTTATCTCTACCAACTCCTGAGGGAAATATCTGGCTCTTTAGCTGCTAAATGCTCCACTATGTTCACCAGCTAGTCACTAACTGTCTGTTTGCCGTTTGGTGCTGAGCAGCTAGTGTACAGCGAGTTTTTAGATCCTTTTTCTCAGAAAACAGCTGCCTGCTGCAGCCAAAAACAACGCTATGAGAGCGCTGAGAGCGAACCAAAACAGTAAAGTTGCGGGCTGGATGGATAAAACCATATTTCAGTTGGGACTGAAATAGTGCACCAACCAACAGACACTCAGCTAGCTAAAAAAAAACACTGACAGGCTGACAGGCGTTTGTCTGGATGTCATGAGGACACATCACACGGTATAAAACCAGCAACTGTGGCGCTCCACGTTCATTTTAGTTTTTAGACAACCCCATGTCTGACGGGTCATTGATATCATGTGGTCTGATTGGTCTAATGAGCATTAGACTGTATTTATAGTTTGAGTAAAGCTACAGCCCACTGGTGACAGTTTAGAGAACACCTACTGCCTGTTCTACACATGGACTACTGATATTTACGATTACTGATAGCTTTTCTGTGTTGTGTGAAATAACTTTTAGACATTTTCTGGCCTCGTAGAGCTACAGCAGCAGACTGCTTGTAAGTCACATACCTTCAAGAATCCCAAATATCTTAATAGACCTGGTCACATTTTTCACATTTTGACTGAGGTGAAGGAACGCAGTAATGTTGAGCGTTCAGCTGAGCATTAAACACACAGCAGCATCCAGAAGTCACAGAGAACAGAGCAGAGAGCAGCGGAGCAGACTAAAACTGCGATAAATCCAACATGTGACAGCAAAACTTAAAGTCAAATGACACACATTTATCTGTTAAACACAACAGCAGCAGGAACAATTCAGGGAATCGTATATCTAAAAGTGCTGAGTCAGAGCAACTGGACTGGAGATTTTTGAAGATGTTTCAGCTCTCGTCTAAAAGGTTTAAGAAGGATAAATATACATTTTATTTTAGGCTGATCAGATTTCAGATACAGTAAATCTTAAATGTAAAACTCAGTGATGTGGTAGAGAATCATCCCCCGCTCCTCCACCACAAATAGACCTTTTCAGATCTACATGATTCACCTGTGATGAGACACAGGTGTCAAATTCAAAATGGTGACTCATGCTAAAAACAAGTTCACAGGTTGGCATTTGTGAATGAAGCCCAATAGCAAGTTTGCCTCCCAAATATTAATCAAATTTCCAGAAAATCAGCAAACCATCCACTGCCGTTACGCGAATATTAGAAGTTGGGTCATCGGGATTAACAGCTGGTGGTGCTAATTCTTCAGTCGAGGCCATTAAACCATTGCAGAAGAAGAAGGTTCAACAAGATGGCGTAATTAAAAGAGTCAAAGCTCAAACGGTGAAAAACAATGTAGAATACTTTGAAGAAATATGGCATTTATGTTGATTCATGTATCATTTTAAAGAGCGTTACAGTCTCCTTGTTGCTCCAACCAGATCTGATGTTTTTGTCTTCAGTGGAAATGTAAGTGGGCGTCACATTTAGCTTTTGTCAGCTAGGTGTAAAAACGTGTGCGATATTTCAGAATTTTTATGAATTTTCAGCACTTTTTTTTTAATGCGCAAATTGAAAATATGAATAAAAACAAATTGATGGCAATGCCGCTAGTGAAAATGTTGCCTGAACAAGGTTCAAGTCCAGTGTTTCATGTATGATAATAATCACTTTAATTCACATTCATATAGTCTAAGAGATACCAGAACTTTTCTTCAGTATAACCTGACATATGTCAGTCAGTCTGTCTCTGTCTGTGTCTTTAACCACCAGCTGCCAGCTGTGCTATGTTCATTAACCTGCTAACCAGCTTCCACATGGCCCCTGTTAAATAATGCAACACACACACACACACACACACACACACACACACACACACACACGCACGCTCATTGTCACGTGAATTCTTCTGTCTCCTAAATGTGACCTATGAGTTTTTCATTCAGCTTAGTTTTTCTTTACAAGCAGATTTGGGGTTTATTTCTGGTGCAGAAACGCATTCGTCCCTCAGCAGAAACAGTTTGCCCTTAAAAGTTGAGACACCTCCACCTGCTGCTCTGCAGGTGGGGGTACTGATGCTGAGTTTGGAGGCTGAGGTGTTTGGTTTGATAAGTTTTAGGCACTCACACACATTGTTGTCTGACTGTGAAGTTGGAACAATAAAAGCTCCCTCCTGACGGCTTATGTGGTCCCATTTGTTCCAGTCCAGCTCTGGTTCCAGTCCAGCTCTGGTCCTCGTCCATCAAACCCACATGAGCCTCATTATCAGCAGCTGATCAGAGCAGCAGCAGGGCAACATGTGAGGTGCGTTAGCGGTCATGGGACTGGACATTGAGTTTCAATTAAAACAGAACCGACCGACAAGCTGCTGCTCGTTAAACCGCCACATCTCAGCTCTGATTGGTTGATTCCATCTCTGAGATTAGGCCTGACGGGGTTAACTAGGATCAGCTAGACAAGTTTAACTGAACTGATTTAGAAATGTTTTTAATCATACTGCAGTACGGCAGGATTGTAAGGACAAAACTAGATGTAAATGGTAGGTATGAGTTTGTAACTGTTGGACAGTGCCAGGCTAGCTGTTTCCCCTATTTTCGTTCTTTATGCTAAGCTAAGCTAACCAGCTAGCCTCATATTCACCTCACAAACAAGAGTTGTATCGATCTTCTCATCAAACTCTTGGCAAGAAAGTGAATGAGTGTGTTTTCCAAAATGTCAAACCTGCATTAAGTGATTTTCTTGGCCACTTGGGGGCAGTGGAAAAAAGGTGTGAACACAGTGTAACATATCATCACCTTTTAAGCTGATATGTTAAACTTGTTAAGAAACATTTGCTTATTTTCACATCCAGTAGTTACGGAGCAACATTATCATTAATTTGGAGTCACGTTTCTGTCCTCTTGGTGAATGTAAGTCCGATATTCACTCTCTTTTAGCTCTGTTTTTGGTCTCTACCAACTCCTGAGGGAAATATCTGGCTCTTTAGCTGCTAAATGCTCCACTATGTTCACCAGCTAGTTGCTAACTTTGTCTGTTTGCTGTTCAGTGCTTATCAGGCAGTGTACTGTGGGTTTTTAGAGCTTTTTCTCTGAAAACACCTGTCAGCTACGACCGAAAACAACGCTATGAGAGTGAACCAAAAGTTGCAGCTGGACCACTGAAACTCGCTATAAAGCTCTGTAAATCTGAAGGGAGCTGCAGAGTCGCTGATATTTCTTTGTCAGCTCATCACCAAAAGCGACGCCTCTAACATTACACATTGTAATTTGATACATTCGTATTACTTTAAAAAAATAGATTACAGCTGCTTTAAGTGTTTGATGCCTGCAGGACTGAAAAAACAAGCAACCGTGTATTATTCTTATCTGATTTTGTTCATGAGGAGACAAAATGTGTGATCGTGTAATACAAGACCACAAATGCAGACCTCGAGTTTAATGTAGAGAAAATTCCCTCAAACTGTTCAGGCCTCACTTAATGTCCTAAAACAGAAAAGCTCATTATTAATGATTTCTGATGGTGTGCTTGTAAGCTTGGTGCTAATTTAACTGTTACTGTTGCCTGAGAGAGAACAAGTGAGTGACCTGAAAGTACCTCCCCAAAATGTCACACTGGTGGAAACTGTTTGGTTACACCAGTTTATATTTGTTCTGTCTGAGACGTTCATATTGTGGCTGTAATAAACATTGCAGCCTCTAGGGGACGCCAGCAGCACTTTAGAATTAAAATTTTGTAAGTGTAATTAAGTATTTGTCTTTTATTTTGTTGCTATCCATCCATATACATGCAACTAAAGTCTGACTGTATAAGTGTGTGTTTGGAGGTCACAGCTGACTGTGTGTGTGTTTGTGTGTGTGTGTTTGGTCCAGGTATTCCTCATGTTGTGGGGACGTAAATCTATTTACACAGTCATGTTGTGGGGACTCGTCTCCCTTATGGGGACAAAAAGCAAGTCCCATTAACGTAAATCATTAATTTAGGGTGAAGACTTGGTTTAAAGTTAAGTTAAATTTAGGGTTATGTTAAGGTTTGGGTTAAGTAAGTAGACGTTAGTCTCAAGGAAATGAATGTAAGTCTGCTAAATGAAATTGGATTGTAAGATTGTAAGAAATGAAAGTAAGTCATTGTATGTCCTTTGAAGTGACAGAAACATGACTGTGTGTGTGTGTGTGTGTGTGTGTGTGTGTGTGTGTGTGTGTTGAGCCTCAGGATCAGAGTTAGTGAATTAACACTGAAGTAAAATCACGTTACTTTGAGCGGGGGCGTGACGCAAAACCAGACACTGCTTACACAACACAAAAAAAAAACCCTCCCACAATCCAGTTCAGTTTGGATTCCAACACACACACACACACACACACACACACACATTTCTACAACACTGTGGCTCCATTGGTTGCTGCTGATGAATGGATGAGTTGTTGACCAATCAGGAGCATGTGACTGGCGAATATGTAGGCTGATCAGCATCAGCCAGCCGCACTCTTGACCGACTGTCCCTCCATCACACACACATACACACACACACACACACACACTTATACACACACACACACAGTTAGTGACAGCTTACAGACACACACACATCAGTCTGCTTTATTTTCATCATCATCAGTCATCTGTCATCCGTCCATCATGCACAGCAAAGAACAGATCAGGTAAGAAAACACCTGTTGTGTTGTTGTATCATAATTAATATTAGCATCTATCTCTCAGTATAATAGAACCAGTGTTTACTAAACTTGTTGCTGTCATTGCGTGTGTCTGCTGGTTGTGACCAGTTCAAACAATAAGTGTTTTTGTTTTTTGCCTTGTTGAATCATGTTTTGAATTATTTTCAGAAGCCTGAACAGGTAAAAGGATTCAGTGATTCACAAGAAAAGAGCAAAAGTTAATGGAAAAGTTTGAAAAAAAAAACAACTTTTTGTTCTGCTTTCATGTCCTGTTAATCAGGGTTGCAAGATAAATCTAAGCAGCTGTAAGCAGTTGCCAGTCAAACAGTGGAGACTCCAGGAAGTTATTAGTCTGACCCACCCACCCAACATGTGTAGAGATTAAACAAACACAATATAAAATGTAATTAGTGAGCTTTAGAGATGCTGGTAGGTGGGATTTGTTGCCTTCAATAAGTGGATAATCCCATGAAAATAAGAATCATGTTTTCGTTACCTATAATTGTGCCTATAATCAGGGAGTAGAATCAGACAATTAAAATAAAACAAAATGAAATACAGTAAAATGAAACACCCCAAATATAAGATTATTTGAAAAAACAATAAAAAACATCGGTGATAATAAAACAGATATGGCATGTTGGAAATAAAACTAAAAACTAAAAAAATATAAAGAAAGGTCTTTTTAAAAAGATATGTGATTATGTGATCACTGATTCTGCCTCAGATCCTCAGAGCTGAAAAAGCCCGGTCACCTGATGTCAGCGTGTTTGTAACTGTTCAGTTCAATTATTCTGCTTATTTCATGCCTTCATGCAATTAAACTTGAGGATATTTTATAGTTTTGACATTTATTCCAGTCAGTTTTGAACAACATTTTACTCAGTCGATTCACTACAGAGACATGGGAACATGGCAGCATCACGGAGTCCAGTATGACAACAACACGAGCAGTCAGGTGATCAGACAGGCTGTAAACAAGCACAGTTTAACCAGATTATCTAAACCAAACTGAATGTTCAGGTTATTTAGTAAACTATTGTAAAGGTCTATTACATTATGTACAGAGTATACTTCAGTACATCCACTGTTAATTCTCATTTCAGAGTTTTCTGTTAATAATCTCCTCACCATAGAAATGCAGGAGTCTCCTGAATAATGTAACCATGCTATAGGTTTATGTTCTGACCATCAGTTTGAATTGTTTCTGAGAAATACGTTTGGGTTTGGTGGGTGGCTCTAAAAACTACAATACCCATGAACCTTAGTTGCCGTTGCCATGGCAGTCAGAATGTTAATTTAAACTTAATGAACATGTTTGGCGCCTTCATCTTAATTTTCTTGTGCAACTATATGTTTGAATTCAATTCAATCTGTCTGACTTCTCGTGTTGTGTTTTCACGTTGGTGAATAAATTATCATCACTGATTGGAAAAATGTCCAAAACCATAAAATTAGGACCCAGGTGTTAAACACTCCTTGAACTGTGACACTAAAGTTAGCTTAGTAACTACTTAACCTTAAAGTGCCTGCTATAATATCACCGTCATACCAGTGAAAGTATGAAAGTCTGATGGTCATGAATTCTTTATTGTTATATCCGTTTTTTTCAGTACTTCTCAGCAGTATATAACAATAATTCTTAACTATATAATGAATTAAATCAATGTGACCAATACCTGGTAAGCAGCAGAAAATAGATGGTTGGATTAAACAAATTAAAAATGATTAATTCGTTTAAGTTTTGTTTGCTAAAATCAGCACTTCCCCATTATGAGACTCTGAGATTCCTAGTTACTGTAGCTGCAGCAGTGACAGTGTTTGTTACAGGTGTGACGCGTCTGACTGAAACGCCACAAACAAGGATTAAACAGCTTCCCTGCAGCACAATGCACTGTCACACCAGTCTCACCAGTTTATAGATATATAATGTATCCTGAAAGCCAGAGATTGGATACAAAAACATTTTATAACTAACATTACTGTTGTTAGACTTTTATAAATTAAGTTCAACACTTTTAAATCCTTCGAAGGCCTTTTTATTTTGAGGAAACTAAATACAACAGTAGTGTAAAGAATTTCAATATACAGATTAAGTGTTAAAGTTGCAGATACCCTGTGTATCTAAGACAGTGGAGGTCTATAAACATGATTTGAAACTGACCCTTGGAAAACCTACCTGAACCCAACACGCTTACATTAATTTACAGTCCAAACAAAGCTGATTGAACTACTACGACTGTCACTGTTAAGGTCTACTATAAATTATTACATACCATTTTAACAATTTATTTCCTCCTCTCTTCCCTTCTTTTTGTCCGCAGTCATGACGAATACCAGAAAACAGCTGATTGGTTGATGTCTCAGACGAAGCACCGCCCCCAGGTGGCGATCATCTGTGGGTCTGGACTGGGCATGCTCGCTGACACCCTCAAGTGTCAGGACTCCTTTGCTTACTCTGACATACCGGGCTTCCCACATAGCACAGGTACAGTTTTATTTAACAATTAACAATATTAAATATTATATGATAAGTAACTTTATTACTGACAGCACATCAGAAAATTTGTGTAAAGGGGTCCAAATTTCAGTCCCATTATTTAACATTTACATTATAAGCAGCATACAAACATTAATATTTTTTGTGGGTTAATTACATCACTACACCTGTTTCTCACTGTAATCCTGACTGTGTGTGTTTGTTGCAGTGCAAGGTCATGCAGGTCGGCTGGTTTTCGGGGAGCTGAAGGGGAAGTCGTGTGTGTGCATGCAGGGCCGCTTCCACATGTATGAAGGACACTCACTCTGCAAGGTACACACACACAAACAAGCACACACACACACCAAGTCCACCAATTTTACACAAGACATCCAGTTTACTTGTCACGAGGAGCGTGTGTTTATGATTTTTAACAAAAAGCCTGCAGTCCAAACTAGAGTTGTGGAGCTTGACGTGGATGTTTAGTAGGTAGGGAGGGTCTTTTGAAAGACACAACTGAGTTGCATTATGGGAAATGTAGGATTCAGTGTTTTTGGAGACACATTCTGCTGATTCAAAGTCAGGATATTGGCCTGTACTGCTTTTTAATTTGGGCTATTCTTTTTTCAATCTGTCTCTTGTGAGTCCCCCAACTAGTATCACATATTTCCGGACCATAAGAATGAACATGAACACGCCATTTCAGTGATTTCGCCCAGTTCATGTGTTTAACTGCATTTTCACAAAATAAATACATAGAGGACAATAAGCAATAATCAATTAAATTGTACACATGCAAAACTCTACAAACACACACACACACACAAACACAGTGAGTTGATTAAAGCAGCTCAGTCACGCAACCTTCGTGAAACGCACATATGACTGATTGTTGTCAGCAGCATGAGACTAAACCTATAACATGACCTGTGTGTGTGTGCATGTGTGTGTGTGTGTGTGTGTGTGTGAATCCGGCTCAGGTCATGGGGGTTTGGTCACGTGCAGCCTTTTAGCAGACTGTTCAATGCTCCTATTGTTTTCCTCTATAAAACATCCACACACACACTCTGCTGCTTATTGTTCAGCAGGTAACTCTTATTCTGTTCCAAATTATCCATATTTTTATTTATTTTATAAAAACAATATAGTTATATAAACTATATGCAGCTGTAGCTCCACTAGACGTCCCGGGGCAAAAATGTCCTGTGAACTTGAAAACAGCTCAGAAATATATATTTTTAAAAAGATTCAGTAACCTCATAGAACAGCTAGGCTGTCTAGTTTTGTTAGGGATTATTTTCAGTAGCGGATCAATCCATATGCTGTACGGTGCCGTAGTTAGTATTTCCAGCAGCAGGACAGTGTGTGTGGGATTGACTCACATTTTTTAACATTTGAATACAGTTTAAGGTTGGGCCAGTGGTCTGGGTTTAGGTCTGACAATCACAGCAACAAAGGCAGGATTTTCACACAGTCCAGGAGGAAGTTCTACCTGGAGGTCTGCACTCATTTACAGTAAAGTAAACTGGTAGATGATGTAATTGTCTGGAGACACTGCCCTTCGTTTCAACTTAGGGAACAGTAATGTCTGAAGATTTAAAAAGAAGATTGTCCAACATCCTGAAGAGTGACTGTCTCCATGACAACAAACTTTTACAGGAAGCGTCTCCTATTTAATAGACAAATGATTACTAAAGTTATAAGATACCTGTCTGTCTGTCTCTCAGACAACGTTTCCAGTTCGAGTCTTCAAGCTGTTGGGGGTGGAAACTTTGATTGTGACGAATGCCGCTGGCTCATTGGCCGACGGCCTGCAGCCTGGTGACATCATGATCATCAAAGACCACGTCAACTTCCCCGGATTGGTCGGTCTGAACCCGCTGAGTGGACCCAACGACGACAAGTAACTGTTGTTTATTGTTGTTTATCAGTGTTTCATGTTTACGATGAAACTCTTTGTTCTAAAATTCATTGTTTGTTTCTTGTATGACTATTTGACACGCCCAGGTTGTTTGTTGTGATGGTATATACTTGTGTTTTAACTCAGTTGTCATGGTAACAAAGTATTGAAGATTATAGTTTTGTTCCTGCTGCTGTTTAATTGTTGTTGACAGATTTGTTTCAGTTCAGCTGATCATGTTTGTTAATTATTGTTTACAGGTTCGGACCTCGCTTCCCCGCCATGTCAGGTTGCTATGACAAAGGCCTGCGTTGCCTAGCGATGGAGATCGCCAAGCAGCTGGGTGTGGCTGGCCTCACGCAGGAGGGCGTATACGCCATGGTGGGCGGGCCCAACTTTGAAACCATCGCCGAGGCCAGACTGCTGCATCGACTGGGAGTGGATGCTGTCGGTACGACAAACAGAATACAGACTAATTTCCTGTAGAATTCCTGTAGAAGTGATGAAAGTACTAACAGTGACAGTGGTATCAGTATTAGCACTACTGTTGTGACCTGCCTCAGTAACTTCAGGTGTTTAACTGTATTAACAGGTATGAGTACAGCTCCTGAGGTCGTTGTGGCGACGCACTGCGGTCTGAGAGTCTTCGGCCTCTCTCTGATCACCAACAAGGTAAACACACAGTTCAGAAACTAATTAATACATCAATCGGTTGGACACAGGTCTTTCTAGTGAAGAGCTATGAGGACTCAGACTGTGTAATCAATGATTGATTGATTGACTGATTGATCGGTGTCAGGTGGTGAAGAGTTATGAGGACTCAGACAGTGTGAACCATGAGGGCGTCCTGGAGGTCGGACGGCTGCGCTCTCAAACTCTACAGCAGCTGGTGACTGAACTGATCAGCAGGATGGAGATCAATAACAACAACACCAATAACGCTCTCTGAACACACACACACACACACACACACACACACACACACACTGTGTATATATTTGATTGTTGTGTTTACAACATATTTTATAGCTTACTTCTTTTTTAGTTTATCATCCTTTATATTATTTTATATCTTTGCTGTAATAAAAACTTTATTTATATCAATATGGTGCCTAATAATTCTCTATCAGGGTAAATCTGAATGTAAGTATTCATTTATGATATTTCATTTTAATCCTACAGATTTAATATAATGATGACCACTGTGTTTGACGGTGCTTTAATATAAAAAGAATAATTTTTAAAAAAGTTTTTCTCTTGAACAATGTTGTAAAGAATTTCACTGATTTCTTGATACACGTTAATCTGATTAAAACATGCTGCAAGACCTGTGGCTTTCTGTTTGTGTTGATCAATCTGCAGTTCTTCTAATGTCCACTAGATGCTGCTGTGATAAAACCGTATTACACTCTATTTAAGGGAATGTGAAAAAACCACCAATTTCTCTACATAGATATAAAGTCAGTAGTTCAATCCATGCTCTGAACCTCTTTTCATAACTCTGAACTTACATTTGTAACCACAGTTCTATGAATTGTGGATGACCACCAGAGACAGTATGTTGGATTTCCAGCTTCTGTGGTGGTCAGAAGAATGAAACAAAACTCTCCACAACACCGACTATTGATTTCTGTTTTTATTTGTCTTAATTGGGGGGCGTGGTCCAGACCAGAGGGAAGTGATGTTGACTTGTATTTCAGGGGGTGCGAAGTACAAGACAACATTAGAGTTCAGTTTTGGTCTAGAGGACAGAATTACTGGATTTTTCTAGTAAAAACAAATAACTGTTGTTATATGAACAAGTGACTGTACATATGATTTACTAAAAACATTCAGGATTCAGTGTGAAGGTCGCTCGGCAGCTCAACATTTATCTTCTTGCACTGTTAAATTTTAAGATGTTCAGGTAACTTAATTTTCCTTTTACAATACATTGATTACTGAAACATCTGGAAGAAAACCTGCTTTAATAATGTGATTTTGGTGGATGACTTTTATCCAGTCAGCTCCTGAATCAACTAATTAAAGTTTATATGTACAAATGTTTTTTTCAAAGACGATAAAAAAACATAAAACCATTACTGTTGAAGTCACCCAAAGTTAATCAATAATAACAATAAATAGATTTAATAGTAGAAATCATGTGGTTCTTTGAAGAAGTTGATGGAGGCTTATATGTATTTTCAAAGGTCAAACATTTATTCACATGAAAGTTTATCTTCACAAACATTCAAAACAAACCAATTTGCAGAGAGGTGAAAGTAAATGAAACATAATTTGGCACATCTAGTATTAACTTTAGCTCCTTCACACAATAAATATTGGAAAAAAAGGTTTTCCATAAGTTCCATAATTTTACAGAACAGTAAATCAAAAAAAATACATGCAACAAAAAACAAACAGAACCATAAACTCTTTGGTGAAGGGTGATGTTGAGAGGAGCTGGACGTCTGAGAGGTTGTTTTTTTTTGCATCCTCTGGGAGTCGGTGGGCTCTTGTTGGCCTCGTACTGCCTCTCTGTTGATGAGGAAGGAGGCACCGAATGGAAGATAGTTTCAGCAGACAGGGAGGGTTGCAGCTTCTGTGGACTTTGAAGGTTATGTTCAAACTGGGCTGAAAGACGGATGTTAGCAGCTTTGTTGGCTGGATTTCAAGGACCAGTTTGTAACATTTAGGGGTATCTATTGGCAGAAATGGAATATAATATTCAAAGTTATGTTTTTATTAGTGTATAATCACCTGAAAATAAGAATCATTGTGTTTTCGTTTCCTCCCCTTTCCGCTTGGCTGGTGGACAGTATTGGAGGAAGATTCCTGGTTTAACAATAATAATAATATTACAGGACTTTTAAACCCAAGGAACATAGCAACTACAGACTGCAGCATCTGTGGTGGGAGGTCGATAAGGCTCACAGAAGGATTTGACAAGTGGCCAGCGGACTAATACATGGAGGCAGGGCTTTGCACCGGCTGCTTTCAGCAGGGGAGAAATACTGGCAGATGATTTCAGCAGACAAGGAGGGTTGCAGCTTTGCCATTTTTTTAAGGTGACGCTCAAGTTGAGAGGACGCTTTAAAATGGTTCTGGAGAACCGTGCACATGTCGAGGAATTGGAGGAAGACTCCTGGTTTAACAGGATAAAATTACAGGACTTTTTAGCCCAGGGAACGTGACAGCTGGGAAACATTACGCAGAAGGCTTCACAAACTGCAGAGCATGTCGTGGGAGTTTGATAAGACTCACAGGAGGATCTGAGAAGCTGCCAGACAACTGACTAATGAGAGGCATGACTTTGCACTGGCTATTTTCAGCAGCAGTGAACTACTGTCAGATTAATTTCATCAAGCAGGGAGGCTTGCATTGTTCATAATTGACAAGATGAGAAGAGAGATGTGGTTCTGGAGAACCAGGCACATGTCAAAGATCAATAAGGCTCACAGGAGGATCTGAGAAGTTGCCAGACTAATGAGAGGCAGAGATTTTCACTGGCTGTTTTCAGCAGCGGAGAACTACTATCAGAGTTTAAATGATGATCAGCTTTGTGCAGTTTATCTCCTCTTGACAGTTCTGATTGGTTTAAGAAATTCAAACATTAAAGAATGTTTTCTTTCAACTTCCTCAGAATGACAGAGGGTTAAACCTTTGTGTTTGCATTCATGTCGAAACAACAAACTGATTTCCTTTAAACGACAGGATTCCTACAGGAGAGGCAGGTATGTTAAATTTACAAAGCAATACATGCAGGATTATGAGCCAATCCTTACTGTTTGTTGTAATATTAAATCAGACTATGTTTGCTGCTAGCCTCCCCTAGATGCTGCAGTGTTAGAGGCCAAATTTATGGCTGCCACATCCACGTACTTAAATATGCACACAGATGTACACAGGCATCAGGGTTGTAAAAAAAAAAGGAAAAAATAAATAAAATTTTGTGTACGACCGCTTAATGAGAATAGGCCTAAGGAGAGTACACACTTACAGTGCACAAAACAACCATCCAGTATGCTTTTGTAGTACATGCACAGTCCCCTCAGTCACAACTTTTGGGCTGCAAGGACCCTCGTAGACACAGACAGATGTTATCACAGCACACAGACTCACACGGATGTGGAAACAATGAATTGGCCTTTACCAGCAGTGCAGCTAAAGAATTACAGTTTGTCCTGTGGGTGGTAAAGGAAAGGTCATAGGGGTCATTAAATCTCAAGGGTTCATCCTCTTGAGAGCAAGAATGAGTTTAGGATATTTTAATAGAAATCTGTCCAGTAGTTTTTGTTATGTGTCACTCTGAATCTGAAAAAGTGAATTCTTAAAAAATGTCTTTTGAAAATATTTTATTTATTCTCGACAACATGTATTAATATAAAGGTTTCTGCTGCAGTAAAGATCTGCCGCTTCTTATGACTTGAGCTTCTTTTTTTCTGAATGCGGCACTAAAGAGACCTGCCTGATCTTGTTTTTCTGCTTTTTAAAAGTAGTTAAGAGTATTAAGTCTTAGTATTAAGGAGTATTAAGAGCTGCTAAACAGAGTTTGTAGTGAGATTGTTTTTTCTCAACTGCTGGTTTCAGTCTCAAGTATAAACTTTAAACCTCAGTGTCTACTTTTTTTTCTAAAACAGGTGTGTAGTGTTGAGGAGCAGAGTACATACAGTATCTGCATCTTTTTGTTCAGATATCAGTGATGATGACCCACCAGGTGATCTATGACCTCTTCATCGTGTCCCTGGTGGTTCTGCTGCTGGTTCTGGTGGTTCTATTGGTTCTCTGTTGGACACTTAAACTCAGCAGAAGCAGGTAAGAACCTACAACTACCTCATACAAACATCAGCATGTTTAGGTGATTGCAGGTTTTTCTTATCAAGACTCTCAAACTTGAGACTAACTAAAATAAAGTATCCTGGTCGTTTTTCTAATTCTTTTTTTGTTAAACGTCCCTCAGCTCAGAGTAGATGTTCTGAAACGTGATCTTGTTCATTAAAATATCATCAGAGTGTTTTTTCTGCAGCGCAGGTGGGCAAGTGTGAGCTGTGGTTCAGAGTTTTGAACAGTCTTTGTGGGCTCTGATTCCTCAGAAACTTCACAGAGCTGCAGATCTCAGCAGGACGACCCGCTCGCATCCTGACCATCAGAACTGAACCAAACCAGGTCCACCAGCTGCTGGATCGGCTGCTGGACCGAGTCCTTCTCCAGGTGGAACCCAGAGCAGAACCTGAAGAGGAACCCGGAGAGGAACTTGGAGGAGAACGTGGATCTGATTGTGAGTCAGACCCAGAGGTTTCAGCAGCAGCTTCTCTCCCCAGCAGAGGTAGGTGTTAATGAACCAAACCTTTTCAGGGAAATAAGCAGCTAGATTTCACGTTCAGAACGTCTCCTTCTTCTCATGTAGAGTGTAAATATAAACACAGATTTAAAAAAAAAAAAAAAAAAGATAATAATGCACACCTGAGACAAAGCTGTGATTTTGGGCTGTAGAAATGAAAATGACTTGTTATTCAGCCTTTGAGGTGTTTAACTTTTAATTTAACTTGTAATTGTTTATGAGCTGTCAGTTCACTTCACTCAGCTCTGCAGGCCTTTCTGTCACTGAACCCTTTTTGCAGGAGCTCTGACATAAAGCTGTGAAAATTTTTAATGGTTCACGTTTGAATTAACTGACATTTACAAAAGTCTGTTGTAGATTTGTTTCTCTCCTGTAGCAGTGAACGCTCTTCACAACAAACTGTGGAAATGGATGACATTTGCAGCTCCTCCTCCAGGTGAGGAGAAAGACGTTTAAAAGTCTGTATGGATCAAAACTTACATTTGTAGTTACATAAATAAAATACAGTAAATACTTACTCAATTAAATATAAAATGGCATATAATATTAGTTGATGTATTGAACATATTTACTGTATATAAATTTCATTTTTATTATTCTAATGTATCCCTTATTTCTCTAATTCTACATTTATTAGGGTTTATTAGGGTAAACCGTAATATAAAATATTTGTTAATATAACAAATAAGTATAAAAGGAATGCATTTCATATTTTAATGTATATTACTGTATATAATAATACTTAATATATTCTTATATATTTCTTATTTGCTGTACTATCATTTTGTTTCTGTTACATAGTAGTTATTATTCATTTAAATTTAAATGTCCTGCTATGCAGCCACTCCCCCTCCTGCTCCTGGTGATCAGGATCAAACCGACAACCTCTGCCCCCAGGGGTCAGATGCCTCTCTTACCTCTCAGAGCGCCTCCTGCAGTGCATGCTGGGAGGAGGAGGAGCAACATAATGAGTCAGAAAGAGCAGAAAGAGATAAATAAATGAAGCAACTGTAAGGATAAAGGACTTTTACAATATGAATAACACTTAAATACATATTGACTGACTTCTGAAAGAAAAAACCTGAATGCAGACAATGACAATCTTATAACATAATGTTATAAGATACTAAACAAAAAGCTATAAATCTGCTGGCAAAACTCAAATATTGTGTCTGTTTTCAAGTTCATAATCTTTACAGGACCCCAGCAGACCCCAGAGGTCTACTTTTTGTCAT
Source organism: Scomberomorus guttatus (assembly GCA_038419695.1). NCBI lineage: Eukaryota > Metazoa > Chordata > Actinopteri > Scombriformes > Scombridae > Scomberomorus > Scomberomorus guttatus. Next base: position 29,016,872 of record CM076446.1, read on the forward strand.
AAGTCACAGGTGCTTTATTCTATCATTCCAATTTTTCATGACTTTGTCAATTTGTTCCTGATGACTTCATATCACTGTTTTCTGTTTCTGTTTTAATTAGTGCTTTTTAAAAATGTATTGGGGTCCTGGGGGACCCCAGTCAAAAGCACCCAATTCCACCTTTGCAGTTTTAATAGATGGAACTATGTATTGAGTTCATGTTTGCCATGGGTCTTAATTTAAAGTATCACACACCATCAGGGGGAGTAGGGGCACTCTGTCAGTCATTTTGAAGGCTCTGTGGAAAGATTGTACTCAGGATAAAAGCTGCAATTTGCATTAAAGAAAAGTATTTATTGTTTGTTTTACACAATATGCAAATTAACTGTAATTTTCTTAAAATAATAATAATAATCAGATAATATTAATTACATAACTAATAATGTTTTGAGAAGAAATAAGTTGACATTTTGCTATGATGGTTGTTTCCTACAGTAGTTTATTCTTGGGGACCTCCTGTTGGTAGGATAAAGGGTTTAAAGACAATCAATTTAAGACTGACAGCAGCTTCCGGTTCTCCAGTTTGACACTTTGGTTTATATTTAGATCACTGACTGAGCCTTAAAACTAAATTGCGTCAGTTTCATTCATTTATTATTATTTATCATTGATGTTTAATGCTCATAGAGAACCAGAGAAAACTAAAACAGTGAACTGCAGCAGTGGAGTGTTACATTTCCTCCTGTAACCATGTGGGGGCAGGAGGAGTCAATATTCCACATAATACAGCTACCAGCATCAGTACAGTAACTACTGACAAGTTCAATATAGTTAATTCATTTCAACACTTTCAACACTTGAGCTGTAAAATAAAATAACAAAAAAATGTAAAAATGTATTTGGCAGTTTTTTCTTATGTTGCTGTTGCAGAGGCTGTTTAAGGATACATAAAAGTTTTTCATATCAGTTGAGAAGAATTTAAAGTTAGGAACATTGTTATTGGTGATGTACGGATATGATAATTCTTTAAAAGACGATATTCAAGAGAGTTTTGTTGTCATTGTCTGCAATCGGTGGTGCCAGGTTTTTAGATTTTTAAAACTATATAAACGTATCAAATGGACTATATTAAATAACAGTATGAGTCCAAAACTATACAGGATAAAATAACATTATGTAAATAAATGTACAGTTCACGGTGAGGGTTGATGATCACTCATTGGTTCCTGTGCTGCGACTGAAAGAAACTGGATTTTAGGCTCACTGGATTGGATGAGGTGATCTGGCAGGAAACTTCTCCTCTTAGATTTTAAACTTTTAAACTGGGGGGGCGGATGCAATCTAAACATCTGTGATGTGTTGAGTTTAAGAAAGACCACTCACACTAACACGGAGGAAGTGATGTGTGCTTCTCTATAATCTTATTTTCCATGTCAGTTCATGTGTAAACTATGGAAAACTATGCCAGAAAACCAACAACAACAAAAAAAACACCACATGAAAATTTAAGAATAAAAAAATAAAAGAACACTATACTCATAGCAGATTCAAATATGAGATCGTAAATTACTTATTTTGACTTTCTAAGTATCACACTTTTGTTTTAGCAGATTGGACAACTGTAACACCCTGTTCTCAGGTCTCCCAAAGAAAACTTTAAAACAATTACAGCTCATCCAGAATGCAGCAGCGAGGGTGTTCACTAGAACAAAAAAAACAAACACATCATACCTATTCTTAAAACCTTGCATCAGTTCAAAATACTTTTTTTTTTTTTTTTGGCCCTAAATACATTTCTCAAATGCCAATTCCTTATGAACCCACTAGAACCCTCAGATCATCAGGGAGTGGTCTATTACTTTCCCCCCAGGTTAATACTGAGTAAGGCAGCTTTCAGTTACCAAGCTGATTACTGCTGAAATAAGCTTCCTGAAAATTAAAGACAAGCCCCATCTGTAGATATATTTAAATCCAGACTTACAGCTCACCTGTTCCCCCAAAGCCTTTGACTGAACACTAACTTAGACCATTATCATGCTTTTATATGTGTTGTATGTGTTTACAATTGTGTTTCTGTCATGCTTTTACATGTGTATCTACATAGTTTTAATATTCAGTTTTACATGTTTTTAGTTTATTTTGATTGTTTTAATAGTTATTTTATTAGCCTCACATTGGTGTTTTTATTTAATAACTTTAATTGTTCTTGCTACAATATTCCTTTTATTTTATTTTCTGTAAAGCACTTTGGAAATGTGTTATATGAATAAAGTTGCCTTGCCTACAGTATCTCACAATGACCTCTGACACATCCTGGACTCATAATTTTGAGATACTATGAGTATTGCCATTTGTATCATTTCTAACAATTTATCTTTTTTACATTTCATTTCATTCATTCATTTGGCATTTTGCTTTTGTCCAAAGCAACATACAAATAAAGCACAGTTCCCAGCCACGGTAGATAAAAGAGAAGTCTGACAGTAAGTGCCTCAACAATCAGTTCCACATTCATATTAAGTGAGTAAGTACTCTCGGAAGAGGTAGGACTTCAAACATTTTTTTCTTTTCCTGGCAGAAATGGGCTTGTACCAGTGAAGCTCCAGAAACACTGGATCGAGTCTTTCATTAGACCCTCTCAGCCTGGTAAACACACACATCTGTGAAACTCCACACCTTTGTAACGCAGGCTTTCTGTTCATCGGGGCCTATTTCTCTGAATTGACAAAGGTCCTTTGGAGCCACATAAGACAATATACAACTGCTGTCATTGGCTGAATAGGACTAACCATGACTGCATGTGTAAACTTAGTGGAATGCCCCTTTAAAATTCCAAGCTAAAATGGAATGAACAAGCAGCGACCACCAGGCAACAAGGCAGATACACCCCCAACCATGCCTGCTAGTTAGTAACCTGATATCTTTGTCAGCTTGTTAGTTAGTAAACTTGTAACTTAATCACCTAGCTAGTAAGTAAACTGGTATTTCTATCAGCTAGCTGGTTAGTAAACTGGTATTTTGATCACCTATATAAACTGGTATCTTAATCAGCTTGTTAGTAAAGTGGTATCTTCATTTAACACGGTCATATGAGGGTTTAAAATACTGTGTATTGACAAAATTACAATTATATCCATTAAATTGGGGTTTGATTACAATAGATGATGGACTTGTGAAGAATATGGTGGCATCTAGTGGAACAGAAATGGAATATAATATTCATAGGTATGTTTTAATTAGTGTATAATCACCTGAAAATAAGAATTGTGTTTTTGTTACCTCAGAATGAGCCCTTTATATCTATGTAGGGAGCGGGTCCCCTTCCACGGAGGCCAGCATGTTGCACCGCCATGTTTCTACGCACACACTTGAAAGGGGAGGGGTAGGGGTATTCATTTGGTTGCAATCTGCAACCTCACCACTAGATGCCACTAAATCCTACACACTGGTCCTTTAAGTGCCAAGTTGGATATATCTGGACTTTCAGAAAAATTGTAATTGTTGTAATTATGACTTGGAGGTTACGTGATCACTATTTACAACTCGGAAACTCATAATTACAGTAACTCAAATATGACATGAACGTGTCATAAGTTAGCTAAGTAGTTAACTGCTAGTTAGTTAATAGGTCCTTTGTATTACTAGGTCTTTTATCTGCTAGTTAGTAAACTGTTAATCAGAGAAATGGTCCTACATGAACTCGTCTTTCATTTGCTGGCTAGTTATTAAACTTTTACTTCTTCAGCCAACTATGCTCTAATATTCAGTTAAAGGTTATTTTCTATGTTTTTCTTATTGTTGACAAATTTCACGTGCAGAACCAAACCAATAATGAGTTGATCCTAATTGATTCTGTGTATCCAAAGCCTGATATATCTTATTCCTTTGTGCCGTAGACCTCCATTGTTGTCCAAAAACTATTAAAGTTGCACAAGACACAATGTTGCTCTGAGTGAGATGTTCCTTCATATGTTCCAAGAGTTTGGTCATGTTAGTTTGTTTAAAAACGTCTCCAAAGACTAATAACAGTGATCACGTTTTCAGTCTCCGGAGAGCAGTTCCATGTGCATGTGATTTGTTGACAGTAAGAAAAATAGTAGAAAAGCCATATCCTTTAATGAGTCTCTTTAAACGTGTCTTCAATAGAAGAAACTTTTCTAGTCCTTTAGTATTAAAGTTGATAATAAACTGGATATCCAAAGCTTTTATCCAGTCAATTGTATTTTTTATGGTGATAACTATAAAGCTCATCCTACTTTAAGATTTTTAGATGGAGTCAGAAACAAAAATATGTAATCATTTAATGTTTTACATGTAAACTAGTCTCTGCTAACTGAACTGGTCATGAAGCCAAATTTTTCTTTTGGGTCAAACAGGAAGTGACTAAAATGTTTCCTAAACCAACTCACCCTCCACGCTGATAAAACAACACACACACATACACACACACTCTCTCTCTCTCCCTCTCCCTCCTCAGATATCTGTTTCTCCTCTGCTGTCGCTCTGATACACACACACACAGAGAGAGGTAGACTCTGTGATTCCACTGCTGAATTTTTAACGCTGTTGTGGAACTTTTTTTTTTTCCAGGCGGGTTACTGTGGCACCAGGGTACTGTTACACCGACAGAGACAGAGAGACAGGGTTCAGTTCAGTTCGGTTGTTTACTGAGGCTGGACGGACAGAGACTGTTCATGGGGTGCACGGTAAGTTTATCTATCTATCCGTGTACCTCTCTATCTATCTATTGCATGTTATTTTCCAGTTTTTCCAGCTGTCCCTTAAAATATAAGCATGTTAAATTCTATGTTTTCACACATTAAATATTATATCTCACATGTGTGAAATTTCCAAAAACAAATTCACAATATTGATTTTCAGATATTTTACATGCAAAAACATCATTTTCACATGTAATATCACGTGAAAAAACTTTCACATTTGGCAAATTTACATATGTAGGCTCATGTGTTTTTGGACATATCACATGACAAACTTCACATAATATAGACAGATGTTTTTTTTTTCACATGTAAAGTGTAATCCTGAAATGTAAAAACAAATTTCACATGCTTGTTTTGTATGGGATTTCCTGTTGTTTTAACTAAAAGCACCTGATGTAATTCATTAACTTTTTTCAACAAGCAAACTAGCAGTCATATACTGTATGACATTGTGCATGACTGACCTGTGACCTTTGACCTCCTGGCTGCCTGGTTTTGTAGTTCTGTTGTGAGTGAAGAATTAGAAACAGAAAAACTGAAATTTAAACTATAATTACTGATCATGAACAGTAAGGATTTTAATGCTGTTTATCAAAAAATAAGTTACTGTAACTCATTTACTATCACCCCAGACAGGAGATCTCCCCTGGTCTGACTCGCCCTCAATGTCACTGATTGTCGTGCTCGGCACCTTTAAATACTTGAATTATTTATTGTAGGAGGTTTGTTTGTGTGTCTGTGCTCTGTTATGCATACCAGAGGACTTCATGGGTCCATTCGGCTTCAAGTAACCAAGATCCGAGCTACCAAGTTGAGCGGGTTCCAAATTGTATTTAATAATGAATTAATCTTTCATTATATTTATTTCTAATCAGATTTTTACTTATTTGAGTTAGGAAACTATATGTACAGTCACTTCAATTGACTCTGTAGTCTCTAGTGTTCATTGTAACAGCAGTTCTTTGTCTTTTTCCTGAGAAACTCCTGTTTTTCTGTCCTCTAGACCAATAAGACTAGGTCAAGCCTAGTATATGGCTGGACCATGTATGGTCAATGTGCGAAATTGTGGCCAATTTGTTACAGGGATAGTCAGTGGTAGTGTCTATAATGTGAATTCCTGGATATGGCAGTTTTCTGTAGTGGTCCCAGTAATATTTGTTGTTAAAGTGTTGTGAAGTAGCATATCATATGACATTGTTAAGCTACATTTGAGTAAAAAAAAAGGGTATAAATGCAGTTGCAAGAACAGTACTTTCCACTCATAACCTGGGATGTTTGATTTGAAAGAGAACTTGTTAACTCCCCCTGCTCTTTCATCTGTTTCTATCTGCAGATGTCTGTAAACATATGGTCTCATCCATAGGTTTCATAGGATTCGCATGCTAGGCTAACAGTCTGTCAGCTGTGTGACTTCATATCTACGCCATGACGTCATTCAGAGCACACAGACACCATAAACACACCTGTCACCTGCCCAGCACCAGAAACACGCGGCTACACCTTATTTTAATACAGTCTGTGTATAAAACACAGCACTCTACACACAGCACGGCACGGCTATGCTAACGATGCTAGCCATGCTAACTAGCTGCTAGCAACTGTACAGGCTGATAAAATGGATTCGTCACGTCTCTTTGTATCCATGGATTGGTAAACTGTAAACGCCCCCTGAGGACGTAATTGAAACTGTTCGCGCCAATTCATTTTGAAAGAGCAATAGCTAATGGGGAAACTCCAACACCAATGGTGTAACTTCATCACTCAGTCAGTCAGTCAGGACAGACATTCGGTGTTATTAGGCTGGTCTGTGGCTGCTCCAGCCAAAAAAATAAATAACAATCTGTGATGTTATCTTGTACTCCACGCCCCCAAACTACAAGCCAACATCACAGTCACTTTGATCTGGGCCCCAATCAAGATACATAAAAACAGAAATCAACTGAAATGGGGTGTCAAGCTGCTCTTTAATGAGTAATGCCAGTTTCAGAAGAAACACGCAAGAGTGATGAGTTTGTGTAAAATAAAGAGCAGCACATAATCCTACAAAGCAGCTACTGACTACATCAGAATGTAAACAATCATAATATATGTTTTTTCTAACTTGGTATTCCCGTCCTCTGACTACATTTATTGTTATTTGTTTTAACCTTTATTTCACCAGGAGATTTCTCTCCATGCTGCCATTAATTGAGAGTCACATAAAAAATCTATTGTACACTGTGACATCACTGTTGGGTGACGCACTTTTCATCGCCCTCAATGGTTGAAAGTTTTTAGTTTGTTGCACCTTTAACCCCACCCAACAGTGATGTCACGGTGTACTGACACACCCTGGTGTACACCTCTACATCACTGCAGCAGCAAGGTGAGAGGTTAACCAACTGGAGGTCAACAGTGATCTTTCCTTGTAAAAATGTTGATGAATACAGTCTTAGATAGTGGACCCAAAAGTCCTGCATCATGTTTTATCTTTTCAGAAACACTGAAATTAGCTTGGAGAGGGGGTCAGGATTTCAGCTCTCTATTTTGCGCCAGTGTAACAATCTGTGGTTGGTTGATTTAAATGTCAACCAAAAGAAATCTTAAACATGTTAAAGTCCATAGTGGACTAGACTTAATTCTGAAACCTGTAGTCTCCTGTCTCCATCTCCTCAGGCCCATCCTGTCCTGATGCTGCTACCATAGAAACATGACCCTCAACACCCAGAGAGAGAAGGAGCCCCTGCGGCGGCGAGGCAGCTCACCTATTCCTCCCGCCCACTTCTACCAGCACCCGTCCTGGGCTCGGGATCCTCAGCGGCCCGGCAGCACCCAGCCCGACCCGGAGCAGCCCCGTTCCCAGCGCAGCCACCCTCCTCTGGGACACTCGGCGTCCTACCACCCTGGAGACAAGTCCCTCCACTACCGCGCACAGTGGAGTTCAGACTCGGACGATGACTCACAGAGCGACTCGGACTGTGTTTACAGAGTGATGTTGCTAGGCGACCACGGCGTTGGAAAGACTAGCCTCGCAGGAATCTTTGCAGGGATCACGGAAAAAGACGAACAACCTGGAGGTGGGACATTATGTTTGGTTGTCTGATTAGTTTAACTAGTTGAACTAATGTTTTCACGTTGAACAAATATAGCTATAGTTGATACATTTTTTTGATGCCACTTTTTTCTTGTAGCAGTCTGTAAATGTTACTCTGAATGTTGGTAGTCCTGGCCGGGTTGGACTTTCCCCGAAAATAATCAGATTAAAGGGAAATTTCGCCACATTTTATGTGGATGTCCACATGGATTGGATTGACATAGTACTGCCGGTTATCTCAGCTTGGACTTGGAGATTTTTGGAATTCATCAGCCCATAAACTTTACATTGGAATGCCATCAAACTTAAAGTTTTCCAAATATAAAACCTTCATCGAGCCTGCCATGTTGCACCACCATGTTTCTACAGTAGTCCAGAATGGACAAACCAAACACTGGCTCTACAGAGGGCCTTTCATGTTTTTCGTGAGTTTCGCGGCCGCTGTAGGTTCTCCCACGCACTTGGAAGGGCATGGTGAGGGGAGGTGTATTCAAGTTGGTTGCAATCTGCAACTTCACTGCTAGATGCCACTAAATCTTACACGCTGGTCCTTTAATACATTCATGGTGTGGAGATTGAAAGACGTGGCTTGAAAGACCAGGCAAGGAGGCTCTCCTGAAAGAAACTATCCAGTTGCATCATAGAAAACATATAATCCAGTTTCGGAGCTTGACCCATACTAGGGACAAAAGGTCTCGATATCTCAACCATTTGACCATTCTTTCTTGAATTTGACCAATCTGTCTCTCACAAGTCCAACAACTTTGTGCAAGTGATGGACTGAATCATTGGATCATTCCTTTAAAGGATAAGGCTGGGGGATTTCTATAATCTCTCTTACTGTCAACAAATCTCATGTGCAGAGCCAAACCACACAATACATATTGTAGTAGGATGAGTTCATTGTTGGTTTGGGTCGGGACATGAGATTTGTTGAGAATAAGAAATATACAGAAAATTGCCAGCTTTATCCTTTAATGTTTTCTATTGTTGTGTTGTAGCTTTCACTCTAACTCAGACCTCAGCAGATTATTGTTCAGTTTCTGCCTCTGACTTTGTTCTGACATCACAACCTTGAACGACCTGACATCATCGATCAGCTTCTGTGTCACGTGTTGATTGGCCTAAGGCCATGATTGACAGTCTGTATTGATCCAATGATAGTCTGACATGATGTGAGAGGGCAGGGTCTGTCTGCTGTTAGTTTTCAGGTTGACTGAGCGTGTCTGGTTACACTCTCTGCTTTTATTTTACATGTTTATATTATTGTTGTTGTTGTATGGTCACAGTACTGATGCTCCTGTTTGCTAGTTATTGACTGTGTTGTCATTGTTGTCTACCAGTTTGTTGTTTGTCTCTTTTTGACCACAGATATACAGGGTGGCTCTGATTTGTTGTTGGTCCTCCATGTTATTTATTGTTTTTTAGCCACATAGCGGTGTGGCTCTAAGGATGATGATGTTGGATGGTCAGTCGGTTGGTCCACCACTTTGGTCCAGACTGAAATATCTTCAGAGCTATTGAATGGATTTGCCATGAAATTTGAGAATGTAATAACTTTGGTGATCTCCTGACTTTTCCATATAACATCAGTTCAAAGGCTGACTTTGTCCGATACTTTTGTTTATGGTCAAATACCTGCAAAGCTAATGTCACACATTGTCACTGTAGGCATGTTAACTGTAAGCATGTTAACATGCTGATGTTAGCATTTAGCTCAAATTACAGCTCTGCCTCAGTACGGCCTCACAGAGCTGCTATCACGGCTGCAGATTGTTAGTCTTATTGTTTGTGTTTATTTTGCTACAGGGGATACATATGAGCGAACACTGACAGTAGATGGAGAGGAAACCACACTCATCGTCATGGATACCTGGGAGAACGACAAACTGGTACATAGTCTGTGTGTGTGTGTGTTTGTATGTGTGTTGATGAGGTACAGTAGTGGTTCTGAAGAAAGGGATTATCGGTACATGATGTCCTGCAGAGGGACAGGGATTTAGTTGATCCAGACAGTTTGGCTGCTGTTGGTTTCTTGTCCTGATCCACATAAGATAACAACAACAAGGGTGCTCTCTGCCTTGCCTTATTATTTGAGATCATCAAATAAAAGGCTGCCACTGACAAAAAAAAAGTGTGTGTCCAAATGTTGATGTGGATTACTATTAATGAGTTAAGGTACAGTCACAAAATGTTTCCGTTCACCGAAAGTTTTCTGCACTTGGCCCTGAAAATGATGTGATGTCACATTTGTGATGCAATTAGAGTGATCACAAACTGTAAACAGTGTATGAGAGTGAGACTACAGTTTGTAGTAGTGTAGTGTGATAATGTGCTAAAAATGGTGATGAAACACACATTTTCAAACACAGTGCAGCAGTGTTTCTATTGGCCAAGCAAGATCATCCGTCCTGTCAAAGTTGAACAAAGGTGAACTCTGACCTGTGAATCCACCAGAGCTGGACGGACTGCCAAGTCTGTTCCACTAGATGCCACTAACATCTAGACACTGCACCTTTAATGTTGATGGAGATTAATCGGCTGGTGACTCTGCCTGTTAGAGGAAACACTTTCAGTATTTGACAGTTTTCAGAACTCAAATCAGTCACTGCTCAGCATGTTTTAAATTTGTTGCCCAGCTCAGTGAGGACACTATGGACTACTACAGATTCAGTTGTCTTAATCTGAGGCCATGGTTGCACCATGGAGCCTAGGACAGACCCAGAACACACTAAAGGGACTACTGTACATCTCCTTGCATGCCTGGAAAGTCTCCTCCTGGATGATCCGGAGTAAAACTAGATTAAAGGATATTTAGGCTGTGTTGCTCCCCCTGCTGCCACCATAACTTTGACCAGAGCAACCTTGAATGGTAAATGGGCTGCATTTATATAGCGCCTTTCTAGTCTTCTGACCACTCAAAGCGCTTTACACTGCATGTCAACATTCACCCATTTACACACACAGAGGCTGCCATGCAAGGTGCTTGCTCATCAGGAGATCTAATCTAATACTCATTCACAGACAATCACATGATGGCACAGCCTTCGGGAGCAATTTGGGGTTCAGTATCTTGCCCAAGGACACTTTGACATGGAGCCGGGGATTGAACTGCCAATCTTCTGATTAGTGGACGATCAGATCAGTGTTTCCAAAGTAGCTCTTTAAATCTGGATAAAAAATAGATGTTTCTCTCTCTGTGTTTATGTCTCTCTACCTGTCAGGAGGGGGAGGACAGCTCCTCTCAGGATGACTGTCTGAAGGTGGGGAGCGCTTACGTCATTGTCTACTCCGTCACCGACCGATCCAGCTTCGACTCTGCCGCTGAGCTCCGTATCACACTGCGACGCACTCGCCAGGCAGAAAACCTTCCCATTATCCTCGTGGGCAACAAGAGCGACCTGGTCCGGTCCAGAGAGGTTGCTGTGGAAGGTAGGAGACAAAAGCAATACAAACACGTATATACAACAGACTGCTAATGGCTAAAGTTTGACTGATGCTACGATAATAATATATTCTCTGTCTTTTTTTCCCAGAGGGACGAGCATGCGCAGTGGTCTTTGACTGTAAGTTCATCGAGACATCTGCGTCCCTGCAGCACAATGTGACTGAGCTCTTTGAGGGTGTGGTCCGACAGCTTCGGCTCCGTCGTGATGGCAACGAGGCGGTCCACCACCGACGCTCCATCTACAAACGCAAAGAGAGCCTTACCCAGAAGGCTCGGCGCTTCCTGGATCGACTGGTGGCTCGCAACAACCAGCGTATGGCAGTCAAAGTGCGTTCCAAGAGCTGCCACGACCTGGCCGTCCTCTGAAGACACCTCCCACTAGGAACATCAGGTTGGACTTTCTTTGGCTCGTTGAAGTTCTCTCTGGTTGTGGTGTCATGGATGATGTCATTGCCACTGATGTAAGCAGAGATTCCCATGATCAGCGAGACAAAACAATCAGCAGTGAGTCAGCAGACAGTAACGTACTTGGTGCAATCAGTGTGACCAACTCGTTTTTCTGTTTGACTGTTTGGTCTCAAAATGTTTGTGACTTTTCTTCCAGATGACCTAAATATAAAGATACCAGACAGACTGTGAAGGTTCATCGCTGTTGGGTGAAAGGTTGGATCAGTGTTCAGTGACCGTTATTTTATTTTTGTATTATTTTATTCTCCATCATGGAGGTGGTCCTGTAGTTTCCACTGTGTCCACTGTGCTGTTCTCCTGAGGTTCCTACTGTTTTTGTTTCAACACTATGCAGAATAAAGTCTTAAAGGAACAGTCCTCTCAAAATCATGTTTTACAGACGTCCAATATGGATGACAACCACTGTGATATAAATATGTATTTCATTTCAGATTTGTCATTACATTTTGATGCTGTTTTTTTTTTTAATTTATTATTTACAAGTGACCTTTCACTACCGCCCTCAGAGTGGGGCATAGCAAATGGTCAATTATCTTTTATTATTTTCATTTTAGATCATTTTATTTAGTTTTAAATTATTATCGTCATTTATTTTTACATTTCCCTGTATTTTTATTGTATATAGTTGGTTTACTAAGATGTTATGTATCTATGTTTTTACTTTTTCATTATCTTATTTATTTTTTTATAATTTGATTTTCAAATTTGTTTTGTTTATTTTATGTAGTTTAAAACTTCTTTCTGCAGGAGCTGCAGGGACCTCTGTGTTCCACTTCACATAAACTCCTAGATGTTAACTGTTGCCATGGTGACCTGGGATCCGTTAGTCACTGTTGAAGAAGAGGTTGTTTACTGGGTGGTCGTCATGACGACAGAGTCGCATGTTGACACCACTGTGTGGTTGACAGAAAACAGGTGTTCGGAGTGTTTGGCTGATGGATGGTGCAATGTCTTTTAATGGTACTTTTCCGCCCTGAGTTTAGCCTCCTGCATACAAAACCTGTCTCTTTCTCTTGGAGTCAATTCTATAGGTTGTAGATGTTAGGGTTCAGTAATATCTATAATCTAACCGAACTGATTGGTTAAGCATGTTTGGTATACACAGTAGACCCCGCCTGGAAGGTTTAGCACGGGGAAAAAAACTTGCTATCATTGGTGCTGCATCAACACTGCAAGCTTGCATGCTCATAATGACAATCATAAACAAGTCATAAACCAAAATTTTGTAAATTAAGTAAGCAAGTATTATTGAACGAAAGTTTGAAGTAAGTATTGAACAAATTCAAAGTTTGACCTGATTATGGTGCTAGATGAAAAGTTAACGGATCACACCAACATCATTAGGATTCATCCTTTTGGGAACATGAATGTCTTTACAAAATTTCATGGCAAAACATTCAGTAGTTTTTGAAATATTTCTGTCTGGACCAAAGCAGTGGGCCAACAGACAGACTAACATTGCTATCTACGGAGCCACGCCACTAAAAGTAGGTCATGCCAAGGCTTATCAACTGTGAAAAGTGAGCAACTGCCCCGGGGCCCCAGAACTCTAGAGGCCCCAAAAGCCCTCGATTTACTGTGTGTCAGATACATTTTGGTAATTTGATTACTTGAATTTTTACCACTTTGTTGTACTTTACCACTAAAGTACAACATCATTACTTAACCCCTTTGTCAAAATCTTGTTCTAATATTATTTGAATTCATACTGTGCTCACATAATGCATTTTCCTGAACACAGTTGTGTTTCTTCAAATTATCACAAACTAACTGACATACAGAAAACCTGAGACAGGTAGTATTCCAGTTTCTGTGTTTCTGTAGAGAATATTATGAAGCTGCCATCTATAGTATACTCTGTGCTCTATACTTGATGGAAACTTTGGGGTAACATAGCCTCAACAACAACCTGACCCAGAGCCCCTAAACAGGTTAATCATGCAATGGGCAGCGATCTTAAATTTGAGGACCAGAAATGTACGTATTCAAATCTGCAGTTCTTCTCTTTGAATGGAGCAGATACTCGCTATGAGCCAAACTGAATGTGAAGCAGTGTTATTGCCATAAGTGAGAACAAACACATAAAAAATTATTTGTACAATCCAAAATTACAAATTTGACTCCAAGGGCTTTACAATATATACAGCATATTACACTAGAGCTACAACAATTAGTCGATTAATTGATTAGTTGATCAACAGAAAATGAATCTACAACTATTTTGATAATCGAAGAATCGTTTTAGTCCACAGCCTGATATAGTTTATTCCTCTGTGCCGGAGAGCTCCACTGTTGTCCAAAAACTATTAAAAACACATCAACGAGCCACACTGTTGCACTGGGTGACATGTTCCTTCATTACCATGAACACACACATTGTAGTTTATTTTGACTGAATCCCACACTCAGCACACCAAATGTGGATTAATCAAACACTGAAAATAGTTTCCGACAAATACACTATTTCCTCCTGTCTGAGTAATGTTTGTTATAAACTGCAGTGCCTGGCTGTTTTAGGAAATTACTGAGCCTTTTTTTAAAAATGAGACTATATATTTGTGAACCATTTTTAAAGATTTATGTCTTCAGTAGGAACCAACGTGCTTGGTGCCACAGAAACGGTAGGGAAGTCAGAAAGTATCAAGAGACGGACTAACACATTGTTGGTTTTGGTCTTTTTGTGAAAATTATTGATAATAAGAAAAATACAGAATAACAATTTTACTTTAATTGAAATAAATAGATAATTGGTTAAAAGGCTTGATTCAGCCCTGCAGAGTTTTCAAATTTATTGTCATCAGAGCGCATTTACAGCAGCCAGACAAAAACTCCAGCAGCTCCAGTATAATGAAACTTTAAAAATGTCTTTTCTTTCATTTATTAATTTTTATAAGATGTGAACAGAAGTTAAGCTGCTGTGAAATAATGACACAGTGGTTTAAATCAGTAGTAGTTTGTCTGGAAACCACATCAGACAGACTGGTTGTTCCAGGATTTACTGATCAAATATCCTATCTGGTTATTGATCGGGCATTTTGGTGACACATACACACACACACACACACTCTCCCTGTGGTTGTACAGGGACAGTAGATGGAGAAGGAGTGTTGAGCATTGATTTGATGAGGGTAATGGAAAGAATGCATGACTCTACTTAACCCGGATCTCACACACACACACACACACACACATACACACTCATACTGTAATGTGTAAACATCCTCTCAGTGGAGGAGGACCAGAGGCTCAGAGCTGTAAGTTCAGATCCCTCCTGAATCTGTTATGAATAGAAACCTCAGAGAATTCCTCCTCAGAGTTTCTCCTCTGAGGTGTAAAAGTTATGGAGAAGTTTTGATCGAGGCTGATGAAAATATTTTTACAATAACGGATGACAATGTTGGACCTGCTGGAGCCACTTCTTACTCTTCATCTGTTCTGATCTTATTTCCAGCGGTGTAGATGAAGCACCAGATTAAGTTGAAAATCAGCTACCAGTTAGCAACTTTGGGCTAGTGCTGGCAGTCTGGTTCGAGGTCTTGGCTCAAGGCGAATGTGGATCATTAGCTGGTGGCTAACAGGGACAGGGAGCTGGCTGTCCCCTGCTGTGAGGCTGTATTGGAAATGCATTTCATCACGGCACAGCTTGGCACAGCACAGCTAAAGTGGACCGACCCAGGCCCATGGAAAAATCCTATTAGTTCAGGTTAACTCGTCTTAGCTCATGCTAACAGCAGTCTAATGGCTAATGGAGCAGTTGGCCCTGTGGTAACAGGCTTCTTAGCAAAGGGCTAACTGGGGTTTCAGCTCAGGTAAAGATAAAGTAATTTTACCTACAAAAAAAACAAAAAATAAATAGATTAATAAACAGATTTTTCAAAAAACAGTGAACAATGTGACTGACCAACTCTCTCCTCCTCATGGTGACATCAGAAAACACTATAAACAGCAAACTGCTGGGCTGTAAACAAACCTGAAAGCTCCACAGTAAGTGAGAGAAACACTCTGTAGGCCTGTCTGTGTCTGAACAGACTTTCAGTGACCTGAACATTACTCTAAAGGGCATTTCAAACATTTCAGCCCCTTTTAGGTGCATTTGATTTACAGAGACAGAGGAGAGAACACAGAAAATCAAACACCCTTCTGTGTTTATTTAAACTGCACAATTTCCTCTCTGTCTGTCTGTGGTTCAGGGTTAAACCCTCGGTACTGTAACTCTGCCTCTTAATTCACACACACTTACACACTCTGACACTGCCAAGAGCTACAGGAATGTAAACTGATGACACTCTGCCAGCTGGAAGTGTGTGCGAGAGACTCTGGCTCCCACTGCCGGCTGGATGCTATCAGCTTCACATGTAGGAATAACACTACACTTGAAATTAATATTAAGCACTCCTAAGTTATATGGGGCACCACTCTTCGCTTTGAAGAGAAAAATTAAATGAATCAGTCTTATATCTGAAAGTCGTAAATATGGTATACAGGGACCTCCATCTCTGTCGTAAAGGAGTACACAAATACAATGACTTGAAATCAACATATTTATTGAACTATCAAGGGATAGGGATGAATGGGAACACTAAGCATATATACATATATACAACCATAACAAATGAATGAATGAATGAAGGTATGACTGAATGGGTAAATTAAATTAAATTAAGAGAGAGAAAAGAAAACACAGAAAGCAGGCAAGCAAGCAAAAGAAGCCAAGCAAGACAAAGAGTTGTAAACTTTTATAGTCTAGGAGACGTGTTTTGGAAGAAATAGGATCCTAGGTGCTCTTCTGAGTGAATGCCTTGATTACTAATAGGCTATTTGAAGATTATATCTGCTTGCAAATTGAATACTCACCCACTTTCTGTTGTCAATGCCATCAACACATCATGACACACTTAGATCTTGTAATATTGATTAACCAAATAAAATACAGAATAAAATCAATAAACCTTAATTTTTCTAATCTTAAATCTATTAAGAAAGCACTATCCTATCCATTGCTAAATAATACACTTACACTGGTCAATATCACTTAAATCACATGCAATAATACTACATGTGTGACTTATAATTAACACATTTTGAAGCAGAATTTAAATTTCCATAATATCAAACTAATTAATAGTTCTAAAACACAGTAAAAGTAAACATTGGTTAGGTAAGTCCAGAAACATATTTTTACACATTTTTAGTGGAATTTCTTACCAATTCAGACATTAATTGTGCATAAAAGAAAAAGAGAGGAGGAGAGGGAGCAACTCAAAGGAATGTGGCTTATGTCAAATTTATGATTTAAGAGAAGGAAGTGAATTGGGAATAGTTCATCCAGGTTGTCTGTGGGGTCAGGGAGAAGGCTTAGTGTAGTCTGCTTGTTTCTAAAAAGAAAAAGAAAGTCAGTAATTCCAACTGTCCATTTTCCTCCTATGGCTAGTGGAGGAAGGCACAGGTTTTTATTCCTGTTCATGTCTTCTTGATATCCTTATGCCTTGAGGTCAGAGGTCATTGGGTCCGTACACAGACAGACTGTTAGGCCAAAAGGAATTATAATGTTTTTGAAGGAATTAAACTTTTCTTCTGTTCCTTGTTTATTATCCTATACAAAATACAAACATTACAATAGTTATAAAACATAAAAGGACACTTCAGAAATATACATATTATTGACAAATTAATAAAGAAAATAATAATAAGCAGATAACTAAAAATGAACAAAATAGTAAAAAATCACCTCATGGGTTTTATAATAACATCACAAAAAACAATTAAGGGAAAAATGCGTATTTTTGCACATCACTTTATCCAAAGTTCAGGTAGTTTTGGGAGCTTTCCTACTTGGATATACACTTTTTAACATGTTGGTCAGAAATGTGCTCTGATACGCCTGTGACCACACCTACTGTGATGTCACTCTGTACATGAATTTTCAATTTGACTAAAGACAAATTTGATTAATGACCTGTTCCAGTGGCTATTTTTTTAAAGTGTCCACACCTTTTAAACAAATCAATATATATTATGTTTATTATTTTATTTTTAGTTGTGAATCACTCCTTTGCCTCTACATCATTATTATTTTCATTATAGTTATAGGGCTGCAACTGGGTTTCCCGAAGCCCAAGATGCAACCTTAAATGTCTTGTTTTGTCCCGACCAACAGTCCACAACCCAAAGATATTCAGTTTACTGTCATAAAAGACTAAAGAAAACAGAAAATATTCACATTCCAGAAGCTGGAAAGAGAGAATTTTTGCATTTTTTCTTAAAAAATTACTCAAAACGATTAATTTATTATCAAAAGTGATTAATTGTTGCAGCTCATAGTTGTCATATTGTTAACTGCAGGGCTGCAACTAATGATTATTTTCATTATCAATTATTTTCTTGATTGATCACTTACTACTTTTGGTGTAAAAAATGTCATAAAATGGTGAAAAATGTCGATCACTATTTCCCAAACTCCAAGATAATGTTCTCAAATGTTTTCTTTCATTCCGACCAACAGTTCATAATTCAAAGATATTCAGTTTGCTATCATAGAAACTAGAACATTCATTCAGAATTGGAATCAGAGAATTTGGACATTTATTTCTTAAAGATGATTCCAAGTGATTAATCAATTATCAAAATAGTCGTTGATTAATTTAATAGTTGGCAACTAATCGATTAAAAGACTAATCGTTGCAGCTCTAGTTACCTGTCTAGACTGTATTTAAAACTTGCTTTTCAAAAGTCAAGTTAAATGCAGAAAATTACAGCCTAAAAAAAGAGATGTAGAGGTGTAGTGGGGCTTGGATATTGCAAATTTGAAGCAAAGTGAGCAAAAATCTACAAAATGCGTCTGATTTTAGGTCTTTTTTTCTATTTTGTTTTAGAGGGGCCTGTTAAATTAACTGAAACTAAGATCTCATTTCAACAGTGGAGCAGTTCAGAAGCCAAGTCAGACTCATCATTTAAAGAAATGAAGTATAAAGTAGGATAACATATCATTTTACCAACATATCTGAAATATAATATTCATAACTATGTTTTTAATTAGTGTATAATCACCTGAAAATAAGAATCGCTGTGTACATAGGGAGCAGGTTCCACTTCCACAGAGCCCGCCATATTGCACTGCCATGTTTCTACACTGGACCTTTAATACCTTTAAGTACATTTTGCTGCTAATACTTATGTACTTTTACTTAAGTAGGATTTTTCATGCATGACTTTTACTTTAATGTAAGTACTTTAATGGAGTAGCTATTTATACATTTCTGTATTGGTACTTTTACCTAAGTGAAGGATCTGAATACTGAATACTACTACTCCAAATGTCAATCTCTGTTTTCTGATCCACACAGGCTCAGACCAGACCGGCAGACCCTCAGCCTGATGTTTTAAAGACTATTTATGAATAAATATTGATTCTGTGTGAACAACTTGAGGAACAAAAGGACCCTGCCACAGGTAGACATGGCTGGCTGGCTGGCTGGCTGCCTGCCTGCCTGCCTGCCTGGGGCGGGCGGGGGGAGGGGGATGCGGAGTGACATACCATCATACCATCATCAGCTGCAGGGATCCTCAGAGCAACTGCTTATTCCAGCTGACCTGAGAAGTATTTACCTTCAGGAGACACAAACTGCTTAAAAATGCCTGACAGACAGCAGCTCCAGACGTGTTAACACTGGTCTTAAAGAAAGAGTCAGAAATATTTTGTTCTCTGTCAGAGTCAGATCAGTTTCAAACCTGGCAACCCCACCATAAGGACAGGACTTCATAGTGACGCTGCAGAACTGCCGAAATCACACAGTGCCTCCTTTTTTTTTTAACGTTTTCCTACAGCTGTTTAATTAACTACATGAATAAATTGTTCAGCAAATCCTCCTCAGTGTGCAGTCTAATCAGTTCCGATTCTAGCCATTTTTGTGACCTTGGCGAGATTAAAAATGTGAATACCTGCCTCTTTACATCTCCTGACGGTATCAAACGGTATCCCACCCCCCACTTTCAGTGCGCACAGTACAGGTGCAGGGCAGATGAAATATTGTGAGGAACAGAGGGGCAAAGTGTATCTCTTCTATTATTTCTTTATTTGTTCATTTGTTACCTCAGTGAAGAAAATGGGGAAGGGTGCACACCGAATTTCCTTTGAGGACGACCAGTGCCCAACAGACAAGATGGTGCCTTAGGCCGGCCCTGGAGCCGGCCCTGACTCTAATGTTCAATTTGTAGATGTTCCTGTTACATTTGTACTTGGTTGCAGAGCGCAGCTCCGTTATCCATTGCAGATGGGGCGTGGTCAACATGCTTGATGTTTGTAGTCTGTAGTTTTGTCAAGTTACCAGAGAAAAACACCAGTTATGTCCTTCAGAATAAATGCTTTCAAATATGAATGAACTGTTTAGATGGAGGTCCAGTCCAATGAGAGCGTGCAACCAAGATATCCTAATAAAAGTAATTCTGAGTACAAACAGACCCTAAAGCATATCAAGGTGTAATTAAAGCAATTAAAACAAAGGCAAAATCTGTAATAAGAAAGTCTGTAATCTCTCAGATTCAAGTACAGTCTGCAGAAATGACTCAATACTCATCAGGATTCATCTAATTAAATGGAGCAAAACATGTATTCTGCTATTCTGTGCACAATTTCCTTGAAATTTTACTTAAATTAACTTATGTTGTTCTTTGATTTTACTTAAGTGTTAGGTGTAAAAGAGTTAAAGCTTGGTGCACTCAAAAGGTTGACAGTGCAGTGAACAAGGTGAAGGTTTGATTTTATATTTCATGTAACAGGCCAAAATATGGCCTGTTACATGAAATATAAGTCAAAATTTTCCCCTTTGCAAAGATCCTTAAATACTTCAGCTTTCATCCTCCTCCAGCTCTTGTGTTTTATCTTCAAACTAATGTCACTCTAAACTTAAACCCAAGAAACCTACATTTTAAAGAGGAAAATATATTCTTTCATCCATGGGTAGGGTGTGGCATTGAAAAATGCAATTCAAGGCAGGTTAAGAATATATCAAACATGAGCAAATATGGACTACATAATACATTATAAAAATACACCATATACCCAGACACTTGCTCGATACGTATTCATGTATCTTGCATAGCTCATATTAAGTTTTTAACCATCCCGAGTGCCTCAATTGGATTTTTTATGCCACGCTGTTGATGGAAGCAGAGTTTTTCCTCTTTTTGTTCCCAGGTTTCCAAAGATTTTAAATATGTCAGGTTGAATTTTTGGGAAATTTGGTAAAACATTATGCAGCAGATATGTGGAATATTTTCATCTGATGGAAAGGTGCAGCAAAAAAGAAAATAAAACGAGTCTTGATTGAATATTTCCCTCAGTGGATACATCATAGAGCTTCAATGAAGAGCTTTGGAGAGGGAAAAGGGGTTGTGGAGAAGGAGAAAAAGACAGCAGGGAATGAAAGGAGGTAAGAAAGAAAAAAAGGAGGGAGGAGAAGCTATGAGGAGGGAGGAGAACAAAGAAAAGGGTAGGGACTAAAATTTTAGTCGAAGGCAGAGAGAGGAAAGGAAAGAAGTGGTGACAAAATGGAGAAGAGTAAGTTTGAGATGATTAAATTTTCTACTTGTGTAGTGTGAGTGCAATTCATTCTGTTTTCATTTTCCATTCATATTCTATGTTTCTATGCTTGTGACATTTGTAGAAACATAGAAGCATCTTTCTGTATAGTTTCTTTCATTGTTTGTAATTTGTGACACTGCAACTTGTACCCCGCACTTTCCTTGTGTTTCACCCTCTTTTTATTCGTTCCCTATTTTTGATCAATATACAGTATTATACAGTATATACAGTATTTATGTCACCAACATCTGGAGGAATGAGTTCATTCTTGTCTCACCTCGCTGTAATCATTCCTCGTGTTCATACTGGCTATTAAAAAATTCCCTTCAAACACGCTTTTAATGTAAGTGATGGGGGCCAAAATCCACAGTGTGTCCACACACAAAAATGCATTTAAAAGTTTATCTGAAGCTTTGACTTGAAGATTTTGGCACTGAAAAGACTGTAACGTTGAAAGATATCTACTTGATTTGACTCATTTGGACGGCTGAAGCTTCATATTAGCTTCAGATAAACTTTTAAATATATTTTTTGAACATCAGGAATGATTATGGCAAGAAAAAACTGTTTCAATGTTCATTCGGGCACCTGACTGTTGTTTTAAGACAGACTTGCAAAATTGTGAACACGTCCTTTAAGGGTGAACGCTGAGAAGGTTTGTGAAGTATAGCTTTATTATGAAGGTTTTACCGGAACTTGTGTGTCTCGTTGCCGTCCTTTGGACATTTGCAGCATGCTGTAGCGTTATTAGTGTGCCGGTAACGGAGAGGTTGCCCTGTCTCAGTAAAGATCGAGTTGATCTCAATCTGATCAAACCGCTGCAGGATGAACAGCGCAGGTAGGATTTAAAACACACGACAGGACACCACATTACACAGGTGACCAAACTGAACATAACACCACCTGCTGCTGCACATCATAAACTTAAGATCATGAGTGATCATACTGCCCCATCTCCGGCACTGCCTTTACATATTCTGTGTTTTTATATGTCTCTGTTACTTCTGTCATGTATTTATGTATTGTATTGAACCGTATTGTAGGCCTATTGTAGTACTTGTTGAAGCATTGTATTGATGACATTAGCTCTCTAATTTGTAATATAACCTGCCCAGAGATTAAAATCTGCTCATTAGCTAACTCAGGCACATTTGCACTGATGTATAAACTGACATGTTGATTATTGTGCACTGTCCCTGGTAAATAAATAAGTAACAGTATACTATAGGCCATAACGTATTTACTATATATAGGCTCTAACTATACGTATGCATAGCCCCACGTACCCTACGTGTGTGTGTGTGTGTGTGTGTGTGTGTGTGTGTGTGTGTGTGTGTGTGTGTGTGTGTGTGTGTGTGTAAACGTGTTTATAGATAGATAAATAGATAGATAGACTGATTGATTGATTGACTGATTGATTGATAAAGTGCCGACTGATTTCCTGCAAAGTGGGAGAAATCAGAGCCCACAGAAAAGTGTCATTTATCCTATTAGCCATTCTCCCAATCAGCAGGTCTACGGTAAATCCGATATGACATGACTGACTAATTGGTGATTCAGTGCTACAGTATGTTTGCCGCAATGTGGGAGAAACAAAGCGCAGCCCACAGAAAGGATCGATTTTTCTAAAAGCCATTCATTGACATAAACGGGTCTTCCCAGTCGTATTTATGGTCAGGTTTCCTCCGCAGTATGGAAAACTATGGAATTTGATTTGAGTAATTTCCAGGTCTGGATAAGTATGGAAAAAAGAAAAGAGAGTATGGAAAAACATTTGTGTTTTCAGACAATTTCCCCTATTCTGTTTTCTAAAATACAAAATTCAGAATTTCCAAAAATAAATTGATCATACAAGCAGAGTGTTTTTCAGGGCGTTTGGAGCAGGCAGCCAGCGCAGCCAAAATGTTAACCACTGTGTGAGAGAGCGAGCTTGATATCATTGAATGCAAGGCAAGAAGTATGGCGTACCACTGAACCATGGATGGATTATAAAAACTGAATACCGGGCCAAAATGGCGCCCTTTCAATCCAATAAGAATTGCTCGGTGTACGCCAAAAAAAGTTTCTAGCTTCCGGGTTTGCTTCCTTCCGCGTTGTGCGGCCCACTGAATATGCGCAGTAGTGTTTCCCCCGCTAGCCCCGCCCACGAGTTCCCGCTCAGCCCATAGAGTTCACTTTGTGATGATGTCACAGACTTTTCTTGGCTCGAGGAAAGTTTTACAAATATGAAACCTCCATGGATCAAAAATTCATAATAGAAAGAGTCATAATTGACATTGTTTGTCAACAGTTTTACAGACATCTCTTTTACAATAGTGGTCTATGGGGAAAATGCTTTTTGGGCTGCAGAGGGATTTTTCGCTGCAATACCGCGAATGACCACTGGGAAAAATTGGCTGCAAGGCTGAGCGGCGGCGCCCTATCCAGCTCTGATAATACATCCATGGACTGAACGCACATTCCCACACATTCCTCTTCGCCTGTACGTTAGCCTGCACAACAGCTCTGCCCCAAGTGTTTTATAACTGTACCAAATACCGGACATCGCAACCAAATTAGTTTGAAAGAAAATGCGGCAATATCTTTGAATTGCATATATATTGTACATAGCATCACAAATAACCAAATATTAAGCTTGTCTAAACATTTATGAGTTGTGCAGTGATGTAGTTATCAGAAGAGTAAACAGATCTTTTCCGCATATGAAACATACCTTTATGGCTGCGTTCATCGCCGTTTCCATGGAGACAGTGGATAAACAAGGCTGCACAGACAGTGAAAATTAAATTATTCAACTTTTTTCACCTCATTTTCAGTTCTTATTTATAAAAGAGACTAAAAAATCATTGAAAATTGAAAAAAATTCAAATTCTTTGAAAATGGAGAGTTTATTGGACCTTCTGACATTAAATTAAATTAAATAATTCTTTGCATATATGAGTTTTGTTTTGTATCATATTTGATACATCCAGATTTTTTTTGCAATTAATTGCTTGTAGCATGTTTTTTTAATCAAACAAAAACGTACAGAACACATTTTTTAACCCCTTAAACTCAAGTAGTTTCAAACTTAGAAAAGAACATTTTTTCCATATGTATGGCAATGTAAAACATATTCTGTAGCTGCTACATTGAAGCTTCATCACACAGCAATGACAAACCCACCAACGGGACCAACAGGGTGAAAGAGGAACCTTTCAGTTAGTTCATTGGTTGTTTCACAACCTCTTTATTTTGCATTGTGGTAGGCGAGAAAACGGTTTCTGTCTTTGTTCAGGCAAAGGTGGACTTCACTTTTCCCACAGTAGACAATAGAGAAGTGATTGCCTGTGCAGTGCTTGCATCTCTGTCAGGTTTCCCATGTAGGGGAATGAGCAATGAGCAAAAGACAATTATTAGCAAGTGAGCCATGGCAACATCCAACTAGTCATCAATCATCGTGATACAGCAAGTTGCATATATAAAAAATATAATATAGGCTATAAATATTTCAAACTTACACTCTAAATACATTTAAACCTTTTAATTAGGTTCCTTAAATAATCAAAAGAGTGTATGTTGCTTTATGGTACGCATAATGCATGAAATGCAATAAAATGACAGTTGACAGATTTACAGATAAATTACCTTGTATATATCTGCTGTATCTAATTTGATACACACATTTTCAACACAATTTTACTATAAAACAAGTTACAAAATATTAAGTAATTATACATTGCATCAATCCAGTAAATATTCCTTTTGAAGTAATAGTAACAATTTAAACCCGTTAAAGTTTTATTTAAATAATTAACATCTAGCTATTAAACCACAAACTTGCAGTCTTTTGACTGTAAACACGAGGAGAGTGGCTCGTGTTCACAGTTCAACGGTCAACGGTCAAATATCAACTGAAGAACTGAAGAACAAACTAAAGGGAGGTACAACATCTGACAGACCGATAAATGCTATCTGTTTCCATCATGGTGTTTTAACCAGGTAAGTGGAAAGTTATAATCGATAATGTTACATGTACCTTGGCTTATTGTAAACTAACATTACCATCAGCTGTTACTTAACCTTGCTAACCTCGTTATCAACGTCACTTAACCTAACGTTAACCTACCGTTAATTCTTAGCTAAGTTACCTAGTTAGCTTGGTGAAAGAACATGTGGTTACAGACATCTAATTTGTCAAACATATAGCATCAAGATATCTAGTTTTTAGCTCTCTCTATTCGGGGGGATATGAAGCCAGCCGGTGGTTTAGCTGGCACAGAAAAGCGAAAGGAAATGAGGAGTGGCAACATTATTGTTTCCATGTTGCCACATGTGTCAGATCTCCTTCTAGCAACACATTTTACTGCATTATACTCTGCTTAAGATTGGATATTATTACTACCATTATCCTATATATAGGAGTTTATTATCAGCTTCATGTAGTTACAGTATCACAGTAGAAGTATACAAGTATTATCAGCTTCATGTAGTTAAAGTAATGCAATGTACTGCAATGTAAAATTTATGCAATGTATCAGTTTCAGTAAAAGTATTACCAGCAAGTATAAAGCAACAGAAACTAACAATAATAATAAGCAGAATAAATCAATTTAAGCGTCGCCTTGTTTTACTGTTTGACTGATTAAACCAACAAGTTTCATTCAATCCTGAACTCTTCCAACACCTCGACATGTTAATGAACCATCACTGCTGCTGTGACTTGACATTCAGTCAAGAAAATGTGACGAGAGACAGAAATGCAGAATAACAAGAAGAGAAAATCAGGCAGGAAAGATTGTTTAACACAAAACTGATTAGAACCAGAAACAGGTTTAATACCAAGTAGGTTTACACATACAAGGGGTTTACCTCAGTGTGCTGCATAAGAATCAAATAATAAAAGGGAAGAAGAAAACACAAGTAGAACAGGAAATGTGTGCAAATGGCTCCAAGGCACAAACTCAACTGAAAGGTAAAAAGAGGTAATGAGAACCTACAGATGTCCAGTTTGTGATGTTGTGAAGTTTCAACTCTCAAAATATTTGCAACACCTACAGCTATTGCGCCATCATCAGCCCGATTTCGGCATTGTCTGCAATATAGAGGGATGCAAGACGCAGCGATACTGATTCTGCCTGCCCTATTCAAGGAGATATCCAAGTTCCTTTACTGTTTAGATGAGGTATGTGTTGAATCTTCTCATTGTCCCTGACATTTTTGTATTGTCAATTACCTATAGCTTGAATTCTATCAGGATGTTCCTTACATGTTTCTTTTCCATAGGAACCAAAGCTCATTCCCGGGGAATCCCCTCCTTGCTGTGAAAGCATCCATAAAGATGGATGGAGCCGCCATCACATGTTGAGAAATGTATGTGCCACAAGCCCTGCAGTGTCTGCTTGAGGTATATTTACTGTTTCATGTGGAGTACCCCAAACAGACGAAAACACACACTGTCATTTATAGAATATTATTTGTTCAAACTAGGAAATGGTAAGAAAATAGTGTCTATTCCAGTGTTCAAAATGTACAATCAGCTTTCACAGTGAATGATGGAATTGAGGTAAATAGTAATTTTCAAGAAAGTGTTTGCTAAGATTAAAAATCTTTAGGCTACTGTTCTTTTGTTTTTGCTGGTTGAATTTAATCCATCTGTAATCCAGCTCTACTATTCACTAACATTGATTGGTCATTTCAAATGTTGAGGATTGCCCAGTGATATTTTAATATTTCAAATCTTAATTGAAATTGTATTTTTATTTTATATGTGGTGCTGATATATTTTAATTACTTTGTGTGCATGGAATGTTTTGTTCACTGTAATATTTTATATTGTGTATAGTATTGTTTTTATATGGTGCAACTACTTTCTGATGATCAATACAGTCAATTTGAAACCACCTCTCGCTTTTCTTTTTCTTCAATCTACAATAGGTTGGTAGTGGGGAAAAAGGCTTACTGTATGTTATTGAAATATTATAGGTTATTGGTTATTTTATTTAAATTAGTAGTAGTAGTTAAATTAACTTCATATCATGGTAATTCTACAGAATTATTAAAAAAAAATATGTGGCCAACTAAGGGCAATAAGGCAATAAAAGGTTTGGGATATTGATTGAAACTTTAAAAGTTTCTATATAGAACTATTTTAAGATAGGATTCTTTTAAATGAACCCTCTGAAATAGTTCAATATAGAACCACTTTGTGTGAATAAGTACGTACAGCTATAATATTCGATTATGCTAAGCTAACCGACGTTATTTGATCATTTAGTCATTTAGTCTAATTGGTTTAATGTGTTTTTTCTGTGACATATAATGTTAAATGTCAGGTCAGATATGTCAATCATATTCCTCATTACCTCTTTTACTCCTACCTATTTCATTCATGCAACAGTTACACCTGGCAGTGAGTAGGTGTAAATATTTAGTAACAACTTATGTCTTCATAAGAGCCAAGAGTGGTGCAAGAGGAATGCATGCAATTTATTGGTGCGTAAATTTCCATGATGACTGCTCCTGTGACTGAGCCCGAATAGCAAACTGTGGTTCCTGAAAACAGAGCAGAGTGAGAGCTCTTTGCCTCTTGCTCATTCATTGCTCTGGTGTCATGTTATCCCACCAACATTTAAACTTGACTTACTGGAACAGCTGCAGGGGCTGTGGGAGGAGCAGGAAGAAGGAATTTCCCATCAGATTCAGTCTTGTTGAATTGAACACAGATGGTTATTTTCTGTAAACTGAGTTTTATAGAAAAGCTGGAAGCTGCTTCTCTTCACTGTTTCACCAATTTTATGATGAAAGTGCACCATGTGAAAAAAATCCTTCTGAAGTGCAAAAAGATCTAACATGAAATATAATGGCAGCCAAACAAACTAAGCTGCTATAAAAGATGTTTTTATTAAATGCAGGTGAATGTTTCCTTCAGTGGGTCACATAGTGGGAGTTATTTTTTATTATTTTTATTATTTTATTATTATTTTATTATTTTTTGTAAACTAACTTAAACAAAACTGGACTGTTTACTTGTTATAATGAAACATGAAACAGGAGTTTTCCATTAAATCTCCCTCCAGTCCCTGTTAAAACATGATTTCCCTTTTTAAGCATTAATGAAGAGATTCATTGTCTTTCACATTTAACAAAATTAATAACCTCTGACCCCCAGACTCTTTTTCTATCACCAACATGAGGTTCACATCTGTGGGTTTTGAGTGAAATGTCTTGATATTGAAAGTATTTTCATGAAATCTGGTTCATATCCACGGTCTTTGTGAACTTTGGTGATCATTCCTTAACTTTTTCTTTGACAATTACCCAGCGACCTGCTGCTGTGTGATCATGTAAACACACACAGCTGAACTCAACTGTCCCAAATTGTTATTCTCATTATTGTTTCTCTTTTTAATAGTCACCCCTCCCTCCAGGGCAACTTTTAACCAATCCCTGCATCAGTCTTTAAGATATTTCCACAAAAAATGTCCAATCAGAA
Organism: Scomberomorus guttatus; assembly: GCA_038419695.1. Classification (NCBI taxonomy): domain Eukaryota; kingdom Metazoa; phylum Chordata; class Actinopteri; order Scombriformes; family Scombridae; genus Scomberomorus; species Scomberomorus guttatus. The sequence goes on from CM076446.1 coordinate 29,045,618, forward strand.
GAATGATTGCTACCAATCAACATATAATCTTTATATAAATATACTGTTCACATGTACATGTAAATGTTGGAGTCCCACTTATGCACTTATGGACTCCCACTCAAAAGATATTTTTACAACATACATGCACATAAAAAGACTGATATATCTCCAAACTATTGGATGGATTGTCATGAAATCTAGTACAGACATTCATGTCCCACTAATCACTCCGTTATGATCTTTCCACTGCAGATAAACCGGAAAACACTGTCTGTCGAGACACAAAGAGGGAAATTTTTTACTAAAATGACTATAACTGTGGAAGATATCCACTTTATTTGACTAACTCAGATGCCTGAAGGAGGAACAGGAGGAACAGGAGGAATGATTACAGCGAGGAAAACCTAATTTAATGTTCATAAGGGCATCTGACTGTTGTTTAAAGAAAAACTTTAAAAATTATGAGCCTATCCTTTAAGTTGTGTTTTCAAAGATATGTACTGAGTGTCAGTGCTCTCCAGGTGGACAAACTATGGAATGGGCACACTGTTTTTACGTGTCCTCTAACTTTGACATTTCTCCACATTTGCTGTTACTAATCAGCTGCCATACTGAAAAGCATGTGAGGAGATTATATCAGCTGATAATATTGGCCTAGCCATCTTATCGCTCAGGGCTCTGGTTTGAACCAGGAAATAAAGATAATAAAGTTGATGATTTTCCATTTTCTGTAGCTTTAAACTCCAAAGTGATAACAGAAAAGCTCTCTGTCTCTGTTGTTGTTTATTCCAGCTGCATACGCCCCTCCCACCGCCCCCATGGCCAACATGTACGGCAACGTGCCCGGCTACGAAGATACTGTGCCAGGAGGAGGTAAGAAAAACTTTTTAAAAAATCAAACCCACAACTTTTCATAGAACATTCGTGTTGTTGACAACTACTGTAAATGTGCTGTTGTTGCTGCAGGAGGTTACCTCCCCCCTCCCATGCCTATCGAGCCTGTAGCCCCGCCCCAACCTGGCCCCACACCTGATGACTGGCGGTAAGCCCTGACATCACCTGGCTGTCTCACTGCTTATCAACCTGTTCACCTGAGACAGGCAGAGCCTGAAACAAGCAGCCAGCGGGATGCTCATGTTGCTCTGTGTCTACTGGATGTGGAAAAGCCGCGTTCAGAGAATATCCTGTCATTAATTCATCTTAATGAATGTCATTAATTCATTCATTCATGTGTGTGTGTGTGTGTGTGTGTTGTAGCATCCCGTCTCTGTCGGAGGACAATGCCCGTGAGGCGTTCAAGAGCTATGCATCATCTCATTGCTGCTACAGTAATGGTCCTGCCGAGGATGGAGTCATCACCAGCATGGAGCCGTACAACACTTATAGGGTGATCCTCTTAACTGTTGATGTTGTTATCACTGATGGATCCTCCAGTCAGCTGATCTGATCCAGATCATTGATTAGTTCCTGTTTTTGTTTTTTTGTTGTTGTTGTTGTTGTTTGTTTTTTAGCTTAACTTTCTCCTTTAACAGACCCTAGAGAGTAACTACATGCTAAAAACATTTTTTTAGTGTTTTTTGGCTACAGTTGAGCACATAATCTGCTGGTGAAAGTTTTTACCTTTAAAATCTGTGATTCTGTGCTACCCAGTGAATGAAACCAGCAGCAGTTTGGCTTTGTGTCTTTATTTGTTGTGTAGATACTGCAAGTCCACAGATAGACCTAAAATTCTCATATAATTTAAATAATGGCTGAGACTCAAATAATAGCCCGGGGCTTGGCCAGCACAAACAGATAGAGATCGTGTAGAGAAAATATGGATGGGGGTTGCATACTACAAAACAGCTCACATGGAAAATTTTGTATAATGCACATTACAGCAAAGCACTAATTCCATCAGTACAACAACAGTCATGTTATACTCACCACTTAACAGAAATAATGTTTTCATACTATAATTAACTCCACTAGTTTCCTCTTTGCTGAACTCCTCTTCGATGTTAAGCTGCCATCAGTAAAACTCAATACTTCCTGATGTTTTTTCATAGTATAAGACTACGTGAAAAAAGGAAATCTGCAAGACTTTTTATGTGAAAATTCTGGAGGTGTCGTTTCATTCATGTTAGCTTTACATCGTTTGGGGAAAAAGGCAAAGTTGAACACCTGACATAACTCTTGCTGTCCTGGTGGAATTAGTGCTGTGGACAGCAGGTCAACATGGACAAAGATTTTAGTGTGCACTAACTGGGGAACATTGCTGTTCCTTAATGAAACCAAAAGTGTGTGGTGTGTTTCCTCTTTAACATTGTAAGCTCAGATTAACATGCGGCCTTTAGCACCTGTGTGGTAGCTTACAAATTTAGCAGCATTTTTAGCCGCAGAGTTGGCAGCTTGCGCTCCATAGATGCCTCGTAAATTACACTCTATTTTTAAATACAGCAAATTGCACTCAAATGCAGTAAATGTTTTGATTACAATATATTTTTATTATGTTATTTTAAAAGTTATTAAAGCTTTTGATAGTTACATAAAAATAAACCTTACTGTGTAAATAAATGGAAAACAATTATTCATTTTGAGGTTTTCAGATGATCCCAGCTGTCAATTAGGGGGGTCACAGACCCCTGGGACCCCCAGTACTGTACATTGGTTGTACAGCTTGATCCTTCAGAGGAATCCACCCGAGCTGACATCAAGTGTGCCATCACTTCAGACAGTTTCACACCCATTTATAAACACTTTAATTCATGTGACTCTGATGACTCTCACATGACATCATGTGATGAATGCTATTAAGCTGTGTGCATCTGTGTGTATCTCTTGTTCAAGTACGTGTGTGTGTGTTCTGTAGTACCGACTGGAGACGTTCACTGAGTCCAGGTCAACTGAGTGGGCTGACAAACCTCATGAAGGTACACACACGCACGCACACACACACACACACACACACACACACACACACACATTTGAACTTCCATACATGTGAGGACCCTCATTGATATGTGAGTGATTGACATGATGTAAAATGTCTCTGTTGTGTGATTGACAGGTGAGCCGGCTGACTTCTACACTGAGACCGCCCCCCGGCCCTGGGAGGTTCCGGTCACGTCTCCTAACCTCTTCACCAATCACGAAGAGGAGATCCGCGTGCCCTACACCTCCTCCATCAAGGTAATTGTTTAACAGGAGCTGTGTGTGTGCAGTCAGTTTGGTTTGGCTTGTTTCACCTGTCAGATAACTGAAGCATCAGTACTGTTGCTATGGTTACCTGCACTTTAATTTACCTTGAGCACTGATTTCAAACTGTTGACCTGAGCTGTATTTCATTTTACAGACACCTGACCACCAATCAGAGAGCGGGATAGTCTCATGCCATGGTAAATTTAGGCTGAATATTCAGGGAGTGTTTGAGGAAGTTGGAGAGGTCCTTAAGAAAGTTCTGCTGAACCTTGAGGAGGTCTGGGGGTTGATTCAGGAGGTTTTACGGGCCTTTGAAGAGGTCTCAAGGGTCTTTGAGGATTTCCTAAAGTTCTTGAAGATGATTTATGTACCTCTGAAAACATTTGAGGGGTCATTGGTTCAAGTTTCAAGGGTATCCTGGCATCCTTGAGAAGGTTCAAATGGTCCTTGAGGAGGTTACATAGGGCCTTGGGAGGCTTACAGTGTTCCTGGAAGAAGTCCAGAAGATTTTACAGTCCTTGAAAAGGTTCCTGGGGTCTTGGAAAAGATTGAGAAGGATCTACGGGGCCTTGAAGAGCTTCAATTGGTGCTTCAGGAGGTTCTCTGAGTCCTTGAGGGTGTTCAGGGCTCCTGGAAGATGTCACAGTGGTCCTTGAGGACGTTCCATGGGGCTTTAAAGGTTTCCGAGGGGGTAGGAGGTCTCTAAGATCCTTGAAAAGGTCCAAATTGTCCTTGAGGTTTTTCCAGAAGTCTTTGAAGATATTGTAGAAGTCCTTGAATAGGTTCCTAAGATCCTGGAGGGGGTTGAGGGGATTACACCTTGAGAGGTCCTTGAGGAGGTTCAAATAGTCCTTGAGGAGGATCCCCAGGGCCTTGAAGAGCTTCCAGTGGTCCTTGAGGAGTTCCTGAAGTTCATGAAGCTGTTTTACAAGTTATTGAAGAAATGTCAGGTGTCCTGTAAGGGTTTCCTGGGGACCTTGAGAAGGTTCAAATGGTACTTGAGGAGTTCCCATAGGGCCTTGGAAAGCTTCCAGTGTTTTTAAAAGAAGTCCAGATGTCAAGATGTTAGTTCTTGAACAGTTTCCTGTGGCTTAGAAAATATTGAGGAGGGTGCTGGCTTGGCGTGACTCAGCATGTCCATTACAACACTTGTCTTGAGTCGAAAAGCAGTGGGCTGTATATATCATGGCAGTGACTAGTGATTAAAAATATGAAACAGCAGCAGCAGGAAATGTTTTCATCTGCAATAACTTAACATTCCTCCAATACAGCTGAAAATGATCAGGAAACAGTGAAGTAAAGCAGATATCTGAAAGTACAAATAGGGACGCAGGAGAGAAACTAAACTTCAAATCGCAGACATTCAGTCAGCTACAAACGTACTGAGAGCTGAACACACAGAGACTTTGAAAAACCTCCTTCTCTCTGGTCTCCACAGACATTAGCTGAGTCTCGCAACACAGCTTGATTGAGGGGGAGAAGCAGGAGAAGGGGGGTCGTCACACGTTGTTCCTGAGGTCCTGTAGGGGGTTGAGAGGATAATGCCTTGGGATCTCCTTGAGAATGTGAAAATGGTGCTTGATGGCCGTCGGGCCTTAAAGGGGTCCTTGAGGGGATTTCACAGGCCCTGGAACTTCAAGAAGTTCCTGAGATTAAGGTACCAGAGGTTCTTGAAGAGGTTCCAGGGGCCCTGCAAGAGCCTTTTGAGATCTTTGGAGGTCCCAGGATCCTTTGAGTTCCTTGAAGAGCTTCCCTTGTGTCCTTGAGGAGGTTACTGGAGTTACCCTGAGAAGATTCTAGATGTTTTTCTAGACGTTTCAGGGGTCCTGAGTGAGCTGGCTGTTAACATAGTGTGTAGCATCAGTACTGTTGCTATGGTTACCTGCAGTTTAATTAACCTTGAGCTCTGATTTTAGCACAGAGGTGAAACTGCTGACCTGAATGGTGTTTGATTTTAACAGGCACCTGACAGCCAATCAGAGATCAGAACTCTGGTGTGGAGCATTCTGTCAGCTTCAGTGTGTCAGTGTGACTCCAACAGACCGTTAAGTTATTTTTAACATGTGTGTTTGTGTGTGTGTGTGTGTAGGACTGCCACAGCTGCCATGCCACAGGGACGATGCCGTGTAACAAGTGTGATGGAAATGGATATGTAAGAAGACAATCAATCAATAATATAGAAAAATAATGACATCATTTCTGACATTAAAGACAGAAAAAGTTGGGTAATTAAAATAAATAAATTAGTAGGTTAATGAACAGAAAATTTAATGTGGATTTACAATGAAACAATGACTCCATGTTAATATTCGTGTATGTGTGTGTGTGTGTGTAGGAACAATGCTGGGTGTGTAACGGCACTGGGACGAGGAATGATGAGAACTGCACTCGATGTAATTCTACAGGCAAAGAGAGGTACTGCAGGGAGGGCGGGGAGTCCAGGTTGACCAGGGCAGTGATTTGGGCACTGTCTAATAGAAAAGGCCTAGAATTCCCTTTCTACATATTTTACCAGTTAACTACAGGGCCAGGTACTGCTTTGAAGCCCTGCCGCAGTGATGCATTCAAGGACTGAGACTGAAAAGTGTCACATTGATGAGCAAACCCAGTAAACAAATGATCTGTAAAGATGGACGCTGTGAAAATAATTTGGTGACGTTGATCGTCTAAACTGTTTAGCAGGTGAGTCTGAAATGTCAGATATCAGATTGTCCCTGAACACACCAGCATAGAGAGTTTCTCCTCTCAACTGCATCACAACATGGTGATAACATAATTTCAAGGGTGTAGGTTTGGTTTCAGAGGTGTGGGGGGAAAAAAGTGCTATTTTTGCTTTTATATAAATTTATATCATCTACCAAAAAACATATTATGATGAAATGGATTATCATGTTTTCCATAATAATGGTATACCAAAACATGCTATGTAAACTCCAGCTTTATTAATGGACTAATTGTATAGTAACTTATATCTTCATTAGAGACCTGACACTTAATAAAGAATATCATAATGTTAAATAAAACATATTCCAATGTTTCCAACATCAACAAAGAATCTTTAAACTAAATAATTAATGTTTTATTTCCATCTTTAATACAAAGAGCACTGCCCTTTACTGCATTATCTTGAACTGGTGCTTAATTCTTTTGTCTTTCAGAATAATTATTTGCAAATTAAATACAGATGAGGTGCTGAGTAGGGTTTGCAGACTTCCTCTCAGGCTGCATACAGTCCCACCCCTCCTCCAAATAGATAGTCTAGCCTGTATGTTGCCTGAGAAACAAAAACCAGGGCGTAAAAGTCTGTAAATAACTCACTGCTGCTATTGAAGCTTAATTGCTGTGAGTGCAGTGTAATAGTGTAGGCAGCTGGCCAGTCAGAAGACACAGTTTAGACAAATTTTAGTGACTGAATCCAACTGAAACTTTTCGGGAGGGACAAAAGTATGATTCTGAAAGGTGAGCAGAACATGTTAATGAGTTAGAACATGAAGAAGAGCAGCAAAGAGAACAACCTTAACAGTCCAGTCAGTACACTAAAGCATGTGAAGCATGTGTGTTACATGTCTGAGTCTCACTGTGTGTGTGTGTGTGTGTGTGTGTGTGTGTGTGTGTGTGTGTGTGTGTGTGTGTGTGTGTAGGTGTACAGAGTGTGATTCTCTAGGGAGGAAGGACTGTGAAACCTGTAAAGGAAAACGACAACTGCTGACCTATATTAAGCTCAAAGTGGAGTGGTGAGTACTGATACTACAACTGTTCCATGGGCCCTTAAATCCACTGGTGTGGCGTGACTTTTCCACTAGGTGGGGCTATGGCCCTAGGCAGCTCTGTGTATTTTGCCAGCCAGCTGCCGGCGGCTAGCAGCTAGACTAGCGATTTCTAAAAGTATCTTTTGGTGGCCACTTAGCAACTGCTTGCACTTTACAATTATCACGACAATACCACAAAGATCCTCGTACAGTTTGCCTGCCTGCAGCGAGTAAATGTTATCTAATAAGGAAGCAGCAATTGGGCAGAAAATCGTCCAATCTGGCAACATTTAGAGATCCAGATCCACTTATTTTCGGCATGTGGTGTCAACCAATCAGGGGCCACCAGGAAAAGCCAAACATATTACACACATATCACCATCGGGAAGAGAAAAGTACGTCCTTCAGCACACAGACAAAGATTGTAGGCAGCACTTTTTCAGTAGTCATCGCACATTTCTGTAAATATGTATGATTTATGTAAGTAACTGAAATTTATACACACACACACAATACAACAATAACAAAAAAATTTCATCAAAATATGTATTTCACAATTGGAATTGCAGGAGGGGCAGCGCTCCCCTGCGCCCTTAATAGACCACAGGCCCCTGCTTAAATCTGCTCCAGAAGCTCTTGAATAGGTTCCTTGAAAAGGTTCTTGCGGTTCAAATAGTACTTGAGAAGTTTCAGTGGGCCTTAAAGAGCTTTGGGTGTTTGAGCCACTGTGTGTAGGATTTGAACATTCCTGACTTTGGCGCGCCCTCATCATGTGCGTCTCCTAAAAAATATAATTGCACGTTGGTGCTAGGATGGGGTCTAAAATACCGCAGGGGAACCTCAAGAACTGTGATCGGCTGTTTATGGTTTTTTCCTACAAGTTTGTAATGCTGGCAGAGATTGTTCAGAGTGAATACAACATGAAGCCTGTTGAATAAAGGCTGTTATATTCTCCTTTTCAGTAACTAAAAACACACTAGCAAACACACTGCAAACCTTCAGCTCACTGTGATCCCCGCTCTCTTTACAAAATGAAGACTACGGTAACTGTGGGGAACATGGTGAAAGCACGATACGGCCCAGTCACATACAATACACCTGTTTTGTGTTGTGGTTGTGATATAAACAGGTGAAATCAAAACCTTCCAGGACTCCTGTTGACCTTTTACATCAACCATAAGTCCAACCTGAGACTGAAGGGCTGAAAGGAGCAAAACTCAACAAGTTTTCAGCTGGAGTCTCTCATTTTTATGAAAACAAAAACTTATGACATCAAAATAATGCGAAAGATTATATAATAATATATATATAATGTGTATATATATATATATAATAATGTAAAATTCTACACATAATGCAGTCTCATTTTAAATGAAATGGGTAGGCAGTGTTGTTGTGAATGACACTTTGGCACCCTCTGGTGGCATAAATATAAAACTGCATGATGTGAATTTAGGCTGCTAAAAACACGTGCAGCTAGAATTCAATCATATGTGTGTGTACTGTGTGTGTGTGTGTGTGTGTGTGTGTGTGTGTGTGTAGGACTAACAATGTGGAGGACCACGTGGTGGAGCAGAACTCTGGTCTAAAGGTTGATGACCTTCATTCAGTGAGCGGGAAGGAGCTGTTCAAGAACAACCAGTATCTGGTATAGAAACACATACACGCACACACACACACACACACACACGCACAGTAAGTAGGTAGACTACAGCAGACAGGCAGAGCAGAGTCGAAGTGTCCTTGAAGAAAATACTGAACCCCAAATTGTTCCTGATGGTCTTATATATAATATATATATATATATATATATATATATATATATATATATATATATAAAATATATAATAGCTTGTTGCCATCAGCGTGTGATTATGTCCATGAATGGGTGAATAAGAAGCTGTAAAGTGCTCATTTTGTTATCAGTGTAATTACTAGATGAAAACAGTCACCTCACACATTAAATATCTTTGCTGTGTGATGTAGCACCACTGTTCAGTTTCCCTGAAGCTGAATATGCTTAATTTTAAAAGTCATTAAAGTAATATAATAATTTCTTCTGACTTTAGTGGAGGCACTCCTTATTTCATTCGAGGTGGGTCGCTTCCATTATAATATGCTGCAAGAAACATTTACTCTCCTCCCTCATTATGTTGCTTAAATAAAAACTAAAACACTCCTCCATGTTGTATATTGTACGCAATGAGCACACTGTGCAATTGTTGTATTTTGTACAGGATGTGGAAATTTAATTATGTACATCATTAACAAAAAATACAGCATATTATGACAGTAAATTACTAAAATATAACATGCAGGGAGCTCACCTCACACAGGTGTAGTGGAGCTAAAAATGTGAAGTTTGTTCTTTGGATTGGCTCTAGATGAAACGTCATGGGGTCATCAAAGGATGTTGCTGATGTCTGTTTTATTGTCCTCTCAGCTCTACCCACTGGTCGGGTTCCCAAACCCGGCCATCTCTGAGGCTTCAGAGCGTCTGGTCAGAGAGCACCAAAGCAAGTACGCCCAGACTTCCAGGATCCTGCAGCAGGTAGGACAGCAGACAGCTCCATAACAGCCTTGACAGATTTAGGAAAAATTTAAAGCTCTAAAATAGTTGTCAGTTGAAGTGTAATCTTAAATTTCAGTTTAAATCCTGTAGAAAGCTGAGTTGATAGTTTGTATGTATATGTTGAAAGTAGTTGAATGAACAGTTGAAAAATGAAGTGTCAGCTGTAAGAGTAAGACATGAAAGCAGCTGAAGTGTCAGAAGTCGAACAATTAGAACAATTACAATTTCAGCTGAAGCGCCAGAGAAAGTTGAAGCGTGTCCACTGTAAATGGTTAAAGCGACAGCAGTTGAAATGTCAGTTGAGGCTGAGCTTTAAGAGGTGATGGTAGATGTATTTTTGAACTTTGGACAGAGCCAGGCTAGCAGTTTCCCCATGCTTCTAGTCTTTATGCTAAGCTAAGCTAACCACATCCTGACTCCAGCTCTGTACTGAACACACAGACATGAGATTGATACATTGATATCCATCTAAACTCAGATAGAAAGTGAATAAATGTATTTCCCAAAATATTGTTTCTGTTAACCTTTTCTCACTCTCTCTTTCAGAGGCAGACAGTCGAGTTGATCCCCATCACTAAGGTGAACTATAAGTGGAAAGGCAACTCCCACGTCTACTTTGTCTACGGCAACGAGCGCCAAGTCAGTGCCGACGATTACCCGGCGACCTGCTGCTGTGTCATCATGTAAAGACACGCAGCTGAACTCAACTGTCCCAAACTGTTATTCTCATTATTGAATTATTACTCAGTCCCACTTATGCAGTAAAAAATACATTTACAACATACATGCACATAAACAGACTGAAATATCTCCACAACTATTGGATGGATTGCCGTGAAATCTCGTACAGACATTCTCGTCCCGCTCAGGATGAAGTGTAATCACTTTGGTGATCACCTGACTTTTAAACTGGTGCCACCATCAGATCAAAATTTTAAAGATCCCCTTCAGACCTGTTTTAAGATGTATAAAAATAATCTGCTTTGAATAATAATTTGTGTCTGATAGGGTTTTTGCACAAAAAAAGTTAAATTACCTAGTTAGAAATTCTTAAAATTACATCCACTCCTTCTCCCTCATTAAAAATCCAGAATCTATGAATATGAAAATAATTTTATAAGTTTAACTGCCAGACACAAGATGTCTCCTTCTTCACTGAACAGTCACATTTGTGTCAGTTGCATCCTGGACCAGGATTGGCTTCCAAAATAGTTGTGATGTCACAAATCATACTCGTAGGCCCGCCCCTTTAACTTCAGCTCAGAGAAATTTTTAAACAGATGAAAGTGAAAACAGCCTTATAGTGTCAAACTCTGCACACACATCATTCTGTACAGTGAAGCTCAAACATCCAACTGAAGGAACAAGAAGAAAAACATTTTTGAGTCGAGGGGGACTTTAAATATTAATGTTCATGGAGAAAGAGCAAAGGAGCTGCATCACGCACTATGTATGACTATACATGTAATATCATATGATGCAATTGTTAAACAGGATCTGTCTGATTCAGGTCAGCAGGAGGAGATCAATTGATCAGTCGCATCATATATTGGCATTGCTGCCATTAATCACAGCTGAAATGTCAGGAAAACATGTTTACATGTTTGGGAAAGGTTTAGACAACCTGATCAGTCAGTCACAGGGAGGATGTGAGAGGAAAAAACTCATCGCATGTTCTTATCTTTGTTTTTGTACCTGTAATGTTTGGAGCAGTGGGAGTTATTGTCGCATCATCACAGACTGCTAGAACCAAAGGATTTATCACTGTTGTAACTCCACCAGTTTGGGAATCAGTGCCTCAAACAAGTTTTAGGGGGCTTACTTTCCCCTGAACTCGTCTTCTCAGGCAGAGTCCAACAACTAAACCAACCCTCAAACTGAAGCAGTTACCTCCTGCTTCCCACTAACAAAAAGACATCCTGGAGGGACTGGATTTATCTGTTTGTCTTTGTGTTCCCAGAACTTTATCTGCTCAGTTCTGGCTCTCTACCTCCTGATGCTATGATATTCCATCAGGTGTCCTGATGAGAGAAAATAATGGACTGTAACTGGAGTTTCTTTCTTATCTGTTATCCATCATATCAAGAATTACATTTTAACTAGATAAATTAGAAATTTTTGACATCAATAACTGAACAACAAATTTTAACTTGATAAAATCTTGTCCTTTATGTTATTTTAAGTCAAACCGGCCTGCTGTACCCTCCTCAGAGTCCATTATCGTCTGTGTGGACGCTTGACGGTGCATCATGTCTCTGACTCAGTGTTACTATGTTACACAACACCTTTCAACAGTTTCAACAGTTTACTGAAAACACATGCCAGTATGTGCCATTTAATGTCCTCGGTATTGCATGGAAACCTCATATGTCCAAAATATTGTTGTTTCAAGAACAACAACAAAAAGTCCATCTGACCTCATTTTTTAGCCTCAAACCTTTCATGAAATCTGTGGAGGCCCATTTCTGCCAAGAAAAGAACAAATAGCAAGCAGAAAAGCAGCAAAAAAAACGGAGATATGAGATTTCCATCTGACCGAGGTGAATATATAATATGTGCTATATTACTTTATCTGTGTGTAATGGGATGGTAGAGGAGGGTTAGGGTTAGAAACTGAATTATAGTTAATAGAATAAGAACAGAACCTGCTTCACCTGGTTTCTACCTGGGCTCTTCTTCTGTGGTTTAATGTGACATAAAGGTAGAAACCACTTCAGTGTTTAAACTGTGAAGAACTGAGCTTTCAAAAAAAAACATATCCAGTTAGTGGTCTACAAGAGGTCCGGCAATAAATACCGGCACAGAATCCCATTCCGTGTCAATAGTTGGTAAATTATTGAACCGTTCCGTAGCCGTAGCCGGTGCCGTTTCTTAAGGCCTGGTCACACCAGAAAGTGGCAAAGCGAAATTCATCCTTGCCTCTTTATGAAATATTTGGGCCTATAAGCGTGATGATGTAGTGACTCCGCACAGGACCAATTGGTGAACTGTAACTGCCAAGCTAATAGCTAACATGCTAGCCAGCCAGGAACATGCCTGCACTATTTATATACCCTCTATTTTGTCTGTGCTGTTCACTCCTCTGTGGGATTTTGTTCTCAGGACCTAACATAATTTCATTAAATAAAGAGTTATTGAAAGGGGAAAAGAAACTCTCTGAGCCAGCAAGCTAACTAGCTTTCTAAGTGACTAAGCATGCTAGTTAGCTCAGTCGTTAGGTGGACAATAAGCTCACATTTCATTTAAGAGATGTGTTTGTAGCATCATGTCTCTGTTATGGAGCAGTTTACACTCCGACAGCACAGATTAAATAAAATTGGATGGTGACGCACAGCTAATAAGCTACGTTAGCTTCCTTCATTTTGGACTCCCTGGGTGATTCTTTCCATCAAAGTTCAGCACCCTCATGGGACTAGCTAGTGGTCAACAGTGCAAACGTGCAGGTTGAAGTTCACAAAAGTCAAATGTTAAGCAAAAAAACAGATTAACTAATCAACTGATGGCGCAAAATCAGTTCATTTCGATGTATTCAGTCAGCAGATTAGCAAAATCTCAGCATTTTAAATTCTGGCGTGACCGGACATTTAGTCATTTTTTGGTCATGTTTCCAGTTTAGTAAACATCTCGACAGGCTTAGTGAAATTATTAGTATGATATCCTTAATTTTCAGTTTGAAAACACGAACACATTGTGTGTTAAATAACCTACATGATGTTCGTCACATTCAACTGTAATGATGGCAAACAGAACTCGACAAACGGTATGAAACAGAAATGTTTCATACTTCTGCTTTAAAGAATAACATTATTGTTTCGTCATAATAACATGATATTGTTAGCGTCAGTCATTGCAAAACTAAAGCGTTTCCTTTTTCCTGTTCTGCCCATTAAAGCCTCTCTACTTGCTTCTCTCTCGCCATGGCTCTCAGCCAATCAGCTGACAGTCTGCGAGGCTGCAGCAATGAAAGGCATTCTGGGTGGAAAGAAAAAAGGAAGGAAGAAGGAATAATGGCTGTGGTGATCCAGAGAGAGTTTCTGAGAAACTGTGTGCAGCTGGAGCATTCCTGCAGCAACTACAAGCTGATGGTATCCAGTGAAAGCCTTGTATCTCACTATGTTAAAGAGTCTTTTTTTAAAAACATTTAGCAGAAGTTATCAAATAAAACCAAACAGCAGCTAACAGAAACAACAATGCAACATAAAACCAGACTAAAACTATTTCCTCACCAAGTCTGACACCAAGCAGGTAATTAAATCTTTGTGTTTCTGTTGGAAGAAACTTTAAGAGTCGTCTTAATCAGAAATTAACATTTGAAATCTGTCTCCTTTTAATAATGAGTTTGAGAGCGAGGCAACAGCATGAGATTTTGTCAAGTGAATGATTTTACAATAACAAAAGCCGGATAAAGGTGAATAACATGAACAGGAAAGAGTCTGTTTTTTTACTTATATACAACAAAGATTTAGTGGCTCTGTAAACAGATGAAAACATTATGATACTTCTTTAAAAATGCTGCCAGGTGCCTCAAACTTATCATCACCTCACCAAGACTGAGTGAACCTAAAACTTTTGAAAGCAAAATATCATAATCACCGCTAGAAAACAAAGTGGAATATGAAGAAGGGTGCGATTTAATCTCAGATTCATGTGGGCATTGTTCTATGCAATATTTATGTTCATAAAATTTTCTTTATTACACATTGTAATTTTAGCTCTGTGAAGATGTCCATAAACACCTCTTTGGGTTGATGACATAACGTACACACCTCCCAAATCTCTGACTCTGCACATCAACCAAGCAGACTGGCCCGACTTTCTGTTTTTGGTTTTCCCTGTTTTTTTTGTTACAGACTTCTCCTCTCCACCCAAAAGAAAAAAAAATAGAAACAGAACATTTTAATGGACTCACAATTTCAGCCAAAGAGACAGTTAACATCAGGGCAAAAATATTCAACCCGTCCCTTTAAATTGTCTTCCTCTGCTGCCCCCTGCGGGCTGCCTTCAGTACAACCACATGTCTGTGCCTAACAGGGCAAAGCCGCTTTAGTTTTATAGGTTTACCTGTTAATGTTTAAATGACGTGTACGTGTTTTTTAATATTTTAGTTTATTTAATAAATATGGCCTTCCATTCCTGCATTTCACAAACAGACAAACAACCAAATCCACATTCTGCATTTCATAACATCCATGTTGCTTATTGTTTTTCTTCTTAGGGTTGATTGTTTGTTTTTATCAGTGTGAATCTTTTCACCAGTTGACTGTCAATTCTCCAACATTGGATCTTGAACACATTAAACATCAACACGTTTATTGTTTCATGCTGAAGTGATGCTGCTGTAACGTGATTAACCTTTATTGAGAAGAATGTCCTTTTATCTGCAGTGAAAATGCCATAAAACAGCACTGCAACATCTCTGCTAACTAACCTGATGGACCTTATAATGTAACTACTCTGTATAGTGCTCGTGAACACTCTGTTGTTGCAGTAGATTATCAGTTGCGTGTGACTGTTAGAAACTATAAATAAATTCTGACACTCACCTGCTTCTGTCACATTTGTTTAAAACCACACAGGTGAAACATTTACAGAGCGTATTATAGAACAGTGCTTCAGGTGATGATCCACAACAAGTCATGGACACATCAAAAAGAATGATATACAGGTTAGGGTTAGTCTTGAGAAAGGAAGATTGCGCACGTTGCTCTCGCTCAGCATCACAATTTATTGATCATACTAACGTTTCGGTCCCTCTGGACCTTCGTCAAAACATAGACCTGGAAATGTGCATGATATGTTGCCTTTAAGACAGTTTTATGATGTTGCGGTTCGTGGTCACAACCTTAACCCGTAGACCACCAGGGTGCCCCAAAACACAAGGTTCTTGACACTTTAAAGCTGCACTAATCAATATTTTTAAATCAACAATGGATCAAATAACTCTGTAATGTTTGTTTTAGCGAACTTATAGCAATTACAGACAATGTGGATCAGAAGGCTGAAGGTTGAGCTGGTTCTTGTCTCTCTGTGTCTCTGTTATCTCTCGTTACTGTCGCTCCAGTTAATTCATTTAGAGTAAATCCACCAATCACATCTCTCCATGCTGTCTGACATTCTGCTGATGTCACTTTCAGATCAACTCTGAGATGTCCTCTATGTCTCATCTCAATGCACTGCAACACAGCAACATTTTGTTTACTGATATTACAAGGAAACTATATGTATATGCAATATTTCCTGTTTGAATCTTCCTCTCACTGTGAAGTGAACATATGAGTCTCACTTCCTGTCAGATACAGAAGATGTGTCTCTCACTTAACCTCTGAGGCTTTTAACGCATTCACATGAATCAGATAAATAACTTAATTTCATCTATCAGACATTGCACAGGAAGTTCAGCCTGTGAGACAGAGACACATGAGGACGACATCCACTATTTTCTTCTGCCAAAAAGGTTGGAAACCACTGGTTTAATCTTTAACAATGTGTTGTATTTTAAAAGCTTGTTATATTATCCATTGTGTCAAATCTTCATCTGAAAAGTAATTAAAGCTGTCAAATAAATGTAGTGGGGAAGAAAGTACAATATTTCCCTCTGAAAGGTAGTGGAGTGGAAGTATAAAGTGTGCTGTCGGGAGTAACTGGCTAAATTGGGTGGTTGACCATTGTGGAAAGTGACATTATGAAATAAAAAGTGACAGAAATAAAAAGTGACATGACATAAAACTGCCATTACAAAAGGAAAACAGACATTTTGAAATAAAAATGAAGTATAAAACTGTTGAGAGTAAATATAAGAAAACAGAAACATAAAGATGATGAAATAACATTTAATAATTAGGGTTTTATTTAGCCTATGATTGGACTCCCTAGGGCTACAACCAAAACAACCAGACACTAAACAACACCCAAAATGAAAAATATGATGTAAAAATGTGTTGTCATGGTTTTTTTCTTGTGGGTTTCAGTTTTATTACCCAGAGTTTTCAGTTGATATATAGTGTTGTGTGATTATAAACTGCAGACGCCATTTTAAACAGTTTGGGGGGTTTGTCATTTTGTTGAATTGTCACACATTCATGCTTCCCCTGATGCCAGACGAGTACAAACAAACACACTCACAGTATTGCATAAGAGGTTAACCACACACACACACACACACACACACACACACGCAAGCGTGATTTTTGATGCCCCATGCAAACTCTGTCTTTTCACCTTTTCACTCATTAACTGGTAGAAGTATTATTATCACAATGTACTTAAATTTACATAACTTGTGTTCAAGGTGGTGTTTAATTCTATATAACGCTGGATAGTTTAATAATAATAATGCATCATATTTTATTTGTTACATTTTGTGAGTAAAATCAGAATCTGCAATATAACCAGTGACATTTATCTGTGAGGTAAATGTAGTGGTACAATGTTTTCCTCTGAAGTAGAAGTATACAAAACATATCAAACAAACCAAATAAAAAGAAAAAACCCCTCTTTCTCCATACCGCCCCCCCCCCCCCCCCCCCTGTGGGCGGGGCCTCGCAGCCTGCATCATCATCATCGTGACCACCGCTGCAGCTTCACCACAAAGGAGCAGACAAACCATCCAGTCGTCGCTGCTTTCATGTGAGTCTTCCTCAGTTTGTCCTCAACAGAGTTTTGTGTTGTTTTAACCGGCCGTTTACCGGGTGAGTGTGAGTGTGTGTGTGTGTGTGTGTGAACCCGGGTACTACTCCGTGTGTGTGTGTCAGTGTGTGTCAGTGTGTGACAGCGCGGTGGAAACTTTTAACTGGAAACTTCGTGAAAGTTTCCGCCGAACTTGTCGCCGTTTTCTGCTGGTTTTACGGCGGGTTTGCTTTTCACTCTTAGGTTGTTTGTTTGTTTTTGTTTGTTTGTGGTTTTGTTGTAGTATTGTGTGTGTGTGTGTGTGTGTGTGTATGTGTGTGTGCGTGTGTCAGAAAAGAGAAGGAACGTAAAACTGATAAGAGAAAGAGAGACAGGCAGGTTTTAGGGAGGCCGAAGGGGGAACAAACTGTCTTCAGACAGACTTTCAGTATTACATTTTCCTGTAATACTCTCATATGTTATGTGTATGTGGTGACTTCTTATAGCATTTCATACTCCTAACACATCTCTACAGTCTGTGGTTCACAGTTTAACGGTTTCTATTTAACTTGTGAACGTTAGCTGGAAGCCTGTCGTTATTATACTGCAGGCCTATACTTCATTATTGCTCAAAGTGTGTTGTACAGTTATCTGCTGCTCATCTCTGCCTCTGTGTTGACTTATTGCGCTGTATTTGATTATTAATCTACTACACATTACTGCAGAAATACTCTTTAGTCTGTCTGTCTGTCCTCTGCTGAGTCTGCTTTTCCTGTTTTTGTACTTGACTCTTAACTCCTGTAGGCAATATTAGTTGGTCAGTAAGTTGTTTCCAAAGTATTCTTATAATATTTAAAGTAGAGCCGCGGCAGTTAATCGATTGGTTGCAACTCATAAAATTTAATCGCCAGCAATTTTTGATCATCGATTAATCGTTTTGAGTCATTTAAGAAGGATTTTCTGGTTCCAGCTTCTTAAATGTGAATATTTTCTGGTTCATTTAGTACTTTCTGACAGCGAACTTAACATCTTTGGGTTGTGGACTGTTGGTCAGGACAAAACAAGACATTTGAGGTTGCATCTTGGGCGTCAGAAAACAGTGATCAACATTTTTCAAAATTGTCTGACATTTTATAGACAACTAATCAATTAATCAAGAAAATAACTGACAGATTAACCGATAATGAAAATAATCATTAGTTGCAGCCTTATACTTGACTCTATCATAATACTACTATAAGTAATGTTAATTGGTCAGTAAGTTGTTTCCAAAGTATTCTCATAATATGCAAATTGTAATGTATTTCCCTGTAATCTCCTATATTATATAATATCTTTGTATTTGTATAGAATAACATAAAATACACCTGTAGAGCTGCAACAATTGGTCGATTAATCAATTAGTTGATTGACAGAAAATGAATCCAACTATTTTGATAATCGAATAATCGTCATTTTTGTAATTTTCAGTCTTTTTCAGTTGTTTTTTAAGAAAAAAATACCAAAACGTTCTGGTTCCAGCTTCTTAAATGTGAATATTTTCTGGTTTCTTTTGTCCTCTATAATAGTAAACTGAATTTTAGACTGATGGTTGGACAAAAAAATCGAAAAATGAAAATAATTGTTAGTTGCAGCCCTAGTTTTGAACTTAAAGTACGTCACTGTAATCTCTAATGGTATTACTATGATATTCTTATTGTTAATAGTAGTATTGAACCGCATATACTACTCTTTCAATAATTTCTACAGTGTGTCTGTCATTCACATTTGGGTCTATTTAGACTTTGCTCTACTCTACTATGTTATTATCTCGAGTATTCCTCCTGTAATGTACAAATATTCATGCACTCGTAGCCTGTACTTATCTTATTCAGGGCATATCTAATTATAATGTCTCCTATAGTTTCATGTTATAACTTAGTTTGTTGTACACAGCTGCTCTGTGCTGACTTCCTCGTTTGGTAGTCAGTCTGTTGTTTCTATTGTATTCCTATGATATTTAAATAATGTGTTTATGTCCATTATGACCTTTTTATATACTTGACTGTATTGTTGTCTCCTGTAGCACTTCTATAATATTCCTACAGTGCATTTCTAGTGTCTGTTTAGACTTGAATGTACTGTATTATTATGTCTTATAGTATTCCTGTAATTAGCTTAAGCTTGCTGGTAGCCTTTAGTTATCTTATTGTAGGTGTACTTCAGTAAACTGTCTCCTACAGTTTCCTGTGATGCTCACTAGTTCTTGTTCACAGCTGGTCTGTGTTTACTTTAATGCATTTTACTGTCATTTAAGCTCCTTCATTTTTGCTACAAAAACACTTAAGATACAGTAAGATAAGAACATATTGATCACCAGATAAGTTCCCTAGGAGGACGATTTTACCATAGACAGTAAAAAAAAAAAATGGACGTAGCCACCGTGACGTCACACATTGGTTTGTGGTTTTGAAGCCTCGAGTTTGCCACTTTGACTGTTGCCATCTTGGATTTTTGGAGCCAGAAGTGACCATATTTGGACGAGAGGATGGAGCTGTCCCTAACGCTAGCTGCTAGCTTGGTTAGCATGGCGCATTTACAGTTTATGGTTAACTGCGATAATGCTAATGTTAATTTTCGCTAGCGAAAAACAGGCAACTAGTGCGTCTCTAGATATTAGTCAGCTGCCAGGATGTTTATCTTCATGTACTTATTGTAATGACTCCACAGCTGCTCTGTGTTGATTTTATTGTAATTTAATACCCCAATAGGACACTTACAGTATGTCTACAATGTTCCTGAGTCTGTGTGTTGGCCTCTGTTGGGTCTGTGTTGTACTTCACTGATTTATTATCTCTCATACTCCTGCAGTATTCCTGTAATGTTTCTGTAGTAGTCCTGTAATATGTATAAATATTTAAGTGTTTTTACTTTGGGTCTTACTGAGGGTCTACTTCATTGTTAGTGAAAATGGAAAAAGTGAGGTACGCACATCCTGAAAACTCTTCAACGGGTGCTGAATCAAACATCAAATATTAATATAGGCATAAATAATAATATAGGCAGAAAGATTCTTTTAGTTTTGGCCCCACAATAGTTTTATGTTTATATATGTATATATTGATATCAATGAGAATATTGATATTTTATATTGCTGTGCAGCAGTAAATAAAAAAACTCGGTCATAGATCTTCACATTTACAAATCTTCATTGTATTGTTTGTTATAGTCAGTCTGTTATACTACAATATATTTCAAAGTGACTTTAATATGGTGACTGTACTTTGATCTCCTACAGTATTCTTAAAGCATTTCTATGAAACTTACTTACAACAGACTCGGTGCTCTTCTGATCCTCAGTGAGGAATATTACTAACTTCACTCTCAAGCTGAAACATTTAGTTAATTAATTAATCAACAGAAAATAAATCACCAACTAACTACTATCATGATCTATTAATAGTTTAAGACATTTGATAGCTTAAGCCTATTTGCTGCTTTTCCTTGTCTTAAATTGGTTTTCAACTGCTGGCCAGACAAAAAAAAGCAATTTTAAGACATCACTTTGGACTTTTTTATGCTATTTTATCTACGTTTATCTATGTTATATTTCTATAAATGGCTGTTTTGCTTTATGGTGACCTTTTTTATGGTTAATCTTTTATTTTTTATGCCCAGCAGTATTTTTTTAATATATTAATTGAGCATTTTATGCCTTTATTAGATAGAGACAGTTGAGAGATGACAAAAAAACAAGTGGAGACACAGAGAGAGACGGGGTATGACGTCCAACAGAAGTCTGCCGCCTGAATCAAACCACAGATACAGCTATGAGCCATGTATCTTAACCATAGTCTGTATTCAGTAGTCTATGGTCTTAACCAGTGGGTTACCAGGGTGTGCCATGTCCTGTAATACTTTTCATGTTCAGTGTGTTTCTGCGATAATTTTACACTTTTTTTTTTTTTAATCTTGTCATGTGTTTCTGTGATATTGTTGTTCTTGTTTGATGTAGTGTATAACTCTGTGTTCCTGATATTTAGGTTGATCTGACAGCTGAAACAGGAAACTCAAAATACATAACAGACAGAGACAGAGAGACTGACAGACAGAGACACAGGCTGTGTGGTCTGTGAGTCAAAATCTCCTCCGCTGTATTTGGACAGATGTAATTATAGACGCCTGATTCTAAATCTGAGCTACAGAAACAGATTGTTACAGACCTGTCTGTCTGTCTGTCTCAAGTCAGTTTTATTTCTACAGCTCAGAATCACAGATTAGTCTCAGAGGCCTTTACAATCTGTCCAACGTATGACACCTTTAATCGTTAGAGCTTCAATTCATTGGATGGAAAAACTCCCTTTTTAACAGAAACAAAGAACAAGATGTCAGGATGAGCAACATGACGGACAGACATGAAATAGGTGTTGTACAGAGTAGACAGCTGGATCAGTTGGAGAATTACTAATGATATTGTTAGGCAAATAAATTTCAAACCTGTAATATTAAGTTGATATAAAGTTTCGCAGAGTTTCAGATGGAGTGTAAATGTCTGGCTGTCTCTCTGTGAGTCAGTATTGCAACAGGAAATGAGTGAGTGACTTTTTCCTCTGGTCCTCTTTAAAATCTTTCAGAGCTCCACTTGAAGCTTGAGCGCGACACTTTTTCCATCCTGTTTCTCTTCAGCTACACTTAATGTCCTAACTGCTGTCTCTAGGGAAACTAAAACATTCATGTCGTGCTGGATATTAAACCTGAATGTTACCCAAACACGAGCAGAGGATTGTGGATTTTTGTTCACACAGTTTATTAGAGCTGCAACGATTAGTCGATCACCAGAAAAATGAATCTGAATCAATTCATCGCTTAAAGCTGGAGTGCAGAACTTTTGTCTCCCCCTTCTGGCAGTGAGAGTAAAAGAGGGCGCTTGGCTGGTTGCCTGAGTACAACAACGTTACCAGGACGAGGGGAAGACATTTCTCTTTATTTGATCATGTTAAAAGTAAAGTTAGAGTCTTCTGTCGGCTTCCTGGCTCATTTTAAAAAGACGAGAGAGACAGAAAGAAATATTATTTCCTGATTGTTTCACACCTCCGATACACCCTGCAGCGGTGCACTGCCTGATTTGGTCTGATTCGGCCGGCCTGACACAGGCATGCAGCATGCTCTCATGCACGCCGGTAAAAACGGATATGTTTTGACGGTCTACCGACCCAAAAACGTATTTTTTGATGGCCCACCGGGATTTCTCCTAGTACGCCCGATGGCCAGTACATACTGCTCGTAACCTACTGTTGCGACTGTGGATAAATTGGATAAATTGTTTTGAGCGTCACACAACCCCTGCAAAATGACTTGTTTCATTATCAGAATTTGATCCATTTGGTTTTATGACATTTGGAAAGTCTGGAAGAGTCACGCCTGACATGAGATTTAAAAACTCTGTATACTGTAAAATACAGAGAGATTTATCTGGTGATAGGCTTAATCAGCACTGTGCACGAAATCAGCACGAAACCGTTTTCTCTGCAGTTCTTGATTAAAACATACTTTTTAGCTTGTCATTGTGGGTAAAAACTGCCTAGTGTTGCCATGTGCCATGTTGCTTCCCTTTTATTCTAACAGACATGCTTAACAATTTGAGGATCTGTCTCTGTTGTTTTCACAGCTTGCCACACCTCATTCACACGTTCATTTTGCTGTGTTTTCACTCTGTGCTTAACACATCAACATCAGGGCCCGTATTTATCAAGTGTCACAGGAAGCTGTGGGAGTTATAGATCTCTTTACTGTGTCCTGCTCAGACTTTCAGCAGAAGGACAACTCCCAGAAGAGAGTTAGTTCTTTTTTTCAGGACAGACGTGTTTATATGTTCATTTTATTGTTCAAGCACTCTCATCAGATCAGAAATGAAATGGGTTCAAATGTTTCTGTAGGGCTGGATATGATTTATGATGAGTTCCAATAAAATACCAGAGTTTCAATATCAATCTTTTGACAGCTTACTTAAAATATAAATGTTTTTTCATTGAACAAAAGAAGCCAAAGTTGTCAAATGTTAAATGCTGTATAAACACAAGCAGCTGTACAAGAACTTTGTCTGAAACCGCCAACATTATGATTTAAATCGGGCACTAACAATCTGATGAATGAATAAAGGCACCTGTACACTGTGATTTCAGAGAAAAGTTTACGATCGTGAGAGAAACGTGGTTAAAAAAAATTCAGTCTAAAAGGGCAGTGATATTAGAGTCTGCTCATGCCCTCAGCTCTGTAGACTGTCAGTCTGTGTAATCACAACAAACCGTACAATAAGTGAGAACTGACACCTTCTGTCATTATTTTCGTGTCGTTATTTTCCGTCGCAGCAGCTGGTTTCTATTCTGGTGTCAACAAAGAGGTCAGATGTCGCAGAGAAAGAGAAAGACGGGAAGGAGGGCTGTCACATTTTCTCAGCATAGGAAACCATGTGACCTTTAACCCCGTCACCCCCATCCCCCACCCTGCAAACCCCAAAATAACATACAGACACTGACCAGGCTGACAGTCAGTAACCCTCCACTGTCCTCTGAACTCTCCTTTTCTCTCCCCCTGTTGAGACTGACAGCGTTGTGGGTTAAAAACTTGTTGGATCTCAGCCTGAATGTCTTGTTTTCTTTTAATTATATCCTCAATGTCCGTCAACATAGACACACAGGAGACTCCTGCATAATGATGTTTTAGGTTTATGTTCTAACCAAGTGGCAACTCCCACAGCTTGAGGCTGAAGCCAAATGCAGAAGTACCTTAAAGTGCAATGCAACAAGTCATTATGGTCTCAATCGCTAAATTCGGGCCCTCTAATAAGTGTGCTGGTGGTCATTTTGGAAATTATTGTTCTGTTAATAAGATTTGAAGACTTATAGTCGCTTTAATGTCTGCCGTGTGGGCGTTGATTGACAGCTGGACAGCTGGACACTTTGGTCCGAGGTAGCTGGGAAGGGCAACACTTGCACTCCTTATTTGGAAGGTCCTGGCTCCAAACAGAAAAGATGGTCCCGACCATAAGCTTCAACTCTGGGCTTCAAACCGGCTCCAATGCAAACCAATGGGTGACATCACACCTCGCCACGTCCATCTTTAGATAAAGTCTATGGTTCAGACCTTCAGTTTGATTCATTTCGACTTGTTTCTGAGAAAAGAGAGTTTTGCTGGATGGCTCTAAATACTACAACACCCATGAGCCTTAGCTGCTGTTGCTATGGAGAAGAAGCCAGTCAGAATCAGAGCTGTGGCAAATTCAGAACACTTACATGGTTACTGAATTGATGGCAAACTGGTCCAGAATCAGATAGTGAGCTGGTTCAAGAAGGAAGAGTGGTGAACAGTTTGTAACACTCAGAAGTGCATGAAAGTGATGAGAAGTGACAGTGTCTCTGTCACACACTCAGTCGCAACACACGGTCTGTCTGCATGGCCATAACGTGTTGTGACACCTGGCCGAGGCCAGTGTCTCTCCCCTATCTGTGCATCGACCAGGCAGCCTACTGTGTGCGCTAAGTAAATGGTCAAGTAAAAGATTATTGCTAAGAAGCTTTCATTAACAACATTAACTAGAGCAAAAAATGTACAATTTTTAGCCAATCGACCTGCCTGTAGCATCTTTCCCTGAAAAATAGTCGCCAACATTGTGCTGTGCTGCTAAATGTGCTGCTAATGCTGCACTTTCTGTCTAGACACGGGGTCAGAGTGTCCATTCTCGATTTAAAAACTTGTGTCTCTCCTCCTCGTTGGAGTCAGTTGGCAGAGCCCTGAAGCTCCGCCCTGCACAGAGCGGAGCAGCTCATTGATCGCTGGTTTAATATTAAACGTATCGCGTTTCCAAATTGCACCAAATTGGACACTGCACTCCCTTTGTTTCTCAGCAATGCGCCTGCCAAGTGTGGAGTTGATCGGATGAACGGTTCAAGAGATACGCAAAGGACATACAGACAGAGATTCCTTACTTAGTAGGTAGATGCTGTCAGATTAGTGTAAAAACAAACAGGCACAGAAAGAAATCAAGCACACGTCTTGTTTGCTTTAATAAAATTTTCACATTGGTATCATCTCCTTTGCTCAAAGAAAATTCAAATCTGTTTAATATACCAGAAAACGCTGTAAATGAGCTGATTGCTCGAGGAAATGGCGACGGTAGTCCGATAAGAGCGAGGGGTGAGGAGAGCGAAGACGGAGAAAGGGGAAGATGACGGAGGCAGTAGAAGAGAGCGAGTCACAGCACAGGTTCCTCTTCCTCCTCCTCTCCACCCCTACCAGCCACCTCGTTGTCGGTGCCGGTGTTTTGTCGGTCTGCGTCCAGCTGGCGCTAAAGCTGCTGTCTCACCTTGCGGCTCAGCAAGCATTTTTTTTTTAAAAATTAAAAAATTAATTGACTAACCATCGCAGCTCGACCTTACTCACATTTTCAATACATGAATATCTATCAAAATGCTTTAGATACAACGTGAACAAATAGGAATGTCCTGTCATGTCTGAATAAAACTGTAAGGACCGTTTACTTTAAAGTCACCTAGAGTGTGTCTGAATGACAAAAGGGAATTACCATAACAGCTTGAATTGAAGTGAGAAAGGAGCTCAAGAAAAAATAAACATGACTGTTACTGCAGGAACCCTGCATGCCTCAAATAACTCCTTGTACTACACTGTTTGCCAATGTATGAATAGTTGTGGACTTCATTCTTCATTGAATTAATTTTTAACTGGCATATTAATCCATGGGTCCCTGCTTTCTGTGTGGTCTTTCGGTTCCAGACCAAATATCCACCTGATCAGTTTGTTCTGAGCTGCTTCTGTGTGGAAGCCCTTTGTACCCGGACAAGTTTGCACAGTCAACATGGCACACAGTCAAACTCTGTGCTAACATGCTAATACAGACGCTAATCCTGGAGCTAAGCTTCCTGTCAGGGACTTTTCCCTTGTTCCTCTGAGTGCTGGCCTGTCCCGCCTGGGGAGGATACATGTAACTTTGATAAATATGTTTGAGTGTGTACGAGTGTATTGATGTGTAAATCAGTATCTGTCCTGACTTGTCTCCTCTGCTCCTGCTCACCAAAATCACTGTTACTGTGGTAATAATACCAGTCATGTTTCTGATGTCATATATTGAACAAATGCAATAAAAATAAAGTTTATAAAATAAGTTTATAAAGTTTGCTATGCAGGAAATCTGTTACATTCTTATTCAGACAGAGGTGTCTGTTAGTAAATGTTACTGTAGTTCTGTCTTCATTCAGACGTGAGTGAACGATACAGAAAGAGCCACAGTTTTCCTTTTTTTCTGACTGATCTGACTTGAGGAGTAAATAACAAATCTAGAACCATTTTGTTCAGTTCATTTCAAAGATTCATTGTCATAGTGTTTGTTCACTTTTTCTCAAAGCTAAGTGAACGCATAACCGTTCAAATGCACTTCAGTAGGTACAAGAGTAAAGGAATGCACCACCGTTCAGTGCACCTCAGTTAGACACTTAAAGTGAAGTTATGTAAAATTGCTCCCTGAAAGTCAAAAGTCAGGGCTTCAACCTGCTCTTAACTGTTTGCAAAGTTGCCTCTACTTCCTGTTCGTGATGACGTCAGATTGTTTGCACATGCTCACAAACAGCCGTCCGTTTTGTAGCCTTTGTTGCTAAGGTTCGAATCAAATTCGGGCTCGAACATGTACGCCAGATATATTTCAGAAATTTACATTTTGAGTAAAGAATGAGGAAAAAGAATCGAAATCCAGCTAGTATAGTTTGTTTATGTAGCTGAGAATGTGCTGCGATGCAACTTCCAGAAGCTGGCCAATCAGAACAGAGTGGGCTCATCGGGAGGGCGGCCTTAAAGAGACAGGAGCTAAAACGGCCTATTTCAGACACAGGCTGAACTGAGGGTCTGCATAAAGGGCCAGTATAAGATAAATAAGGAGTTTTTCTGAACTGTAAATCATGTAAAGATATTCCGGTAGAGCCCCAGGATATAAATACAAACCTGGAAATGTGCATGATGTATCCCCCTTAAATCACACTAAAAAAGGTGATGAATATCTACATCAAAATATAACGTTATTAGTGACTTTTGCTTACCGAAGCATTGTAAAAGGAATCAAGGTCCTTTTTAGTTTTTATTAACCGGATTTTATTTTACTGCAGCTACTAGCTAGACTAATTCAGCTAATGTTAGCTCCACGAGTTAGTAAATTCAGAGTATATCTCTTGCTACAGCTCCATGTATTACACCACTTCAACATGTAGTGAAGACCTGCCTAGTTACAGTTGCTAAGCTATGATTGAACGATCACTGTTGGGGGCTTGGCAAACAGGCAGCGTTAAATTTGTCACAGTCATCTTAATTAGACTGAAAAAGATGTGTATTTTAACCTTGTGCTTCTGTAGCCTTTATTTAATGTGACACATTAAGCTCTAATTTAAGTCGTGTTAAAGAAATGTTACAGGTCTAAACTTGTCAGATTTGACGTCGGAACTTTTGGCTTGAGACCAGCGCGTGTGTGTGTGTGTGTGTGTGTGTGTGTGTTGAACCAATAGCAACCAATATTATGAAATGAACTGTTATAGCTATCAGTTACCCAGCAGAGTAGTGATGAAACACACACATATTAACATATACTTTTGATGATTGCTTGAACTATCAATGCCCGTCAAGGGACTGGTGTTGGAAATTCGGCCATATACACATGTCAAGTACGATTTGACCCTGCTTCTGCAACTGTCACAGGTCTTTGTACTTGTCCCTTACAAATAAACTAATAAATAAATTTAAAAAAAAAAAACATACAGGTCAGCTGATTTAGAGAGAGGGATGAGAAGGAGAGAGAGAGACAGCGAAGCAGACAGGAAGAGAGTGAGAGCTGAAACAGGAGAAGCTGAACTGAATCCAGATCTGATTGGTATTCAGAGACCGAGTCTATCTGCAGGGAGGCATTCCTGCTGGAGGAGGGGAGAGGGAAGAAGAGGGTTGGTCTCTCTCTCTCTCTCTCTCTCTCTCTCTCTCTCTCTC
Organism: Scomberomorus guttatus; assembly: GCA_038419695.1. Lineage (NCBI taxonomy): Eukaryota > Metazoa > Chordata > Actinopteri > Scombriformes > Scombridae > Scomberomorus > Scomberomorus guttatus. The sequence goes on from CM076446.1 coordinate 29,073,719, forward strand.
TCTCTCTCTCTCTCTGCCTGTTTTTAAAGGTAGAAGGCTGTGTTTGTTGTTGTCAGTGATGCAGTATCCATCAACAGCAAAGATGACATCATTAACAACAACCCTGGTGACCCGTGGTTATAACGCAGGCTTCATGTTGATTCTGTTGAACATTAATGCGTCACTGTTGTTGCTATTTCTGGTCATTTCATGGTTCTGATTGAAGTTTGCTCTGCATGAAGAGAAGCTGTGGTGTTTTCATCTATATGTTCTTGTTCTTGTTGTTGTTGTTGTTGTTGTTGTTGTGGTGGTGGTGCACTGTTTATTATTGATAATTGAGTTGTTAAAAATAGTTAGTTATGGATAATCGGGTTGTTATTAATAGCTCTGTAGTTATAATTTTTATTGTTGTTTTTAAATTAGTTTGTGACCAATACTCACACTTATATCGTGATAGATAATTACTTGACTGTATCCTTAAATATAATACATTTGTTATGCATAATTACAGTGTTATACCCAAATGGGTTGGTTGTCAGTAGTTTGTTGGAGATAATGTGTTTGTTATTGTTTACTTTGTTATTACAATTAGTCTGTTATTGATAGTTTTATTGTTATCAATAAGTAGTTATAGATATTTTTTATATTCTTGTGAATGATTACTTTGCTACTGACAGTTTGTTACAATGTTATTGATAATTAGTTTGTCACAGATAATTTGTCTGCTGGAGATTATGTGTTTGTTTTAGATGATTAGATGTAATGTGTTCATTATGGATAAGTAGTTTGTTATTGATAGTTCTATTTGTTATCAATAATTAGTGGTAATATTGTAATATATAATTAGTTTGTTGGAGATCATTTGTTTGTTATACATAATTAGTGTGTTTGTAACAGGTAATCACTTTGTTAAATTATTTTCTTTATGAAAAGCTCATCTGTTATTGTAAATGTATATGTTGTTGTCGTTGTTTATTTGGTAATAACTAATTATTTTGTTTGGGAAAAAATTATGAAAAGTTCATTTGTTATTGAAATTGTGTGTGTCAATTTGTTGGAGACAATTAGTTTGTTAGGGAAAATTAGTTTTTTACACTGTTATGGATATTTTGCTTCCTGTTGATTGATCTATTGTTATCAATGATTAGCATTTTATTGATAATTATTTTGTTGAAGATAATTTGATTTGTTTTACATTGATAAGTTTATTATTAATAGTTTCACTTATGGTGTTATAGGTAATAAGGGTTATTTGTTATCCATATACTGTACATGTTATAATCTTATTAATAATTAGTCAGTTATATTGTTATGGATAATGTTTTGTTATAGGTGATTTGTGATTTGAATTATCTGGATGATTAACCCAGAACATGCTTGAAGTTTAAGAGATATAGTACTAAATAAAGTCAGTTCAGTTACCCAGCTAACATTTAACCTGTTTCAGAACATGATGTCTGTAATGGATGATCTATTACTGCTACAGTCCAGCAACACTCAGAGCAGGCAGCCAGTCACAAAGTATGTGTTCACAGTTTCCATTCGTGTGTCCAAATGTATGGAGTTAATTAGTGCCAAAAGTCTGCAGCTACACTTGGGTATTTGTAGGATTTTTACAGGCACACGAGTATAATTCTGTATGTGTTATGTGAACAATTATTAAATTTGAGCAGTTTTCACATAATAAGTTTATTTTTTGATTATGCTGATTGTGTGTTTCTGTTTGACCCAGGTGTGACCAATTGGAAAGCAGCGTTGTGCACAGAACAAGAAGTTGGCTCACACACACTCAGGCTTCATGGAGATGAAACGGAGTGGAGAGATGACAGAACAGAGGAAAATGTCCAGATGACATAGGTTTGACAATTGATTGACCGCTCAACACCACATCTACCCTCCTGCTGCCACCCACTCGTCGTCCGTCCAGCCATGTTGTTGAGGAGGAAGCTGTGCGTTGTTCTGCTGATCGCTGCCATCCTCTTCCTCATGCTCGCCAGTCAGAGCATCCAGAGGAGGCATTTTCTTTCTTTGTCATTAGTCACACCCATCAGCTGGGCTACACCCGCTGGAAAAGACAGCAGCATGGAGATAGGTGAGTCATTTCCCCGCCCAACTCAGAAACCAAAAATGTGCCAAAACCTGGCAGAAAAGAAAAATACAATTTAAAAACTTTTTCCACAACAGTTTTGAGCAATAAAATTTGGGACACAGCATGTGGACATCTCTGTAAATATATTCCATATAGTCCATGTAATATGTAGATAGTCCATTCTGTTTTGATAAAATTAGGTTCCAAATTTGTTTAAATTATTCATTTCACAAAAACTCCCAGCACCTATTGCATTGTGCTACTGTAAACAAAATAGTAGTTGAAAGTAGTAGAAATAATACTACTGTTGTAGTAGCAGTAGCAGTAGTGGTGATAGCAACTATAGCAGCAATTGTATTCACACCAGAGGCAGCTGGAGTAGATGGTGTAGTAGTAGTAGGTGCAGTTGTAGTAGTATTAGCAGTAGCAGCAGTATTGTTAGAGGTAGCAGTGCTAATAGTAGTAGTATTGACAGTTATTTTAGTATTAGCAGTATAACACCAGGAGTACTGGCAGTAGTAGCCGTTACATTAAGCAGCATTAAGCAATTAACAGTAGCAATAGGATTAGCAATAACATATCATATTGTTCATAATGATAGCGGTATAAATCCTGATGTAATAAGGTGTCATATCACAATATTTACGGTATTAAGTAGGGTAGCAGTGTTGTGATTGTATCATAAGATAGTAACAGTTTTAACAGCAGTAGTTGTATAACAGTCATAGAAGTAGTAGTAGTAGCAGTAGAGTTAGTAATTGCAATAGTATCAGCACTAGTAGCAGTTGACTTCAAAGCAGTAGAGTAGCAGTATCATATATGTTGTGATTGTAAGAAATGCTAACAGTGCTAGTAGCAGTAGTATTATTGAATAATAGCAGTACAATCAGGATAGCAGTAGCAATAGCATCATTAGCTGTAGTAGTAGTTGTGATGGTGATTGTATCACAGAGATGATAAACGTGTTAGCAGAGTTCCCATGATGCCGTGTTCTCTGACTCTCAGTCTGTTTGTGTTTGCAGTGGTTGAACCTGCAGTGTCTACTGCTGACTGGAACCCTGAGCTGTACCCTGACCCCCCCAAGACCCCTGTTCCTCCCAGCACCGCCCAGCCTGAGGCTGAGGATAAGCTTGTAAAGGACACCCAGGATGACATGAGGTAACATACAGGAGGTCATGGACTCTGTGTGTCCCATGATTCCTTGTTCTGTCCCTGTCTAACCCTTCTGTGTCGTCCTCTTTCAGGCACTGCAGTTGTTCTGAGTCCTGTATATCAGACCTGACGGGGTCGGATTGGTTCAGCCAACGCTATGATCCCAAACAGCAGCCCGTCCTCCGAGACACCAACAACAACATTGATCCAGAGGCCCTCAGATGGTGGCTGGTAAGGGCAAAAATTGCTGTTTCTAATAATGTATGGACACGCTACCTGCTACTGTGCAAGCTAAAGGTTAGCCTTCAAAAAAAAAGTCATTTTTAAACCAAAACAATTCAGTTCAGTTAATTAAACATTGTGCAGTCATAGAGCTGTTACATTTTTAAAAAGATTGTTAATAAGTTTTTCAGGTTTTCTTATTTTGCTGTCTTTAATTACACATGTGGTAAGAGCGATAAAGAGTGACTCCCCATACAGAAAATATTTGCAGGCTGCACACTGGAAGTGACCTGTCAGCAGAGAAAAGCCTCGCTATTGATTTGATGTGTCAACACCGACAATTAGTAAATCAGCTGAATCAAAGAACAAATTTTTGGAGACAAATGTCTGAGCCCTTCTGCTGCATTTATAGATTAAGTCCTGCTGCAGAAACCATTAGTAGATTAAGAGGCGGGGCGGGGGGGGTTACTGTTAACATCATCAGACTGATCCACCTTGCATATACTCTGGGTCTGTGTGTGAGCTAGAAAAAACACAACAATAGCTGCATGATGTAGTTACACTGTAACTGTAAAAACATCCATAAACAACATAGAACATACAACAAAATAAGAGTGAAAGATGCTTTTGGAGCTGTTGGAAATTGTATGTTTCCTTTTTTAATGAAGCTAGTCCAGCAGAATGCACATATAAGAAGCCTAATATACCTACATTAAAAAATAATGTGAGATGCTCCACTCGCTACAGGGTCTTCAGCGGTCCGGAAACGACCAGACTTTAGAGCAAGTGATGTCAGACATGTTCCATGTCATTTCCCCACCCACTGTGGATTTTAGGCCCCTCCCCTCCCGTTGCCGCAGTTGCGCAGTGGTTGGCAACTCTGGCAACCTGCAACGGTCCGGAAATGGCAAGTTGATTGACTCCCACGGCTCTGTGATCCGGTATGTCTGTACTCACACACAAATAAATACACACATACACAAACACACGTCTCACCCTCCTCCTCATCTTCCTCCCCCTCAGGATGAACAAGGCGGTGACTCGAGGATTTGAGAAAGATGTCGGGAATCGGACGACACATCATTTCATCTATCCTGAGAGTGCAGTGGATGTTGGTCGTGGCGTTAGTCTCGTCCTGCTGCCGTTCAAACTGAGAGACCTGGAGTGGCTGACCAGCGCGCTGTCCACCGGCGAGGTCAAAATGTACGAAACAACAACACAAATATACTCAAAATCTGTCAAATATGAAGAGAAACATATTCAAAATCCAGGAAACATACAAACATATATTCATAATCTAGCAAATGTATATAAAAATACAGTATATACAGAGTTACATGAAATATACAAACACAAAACATCAGACCAAGACAAAAGTGCCTAATATATGTAGGATTATAATAAAAATCTAGCAAGTATATAAATAAATAAAATATGTTTTTATAATGTAGCAAATATTTTAAAAAATATTTTAAAGAATATATATATACATATGCACGCACTGTATTCAAATGATATTAAGCATATTAAAAATATATCAGAAATGTAAGATACAGCTACAAAAATATACAGTCTTGTATTCAAAATCTATGAAATATACTTATATATACAATATAATGCACTCCAGTACATCACCACCACCCACTGGGACCTCATCAATAAACAGAAAAATAGAATTATCACCTTTCTGACAATGTCCACAAAAACTGAAAATGTATACACTTCTTCAATGTAGAATTTATGGCAGAGCTGTTGTGTTGGTGAGTGTAAATATATATAGTATACTACATGAATTTTCTACCAGATATCAAGAAGTTACTTTTGTTTAAGTGTATTATGCATTAAAATCTTTCTATAAACTGGACAGTGTACTAATGTAATGTAATATGTCTGTTAATCTACACAGTATATTTATGGTCCTATACACAGATAATATACATGATTATATACAGTACTCAGTATGTGTTCAATGTGCCTAAAACATATGCACGAAGAATAAATATTGAAATCAGATGGGACAAAATGTGAATTTGTATGTTACACATACCTGTATAGTGAATACATCAATATACATAAATGCAAATAGATGCTGAGAAACATAAAATATTATATATATTAATATACAATACATGAAGTATATTATGACCAGTAATTCTCTGTGTGTGTGTGTGTGTGTCTGTCCAGGACCTACATGAGGGTTAAAGACAGAGTGGCGGCTGATAAAGACAAGGTAAAATCATTTATGATAAATGGCTTTATTTAAAAATTAAGAAATTATTATTTTAGGTGTTACAAACATGTTGCCATTCACACACAAGGAGATAAAAACTGTGTGTGTGTGTGTAGGTTCTGGTGGTGAACCCTATGTTCTTTAAGTACGTTCACGATCGTTGGACTGAGCATCACGGTCGCTACCCGTCCACCGGCATGCTGGCCATCATCTTCGCTCTGCACACCTGCGACCAGGTAGGAAGGAGGGGGGCGGAGTCTGTGTCAACTTGATTTTTCGTTCAAACTTATGTTGTAATCATTTACTGTAGTAATCCAGCTGAGAGCAAAGACTGTTGAGAAAATTCATCCTGTTGGTACATTTAAAGAACCAAATTTACATTTTTCTTTTATTTCTTTGATTATTTTTGACAAAATATCCCTAAATGCATCATTGGGGACTGTTTTCTGAACAGTGTCAGCTATTAAATGCATAATCACAGTATGAGAGTCAGAATTCATCATCATCAGAAGTAATGTAATAGAGCACATCTGCACATAATACTGTATGTTTACTGACATACTTGATTACGTGGTGTGTCACAGTATACTATGTAGCAGTATGCCATGTTATAAAGTCCTGTCTGTGTTCAGGTGTCGGTGTTCGGTTATGGCGCTGACAAGCAGGGTAACTGGCATCACTACTGGGAGGCGAACCGCTATGCTGGAGCCTTCAGGAAGACCGGCGTCCACAGCGCCGATTTCGAAACACAGGTCATCCACCAGCTCGCAAAGCAGGGAAAGATCAGCCTGCACCTGTGACCTACAGACCTGCTGACTGACCTACAGGCCTGCTGACTGACCTACAGACCTGCTGACTGACCTACAGACCTGCTGACTGAAGACCTGGGGCCAGTTTCACCAGCTGAACTTTAAAAAGTCGGGTGTAAGCCCTACGCCATGCTTAGCTACGTCCAGCCTTGTGATAAATATTTACACGTTATACCATCTAAAACTATGAGTAGGCGCAGTTGCACCCAGCGTAGACGATGCACGTCCACCCTGACACATTCTACCACAGTGATAGTTGCCACGCCATTCACGTTGCTATGGCTACAAACTTAGATTTACTGGTGCCAACGAATAGATTAAAAATGACTGCTGAGCCGAAGAAATGAAAATTTAAATTACTCAGATTGTGAAACAAGCCTCTGCATTCCACCTCAATGGGCTCGCACCTCGCTCGCCACCCTTTGCTTTGGCGTTCATTAGTCTGCCAATACGCATCATGCAATAACATTACTCTCTGATAACCTAGTTTAAGTGTAGGATAAAATAAACGGGGTGGACCTGTTTCTTATTTAACCTAAACATAAGCCACACACACCTGCGCTCGAGCACTCCTATGCAGGGCTCAATGATAGACCTCGTCCTTTCCTGCTCTGTCCGGGGTACCACGACGGGTGTCATCAGCCACTTCTTTAAAGGGTAGCCACTGTCTCCAAGCATTATGCCAGAGAGCCGTCCTCCCCCCCCACCCCCCCACCCCCCAGAGAAACTTGTTGTGGTATTTAGGAAAGATTCACTGACATAAAATCAAAGAGAAATTAGCACCTGCAGTGCTGGGGAAAGCGCTCCTTTCTTATCCATTACATGTTGCAACTGCAGTGATAACTCGTAAGTCAATTCAAACAATTCAGCCCTGCTGAAACGAAATCTCTCAATAGGCTCTCTATCTCCATATATATATGTGGCCTTTCACGCCTGAAAGCCCGCTGATTGTGTAGCCTGTATATTAGATGTGCCATTGTACCATTTTGTCACCTTGGAAACTAGTCAAGACTTTTTACTTTAAACCTACCTTTGACTAGGCGTAAGATTTAGTCTCAGACGTAGCGCTACGCCTTTTACATTCAGCTTAGTGTTACAACCAGGTATATGTCTAACAGGTGCAACTGGCCCCTGCTGACGGACCTACAGATCTGCTGACTGACCCACAGACTTCTTGACTGGCCTTTTCACACACCTACAGACCTCTTGGCAGACCTGCTGACTGACCTACAGACCGACAAACTGACCTATAGACCTGCAGACCTACAGACTTACTTACAGACTCTTGACTGTCCTGTTGACAGACCTACAGACCTGTTGGCAGACCAGCTGACTGACCTATAGATGATCCACCACATAATTGTTGAGACCAAGAATCAGCTAAATCTCCAGCTGTGTTTGGCTGATTGCGGCTGAGTGTCAGCACACCCGGCTGTCCTCTGGCATTGAAGAACCAGATCTGAGCCAGCTCTGGACTGTGTGTGGTTCCTCTGGCACCGAAGAACCAGATCTGAGCCGGCTCTGGACTGTGTGTGGCTCAGACCTGTGTACTTCTTGCACTATCATCACGTCTGCCTTGAGTCAGACATCCTGTTGTGCTAGATTGAAGCCAGCGTTGGGCCAAGACATTTTTAGATACCTGGACTACCTGTGGATGGAGCCTTTGTGAGTGGGAGGAGCTAAACCTGATACCTCTACCTGGTGGGCGGGGCTTGGGTATCCAACAAGACTGTTTTTTGGGACCCTCCACTGTTGGGACAGACAAACCGTCCTGCCGTCTGCGACTGCGAGGATCAACCACAGCAAGCTTTGCTCTGAGTGGGAAACAACCACAGACTTTTTTTATATCTTTTTATTGGATTTTTATAGATATTATACAGGGATAACCTCTTTTTTTTAATCAAAGCACTTTGCCCTGAAGAAGAAATGGCAGCCATGTTATTGCTTCTCTTTCTTCTTCCAACCACAACTTTTTTTGTATTTTATATCATTTTTAATCCATCCATTTATTTTAACTGAATCTTAACCGTCCTGATCTAGAGGATGTTTCTGTTGAGACAGACTGGAACTGGAAACAGCACAATTAAGTTTTTAAGTTTTCTGTCACATTCTCATTTTTGGAATGTAAGCCAATGACATTTTGTGTCTCGACTTACTGTCTCGACTATATATGGAGTTGGAGGCAGTGAATGGGAGGATTGTTTGTTGTTTGAGCTCCATGTGTTCCATAATGATTCAACAGTCTGCCAGCTGATTTCAGTGAATGTCCAAAACAGGAACATTTTATTAGTGTTTGATATGTTTTAAAAGGAATCATTCTACATTTAGTGATAATTAATGTACTGTAATTAACTGTTTCTTAATCACCATTTCCCAGCTCCAGTGGCTGACAAAGGTCATGGTAAGTGGTAAAGTCGAAGAGTGAAGCTGCAGGCTGTTGAACTTCATGGACAGACATGATGTAACTCCTCTGAGTCACAGCTCAGCTGCTGGGAGTGGCAAAGACGAGGAGACCATGCACGCCTTTTTAACTAAAGATTTATTCAACAAAACTCAACAAGGACAAATAGTAACATCACCAGTGTGTGTGGTGCATGGATGAGTGGAAGATGTAGTGCAATGTACATTCAAAAAAATAAGTCCAACCAAAAATAACCAACCATATGAATGAAGAAAGACTGACCAGTCCAGCAGGTAGCAGTGGAGTCAGTCAGCTGACTGCTGGACATCCTGTTAAAGGGAGACGACAGCACGAGGAAACGAGGCTGTCAACCTGTACTGTGAATGTACAAAAACTGTTGCTGATTGTCAATCAGGGTTGTCTGAATGTTTGTGGCTTTGTTTACACTGAGAGGAGTTTCAGGACGTTTTCACACTGAGTTTGTCCGAGTCTGAATCTGAGTATGATCGTCCCTCTCAGAGCGCTGATATAGTTGATTTCAACTGCGTGTGTATACATGATGCCTACCCCGCAAATCCTGTGTTACTCCAATTAGTTGTGTGCATCTTATTTATTAACACTATGCATCAGCAAGATGCAGCTAAGCTCATGACCGATGAAGGCAGTATATCTGGATCTGAAGTAAGGTCAGCAGCTTATACAGTCTGCAGTCGTAAATTTGGAGCTGCAAGTGGACAGTTAGGGCGTACCATAACCGACATGGGCAGATGGCCAAATTTAAGTTGTTGTGAACCTTTGCAGCCATGCAGATGTGGAAAGTATCATTTTAAAAAAGGACACTTTTTATTTTAGTTGTGGAAAAATGTTGTCAACAAGTACTTTATTTTTTTACAGAACCAACACTGATTTTAATTTTACTGTTAAACTGGATTCTCTCAAAGAAGATATTTGAAAATTTAATTTGTGCACTCTTGCAATTAACTAGATAATCCGATGTTAACCAGTGATAATTTTGCCCTGATCTGCCCCCTAGTGGATATACTTTGTAATGTACATGAACGATGGTGTTCATATTGCTTTCATATCTCTTGTTTTCTCAGCGGGAGTACAAATTGGCTTTTGACTGAACAGGGAACGAGTTGAGACTCCCATATTCACGTCAACTTTGGTACAGGACTGAGAAGTGTTGATATTTCCACAATTTTGGTGATCCGTTTCTAGATTCAGACCGACTTGCCAGTGTGAAATCTTTCTGAAACTGATGCTCAGTAAAGATCTCAGTCTGCTTCAAACAAACGTACAACATGTGGTCCGACCACATCTAAAGTCAAAGTGTTTTAAGTTCTCAATGTCCACACTGGAAGGTGGTGTGACAAGCCTGCTGTCATAACCTCCAGGCTGCATCACACTGCTTCTCTCCAACAACTGTCTTTGCAGTTTCAACACCATGAGCTGCACAAACGGGGATAATGCTGCACACTTTCAGACAGTCTCTCCCCAAAGACATTCATGGTGTTGTACTCAGCTGCACACAAAAAAATGACAGTAGTGGAGTAAAGTTAAAACCTAGCTTACAATCAAAACCACCACACACCTGGCCAATCATTGAGTAAAGTGGACATGATTTAGATTAGATGCAGCTGTGGTAAAGGGAGGTTTTAGATGGTGTTACAAGATCTGGCAAGAACTTTGTTGAATTATACTAAGGCCTTATAAATAATTATATATGCTGAATCTTTATGCGGAGGCTGCTGCTCTGTCGTTAGCTCTGCTGCTCTTCAGAGTTTTAGTTTGAGTTTATACATGTTTGTCTGGAACAAGTCACGTGTTCTCTTAAAACCCGACTGCAAAGTCATCAGAAACTGTGGTTTAATATGAAACATCTGTTGCTTGTTTTTTGAAGTTTTTGTTCACCGCTAACAGTTAACACTTTGTTGGATTCTCCAGGAAAAAGCCTGCTGCTAACTGGGAATTGGTCTACTTTATGAGTTAACAAGGAGTGCCATAAACCTGAATTCAGCCGCTAAATGACAGAGCAGCAGCCTTCCAGAGTCCTGAGCTGGACTTAGTATTTGGATGTGAGGTTTTAGAGTTTGCTGACTAAGCTGTAGTAAAAGCATTTATTTTCTCACTCTTAAAACCAGTTTGTCGTGAATATAAATCCAAAAATTGTAAACGGATGGTGTGGTCTGTAGATTTAGAGCAGAGCGACGTCCACTGACCAAACAAGATGTATGTGTGATGTATGTTCAGTTGCCATAGCTTTAATTCAGCTCATGTTAAAACTGTGACTGTTTGATGAGAGAAAACTTCACTTAACAAACAACCTGCTGATCATCAGTTCATTCATAGATACCAAACAGACAGGAGCACTGTGATATTTCAATGTAAACTGCAGAAAACAACATAAACCCATCACTGTCACTTTGAAATAAATAAAAAAATATGAAACATAATTGTTTGGTTTTTTTTTTGTGGTTTTTTTAATCAAAGAACTCTGGAGGTAAAGGTTGACACAATCAAACCCAGATGAGAAAAGTTCTGAGAAATTTGATGTCTAGTCTGTTTATATGACAGTGTATTGCTGCCACTATGACCAAAAAAATCATCTCAGTTTCTAGTTATGACAAGATATTTTTCATGGTATGATGACATTTTTCTCTTTATTACTACACGCCAAATTATTCTCTAACATGAAACTTTTCTTGTTATAACCACGTTATCTTGTTTACCAACGTATCTCATTAAAACTTGTTGCAACAAAAGTCAGTATGTTGTTATGAGATAAAATGTTGAAACACATTTCTTATTTGAAACTGAATAATTTGGTGTGTAGTAATATGAAACAATATTGTGAAAAGGATCTTGTTAAATAAGAAAATGTTCTTGTTTTGAGAAACAACAAATTTATTTTTGTAACAGTGGCAGCAATACGTTTCCCTACTTACTCACCGAGGCGTTGTGATATCTTGTGACATTGAAGGCAGCTGGAAGCATGAGCTGTGTCCCATTTCAGGCTCCGCCTCCTCTGAAGTCCACATTTACAGACCAAATCTATCATGACGGGTCCACAAGGCAGCGTTCTGTCTGAAAAACTGATTTTACCTGAATTTAGAGCAGACAAATGATATTTATCCTTCGGTCTTCAGTATCCAGGAATCCTTTGTGCTCAGGCCCCTTTTTGGACCTAGTGAATCCAAGGAGGCAGAGCCTGAAATGTGGCAGAGGTTGGCTCTTGTGGTGGCATCGCCACACAATCAATAACATTAAATACATAAAAATAAACTAAAATTGAGAAGTCGTTCAGATGAACTTCAAAATGAAATGTCCAGAGGATTGTTTTATTTTCAAGTGACCTGCTGTTATCTGTGCGCTTTATAAAATATTACTTTAGTTTTAAATAAATAAATTAATTAAAGTATTGTGAGGATCAGCCTTGAATCATTGCTGATCAGTCTGTGCGAAGCCACTTCCATGGCAACATTATCAACAGATCCAATCCACATAGAGATCAAGGCTGTGCCCAAAATCACTCCCTCTTGGATTCATTCACTCCTCAATGAGCTCAATAGTGGGGAGTAAATCGAGATTTCAGACTAATAAACATTTTCCTCATCGCTGACAGCTGTAGAGTGGACATTTTAGTGATTTAGCATCCATAAAATGTGACGGATTGCATTGTGGGATTGTTGGCAGACAGTAATGTACATGTCATGGACGCAATGCTACACTATTGTGGGACTTTTTGGGCTTAGTGTATAAATGTCACATTCAAATAAACTGGCGAAGGGTAATTATTATAAGTGCACTATGTAGTGAATGGGGAGTGATTTCGGACACAGCTCTAGTTTGGTCTAGATTCTTCTTCAAAAAGGTCATCTGTAATGTTTCCATGGTAACAGAAGGCTTAAGAAACGCCAGTTGCTATGACAACATGGCTGACAGCAGGAACAGTGGCTGGACCGTGATCATGTGAACTCACAGGAGTCCAGTCCTGGGAGGTGGAGTAGGACCAGATCTGAAAGTCTAACCTGGTCCATCGCAGATATGGGGTTCTGCTCCTGCTGCTCAGTACTGATCCGGTTCTGGATTGGTTTCTCCTGAGCTCCAGGTTCTGGTTCTCCATGCTCTGATGTGGACTTGATCCATGCTGGTCCAGGGTTTTCCTGGATCCAGGTTTATGTCAGTCTGAGAGCAGCTGGACAAAGGAAGACGGAAACAAACCTCTCTGGTCCGGCTCGTCCTCTATGTAACCATGCTACACGCACGCACAGACACACACACACACACACACACACACACACACACACACACTAATTTAAATTTATGTCTACTGTACATTTAGAAACTTGAACAGTGGTCACCAATGTTAATTTTAAGCCACCTGATTTAGTTTTTGTTGAAAAATATATATTAGTTCTAGTCACATTTTGGCGGTCCAACGTGGCGGCCTCCGTGGAAGCTGAACTAAAATGGTAAACAATATACCTTATTAGCATTAGCATGTTAGCACTGTCAGTGTGGGTAGTGTGTGTGATTTTGTACATTAATGAAAGTTGCTGAAAAAGACTTTGGATTAAAACAGTAACTGATTCATTTGTCCATCGTGCGTCTTTCATTATATATTATCATTATCAGTTTTTATTTCTTGAAGAAAATTGTAATACATTTCATGATAGTTTTTGGTTTTTAAAGGCAACTTCTTATTTACTTTAAGACTGGTATTCTTCAAGAAAAAAATCTTGTCCGTAAGAATCAGAGTCAGGTGAACATTAACAGACCGGTACCCTCACTAGCTCAGAGAACAGCTGAGGCCACATTGTAAGATTTTCTCCATCCCACCAACGAGAGCATCGGTCAGACCGCAGGATGATGATACGTACCCACCAATCACTGTCCTCCTGTCCCAGAACCACCAGCATCTGTCCCTCAGAGAAGCTCAGCTCGTCATGGTGGTCGGCCTGGCAGTCATACAGCGCCTGAGCCCGCCGACTGGACGTGCCCCTAGGCTGATGGACACATGCAGATAATACTGAAAATGTTCCTACTAATAGTAACAATAATAAATATTAATAATTACAAAAGAAAGGGGATATGTGTCTAAATAAAATATGCTCACTGTCAAACAAATGTAGCTAGGTGGCTGCTAAGATTTGTATAGTTGTCTCTAAGGTTAAAGCATTAGCGGGTGGTTACTAATGTGTTCCTAGGGGGTTGCTAAGCTGTTGAGGATGGTTGCTAGGACGTTGCTAGTTGCTTGCATTGTGATTGCTAAGGTGTTTCTGGGGTGTTTGGGATGGTTTCAATGTTGATTTTAGGAGGTTGCAAGGAAGTTAAAAGGTACAATAGTTTATATAATTATACTTAGTACTTGCAAGGTTGCACTACTGTATATATTAACAGTATTAGCTACTATTAATAGCAGGGAGGACAAAAAGCATTTAAAAGAAGAAAATTAGGTAAGCACATTTAGAGCTTTAACGATACAGTTGGCTCACTGTGCTCCGCAGGGTTAACAACGGGATACTTTCACATATTTCTCACAAAGTTTTAATGAGAACAAACTATGATAGATTCTGTATTTATTCCTCCTCAGGGATAAAACATGCACGTTTTCACGTTTCATAATTTTTTAAATATGCTGTAAACTGTATCAAGGTATAAAATACTCATATAGACTCATCTATATGCTTCATATAGAATTTAGTGTTTAATGCAAATATTCAAATCTCTTAAATGATAAAATCGACATACATGTAAATCTTTATCTACATAAAACTAAGTTGAACAATTAAAAACACCTTGATTATAATGTCAGTAAGATAAAGTGCTAATGTCAGAATCTGATTCTCCAAACCCAGATTTTAACGTATAACTAATTTTAGATTTCTGGATAAGGACGAGGGCAGATTTTGTTTTTGTTGGATTCAGAAAAATATCAGGAAGCAATTAATTGTGCCATTTGGCATTTAATGCATTTCAAGATATTTGTAAGAAAGTTCGTTAATTGGGGCCCAGGTCAAAAACTGTCTTAACCACAAATAGTGGCTATGAACTGGATTATAGGATTGTATTATTATTACTGGACAATATGGTGGTCATTGGTCAAATTTACAACCAATGATTGGACAAAATTGCAGGTTCCTATAACTAATCATTATGTTCATTTGTAATTTATTGTCCCCTTACAGTAAATCTAAACCCTTCAGACGGTTACAGGTGGATTTTTGAGGAACTCACCAACGACCTGCGAGGAAGCGGCTGGGGGGCGGGGCCTCTGCTGTCACTCTCAAAGCTCTGAGAGCAGTGATTGGTGGGAGACCCAGTGGGCAGGGCTCTACTGGCAGGGTGCAGGAAGTGGGAGGAGCTAGTGTCACTGTCCACCCTCCGAAAACCTCAGAGAGAGAAATATTGATGTAATTATTTAAATGTCATGTTATTTCAAGGAATATTTAGATAATGGGGGACAGAGGGATTCTTATTTCTTTCATTCTTTTAAACCAAAGGCAGCTGGATATACTGTTTGCCTCACATGTGACCTCAACAACTTTTAAGAGGGAGGTTTATCACAAAGTATATACAAGATTTTTTGCCAAAAATACATTTCATATCAGTTAAAACAAACTGTTGGAGAAGGTGTGGCAAAAAATGCGCACCACTCACACTTTTTCTTTCTCTGGCTAGTTCCAAAAATCTTAGGTATGAAAATATTTCAACTTACGCAAGCATTTGAGCCAAAATATATTATTTTAAGATTAAAAGGACAGGTTCACACTTTTTCAAGTCTGTCTTAAAACAACAGTCAGGTGCTTAAATGAACACTGAAAGAGGTTTTCCTCGCTGTAATCATTCCCCTTGTTCATACTGGCTGTTAAAACATCCCCTTCAAATGTATTTTCAATGTAAGTGATGGGGGACAAAATCCACAGTGTCCACACAGTCATTTAGTGCAAAAATTCATTTAAAAGTTGATCTGAAGCTTATATGAGGCATCAGCAGTCTGAGTTAGTCATATCAAGTGGATATCTGTCACATTTACAGCTGCGGTGGAAGTATAGTAACAAAAAGAGGGACTTTGGCACTAAAATACTGGTCCTGAACACCACCTGAGCTAACTCTAGAAATAGACCTGTACATTGTACAGGATACTCACTCCGCCTTGTCTTCAAAATTAGAAATCATTAAACAGAATTTTAGAAATGGAGACAATGAATCTACAGAATTAGAATTGTGGAAGTGAAATGTTTTACATGACGGAGTAAATGATTTGAATGTGGAAACTGAATCTGGGATTACATAATTAAGATACAGCCTTGAGAAGAAGTAGATGTAATTCAAATGTTCTAATCGGTTTACTGGATTAAAAACTAGAATTTATAATCACATGTATTCCTCCTGGTTGAACATGCAGGGCCAACGCAGTGAGTTAACATTAGTCAGAGTTACACATGATGATAGATTCAGCAGACTCCAGACAGATAAACCAGATGTGGAACTGAGAGGAAGAAGCTGGATGTTTTTGGACAGGAAGTACCTCTGTCTGGTCGTTCAGTCAGCGAGCTCAGAGGAGAAGATGGACTGTAGAAACAGAGACAAACAGAGAGAGAGAGAGAGAGAGAGAGAGAGGATTATTATCTGTGGTGTTTTCATTTAACATCAGTCTCAAAACTCTGTCCTGTAACTCAGCTTCAGTCCACCAGAGGTCAGTACAGTCGCTCAGTTCAGCTGAAGAAGAAACTTTTTTTTGTGTTTCATGTTGTTCCAGCTCTTCATTGACGCTATGTGATGTTTCCACTGAGTGAAATATTCAAACCCAAGACGCCATGTTTTTATGGCTGCAGCATTTCATCAAATGGAAATATTCTACATGTCTGCTGCACCATTTTAGACACAGTTCCCCAAAATTCTGCCAAACAGATTTGGTATTTTTGGACACTTTGGTATCTCCACTAGAATCTAAAATACAGTTCTGTAAGTTTTAACAACTTTTGGACAAACAACATGAGAGTAAAAATGAAGCCACCAGACATTCCTGTGAAGTTTAGAAGGTTTTACAATGTGGCCATTTGTTTTTTATTTAGAAACCGATTTAGGAACAATCTAATAGAAAAACTGTATTTCAAAAGGTTGAAGGAACACTATTTTAGATTTTGTCAGTCTCCACACAAACTTATACACAAGCATTTCTGAAACCAATAAAAGAGCAGGACAGGCCCTCTAACACATGCAAACCAACACATACATTTGCAAGGTCACAATTAATTTACTTTTACTCGTTGCAGCTTTAATGTACCACCCAGCGAGCACAGTAAGTGTACACTGATGATGTTTCCAGCAGGTGTGTGTATGTAACTGTCTGAAGAGGATGTTTGTCTGAAATGTTGCTGCATTAAAGTAACTCCCAAAAAAGGAGAAATCTCCAAACGCAAGAACATGGATTTGTGTTAAATTTTTGTCATTTTGTGGCAGCACCCCAGTAGCATACTGGTGTTTAATATGAAGAGGGTGTGTTTTCTCAACTGAACCTCTCTTTAAGATTAAAATCTTGTTATTCCAAGAGTTAGCTGGCCATGAAGGCAGCACATGGTCATTGGTACAACAATAAATGTTTCATCTTACGACGTAATTGCAGCTTAACCTTCTTCAGGTGATCAGATCACAGCTGCAGGATCATTGCACTCCTCACTTTTAGGCATACAGTGTGATGATGTTGTGTTGATGGCTTCTGATGGATGTATTTAAACCAACACCTGTCAGCTTATTGTTGGTCATAGCTCGATTTTTCTAATAGTGTGAGTTTTGTTCTCTGATTAATTTGTTTGTTCTCTGATTAATTCTAGTAAACCTGCTGAGGAAGATGGACACTGTTTTCATAATATGTAGTTTGATGTAAGCACTAACAAGGACTATCAATAGAAACGGAAAATCCAGACTGTTTGTCTTGGGTCAGCATGACATCATTTCAGTACTGATCCAATAAGAAGCCTCGTTCCCAGTCTTCTTGGTGCAGTTTATAATATGTTTTAATTCAGTATGATTGGTGTCTCAGATACTTACACACACTTCTTGAAGGAGGAATCCGGACCGCTGTAGATCCTGGGACTGGTTGGCAACCCGTAATCTACACACACACACACAGTTAATAACACAGTATCACTCAGACAGATTAATTGCAGCGTGTCTCGCAGATATTACCGTGTTTGCTGGATTCGGAGCAGCTTCTCTTGTGTCGGACGGCGATTGGAGGGGGAGGGGTCGACTTTCTGTTTCCTGTGAAGGAGAAGAAGACCTCCCCCCCTTCCTCCTCTTCCTCTCCGACTCCCTCCCCGCCAGCAGGAGGCGGCGGAGGAGGAACATTGGGAGCTACAGAGATGGAAGATTGATTTTTGCCGTCAGAAACCACGCCTTTATTTCTCTTTATTTCTAATTCTCTTTAATTCTAATTTATTGTTCCTTATATAGGATGGTCTGTTGAAGTTTGGCCAGAGAAACAGATAATAATGATAAAATACACAACAATCAGAATCTGAGCTCACCTTTGACCCTCGGGGGCAGCGGAGGTGCAGGGGAGGAGGGGGGAGGTGGAGGAGGGCTGGGGACAGAGCCAGATGGCCGGCTGTGGAGATCCATGGCCATGGCCAGCCTCCTCCCTACACTGAGCAGACCTCCACCCGCTGGTGCTCCCCCTACTGCTATAGGGTAGGGCAGTGTGATGGAGGAGGGGGTGGACTGACCGAAGCTGAAGGGACGGGAGGAGAAGGAGAAGGAGGAGGTGAAGGAGGAGGAGGAGGAGCGCTCCTTCTTCACTGGACCGTTCTGAAACAGAAGAAGGAAAAATAAAAGTAAACACAAGAAACTCAAACAGTTGACCTTGGTGTTTTTTCTTCTTGAACATGAAAGGAAAAAGAAACAAGATTAATCAGCAGGTTGTCAGTTGCCATAGTTACCCTGTCGTCAAAGTCATCGTCACTGTCGTAAAGATCGTCATGACGAAGCCTCCACTCGTACTCCACATGGACGTGATGGTCAAACTGGTTGCACTGGGCCTGCTGCAACTGCACGAACACACAGATACAGTAAAAGAGACGTCGACACGAACAGTCTCATAAAGAAGCGTAACTCTGATCAGAGCGATGACCTCACCAGCGCCTCACAGTGGCCGTGCTTCAACTTGCGGCTCACATCCAGAGCGGTCTCTCCTAACTCGTTCTCTGACAAACGTAGACAATTGAAATATTAATATTACTCAGATGTTTTTAAAAAAAAGGGTGTGTGTGAGTTTCTACTTGGTTAGCACCGTTTTTTTATGGTACATGTCATTTGTCGTTTTGTTGCATGTCGTTTGGAGAGAGGAAATGCACTCGGGAGCGTGCAAAAACATCACATCCGGTGGATTTTCATGGAAAATCCGGCCCGTGTCCTTCACATAGAAATCAGTCCACAGGCTGAAAAGTTCCGTTACAACCCGTTCACTCATTGGCAATAAAAAACCATTAATAAATGTAAATTGCTTCATAATTCTTACATATAGAACATTTGATTTAAAAAAAACTTTTTTTAAAAATAAAATATCGGGGACCTTTGTAGCATCTCTCTCTCTCATTTTCTGTCATCTCTACTGTCTGTAATAGAAGCTAATGTAAGCTTTAAAACAACAAAAATACTTTTACAAAGTGTCTGTGTGTGTCTTACTGATGTGTGTGTTGGCTCTGGCTCTCAGCAGCAGTTTCACACAGTCGCTTTTGTTGTGCAGACAGCTGTAGTGCAGCGCTGTGTTTCCAGCTGTTGTCTGCGCGTCCACGTTGGAGCTAAAAACACACACACACACACACACACACAGACAGGTACACACACAGTGGTACACTTTAACATACACTGAGGTATAATCACTCATAAATGTTGTCAGAGCACACTGACCAGTTCTGAGCCAAGAAGTCCAGGATGTGCAGCGATGTCCTGTCAGCCAATAGGACGGCTAGATGGAGCGCCGTTTCCCCTTTCTCCTGTTGGTATGGAAACATACTGCTGAGTGTGTGTGTGCGCATGTGCGCGTGCACCTGTGTGTATACCTGTATGCGTGTGTACCTCTACATGTGTATACCTGTGTGTGTATAACTACATGAATGTGTAGCTGTGTTAGTCTACCTGTATGTGTGCGTGCAGCGGCTGGCTCAGCTCCATCCTCTGGGCGTACAGCTGGATCAGACTGTAGATGTCGCAGCTCTTGGTCGCCTCCTGCAGGCTGACTTGTAGCGCCACAGTAGAGTTGTGGCTCCGCCGCACAAAATGAACATCCTGATACTTCGACAGGATGAAGTCTTTACGCTCTGCCCTGCACACACACACACAAATACACAGTACCAAATTTATTAAAGTTAAAAATATATTTACTAGATCAACGTTCGCCTGTGTGTGTGAGTGTGTCTTACATGTGGCTGTGTTGGGACGGCTTCAGTGATGGACTCAGCAGGTTTGCCTCCAGTATTTCATTAAAACCAGAGTTACCAACATTCCTGGCCAACTGGGAGAGAGAAGACAGACAGGTGAGAAGTTAACTACGACTCCCAAGCTGCATTCCAGTAAGAAACATCCAATCACAGAGCACTTAACAGCAGCTTCTGTTAAGTGCACTTCTAAAGCAGGTGGAGGCTAAAGATGACGGTGTTGAGAAAACTGATTTTACAATCTACAGAGTGAATCAGAGCGAACCTGTAAATGTCTGATTTACAAGTTGTGATTTGTTTATTGAACAGGTGTAGAAATAGAAATGTAGAAAAGGAGACATTCTGGTTTTTGCAGCAGGTTTGAGCTCTGTGCTTACTCAACCCAGCTGATAACAGGATGGACTGATGAAGGATTAGCTCGTTAGTTAATAGGTCTGACTTACCAGCAGGTCTGAGGTCCCCAGACTGTCCAGACTCAGAGACTGGATCCTGGAGACGTGGACCCCCATCTCCCTGTGGATCCCTGAACACTCGATACACGTCAGGATACCCAGATTGGTCGAGAGCCATCCAGGTTCTACAGAGACAGACAGAGACAAACATTAAACTGTTGCAGATTAATTTTGTATCGGTTTGACTGATCGATCAATCCAGTGATAATTCCAAATAATAAGTAAAAGTGATCATTCCTATATCTGATGTTTTTATGACTCTTGTAATTGTTTTTATTAATTGTGTTTGTTGGTTATCTAACTGCAAATGTTTTTGTTCTCTTTCTTCATCTCAATGAGTCAACCAACAACTGAAAATTTTCTACTGTAGCTGAAGAGAGGAGATGCTTTGATTGATTAATTAATTGATTGATTGATTGACTAAGAATACCTGGAGCTCCACAGTCACAGCAGTTGTTGTTTCCTGGCATCCGCCTGATGTCATCCGTGATGGCCCGGGTCAGATCCTCCATGCTGCTCTCCCCTGCTCCTCCGCCTCTCCTCCCCCCGTCCAGAGCCACACTCAGAGCCTCCTGCTTACTGTTACTGAGCACCGAGATCCAGCTGAACACACACACACACACACACACATTTTAATACTTTTTTACTTTCATTTTTATGATAATCAGCATAAATACAGGAGTAAATAAAGTTTAAATCCAAGTCAGAATAAAGATTATTTTGGACTCACGCGACACACTCAGTTTCATCCTCAGCCAGGAAGTGGTAGGTCCGATTATCTGGAGGACAAAGTGTCTGTTATATATTACACAATTATACATGAACACATTTAAGGTCTTTTATAAACATATTTGTATCACATATTAATATTATTGTGTAGTTATTTGTTATATTTATGTTATATACTATTTTCACTTTATGCTTGATTATATTTACTATGCAAAAATACAGTTTATATATAAATCAATATTTAAAATATCCTGCATCTGTACTGTATGTCATTTTGATCTGGAATATCAGGAAACTGAACTAATGGTTTTACATTTATGCACACTGGTCTGATTCAAGGTTTTTTTCTTGTGTGTGTTTGTGTACTTGTACATCTATTTCTGTGAGGCCCAATTGGATTTATACCTTGGGAGTGAGGACATTTTTAGAAAGTGGGTTAGAATATTTTAGCCGGTCCTTACTTTGTGAAAAACCTTCAAAGGGCTGTGTGAGAGTGGAGACTTGGTTATAAGGTTAAGGCTGGAATCAGTTCAGTTTAGGGTAAAGATCAGGGTTAGGCATTAAGTTGTGATGGTTTATGTCATCTTTAGCTTCTCTACTGTGACGTATTTCCCAGTGAAACAGAACGTGTGCAATTACAACCCCTTATGATATTGGTTAGTCAGTCATCCAAAATCACATTTTATTGGATACATTTTTGTAAAGAGTTCAAGATGACTCATCAAACATATTAAAACGTTTTACAGGAAGAAAAAAAGCGGATTATTTTGATATAAAAATACAAAAAGGATTTTTTCAAACATAAATGTGGCATATAACAAGAGATAACTGAACAATTCACACAACGACACAGGAACTAGGAACATGTTTTTTTTTACTGTGTCTTTAAGGTTAGGGTAAGGGGCTAGGGATTTCTTTATGTCAATAAGGGTCAAGGATAGAAATACAAATGTGTGTGTGTGTGTGTGTGTGTGTGTGTGTGTTTGTGTGTGTGTCTTACGAGAGATGAGGTCGAAGCATTTCTTGTCTTCCACACTGGGTTTAACCTGACAGGTGAGCAGGTTGAGTCTGGTAGGAGGTTTATTAGGCTGAGAGAGAGAAGATAAACAGAAAAACTATGAGAGACTAATGCACAATAAAAATATAAATATTAGATTAAAAGGTGAATAAAAATATGATAAAACAATTTTTTTTACATTTAAAATCAGAAATCAATTTAAACCAAAACCGACTAAAAAGAAAGTAGTGTTGGGGATTCACAAGCCATTAAACCTTTAAGTAACACTGATACCAACAAAAGAGAAAAGAAAGACACATGAAGAGGACAAGAAAAGATCAAATATGTCTGATCTACAGCACACACACACACACACACACACACACACACAGGTGAGCTCACAGTAGCATGTGCGATGGTCAGGTAACAGTTGTGAACTGAACATTTCCTCTTCTGCCACATTTTCCTCAACCTGAAACACAATCAGACACACCGTTTTAGTACAACTACTAAGACTTGCAGTACTACTGCTAACATCACTGCTGCTACCAGAATCCTGCACTTTTCACACCTGTACCTGTCTGTACCAGGAGTGGAGCCGACCTGTTGCCTTCAATTATCTCTAAACCAATTTCATACATGTGATTGTTAATTAAGACCCATGACCCATACCTGTAAATTAATACATAGGCTTAGACGGCAGAGGTATGTACTCGAATCTGATGACAGTGTGTGTGTGTGTGTGCGTGTGTGTGTGTGTGTGTGTCTGTGTGTGTGTGTGTGTGTGTGTGTGTGTGTGTCTGTGTGTGTGTGTGTGTGTATGTGTGTGTGTGTGTGTGTACCCATCACTCTTCTTGTAGAGGAATCCTGTTCTCTCTGTTCCGTACTGTTTGTCTCCCAGCAGCTGATGCATACTGTACACCTGCTTAGGTAAAGAGTCCTAAACACACACACACATACACACACACACACACACACACAAACATTAATTACCTGTTGAACAGTCTGATAATGTTATTTAGTTCTGAGTGTTTGTGTTTCTCACCTGGTCTGTGTGGACGACCGGCCTCAGCTGATCTCTGAGTGTGACGAGCTGTCTCTTCTCCTCCTCCTGACGCTGCTTCACCTGCAGACACACAACAGTGAACCTGGGACCAGATCTTCAAATATGTTTTAACTAAAATTATCCTGTGAGTTCTCATGCAGCTAACTTGGTTATTCAAATTTAGTCAGGAGGTTTGATTTTTTTTTTTAAATCTTAGATTAACTTATCTTGAATGGCAGTGTGAAGATAAATGTGTGTTCTCTGGGGGCATAAACTTATTTTATATGTTCCTGTTTTTACACTGTGCTCCACAATGTTTCTACTGATTCCACACTTCCAATATTTATACAATTATTTATTAAAAGTTAAAGCAGTTAGACTGAATGTGCAGGACTAAACAGATTTAATCACATGGTCACACATCATCAGCATGTGTCTGCACAAATCTGCACAAACCTAAAGTAAATTGCTAATCTTAATCGATGTAAATACATTTTGTACTAAGGATGCAAGAATGATTCAAACATTTTAGTGTTCAAATGATAAGTTCCTATTATAACATCATACATTCATGTTTTCTGTTAACAATCAGAAAAACTGACTGATGTCTTTCTTTTATAGGGTTGGTTTTTTTTTTAAGGGTATCTATTTAATTGTGTTGTGTATTTCATAATGTATACACAAGATTTTTTAAAATTAAATTAACTTAAATGTGAAAATTAAATTGTGATAATTACACCAACAGATTATAATAGTTTCTCAACAGCCTACTATCTAAAATGATCACATCTCTAAGAAAAGGAGTGTATCTGAATAAAATGAATCCATATATCGGGCTTAAAACCCAAAAACTCTTTTTTTATTTACTCTGCCAATAGGCTTATACTTTTGCAGGTTTGGGCTTAATGACTTGTTGCTATGACAACAGCTGCAGCAAATTTTGATGACCGTATCAAATAATCAGAAATTAAATCAAGCTAATTTAGTTATCCGCGTTCAAAGAGCAGGGCCCTGAGCTCTGCAGAAACATCTGCCAAACCACAACACCAACAGTCTGCTAGCGCCCCCTAGAGGCCGCAGTGTCCATTACAGACACAATATGAAAGTGAACAGCTGCTACTTGTTGCCGTACCGTCGTCAGGACTCCGTTCAGCTCCTCCATGTACTGCTTCAACCTCTGAGTGGTGGAAACACACTCCTGCAGGAAACTACACATATACACACAGATACAGTAAATGCACGTAGACTTGTTCATATAGTATATGTGTGTGTGTGTGTGTGTGTGTGTGTGTGTGTTCGTACTTGTTGTGGCTGTGGTAATGCTTGATAAGGTTCTGCAGAAGGTCCACTCCTCTCTTTGTCTTTATCTCGTTGACCTTAATCAGATACTGAGAGAGAGACAGAGAGAGAGAGAGTGGAGTCAATTTGCTGGACAGAAATGAGGCTGCACATTTTGTAAGTGACGGATGTGTTTCAGGAGGAGGAGGTGAAGAAGCGTGAGGAGGTTCAGGACGGGCAGAGGGAAAGGGAGGAGGAGGGGGAATAAGGAAGGGCAGGAAGAGCAATAGGAAGAGAAAAAAATGAAAATGAGGAAGAGGACCGAAGAGCTAAAGGTGAAGGAGCTGGCGGAGGGGGAGTCACTGACCTCACACATACTCAGTTGAAAGGAGCGCCTCTCCTTCTCGAGCTCCTCGGCGATCTCTCCTCCACTCACCTCACTCCTCACCATCCCGTACTGACGGGCTAACTCCCTCTTCTCCTTCTCCACCTGCTTACTGCACAAACACACACGTGTTCATTGGACCTTATACAAAAGACCTTATTGGCTATTCTGAATTTAAAATTTTTATTCTACCTCTGGTGTTTCCTCACTGCAAATTCGTGAGAGTTATGAGCGTTTCCTCAGTTCCTGTTTTTATTGAGTTCTTTTTTTATAACAGTCGTTTATTGGATAAGGATATGGCTGTTGATTTTCTATATTTTTTTTATTGTCAACAAATCTCATGTGCAGAGCCAAACCAACAATGAACTGATCTACTTACAAGTACTGTGTGTGAATCCAAAACCTGATATATCTTATTCCTCTGTACCGTAGTTTGTTGAGCAGATCCAAAGTAAACTAATAACAGGGATCACATTTTCAGTCTCTGGAGAGTAGTTCCTTGTACGGCAAAAACCACTGTGCATGAATGGGAATACAGTTCTGTTTACAGTGCTTTGCTAGCTTGTTGTGCTACATATCACAGCTGTAAACAGAACCATGTTCCTGTGCATACACTGTGGCGTCTGCCTTACAAGGAACTACTCTCCTGAGACTGAAAATGTGATCGCTATTATTAGACTTTGGAGCCGTTTCTAAACCACAGTAACCATTGCCTTCGGAGTAAAGGAACATGTCACCCAGTGCAGCAGTGAGGTTCAATGACGTGTTTTTAATAGTTTTTGGACAACAACAAATGTCTATGGCACAGTGGAATAACATATATCAGATTTTGGATACACACACTTGTAAGTTGGATGAGTTCATTATTGGTTTGGCTCCGCACATGAGATTTGTGGACAATAAGAAAAATATAGAAAATCACTGGCCATATTCTTTAAATGCACAAACTTGCTTTAACTTGATGAATTCCACCTGCTTATGAAGAGGTGTGCATTCATGAGATTTGCTCATTAGCATAATTGACAGCCCTAAATTGCTATATAAGGCTACCTGTACTGATCTACTTGTAGGCAAGTTTAATTCACAATTTTATTTTTATTTTTTTGGTGACACCCAAGGGTAAAAATATTCAAAAAGCTTCAGGTCTTGCTGCCATGATTCAGCAGACAAAAATATAACAAATGTAGCAGTGTCAGTAGTTATACAAGGGCACCTGAAACAACCTGAAAATATTAATAGAGCTGCCAACAATGTGTCATCAAAGCAGCACTGCACTGCGACAGAAGTAAAGGAGGAATGGTTTCCCACTAAGTTAGATGCTGAAAAATGAGTCGCTAAAGCAAAGTGGTCCATGACTTAGACGGGAGGTCGTCAAGGGGACATGAAAGTCACGGAGATGGACGAGAGAACATTATACAGTAAAGATGTTGGCGGGTTTAATGTTGGATGTTGACCTGCAGAAAGAACCTGAGGCAGCTGTCAGACTAAACTCTGAACTGTTGGGGGTCCGGCGCCAAAATATGCCAGTAAAATCATTAATTCCCAAAAAAAAAACCCTGCACCTTGATTTTTGCTATATATTTAATTTTAGTTAATTTCTGTATCACAAAATTCATTAAGATTAAATAAAATAATTCAGTCAAACTGTGGAGAACTGTGGTGGCTCGAAAGATCAGTACATGACTCATACAGGAGGTCTGGACCACTTTTGTTTGTACCTCAGAGAAAATTCACTACAAACATCTTATTGCACCTTATTTACACCTGAACTGCTAATGAACCAAGTTGTTGCTGCAAAGACTATGTGGTGTTTGCACCTATTTCTTGTTTTGCACATGACCTTACAGTATGTCTGTTCTATGTTGCACCATCGTGCCTGAGGAATGACATTTCACTTCCCTTTATGTGTACTTGCATATTATATGTGTGGAAATGACAATAAAAACTTGAAACTGGTGAACGTGACAAATTGCCTTAAATCACTTTAGAGGAAGACATTTTTCTAGGAGAACCGATTTTTTTATAGCCTAAAGATATTTTGCTCTTTCATGTGAAAATTAAATGGTGATAATTATACCAACAGTTGCACATTCTCATATAAAATCATGAATGTTTATCTATTTATGCCTCAAATAAAAGGAGCCACTTGTATAACGTAATTCTCGGTTATAAACGTGGTTCACCTTGAAATGTCCAACTGTCAATAAGCTGAAAATTACTTGCTGTTGCTATGACAACATCTCCAGATAAACTTAGGTACCTTTGAAGAGCTGAGAAATCCAGACTTGTGCCAAATAATCAACAGTTAAACCCAGTTAACTCTGTTATCCATGAACAAAGAACAGGGGCCTGATGTCTGTACAATACCATAACATCTACAGCCACAACTGAACTGTGTGATCGTCACTCACAATCTGCTCTCATAGTCTCTCCAAGCTCTATCAAAAGGCTTCTTCAGATCCTACAGAGACAGAGAAAAAGGAGAAAACAGGATTTTAGACTCACCGGACTGATGAAACTCACTGAAGTCTTTCTATGTTGGACTCTCAGTGAGCTTCATGCGTCACTTAAATGTATCATCCAGGTGATATGAAAGCACTAAGTAAAGAGTCCTCACCCCCTTCACCTCCCTCAGGTCTCCTTTAACCAGAGAGTCCAGGAAGAAGTTGATGTTGTGGAGCATGCTCTTTAACTACACACACACACACACACACACACACATGTCATCTATTATGCAGAAAATTCATTATTATTTATTGAGTTTGAAATTAAGCAGTAAAGACCCAATTTGCTTTTAAACAGACATTTTTCTAATTGAGGTTTCGAATGGACCAGATAAGAGTAAACTGGTTTTTAAGAGGTTCATGGTTTTTGTCCAACAGAGTTTGGAAAGTAATCAGAAGTGTTAAATAAGGGGATTTCTCAGTGGAGTTTGGAAGGGACCAGTTACGACCCAGTTGGTTTGTAATCTGAGGTTTTTCCAATCAAGTTTGGACCAGTTAAACAAAATCATAGATGTATAAATTGAGGTTTCTTCAGTGGAGTTTGCCATGGACCAGTTGAGAGTCCATTAGAGGTTTTTAGTAAGAGTTTGGAATAGACCAGTTAATAGTCAACTGTTTTTAATGAAAGGTTTTCCCAGTGGAAGTTTGGAATGGATGTGCTGAGACCCAGTTGGTTTTTTAACAGCTCGTTCAAAGATGGCCTCTGTGATGTCGTGCTGCTGTCACTAATGACTCACCAGGTTCTTCATGGGAGAGAGGAGTTCTTTAGAAAAGTCCGCAAGGCGACAGAAGGCAGAGCCGACCTCCGCCTCGCCGTTTGAGTGACAGTTGACTGACAGCTTCTCCATCGATTGAATATACTGCTCCAGGTGAGACACGTGGTCTGACAGAGAGAGAGAGATGGTGTTAGTGCAGGGAGTAAGGTGTGTGTTTGTGTGTGTGTTTGTGTGTTGTTGCCTCATTGGTACCAGGCGGGTAGCTCCGGGTCTGAAAAGTGAAGCCAATGCGAAGTGACTAAAGGCTGATTTATGGTGTTGCTCAACAGAAAAATAATGTATTTTTCCTTTCATGTCGCCCACCTGGAGAATTTTGATATGTTGGACACTGTCATATTTTTATTATAATGTAACTAAACAAACCTGCTGGAGGATAGTGTCTGGTTACCTCGGAGACGACTTGAAAACGTTGCGTTCTGTCGAGCAATACTTATTGAAAGCGTCGAGCAACCTACCATAAATTAGCCTTTAAACCTGTATTCTCTCTAATGGCCAGCAGGGGCAACTCCACTGGCTCCAAAAAGAACTCTGATTGTATAGAAGTCTATGAGAAAATGACCCTACTTCTCACTTAATTTATTACCTCAGTACACTAATGAGTGCATTAGGGTCAGCTCCACCCACCCTCCACCCAGATGGTCAAAATGCCAAACTCAAGGCTTCACAATGGGAGTCAACAAACCAATGGGTGACATCACGGTGGTTACGTCCATTATTTTTTACAGCCTATGATTGGGACCTTTTCCGGTATAAACACTGACCTTGTCAGGACCAATATTCCTCATGAGGACCAAAGCCCGGTCCTAATGAAGCAAAATGTCATTTCTGAGGTCCTGGTTAAGGTTAAAGGTAAGGGGTGAATTGAGGTTGGGTCAAGGTTAGATTTGGGTTAAGGTTAGGGTTAGGCTGTCCACAATGAAGTCAATGCAATTTCCTAACAGGGATAGCTGCACGAACTCTTTGTGTGTATGTGTGTGTGTGTGTGTGTGTGTGTGTGTGTGCGTGTCTGTGTGTGTGTACCTTGTCCTGATGTGTATTTGGCTTTAGCAGCTTTCTTCATCTTCTGCAACACCAACCGGTCACTGTCCAGAACCTGAACACACACACACACACACACACACACACATTCAAACCTCAGTGATGTTTTAATCATCAGTCTGTGAATCTGCAGAGTCTGTGTGTGTGTGTGTGCATTTGCGTGTATGTGTGTGTTCATGCAGGAGCTGGAGAGGCAGTAATTCACCTGCTGACTCAACACACACACAGAGGACACGCTTTGTTCTCCAACAACAGACAGCTAAATTCCTGCGTGTGTAAAACTGGATCTCATCTGTCCAAACCTCCACATGAAGCAGCTGTAGTCGGAGGTTGTGGCTTTAAATTTAAGGTTGGACAATATAACAATATCATAGATTTGTCTATCCTCAGATATTTTGCCGTACAGTTTATACTGACATCTCTCCCTTGAATATCTCTGGTGTATCAGACTGTTGTCAATAATTAATGGTCATATTGGATTCTTGCTAACGCTTTACTTAAAGGCGATGTATCAAGCACACGCACAGGTCTACATTTATATTCTGGGGCTCTACTGGAATATCTTTGCATGATTTACAGTTTTAAAAACTCCTTATTTATCTTATACTGGTCCTTTATGCAGCCCCTCAGTTCAGCCTCTGTCTAAAACAGGCTGTTTTAGCTCCTGTCTCTCAGGCCACCTCCCAATGAGCCCACTTCCAGCTGCTGGAATCCCAATACTACTGTTTGTATCCAGTTAAGAAGCATAAAAAGGTATGATTTTCCAAAACAAATGGAGTAAGAACGATACATTTAACATTAAAGATCCCCTCTAGACATGCAAGACATATGAAAATACTCTGCTTGGAACAATAATGTGATTCTGATATGGTTTTTCTACAACAAAAGTGTAATTACCACTCTAAAATCCGTAAAATGTCATCTATTCCTTCTCTCTCATTAAAAATTCAGAATCTATGAATATGCAAATATATTTCATTCATATTTCATTATTTAAATTCCCCCTCCGCTCCATATATTTTTCTTCTTGTTCCTACAGTTGGATGTTTGAGCGATACTGTACAGAATGATGTATATGCAGAGTTTGACACTGGAAGGCCGGTGGTGCCTTAATGTACAGGCTTACCAGGGCTTAAGCCCTGGGCCTCGGGCCTCCAGGGGCCTCACAAGACATGAGCTTAAAAAACAAAACAAAACACTGGCCTACTTGGCTGACTTATTGTTGATGTATTGTCTTATTTTGTTGAGTTTCATATTCTGTTTACTGATTAGGAGGGCGCTCCATTAACGATTTGGCGCTGTCCATTGATGGAAAGCATGAAGGGAGGTGTGCACTAGGAACCGGAGGGGGGGACCCCAAAACATCTGTAGCCCTGAGGCCTATAGTAATGTTAAGGCGCCCCTGTGGTCATATCTGATATAAAGGGGTGGGCTGAGACACTGAGAATGGACTTTACAGTGAAGAAGAAGACATCTCATGTCCAGCTGTTAAACTTCTGAAAACTTCTGCTTTTTAAAGTGGTAATTATACTTTTTGTGGAAAATATATCAGACATACATTATTGTTCCAAGAGTATTTTTATATGCTAGATATCTGGAGGGCATTTTTAAATTTAACTGCTGGACACAAGATGTGCACTGGAGGCCTCATGTTTCCACATCACACTTGTGTAAGTTGAATATTGAACCAGGATTGGCTTCCAAACTAGTTGTGATGTCACAAATCACAAGAGTTCTCAGCTTCAAAACATCAAAAGAGAGAAAGTTTGAAATTTATACAGTATTTGTAGGGAAACAACAGACACCCAGCAGAGTCGATCTTCTCCAGTTGTACACACCACTTGTGCTCATAATAACTAACTGTATACCAACAAATGAAGCAGAAATATCATAGAATACAAAATAAAACACAGTAACACCAGTGAAAATGCAGGCACACACATACAATGACACTTACAGTATGTCCATTAATCCTTTGCCCTGGTGCATGCTGGGAAGCTTTCCTGCAAGCCTGCTCCCAGGACGCTACAGTATCCTGTATAACCTAATTTCAGTCAGGACGCTCGCATCATGATTTTAACTATTTATTGCAACAATATGCCTTTTATTTTGGCTCTGTGTCTCTGCTCATGTGATGCTCTGGAACAAATCTAAGCAAGCGTGACACAGATTGTCCCCGAGCTCACAAACCCCTCTGGCACAGCCCGAGATACACAACATTTGACGAACATGAACACCTCTTACAAAACGTATTACAAATAAACGCACAACTACAACAAATCCTCATCAGGAAACTGGAATCACTGACCACACAGTCCAGTTTACTGTATGGTAAAGTAAAAAGTAAAATTAGTAATTTCCAACTTTGCAGACTCCCCTGAATGCAGCATCAGTGTGCAGGTTGCAGATCAACTCATATCCTCATTAATATTAATCTCTCATGTTCCTCCTCGTTACCATTAAATAACAATAGCGATGAATACTAATGAGGATTAATCTGTTGCTGTGGTAACATATGCCGACTCTATTGGGGTTGAAAAAAAAATAGGGGGGGGGGGCTAGTCTGTTTTTCAGGCCAGTCAAGGATCTGAAGTCTCCGGGTCAATGACTCCACTGACCAGTGTGTGTGTGTGTGTGTGTGTGTGTGTGTGTTGGGGGGGTTTGCTGCCTGCTGGTTCAAAGCATTACCCCCAAACATAACGCCCCCCCCCCCAACCAAACACACAGAAACAGACATCACACAGCAGCAGAGCAACTTGACAGCTACACAAATTGTTCAAAATTAAAAATTATTTATTTATTTCTACGTTGGTCAACAGAAAATTAATTGAAAACTACTCTGATAATTGATTTATTGTTTGAACTGTTGGTCGGACAAAACAAAGCATTTGAAGACGTCAGCTTGGACTCTGGAAGGGCCAAAGAGGCTCCCCCGAGGCAAAAACGAGCCATTAAGTGTAACAGAGTATGAAATCAGTTTTAACTGCTCAAAAAGTCGGAGCATGACACAAATTTGGTCTGACTTAAGGCCCAGGAAGTGATGCTTATCTGTGCTGAAATTTAGGAGAGCTTCATAAGTGTCCTAAGAGCTGCAGGGGATGGAGGTCAGACAAAAACATCCTGAGAGAGGAGAGACTTATTAGAGAGATTTATTAAGATGCCTTTTTGACCAAAAAAAAAAGAATAATTTTACTGGCAAGATGCAAAAGAAAGATCATGCTTTTTGCAAAGAACAGAGGCCCTCCTGGCCTGACAAGGACAAAGTATCTCTGAGTAAGTCAGAGTCCACTGAACCTCAGTGGGATAGATGCTGGATGATATAATACGATACAAAGCATTAGTTTCAGCCTCGAGCCATGTTAGCTGCCGCTTGAGCAATAATAAAAAGAGAAAGTAATATTAGTGTTGTTGTCAAATACTGATTAGAACATGTGATACAAGATACAAGACGCAGCCTAGTGTAACGGGGAATATTAATGTTCATAAAAAATATAGACTGAACGTCATGTTTTAGTAGCTATGATATTGTAGGAAAACGAATTAAATATGTTGTCAGTGAATATTTGCTGTGGACATTTTGCATCTTTGCAGATGTTTATTAAAAATGATTCATCATTATGTTGATGAAACCATAATCCCGTCAGCGTTGTGATTCTTTAAACACGTATTTACAGTTTCAAATTAGAAGAATATGAACGTAGATTTCCAGGTCTATATTTATATTCTGGGGCTCTACTGGAATATGATTTACAGTAAAAAAAAACAAAAGAAACTCCTTATTTATTTATCTTATACTGTCTCTTTATGCAGCCCCTCAGTTCAGCCTCTGTCTGAAACAAGCAGTTTTAGCTCCTGTCTCTTTAAGGCCCTCCTCCCGATGAGCCCACTTTGTTCTGATTGGACGGCTCCAGGGACTACATAAACAAACAGTAATAGCAGGATTTCACTTATTCTTCACGTTCTTTACTCAAAATGGAAACTTCTCAAATACATCTGCACGTGTCAGAAATATGCGAGTGGACAACGGAACAAGCTTAGCAACAAAGGCTACCAACGGACGGCCGTTTGTGGACATGCACGAACAATCTGACGTCATCGCTAGGAGGAAGAGGAGGTAACATTGCAAACAAAGCATTCAAAGCAGGCTGAAGCCCTGGATTTTGACTCGCAGGGAGCATTTCTACATACGTTCATCTCAAGTTTTAACAGAAAAATCACAGAAAGCATCACGTCCCCTTTAAAAACTATACAGCAGTGATTTAAACACACTGTAGAAAAACTGCACACGATGCAAACAGGAGGAGGAATGTGGGGAGTTAAGGGGGGCCCTGCAGCTCATTTTTGCTCCGGGGCCCCTGAACAGTTTAGTCTGGCCCTGACTCTGCTGTCTGTTTGTCCATCTCATTCATCAGAGTCAGAACATACACACATTCAGCCCACTACTACTACTACTACTACTACTACTACTACTACTACAGATGAACCCACCCCTCCCCTCTGTCAGTACTGACCTCCTCCAGCAGGTAGACGGTGTTCCTGCAGCTGATCATCTTGGAGGTGAAGGAGGAGGTGGTGGGGGAGCTCCAGTCCTCCTGAACCTCCTGCACGAACTCTGACACCGACACGCACTCCGGCATGGTGCTCCTAAACCCGGGACAGGACCGGTCCGGGACTAACAGACCAGTACCACACAAAAGACCAAAGGAGATCCAAACCGCTCCACAGAGTCAATGATGATATTAAAATAACGCTACTAATTATAACAAAATCCACTATCCGCAGAGGTGAAATAACCCCATCAGCGCTGTTTCCACACTGCCACAGCACCGTGAAGAGAGAATAACATTAACAGGCTGATAAAACCGATAATTGAAGACCCGTTCCCGGTGACTTCACTGTGAACCGCTGCATCAGCTGCTTCTGTCTCCAAACAAAAGGTGATTAAATCCAGCAGGAGATAAAATCCTCAGCAGTGCAGATTCCACAGAAGAACCGAGAAATAAAACATTCCCGGGTCATTAACGTGATAAAACTAACGGGTCTCTCTCCGGCGGAGCAGCTTCATTCAGAGAAAACCCAGAAACCCGCCCCGGGTGTGTGGACCAGCTGACAAAGAGCGTTGGAGCTGCGCGAAGAACCGGACCCCCCACCCCCGGACACCGGGACCGGGTTCAGATGTGAGAATCAAACCGCTCTCCGCTTCAGTAACGGCTTCATGTCTTTTCATCATCAGCTGATTTTTTTTCCTGCTTTTCCTTCTTTACTCAAACCGCATGGAGAGGCGCGTTCACGGTGCACGGTGGCGGAGCCCTCTGCCGCGGCGGCGCGCACTGCTGACCGAGCACAGAGGTAGACTGGGTAGACTGGGTAGACTGGGAAACACGGGATGCTTCAAATACACCAGTTTCTGTTCAATTAATGTCAAACCTACTTTCAGTGAGTTAAAGGAGCTTTTAACTGTCATTTTATTTTTTCTAGATCACCTTAAAAAATAGGCTTATTTTAATTTCTTATACAAAAAAGAAAGAAAACATCATAAAAATAGGAATTTCCCAATGAAACTACCATAAAAATACCAGTTTTAGGTTTTATAAAAAGGGTCCTTGCTTTTTCTGTTAAATCAAACATAGGTCATTTTATATATCCTAATGAATTTCATTTATTTAACAAAAAAGGACCAAAAATCAGAACGATTGAATTCAAACAGATGTTTTTTTCCCAGATTGTTCAGAAGTGAGCACCACTAAATCACCTGAAATTACCTTTAAAAGTTTTCAAACCTTGTTTATGTCCGTTGACATATTGTATTTAGAGGCTGCATATTCACACATAAATTAGCAATTAATCAAATCACCTCGAAGTAATTAGTGCATGACGGGGACGGATAATAACTCAGGACATGAGTCCTGCTGTGTCAGCAAAACTAATTTTTAATTAGTTAAGATGTGCACTCTACTGTGTACACAAAAGGACGAAACAGGGTCAAAGGGGCCCACAGGGACCCTAACAGGTTAACTTGGCCCTGATTGCACTCCAGCTTTTGATGCACCAACACACTTTAGAGTTTTTATGTTTTTGTCTTTTGTTGGTTTTCATAACCTGATCCTTAAAAAATTATATTTCATGATCCAGCCATGTTTAGTATGTTTGTCCCTAAAGTCCCAAAAGTACATTTTTTTATCCTGTGTGGAAAAGACTTTGGAGTCTTTGGAGAGTTTGGAAAAGAAAGAAAGATTAACTATTAATTTAATCTTTATTGTCATTACTCCAGTTGTCCATATTTATATATTTTATCATTAATTTATTCATTTTGATGTCGACATGAGGGTCTGAAAATCTGCTTTTCTTGTTTGTGTTGTGTTGTGACAGCATGCAAGCTGCCATAATACACATTAAACTAATAACATGTTTAATGAGGAGCTTTAATGATCACATTGAGTCCAGCTGAAGGTGATTTACTTCCATGTTTAGTTCATTTACTTTCCTTCAATTATTTCTTGTTCAGCACATTGCAAACTGAATTTTAAAGATGTTAATTACTTGTTTTGTTCAGAAGAACATTACAATTGTTTACATGCTGTTTTTTTTCAGATATTGCAGGTTTCTTTGATTAATCATTTTCAGTTTACTCTAAATCAGTGGTTCCCAATCTGTGGGTCTGGGCCCCCCAAGGTGACATGTATTATCATGATTGTTTCTTTTTTCAACTTTCAACTCTTCAGGCCTCTAAAAGTCCTTCGAATAAAACAATCTGAGAAGAAAAAAATGGTCAAACTGAATGTCTCCAAAGACCAGAATAGAAATGATTTCATTTTAAAGGGTCACAAGCCAAAAATAAACCTCGGAGCGTTTTGGTCCTGGATGAAGTCAAACTGAATATGGTTTGAGCCGGTGATGGCGACATGCACCTGCTTTAGTTACAATCAGCCTGAAACACAGAACCAACATCACTTCACAAGCACCTGTTTCTCAAAGCAGAAAGAAAGAGGAGCAAAATCACACCTGAGATCTGTAAGTATTGTAAATTCAGAGCTTATTATTTTATATTTGACATAAAACTCTATTCAGACTGGGCTGCTTTACTTTACTTCTGAACCTGAGCAGCAGCAACAGTGAACTGAATTTGGTTTGTAGCACGTTTGATCCGGCTGGTTGAGGTGCTTTCTGTTTATTTTGACCCTTTGACCCCATGTTAACAGTCATTAGCAGCCAAGTTTAATGGATTCTGTATTTGTATTGTTGTTTAGTTACTCTTATTGTTCTTTATCATCGTCTTTGTGTCTTTGTCGTTGATCTTTGTCGCCATGCTTGTCATTATTATGTTACAAACCGTCCGGACCTCTCAGGTCGTGGAACAGGTCTGCTTTCTGTCCCCAGAGTTACAACTAAACAAGGAGAAGCAGCGTTCAGTTTTTATGCTCCACATATCTGGAACAAACTCCCAAAAAACTGCAGGTCTGTCTGCTGCAACTCTCAGTTCCTTTAAATCAAGGCTGAAGATGTTTCTGTTCTGCCTTTTATTAAACTAAATTTGGAGCTTTTTATTTAGATCTCACTCTGCACTATATTTTTTATTCTCCTGTTTCATCTGTTTTATTCTAATTTATCTTATTTTCTACTTAACTCTTTTAAATTCTATTTAAATGTGCCTTTTTATAATGTCTGGCGTTCCCTTTATATCTTCTCTTCATGCCTTTTATGTTTTACATGAAGCACTTTGAATTGCCTTATTGTTGAAAGGTGCTGTACAAATAAACCTGACTTGCCTTAGTTGTCATCACGATCTTTGTCTTCCACGTGGAAATTTATGTTCAGTCTCACTATGTTTCATTATGGAAACATTAAACAACAGCGATCAGAAAGAATGAAATGATGACAAAGCAAATAAACACCAACAGCTGGTTTTAGCTTAGAAAATAACCAACAATGTGTTTTTTGGCTCAGACTGAACCTCATGCTGACCTTCTGACATCATTTCCTTTATTGCTTCTGAGGCAACAAGCCAAATCTTGTCTCAACATGATAGAACATCATCAAAGTCTCAGAGGAAACAATCAGACTGAGTAGCTGTAAACAAACCATTTCCAATTTCCTCTTGTTCAGACTGAAGACGAGGACGAAGTCTGACAGCCGATTTTTATTTCACTCGTCTCACATTCATGAGTCAAACTGTGTTTACTCACAAGTTTATTTAATTATCTCATTATGAGAACACAAAAACTAATGTTTTCTGCAGATCAGGACAGCTTCACTTCCCATGTGGTGGTTTATATTTTCTGCCTCATTAACAGTCTGACCACAGTGATGCTGCTTCATAAACTCGAGTCCACAGACAAATATTTCATTATCGACTAAACTGTAGTCATGATATTTTCTGATCACATTCCTGCTCTCCAGATGATGACCCCTTCAGATTTTAGGCCCTTAGCTTTCTTCTAGCGCCACACTCAAACTTTACATTCTTAGAAAATCATCAGGATGTTGTTTGTTTATATTGTGGCTGTAATGAACATTGCAGCCTCTAGAGAGCGCTAATGTAGCAGCACTTTAGATGAACTCCATCATCACTCCAACATCTGGGAAGGCAAAGAATTAAATCTTTAGAAAACATCTTTGTGTTTCCTTTTCAAATAGAAAAACAATCATCAGGAGCTTTAATAAACTCAAAGTTTAGTGTTATTAGTGTTAATTTAGAGGTGTTCAATGTGTAGTGTGTTTTTTTATATTATTAGTGTTTATTATATATATGAATTGATTTTTTTCTTTTATTATTTACTACTATTTTTGTAGCTTTTTATTATCTTACAAAGAACAGTGTGAATTTGTCACCTGATGAATTGACAGACAGGCACATGTGGCTTTTGAGCAAAAACAGAGTTAAAAGAGAGCGAATATTGGACACAGGTGGACAGAAACACCAAATGATGATAATGATAAGCAACTGTTTGCTAACAAGTTCAACACATCAGCTTAAAAGCTGATGATATGTCATATTGTGTTCAAAACTTGTTTCTGCTGCCCACAAAAGGCGGAAAAATCAGTTAATGCAGGTACAGGTAAGTATAACTGTACAGCAGCTAACATTCAGATTGATTGTTCAGTTGGAAAAAAAAAAGAATGAAACTGGTACAAATAAGATTATCAACTTCAGTTTGGAGTCAGTGCAAAATTTAACAAAAATATAAATGTACTTAAAAATAAAAATTGAAACTATATTCAATCAACAACATTAGACTTGTATACAATGATACAATGATAATAGGTGTCCAGGGTTTTCCTCTGTGGATGATCCCTGATTCATCCTCCCATCAGCCAGCTCGTGTTGATTTTAACAGGGATGCTGGGTAATGTAGTGCAGCCAGTGTGAATATATTAAATCATGGGTTTTGCTGACTGAGTAAATATGACCTCAGCTGGTCATAAAGTTCAGGATCAGAAACCTGAGACAGTCTGAGACATCCAACAGGAGGTGGTGATGACTCCCCGCGCCCGCAGGTTTCTTCATCCTTTGACGATGAGGGAGGAGATTTGCTGCGGCAGCGTGTAAATGATGAGGGCGAGGAAGAGCGTGAGGATGGCGAGGATGACCAGAGCAATGATGAACTTCTTGTACTTCTTCCAGATGAGGAAGATGAAGGTCTTCATCGGGTTGATGAACCAGTTGAAGCTGGTGGTGGGACGACTGGAGAGACGACACAAGACAGTTTACACCTGTTTTACACCTGTTTCATTCATTATTCATGCTTTATTTTGTGACGACCCTCTCTGGACTGACTCCTCGTCCTCTCCCTGCAGGAGCCTGGTGGTCGTCAGGGAGATTCAGCTCACCTGGACTGACTGTCTGCTCTGTATAAACTGGTCACTTGTCCTCTCTCCCCTGGCTCGCACGCTGTTTGGTTTTGTTGTGTTTAGTTGGCCTTTAGTTTAATTTCTCTCCTAGTTATGTAAAATAAACCTATTTTTATGTACAATCCATGTGTGGTCTGCCCTCCTTTGAGCCGGGTTGTGACAAATTAAGGGTTGAACCGTTTTCATGTGATATTTAACCTTTGTGGTAATTTGTTTGTTTGCTTTTGTTTTTGCTAGCTCCTGTGATAATGAGGTTTTGTCAGTTCGCTTGTAGGCATTTTGTAAGTCTGCCTACTTGGTTAATTACCAGTCTGGGGAGTCTCATACATGAGTTTAGTTTTTCTTTTGGGGGGAGAGCAAATTTCTAGTTCTTGGTCACTTTTTGTTTTGTGTTTGGTTTAGTGCTATTCTATTGTCCATTTTGGTTTAAAGTGTCCATTTAGTTTTTCCCACTAGGTTGTTACCAAAACCCGTAAAAATGATTAAATCACTGTGTATTTGGTTGTTTGTTCTGAATTTGCACCTTGTTTGTGTTTTGGTTTGTGTTTTCTCATGCATGTTTTTCTGAAAGCTGTGCATGTGTTCAGCTTTCTGGGCCACCGTAGAAAATAAGGGAAAAGAACATTTGAGTGTTTTATAATCCAAAATATACTTGTTTCCAAATACTTTAGATACTTTTGTTGTTATATAAGCTCTATATATACCTAATTACTCCCTGAAATTGACGCCTACGACTATAAATTTTGTTCGGCTCAAATTTAATGATAATGTATTTACATTAAACCACCAAAAGTATCTTTATATCATCTCCAAATATACAATCTGCAGAAAAACAAACTGCCTCACAAATATTGTTAATACATGTAATATGTCATGATCTATGGCATCGAAACACCTGGACTGAGTCTAACAGTGTGAGTGTGTGTGTGTGTGTGTGTGTGTGTGTGTGTGTGTGTGTATGTGTGTGTGTGTGTGTCGTACTTTGGTTTGTCCAGAGGCTCCGGCTCCTTGCGGGCCCGACCTACAGGGTTGGCCTCCGCCTGCTCTAATGTCACCAGCTGAAGCTCCACCTCCACCTTCCCCTTCACACACACACACACACACACACACACACACACACACACACACACACACACACAGTTTCAGTGTTAGTTTCAGTATTTGCACAAGTACTATAAATTCTCAAATAAAATCTGTTATTTAAATTATGACGTACATGAACAAATAAAGAGTCCCTTATAAAGGATCATGTCATACTCTCCACCCTGCAGCTCTCTCTTTCTCTTTAATATAATAATATTTTTATTCACTAATTATTTCCAGTCGTTTCCACTGCAGTTTTCTTATGATCGATGTTCAGCTATCGTCAGTGAAACTCAACACTTCCTGTGCAAATGTTTCATATTAAAAGCCCTTTCATGAACTGCATTTTTTTTAATATAACAAAGGCATCAACACTGTAACTCTGAAAAAAATATAGCATATTTCTAAATTCACAATGTCTCCAATTCCTCCTCCCCGTCTCACTCAAACTCAAACACAAACTAGGTTTCCATCCAAATTCAGAGAAAACTTTAACTGAATTTCCAAAATATCAATAAAAGAAAATTTCAGTGACTGTGTTTCCATCCGCTGCCGGTTTGCAAACGTTTGGAGTCGTTTCATCCAGATAAACAACTGGTGGCTATTTTTCCAGTCTGGACTACTAAACCATTTCAGAAGAGGGCGCAACAAGGTGACGTAATTTTATATTTTGTTTTATCTCTCTATGTTTGACCACTGTTTTTACTGCACTTTCTATGTATGCTTTTACTTTTTTTTATTTCTCTATGTTTTCTTATACTGTATTTTGTGAAGCATCTTGTAACTCTGGTTTGAAATATATAGAAATAAAGTTTATTATTATTGTAATTAAAAGAGAACCAGTCAAACCTAAACAGCGAAAAATAATGTAGAACACATGATGGAAATATGATATTTCTGATCTGTTGCTATTTGAGTGGAAACATTAGTCATGTAGACATTAGACATTTTAGTCACATTCTTTATGTATGTCATGGTTTAATTTCTACATTTGTTTCCATTGCACTTAATTGCATTTCAGTTTTATCAATATGCTTTTTTGCAATATTTCAAGACTTTTTCAGATTTTCAGAATTTCCACTCAGGCAGATAAAAACAGGTGTATGGAAACGCAGCCTTAGAAACATTAAGGGTCGACCAAAATACAGAGAATACTGATGCCGAGAGAAGTTACTGCAGTTTAGTTTTTAACTTAGTCACTGTAAACTTAAAAAGCTGTTTTCATCATCATTAAGCATTTCTATGGCATAATAATTTTCTATAAGGTAAATCAGATGTCAAAAAATCTGATTCAGGTCTTGACTCAATTCTGACTAAATATGTACAGTATTTACTGTGTTTGGCCTCTGTAAGGGGGAATATATCTCTTTTCTTGTACCATTAGCAGGTAAGTGTTGCCGCCGCTGTCGGTGAACTGGATGTCCTCCTCCCTCATCTTGTCCCTCCTGTCTTTGCTCTTCTTCTTCTTCTTCTTCCTGCCTTTCTTCTTGGCCTCCTCCTTCTCCTTCTCCTCCCTCTCAAAGTCCTCGGCGGTCTTCAGGCGGGTCATCGGCCACCAGCCCTTCATCTTCTTGGAGCGAAAGATGGAGATTCGAGGGCCGGCCCGATCCTTCGCCATCTGAATCGTACACTTACCGGACGACTTCGCTGGGCGCACCATGTCATTAAGACGAAGCTCGATGGAGCCTGGAAGACAGAAGAGGAACAACAGAAGGAAGAGGATGCTTGTATCATAAATATTTTCCCTGTAATGTACTGAGGATATACTCTGAAAAAGCTGCTGGGCTACTGTAGAAACATGACGGTGCAACATGGCGGGCTCCGTGGAGGAGGACCTGCTCCCTATGTAGATACAAAGGGCTCATTCTAAGGTTCTTATTTTCAGGTGATTATACACTAATTAAAACATACTTATGAATATTATATTACATTTCTGCCAAGTCTGTTCCACTAGATGCCACTAAATTCTACATACTGGTCCTTTAAGAGCACCACTCTAAAATGTTCAATTTAAAGAGTCAGTTCACCCAAATTACAAAAACGTGTTTTGATCTTAGTTTGTGCTGCTCTGTGTTGAAAAATTACAATAAAAACATTCAATAGTAACATCTCTTTCAGAAACAATAAAGGTAAATAAAGGTAAATATTTGAAAATATTTGAGAATTTACAGTCCTATATAGTCCTCTCTATCTGTGTCTCACCCAGGAAGTCGTTGGCAGCGATGCGGTCGTAGTCCCAAACCTGCAGCGTCAGAACAGCCGGCTGTCGAAACTCTGACTCCTCCAGAGAGAAGATGGACTCCTTCTTCTTATACACCACCTCTTTCTACAGGAAGAAGAGGAGGAGATTAATTTCCACTAACTCACAACCAGGCTGATGATTTTATGATTTAAAAAAATATAAAGTTTGTCTTCAGGGTGGCGCTAGAGGAAAGATCATGGGTTCATCCTCTGGGGACCGGGACATTTAAATTAAATATTGATATTTGTTGTGTTCAATGGAAAAGTCCTGATGAAACTGGTCAATTCATTCATTAGTTGAGCAAAAGATGTATTCAGTTTTTGAAGTTTGAATTGAAGACTGTGATGGATATTGACAGACTTAACAATTAATCAATTAATTGTAAAAATAATGAACATATTAATCAAGAAGGAAACTAATCACTAGTTGTGCCATCAGCACGTCCAGGTGTTTCCAGAACACATGTGTGTGTACCTCAGTAGGAAGGTAGTCAAAGCGGAACACAAATCTCCAGTTGAAGTTTCCTTCTCCAGTCAGAGAGTTGAAGTGGACGTCAGTCTCCTGTTTGTCTCCTTCCAGTCCTTTTATCCAGCTGCACAGAGAACATCAAATACCTAACTGACCAATCACTAAGCCCCGCCCCCCATAGTTACTGTTTCTACACCTGTCAGGCTTTTTGTTCTCACACGGCACTTATGCAGTTTAAAAATGATAATGCTGGCAGATTTATTACCATGTTCTTAATATTTTGTCACAATGGTTCCTTTATTTCAGACAAAAGCAGCTTCTCACTTCCAGTCAGCCGTTGATTTTGCTGAACAGTCAGCTGTCGTTGGCAGATTTTATCAGCTGTGGCTCGCTGAGTTGCTTGAAAACAATGTCTTTTGCTGACTTTTTACTGTTTTCAGCTGACCCATTTTGAAAGAAGAACTTTGTAAAAGGTTCCTAAATATGTACTTGATATGCAAAGCTAAAGCTAAACAGGTTCCAGGTAAAAAGTCAGCATCCTCACCAGTCGATGATCAGTGTAGACGACATGAATATTAAGGAGCAGCATTGTTCTTGTATTAAAGTGTAGAGCTAGTTAGCTGTGATTATAAGCATGATGAAAAATGTAAGATCAGACTGTTATTTCATTCTGACATAAGCCTGTTTGGTGCTTAGCTTACATACTTGTTCCATCCTCAAACAGTATGTTTTCATCTTTAATGTTACAGGGAGAAAAGGGTTTGAGGATGAGGACTAACCAATAGTGTTTGGCAAACATAACACTACCTCAGGTAAAGTTGGCTGGGGTTGACTCTGAAACTCTGAAAGTTTGAGAAAAGTCAGACAACAGCTTACAACCCTTCAGATTTATCTTGTTCATTTATCTTGTATCTTGTGAATACAGTATAGAGGAACACAGAGAAGCCTGTAAAGAGATGATACGTCTGTCTGTGTATGAGTCTAACCCTTTAACGTAGATGTCAGACGATGGGGTGCCAGTGAAAGGGTTGACGTCATCCAGAAACACATCATCCGTGTTCCAGACGATCACGCGCAGCTCATACCTGTCGCCAGGGAAACAACAACAAAGGTTACATATTGTCAAGAAAAAAAAACTCTTGCTGTGTCCAAAATCACTCCTTGTTTACTATATAGTGCACTTTATTTACCCTCCATTTTATTGAAAATTACACTATACTGCCATCAACTATCAAAGTGTCCATGGCATGTGCACTACTTTCTGTTACAATCTCACAATACAATGCATCACATTTTATAGATCTGA
Organism: Scomberomorus guttatus; assembly: GCA_038419695.1. Lineage (NCBI taxonomy): Eukaryota > Metazoa > Chordata > Actinopteri > Scombriformes > Scombridae > Scomberomorus > Scomberomorus guttatus. The sequence continues at coordinate 29,118,197 of CM076446.1, forward strand.
ACGTGATGACGAAAAATGACAATGATCAATAACTGTGTGGAATCTCAATTTGCTGCTCACTACTGAGGGTCTATTATAAAGGTTGAAGATGATGACTGAATGATGGAGTGATTTTGGACACAGCTTCTTTTTCTATTCTGTTCTACTGTACTCGACTGTGTGTTGACCTACTGTATCGGTAGGCGGGGCTTGATGTCAACAGGGGGCGGAGCCGGGATATCAGTGGGAAACAAGTCCACCCACATATGAAGGTAACCCTGCAACATGCACACACACACACACATACACGCACACTGCTGATGACATTCAGTAATACCAGTAGCAGTATGTTGTTGTTACTATTGTTGTGACTGTTTATTGTAGTTGTTGTTTGTGTTGTTGTTACCTGTGGCAGCCCAGGTTTGTCCTGGTTCAGCAGGGACCGGATCTCCACGTGCTCTGGGACCAGATCAACGGCTCCAGGCAGGAACTCGCTCATCTCCCCCCAGCGCCGCAGCACGCTCAGGGCTGCATGCTCATCCATCTCTTCCTGCTCTTCTGGAGAACGCTGGTTCTTCTTCAGCAGCTCTGACAACATCAACAACAACAACATCAACACTGCTGTTACAGCTGTTAATACTCTTACTGTTCATCTGGTTGGAGCTGATAGAGCTGTGAAGCAGTATTGTGTCAGTAGTAGCAGCAATAGAGACAAGTAGTGATTGTGGTGTATTAGTATAATAAGTAGTAGTAGCAATACTAGTACTGGTACATGATATTGTCTGTATGTCTCTTACTTAACGGGGATATATCATGCACATTTTCAGGTCTATATTTTCATTCTGGGGCTCTACTGGAATATTTTTGCATGATTTACAGTTAAAAAAAATTCCTTATTCATCTTATACTGGCTCTTTATGCAGCCCCTCAGTTCAGCCTCTGTCTGAAACAGGCTGTTTTATTTCCTGTCTCTTAAAGGCCCCCCTCCCGATGAGCCCACTCTGCTCTGATTGGTCAGCTTCTGCAAGCTGCACCTCGGCATGGGGTTTCTCGCCCTTTACTTGAAATGGAAACTTCTCAAATACATTCATACATGTTTGAGCCTAAATCTGATCCAAAATGTGCGAGTGGACACAAACAACCTTAACAACAACTGCTACAAAATGGACGGCCGTTTGTGGGCATGCGCAAATAATCTGATCACATCACGAGGAGGAAGTAGAGATAACACTGCAAACAGAGCGTTCAGAGCAGGCTGAAGCCCTGGCTTTTGACATGCAGGGAGCATTTTGCATACGTTCACCTCAGGTTTTGAACTTTAACCATGTTTGACATAGACATCCGGCATTATAACAGTGTAAAAATAACAGAAAATCACAAAGAGCAAGATATGTCCCTTTAATGACTAAGGTCTGGCTAGATCTACCTGTCTGTCTCTTTGTCTGTCATACCTTCAGGTACTGCGTCTGGTGGGATCTTGAAGATCTTGTTGAGAACTTTGACCTCAGATGTTCTGTACTCTGGAGATGAGATGCCGTTCTTCTTGCAGAGCTCAGCCAGGATGGCCGACGGCTTCTTCACATCACGCCATATATTGTAGCCGTCACTGGAAAGAAAAAGACAGCAACACAGACAGATAAACATAGTACATAGTACATACAATAGGCACATCATAGTACTGGTTTCTTCGATTTGGTATTAAAGTGTCCTAATACTGGTTGTGGTTCTAATGTGATGTAACTGTGGTACTAACATGTCGTAGTAAAGAGCCAGACCGCAGCAGGCTCTGTGACGGCTATAGAACCGGTTCTCCAGGTCAACCCGCGTCTCGCCGATGACATCATCAGACCCCACAAGATCGTGGTCCATCACCGTGACAACCAGCTCTGTCTCCAGCGGGAAAGACACTGTGAGTTCAAACACCCTGAAAGACAAAAGTGTCCAATAGATCAGCTGTCAGAGAGACGTACAGGGAGACAGACAGAGACTGTTGGACAGGTACAGGTGCACAGACAGGTACTGACTCTCCGAACGTGGGGTTGAGCTGTTTGGGTATGTATCGATCTTTGGTGTCCAGAGTCTGCTGCCCGACTCGGACCACCAGGTACGGGTCGGCTCGGCCATTCGGGTCTGTGGGAGCCAGAGTGGTGGCCTGCAGGACACGAACAGAGACACTAGAACACACAGTAGAACTCACAGTAGACACGAATTATAGAATACAAACTAATTTAAACCCAACATAATGCAGCTGTAAGCAGGGAAACTGTGAAAGGGAGAATATTAATTTGGTTGTTTCTTGCATTAAAATGGTTTCTGTTTAGCAGCCAACTTTCATGTCTCAGATGTCTGAGCTTCCTTGAATGCAACAATAGTGTAAAGCCACTGTAAGATGTTAGGCTGCTCAAGTGAGTAAGACACAAAGATAGGGTGTGGATGGACAGAGAGTCAGGTACCTTGACGATGTAGACTCGCACCAAGACTTTGAGGGGCGAGTTTTTGGGGATCCCATTGGTGATCTGACACTTAATGTCTTCTTCATCTCCTGAATCAATCGGATAAACCAGGAAGGAGCCCTGAGGACAGAGAGGATGGAATAATGAACACTTCTCAGCACAGTGACAGACAGATGGACAGATTGACAGCTCTCTACCCACAGTACCTTGTATTTTCCCATCAGTCTCTCCTCGTCATCCTCCTCGTCATCCTCACCGCTCGCTCTGCCTTTGTACAGCGGGAAGATCTGCAGCCAGTCCTGAAACTGACTGAACTCCGACTCCAGATCACCTACATACAGCTGAAGAGGCAGAAATTTAAAATATCTTTAAAAACGTTACACAACATCTGTTCTACTTGTCTGTCAGCATCATGATTCAGACTAAAATTATGGAAGGTAAAAGTCAGAGTTGGTGAGAATTCTCTTCCCATTCATGACTATCAGAGAGACACAACATATCTGATTCAATGTTCTTCTACTGCTGCAGCCTGGACTGACAGACTGAACTGTAAACCGTCAACCACAGTGACCTCACACCTTTAGTGTGGCGATCGTCTTGCGTTTGGGAGGCTCAATCTCCACCACCACGATTTCCTCCTCCTCCTCTTCGATGTTCGCCATGGTCAGATTCCCTCCATCTGAATAAGAAAGAAAACGTTATCAACACCATAGCACAACTTTATTTTTTGTATCAATATTTCATTTTGTGGTATGTTTATCTTATTGTTTATATTTTTTATATTTTGGTCTCTAACATTCTGAAAATGTGTGGAGAGAAGTTGGAGGTTTTCACTTCACTTCAATAGAATTATAGTTTGCACAGCAGCATCTAGTGGAAATAATGTGTAACTGTTTAAATAATTTCATATTTGTATTAAATAGACAAATATGACAACATAAACATTATCATGGCTGAAATAACAGAGTAGGAGTTAAACTGCACCTGTCTCTGCTTGTTCCTCCATCTTCTCCTCCTCCTCAGCAGCCTGCAGACAGTCAACACATCACACATGCTGAATAAAGGACTTAGTGATTAATTACTGTAGTTATTCTCGTTTAAACCTGAAATACAGTATGTAACCTCACACATGTTCATCGTAAAGAATCTCCATTTTAACATTCAGTCTGTGTTCATTCACTGCATGAAATGTCATTTTCTTGATTTTGTTTCAGATGTTCTGTTGTATTTTGTCAGTAGTAGAAAACAACTGAGGCCTGTTCTGTTCAAGATAGAAAAAAATTCAGACCTTTTCTTGTAATTATTAACTTATTTAACAGAGAGAATTCATTGTAATTATGAGATAAACATCTTGTAACTACCAAAAAAAAGTCTCCAATTTGTTTTCTTTTGTGAATGCATTGCACCTCAACAGGAAACTGACCAGGGATCAAGTGGAGTTATTTAATCACACTGGTGTTGTTTATTTGCTTCTTTAATTTCTTACATAATTTATTTGTGTCTTTGTTTCTGTTATGTGTTTTTCCAATTTCCTAATAAATTTGTTCTTTAAATGATAATTTAAGTGCACTCAAAGGATTTAGTATTGCCCTTCCATAAATTTGTTGAACTTGTGAGACAAATTAAGAAATAATGGTCAAAATCAAAGGAGCAGAGGGTTGAGATATATCCAGATTTTTAAGTCCTACAATTGTACACTTCCTATATTGTAACCAGACAGACAGGTTGACAGACAGACAGACAGACAGGTACACCAGTCTCTCACCTGTCTCTCCATCTCTTCCAGTGAAGCGTAGTATTTGGACCACCAGTCCAGCTCCTCCTTCTCTGGCGCCTCCTCCTCCAGCTCTTCCCCCGTCGTCAGCAGCTTGTTCAGAGGATCCTGAGGGAGCGAGTTTATTCATGTCAATCAGGAATTTGAACTTGTCTGAAAAGTTAATCCAGAGGAGAAAGAGGAGGAGATGAACATATGTACATTAACCAGCTTGATGGGGTTGATGGGAATCTTTGTATGTGTGATTGACAGGTTGCTGAGTTTGATATTCTTCACTGACGTCAGAGGGTTGATCTTCTTCTGACTCTGCCTCACTGGAGAGACACACAGAGAAACTTAAACATAAAAACTTAAGGAGAGAAGTCTACTATGTCACACAGAGCATACGAGAAACATCCAAACAGAGAACTTCAAACTGTTGCTTACGGCGGGGTGAAGTTGGAGATCGATCTTTGTAGAAGTTGTTGGAAAAATTCAGAGATTTTAAGCAATTAATTTTTGGATTTAGATCAATTTTGAATCAATTCAGCCCTAGAATTAACCCCTTTCCTGGACAGCAATTGTCCAATCATAGCTTAGCAACCATAACTATGCACGACAGGGCTGACGATCTTTGGATTTCTCCACGTTGAACATTAAACAGAGTGTTTGTCTGCACCCTAGATAATAGTCTGCGCTAAAATAAGCTGCTAAAGCTGGCATGCCTGGCTAACTAGCTTACTACTTTGTCGCTTTCTTCAAACTTTCAGCTGAATAGCAAAATAGTGAAATCAAGAGCATGAATTATTAATTTCAGAGCATGAATTAATAGTAGTAACTAAGGGGGGTGTGACAAATGGTCAATTATACATATTGTATAATATATATTATACATATCTAATGTACCTGTCTGAATGTTACAAAAATGTACTCTAAACAAATAACTCCAACTACCTAGTAGACACTACTACCGTGAATATTACCTCCATTACTTATTTTGTAGTTGTTACCTTTTGGTCTAGGATCCTCCTCTTCCTCCTCTGGCTCCTCCCCCAGCTCAGGTGGGGCATAGTCCATGAGGCTCTGGACCACATGGGACCCAACCAGAGCAACCCGACCAAATGCCCGACACTCCACTACAAACAACGTCAGAGGAGGGTGGAGGTAGGCCTGCTCCGGCAGCTCCTGATTGGACCCGACACAGGAAAAGGAAACAGAAAAATGTTTGCTGTGTTCCTATTCTGTATGTATGCAATGGATAAAGAAGGAAAGAAGCTAGAGCTAGACTTGTTAGTAACCATCACTAATGGCAGCAACTGACCACATCAAGGTAGCGGACCACCTCTTTGAAGTTAGGGTGAGTCTGGTAGCTCGCGATCTCTTCAGACTCCAGTTGTTGTCCTGCACACTCCACCCTCACCAGGGGGCGCTCTACCTCAAACAGCTGCACCCGCTTCAGCTCCCGCAGACCCCAGAACAGCACCTGAACACACACACAGAAACACACAGGAAACTTTACAGATCCAACAACCTGGTGTCCCAAAAACATCTGCAATACATCGACAGACAGCTTGTTTGAGTGAGTGTGTATGTGTCACCTCAATCCTGAAGGTCTTCAGAACAGGTCGGACTCCTTCTGGGATGATGTATTGTCTCTCCTCCTCCAAGTAGGTCAGCTCCTGAGGGTCCACACTGTTGGGGAGACCAGGCTGCAGGGAGGGAGTGATTGTTTAGATCACTATCTAGAAGTAATTCATGCATAGGTTTTTGGTGCTTTTTTTGAAGGATAATAAAAAATAATAATAACATTGTACTCAACCAAGCTAATATCTGAGATTTGGGAAAATGGTGACATCACTATAAAAATGTTGTCCGATGGCAGCAAGATTTTTGACTAGCTCCAGAGGTAGAGGGCAGATTAAGAGGGATTAGCAACAACCTCTCCCTAGAAACCTGCTGTTTTCCAGTGACCTTTCAAAACTACTTTGGCCCAGTCTCCTCTGAGGAAAAGCAATCTATGTAGATGCCAGGAACATGAATAAATTTACATCAATTTCAAACTTGATGATTTTGAGAAAAATACTGGAGAAATTGGTTCATCTTCTGCTTTCAATACAACTGATCATGATCTCTTTAGTTAGAGACTGGAAACATAGGTTGGGCTCTCTGGCACAGTCTCAGTCTGGTTTAGGTCTGACCTAATGGATTGGGACTACTTTGTCTTACTTGGGAAGTTCCATTCAGAAATATTTTGTGTGGTGTACCTTAAGGTTCAGTCCTGGGTCCCATACTTTTCTGTCTGTACATGCTGCCATTAGGCTCGATCATTGGTTAACAAGGTATTTGTTTCCACTGCCACCAAGATGAGACCAAGCTCTATGTCTCTGTGTCACTTCTTACTGATGTGTGCCTCCACCAGAGTTTCAAATGGGGGGACGAGAAGGTCGTCAGCATGGTAAGAGAAGCTATGTAAGTATAAAGGGAGAGGGGGACAGGCCTAACACTGAGCTGTTACCAGGCTCGATCCTCTCCATGTCACCTGCTAGGATACCTTTGAACTTGATTCTTCTTGACCTGTCAGACTTCCATTTAGTGATGTCACATGTCCCCAGATCTCACCTGCTGACTTGCCTTGTGAGTACAATGTTATTATTACTGACATATGAGGGATAAAACTACCACAATAATAATAACCAAGTTGTAATGAACCAGATTTATCCTTTAATTCGGAATTGTGCTTAATTACTGGTTTTCCAATAAAGAAGTATAAACAGAGAGACACAGTGGTATATAGAGACACTGATTGATTGACTGATTGATTGACGGGTGTCACCTCTCCAAACCCAGAGTAGTCTAGCTCAATAAGCTCAAAGGCAGCCAACAGTTCGCCAGCAGGCATGCTCCCCATGCTGATGTCACAGAAACGGAGGCGGGGCTTCTGGTAGAGCTGCTCCACGGTTTTAAACTCTGGCTCGGCAAATGCCCGACCCAGAGGCTTCGGACTGCCCTGCACACACACAATCACACACATGGGCTGTTATGTTATGACATCACTTCCTGAATGTGCAGAGACAGCTTCACAATGTGGAGGATAAGACGAAGAAGAGCGTCAGTGTTACCATGGCGTCGTAGTCATAGATGTTGATGATGACGAGGGGCGGGTCTTGTTGGAGATCCTCCCTCGTTCCCTCCAGCATAACTCTGTCGAACAACAAACACTCACACCAGGCCGGAGAGAGAGTATCAGACAACACCTGAACACACACACACACACACACACACACACACACACACACACACACAGAATATGTATAAGAATGTGTGTGTTAAATGGGCATCCCACCATTTTTACACATAAAGTTCAGTCTACTGGTCATTGTTAGTACTACTCAGCCTGTGAAAACATTTATGTCTTCCTTGGCTCTGGAGGAGAAAATAAAGCTGATGATGTGTGTATGATGTGAAGTACTGATTTAAATAAGCTTAAATTTATGCGATGGTCACAGTTTCTTCTTTCTAATTGGCTGGTTGTTTCTTTGTCCACAAGATTAAAAACAAGCTAAATTTTACTGTAAAAGAGAAAAATTCTGCTGTTGTGGTATGATACTAAACACTGAAGATTTCAGGCTATTTGTCAAAAGTAAATGTACGGTGAGATCTAAAAAAACTATTATCTTTTGGGTTTAATGTCATCCTTAACACTCATCACCTCATATTTTAGTCTTGGCAGCAATCACAGTTGTCTAATGTTGAAAGAGTGATTTGTACTATTGATTGTCAGAATTTTAAATCAATATGCTGATTCATTGAATGAACAATTATAACCTTTCAACCATGCAGGACAGTTGTACCTACCCTGGTGACTTGGCACTGTGTAGAGAACAGGACCTTGGCGAAGGGATCTGATAGGCCGTCGTCATCAGCAGCTATCAAGCCACGCCCCTGGTAGAGGTGACATCGTAGCTGGAAGTACCTGCTGTCTGCAGAGGAAGAGAGAGAGGGACGTCTACCTTTATCTGACCAGGACAGGTTTGTTGCTGAGTTCAGCTAAACCTTCATGGTTGACAATTCAAAATAAAATTAATCACTGGACTGTTACTTTGAAGCACAAACTTTTCTCCATTTATTCTAAAAAAGGACATGAAGTCCTGAGCAATCATCCTGTGGAGAAGCCCACACCCCCTGCCGGATGAGGTCAGCTGACTCACCCTGGCAGGACAGACTGACAGGAAGCTTCCTCGTCCCCACAGTGACCGGCCTCCTCTGTCCTTCCTCCTCCTCCTCATAGACCGGCATGAACTCCTCTGGAAGGGAGGTCATGGCTTCTTTACTGTACTTGGCCAGACCAAGCCACAAGTAGACCTCCAGCTTCGCAAAGATTTCACTTGCTGGACATCCTGGAGACTGAAAAGGACAGACAGTCATCAGACATGAGTGAACAGTGAACAGTGAGCATCTTCGATGATTTTACAGACAGAACGGTGAGCGTCATCAGTGATGTTCGACATGGAAGGGAATGGCGAAAAGGCTAATGTCATTGGCCATTGTAGAGACAGAACAGTGAGCATCATCAGTGATTTTAGAGATGGAACAGTTACCTTCATGTAGAGGGTTGTGACTCGGCCACAGTCCCGCCCCCTCTGCTCCTCGACCAGTGAGAATAGGATGGAGTAGGCAGGGATCCTCACATAAGCCAATCGCTTGCTTCCACTCAGTAACCATAGAAATGCATCCGGGATGGTACTCTGGGGCTGGAGAGAGGTGGTGTGGGGGAGAGGGTGTCAGACCTCAGACATAGATACTGAAACATTTGAGGTGATTGTGGTGACCTGTGGTGACCTGTCTATGACCTCTGACCTCTTTAGCCAGTAGGCGGAGTTTCTTCAGGAGTTTCCTGATATCAATCAGCCGCTGTTTGGCCGTCCGCCTGGTGATCCTCCGCCTGGCCCTAACTGCCTGTCTGGCTACCAGGACCTGGAGACAGACAGACATTCAGTCAGACAGACAGGTAGCAGATAGTGACAGGTAGACAGACAGACATTTAAAAAGGACAGACAAGTCAGAAAAGATTCACCAAATTCTTCTTGATGAACTCTCTCCTGCGGGTGTCCAGGTTGTTGGGACGAAACTGAGACCTTCTGTCTGAGAAAAGACTGAACTGTCTGCAGAGAGACAGACAGGAGGACAAACAGGGGAACAGAGAAAGAAAATTAGGAGGAAAGACAGAGAGACAGACATGGGAAAAAATCAAATCAAAACTGTTCTGATCAAATTTTCTGGAGAATGACACTGACTTGCAGGAGGCCACCAGCTCCAGGAGCAACTCCACCAGACGCTCCTTCACGTTACTCCTTGGCCTCCTCAGGAGACGTTCCACCTCATCAAGACCAATCTCCTAAAAGAAGGACCAAAGACCATGGGTGAGTCGGGGGGTCACAAATAGCTGAGACATGTTTATAATAACAGCAGGACAGAGAAGACCGTTGTGTAGACATTTTTAGACAGAAGGGATGAAATAAAGATGCAATGCCGTGCTGGTACATTTTCATGAGAGCCGTAGTATTTTTGTTTGCTCAGAAAGTAATTGTTGTTTAACTTTTTTAAAGTCACAAAGGTTTTAACTTCAAGTGTCATAGTGGATGCTGATTTGTCTTAGAATATGGAAAGTAAACTCCAGCACTCTCATTTTTTCACAGATGAACAAAATGCTGAATGAGTTACAGAATAGTGGAATTAGACCGGATGCGATGTCATGACAATACATCATGTCATTTTTCTCTATATGTTAATAAATGTAAGTTAAAGATCATTTGACTCTCACCAGCCTGTCAGCCATCTTGGTAAGCCAGTTAACCTGATAGAAACGAAAGCAGTGATCTTCAAACTGACTCCAGATAAACAAACAAGGCTTGTTTTTCACTGCAGGGGCCTGGAGAGGAATACACTGGAATGACCTGAGAGACAGACAGACAAGTAATGAGACACAGACAATCAGTCAAGCAGACAGACAGGAAGTGGACAGTGTTTATGCAGTAATTGCACCTCCAAGAATCGCAACCTTATCATGATGGAGGGGTGTGCATGTCCCTGTGACCCTGGGAGCTATGCTTTTGGGGACAGTACCTCCTAGTTGAGTCTGTAAAAGGCAAGTTGGTGTCTGGTGAGAGGCCAGACTAAGAGTGATTCAAGAACGTCTATGAATCAGGATTTTCAGGATCCTCCTGGAGCCCGGCCTGGGAGCTTACCTTCCCTCACCCCTTGTTTGAGGCCACTGTCCGTGAGGTCATCAACTCCCACATCCAGAGGATTTTTTCTTGTATTCCATGAGAGGCTGAGGACATGGAAACTGAGAGGGTCATGTTCAAAGCTTCCATTGTGGAGGCTGCTGCTCGGACACACCTGCAGCTTTGGTTGAAGAAGCAAAAGCTTGGAGTTGGGGTTTGGAGGCAGTACAGTAGGACTTTCCATTGGCCCAAAAGAAGGAGAGGCAGGACAACTACTGACCTTGACTAGGGATATTGTTGGGCAAGGGAAGGAAAACTTTGAGAAACTCCTAAATCTTCCAAAGAGGCCTTCTGTGGAGGAGGCAAGTTTTAAGAACTCAGATGCAATCTTATCCTCTCTCTTGCAGATGCAACAAAGTTAGTTAAAAAGTTTGGTGAGGCGAGGCGCCCCTGAAGTAGACCCATAACACACTGGAGAGATTATCTATCTCATCTGGCCTTGGAATGTTTTGAGGTGGGGAGAAGGATGTCTAGGTTACTTTATTTGTCCTGCTGCCCCTGCGACCCACGCTGGGAGAAGCCGCAGAAAATGGATGGATGGACTGTGTAGTAGTTTCCTGTTTCAGTGCAGTAGTTATCTGTGTATGTAGTAGTCACCTGTGTGAGTGCAGTGGTTACCTGTGTATGTAATATTTACCTGTCATACTCAGTGGGCTGGGGTATCATGGCAGCAGACACAGATCTTTTCTCAGGTTCGGGACTCTGCACCTCCTCTCTGTCCAGCTCCTCCTCTGACTCCAGCAGACCCTGCGACTCCTCAGTAAGATCCTCCCTACTCCTCCTCAGCTCCTCCTTGCTTCTCCTCAGCTCCTCCCGGCTCTGACTCTTCTTGGATCTTCCAACTTCTACCGCCTTCCCATAATTCCCTGCGGGAAACAGAACAGCTGATGGATCTCTGGGGTTCTGTGTTTGAAATAAAATTCTACGTTTAAACCAGAGGTAGCTAAAATGGTCTGGCTTAGCAGAGGTGTAAAACATCAGGTGCTGGCTCAAGCCAAAGCAGTTAGAACTGATTTTTAATTGAAATTAGCCCTAGTTCACACCCCAAAAACTGAGCCAACCTCCTACTGGCTGCCATATTTGGGCCAGAGCTATCTCACATTTGGTCCTCATGTGCCAGAAAAGCATTTCTTGGCTGGCAACCTGGGATTTCTTTCCCACGACAGTAATAAGTTTGTCTTGCTAGGTCTGAATTCCAACTGCTGCTACAAATATGCCTACTTAAAGACTAACACCAGGCTGAAAAGCACTTCCTTCTCTGGTTGAAAGTTTTGTGTCTCTGTAACCACACCCAGCAATGATGTCGGGTCCTGGAGTACACCTGAACATCACTGCAGCAAGGTGTTGGCAAAAACAAGATTTTTAGGAGGTGTTTAGCTACACTTAAAAAAGAAACAAATATAAGATATGTAACATGATGCCAGCAAAAAACGTAAATGCCATATTAGCTACAGTAGGCACTACAACAGTACAGCTAGCTTAATACTAATACTACTACAACTACTGCAGCCCTAGCACAGATGTGTCTGACAGCCAACAGTTCTCATACCCAGGACACAGAGTAAACTTTTTACCTATGGAGAGTTCAAAGGTTATCGGTTTGGTTCCTACAGATGGATCCATCATGGTAACTTCAAACAGAGACGAGAACAGCAGAAACTCCTGTCTCTCTCCCAAGTAACCCTGAGGACGAAAAAGAAGATGGAAAAACTGTCAGGACCAGAGTTGCAGGAAGTCACTCTTGCTCTCTCTTTTCTACCTGAAACACCTCTTCATCTGCAACTCTTGTGTCTTGTGGGGTTCCCCGAAGTTCTGTCCGGGGTCCTACTTTGCCTTATATTAAATATGCTTCCACTTGGGCAGATAATAAGTAGTTTTAAAGGTATTTCTTATCACTTCTATGCAGATGATACTCCATTATACATTTACATTACATACATTTACATTATATATTACAATTTCTGTGATTACCTGACAAACCTACATGTTAAAAAGCATTTACACACACATTTCATATTCTTCTGCTCTCCTCTTATAGAACTTAGTCAACTTCTGGGTGGTTCAGAGTCCGAAAGTACAAGATTTGATCTTTTAACATCAGTTCTTCTCTTTGAACACAAACATATTGAAGGGAAAGAAGAGAAGAGAAGAGAGGCAGAATTGGAAAAAAATGGGTAAAGTTAACAAATCGGTAAAAGGGAGAGAACAGTACAGCAAAAAGAAAGAAGGAAGACAACAAGACAGGACGAACCACAAACAGGAGCAAATATTCAGTTTAAATAGAAATGATAAAAATTAAATGTTATATATGTTTTACTTTTAAAATGTAGATATTGCAGACACAACCAAGACAGTTTGTTTAAAATGGTGCTGGTGGTGACAGCACTGACCTCAGGGAGTGGGTGGATCTCCTCAGTTTCCACAGTAACAGCCTCTGGTACCTCAACTCCCGCCTCCCCTGAGTCATCAGCCAATCCGCTGGCAGCTGGAGTCACTACTGCAACAACAAGTAAACAAACCAATGAACAAACTACAGAGTGCTCATAGAGTGCACTCTTGTTTGCTGTCTTACCCTGAGTCAATAAACGAGACATGTAAATCAGACAAGTTTGTTGGAAGGAGGATTTCTTGGAAGTCTTTGAACTCTTGTAAAACATTAAACTGGTATGCCTTCCCCCTTAACGTTTAGTTTCTCATATCTGCCTTTCGGCAGACTGACCTTCTTTCTTCTCTTTCTTCCTGCTGCTCCTCTTCTTCCTCAGTCCCAGCTTTCCCATCGCTCCTTTCATCTTCAGGACAAAGACCCAAGAATGAGAGTTACAAGAGTCAATGAGGTCATATGAGATTTGACAAGGTGATGCAGAGATCAGGTGAGTATCATTAAGGTCACACAAGATTTTATTTATTTTTCCTGTCTCCAATTAAACATGCAACAGGAAATAGATGCTGATAAAACTGATGTGTTGCCCTGGTTATAACACTGTCTGATGTTTTGTGTTCAACTATGAAAAACAGGAAAGAGGAGAAAAAGTACCTTTCCCAGGGCAACAGAGCCTATATCTGCATTGACGGCAGAGGGAGAGGAGTAAACCTCCACGCAGAGAGCGAGAAGGATCCGACCACGGTAGAAGATCCCTTCACCCAGACCCTGGTTCAAAGCCTGTAAAAGAGAGAGGTAGGTTAGTCTGGATTACTCCAGTTCGGTCTGGATCTGTTGGGTTTAGTCTGTTCTAATTATGCACTGCCTAAAGCTCTCTAATTGGCATGTTATATCTCTTTGTTTAATCTGTGCAAAAACCAAAGTGTAAAAATATCAAGTTTTGGCTTTATGGGCAGGACTATTTTCGTATTCAGGTGCATAAACGTCCTCGACATTGGTTGCTTAGCAATGGTGATGACAAGTCTTCATCTACCGCAACTCTCGGCAAGAAAGCAAATGAGCATATTTCCAAAACGTTTGAAGATCCCCTTCAAACATATTTTAAGATGTACGGTACCAGTCAAAATTTGACTATTACTTTAGATGTCAGGTTTGGTTTGGTCATGTTTGGTTTACCTGGTGGACGTCTCCGAGGGTGGAGTTCTGAGGAGAACCGTACAGATTAACCCAAGATGGACCAAAGGTGGGGTTAAACCCTGCAGACAGACAGATGTTTCCCTGTTACCATAAATTCTCACATGAAAGCACAATGTACACACATCACAACAGAGTCATACTCATCACTCTTAAATAACACTAACACAGTTCTCACTCACTGATTCCAGTTGCTTCTACGTTGCCGTTCTTTTGATTGCCTGTCTATCCTGTTTCACTCGAAAATATGTCACAATGCGGAAGTTAGATACTCTTGAAATGCCATTTCATCTGGACTTTAAACAGGAGCAGATCATTAAACATTCTTACTAAAATATGATCAAATTGTGACATTAGACATAAAGGCCTGCCTCTGATATAAGCCTTTTTCAGATAAAGATCTGGTTCTTTCTGCAGGTGAGATCTGATTTCCTGGTCTTTCATCAACATTCAGTAACATTAAAATAAGAAAAAAAATACTCTGTATTGTATCATGTAGCGTGTGTAAACGGCAGGTCGTACCATTCCTGGTGGGATCAGAGATTTGCTGCAGGTCCAGGAAGTGCGTTGCAAGTGCGATGTCTCCCATCTTAGCGTCATCAAGGATCTGAACTCTGATTCGCTGGGCCAGAGGAGGAAACTGCTCAATAAAGGAGATCTCTTCGTTCCAAACTGGACAGCTAGTGGCACTGGCGACCGACGTCTCGCCCTACATACACACACACACACACAAGCACACACGCAAACACACGCAGACACACAGTAGGATTAGAACATTTCAGATTTGGTGACAGCTAGTGGTAGTATCAAAAAGACTGTTAGACATTTTTGACCAAAAAGTTCCATCAACTATGGAATCGTAGGAACTAAACTCATGAACTAAAAAAAAAAGAAAAAGCCCTAACTGTGGCAGACAGCAGTGCACGCTGCTGCCCCCTGGAGGAGATATAATGACACGATAATGACCCATGTAAATACAGTGCCTGTGTACCTGTTGTCCAGCGAAGGTGACCTGTACGTAGGGGTCAATGAAGACCGTCCGGTCAGTGACCTTTGACATTTTGGCCATTAGCCCTGCATCCATGGTGGGCAGGCCTTCGGCCTTGTAGATCCGGATGCGGAACCGAGCCCACGGACGCTCAGAAGCCATACCACGAGGAAGCAGCAGGTTCCTGCAAGAAAAACACAATGTCAGAACATGACGCAGGTCACAGCAGCTGTTCAAATATTTAAACTTAGCCTCGGTATAATGTAATGTTTACTAAATGGTGGTTTACATATCACTGAATTTAAGAGTCAAATTTAAAAGCCACCTAAATTAGTTCATACATAGAGATTATTGTTAAATATTTAAACCCAGATGTTGACTGAACCAATCGACTAACTTTAGCTGAAAATTGAAGAGTGACATTAGTAATGAGATAAAATTTACACATCATACTTGAAAATGCTGTTTAATATTGATTGTAGTTGTGTTTTTGAAAATCTTCTGTGATATGTGTGATAGTAGTGATTAATGTTAAGATATTACTGACTTTTCAATGTCATCACTGGCTCCAGACGAGGATGACGGTGGCACACTGGGCATGCCCATAGCATCACCCTTCATTATCACACTGAGGCTTGCCTTGAGGTAACCCTTGATCCCTGACCTGGTGTCTGCTGGGTCGGTGAGAGGAGCCCATTTCTGGTAGAAGCGGTGGTCTGGAGATGCAGAGAGGTCAGAGTTCAGTGACTACTGAAGTATTTTGATCAGAGTACTTCAGTGTGTGCAGCGCTGGTACCTGGCTGGTTGTACACAGTGGAGATGTCAATCTTAAAGGTTCCGATGTGGGTCATCAGGAAGGCCAGAGTCCGCCTGTGGAACACCTGAGAGGAAGTTACATCACAGATGTTCACTGTGGCCACGCCCAGGTCTCTCACCATGGAAAAAGTAGTAGAAACAGAAGTGGAAAAACAAACAAAGAAGAAAACAGTGGAACTGACCTTTAGCTCTATGACTTTATCAAAGAGGATCTCTGGAGTCTCCTGAAACTCAAACTGGAAGTTCTGAAACAGGAGAGGAGACGAGGTAAAGAGCTGTTTTGTATTTTACTGTGCTGTATTCTACTGTACTCTACTGTTCTCTCCACTCTGCTGTACCTCATTGTAGAAGGGACAGTTGGTCGCTTTCTGCGTCACTGTGTGTTTCTTCTGATTTCCCACTCTGATGAAAACTGCGGGGTTGATGTTTACTCCAACCAGCTTTTGAGCCTCCAGGATGTTAACATTCACCTGCACACACACACACGCACACACACACACACACACACACACACACACACACACACATTCCTCAGTGATGTAAAAGCTTCATGGTTCTTTTACTGAATAAACTGTAAATGACTGAACTTCTGTCTACTGACTTCATGTCCCCTTGAGGAACATCAAAAAAGTTGGAACTTAATGTTATAATGATGGAGAGGTTTTGCGTGTCCCAGATTAGGGATACCGAGGCCACCTCCTAGAGCCTCCTAGACCTGGTAGAGTAGCCAGCCTCGTGGTCAGGCCTATACCCGTGGGGGTCAAATTCGGCCCAGCCCAAAGAAGCAGTATGGAGCCACTGGACCCTGGCTGCAGAAACTATTTTTAGGTATGTGTATTTTTGCCTGTCTTGTTGCTCGTGGTGAGAGGTGGCAGGCAGGTGTGGGGATACTCGCAAGCTCCAAGCTGAGCACAGCTGTATTAAAGTTTTTTCTCCAATAACAAGATGGTTGTTCTATGTGACAATGTGTCGCTGGGAGGAAAACTCTTGTTTGTGCCTATATGCCTAAAAGCAGCTCTGGGTATTCAGTCTCTGGGTAGAGAAGGTGCCTGTTGTTGCAGCAACCAAAGAACCAGCTGGTGGGCCAGAGATCTCCTCAAGCAGAAGACAGGTAGCCTATCAGGAGTCCAGAAGGGCTGCAGCTTCAGTCTACATGTTTTGTGGACACGGACAAGGCTTATGACCGTGTCCCTCGGGGTGTCTTGTGAGGGCTGTTACAGGAGTACAGGATCCTTATACTGCTGCTATGAGCCATTCAGTTCTTGTATAACCAGAGCGAGAGCTGTATCTCAGCAGGAAGTAAAGCACGTTCTCAGTGGGTGTTGGGCTCCACCACTGTTCTGTCTTGTCACAATGCTGTTTTTATGTTCTGAAGTTCTGATAAGGATGCCTAAAAAGGTTTTCCAGACTCATTTAACTGGGAGGAGAAACCCCAGGGCATTCAAAAATGGATGGATGAAGACACTCACCTGAAAGCTCTGGACTCTGGGCGTTGCCGCAACAACATGTCTGGACAGCGGCCTGCTACGACTACACACACACACACACACACACATCAGTTTTATTGCACCTAGTTTAGTTGACAGAACTTAAAGATCCCCTCCAGACATGTTTGAAGACTATAGAATAAAAATACTTAAAAAAAGTTGAATTATCCTTAAAATTACATCTACTCCTTCTCTCTCATTAAAATTTCCAAAATCTATGATGATAATATGCAAATATGTTTAATTTGAAAAGCTTAACTTCTGGACACAAGTCTGGACACATGTCTTTAAGTTTCCACATCACACAGCAGATGAATGTGAAAACAGACTTCTGGTGTCAAACTCTGCACTAACATCATTCTGCACAGTGAAGCTCAAACATCAAACTGAAGGAACAAGAAGAGAAACATTTTCTTAGGTGGGGGGGGGGGGGGGGGGGGACTTGAAGTAACAAACAGACCTCAGCAAAGGAGTGAAGATGATGTTGGAAGCCTCCATATCCATCAGGTCATCCTCATAATCCTCCTCATCATCGTCGTCTTCTTCGTCTTCATCCCCAGTCCGGACCAGGTTACGCCCCAGACGCCGAGCCTCTCTCTCCAGCTGATCTGTGCGAGTGACAGGCTGCTGACTGACAGGGAGGAGAGATAGAGAGTAATCAACAGTTTCCCCAAATATTCAGTGTGCTTTGTTTTGTCCTTTTGTGAGCAGCAGTGGGAGGGGAGGGGGGTTTTTTATAAATTGTTGACATCAATACCAACTGTCTTGTAGCAGAGCTGAAGACAATGAATCTGTCAGTATTCACAATTATGATAATTTTTATCATTTTTATATTGCTTCTTTTTCACTTTTCCCCAGGAAAAATGTTTCTCATCGCCCTCCACTTAATGATCCTTTCATACCAAACTGCCTCCTCCGGATGGAATAATACAAACTTTCAACTCAGATTAAAATGAGCAAGTGTCTCAAACTTGCACATGGAGGCTCATTCTCGATCTTATAGTAACACATATAGTATCTGTGATGAAATATTTAAACTCAAGGCTGAATTACTGGTCAGATGATTCCTATGTCAGTTTCAGAGGTCAGCGTTATTGTCATTGTGATGAGGATCATGATCAGATATTCAGACTACAGCTCTTCACATACTTGGGCATGTCCAGTATTTCAGCCGATATTATCTTTATCAGTATTGGTCTAAAAATCAAGTATCTCTCTACGTTCTCACCTCTCCGGGTCACCAAACCCTTCGTTCCTGATGACAAGAGATGATCTGAAGATGATGGAAAGAAGAAGAATTATAAAGCGTGACTGTCGTTTTTACAGTTTGGTGGAAAACGTGTGTCTTCAGATGTTTCCGGTTCAGTGTGGACATATGATCTTACTCATCCTTGTCTTCAACTTGCAGGAAGTCGAGTCCCTCCCAGCTTCCTGCTGTTCCCTCAACTGGATGATACCGAATATCCAACTCTATATAGATCTACAGAGAGACAGAGCAACCCAAAGTGATTTCACCAGAGATATCAGTAACTTCTTATACATAATATAACTAATAATATAAAGTGTGTGCGTGTCATTACATCAGTCAGGCTGTAGTTGGCATCAGTGAGCGGTTCCCGTAGCAACAGCCTCCCGGCGGTGACAACATGCTGGAGACTGACAACCAGCTTCCCGAGCAGTCTACACGCACACACACACACTAAGTATGACGGCTATGAAAACAATATGTGTTTTGTGTGTGTGTGTGTGTGTGTGTGTGTGTGTGTGTTACCTGTTAGAGAAGACTCTACTGCAGTTGTAAACACTGATGGACAAAACTTCATCTCGGATCACTTTACCATAGTGAGGCCAACGGAAATACTGCACACACACACACACACACACATACACAGGTTACTATCATTGTAAAATTGCTTAATTTACTGTATGTTGTCAACTGAAAAGAAAAACAAGGAAAAACTGTACAAATAAGTGGTGAGTATGGACATTCTTTGGGGAGAGTCTGAGTTCAAAGGTCAATTTTTTAGCTTTTTCTGAGCTTTCAACCACATTTCACAGACTTCTGACTCCTGGTCGGACCACCATCACTATGACTATTGGCCGACACACTCAGATACAGCCACGCTATTAACTTGAATATCAGGCAAACTGATAAACTCAGTTTACAACAAAGAGCGAGCAGGAAGAGAATGTTTCTGTCTTTACACTGGACATTTTTCCGCTAGGGTTAGGCACGCACACACATACACACACACACACACACACCTGGTCACACCTGAAGAATAAACACCAGCCTGACTCAGCAGCTGCACAGAGAAACATACCTCAGATACAAAGAAACCTCTGCTGTGTTCACGTCACACAGAAGTTACTGTAATTATGTTATCTTATTGTCAGCAGTGTTTATGTCAACAAACAGGTGGTGATGTAATGAAGTGGGTGGAGGCTCTGGTTCTGTAAAATCAAATATAAAAGTTTGTTTTATAGAAGAATCTCACGTTTCATGTTTTTCCTTAAATTTAGAAAGGCTCTACAGTACCCATGAGCTTCCACTGCTGTTGCTATGGAGACGCCTCCGTTCACAGCTGTGAGATCAAAGTTATTTATCCAACAAGTTCTGCAAAGCTCAACCTGTAACTTCTCCGCACCACATCAAACTAAGGTGAAACCAGGATTTCCAGGTTCTCATTCAGAATCATGTTAATAAAACAAATGATCAAAAATCCAGTCCTACAACATAACTGTACTCAACAGTATGTTGTGTGGTTAACTCAATATATCTAGACAGGGACGGTACATTTATAGTGGCTTTAAGGATGTGAACGTCAGTTCAGTCCTACACTTTGTTCCAGAGTAAAATATCTCAACAAATATTGGATAGATTGTCATGAAATGTTGTTCATACATTCACGTTCCCCTCAGGATGATTTGTAATGACTTGAATGTGGTGATTCCTTCACTTTTCATCTACTGTAGTCTTTGTTTACTGATGTTTAACTAACATCAGCACGCTCACATGCTCACAGTGATAATGCTAACATGTTGATGTTTAGCAGGTTGAATGTTTACCATGGACATGTGACATCTGTACCACATTTCATGGCAATCCATCCAATAGTTGTTGAGATATTTAAGTCTGGACTAAAGCTAGCATGGCTAAAATGATCTAATATTGTTTTTTTATTATTTCTGTTTTTAGCTTTTAGTCTTTAACAAACATAATTTTAAAGGTCAGCAGCTATGAGAATAAACAGAGAGGACTGAACAGTGTAGAGGTCATCAAATGACATTAGAAGCAGGACTGCAGGAGATATTTCTAATCGAGGTCCGCCAGCAGCACTGTGGGCTGTGGAAAGAAACTGCAACTGGAAAGACAATTTCCTGTAATCCAATACAATAACACTGAACATAACGCTACTTCTGTTCAGCTTCAGCTGCTATCAGTTATCTGTGCATCTACCTCTGTGTAAACTAAAGAAGAGCAGAATAAAAAGTTGACAGAACCTGTCAGACCACTGACAATCTGATCTAAATGAACCACCAACTTAATGCTGTTTTGGTAGGTTTTGATATTGGATGTGGATATACTTTGGATTTGTTGTTCTTTGCTGTTAAACAATATAGGGCTGCAACTAACGATTTTCATTATCAATTAATCAAATAGTCATTTGGTACATAAAATGTCAGAAAATGTTGAAAAATGTCGATCACTGTTTCCCAAAGCCCAAGATGCAACCTAAAATGTTTTAGTTTTGTCCTGATCAACAGTCCACAACCCAAAGATATTCAGTTTATATCATAGAGCACCGAAGAAACCAGAAAATATTCACATTTAAGAAGCTGGAACAAAAGATTTTTTTCTTTAAAAATTACTCAAAACAATCAATTATCAAAATAGTAATAATTTTCTAATAATTTTCTGTCGATCAACTAATCGATTAATCGACTTATTGCTGCAGCTCTAAGACAATATCTGCTTTGACATCCATTAACTATGTTTAAATGTTTCAAATTATATTGTGGTTAATTTCTGCTTACAAATTATTATTTTGAGAGCATGAATTAGTTTTTTTTTTCTCCAGGAAACTTGCCGGGCAGTAGAATAAAATAGAATCACGTCAACTGTAGGTGTGTGTGTGTTGAAGGAGTGGCTGTCTGTGTGTGTGTGTGTGTGTGTGTGTGTGTGTGTGTCTGTGTGTGTGTGTGTATGTGTGTCTGTGTGTGTGTGTGTGTCTGTGTGTGTACCGTAGGAGGGGTACAGTTTCCTATCAGTTCCATTAAAATAGTTTCAATCTGAAGCAGACAAATAACTGCAGCTACCTGCTGTAACACACACATGACGACCATGGTGAAGGTCATGTGATCTGGAATCTCAAACCCTCATCGTCCTCACAACTGTTTCTACGTGAACTGACCCGTCTGTTAATTTCACACTGACATTAGCAAAAGGCCACTGACCTTATTGTACTGACTGTATTTGTGGAGTTTTCCCATTCACTTCAACACAGTCAAACTTTTATCACAGCAGCATTGAGAGGACATTAGAGGAACTACAGCCAAACGTAAATGACAAAATGTGTGACAGGCTACACCGACATAAATCTGGGTTAAAATGATGATATCAACACTGTTCTGTCGTCTGATTGGTCTGAACGTGTCCACAGTGGACAGATCAGATCGCTGGTTTACTGACCTCGTTGAAAATGGCCAAGTTCTCACACTGCAGGACTCTGGTTTTATGGGTGAAACCTGTAGGACAGACAGACAGACAGACAGACAGGGTCACTATAGCAACATCAACAGTTAACTGTCTGGTGAAATAAACCTAACTGACTACAGACACACTTTAAAAACATGGAGGAGGATTTAAATGCAAGAAGAAGAGAGAGGGCTGAACATTTACAAGATATTTCCCAAAGGAAGAAGAAACATTTTAAAGAACTTTACCTGCGTTTTAACTGGACAATGTAGGGGCTAAATTTAGTTCCTGATGCCAAAAAAGTTCCTCCTACAGGGGTGGTACTTTCTGACCTATCAGAGCAGCATTACAGCATTTATTTTCACTGATTGTTCCAACACAGACCTCAGCTTGCTACAACAAGGTCTTTTCCACTGCAAGAACATAACGACTCACTGCTCAGGAGGTGACACTAAATCCAAGTTCCAGGTACTCACTCGGGGTAGGACTGCAACAGCTGGTGAGCAACATGGCAAATAATAACACAGGACATGTGTTTACATAAGCACTGCAAGGAAGTTTAATATAGAGGCAAACGTGTTTCTGATTCACAATACACTGACATGTGTTTTGCTGCCATGTTCTACATTTGTCTGTGAAAACTCGTCATGTATGTGTAGCGAGCTATTTTTTCCACTAAGTAGGCCAGTGGGGCAGCATGACCAAACATTACTAAGTAAATCTCTTTTATCCAGAGTGATGGCAGAGAGCTACAAAGGTGCTCGTCTGACCATCAAGAGCAATTTAGGGTTCAGTGTCCCAAAGACACTTGGAGATGCAGACAGGAGGAGCTGAGGATCAAATTGACAATCCTGTGATTAGTGGATGAGCTGCTTCCCCTCCTGAGCTGCAGCTGCCCCTCTTGAAGAAAAAATTGCCAGGAAATGATTACATTGCATCCTGCAGGCTGTTCTCCACCAGATTCTTCTGATTGAGGAGAGATTCCAGCAGCGGGATGCTTTTTTTAACGCTATGAAGCAGAGACAGAGCAGGACCCAGCAGTGGAGAGCTGGTCATCATTAAATGTTTAAAAAAAATCAATATTAGCATCAAATTGTCCATTGTTCTGTCCCACAACTTGACTGTAACTACCAACCAAACAGCGCACAAACACATTTGTCCTGGTATCTGAAGCTGTGCCATCTTTTCAATGACGTATATCTAAAATGTTCTGTTTCAGAAGACGTTTCAGGTCCTCTGAAGTTCAGGTTGTGGGTAGCTCCATAAGTAGCTCGCTAAGGTCCCGTAGTGGAAAAGAGCTAAACTTGTTTTCAGTGTCACAACAGGGAAGCACTGAGTGACCAGAATGAACAAGGGTTGGATATTTACTGTAATGTGTATTGACTTAAAAACAAAGTAGTTCAACAAGTCTATAATGGAAACTATATTTGCTAATCGTTTCACGGTCAGCTGATAGTCTGCTGTGGAGACTGGTGCGCTCTCATTTTCCACCTCAGTCACAAGTAAACACAACAATAAATACAACAGTAAATCCTCCTCCAACACTGTTGTTTTTTGAGCCGTCATCGGTCTAATTTGTTTAAAGTTCAGTTGTTCAGTTCAGATGTGGTGGAAACACAAACAGGGAAAAGGACTCCTAATTCCTGAGATTAGTTTCTGGGATTTCTTAGTTCCTGGAGCTAATAAATCTGTGGACACAGTTTAACAGACTGGGGGTGAAAATCTATGATCAGTTTTCTTAAAAACCAGTGTGAAGTGGTGCTGAAACCATTTAAGTCGATTAATTAGTTTGATCAACTTTTACTTAACTTGAGTGTTTCCATTTTATGGTACTTTACACTTTTACACTTCTACTCCACTACATTTATCTGGCAGCTTGAGTTACTGGTGACTTTCTGGATTAAGATTTTTCAAACACTACATATGATCATTTTATATATATAATATTATATATATAACACTCTGAAAGGACATTTTGCTGATAATACTTCTGTACTTTTACTTGAGTATATTTTTGAATGCGGGACTTTCACTTTTAGCATTTTTACAGCATGTTATTACTACTTTTACTGAGGTAAAGGATCTTACACGTTGGAAGCACACTACTGTCTAAAATATCATCATGTGCTGCAGCATTATTTCTCTTCATAAGAATAAGGGGCCGAAAACAAACCATGAGAAGCAGACCTGGACCAAAAGTACTCTTAAGGGATAGTGCGTGTTACTGACCTCGGAAGGAGAGTTCGACCTTTCTGTCGGATCGTCCCGGCAGGTTGGAAATCCTCCTCAGATTCACACTGATGGACATGATGCTGCTGACGCCTGAATCCTGCCTCTTCACCTGTCCGTCTGTCTATGTGGCGTCTCTCTGAAGTCGTCTCATCTGGCCTCTTCTGTCTACGTCTTCTCTCTTCAGCGGTTGGAAACTAACTGCTGTGTGTGTGTTTTCTGTCGTGGTGATGGGAGGTACCTGTGTGTCTGTGTGTGCTTTTTATGTGTACATTACAGCACGGGAAGCCTCCTTTAAGTGTGTGTACAGTGCTTGTGTCTCTGTTAGGGCAGGTCCTGCCTAATGTTTGAGAAAGCAAATAGAGTTGCTTAACTAGTTCCCTCCTTAGACTACACTTCAGAAGACAATACATTGACTTACATTCATTTCCTGGAGACTTAACTTAACCTTAAACTAAGTGATCACCCTAAAACTGGTGATTTATGTTATGGGGACTTGCTTTTTTTATCCAAAAAAGAGGCAAGTCCCCAAAATGTGATTGTATAAACATAAAGTTGCTCAGTGGGATCAATACTCAGTTTCTTCACTTCAGTAGAAATATCAGTTAAAACCTGAATTTAAGTAAAAAATAACAGCAAACAAATGAAAGTACTGAAAGTCATAGTTAATCTTTATGTTATCAGGTCAGGTGTTGTGCTCATTGACAACGGTTTCCCCGGCTGGAAAAGAAAAAAACCTCAAGCCAATCAGAGCTTTATAGGCGGGATTCATAATGTGGACGTCATCTTCATGTAACAGAGCCAAAAAAGTGTCTTCAAGTGTGGATGAGATAAGCTGTACAGGCTGCTGTTTGTTGATTTACAGGAATATACTGTACAGAGGTTGGCAGGTGTCAGAGAGAAATAAAACAGCTCAGAAGTTAATAATTTGCATGCACATATGAACAGAACAAGATGTTAATGTTGAACAATCTTTAGTCAACATGGATTTACTAGATACAATACTGGATTTTTGAGAGTGATACCAATATTGATATTTTAAACAATCTGATTATGATATATTTGCTGAAATTTTTTTTTTTTTTACATAAACACATAACTCAGTTTTTTCCTTTGCTGATTCTTGGTGCCCACATTGGCCCAAAGCTGGCCTGTGTGCTGATAGCTAGAGCTGATTCTCAGCTCGAATCAAGTCCAAACCCCAAAACTCAGTAACATCAGGCAGTTATATCAGTGTCAGAGTGCACCAGGACACAGCCGAGTGTGCCAATGCTCAGCCGCAATTAGGCCGACTCTGCTGAAAAACCTGGGACTGTAGTTCAGAATAGTACTTCAGTACATATTAGACACATCTTTAAAGAATTATTCCAGTTTATTACAACAACTTGTCATCTTCTTTACCTCTTTACCAGAAGAGGTAGTTACAGACAAAAATGATTTGGCTCTGTGATAATAACACTGTACTCACCAGTATAGATTATATTTGAATAAGATAGATTAAAAAAATCACGGTAAAAAAATAGTTGTATAAAAATAACAGTCCAGCAGCACACAGAGGCGTACTGCTGATGTTAACACTGTGGTGGTTTTGTATTTTTATGTTGGCTGATGATTCAAACTATGAAGTGTTGGAATAAACTGGAGTTCTTCTTAAAGCAGCAGCAGCAGCAGCAGCAGCAGCTCTCTCCACTGAGACACAGTAAAGAAACTTATTTTGTTTCCAAATGCTGTTCTTTTATTGAACTCTAAGGCAGTGTTCATACAGATATTTTACTGGTTACACTGGTTAATAGTGGTTAATTGTTTAAGTGAGCAGTGGCGCTGGTGGACCACACAGCCAAGGTTAAATTGACATACATGATGTCCAGCTGATTTCCATCATGATTTCCAGATTACATTCACTTAACTGGCTGAAATCTTAAAATTTGAAGCGCCTTTAAACACTTTAAACCACATATGTGAAAAAACAAATTCCCTTCAACTAGAACACAGATATAAAACAAGTTTTCAGCAACTAAGACGAAAACAAAGAAGATCCACCAACAGAATCTGCTGCAATTTGGCATCGAAATCACATGAGATCACAAAACAAACACAAAAAACCTGAACTCATGGTCCATTTAATTAGGTTATTCTGGTGCTTTCAAGTGCATGTCATAGTCTTCATCGGTGGATGAATCTGCTTTTTCTTTCTAAATGGTCTGAATGAATTTATTCAAATCTAAAATTTATTCAAATGAAACAAAGAAAAAATACATTCTTTCTTTGGTTGAACTGGTCACCACTGATGATATGTATGTTATGTTAATATGTGTGACCAATTCAATAAGAATGAATTGTTTACCAGTAGATATGGCTTTGTTTAGGGAGCCAAACACCTAAAATGTTAGGAAACACTGAAGTAAAGTGACAGAGAAACTTTCTGGGGAACTGATTTTCTATGTTTTGTCAAAACTCCAAACCTCAGATTTAATATTTCTCAGAAAACTCTGGATAGACAAGGAGTCAGAAGGTGCTTTTTCCATTTCATCTCACCCTGTTCACACTTTATTTCCTGTGACTCCAGTCTCTCATTGGCTACTGTAACAGGCTAACACACAGTCTGAGGCAGCGGACACTGTTGGCACCAAAGAGGCAGACGGAAGACAAACTTCTAGAAACATAAAACACTGCTTCAACTAAAAATACACAACTGGTATGTTTGACAAAATAATAATCCCAACCAGCTTTTTCCAGAGCTTTCAACCACATCTCACAGTCTTCCAGCAGATAGTTTGTTCAGGTGTCGTTTGGTCTGTTTCTGGTGTTTCAGTCTCTTGTCTGGGGTCCTTGTTGTTCCACTGATGTACTGTTCACCACAGCTGTCACGTGTGATGTCACAATGACGTCATACGCCACTACAGTGCGGCAGAGAGCTGAAGGTGTTGATTGGTTATCAGGTGATGACACCTGAGACGGCTCCATTTGCTGATGAAGACTGTGAGACATGCTTGGGCTGCACTTACAGAACTTTTTATTTTAAATCTGCAGGACTTTACAATTGTGGTTGTAAACTACAAAAGTGTTATTACAGAGATTATTTTGTTACACAGACTGTTCCCAAATATGCACGTCTTTGCTAAAGTTAAAACTAACCTCAGCGCTACAAATAATATGAAATACAGATATCTGACTTTAAAAAAATGGACCCTGGAAAAAAAAAACAAAATTACCTCTTTGACCTCTGACAATTTTACTTACTTATCTCATTTCTATCACCATCCACAGCAGATTTTAAGTGGTTAAAATGAGATTTTAAATTCTTGTCAAGTGATTTAAAGTGTCAGATGAATCGTTGGCGGTAATTCTTTAATCAGCAATGTTTTTAACATTAACTGTGGCTTTGCTGCAGTAAACATTAGTTTTGACACATTTTGACACTGATTGTATGTGTGTGTGTGCGTGTTTTCAGGTAATTTCAGTATCCCAGACGAGGGGAGGTCATGTTAATCAGGAGATAGTCTTTGGTACATACACAGAGCGGACGTTCAGACAGACTCTCAGTGTGATGTTGCTTAGCAATGCGAGACGCTGCGTTCAAGTCATTTGGGATGGAGGGTTACCGTGGTTACGACTTCTAAGTGCTTACACTGCTGGTCAGCTCAGGACAGCGGCCACCGGTGCTCTTAATTGTCTAAATGTGTGTTCAGAAGTAGATTTTCACCTGTTTTCCCTGTTTATTCACCACAAACAGCAGATGTATCGACCTGAGCTGTATAGTTCCTTGTGAACGTCTGTGTGCTCCAGTTATTTGCGTACGCAGTCAGCATCCATTTTTGGACTTTATCTGACCACATGAACGGAGACCAGCTGAGTTCAGACAGATACTACAGGCACTGTCGACCACATTTCAGATCAACAGATTAAGTCTGTTCAGGTCTGCGCAGTCTCAGGTTCACTGACCTGCATGGCCGAACCTTCAGGGTCTGTAACTACAGCCCTGCAGCTCTTTGATACAGGATGAACAATTAACCGATGATGACGCGATGCCCTGCCTGTCCTGCTGCCGACATCACATGTGAAACATGTATGTCGCAGGTCATGAGTTTTGGTATTTTAAAAAGGTCAAACAGGGGTCCTCCATATTTTAGGAAACGCGGGTTGAACCCAACATGATGGTAGAAATGAGTTCTGAGCTGGGAGCCAAAATGGCTGCATCAACAAACCACTGAGAGTCATGACAGACGAGTCTGGAAGCAGCTGAGCAGCATGTTGAGGTCACACAGGCTACACTAACGACTACCGTAAGGCTATAATAAAGTGTATATAAGGCTATAGTAGTAAAGCTATGCTAAAGTTTAGAATATTCATAATATATTTTTCCAGCATTTTAGTAGAAAAGCAAAGTGCAAGGTATTGACACCTGATTAATCAAGTGTATTCGAGCCACACACACTCATACAGACTGGTCCAGGTGCACAGTGCGCAGTGTCACCATGGAAACCATTGGTTTAATATCAATGTGTAGATGCTGCTGTGATAGAACTGTTTTGAAGTGAAAACCCCAAACTTCTGTCTACAAATACAAAGTCAATACAGTTTCTAAATACAGTAAATACAGTAACAGAAGGTCAGTGACCTTCTGTTACTGTGGCAATGATAATGGAGAGTGTGTGTGTGTGTGTGTGGCTCTGTGACTGTTAAACACATGTTAGTAAACACATGTGCTCTGCATAGTTTGTGTGGAAGCAGCAGGAGGAATCAATAATTCATACTACATTATTATAATTCCACTTAGTGAAGAGGAAAATCAGAGAAAACATAGTGATTAGAAACTGATAAAAAAAAAACATTTTAAACTGGGGAGGATTGCTCCTGGAATTCTGATTGGCTGACAGCTGATTGCTGCATTGTGATTGGCTGAAATTCCAGCGACACATTAGGTGGGTCCTTGAAGAGTGGTCGATTTTGTGGTTGGGGCCAGAGCTGAGGGGCGTGGTCTGATCCTGGAATGAGCTGAAGCTGGGTGGGGTTTAGGATTTGGGAGCAGCTTGTGGTTTGGGTGGTTCAAGGCCTCTCATTTTAAAATAAGAGACCAACTGATTGGGAACCTCAGCGAGGACAGACTGAGCCAGAGACGCCATGGGAGCCTGAAAAGAGAGAGAGAGACAGATGTGAAGTTAGTGACTTCAGAGTTGGCAGCTGCTGCGTCTCATCTGCAGTGTTTAAGCACCGGACCTAACCGGACCTCCCAGGAAGCCTGCGTCCCTTTTATTCTGATTTTCTACTCCCCCAGAACATGAGTGCATACAGCAAACAGGCAATCATCAGGTGGGATATGCAAATCCATAAATCACAGAGAATTTGAAATGGTCCACACAAACAGGCCGTCAGACAGCTTAAGAAATTCAGAGTCTCTCTGGGGGTCCCTCTACTTCTACTCTGGTGCTGTGGAAAGCATCCTAAAGCGTCAAACCAACATTAGACCTGAATGAAAAAAGTCGAATCTGTCAACTTATGCCGCAACGCAGCATGATGTCATCCGGCAAGGTGCTGCACATACAGTGCTAATCATACACATACAAGCGCACATTCCTGGTGGATTACTTCCCACATTTCTACTGTTTACCTCACGATTATCGCTGCAAAAGTTCAAACAGTTGCCACCAAGATAACTTTCCAGAGTTGTAAAATCCTGCCTGTGCGCATTTAAAGGCATAAATCTGTTGCTCCAACTGGACTTCCTGGATTATATTTCATTGTCTCACCGGTACCTTCAACGACATGCCCCCACCAACGCAGCCCCCTACATTGTTTTAAAACTGGTCTGTTTTCGGTGTGAATCCCCACAAAACAGGATCACTGGTCTGAGAACTGCTATGCTCAGGATTGTACAGCCTTATAGAGAGTGGTGTACCATCAGATCTACACTCCCCAGTCTGCAGACTTACACATCAAAACGTGCAGAACCAGAGCCAGTAGGATTATGAAGGATTCTCACCACCCCAGCAATTAACTATTCCAGTTTCTGCACTCTGGTAAACGCCTCTGTAGCCACAAGTCCAACACAGAGAGACTCAGAAAAAGCCTCTGGCACACTGTCCTCTGTGAAAGCTTTGCATTGCCCTGCACGCTGCATATTTCCAATTTCTTAGTACAATTTGCCTTTCAACTGTGACATATGTACATTTTTATATACTGAAAAATTGCACAGCTGTTATAAACACACAGAGCCTTACATCTTTGAACTGTCTGTACGGGACAAACTGGACGATGTCTCTGGTGATGGCCTCCCCCACCGTCGACCTTAGCACGCCGTCGTCTCCATCCAGAAGCTCCATGGCCTCAAAGTCCGCCGGCCCCACACCCACGATGATGATTGACAGCGGCAGCCGCGACGCCCGAACAATGGCGTCTCGGGTCTGGTCGAAGTCAGTGATCTCACCGTCAGTGAGGATGAGGAGGACGTAGTATTGCTGCAGAGAGACAGAGAAATAAATCAAAGTCTGAGTGTGGATGGTTTTGGTTATTTGTTTTTGTGCGTGTTTGTGTGTTTTTATTTGTGTCCTCACAGAAGCAGTGTCAGACTGTGCAGCGGCAGCAGCAATGGAGGCGACATGATTGATGATGGGAGAGAAGTTTGTAGGTCCAGAGAGTCTGAGCTGAGGCAAAACCATCCTGTAGGCTTCAACTATCCCCTGAATACCTGACGGAGACAGAAGGGAAGCAGTGTAACACAGACAAAAACACTTTACAACTGCTGAGCAGCTGAAACAATCCAGGCAAATAACAGAACAGAAAACAAGATATCAGATTAGGGGTGAATGCCATACATTGAAATCTCAGTATTACCCTGAAATTCTTGCTAAAATCTGCTTCAGTTCACATACCGAAGTTTACTGTATGTACATGTAAATTTTCAGCTGCAGTCATGTCTTCTGATTCCTTCTCTGGCTTAAATGGCATCTAACAAGCGCAAACAAATCAGAGTGCAACATCTGGAAATAAAAACTGCAGGAGGTCTGAAACAGGCAGACCTCCATCCCCAAATCAGAGTGAAGATGATCACCTGAATGTTACAACTAAATGTCCAACAATAAAGCTCCTATTCCTCAAACCACAAAACGACACGTCAAAATGGATAAAGTGCCTTTTTGGCAACACTCCAAATGTTTAGCAGCTAAGCTAGCCAACTGGCTTCAGCTTGTTCTTTACATGATAAACATTAACCTGAAGCAGATACATGGTAGGAAATGAAGTTCTGCGTAATCTCATGAACACACCACATAATCTGATAAATATTAAAAGGATAACATCAGAAAATTTGAATAAATGTCATTTTAGGATTATTTTCTGTGTTTAAAATAAAATAAAAACTTAATTTATAGCGAGAAGGACAAAGAGTGATATATTCCTGAGAATAATCATTTTACAATCACAGGAAATCTTTCAACCCTGTATCAGATGTGATCGGGGCCTAAAGCAGCTGCACATTTACAATTACATTAACGGGAACCACTGAGTTTCCAGGTTGGAACGCCCCAAGGGACCGCCAGATAAACCTGAGACCTCACTAGATATTCAACTGGAAGGGAAAGAAGAAAAAAAACAATTGTATGTGTACCTTGGCAGTGGGGGTTAGTGGGGTTGAAGTTGAGGGCGAACTCGTGGTGTGCAGCCTGTAGGATCAACAACACAACAGATCAGTAAACCTGACTATCTACAAGCAAAAAATTACAAGAATAAAATTAGTAATAATAAAGCTGTGTTGTGATTGGCTGGTTAGAGAGCTGACCTGGTAGTCTGGAGGCAGTTTAGCTCCAAATCCGAACGCTGGGAAGAATTTATCACTGAAAGAAGAAACAAAATAATTACTGACACTAACAAAAATAAAGGCTTTGGTGTGAGGTTTTGAAGGTGTAGTTTATCAGGTGTAGGTTGTGTGTGTGCGTGTGTTTGGACTTACGTGTCGTAGTCCTGGACGACCTGACCCACAGACCACAGAGCAGACAGGTACTGGTTCAGCCCGTCTGCACTCATGTAGTGGAGAGAGTTGGGTGAGCGAGGATCACCGTTCGAGCCGGTGAAGTCGATCCCCACCTACATACATTAATTAACAACTTATAATTAATAACTGAGATCAATAATCTATCTGAAGAACACAATATTTTGCAACCTCTGTAAATATTTGCATCCTGTATATTTGAATGTGATTAGTGAAATAAAATAAAATGTGTGTTTGTTGATGTAGACGTACTGTGAAGTTGATCTGGCAGCCGCCCATCACATAGTCCAAGAAGGAGTACTGAGTCAGCAGCTGCACAAACACAGCGACACAGTGTAAATGAAAGCATCACGCGTGTGTTTGTGTATATTATATTATACACAAACAATAAAGTTACATACGTCAGCAGAAAATAGACTTAAAGTGTGTACATACGCTTCAGGTTGCAGTTTAGTCTGTACCGACTAAAATTTAGGCTCATCTGTTCTGTCATATGCATGTGAACAACTAGAAAATGTGGCTGAAAACATGTGTGGTGTGTTCACAGCTTACTGATATAGTTGCAGTACACATGGGAGGAGTAAAGGTTACGTATGCATCTTGCACAGACAGATGCATTTACAACATCTGGATAAAATGTGTCTCAAACGTATATTTTTGCTCCGTTTCTCTTTATTAAGTGTACTTTCCAAAGGCAGCCGTTCTGATCACACAAATCTTTCTGGTGTCTTTTTTCTACCAATCACACAGCTTGGTTTAGGTTACAGATGGTAAAAGTTGGCGTTTGGCTCAAAGGAGGAGAAATCTGTTTACATCCTCACAGCAAGTTCTACCCGACAGCTTTAAAGATTACGACGCAACAACCACCGGCAGGGAACTCTGGGTAATGTAGTCTCTACCTTGCAGGTCTTCACAGAGACGACTCCAGAGTTCTTGTAGCCCTTCTTCTTCTTCTGTTTCTCGGGATGGATGCAGTCAAACTCCACCTGGAGGACAACAGATCCTACAGTTTAAAGACCTCTGACCAGCCAATAGAAAGGTGTCAAATGTTTTATTATCAATGAGCTCACCACTGAACCATCAGCTTTCAGCAGCTCAGAGACTTTAGTGGTGAAAGAACCGATCAGATCATGAGATCCATCGCTGTCATGATCAGAACAATCCACCTGCAGGAGGAGAAGACTTAATGTGAGTTTTGGAGCTTCGATTGGTTGTTATAACTGAAGGTAAATTCTGATTGGTTGTTTTGAACAGAGGTGAAATCAGATTGGTGGCACCTTAAGAGTTTTGTCGAGGTCACTGCTGCAGAACGTCTGCAGAGGAACAGCGAACTTCTTCCAGGAGGGACTCAGATTGTTCTTCACCACCTACACACACACACACACACACACACCTTCATCACAATGACATCATCCTGCGTGTGAGCTGCACACGAAATGTGACATAATCTTTTAACCATTACCAAAATGATTTAACAGAAAATGACGTGTTCAGGGGTTTTAGGGTCTTTAATTTAGAATTAGGTTTAAATTGAGGTTCGAAGGTTCTCACAAGTAGAGAAGTAGAGAAGTATGAGAGTGTGTCTGTACCTCTGTTCTGTAGACCAGCTGCCACTTTCCATCGTCTCCTTGTTTAAAGAACTCCAGGAATGGATCAGACTTTCCAAACATATCCTGAACAAACAAACGACAACAAGATGCCAACTCATTCAGTGCATTTACATGTACTTGGTACTGGGTTACAGTAGGCTATCTCCAGTAAGCATATTTCTTAAAACAAGAATCCTGGTTTCAGTAATTAAAGAAGTCTGATTTTCCAGCTAGAGTTCTCCCAGTGAAAGAAAAAAGAGGCAGGAAGCAGCATCTTCTATTATCAATACAGGTAAAATAAGAAAGAAATGCTTCCAAAATAAGTTCATGGGTGTGTAGGGGAGAAATCTGATTAGTTACACAGACTTACAGTAATCAGGTTACTAATTACCTCCATGGCCTGATTTCTTTGAGAACATGGTTTTGTGAGTGGATGTTCAAGCTTCAAATAAACCTTTAAATGCATTTTTGCACAAAATGACTGTGTGGACACACTGTAGATTTTAGCCCCATCACTTACATTGAAAGCAGTATGAACAGGAGGAATAATTACAGCGAGAAAAAACTCTTTCAGTGTTCATTTGGGCTCCTGACTGTTGTTTTAAGACAGACTTGAAAAATTGTGAACCCGTCCTTTAACTGGCTGAGACATTCCTGAAAGTTTTAATGGTGCAACCTGATTTTGTAAATCACTACTTTCAAACTATTTAGTGGTTACAGAGAACTACTGAAGAACTTTACACACAAACTTAGTGATGGTCCTGAGGAGGTGGAGGTGCAAAAGAGGAAGATAAAGAGCAGGATGAGAAGGAAGACAATAAAGTAAGAAGAAGTTACCTTCTTGTCGAGCTTTTTAGCCTCCATCTCCAACTCAATGGCTCTGTTGTCCTTTATCTCCTCTGCTGAGACCTACACACACACACACACACACACACACACACACACACAGTCTTTACTTGTTAGTCACAATAATAAGAATATTGTTTTGATCATCCCAGAACAGGAATTTCCACGCACACAAATACAACATCTAAAACATATTTTAATGTTCTAGTTTTAATTGAGTACATACAGTGATTGTTCCTTTCCCGGCGGGTTTGTCTTTCTTCAGCTGCAGAGGTCTGGTCACAGTTTTACTGGAAACTATCTGAAACATACAGAGGTCAGTCTTCAGCTGTATCCTCCTGTAACAGACTCCATCCTGCATCAGTAGTGACAGCAGAGTAACCTCAGTGATGGTTCTCTCTGAGGTCTGCTCCTCTGAACTGCTGATCTGTTAAAGCCTAATCCCTTAATGAGCTGACAAATATATCAGTACCTGCAAACACGCTGACATGTACACTAAAACAAACTGCAAAAATATGAAATAATTCAAAGACAGTATTGTAACTACACTTTTTGTCCAGAAGAGGGCGGTGTAGACCTGAGAAACATTTCTGCCTCTCAGTTACAACACTAACCAGTTTTGAGGGATCTCTGCCAAAAATGTTCATTATGAGTTTAAAACAGTGAACAAATCACTATTATATTTTAGTTTTGACTGTCGAGCCGACACACTGACAGATTGACATCCACAGAAAAACTCCAAGTAAAAGTTTAATAGAAGTTAAAAATCTTTGGTCAGTACTGATTGTAGCCAGCAGATGGTGCACTAACTAACAGTATATGAATGTTTAACAACACAAAAAAGTATTAATATGCATACTGTGAGGTGTTTACCCATCTGTTTCCTCTAAACCAGAGTCAGTGAAAAAAATACTAATTTCCAGTGAGTCTAGTATGAGTTTTTGAATTAAATCTGGTGTGTACCTGTCCCAGTGTTAGCTCCACCCCTCCCAGGTAGTCATCATCGCCGAGGTCCAAGCTGGAGTTGTCGATGTCGTAGATCCCCAGCTTCAGATTTTGAACAGTCTCAAAGTGATAATCCAGTCTGAGACGCTGACTGAAGGACGGACTGGAGGTGTTCTTCAAACGCTCAGTACGACCCAGCTGACAGAGAGACAAACAGAAAGGAGAGTGTTACTTTTTTTTTATCTAACACAAAATCTAAAATAAAATAAAATGTATCCTGTAGTGTGATTGCAATGTTACCTCAATCCAGTTGTCTCCTCCTGTGCTCAGCAGCAGCACACACAGAGGATCCGACTTTGATCCGACATCTTTATCCAGCAGGTTAGAACAGGAGACACTCAGCTCCACCTTAGAGATACAGTCCGCCATCTGAGGAGGGGCAGAGAGAGACCTTCAGATCAGGATTCAGTTCAGAACATAACATGTTTTTACAGAATAACTTCAGTATCACAACAAACTGTACATTTGGTCACTTTAAAAATTTCTGAGGTCTGCCACTGAAAAACAAACACGTACACTGGTTAGAAAACGCAGGAACCTATTTCACTACAGAAACAAGATGCAGTCACTGTCACCACTTCTGTTTTATCTCCTCTGTTCTCTAAAATTAAAACCAACACAAACCGCCATTTCCAAACACATCTATAAGAGAGGAGTCCTGATGGAGGACTCATGATGGAGAAGGTGAAACGTTGAGTGATTAGATGAACTGAACAAATGTCACACAGCAAACAGAGCGGGGAAACGATGAAGAAAAAGGTTTATAGAAAAACCCAAGACCCACAACACACAGCAAACAGCAAACAACAAAATAATGAAGTGGTTAATGAACAGGACACCATTAACTGTTTGGTCCATATAATGTCAGAAAATAGTCCAGCAGTCCAAAAACCAAAAAGTTCAAAAAGATATTCAATGATGAAAACCAGTAAATATTCACATTGGAGAAGCTAGAACCACTGAAGTTTTGGCATTTTTGCTTTAAAAATAATCATATTATCAAAATAGTTGCAACAACTTATCAACTAATAATTAATTTCAGCTCTACACCATGTTTGAGCCACAAACTGATGTGTATTTCTGAAGCGTCACAGAAAATAAGATGAACCAAAGCCTCACAATTTTTTATACGCCAAGTTTACGAACAGTCTCAGGTTGCTCAGTTCGTTTTAGTCCACCGTCATTCAAACATCAAACAGATAAAACCCAGAAAGCAGCAGAGTTTAGAGAGAAAATGAAGGATAAATTAAATGAACTCAGCAGCAGCGTTGTGTCTCATTCTAACCCATCCAGACCCACAGCTGACCTGCCAACCCTGCACAGACTCAAACCCTCTCTGCTGGGTCAGAGGTCACTCAACACCATCAACAGAAATTCCAAACAAAGTTTTTTTTATGATTCTTACTAAAACAATTCATGTCAGTTACTTAACTTCTGCACCACAATAATAAAGTCATAAACAGACATTTGTGACGGAGAAAATATTATTTACTCTGACGATAAGATATATAGTTCTGCTGACACTTACATTATGGTGCGTCGAAAGCTCTCTGTGACAGTCTGTAGAGATAATTCTGTACGACTGTACAAAGTTATCTTTCCAACATGCAAAGGAGGCTATTGAATCTCCAACAGACACTGAATGAATGAATCTTCTTTAACAGCAGCTATGAACTGCAGCTGGGCTCTCTGTATGTTACGTGAATAAACTCTCGTATGAGGATGTGGTGGGGCACCGGTCTCATGTCTGAATGACAAACGAGTTAAACTTGAACAAAATCTGTCACAGCCTGAAGTGATGGAAAATAATGAGATTTATTTTTTTGATAATTGATCATTTTCAGTCATTTTTTAAGAAAATAAAATATCCAAATAACCTGATTCCAGCTTCTTAAATGTGAATATTTTCTGGTTTCTTTAGTCTTCTATGACAGTAAACTAAATATCTTTGAGTTGTGGACTGAACAAGACTTGTAATGAGCAAATAAACTCCAATGCTATGTCATAAAAACGCTTGTTACATCAGTATTAATAATCTAATTGTATAATAAATAACATTAACAGAGCCCATTTTGCTTCCATAATTAGTACTTTTACTTTTATGCCTAATGTACATTATGCTGAGAAATACATGTTGTGTCTTTTATTCAGGACAATTAAAATTATGAATGCTGGACTTGTAACAGAGTATTGTTAAATTGTGATATTGCTACTTTTACTTGAGTAAAAGATGAATATTTCTCCCACTACTGCTGAGAACATAGTAACAGAGGGAACAATCATTTCTGTTGATGAATGCAGTCGATACACGTCGGTTATTTTATAATCATGAAGCCAAGATACTAAAGGTTGTTTTTTATACTTTAACAAAGCAGAACACCTTGACTTTTCACATTATAATGTCTACCTGTGCATCAAGAGCACCTGCTTTGTGATTCATTAGTGTCAGATGCCAGTCATGCCATTGTTTTTACTCATCTGAAAATTATTTTCCTAATTGACTGATTATTCATTTGATCTATAAAATGTAAAACAAATAAAAGTTCCCCAGCGTCTAAGGTGACATCGACAGTCTCGTCAAATGTCCAAAATCCAAAAGATATTCAGTTTAAAATGATATAAAAAAGACAAATCAAATCCTCACAACTGGGAAACTGCAACATTAGAGCAAGTGTTGACCAATCAATGACTCAAACAATTAATCGATCACCACATCCATCTCTGACATAAACACAACCATCAGGCCTGTCAGGCCACATTAAAAGCTTTCAGGCGACTTTAGCTCACCTGACCCTTTTCTGAACTGACACCACTGTTGTACCTGCGACTGTTTTCTTCTCAGATTGTGAATGAACTGAGCCAGCAGCACGTGAGGTGAACTGTAGAGATAAACTGAAGCTGCAAAACCAGTCTGCCAATCTAATCATGATACGTGAAGTTACACACCCTCTCCCTCTCTCTCAAACACACACACACACACACACACACACCAGGGTGAGAAATTAACTTTTTTCAATGTGCCATTAACAGATAAATGTTCAAATTCACCAGCCACTCAATAGTATATCATTATTATGTCTGAAATCTACCAGCCACGTTCATATTTTACCAGCATTTGGCTGGTGGCTGGTGTTAATTTCCCACCCTGACACGCACGCGCACGCACACACAGACAGAGAGCATTGTGTCAATAAGGACAGTGTAAATCACCTTATCGGAGCCGTTATGCTTATCTCCCCCTAAAACCACAGAAAGCGACGGACAGCCAACTATTCACAGAGAGTCCGAAACAGGAAATGACACCTTTTCAGTCAGAATAAACACACGTGAGAGTACACTAACTGACCTGACCACCAAGTTAAAAAATTTTCCGGAAAAAAACTAGAGCAAAGAGCAAAGACTATTTTTACCGTTAGTGAAGCAGAAGACAGCCGTTTGACTCAGCTCAGCAGCTTAAACTAGCAGGGAGCGGCAGGTTGAGAGCCTGCGCTCTGATTGGACGGGCAGTTGCACAACAGCGTTCTGACTGGATAAGACGACTGTCAATCACGCCCTTTGGCTTCAGCGTAACTGGGTGTAGCAGCAACAGAAGAAACACGTCCGACCTGACAGCAATGCTCTGCTTTTAAAATGTCCACCAGATCATTTAATCAATGATCCTTAATACACAAAATATAAGAAAGTGATACTGTACACGTTCTTTTTGAACTCTACTGGCCTGGACTACATGCCTTCAAGATTATCAATAACAAAAACTCATCATAGATAATTATACACACACACACACACACACACACACACAAATCCACCGGATGTATGGCTGGGAGGTAGGATAGGAACAAGAACAGTGGTACAAATAAAGACCACTGGGGTCTACAAACCATAAACTTCAGTATGAATATAACTTATTTCACCAGCTTCTGAATTATGTATGCCAAATGTATGCCACAAAGCCTTATGGTCATGAGCTGTACAAATTACAGCACCAACAACAATCATAAAACCATGGGTCTGGTTCTATTATAAGGATTCAAAGTAAATAGGATCAGACAGATTGTTCAAAAAACATCTTATTGAAGTCCATAGTCTCTCCAGCCCTGTAGCACTGAGGCTGCTCTCTTCATAGATACGTTTAAAAAGTCTTTAAGCCGTTATTCTTGCCTAAAGCATGCAGATTTCTGTGATTTCCAGTTCAACACTATGATTAATTTAACAGATTAAAAAGTCAAGTCCAGCAATACAATTTACAGTCCAAACCACTACTGGAAATTTTGGCATATTTGTATTGAACAAGAATCATTCCTACAAATTATTCACACATTTATCAAGACAAAGCCGTAACGTAAACGTTTTTCTTGAACCAGTAGTAGTAGTCAGGATAAAATACCACATTACGCCACTCTGAACTTTGACTAAACAAATTTTTTCCCCCCAGGGCTTTCAACAATATCTTAGGGACTTCCTCAGCAGATGCTCATTTGTCACAGAGATCGTATGGAAATTATAGCAAGAAAACTGACCACAATGTCATCCACTGAAGAAGACGGTGTAAGTAGACCTTCAGTGAAGATTTTTTTAATGATGTCTTTTGTTTGTTTTCAAGGTGAAGAATGAACTTTCACGCTCACTTCGTGAAAGATGAAGTACATTTGTGTGCTTTTATGGTGAGGAGCGGATACTCACACCGGAAGTACTGTTGCTGAATCTGATGAGCCTGATGAACTACTAAGAAGACCAGAGAGAAAACACTCGTAGGAAGTATAATTGAGGGCAGATGTAACAGAGTAAGAACAGAATAAACTGATCACAGCATGAACCAACCTCCTCGCAGAGAACAACAGTTTAATTTTATTTATCCTTTGCAGTGGAACCACAGTGAAGTCAGAAAAAGCTGCAGCGTCACATCACACATGAGAAAAAAGGAGGAAAGACCAAAACACAGAAAAATACAGTCCTGAGAGAGAAAAAGGACATAATGTACAAAACCAGTGTTCTTTTAAATCCTGTAGATCACACACACACACACACACACACACACACGTTTACTTAAGTCACTTTTGGGTTGTTTTTTTTTTTTTACATAGACTTACATTCATTTCCTGGAGACTTACCCTAACCCTAACCACTGCTTGCCTAAACCCAACCCTTACCCTAACCTAAACCACTGAGCCAAAAATCAGCGTTTTACCAATTGGGGACACGGCTTTTTTCTTCAATTGGACAAGCCATCCCCAATCAACTGGTCTTTAGTCTGAAATTTGTCCCTGAAAGTAACCTATGACACAGACACAGACGCACACACACACACACAAGTTTACTTAAGTCACTTCTGGGGTATTTACATAGACTTACATTCATTTTGTGGAGACTTACCTTAACCCTAACTATAACCACTACTTGCCTAAATCTAACCCTTAACCTAACCTTAACCACTGACCCAAAAATCAGCATTTTACCAATTGGGGACACGGATTTTGTCCCCATTTGCACAAACCGTCGCCAATCAACTGGTCTTGAGTCTGGTGTGTGTCCCTGAAAGTGACTTAAGTCAAACCAACACACACACACAAACAAACACATACACACAAAGACATACACATAGAGCTCCTGCTTCAGCCATCCTTGAAATCATCATCATCTCATCCTCTAATGATCCACTTCCCTGAAAAAACTGCTCACATATTCAGCTGAACCCTCCACTGTCTCTGACTTTATGTAAACTTTGTTCAAACCCAGATAATTTTATTTTAAATTCTACCGAGTTTCCAAAGATCCCACATCTGTCGGATTGAATTTTGGGGAGACCCGTCAAAAACATAATCGTAATAATCAATAACCTATAATGCAGAGTACAACATGATCCTGTGCTCTGTTCTGCACCAGGTCAGACTGTGGTCTAATAGTTACCACATGAAAAACTGATGGAATAAAAATTGATTAAATAATATTATATCACTTGCATTAGTGTTATTTTGAGTTTCATGTCTCACAAAGACTAACGGTGAAATGATATTATCCTCAAACAGAAACCGTTTAGTTGTAAAGGAGATACAGTGGTCTAAAATAGGGGCAAGATAAACACATAATTCTCTGTCCTTCCTTTTTTAAGGTCCTATTTTCAAGACAAGATGTCTGATTAGGAGTTGAGGTGCAAGCTTTGACTGTAGCTTGATTAAAGACTAATTTGACTAAATTTCTACAGGTCTGGACTGAACTACTGCATAGGCCGAAACATGTTACAGTGGGAAGAATGTAGAAAACAGTCACATAAATCTATCACTTCATCAGACTTTATACCATCTACAAGCTACCATCTATCTAAACTTCATCTACTATCTAAACACTACCATGTACAGGCGACCATCTATCTACTGTCTAAATGCTACAATCTACTTTCTAGACCAGTGGTTTTCAAAGTGGGGTCCGGGGACCCCCAGGGGTCCTTAAGGGGGTTCCAGGGGGTCCCCAGCAAAAAGGGGAATAATTTATTTTCACTATAATTCCATCCATAAGTAACGCAATGACAGAACTATTTTGGTCGTGGTTATTCAGTTTTCCTTGACATGAAAAAGTTTGAGAATCACTAGTCTAGATGCTACCATCTACTGTCTAAACACTACAATCTACAGACAACCATGTACCATACAGCATACCATGTACCAATGACCATCTGCAGGCCCCATCCCCCTCTGTTACCCGTCTTCTATGGTTCTTCAAGGTGAATCTAAGACTGTTATTGATGATGATGGTCTACAGGCTACAACAGAACATTTATAGGCCATTATTGATACCGAATCTTTTATTTCTCATGTGTATCTTTGTCTGTCACTCACCTGCAAGTCCCGCCTTCTGTCTGTCTATTGGTCAGTAGGAGGGGGGGACCTCGGCAGGTGATTGATTGACAGCTCAGCATCAGTCATTTAGCGATTATTTTACCCCTGTCCCACAACACACTGTTCACCAGACTCACATCCATTGCAGAAGCCAAGTTTCACATCAGGATTTTTCTTTTATTTCCAATGCATTTTTGTCCTTTTCTCCACACACCAGGTCCAATAACACATACACAATCATTCTCATCAACAATCGGTCTAAAAAGTGTTTCACTTCACTTTATTAAGGCCCGTTCATCCATCTCACATACACAAACATACGCACTTCAGCACTGCATGCAACCAGTCAAACATTATCTGTGTACTTGTTTGGAGATTAGCCATTTCCTGCACGCAGTTGGCTCCTCTTCAGACAAAAATCAACCACGTAGGTGAATTAACTACCTCCCTCTACTAATGCTTCCTTCATATATCAGACTACAAGTGTGGCCTAAATAGTTTTATTTTAAATATGCAGCATGAAGCACAGAAGCTGAGAACAGCTGTAATGACTAAGATGTAGGCCATTTAAATATTGAAATAAACTCTTAATTGTTTTATCTTTATGGTACTTTTGAGGTAGTTATGTTTTAATACTGTTATGTATCATTATCTGGGTATAAATGATGTTGATAACTGTTCATTCTTTTGATTTTGATTACTTGCATACAGCATGAAGGACAGAAACCTATTGAGATATTTGTTTTGTCCTGATCACCATTAAACTATATTTCCATGAAACTGATGATCAAATCCTTGCTTCGAGATAACAGAATTAAAAACCTAACTATGAGCACCATTCATCTATGGGGGCACTTTCTCGACGAAAAGATCACAGTGAACATCTTGTACACTTTTAATTTGCAGGACTTCTGCATTACCTCACAATAGCTCTTACATTATTTCCTCTGTTCCATATTTCTGGAGGAAGTCCAAACTATAGCAATAGCTACAGCCACTGGCACAAGTGGCTATATAAAGTTAATGCAAAGGTAGTTCCAAAGCAGATTCCTACCATGAATGCAAAGGATCTAAAAAACTTTATAGCAACCCCAGCCGCTCTCAGCTCCTGTAGCATGAACCGCCTGGAACAAAAAAATAATATTGATGAGCCCCAGTGGCTGTTTTTGTCTGGCCCTTTATGATATGAAACACTAACTCATGCCAAATGAATCAAATAAAATGCACTGCTTGGCCCATCAGCCATTAGCTTCCCTGCTAGTTTAGTTAGCCTGTACACTTGCCTAGCTGTTAGGATAAATGTGGAGGTGTTTACTAATGCTGGGACAGTACAGGGGAAAACTTCTCAACCAGGCAGGTATGGTAAAGTATGCCAGGATTCACAGACTGAACACACACAAACCTTATAGTTTGGTTTAAAGTCAACATGGAAATGTAAACCAGATTCATGGTTTTCATCCTACAGAACAGATTTACCAACTTTAAACAGGAACCTGTTCAAACCTTTCATGTCTTTGGTTTTATACTTGAGAACTTTGCCAATGATCACATTTGTGTCACAGAAATCAGCCACTGTTCTAGTCATAAATAAATAGAAGTTGAACATTGAGCCTTGATGCTAGAAGAGGCGGTATGGTTTCATGTTGACTTAATTTTGATGACAGCTGTAGCTAAGTCTCAAATGTAAAAGCAATGATTACATGAGGCAAAACCTGGAGCCATTTACTGGATCGAAGTGTAATTTTAAGTACCTCACGATAAAAACATAAAGGTCGCCTGTATTCCACACAGAACCAACCCGGTCTTCCATTCAAGTTATCAAAATAAAGAAACTCAGTTATTCAAAAATGGACCCGTGAATCAGATAAATTTTCGTCAGACAGTGAGGAGGAGACAGTCAGAGAGCTTATCTCAGGTGAGCAGATGTGCTTCAGGAACATTTTTTTATTAGCCAAAGCAAAGGAGACTCCACATCATGTATGGTTATACCATCATACAGGTTTGTTCACACAGACAATAGAAACAAAAATTATGTTTAAGGTGGAAACATCCATAACATTATCAAACATACATATAATAAAAAGCTACCAAACTAAAAATGCTACTGACTTCATCTCAGCGCTATACAGTCCAAACGCCTATTGCGCTTGT
Organism: Scomberomorus guttatus; assembly: GCA_038419695.1. Lineage (NCBI taxonomy): Eukaryota > Metazoa > Chordata > Actinopteri > Scombriformes > Scombridae > Scomberomorus > Scomberomorus guttatus. Next base: position 29,162,867 of record CM076446.1, read on the forward strand.
GCAGTGTGAAGGAGTTGGGGGGGGGTGGCATTGTCCAAACACAGCAACGTCAGAAAAATGTGAGGGGAAAAAAATTCAGCAGCCCAAAGTCATAATTTACAGAATAAAACATGAGTCAGCAATCTGTCCATCCCACATCATCTTCATAGCAACAGAGCACAGCTGTCAAGAGGTTACCATAGTAACAGAAATAATTCATCATTTTATGATTGCCAACAGGGTTGACCTTTCACGGTGGCAACAAAGCTTGATGTCAATCTATTTTTTTTTACCATAGAAAAGGGGCATGTCAACATTTCACCAAAGCAACAGAGCATAAACATTTGATAATGGCAACATAGCTTTTATCATAATTTTGCCATAGCAACAGAGGATGTGAAGAGGATAGCAACAGAGCACCAACATTTCACTGTGGTAGAAAAGCTTTTCATCTACAGCATGTTTTACCATAGCGACAGAGCATGTAGAGAGTTTACCATAGCAATAGAGCATGTAAAGATTTTAACATAGCAAAAGAACATGTAAAGATTTTACCATAGCAAGACAGAATAAACATTTTATCATGGCAACATACCGGGGGTTTTCATCATCATCATCATCATCGTCGTCTTACCATAGCAACAAAGCATGTAAAGCTAATGCCATAGCAACAGAGCATGTAAATTTTAAACCCCAGCAGCACAGCATATTTAAGCGCATATATGTTTATCAGCGTCACTGTAATCATCATGTTACCATAGCAACAAAACAGGTGAGTATGTTCAACGTGTCCCAGCTCTGGACATGACTGGACAAAGAGCTACATTATCATGGAAACACGATAAGAAATGACCAACATCATGCCAATGTCATCATTAACGTCATCACTTTGTGCTACTAGAGTCACTGGAGGAGCTGCAGGAAAGAGCAAAGTCTGGATCAGATTCTTCCTACAGGGCAGAGTGCTGGGGGCGGAGCTTACCTGCCATTATCTACACACAGAGGGAGGAGCTTCAGTAATGACTGACAGCAAGTGGACAGGGCAAGGTCTAAACCGGGCTGCTAACAGTGGGGTTTGGGTCCTGGATCAGGTATAGTTCGTGTTGGCTTTGTTTCACCCGGATGGTTGATCCAACTAGGTGTAACGTCTGTTATCAACAGTCAAAGTCAGTCTGTTTTGGGTGGGGCTTTAACCCAGGCAGATCTTGACCTTACGCGCTCCAATAGGTCGGTCATTTAGGTCCATGACTGCGGCAGCAGCCTCCTCATGGTTCTGGAAGGCCACCATGGCCTCGCCAGTTGGCAGGCCTTTCTCACTGAACTGCAGGCAGACTGAGCCTGGCAGCACCTGGTAGCCATAGAAGAAGTCCATGATCTCATCCACAGTTACAGTGAAGGGCATGTTCTGAAGCTTTACAATTGTTGGGCCAGCGGCACCGCGTTGACTGTTCGGATTGTTGGCTCCTCCAGGAGCCGGCTGGTTACGGAGACCGTCAGGTCCCGGAGTGAACCCCTGCTGTCCACCAGTAGCCCCACCCCCTGGACGTCCTTGGTTATTGTTAGCTCCTCCCCCTCGGTTCTGTCCTCCTCCACCTACTTTTCTGTTGGCATTGTCAAAGGGCACCAAGCCTCTCAGCCCATCTTGGCTAAACGGGGCTCCTGCAGCAGCTCCGGGTCGAAAGCCAGGTGGCTCCAGGATCGGAGCCCCAGGAAGACCAGCAACAAGCGGAGGAGCTACACCCAGATTCACGTCCCCCAGCCCTGCTGCCAGAGGAGGGAGAGGAGGAGGGCCTGCCAGTCCGTTCCCTGGGGCTGAGAATGGAGTCACAAAGGGAGCACTGTTGAGGTTCCCCATGGTGTTTCTGAGAAAGTTAAACTCTTCCCCACTAATTCCAGCAAATGGGTTGATCTGGGGTTGCTGGGGACTAGGCTGAGTTTGCTGGTGCTGGTTCTGATTTTGGTTCTGCTGGTTCTGGTTTCGCTGCCCTCTTTTGTTTTGAGGAGGAGGATTCCTCTCAATTTCCTTCATCTGCTCAAAGGTCACCAAGTGAACAAAGGCATCGCGACCATTGAGTTTCTGGCGGTGCAGCCTTTCAGCTTTGCGGGCGTCTTCCTCAGTACGCAGCTGGAAGATAGCTTGCCCTAAACCATTGCCATGGCTATCTGTCAGAACCTTCAGGGTATCTTCATAAAGCCCCACCCCCTCCAGGAAGGCACGGACATCCTTCTTGGAGACGTTGTAAGGGATGTTGGTGATGTGAGCACAGTTCCTTGGAGCTTTCAAGCCATCCTGGTTCTTGCCATCACCCTGTGCTGCTTCACGTTTGCGGATCATGTCGATCTTTTCAAGCATTCCCTTGCGGCTAATTGGGTGAACCTGGATGAAGCGGGTGCCCATATATTGCATGTGAGCACCCAGAGCAGTCTTGTAGTCTTGTTCTGTTTTGAACTCAAGAAAGCCCTCTCCTGTGGCTCGCCCGTTAGGCCCATAGGCAATGTAGATGCTGTCCTCCACAATGGCCAAATTCTTAAAGAACTCCTTAATCTGTTTCTTGTCAGCCTCGTAGGGAAGGCCCTTCAGGTAGACACAGAACTCCTGCCGATGAGGAGATCGTGACCTTCCTCGCTGATCCCGGCCTCCTGCCCCAGCATTACCACGGCGGTGCTGCTGGTCCTGTGACTCATGGCTGTTATTTGATTTACCGATAGTGTGAGGAGCCTGGCCTATCATGCTGTTATTGAGGCTGGCCCACTGCCTCTCAGAGCCCGGGGTAATCTCAATAAACCTTTGACCCATCATGCCACCTCCCCGCTTAACAGCTTCGAAGCTGTCCTGGGGAGAGAAGAATTTTACCATAGCCCTGCCAGTTGGCCGACCCTGCCCATCTCTCAGCAAACGAACCCCATCCACCCCCAGACCTCGGAAAAACTCCCTTACCTCCACATCTGAGCAGGAGAACGGGAGGTTTTGCAAGAGGACAAACATCTCATCTGGATTGGCCACTCCAGTGGCTGCAGCAGCAGCAGCCTTCATATGGGCCTGGAGGCCAAGAGAGGCCAGAGGGGATAGAGGGTTGAACAGCATTGGGTTGGGGGTTCCAAGGGGGAGGCCTGAGCCCAGTCCTGCAGGAGGAGGCAGGGAGGGGTTGAAGGGAGGCAGGGAGGACATGTGGGGGAGGTGGGACATAGGTGGCACTGGAGGTCCTTGGGAAAGAGGGGAGACAGTAGGGACAGGGGGGAGGGAGGATACTGGAGGAGGAACTGGAATGGTGGGCAGCGTGGGCATAGGGGGCATGGAAGGCATGCTGGGAAGTGGAGGCATGGGTGGGGGTCCTGCATTGAGTGATGCCAGAGCTGTGGTGACGGTGGGGGCGGAGCTATAGCTGTTGGGGAAGCTGGGCACCACGCTGGCCAGGCTGGCCACTGCCTTGTTGCTCGTTGGCTCCTGAGATGAGCTTGGTGCCGTCACTGAGGCCGGGGTGTTACTGAAACCCTGGTTTCCATGGCTACCACTTCTCCCCCCTGCCCCAGGCTGCACTGTGGGTATAGGAGCAGCGCCAGCTTGCCGGTTGGCATTTCCTGCTGTAGGTGCAGTTGTCTCCACAGCACCCGCCCCAGCCTCAAACCTGCGGCGGCTCAACTCAATCATGTTCTGCATTTCTGTCTTGCTGCTGAGTAATAATGACACTTTAGAGCCCTTAATGGCCCCGCCTGTACGCATCATCCCCAGCCGAGCATCCTCATCAGTGGCAAAGACAATGAAGGCCTCGCCATGCTCCCCCCCCACGATGTGTACTCCCCCGTCAGGGATGGTGAGGCCAGAGAAGAAGTGTCTGATGTCCATGGTGCCGGCCACTATGGGCAGACCTTGCAGCCTGATGACTACCGCCATACTGACTGCTAAACAACAGGCCTACAACCTGGGGAGAGAGCAACACTACTGTCAGATAATGAGCGGAAAGAGGGAGACCAGTGGTTTCCAGATGTTTCCTCAGGAAACTCAGACCTAACTTCACAGGCCAATGTAGACTTTGCCAACATTGTTTACATTAATTTTTCCAATAAACCAGGGATCACTTTAAAAAAAAGCTTGTACAACCATTTTGGAGCCCTGACATTTGGAAACCAGTGGTGTTTGGAAGGGGTTTGGGGAATGGGGGTGAAAAGATAGCAAAATTTTGCAGGAAACTGGAAAAAAAAAGCTAAATTGAAACAGTCTCCAGCCATCTGCAGCCTTGAATAAGTTTGATAAACTTGTTTGAGCTCTTTGAAAAATGAGATCATGCTGCACATCAGACTGTTTGTTAGACCAAAATAGAAGCAATATAGGCATCAACATAGATTCATTGACCATCAGTTTTGCAAGAGCTGTGAAAGAAACAAAGGGCAAGGAATAAAGGAATTAAAGAGTGGAATTGATGTCAACAAAAATATAATAACCTTAATCTTACAGGAGATACAGACAGGACACACCATGAAGAAAAGAAAATTTACCAGTGGAAAAAAATATACGTCCTCTCCTCAATTGTCAAATTCCGAGCAATTTAAACAGGGGAAATGTGTTGCATAGTGAAAAATGGGCTGAAACATTTGTCTGTGATATTAATTATTGAGTTTGGCCAGGCTTATGTTTTGCTGGCTAGCTAACTGTACCAATTTCCTTGATCCGAAAGCAAGCATGCACCAGCGCAAGGTCACATTCTATTTCTTTATCCCAGTGAAGTCTGATTGGTTTGTAATGACAAAACAGTTGCTGTTCTATCCAAAAAGTGTTTTCGCAGACCTTTAACGTACCTTCTGGTTTATTATAGTTAAGAGTTAAATCCATTCCCCTCTGGATTTCGGTAAAACAGCTCAGCCTAACACCAGTGGAGAATATTTTTGATGCAACTTATCTCAAAGGAAATTTAAGTCCTCAGTATGCTTCAAACAAAGTGCTTGTCAGATTGTCTAACAGCATCTGAGACCCATTTTCCAAAAGTGCAATAGAAGATGAAACATCCGACATGTCGTACAACGTATTTCGTCTGAAGATTACTGAGGCCCTAAATCTCAACAGTTTCTCTGCGCATCAGTCCCTGTGACTGAGAAGTTGTGTGTAATTTAGTTCTTTAAAATAAACCTTACTTTTGTCTACCATGCAGTACAAAGATAATGCTCATAGTTGTGGCTGAGTTGGAAACATTTCGTGCAACAATAAACCTTTATGAATCTCATGCAACTTTCAACTCACCAATGCAACTAAGCTGTCTGTTTAGTTTCACTGTATAATGGACAGGGGGTTTCTGCTGGACACTGAAACCTGGTGAAAAGGTCAGAAAACAAACATTCCTGTTCAAAACATCTTGATGGAATTTTTCAGTTTTTCACAGAGCAGACCGACAGGACGTTTAACTTTAGCTTCTGGTGACCGACATGTGCCTTGGTGTTTTCAGCATTTGGGAGGTTGTGTTTAAAACCAAAACCTATCATGACTAACTCTGGCAGTGTACACCAAGTAGACAACTGAAACAAACTGAAGATAGGACAGCTGAGCTACAGAAGTTTCACTGATCTCAACAAGCAGCCAACAACCAGCCAGCAACTACCTGCAAACACCCACCAACTACCCAGCAACAAGGCTGCCAGCAACAAGACAGGGGTCAGCAGGACAGATCCAACTGCTTCCTCAATCCTCCAGCAGCACCAACGCAGCAGATAGCACTTCAGCAACTGGTTGTTGAACAAAACGAGCAAAAAGCCAAACAGCAAATCTGCAATACATAGTCAACAAAACATCAACATCATGTAGACAGGAGGAACAGCAGTAACTCGTCAACCGGAGCAAAAAGAGCAACATCATCAACTTTTTAACAAAAGCAATGTCAGGTACATGTCAACCAGAGCAACATTAGCATCATGTCAACCACAGCAACATTAGCATTATATCAACCACAGCAACATTGGCATTATGTAAACCAGAGCAACATCAGCAGCTGATTGCCAGCACGGCACCAAAGAGAGCAGCTGATCAGAAGAGAAAGCAAACAGAAGAGAGATGCAGAGCAACAGGTTAGCTAACACTGATAAAAACATGTTTAACTGAGCAACAGCAGGTGGAGCAATGCTCACTGCTCCCACTATCCTTTGCTTCACAACCATCTCTGGATCCTCAGACACATCCTAAGTTTTCTTTGCTCCATCTAACCCTGATCCAGGGCCATCAGACTATATATTATGGTCTCACTGATCTCTGACATGACAGTCACTGTGTGGCTCATAAAATGCGTTAGTTCATAAATGTTGCAAATACAAACTTTTAAAAATCCTTTTCTGGATGTGAGGCTGCTACCTACAGCTCACCAGACGTTTCAACACAATTCCTGACATCATCATCATCACCACCACGGATTCCACTTCTCAACCTTAAGCACAGACAAATCATTTGCTTCTTCAAAAGGGACTTTATGGATTTTCAACCTGGACATCCACTCCTCTGGTTATTTCTGGGTGTCAACCTGTTAACTTGTCTGTGAAGCATCAACAGCAGCAAGAGAATAAAGCACAGCAGAATAAGAAACGGCAACAGCTAATAAGTGCCAGAGAATAAGAACCAGAGTATCAAGAGGGAGGTGAAACGGTTCAACTGAAGCTGCAGCTTGCATTCACATAAAATAAGAAACACAATTGAGCTGATAGAAGACAGAAAGGAATCTCCTTCAAACAGCCAGAAAACCAAAAAGACATTTACATTTAAATGCAGCAAAACCAGGATTAAAGAGCAAAAGACTGCCTTGATTTCTCAGTTTAAAGCTGAAATACATATCTGTCCAATTCTTGTCATCAACCCCAAAACACAGCAAAAAGAGTGGAATTGAACAAGAAGAAAGGAGCATTGTCGATGCTCAAACCTCAAACACGAAAACAGAATCTATTGTAGAACAGGTTTAGGGAATCTCCACACCTCAGCCAACTTCAAACCTCAACAGATATGACAATGAGACAGGATCTGGAGTGATAAATCGTGGCGCACACAGCCTTTCGTTGCACCTGATCGCTCCATCAATTTCAGAAGTGACCGATACATTCTCTGGTTCTGCTTGTGCAAAGCGCCACTGACCTGCACATCCTGCACCGTGATCAAGACAGGACAAAAACAGAAACATCAATATTCAACTAATGTACAGGAAACTGTACTAAAGTCACTAGTCTCATTTTCCAGACAGTATCAGATTCATCATATGAGGAATCATTCACTGACTCCACTATAGCCCCTTTCAGACATGCGCTTCGATACATAAATGCTCAGGATATTTAATGTGTCAGTCTCATGTTATATAAACCTCCAAATTACTTTTAGGAAAAAGTCACAATAGCAATCTGACGAGGTCAAACCTCTTTTTTTAATCAATAAATTAATAAAACAACTAAATAAAAGTAATCAGTTTGATAAACCACTGTCTATGAGGAGATTCTTCTCATGTCTGATCAGCCTCTTCCTCTAGTGGTGTGAATGCTAGAAAAGAGGTTAAAACACAATTTATAAAACCACAAGTTATCAAACCATCTGTATCAATGCATTATAATAGTAAACTGAATATGTTTGGGTTGTGGACTGTTGGTCGGGACAAAACAAGACATTTGAAGATGTCACCTTCAGCTCTGGGAAACAGTGATCAACATTTTATCACATTTTATGGATGAAACAAGTAATCAAGACAGATTAATCACACCACACTGCTCCCTCTTGACAGCATTGCAGCTCTCTCTTAATGTCTCCGTTGTAATTTACATATTGCAAATTTGGATAACAAACAGCCTTTTATTTATTTACTTCCTTATTTATTTTACAAATTTAGCAAATTCCATGTCTGAAAGGGAGCTACAGCCAGTAAACCAGCAACCGTGTCAGAGAACAGTTTGTGTTTGACCACTAGATAACAGAATGTCTCCATGACAACCATCAATTGACCTTTGACAGAATGTCTCCATGATAACCATCATTACATCTTTAACAGAGAATGTCTCAATGACAATCATCATTTCATCCTTAACAACCAGCTCACGTTGTGGTGGGTGTGACGTCATGAGGGGGGCTTGTGCCTGTCGCATCTGATGTGCAGCGACTGAAACTGAGCTGAAAACAAAATTGTGTCTAATTACACGGTTTGCTCACTATGTCAAATTGGCTTCAAAGCCCGGCGCTGTTGCTGGGGGCTTGGCTCAAACACACATCTCCTTCCTCCTCGTCAGTTCACACAGTGAAGGAAATACAAAAAAAAGAGCTAACCCGCACTGAAAAACACACAAAAAACAATTACATGTCGGTTAGATAGCTATCGGTAGATAGCAGCTCCCGGACAAAATACCATTTGAAACAAACCTGCCTAAAGGTTTTAGCCAAGCATTCATCATATTAACAAATTTATGAAGCATTTACAGCGAAACCCGAACATCATAGCTAACTAGCTATTTCCCAGCAGACATAACGTTACTCAATGTAGCTACTTTAGCTTAGCTCAGCTTAGCTGCCTGGCTAATGCTCCGTTAGCAACCTAGCTGCGGGTGAACCCTGCTTTGTGTGTGTGTGTCGAAGCGGAGCAGCGGACAGGGCGCGCGCTTTCAGCGGCTCCCGGTGTGAGTGTGTCACTCAGCGGACTGCCGCTGCTGAATTCTTACCGAGGAATCTGTCAACAAACACACTGAGGTTTAATTCATGAACGGTTCTCTTCTCTTCGCTTCGCTTCTCTTCTCTCTGCAGGCTGCTGCACGAAATGTCGGCGCAAACACCGCGAGACCTTCGTGATGACGCGACTTCTTCTTCTTTGTGTTTATTGATCGCAAACTTTACAGGTGCATACCGCCACTTACTGTATCGGAGTGTGTAGATTCATGCCATTACATTATGGAGGTACTTTTGTGTCTTTATTATGCAGTCATCAAAAACTTTTGTTTGCAAATCCAAAAGTTTTGTTTGTGAATCCAAAAGTTTTGTTTACAAATCCAAAAGTTTTGCTGGCTGTTGAGCTGAATCTCGTGGGCGGGACCTACGCTGAGTGACAGCTTGGCAACATCCACAGTTAGTAAACGAGAGAGAAAGTTTGGAGAAAGTCCATGGTGACAGAAAATCAATGCGCAGGTACGTTTACACATAACTTCCGTCTTAGTAATAGCAATCATGTTATAGTTGAACTGGTGCATGTAGATTGCTTTTGTTTAACGGTCTGTGATGTTGTAATGGATTAAAAAATACATATTCTAGGAAATGTCAGAAAATGGTATAAAATGTGGATTACTGATTCCTAAAGCCCAAGGTGATGCCCTCAAATGTCACAGAAGACTAAAGAAACCAGAAAATATTCACGTTTGGGAAGCCGGAACCAGAGAATTTGTACATTTTTTCTCAAGAAATTACTCAAAATGATTAATCAATAAAGTTGACGATTAATTTTCTGAGTGATTAATCGACTAATCGTTGCAGCTCTAATATTTTAGATAATTCTTTGAAACTTGTGTAAAAACATTAGGTTTTTATGGTATTTTGTTGTATCAGTTTGTGTTTTGTATTGTTCTGTATGTTGAGACGTGTGTATTTGTATAGATGGACAAGCGTTGCAAACTAGCTCAGGTTATAAATACTGTGTATAAATGTCTTTGTCGCTATAAGACTAAACATTCAATAAAAATAAGACAAAAGTTTATTGCATGAACATGAAGCAGCTGTTTATTTGATAATATTACATATGATGAGAGTAACAGAAGGAGACAGTAAATGCTGGAGTCTAAAAAATACAGTTGGAGCCTCTGCTGACTTCATACAGGAACACAATACAAGACTTTGGAAATCCTCCCAAACTGTCAAGATACATGCTCGCTTGTCAACAGACATTTTTCAGTGTGTGGCGTTCAGATTTCAGATCACCTTTACATTTCTGTCAACAACCTCAGACACATGCATGAGACTGGACTGGAGATGTTTTTACTCTCCACCATCTTGAAAATCAGCTGTCGAGGTCAAATCAGGGCTGCAGTCTTGTAGAGTGTTCCAGACTTTAACATAATAATCAAACTGCTGCTGCTAATACTGCATTTGACTGATGTTTTGATGAATAAATAGTGAACAGCGATGTGGGAAGAGGGGGGGAAAAAAGCCCTGCAAGATTGAGTTCTGAGATGAAGACAGAGGACAGTGTGTCACATGTGATCAGAGCAGCAGACGTGAATCATCAAAGTAAAGTGATAAGTGCTGTCTCAAAGGAATAGTAGACGAATCATCAAATCTTAAGATGACTCGGTGAATTTAAGTCTGCTGTCTTCTCCAGCCGAGCTGAAGCAGTGCTGCTCATTGTTCCTTTCTGTCACTGGGGTCATTGGCCATCTCGGTTGCTTAACATATGTTGACGAGGGCTTGCATCACAAAGCAAGATTAGAAGTTTAGCCGGCAATCAGTTTGGGCTTAACACATTTTCTGGGTCAAAAATCTAAAACCTACCAACAACCCAGAACTGGCTCACTGGAAAAACTGAGTCAACATTCCTATAGGATCCTGACAAGGGCAAATGAAAGTGAGTGTGAGTTTACAAGAGGCAATAAAGAGCAACAGACATTTTTATAAATCAGCAGAATCACTTTACTTTCCATTATAATTTAGTCAGAAACAGAAGAATCAGGTCAGGTCATGCATTCATTTCTTCTCTTCAGGCCTCATTTCTGTAGTTTTTCCTCTATTCTGACTAAAGTATCACTTAGATGTAACAGTTTGTTCATCATCAGACAAAAAAAGCACAGCAGTCTCTCTACTGAACATGTTGAAATGCTGATTGTATTAAAAAGGTCTATGTAATAATTCCCACACATATTTAAAGGCTTAGCCTTACATTCAATATTTGGATATCATTCTTACTGCAGCTTCTTATTTTATTGTATTTGTGTGCTTATGTAATATTTATCTCACCTCACTCAATATCACTTTTTGCTGCTTCCATGATATAATTTTCCCGCAGGTATCATTGTTTCATCTCATGTCATATCAAGTTCTCCACTCATGGTTCTGATGATGTTACATGTGACTGGCTGTAATTAAGGACTCAGAGTGGATCACTAACTCAAAGTTATCAGGTGGTTAAATGAACCACGTGATAACTCCATGATAGCAGTCATCAAGATCACTCGTGTTAGACTCAGTGAAGCCAGGTAACCCAAAGAGAGCCAGAGACTAAGATAAGACAACTTTGTGATACAAGACCCAGTCAAGGCATGAAGCAACAAGCTGGCTGATTTATAGCAGAATTAATACAACAAACAGAGGTCGCCATGTGTTGGTCAACTCTCTGAGCAACGTCCCCTGACACAGCAAGTGGAGGAGCTTCCACAGAGACACAGAGTTAGAGCTACGGCGACAAACAGACTTCAAGTCGGACAGGAAGTTTGTGCGTGATTGTGTACACGGAAGGAAAAGCTGGTCTGTTCCAGGAAATCCTTGGGAACCATTCTTATCATTAGTCAGGAAGTGGACAGGAACTGGGAGGGGTCTAGTGCTGCGTCCACTTGATGCTCTTCAGATCAATGCCTTCCTGAACCATCTCCCACAGAGGACTGACAGACAACCAGACAGACAAACAGTTTATTGGCTGTAACCGTAACACTACTATCATTTCTAAACTTTAACTATGTATGCATGTATGAAGTAACTGATCCATCTGTAACAGCAACACTGTCAAGTTAGTATCAGTCTGAGTCCATCTGAACTCACCTCATCTCTCTGAGTCTGCGGACCTGCTGGATACATTTCTCTGCTGTGTAGTCCACCTCTTCTTCTGTGGTGAACCTGCCAATACCAAACCTAATGGACACACACACACACACGTTTATATTAATCTACATGTGATTCAACTGAAGTCAAACCACAGAACAGAAACATTGCAGAGAATCATCTCCAGCTGCTGAATTTCAGACAGGTGTTTCAGTCTGCTGATGTCTTCCTGTCTGTGTGTCTCTGCTGTTGCTCAGTCACACTGTAATACTGAAATATTGCCATCAGTGACTCATCCTGCAATCAGCAGTGTGCAAACAGAACCAGCCTACAGATGTGTTAGAAGGAGGATTATAAAACGGTTTATTATCCTGTTTATAATTCACTCTCTTCTTTCATTTTAACAGTATATTTTCATAATTTAAATGACAAACTTGATTATCATCTTGGTTAAAATCCTGATTAGAATCAAGACAATTAGCAAGACATAATTCATACTCTGGTCCTAAAGAACTTACATTTCATTGAAATGACAAATCAAATTAAATTTGATCATAATCAAGATTGTAATCGGAATTGTTATCAAGATTATAATCTGGATTATTAGTAGAATTATTATCAAGGTTATGATATGGATTGCAGTGAGGATGATGAGTGTTTGTACCTGATGGAAGAGTGAGCCAGGTCTTCATCTGCTCCGATTGCTCTGAGGACATATGACGGCTCCAGAGACGCTGATGTACATGCACTACACACACACACACACACACACACACACACACACACACACACACACACACACACACACACACACACACACAAATATATCTTTAAAAGGTCCAATCTACCCACATAGGTTAAAGCTCTCCTATGGAGTTTACTTGTAAACAAACCTAATTCATGTTTAGATTTGGTGTTTCTCACCATTCACATGTTGAATGCATTTCCTTCCTCATAAAACACTTGCAAAGCCGATTTTTAAAATGTTTCAAATTGTACATTGTTTACATCCATGTTTGTGAGCTTGCAGTCTTCTTCTTCTATTGCTACACTTATACATATACATCCTAGTGTGCATGCATCAACATCACAACAAACAAAAAGGGGACCTGCTTGCAAAATGCATTAAGTCGTCAAAAACTCCACAGGTTACTGTTAAAATTACATATTTTAAAATTGCTTTACCAAACAACTTAATCATCGGAGGCACCTGCTCTAATAAAAGCTTCAATCCTGTTTCTAGAGTTCAAATTTTAACATGTGTATCTGACCTCCCAGATGACAGAGCAACATCCTTCAGCGCCATCAACAGACTCTCTCCCTCCACATAGGCAAAGGACAGGTTGACACAGCCTGAAAAATACACACACACACACACACACACGCACGCACGCACGCACGCACGCACGCACACACACAAAAACACAGAGTCAGGTAAGTCCATCTGTCTCATCCACTGAGGTAAGATTTTTTTGACAAAATAAATTCAAGCATTTGACAGTTGTGTTTTTACTTCTGTGTGTGTGTGTGTGTGTGTGTGTGTGTGTCTACCAGGGTAGCGTTGCTCTGCATCTCCGTTCATGATGACGTCAGGAATCTCAGACATGATCTTCTGGACCAGACGATTAGCCAGCATGGACACTCTGTGATGATCATACTGCACACATATACATGGTATCAGGATAATAAAGTGCATTTGTGGAGTTTTTTGATGTTTGGGTGGATTTATTGAGTCTTGTGCTATTTGGGTGCGCTTGTTTTACCTCCATTTCCTGCTGGGCGATGCTGCAGGCAGCTCCCAGCCCAACAGCCAGTGGGGTGGGGACAGTGCCGGAGCGCAGCCCTCTCTCCTGCCCGCCCCCATTCTGCAGTGGCTCCAAACGCACTCGGGGCCGACGACGCACGTACAGAGCACCCACACCTGTATATATACACACACACACAGTGTTGTTTTTTGTTCCTCTCCTCTTACTAATTTTGTGACATTTGTAAATCACTTTGATAGTCTATAAAATGTCCTGTATGTATAAATAAATTGTCTCGGTTTAGGGTAGGCTTGGGCTGTATCGAGGTATTATAGTATATCAGGGTATTTACAAATCACAAAGGTATGATTTTTAATAATGTCAAAAATACAGATGCTCCTCTTTTTATTAAACTGATACAGAGACACTGTATTGAGGCGATGTATTGTAGTGCACAGCACACGCCACCAGAGGTCAGTCTCTACTGGTGGAACAGTCAGCTGTGAAAGATGGCGAGTGGTCGAGTGGTATGGAATCATGAAAATATTGCCACATATAACGACTACAACTACAAAAGCAATTTATTAGCCACATGACTTTATTCAACTGCCAGTCTGTCACCACCACCCGCACATCGCCTCCGTTCAGCCCACTGATGTGTCGGTATCCGCTGCGACAAGTGTCATCGGGTCCTCCAGCAAGAATCTATGGAAGGGCGCTTATTTCCCATCTATTCATTATTCTATGGGCCATTAGTATTTAAACCCAGCAAGACTTGTAAGTAGGCTAACTGCATATTAGACACACAGCATTGTAGACTAGACAATGTCATACATGTGACAATCAGCAGCAGCTCAGCTTTTACATGTGTTTTTTGTTTTTTTTTCTTACACAAATACCATCATATACTGTATACCCCGGTGAAATGTCAAGAAGGTATGTAGGTATGAAAAAATAGATACCGCCCAAGTCTAGTTTAGGGTATACCTACTATGATGCTAGTTCTAACCTTTGGGTCCATAGATCTTGTGAGCGCTGATGGACATCAGGTCGACCTTCCAGTCAGAGACGTTGATGGGAATCTTTCCGACAGCCTGGGCGGCGTCAGTGTGGAGGAAGACTCCTTTAGAGCGACAAATCTTACCTGTGGACAAGAACAGCAAAGATCAATGAAACAGAAGCTCAGATCAGAAGCTCCCTGCGAGATCAGAAACCTGGTGAAGGCTCTACATGGTCACAGACATTTCGGTCTGATGAAGGGAGTAAATAACATGTTCGCGTTTCCATGGTTACCAATCTCTTTGATGGGCTGCTTGACTCCGATCTCGTTGTTGACGGTCATCACCGACACCAGAGAGGTGTCGGGACGGATGGAGGCCTCCAACAGCTGAAAACACACACACACACACACAGTTTTGTTGATACATTTTGAGAACATACATGGCGTTATGTATGTTCTCTGTACATGCGGTATGTGTTCTTTCTTTTTTTAAGTTCTCTGTACTTTTTTTGAATGCTCTGTTTATTCTTTGTATGCTTTATATATGTTCTCTCCATATCTGTATTTTTTTTTGTGTTCTCTTTGCAGTCTTTATACTCTGTATGTTATCTGTATGTTCTTTGGAAGTTCTGTGTATTTTCTCTGTATGTTTTTAGAACGCGCCGTTTATTTGCTGTACTTTCTCTGTACATTCTGATCTCTGCACGTTTTTTCTGTGTACAGTATTTTCTACATGTTCTGTGTATGTTCTATGTGTTTTTTCACTGTGTATTCTCTGTGCGTTCTATGTGTGTGTTCTGCCTGTTTACCTCCAGGTCCAGCAGTCCGTTCGTCTGGACAGGCAGGTACGTAACGTTGAATCCTTCGGACTCCAGAACTCGACATGAATCCAGAACACACTTATGCTCCGTCTGCGTGGTGATCACATGACGCTTCTTGGCCTGGTAGAACCTGCTCACGCCCTGCGGGTGAGGAAGGAGAGGGGTCACTGCTGGTGGAGGAGGTAGTGGTGAGAGAAGGTGATGATGAGGAGGACGTAATGATGAAGAGGATGTGATGAAGAGGAGGAGCAGAGTGTGACCTTGATAGCCATGTTGTTGGACTCGGTGGCTCCGCTGGTGAAGATGATCTCTCTGGGATCTGCTCCAATCAGATCAGCCACCTGCTGCTCAGAGAGAGAGAGAGAGAGAGAGAGACAACACGCAGTCAGTGACACTCTGTCAAATATTTGCTTCATCGGAATATCGTAGATGTAGATATAAAAATTCTTATTTTAAAGAAAAAAATACGTAATGTAAAAAAAGAAAACAATATATATGATCAGTTGAGATATACTGTTTAAGTTTTTTTAAACTGTCTCTCTCTATCAATCTCTCTTTCTCTCTACAGATAACGTGTCTCTACCTTTCTGGCGGTCTCCATGGCGCTCTCGCTCTCCCAGCCGTAGGCGTGTGTTCTGGAGTGAGGGTTACCGTAGTAATTCACCTGGAAGGGCAACATGGCGTCCAGCACTCTGGGGTCCTACACACACACACGCATTGAAGTGTAAGTGCAAGTAAGTGTAAAGGTGCTGCATCTGCCACCCAGCGATGTCCGTATTCTGTATTCTGCATTCTGAATGGGCGTCAGCAATGCACAACTCCCCTGCGAGCGGCTACCAGCTAACTCCGACACTCTGTACTCTACATCACAGGCTGCTGCCATCCTGCTGCTCTAATCTCATCAGGCAGCTAAATAGAGCGAGTTGTAGCTTAAAGTGGAGGAAATGATTAGCAACATCACGCAAGTAACATGCTAATATAAACATTGTTTATTGATCTGGGACAGATTATCAAACTTTAAAGCTGATGTAGCCCCAAGATTTCTCTTCATCAACCTGTTTGTTTTTCTGCTTGTTTTCTGAAGAGGTGTATAGTGTAATTCCGCTTTGGTTTCAGTGGTTGCCATGGTCACGGCAAGGTGAAAACGATGACGCAACAACAACTCTGATGGAAGCGGAAAATATACAGTATACACGGTAAGGTGCGGCTGCCATCATATTTATAATTAAAATAAAGTCTAAGTAACTTTCTTTTAGACTCAGACATCAACTGGTAAAACCTGTAACCATGACAACAGGTCAGTAACAGTTACCATGGGCGTGGTGGCCTGGAAGTCCATGTAGAGGGGGCGGAGCTCGTCTTTCTCCAGTTCATTTTTCTTTATCAGCTCTGCAGCACAAAAACCCCACAAAAGACAGACAGTCAGCTGGTTTTACTGAGAAAGAGTTTAATCAGATCTGTATGATCATGGACTAAAATACTGGGCCAGATATCTGTGACAGGCAGGTCATGTGTCTGTAGAGACCATTTTCAATGTTAATCAATGAAAAATGGCAATCACTATTTCCTAAAGCCTAAGGTGATGTCTTTATATGTTTATTTTGTCTGACTAACAGTCCAAAACCCAAAGATACTGAGTTTACTATCACAGAAGACAAAGAAAAGCAGCAGGTAATGTTTAGCAAGATGCTGAAACAATACTTGGGTATGGGTTCACAATTTGTCTGTCTTAATAGTCAAGTGACTAAAAGGAACATTGAAATAGTTTTTTCTTGCCATAATCATTCCTCCTGTTCATACTGACCATTAGAAGATCCCTTTATAATGTACTTACAATGTAAGTGATGGAGGACAAAATCCACAGTCCTCTTTCTGTGCAGAAATGTATTTAAAAGTTTATCTGAAGCTAATATGAAGCTTCAGCCGTCCGAGTGAGTCAAATCAAGTAGATATCTTTCAACGTTACAGACTTTTTAGTTCCAAAGTTCCTCTTTTTGTTACTATACTTCCACCGCAGCTCAACAGGGAAACACAAAGAGGGAATTTGATGCTAAAAAGACTGTAAATGTGGCAGATATCCACTTGATATGACTAACTCAGACTGCTGAAGCCTCATATAAGTTTCAGATAAACTTTTAAATGCATCTGGACACACTGTGGATTTCGGCCCCCATCACTTACATTGAAAGCACATTTGAAGGGGATCTTTTAACAGCCAGTATGAACAGGAGGAATGATTACAGTGAGGAAAACCTCTTTCACTGTTCATGTGGGCACCTGACTGTTGTTTTAAATTGTGAACCCATCCTTAAGATTAATAAGAATTAATCTGTTTTTAAAATAGTTACAATTATTATTCTGTCGATCAGCTAATCGATTTATCGTTTGTTTCATTAGTTCAACTGATGAAACTGAAACAATTAATTCTCAGGCTGAAAATTAATTGTTTTGGAGTTATTTAGAGTTTTAATGTATCCCTCTAATGTGACAGACAACACGCACCTCGTTGTGAAACGTTTCATCACTCAGTTTACAGGTGTTGTGAAGTTTTCTGGCTCTGTAATAAACTGCGTCACTCTGGGATTAGCTTCATGCTAGCAGCTCTGAGACTCAAACAAACATGCTAACTTTATCCGGGCTGCCCTTACCTTTCTGCAGAGAGCTGGCGGCTCTCCCGTCAGAGCCCAGCCGGAGAGGGAACCACAACACCGGCCTGAACAGCCGGGAGGAGACGGTCCTGCCTGGGGAAAGCATCTGCACGGCGGACAAGTTTCAGCTATGGACCCGCTGACCTCCAACAACAGCACGCTGACGGCAACCAAAACACCACTTTAAACCGGTTTGAACAAGTTTAACCTGCTGGCTCCTGTGGAAGAGTGAAGAAGAAGATTGTCGATTTGAATATAAAATGTAAAAATGTGAGCGGATCGTGGTTGTGAGAAACGTTGCCGCCTGTCAGTTTGTTACCTCCAGGTTACATCAGTGTGAAGCCGTCAAGCTGGAGTCAAGGTACCCGCGACAACAGAGACTTCCGCTGACGACTTTCAAAGTAAAACATGTTCAATGGTGACCGTGAAACTTTGTGCTTTTATTTTTAAAGATTATTTCTGGAAAAAGCCTCAAAATAAATCAGTGTTGTTCTCAAAATGCAAGTAAATAATGTTATATTTTAAAAACTTATTTTAGTTATTTTTACCTTGTTGCAGAGGTGCATTCATTCACCAAAGAAAAATAAAATAAAATAATGGAGGCCTTATCTAATAATTATGACTTAATATCTCATAATTATGACTTAATATCTCATAATTATAACTTACTGTCACATAATTATGACTTAATATCTCATAATTATAACTTACTGTCTCATAATCATAACTTACTCTCTCATCATTATGACTTAATATCTCATAATTATAACTTACTGTCTCATAATTATAACTTACTATCTCATATTTATAATTTACTAGTTCATAATTATGACTTAGTATCTCATTATGACTTACTATTTCATAATTATGACTTAGTATCTCATTATTATGAGTTAGTATCTCATAATTATAACTTACTATCTCATAGTTATGACTTAGTATCTCATAATTATGAGTTTGTATCTTATAATTATGAGATCTTTTCTCGTAGTTATGAGATCTTGTAATTATGAGATAGTAAGTCATAATTATGAGATAAGGCCTCCAATGTTTTTTTCTTTGGTGAATGCAATGTGCTTCTGTACCCTGTACCTACAAATTATACATATTTATTTTAGTTTAAAATACAAAATGTGCAATAACATGTATATCATTCATTACTGTACATCTGAGCAGGCTGTATATACTGTACATAACCACCTACTGTATGTATATAAAGTAACATCACTTTTTTACCCATACAATATTATATTAATATTATATTGATAATATTCCAGCACTCTTCACACCTTTGTAGTATTTGTATCCTGTTTACGGTTTACAGAAACAGTTTCAGCCGTATATAAACACTGTATGTTGTTGTTTCTATATTTATGTATTTTTTTCACCTACTTGCTTGTACATAATAATACATTTATGTTATATAATTATCTTTGTTCGGCTTGTTGTCCTTGTGTATCTTTCTGAAGATTGTGGTGTGTAAGCACACTGAGAGCCACTAGAGACCACAAGAGTCAAACTCCTTGTACGGATAAACAAACTTGGCTAATAACGCTGACTTTGACTCTGACTTTACTTCCTAAGCATGTTCCGGCCTCTGTGCAGGTTGACTGTGTGACTCTCTGCAGCTTGACGCAGCTCGGTGTCCTGCTGGTTCATGGTTGCAAAAGAAACGGAAACAGGGGGCGAGACTTCCTCTGGACAGTCGATACTGCGCTCTCATTGGTCGGTCTGCGTTGTTTTGGTCCTGTAGAGGCGGGGCTAAGGCCTTCCTCTGTGCTCTGATTGGTTACAGCGGGAGTTTATGGAACGTGGGTTCAGCCTCCCGATATAGTTTTTCACAACCGCTCAGTTTTTCTCAGTTGCTGAAGCACTTTTTGTGAAACTCGGCAGTTCTCAAAACAATAAAAAAAGACATCATTTTACACTCAATTTGTCTTACAAAAGGCTACGACTCACTGAAAAATATTCAAAGTTATTCTGGATATTTCAATGAGAGAGACGGAGGATATGTAATTTTGAGGAATTTAATGAGGTAATTGGACTTTTTTTTTTGAAAAACCTTATTATATACACATTATTATTCCAAGCAGTTTTTAAATATATCTTACAACATGTCTGGTTTCCTATTCACTGTGAGTTCCTTTTATGCAACAGAAATGAAAAACAGACAATAGAAAAATGTCTCAATACAATAAGTGTATTGAGACACCAATAGCATGTAAATAAGGAACTATTTAGAAATAAAAAAAACCCCTGTAAATCCCCTCCAACACTTCACCCATCCCAACACACCTGTCTATCTGGTCACACCATTTCATTAGATATTTGCCTTTGGAGACATGTTGTCTCTGCCTCTTGAATTCCTTCAGCAGTCTGACTTAGTCAAAATCAGGTGGATATTATCTTCAAAATAACAAACTCTCTCCAACTTTCTTCCCTCTTTTTGTTTCCCTGATGAGCTGCTGTGGAAGGATAGTAACAAAAGTAAATTAACAATGTTTCTCCCCCCAGAAAAATGGTAACATACACATAAAAAACACATTCAGTATTCTTTTTTGAATAATTTACAGCTATAAACATTCAAGACCAGTTGGTGGCGATAATGCGCCATTTTGTTAACTGCGAGCAGAAGACGAGGAAGAAGAGGAAGGAACAAGAAGAAGAAGAAGAAGAAGAAGAGGAAGAAGAAGAAGAAGAAGCAGAAGCCGAAGAAGACTGTCTTAGCTGTTTGTTACAGACATGCTCTGTAGCTAGCAAGCTACTTTATTTAAAAAAATACTTTAAATTTCGAAAGTAACGTGAGAAAGAAGAGACTCTTTACTACTGCGGTCTGTCTCACTTTAAGGTGAGGGGTTTCAGTTTTCTGGAGTTTCTTTAAGCGGCATAAATGTTAACCAAGGCTAGCAAACACAAGCTAACCTGTCAGTGTACAGCTGTCAGTTGAGCACGGTTAAGTTTTGTTTGCCTTCGCTAAATCAACGTTGGTTAAATCCTGTCATCTCATGGTTTTGGCGCCGAGTTTGTAGTGACATTACACGTGGCTGACCGTTTTAAACGCGGTGTTGTAATAGTCACCAGTCCTGCAACAGCTGCACTGATGGTATTTGTTATGTTTGCCACTATGTTAACTTAGACGAGCGTTTACGACATGACTTCCTGTGCCAATAAGGAGAGCTGAATAACCTGTCTAGAGCTGCAGGAGGAGGGGAAAGATGGATTGTTGTCTTTGATGTCTGTCATTTTTTCTCTTCACTGTTGTTTACTTTAAACCTTTTCTGAGCTGTGAGTGAAGTCCAACGGTTGTGGGACAGACTGCAGTGGAGGCTGTAACAATTACGACCGGATATTGTTACAGATTTTACTGCGAAACCAGAGATGTCATAAAGCAATATTACTAGTTAAACCAGGCTTATTTTTTTCAGGAACATCTGTTTCTTAAAGCAGGTTGAAAGAAGTCTGGTCTAGGTTTCTGTATAATGAATCAAGTTCAACTTTGTCTGCACTGCAGAAATAAAGAAGGAATGACATGAAGTTAGACACTAAAAAATGACTTAGATGGGAGGTGAGCAGGGGGACGTGACAGCCATGGAGATGGACGAGAGAACATTATACAGTGAAGATGTTACACTGTCAGGTGTAATGTTGGATGGTGACCTGCAGAAAGACCCTGAAGCAGCTGTTAGAGTGAACTGCTGCCATAATATGCCTATAAAATCTAAAAAAAAAAAAAACCTCTCAGTAAATTGGCAGCCATGATAATGATGATATAGTGAGCAGAATATTAATTTTGCATTAAGTTTATATTTTATTTTAGTTGATTTCAGTATCATACTTAAACAGTTTTATCCAATATATAATTCTGAAGTCGAACTGTGGAAAGAGGCTGCAAAGACTATCTGTTCATGACTAGTACAACAGATTTGGACCACTGGTGAATTTTGTTCGTACCTCAGAGAAATTCTAACTAGAGCTGCAACAATTACTCGATTAATCAATTAGTTGTCAACTATTAAATTAATTGCCAACTCTTTTGATAATCGAATAATTGTTTGGAGTCATTTTTGACTTGAGGACAAAACAAGACATTTGAAGATGTCACCTTGGGCTGCGGGAAACGGTGATTGACATGTTTCACAATTTTCTAATGTTTTATGGACCAAACAATTAATCCAAGAAAATAAATAAATAATCAACAGATTAATCAATACTAAAAATAATTGCTGGTTGCAGCACTAATTCTAACTATCGAAGAATGTCACAAATTCTCTTGAATCACTTGTATATGCCTCTAAGGAACAAATTTGTTTAAGTAGTTCTTGCATGAGTCCCATTGTCTCAATGTTAGAGAGAACAGCACTTATTGAGACTCACTGGTAAACATATAGATTAGACATTGATACATATGGGATCAACAGGTCATGTGTTATAACTTACACTGGAAGTTTTGAAAGTGACAGTTAACTTCTCTGATGATTCACAGGTGACACCATGCTCCTGGAGCCTGCAGCAGCTGAAGATCGACGCGTTTGACCGAGAAGCCGCCGTCACTGCTGCCGTCATGGGGACGACAATGA
Source organism: Scomberomorus guttatus (assembly GCA_038419695.1). NCBI lineage: Eukaryota > Metazoa > Chordata > Actinopteri > Scombriformes > Scombridae > Scomberomorus > Scomberomorus guttatus. The sequence goes on from CM076446.1 coordinate 29,185,368, forward strand.
GCGAGCCGTGTATCTATGACAAACTGTCCGAGAGCATCGACATCCTCCGCCAGTCGGGCTACCGCTATGGGATGTCGGAGAGGGAGATCGAGAGGTTCATCAAGCGGGTCCTGGAGACAAATGAGCCCAGGAGAGAGCCTCCTCAGTTCCCCATCCTGAGAGCCACCATCAAGGTCAGACATGCCACTGCAAATATTACACTGCTGAAACCTCTAGAAGACAGAAAATATCATTGATGAATCACTGAAGGCCTTTATCACATAAAGGCACTAAACATACAGCCTCATAAATGGGAGGATTTGATTGCTTTTCCCACTTTGTAATAGTTGTTAATTAGATTATTTTTTTGTTTTACAGTGCAGGACCCTTGTGAGGCTTTGATACAATGTTCTTCCTTGTGTTTCCACTGTGGAAATTCTTTCTTTGTGTTAACATTTGTCCACTGCTGCCCAGCAAGAAAACACTGTCTGTGGAAATACAAAACAGACATTTCATATTAAAAAGACTGACTTTGGAAGATATCTACTTGATTTGTCTAACTGAGACTGCTGAACGTCATATTAATGTCAGCTGAACTTAAGAATGCATTTTAGCGTGGAAAAAGGAATGGATTTTGTCCGCCATCTCTAAAATTAAATTAAAGTTAGGAAGCGATCATGTCATGGTGGATATGGACAGGAGGAACAATTACAGTGTCCAAAAACTGTCTAAATGTACATATGTGAATGTTGTTTTAAGATAGACTTGAAAAAATGTGAACTTATCCTGTCATCCTTAACTCTATCCTTAACTGATGGAGAAGTGTAATTTCTTGAAAATACCAATTTATATTATTTTATTGCTGTAAAATAAATTACTTGAATGTTTTAGAGTATACAGTCCATAAGTTTTATTCATGTTTTGTGTGCACCGAGGAAGGAGACAGTTCACTGTGTTGATAATGTCTCTGTCTGTCTGTTTCTGCAGTTTGTGGTGGCAGTGGGCTTCCTGCTGGTGGTCGTGCTGGCCTTCACTTATCCCCAGAGCGCCCCACACCTGGGTCTAGTCAACCTGGGCTGTTACAACTGGTCCTCCCCCCTCAGCCACGTCCGACTGCTGTCCCTACCCATCGCCAAGAAGTACAACCTGCAAGGTCTGAAGCATGATCGCTCTGTCTGTATTCCTGACTTCCTTTCTGTTTTTATTCTCCCTCACAAACACACACATACGCACACAAACACCAATTAGAAAGTACTGGGTAGCACTGAAACACTGATTTACAGCCTGGTGTAAAATTAAATATGTCTGTTTACCACCACAGGTGAGCATGATTCTTCCATCTGATGACACATGAGATTGTAGTTAGTTAATAGTAAATGTGTGTCTGTGTGTGTGTGCTGCAGGTTTCCATGAATGGTGGAGTGCCGGCTCTCTCAGGCAGAGTCTGGTCAACTGTTCGGGCTGTGCAGAGATCTCCTCGGTGCTGGAAGTCCCAGAGAGCCTCAGAGGCACCGTGGCTCTGCGACGGGGGCCACAGCTCGTCCTGCTGAAGGTCAGATGTCCACACAGCCAGGGGTGGCCATGTGACACCCGTGTGTGCAAACTTCGAAAATGGCAGCTTTTTAAAAAAACAAAACAAAAAAAAACTTTTATAATGTCTTTTGGTTTTTATATTTAATAGAGTTGTCAATTGGGAGGAGTCGCTGTTTTTCATCACTGTAATTCCCATTTCAAAGTTTTCTTTTGATCTCCTCAATGTTCTTCAACATAGAAACACAGTAGTCTCCTGAAAAATTTAACATACAATCAATTTATGCTATGGACATCAGTCTGAATTATCTTTAAACTTTGTGTGTGACAAATCAGGTTTTTTTCCTGTACATTTGGTGAATGGCTCTAAATACATACTACCTATGAGCCCCAGTTGCAGTTGCTATTGAGAAGAAGCCAGAGCTGTAGTGATTTCAAAAAGCTTAAACCTGTCATGGAAATGCATCTTGGGAGTTGTAGTCGATTTCACTCTTTCAGCTTTTACATTCACAGGCTTGTGCATTTGACTTTTTATCAAAGATCTAAATATTTTCTAACGCAAAAGAACTAGAAACGTTTGTTCTGATGATTTAAACAGGAGAGTTTCATGACCATCCAAGCCCTGAAGTGCTCCAACTGTCATTAATTATATTGCCACATCATCACTGTCAGCATCACATCTGATTTATATTGTGGTCACAATTTAATTATTGTTGCAGTCTTTTTAAATCTGTCTGCACTGTTACCACAACAACAACAACAACAACAACAACAACCAACTCCCTGTTTGTGCATACTTGTTTTTGTAGGGTGGGGAGTCCCTCAGCGTCCAGCGGCAGCAGCTCGAGGAGCTCTACTTGGCCCATTCAGGCTCCATGTCCATTCTTCTGGAGGAGGAGGACGGCCTGCAGAACCACAACCTCGGCCTTCCCCAAGGACCCGCCAACTTCACCCTGCTCTGGTACATATTTCTGTTCAAAGCAGCTGTGGTAGGGTTGTAGTTTGACAGCAATTTATCAAATCCATTTATAGACTCTAGTTAGGTTCAATTTAAATCTACTGTCTGAGGGTGGAGATGAGGTGGCAATGTTATTAAGAGAACTCAAATTAGCAGTTTATTAACCTGCTGTTTGCTGTGGTCAGAATGCACCATGTCTGCACTGGAACTTGGCATCACACACAAACAGGTTCATAAAGACATCATTGAAATGCACCAAATTGACACAGTGGTATTGACAGTTCTTCTGTGTTGTGTTGTTGCTGTAGGAGATTCAGCTCTGGGACCAGGGAGAAGGTTTTGAGGTGGCTCTTCCCAAAGGCAGAGCTCTGTCCCCTGCTCGACAGTGCTGGGACCATCCTGCAGCGATGTCTGGTCACCCACAGCACAAACTCCCAGAGCAAGGTGAGTTCAGCGGAGTCAACATGTCCAAATATTGAGAGACTGGAGGACTAAACAGGCCTAAGTACAGTGTTAGAGGCCACAGCGGACAGGATGAAGTTCTGAATTCACACAATATCCGGCAATGCCGCACCTTTGTGCAGGGTTGTGCATGTATATTTGTGCTTCAGAACGTAACCGCCGTTCAACAATCAGAAAGTAATGTTTTATTTCTCTGATTCACGGCTTTGTTCTCACCAGCGGCGTTCGCTTTCTTCATTCACTCTCTAGCTCGCTCGACCACCGCTGCTCTGTCTCTGGTGTCGAGCCGGGGAGGAGGGGCCAACTCTGAATGCTTTGTGTTTACAAACACCAAAAAACAAATCCTGCATAATATACCTTTAACAATGGCTGGTCTAGCAGAGCAAGTTAAACATTGATTGTTAATAACAGGCCTTGGCATGTGGCGATGGCCTTCGTATTCCTGGATGTCAGAATGACATCAGTGCCCTCTGTGTGTTCCTACACTCAGCTCTATAAAATAGGATTTCAGATTTGGCTGATGACTATAGGATTTCAGGATAGGATGGTGACTATCATCATGGGAGGTCAGACTGCCAGTAGAATGAATGTCCAAAATTCAAACAACGGCCAACAAATAGGGATGGTGGTTTCTTCAGTACACAGTTCAGTTCAGTCCACACAACTAAAACATCCACAGACCCCACAAAACCAAACCAAATTAAACCAGGAAATCTAAGTAAAAAGTGTCATTGATTACAGACACAGGTTTTTCCAAAGTTCGTGCCAAATGCCGTGTTGATGTTGAAAGTCTCAGGTCGGACTGTAAGAAGTTATTTGTGCTGTCTATTAAAATTGATGCATATGGAGATAAACAAGTTTTGTGGAGAAAATTTAAACAATCATTTGAAGTTATTCCAATTTTTTTATTTTGAATGGAGATTCGTGGATGTAACTTCTACAGATTTTACTTAAACAAATGTTAAAATGTCAGTAATATTGTGTAGTACTATTTTCTGTTAATTCATGCACATGCATTGGTAAATTGTGCTCTCGATTTAGTAATTTCTGCACACAAAAAGTTTTTTTCCCTTCCATGACAGCTTTTAGGCATCGTAGATTTCCCCAATTTAAGATTAAGTGGTTGTACTTATTGTTTCAAAAGTCTGCGTGGAAATGTTCTTGTTAGTGCAGACTGATTGTGCTGGATTGGTGCGTTCATGTGTTGTTCTGTAGCAGAGTTTAGACTCTCCCTGGTGTTGTGTAATCCTCCATCATTCACCACAAATCAACCCTCAACACTGCGACTGTTGCTTGAGTTGCTTGAGTTGCTTGATGTCTGTGTTTCAGGGTGTCGGCGTGTTGGGCTGGCTGGTGGTGGGCGAGGGGCTGCCAACAGTTCGAGTTCTGCCTGTTCAACGCTGTCAGAAACACTGCAGCTCCTTTAATCTGTGGCTGACACCTGGAGACATGGGTAACACCTGCTGCACCTGTTTCTCATCTACAAACACATTTAACACAGTGACAAGACAACTTCAAACAGTGCAAACACACTTTGGTCTTGAGCCCACAAGGTAAAAAGAGATTTAAAAATATCTTCAGGGGCTCCGTATAAAACACATAAATTACTGGTACAGCAGCAGACTGACGGGGAAATTATTAGTTTTCTTAAAACAATTCATAAATTCATTTTGCCCAATTAAAAGAAATCGCAAAAAAATATCATGCACATATAAATTATATTTGTGTAAACATGATCTAATCTTATGCACACAAGATAATTATTTACAAGATAAATGAGCATTTAAAAATATTTCTTATCTATTATCTTGTGTGCACATATCTGCTTTATATGGAGATTCTTTTTTTATCTTGTGGGACAAATTATTTAGGAAGTGGATTATCACAGCAGCCTGATAAGAGTATTTATTTTGCCACATTGTCCTTTTTAAATAAATGAACACATAAATACAACAACATCTCAACACATCTGTGACTGTAACGTAAACTGCACAGTAACACGTAAAATATATGAAACAGTCAAGATTCAAGAGAAGATTTAGTCTTTCACCTGACTGAACACTTCGATTCAATCATCTGACCTTTACTGTCAGCTGAAACCACTGTCTGTAATCACAACCGCTTCCTTTCAGGTTGCAAATGCTGTAAAAATTCAATTTTATAAACGGTAGAGAGTGTGTTATAATAAAATCTGTATCTCTTCTCCTACTTCTAAAATCACACGCAGACAGTTGAATGTCACATGTGGCTGCTGAAGCTGTCCCACTCTGAACACTCAGTTGACATTTGTTCCCTCTGACCTTTGACCTGTGTAGTGTATGCTGACCCTCGATACTGGCAGATGGAGCTCTTCCCCGGTCGAGGCCAGAACATCATCTGTGACGGATCGGCCTTTTAACGTTCAGGTGGAGCGAAGTGAAAGAGGAAAGATTTCAGGATCAGGAACTTGCAGATCGGCTGTGAATGTTTGACTCCCTGCTGAGGCGTTTCGGAGCTCGTCGGCCTTTTATGTGGCCCCGCCCACTGTTGCCTTATACCCCTCCGGTCTTTTTTTCCTGATGCTGGTTCCCTTCTGATAATCTTCCCAGAGTCCTCGGACAACTGAAAACTACTGCACACATGACTTCAGTTTGGAAAAACAAACCTTCTGCTGCGTTTGAGAGTCAGAGGACTGAGAAATGACTTTGTTGCCTTTGTCCTCGTGTATAGCAGCAGAACGTCATCAGTCTCTAAACGCTCTGCAGACGTTATCAGCTCTCAGATGTTCTGGATGTGCTGTGCTCGTGCCATAGCTTCAAGCAGATCTCTAGCAATTAAAAAAAAAATCTATCATTTTCATGAATTCATTAGGGTGTGTCTCTCTCTCAGAAGGTAGTGAATCACTGTTGAGAAGTCTTGTTCCAGATCTCTGAATCAACGCCCAGGTGAGATTAAGAACAGCGACATCATTTTTGTGCCAGAGCCAATAAGATGAACTCTTAATTTGACATATCTGATGATGTTGCAAGGGATGAATACATCAGTCAGAAAACTGCTAACATGAACTCCACGTCAGAGTGACGGATGACGAAAAACTAAATGGACACTATCAGGGTACCTGCAGCTGACCCCACGCTAACTGGGGGCCCAAAGTCCCCCAGTTCATTGTGAGGCCATTAGTTTGTGGTAATTTGTTTATCTGAATAATATAAACTAAAGTTGGTGAGGACTTTAAAGGCAAATCCTGCATTTGTGCCTGATCTTGAGGCTCAGTTGATATGCTTACATGATGCATATTCTGAAATAAATTAGCATGTAATCAGTTTATAATAACACTGAGTTTGGTAACTCTCAATAAGACCCACAGCTCACTTTTTAATCCGTCCCCGGCTGACACGTTCATCCCGTCAGTGAGAACACTCTCACATTTTTGCAGTGCTTTCTGGGAGCTTTCCAAAATTTGAACGACTACCTGCTGAAGTTCTGAGACACACCTGCTGCTTCACCTGCTGCTCCTCATCTGGGTCTTTTCTCAGTGTGAAAGAGTCAGTTCACCTAACTTATGAAAAACACTGTTATCTCTACTGGTGTCTTGAACACTGCTGACATTTGAATTGTGTTGGTTGTCTATGTTTTATTAGACATAATGGGTTTGTACAAAATACAATAAAACTTAATTTACTATCAAAAGACAAAGTAAACTCAGAAGCGTATAAATTGGGGAAAAGATAACTTGCCGTTTTATAGAGAGAAATCTCTAATTAAGCTCACAGTTGAGATGTTACATTAGTGCCTGTATTTAACTTTGCTGCTCAGAAAATTTCAGAAATATAACATTCAAAATCAGCGTTTTTGAATGGTTAGATTTTAAATACTGTCAGTCACTCGACTACTGACTGTAAAAATGACGTGATGTCATTAGAGCTGCAACAAGTAGTCGATTAATCAATGAGTCAATCGATTGAAAATGAATTGACTGTTTTCATAATCACATTGTTTTAGTCATTTTGTTGAGTGGGAAAAAAAACAAACATTAGCTTGTTTCAGCTGCTCAAATGTGATGATTTAATGCTTTTCTGATTAACTGATTGTCTTTGGGTTTTGGACTGTTGATTGGACAAAACAAGATATATGAAGACGTCACCTTTGACCCTGAGACATTTTAACGGGCATTTTTCACCATTTTCTGATATTTTATAGATGAAACAATTAATCGATTAATCAAGAAAATAATCGAAATAATCTGCAGATTAATCAATAATGAAGATAATCGTAGTTGCAGCCCTGGACGTGATCATCGAGATGCTTTATGTAGAGATTCTCACTCGGTGAACTCGATACATCTCTCCAAACATGAAAATGATTCAGACTGGTGTTTCTTACTCAAGTGCAAATTAACCAGACGAGAATTTCATCTTGGCATCGTAAAGACATTATGATCCAATTATTACTATTTATTATGTTAAAATTGCAGCTATTGTGTCTTAAAAACTGCAATCTTTTAAATCGTGATTTGATTTAAAACCTAGAACACGTTTTCAGCAGTTTTATTGGGAAATACTTTTTACCACAGAGTTAACAGTGACACTGTATCTGAAAGCTGAATTTTTAAAACTCATTTTTGTCAAATTTTAAAACTAAATTCCAGTCAAAACCTCAAAACCTGGACAAATAAAACAAAAACTGATAATACTCGAGGGAAGAGAGAGAATATGTTGTTTTTTGTAATTTGGGCGAACTGACCCTTTAACAACCAGTTACAACTCAAACCTACCACACAGAATCAGAGACATGGGTATTTTATTTTGGATCTTTCATGTTGTTTATCAGGACCTGCTTCAGATATTCTTTTTAATTTTGATTTTACAGACGAAGCTGCTTCTTTAATTTCTGTCATTATTTATTGTTATGATTGGATGTATATATGTTCAAGCCATTAATAATGATGTGTTGTAATGTTATTATACTTTTGATTGTCTCTTGTGATTGTCAGTACAGAGTCGGGACAAAAATAACAAACTTTGACGTTAACGACACATCATCATCAACAGATTCTGAGATTGTTTTTCACAACAACAAAAAAATCCCAAATCCACAACGCAGTGGAGGATATATTTTGTGCATAATCTGGGTTTCCATGGGTCGCTAAGTATGAAAAATATTAAATCAGTTTGCCAAAGTTGATGCCTGTCAAATCTGATTTTCAGTCTTTCAAAGACGCACTCCCTCATTTTGTTTTATCATCCTCCAAATGTCCAAACATCACCAGTCGGCGGTGACAAACAAAATCAGGGAGTGAATCTTTTAAAATGTACGCTTTGCATAGAAATGTCATAGTTTTCTGAGAAAATTAAAACTTGTCATGTACTTGCTTCCATCTGAGTGTGATTTTTATTTTTTATTCTTGAGGTTCAAAAAATTTTAGTGATAGAAAGCGAGGCGAGTTTGATTAGCTTTAATCAGAACTGGTTGTTTATTGCTAATGAACCATTTTTAAATGACTTCATGAGTGCAGGAACACAGCAGGTATCATGGAGTAAATAAAACAAGTCATGCACAGCTAACAGATTAAAACCTTCATCAAGGTTATAATGTTTTTGTTGAAACTATTTCAGAGACAGCTTAATTTAAATTTATGAGGATTTTGGAGAATGTAGCTTGTTCTGCTGATGAATTATATTGTAATATTTTTTCCTCTCCTCTGTATTCTGAATTTCATTATTTTATTTTATGCTTGAGGTCACAAGATTTTGAATCCCCAAAGAGTTTTTAATTCATCTGTCAGTAATATCATTTGGCCTCAGTATTTCTAAACTGTCTACAGTCGTGGATGAAGGTGAATAAAGTAAAAAACATTGTGGAGGTTGGATGCTTTGGTAAGTGCAGATGTTCTCATTATCTTTATTTCATGTCACATACAGATCAGAATAAGTCAAGTTGTTTCCAGGTCAGAATCATCAGCAGAAGTGAACAGAAGTGAAGAAGAACCTCAAACTGTGAGTAAATCTCAATTTATCGAACTGTAAATGTGACACAGTTATATTTTTACTTAAAGCTGCATTCATTGATGTTTTGGCTCTGAGAGCTGCAGAACTCGTACATATTATCACTTTATAAACTTGATATGGCTAACATGTTAGCAAACAATCATATAAGGCTGCAACGGATTATTATTTTCATTATGATGTTTATTTTCTCAATTAATCGATTAGTTGTTTGGTCTATAAAATTTCAGAAAATGGTAAAAAATGTTAATCACCATTTCCCAAAGCCCAAGATGAAAAATGTCTTGTTTTGTCCCGTCCAACAGTCCAAAACCCAAATATATTCAGTTTACCATCACAGAAGACTAAAAAACCAGAAAATATTCACATTTAAGAAGCCGGAACAAGAGAATTTGGGCATTTTGTCATTAAAAATCACTAAACGATTAATCAGTTATCAAAATAGTTGGCAGTTAATTGTCTGTCAGTCAGCTAATAGATTAATCAACTAATCGTTGCAGCTCTAAACAGTTACACATCCAGCAGACACAGAACTTGACTCAGAGCTTGTTTGCTGGAAACAGAGACTGAATCAAACGTAGGAGCTTCAAAAAGAGGCTAAAAAGCTCCGTAGAGCTGCAGAGTTGGTGAGAATTCTCTGATTCACACTTCACCATTACACACAGTCAGTTTAACTACTGTTTATCAAAAATATTGATTAATGCAGCTTTAAATTATGTAAATAAGGTTAAATATGAAGTTTACATTGAATTTGGATGCAGTCTGAAGTAGACAAAATATGACCACAATAACTACAAACAACAAATAAATCTTTATTAGTCTTATATGAATAATGTACAACAGACACCCGAGACCTGGAACAGCATGATATACAGGAACAACTCGGGGTCAGAAGTCAAGTTTGTCTTCATCTGATTAAATATTAATGTTTATTTGTTAAAGATATTCTCAGTTAGTTGCCAGCAGGTCCTGTGGAGAATGTGCCATCAGAATAATTATACACTGTCCAATCATAACCAATAAATCGGTAAATTTAGCAACACTTATTTAATTTAGAGATGTTTCTCTTTATTTTTAAGACGTCACCTGCAACTAAGGATTATTTTTGTTATCGATTAATCTGCTCATTTTTTTCTTGATTAATCGCTTTGAAAGGTCATAAACGCTCTTTATAATTTCCCACAGTCCAAAGTGACGTTTTGTCCCAAACTCAGAGATATTCAGTTTACTCGATGTTTAGATGAAGAAAGGCATCAAGTTCTCACATTTGAGCATTTTTACTTAAAAATTAATGAAATGAAATTGATTATCAAATGTCTTATGAGGGGAAAAAAAGCATTCCACACATTTGTTAGACCTCAAGCACACACAGTGTGTGTTTTGGTGAGAAGTAATTAATGTAAACAGACACTTTGTCAACAAGAAAAGTCCACAGAGCTCCTTTAAAGCCACCAGGAAAAGGAAGCAGACAAACAAACTGTGACAGAATCAGCAGACACATAAAAGAAATGATATAATTAAAAGTAAAATCTATAAACCTTCTTATTTTCTACATTTTTAAAATGTAGAAACCAATTCACTGTATAAAGACAGAGTAAGGAAATATTAATAATTTGCAAATGTAATGGTGTCTTTATTATTATTATTTATCACCTTATTTAAATGCAAATTGAATACTTTTATAATACTTTTCCAAAACTGACTATTATATTGATTGATTATAATTAAACACTGTCCAAATGTATAATTATTCCACCGTTAGCACAAACTCACATTTATCAGGCTGGTGAATCTCCAGCAGGGGGCGCTATGTTCAGTTCTACACCTGCCAACCAGGTGGAGCGGGGGAGTTACAGTGCACTGACACACAGAGAGTATGATGCAGCTAAATTACAGCACAGACTGATAACTGAAGTCAGAAAAATACTGAAAATACTAAACTGCCCTCCTCCAAACAGTTTAATAATCTGTGCACTGATTTCAGACATAAATACATTTTAAAATATTTTTTTCCACCATATGTTCTATGTTCCTTCATAGGCATGTAAAGAAGAGCATGTGTAATTTATAACTTTGTAAAACACCAGAGAGTTAAAAATCAACAGCAAGTGTAAATCGTACAAAGTGCAGCCCTGAAGAGGACAAAGTCACAGAGAGGCTGATGCAGTTTGAGGGGAAAGTGCAAAGCGCCATATTTGGGTTTAAAGGATCAGTTCACAAGAATGTTTTATAGAAGAAAAACCACTCTTCCCTCTAACGGTATCTTTGGAGATATGTCTTTGCCTCCAAATACAATCCTCCACTGTATTGGGGTGGAGGCAGAAATCTCAGAGACTGATATCTCCAAACCTGGACAAATAAAACCCAAACAGGGAAGAGAGAGAATATGTTTGGCTGAACTAGCCCTTTAAAACCCGCCACACCACCTTTAAGAAACTCTATAAAAAGCCTTTAAAACATGATTAGAAAGTGTAAATTGGTGTAAAAGCACTTCTTGCAGGATGCTCAGCTGCTGGTCATGTCCCTCCTGCCAGCAGTGGAGAGGACTCGCAGGCTTCAGGTTTGAGGCGATGTGACGCTACGACGCCACCGTGTGACCAGTCGTACAGGTGGCTGCTCTGCAAATCTGCTTCTGCCCGCAGAGTGATTTTCTTCACATAAAAAAAAAAAAAACACAACATAAAAAGTTAGGAAATGTTCAGTTTGTCAACCCAGATCTTTAATAAGACCTTAAAGGAATATTTCAACATTTTGGGCAAAAAGTCTTTCAGAGAGGAAGATCTTCAGATGGATATTTATCTCATATCTACAGCTCATACAGAACACAGCAGCACGTGTTCTGACCAAAACCAGACAGAGAGCCTACATCACCCCAATTTTAAAATCCTTACATTGGTTACCTGTCAGTTACAGAATTGATTTAAAAAATGTTTATTGGTTTTTAAATGACTGAACGGCTTTGCTCCGTCTTATCTATCTGACATGGTTAAGACTTATGTGCCTGCTGGGTCTCTTAGATCCTCTGACTCGAACCTCCTGACTGACCTGAACTAAAAGGCTCAGAGAGGCAGCCTTTGTTAATTATGCCCCAAAACTCTGGAACAGTCTGCCTGAAGGTCTGAGGGGCTCCACATCTGTTGACACTTTCAAACAAAATCTTAAGACGCATCTTTTCACTAAGATTTAATTATTTTTGTTTGTTTGTTTTTTTGTTATGATCTGTTATAAATGCTATATAAATAAAGTTTATTATTATTATTATTATGAAGAAGAAGAAAATGCTTTTTGGGCTGCAGGGGATTTTTTATAGCAGTACTGCGGTTGGCCACTGGGACAAATTGGCAGCAAGGCTGAGTGGTTGGGCCATATCAGCTCTCCTAATAAATCCATAAATAAACCCACATAAAAACCACTTGACACTTTGGTTTTTGTTTGGATTAAACAAACCAGATATAACATATTAATTAGTGAGCTTTAGAGATGCTGGTATTGTCCAATTTTTGAACTTTGGACAGATCCAGGCTAGCTGCTTCCAGACTTTCTGCTGACCTAAGCTAAACTAAACTAAGCTAAGCTAAGCTAAGCTAAGCTAACCAGCTGTTTGCTGTAGCTTCATATTTAAGCCACATTTACAGTCGATGGGTTACCTGGAGTCCCGCCACAGAAACCTACAGTATAGGTTTTGATTTATAGACCGGCGACAAGATTTCTCCCACTGGTATCACCATCACATCATGAGACGGATCCATCATATGTGATCCTGCTGTCATGTTCTCTACAGTAACTGTGTTCAGTCTTTAGTTAACTTTGTGATAGGAGCGATGGTGGGAAGGTCCGCCTTGTATCATTACTGGACATTGGACTACATGGGAAGATAACTGAGTTAACACAGTTTTATGTATCTGGACCTACAGAACAGTATCTGTACTGAACAAACAGTACTTCTCATGTGACACTGTGGATTTTCTTTATAAATAAATGTTTCTTTGTAGGAGTGAATTCAGAACATTTTCTATGCAGTGTTTATACCTGAGGGCCTGTGTGTGTTTCTTTGTTATTTAACTGGCCGTTTAAATCTGACTAGAAATATAAAACAAAATGAACTTGATCTCCGGCAGCAGCTGTGTGGGTGAAAAGATGAGAGAGTACCTGAAAATCTCTGATGTAGGTGAGGAAGAAGCTGATGAAGGAGAAGGCCAGAGACCATTCAGACACAGTGCTGATGATGTGAGCAGTGTAACCCTGAAACAACACAAACATAAAAACCTAAATGTTGATGGACAGTGTTGCTGCAGGGCTGTTTATCCAACCTCAGTGCTTTTTTCTTACTAGCCGAAATGTGTCCAAAACACTAAGTATCAAAAACTGGCAAATACTGAAAGCTGACATCAAATGTCTGCTCACATTCATAATCTTTTTGTCTTATTCTTAAGTCAAAATTTCTCCAGTTTTACACTGTATTTTAGTCAAAGTTGATTAATCAATCAGTCGTTTGGTCTATAAAATGTCAGAAAACTCAAAAGATATTCAGTTTATCATCATAGAAGATTAAAGAAACCAGAAAATATTCACATTTAAGAATTTAGTGTTTCTGTCTTTAAAAAACGATTAATCAAAATGGTTTGGTGATTAATTTTCTGTTGATCAACTAATGGATTAATTAACTAATCGTTGCAGCTCTAATCAGTGATAAAACACAGGTATCATCTGAAACAATATCAAAAATATGAAACCATTCTCTAACACTACAAAGAGCTCAGACACACGCGCAGGACTACTGACCGTCTCTCCAGGAGTCCAGTGCAGTTTGTGAGGTACGTCCACTCCTGGCAGACTGCTGTACATGATGACTGATGATACAAACACTGACAGGACGCTGTTAAGGATCACAGCTTGTTTTCAAACCTTCAGGACTCGAGTAATTATGACCTCACAGCTCCACTCTCACAGACTGTAGCGTAAATCAATACTTTGCTGTCACTGTAGGATTAAAGGATACTGCTGATGATGCTGCTCAGGGTCCAGACTCCGATACCGAGGCGGACCAGGTAGATGGTCCTGCTGTGGACGTGAGGCTGCATGTGGAGTGAGAGCAGCGTCTGAACCAGGATGTAGAGAGCCCCGACCCCGAAGGTCAGCACCGCCCCGACCAGGTGCATGCAGAACAACGTGGTCTTCTGCGCTGACACACACACACACACACACACACACACACACACAGATTCACTGCTGATACGTTCAGACACTGTACAGACAGGTATGAACTGGATCCAGGACCAGCAGCACTCACCTGGAAGTTGGCGACCACGCACATCCCGAAGGAGCTGATCCAGCCCAGCGCCAGCCCGAAGCGGTTCAGTCTGTGGAGTCTGACCTCGTTCTCACCTGCCAGAGCCTCCACCTGTTTGTAACGCACATACACCGTGGCCATACCTGCAACCAACAACCATAAAAATTAAAGCTTCAACCAACAATTATTGTCCTTATGAATGAATCCATTATTTCCTTCATGAATTAATTGTTCTTTTAGTCTATAAATGTCAGATAATGAAAAAACTGTATGATGTCTGTATAGTTAATTATTTCATTTTTTTAAAAACACAAATTATTAATAAATAAATAAATAATATGGCTAAAATAATGTAATAATTTAGTCTTAATTTTGAAAATTAATTAATCCAATGATGATGTTGCATTACACTGTTTACATTTTACTGTAGATCTACTGCTGTATATGTACTTTCTGCACAATTTTATTCAACAAATATATTGTTTTATTTAATTTACTAAAATGTTATAATTATGTCTTTGGATATTACTTTTTAGTTCTTCTGCAGCGTCTGGAAATATTGAAGCCCAAACATTTAATTACCAGCAATGACGGTCATGCCTGTAACTGTTGCACATTTGACACATTAAGACCTTCAACAGGTTACAATAAAAGAAGCAATGTGTGTGTGTGTGTGTGTGTGTGTTTTTACCTAAAAAGGCTGACACATCCAGCATGATGCCAAACACACACCTCTCTGGTGCCATCGTTCCAGTGTCGCTGCAACACACAATAAAGTTCATTAAAAACAAGTTTTTCTTATTCTGCTAAAAGGAAAAAAGTTTAAAATAAAGATTAAAAAGGGTCATTCAGGTGTAAATACTCGTGACGCTCGTGTAACACGATACAGTGTCCAAGAACATTCAAATGACACCAAACTCTGGTCAGAGGCAGGGTCTGACTTTCCTGTGCAAAATTATAAGAGGCCACCAGTTTTATAGAAAGACATACAAACTGGTATGATGTCTTCTGTGGCTCTGGAGATGACCCTGATGATGTCATAGTGATGTCATCAGGGCTATCTCTGTTTGGGCTTGGAGATGGAGACTACACATTTATAACAGAAAGCCTGTTACAAACTGGAGGTGTGGAGTTTAAAGAAATGGGAGGGTCTAATGAAAAACACTGTCCAGCTGCATTGTGGGAAATGTATGATCCAGTGTTTTGGGAGTTTGATCAGTTCTAGAGAATAAAAGTCAGGATATCCTGGCCAGATTTTGACTGTTTTAATGTCCAACAGCTTTATGGAAGTGACATACTATAACACCCCTTTTTTTCAATAAATTTTTTAATTAATTTATAGGTGCGCAGACCAAACAAATTGTACAAATGGGAAGGAAGTAGTGTAACAGAGGTGACAGGTGTTCAGACCTCAGAGGAAACAGTGTGTGTGTGTGTGTGTGTGTGTGTGTGTGTGTGTGTGTGTGTCAGACCTGATGTAAGGCACCAGAGGATCCACATGTCTCAGCACCACCGCTGTGATGTAGGCGAAGACAAAGGATGCCGCAGTCCAGACGACCAGAGCTGCAGGCAAGAAGCTCATACCCTGCTGGAACCACCACATGGTCTCCCCACTCTGTGTGTGTGTGTGTGTGCTGCTGGTTAACTCTGTCCTGTACACAACACAGTGAATGATACACACAATGCATCTGTACAGCAGCTTCATCGTCTTCTCCGCCACATGACATAAAGAACACAAAATAAATGATGAAAGAAGCCATTTTTGATTGCTGACGCTGAGGACGTCAGTTATTAAATATCAGTTCATCTCCGTAAATAATTTAACTAATTAAAAATATATTAATCGAAAACTTAGAAGATGAGGAAGTGAGGTATGAAAGGGTCAGAATAAATACTGTGGTTTTGGTGTAGCACCACGTGATGTCATGAAGTGATACTTGATGCTCTGTTTGATAAGATAGAGTTACAGCTACGTGTGCTAACCACACACAAACTACACAAACACCTCTAACAGCTGGCTAACTCTGACAAGGGATGTGATGTATCAAATTTTTGTGCTTACAATTATTGTGGCCCAAAATAAACATTAATAGAGCTGCAACGATTAATCGATTAGTTGATAGAAATTTAATCAACAACTATTTTGATGATCAAATAATCATTTTAATCATTTTTGAAGCAAAAATGTTTTTCATTTTTTATTGTAAAAAAAAAATAATTGAGAAATAGTTTGCCGATTAGTCATCTGTGAAAATAATTTTTAGTTGCAGCTGTATAATTTAATAAATATGAAGGTTAAGGAATAACACTTGTTATGGTTATCACATTATACATGTTAATACTACGATCTATCACAGAACATCAGTTAAACACCAGTTTTTTGGGGACTGAGTAAAATTTGGACAGTGTAGACTCATGAATAATGTTTTCTTTGCAGTCAGGATGTAATTATGTGACTTCCTGAGAGGCAAAGTTGACTTAAACAAGCCTAATGAGAAGCTCCTCCATCCAGAGCTTCAACTGGGACTTCTGGACAACTGGATTTTTGTCCTTGACCTTGTATTGCATATTAACTGGATATTGTGTTCACTCATTTGTAGTGTGGGACATTAGGGCTGGACGATATGGACAAAATCAAATATCAAAATATTTATATAATGAGATTTTTGATAAATTATCATCAGTAATGTGGATATAAAGAATAAGTGGGTAAAAGCAAATAATATAACAGAACAGTCTGGAAAGTTCAGAAAATCACTTTACTGTAATGCAGCCTTTAAAACCAGGAAAAGTCAACACTTATGCCATGTCACGATATTACGATATAGTATTGATATATTGCCCAGCCCTATTTGACAGTTATATTTGCCTGTTTGTATTGTGTGTTGAGGAAGTGAAACAAAGTCAGTTTAAGTTTAGATACTTCCTGGTTCTCCTCCAATAGACAACGACGGTCTCACACACCAAAGTCCATCAAAAAATCTGACACTTTAACACTTTTTCACAAAGAAACGGACACATGTCGCACAATACCCCGTTTCACTAATCAGGATTATATCAAACACTAAACTGTGCTTTTAACGGCTAATATATAAATACACACGTATCATCATACACCAAATATACAGTAACACTAAGCCAAGTAGTTTACGACATCGGATCAATACGTTTATTTTAAAAATCATTAATCTTATAGCTAACAGATAACTATATTTTATAGCTTATATTTCAACAGTTTTATCTGTTGCATCAAACGGCTGCAGACGGAGGAAGGAGTCTTTTTTTAACGAAACATAATGACACTCACGTTATTCGAGTCTTCAAACGACCATAATCTTCCTGCGGATTCAAAAGTCCTCCAATCACTTCTTTCACAACCACGATGTGGTGTCCAGATCTCCGTTAAAAGTCAGTAATCATCGGTGTACAGCAGAGTTGTGCCACACTTCCATTTAAAAAATGAAGTTTAAAAGCTGCCACAGCATCGGTGGACTTTTGTTACGGATGAAGTACGCATGCGCCTGTCAATGTGAAAATAAACCCTGTGAACTTCGTGCCCTGAATTCTGTCTCGCAGGCGAACCTGCAGGAAACAGCGCCGCGTTAGCAATAGTGGCCTTAGTCGAAACTGCAGGTGGCACGGTATGTTGATCATTGCAGTCCCTCCAGAATTTTTGCAGTTTGTTTGTTTGCAATACAACATGTGTTGTTTTATGTGCTTTTTTTGTGGTAAAATTGCAGACATCAGGAAAAACTGCAAGCAAAGGAAAATAATGCAATTTAAAAATATATATATATATATTACCAATGAAGTCATATGTAATCACTTCCTTTGATAAAGAGCATACTGCATATTACAGAAACTATATTTCAGCATAAGTTCCCTTCTATAAATTCCCCTCAACATTAGCACCAAATAAAATCAGTCAATAATACCATTAAAATAAATCCATTAACATAAAAATATAGTTTCATTTCCAAAGTGCCCATTTTTATGTTTGAGGTAGATTATGTTCATCTTTGCTGTCTGAGCAACACATGCAAACCATCTGCGCCATCTGAGCCAAATTGCAAGCTCTCACAAATATAGTGGAGATTTCTAGAAATTGCGTTAATTATTGCAATTGCAATTTCCTGGAGGGACTGATTGCAGGGTATACAGCAGAGACCACATTTAAGATGATTTCTTATAATTCTTTGTCAAATAACTGACCCAGATAGGCATTAATAATCATAAATATTTTGCAAAAACTAGTGTAGTGTATGATTATGAATAATAGTGTATGATTATGAATAATAAAGCAGAAACTAGCACACAATAGTGTTCTCAAATTAGTCATACGGCTGCGATGAGGTCTTATCACTTCTCAAAACATGCTGAACATAAAGGACAAAACAATCATTAACTTAGCCTGTAGCCTCCTTCACTGACTAAAATTTCCACTAAATCTCTGTAATTTTTAATACATTTTTCTGACTTCTTTAACAGTCATGTTTGTTGATGTCTGTCCTTGATCCTTTTGTTTTTTTTTTAAATTTATGCCATGTGTGAAACCAGACAATTTTCTATAATTTTCCTACAAGGCCTGCCTCTACTGTATTATTAGTTGTTCTGTTCTTTATTTGGCTGAGATTAGAGAGACTGAAGAAAACTACTGCATCGGCAGTTGCAGCTTTATGGGAAATCTTATGAAAACTTCTTATGTTATACTTTATTGTATATTGGGATTATGTATTATAGGGTTGAAACATGGGCTTCAATCTCATTTTGTTCACACAAGATAAAAACATACCGTCCTTTGGAACTTCAGGAGCTTGGTACTAAAGTTGTTTTCAGCGGCATCATCAGTGGTTTTCCACAGACGACACAAAGCTGCAGGACGTGGATCGGTTTGACCATTTCCAGTAAAAGACAAGTAGAAACCTGGTTCCAGGTGGGAGTATGAAATTTATTTGCATTGGTAGGTGAAGGAGAGATTGTCAGGTCTTGTTTACCATAGTTGTCTACGAACACACTGTCCTGCACACTGGTGATATACCTGAGCTTGGCAGTCTGGCCAACAGAAGACAAACTTTTACACAAGCCTTCGACAGTAGAGACACACACAGTGACAACATGGTCATTGTGAAAGGCTTCATCTCTGTACAAAACAATAGAAAACAAACGTGTTTAAGGCAAACTTTTACTAGTAACAATGAGAGAGTGGACCTGACATCAGTAACTATATGCACACGACGATGCTGAGCTGCGGCTGTTGATACTGTATCTCACAGGGTCATTATGAAAAGTTGTTTAGTTGTGGATTTCAGGAAGTGGGTTATACAAAGACTCTCCAGCTATAGTACAAACTGTACAGCAGTATAGTACACATGCAGATTAGGGCATCAGTTCGTTTACCGTTTCCACCCAGTGTGAACAGACATGACTACAGAGACATCAACAGTAGAAAATAAAGGATTAAAAAAAAAAAAAAATCAACACTGTTCTTTAATGCATAATGTACGTAATCATTTACATCCATGTAATTTGTCAAATTAAAACACTTTAAAGAGAAATGGACTTTTAGCTACGTTAACGTTGAGCTGTGTTCCTCGAAGGGTTAATTCACACGAATCACAAAAAATCTTTTTCCAACTAAACCCAAGTTGGTATCCAGCCATGCAGATGATTTTCTTTTTATGAGTTAACCTAACTTCTGTTTCCCTTCATTGTATTTTGGGTGAAATCAGAAATCTCAGAAGTGTGTTCAAAGGATTCAGAAAGTACATTAAAAACCAAAACATTGTCTATTGTAGAACTGCTCTTTGAAATATGATTCTTCCCTTCAATATGATTTTCATAAACCATTACATTTTTCTTGAAATATTGCAACTTTATTGTAGAATTACAACTTAATTCTTATACCATGTCTCAAACTTACACCTTTATCTCAGTGACTTCTCACAATGACTTTTTTCTTTTAAGTATTGCAACTCTTTTCTTGTAAAACAACCACTTTTAATATTTTGTTTTCTCAATTAGAATGTACTTTTATATTATGACTTTTTTCTTCTCAAACTATTGTCTTTATTCTCAAAATAATACAGCTTTTTTTTAAAAATTATGACTCAATTGAAACATTACATTTCTTTCTCCCCACAGTGTGCTTTTGAGTGAGTTTTTTTCTTATGGCTCAATATATTATTTCAAAACATTGCAACTTTTCTCTTTATAAATTACGACTGTACTCATGACTTTTTTTTTCAACTTTATTTCATTATAACTTTTACTCAAAATTAAGACTTTTCATTATTTACAACTTTTTTCTCAAATTTTAAAAATTCGAATGATTCTCTAATATCCCATCATAAGATATCACAAGGTATTAAGAGGACCGACGTTTTTGTGATTTGGGTGAAGTGACCCTTTAACACGTGTGTGGAAGGCTTTTGTTTCTACGAATCAATGACCAACAAGATTTTTTTTTCTCAACAGCGTTCAGATAACTGTGGCTTACAACTACACCACCATGAACTTAAACAAACACTGTTCTGAGGTTATTGTACATGAAGGACTCCCACTACAGTCAACACTTTGCATTATTAGGTCTTCTTGAACATTTTTAACAAACTGCAGAGGCTTGATACAGTATCTGCAGATAGAACAGTTCAAAGAAATATAAATAAAACAGGCACAATATGCGAAAGCAAGAAACTAATCTCCGCTGTTAAGGACAGACATGTTCTCCACATTAATACAGGCCATCACTACAGGTTTTCTTCAGAAGCAGCAACATTAAACACCCACTCAGCATGAGGTGCTGTAACAGTATTGGATGATGTTGGTAGATGTGGAGGCAGAGCGAGCAGCAGCCACTTCAAATAAACAGGTGTTTTTTTTTTTTTATTATTATTATTTTTTATTAACTATCAGAGACAAAGTTTGATCCGATTCTCGTTAGTTACCACCTCAAAAGCTGTGACGTCGTCGTGTGACCTCATTTCCTACACATTCAGTGCATGCGCAACTGTTCTGCTTCAGCAGGTATGTTTTGGGGGAAACATAATGCCAACTGGATTATTTTAATGAATGAGTTTTCAAAAAAGTGATTGGGTGAAGTAGCAGCATCCACCAGCAACGCAGGAAGGAGTGTGATGTTCACATAAATAAAACCGACATGGCAGCAGGTAGTCGTTCATTTTACAGCATCAGTCAGGTGATATTCAATGTTTTTCTTGTCAACAAATTCCATGAAAAGACCAAAACCAACAACAAACTGATCATGCTAAACAGAAAATGTATTGTCTGTGTATCCAAAGCCTGATATATCTTATTCCACTGTGCATTGAAGCTACTTTGTTATTCTACATCCTACAAACAGTCATGTTGCCAAAAACACTCTCTAGAGCACCAAATGTGGATTAATCCACCGCTGAAAATAGTCCCCAACAATTTCACATTTCCTTTTGTTTCAGTAATGTTTGTTAAAAACTAAAAGGGCCCAGCTGTTTTAGAGAATAATGAGTCTTTTTTTTAGATGAAACAATATATTTCTGAAGCGTTTTTTAAAAGATATACGTCTTCAGTAGCAACCAATAGGCTCGGGGCTGAGTGGAACAGACAGGGTAAGTACTGAGAGACAGACTAACACATTGTTGGTTTTGGTCCTTTCATGGGATTTGTTGACAATAAAAAAAAAATAAACACCTCCACCTGTTATTAACGTGATCTGTATGTGGATACATTATCTTGATAATGACATCTGATCACAGGTCTTTACACTTAAACCTGGTATTAAAAAGCATTGTCATTATCTCCACTGCCCACACTGGATCTCTAAATCTGCAAATAAGGTAATCAGAACTGGCAGACTTGTCAACAAACACGGTGTGTTTCAGGTCAGAAACAATATTAGGAATATGTCCAAATTGTACAGATGTCATTTACACCTGCTGAGATCTGATTAACATGTTTGTTTTTTTCTGATCCAGATAAGATAGACATACAAATCACAGGTTAGTAGCATGTGGACAAGAGGGACAAGAAGTGACAGAAAGCAGAGTGAATACCTGACGTGCAAAGGTGTCCTTTTCTATTTACAGTAAAAAGAATAAAGTGTAGAGAAAGCCTAACACTGTGAACCATTAACCAAACTATCAACTTCATGATGAATATAGCAAACAACATTACATATGACAATAAACACAAAAACTCTCCCATGACTTGAACAGTGCCCAAACAGCCCACATATACCTTTACCCAAGTGGTTTTAGTCAACAAACTACATGAAAAACATTGGCAGTGAATATTTTGCAGGTTTGTTCAATACATACATTCTGATATGCAAAAGAAAAGTGTAACAAAGTCAGCATTAAGTTTCCTCCAAAACCACATTTTGCTGATGTGAAATAGTTGCACAGTTTTGTGTAATGTGCAGGAGATAAAGTTGCTTAAAAATCATAAACATAAAAGGAAGAGTTTATAAATGTGTCAAAGCAGGATTTTTTAACTTAAAAGAGAAGCACAGACACCGTACAGTTTGGTATTTACAATAGCAAAAAGGTAAAGTTATGCAAATATTACAAAAATTATAATCATGAAAAGCAGAGTGCGACTCATTTCCTATACATTTTTCTTGCACATGAACTGTTAAAACACACTTAAGTTTAAATTTCTCTCCTTGAACATACTGAGTAGCACCTGTACTCTCCTGAAATATTTGCTCTGAGTTTGTCAGGAGGAGGAGAACTCTTATTACTGGGGCAGAGGATGAAACTGGTACAAATTCAATTCTGCACTGGTGAAAAAGAAACAATGACAGTAATACTCCAGTATCTTAATATATATTATTTGTCCTCACATTCAGTTGGCAGAAGCACATACTTTACACCACGTCATCCCCTGCATCTCTACGTGGAAAACAGAGTGAAGAAAAGATGAGTGCGACTAACAGGGAGGGACAGAGTCAGTAATGGCCGGCGTGTCCTCAGTGAGGAGCTGAACTGAGCACTGAACAAGGCTTGATTTTGAAAACAAAAATGTGAAGATGGCAGGCAATCTGGTTGCAAACACTGACACAGTAACGCACCAAGTCAAACAAGGAAATGACCTGCATGAGAGAAAGAAACACCGTCACTCTTTTCAAGCAGAAACACCTCAGTATGGAAGACCATTACTGCCAAGAAAAGAAAAAAAAATGATACATCTAAAAATTTTAAACTTACCATCTTGTAATTTTGAAGTAGTCAAAATTTCCACCTTTTCATAGGTTTTGTCACTTAATGACAATTTACCATCTCAATATTCATAAAAACACTTTTACAACTTGACCTGAGATACTTTTGACTTCAGTCTCATAACTAGACTATCTCACTTAACTTATGAAATGATACTTTTCACTTAATGTCATGATTACAACTTAGTAATTTTACAATGTCAGTATTATGTCTCATAATTTTTATTATGTTTATTATGTCTCATGTCTATTATGTCTCAATTTTTACTTCGCATCTCATGATTTTGACTTAATTTCTCACCTACATTATTTTGTATTATTATGTCATACACACATAGCATGTCATACGTTTTCATAGTCTCATAATTTTCATAATCCCATACTGACATAAAAATTCTAACTCACCATCTTATAATTGTAACTTAGTAAATGAAAGTATGATCAAAAAAAAGATACTATTTCATAATTATGACTTATTAGTTATTCTGACCATTTCAAGCATTTTTTCCAAGGCAGAAATGTTCTTCCATAAAAAGAAGAACAAAAAGTACAATTGAGTGTATCAGTGCTCGTCATGTGTGTACTTACCAACGCAATCCACAGCACCAGGTACTCATCAATAAAACTATTGAAATACTGATTCAGGAACAGTAGTCCTGGTCCCAGGAAGGCTAAATCGTGGAGATGCATCTCACTTTTTGTCATATGTGCTACCTGTGGACAGACATACAAACCACACAGTCAGCATCACACACACAACTCAACAGTTTACATTTCTTGTCAGTATAACCTCTGCTAACCTTAAATAAGAAAGCAATGTTTACAAAATCTTTAGCTAAGATGAAGCTAAAAAAAAAAGTGGAGTTTGAAGCAAAGTATTGTTGTAGTTTTACTCATCAGTTGTGGAGAATGTGCAAACTTTCTCTGTCTACAACCACAGCATTATGTTTCTCTCTTATAAAAGTGTATTCAACTTACAACTAATTTATTGGTGATTTTGGCTGAGACGAAGCCAAACGCCAGGATATAAAGACACGGGTGTTTCTCGAAGAGCTGGACAGCAGACTTTTTGTATATCATCATCGCCAAAATTATGACCGAACCAATATGTAAGACTGGAGAGAGAACGCTGGTTCCCTGAGGATGGAAACAACAAAGATACACAGTTAATGTCAGTAAAAACAAAATCTGTAGTATGAACTGAAGCTGATGTAACAACAATCTGCTTATTATATTATGATGAGAAATCAAACTTGCTGTCCTACTAACAAATCAGGAGAAACGCTACAATTTCCAGACTTACTGCTATTGTGGATCCGTTTTTGCCCACACCTCCTGTAAAAATAACTCTGAAGTAATTGGTGCAGGAGAAGATGGCTCCTAAAAAAGTGCAGATGGCAGGGACCATTTTCATCTGGATATTTAGGATCGGAATCTGGGAATCAGACATTAAAAACACTAAAATTAAGGAATGATAAAAACAGACATTTACATCAAAAGATTTGTTGATCATACTGCAACTTTCCAGCTATTTTTGTCATTTGTGAGTAAATTCACCACCATCATGAGCAATGTTAATGAGAATTATAAAAGCAATCAGAGTGACATCCTTTATACTTCTGATATAATAAAACAGTCAAAACAAGAGTGTTAGAGCAGCATCATTATTATATTAGCAGTACCAACATAAACATGATTACATAATTATGGAATCAGTCTCATTAATCTCAATCTGTAGGAATTAGAACCGATCTGAATTACCAGTGACTGCCAAAAAGCAGATCCTCCCACGGCGGCCAGCAAATACATGATTATTATGAAGATTTGTACCTCAGTCACATCAATGCTGAGTGGGAGGAGAGAAGCAGATAGTTCACAGTGAGGATTAGTGATGTCTACCAACACACAGTCATCCTACAGCCTTCCTCCACAACACACACACACACACACACACACACACACTGCTGGACATGGAGACAAAGGGTTGATTTTCCTCTGCACTGCACAGGCAAGAAGCTGCATTAAAGACGCAATCAGTAATATTACACTGGCTCTTTCAACAAAAGAACAATCAGCAAAAGGGGTGTTGATTATGAAATCTCCTCTGTTCCCTCAATGACTGCTGGTCAGAAAAATTAGTTCCAGCATGCATCTCCTTATAAAACCTTAAATTGTCCCTTTTACATTTTCTGTACAGATTAAACAAACGGTAATCAGTGAGCTTTAGAGGTGTAGGTAGGTGTATTTTTGAACTTTGAACAGGGCTAGGCTACGGTGTTAATGCGAAGCTAGGCTAACCACTTCCTGACTCCAGCTCCAAACATACCAGAGACATGCGGTTGATATTCATCAGATTCTGAACATGTCACTCTCAGAAAGAGTAAATAAGTATTTACCAAAATGTTGACCTGTGGAGTTTTCTTGTAACAAAGGTTATGTTTACATTCAGTGTCCAGCATGTCGTCTTCAGCTCTAACAAAAGTGTTTAATGTTTTTTTTCTTTACAAAACATTTGAAAAGCTAATTTTTCAAATATTCTAAATCCAGGATTGTTTACATCCATGTTTATTAGCTCTCAGTTTTCTTCTTCTCTGCTTTCGCTTGTGAATTCCTGTATTTCTTAGTGCGTTACAGGCCACCTGTAGATCATTGGAATAGTGTGAAAATGTTGGCAGGACTGTAACACGTCACCTACATGCACACTCATTAAATAAAAAAAACCAAACAAACAAAACTGGTCCGTAGTGCTACTAGAGGTCAGAATCTCCACAGGGTACCTTTAAACATTTTGAAGAGGCACAGCTTGTCTGGATGTGTGTATGTATTAGGTCTGCACCTAGCAAATATTTTCATTATTAATTAATCTATTGATTGTTTCTTAATGGATTGTTTAATCTATAAAACATCAGAAAATAGTGAAAAACGCCTGCCAAAATTTCCCAGAGACCAAATCATCCTGGCACCTACTGTAGCTTGGTGATGTAACACAGTGTATGTCAGATCTCCACAGCGTCTTATTCACTATCATTTTACAACATCCAGCAGGTCTCATCGTGTCTTGTCTTGGTGGAGTCTTTCAGGAACTAAATGCAAAGATTTGAATAATAGCATCAGCGTCTAAGGTCACCTGACATGTACATTTGCTAGATTCTAATTTAGAAAAGTCAAAACCCTGATTTTTTTTTTTTTAAAAAAAAAAGGAGATCATGCAGTGTGCAGACGGTTCGTTACTGAAGAGCCGCATTTTACTGACTGCACCTTTGAGCAGAACAGACTGGGGACGAGCCAATGTGACTCCATGGAGGTTAGAGGTCATTGTGGAGGGAGACAGTAGGGAGCCATGCAGGCAGCAGCCAGGAGGTTTACCATCATGTTCCACAGGCAGGGACCCACAGAGGCTGTGAGCGTCTGTAATCCTGCGAGACAGATCTGCACCTCTGTTATGTCAAATCTACACACAGAATACGTCCACATTGATATACTTTAACTTACTCAGCTGTGAATTTATAAAGTTAACAAAATGTGTTTTGCCTTGATGAAAGCACAACTTTTGTTGTTAATCACCTTTGCAGGCATTCGAAAATACAAATAACCTGTTCGTGTCTATCGAAAATATGTTTTAAACTTTACCCTGCATCATCCAAACAACAACAACAACAACAACATTTTCTGGAGAAGCTCCCTCAATTTGATTATCGTTGTCATGGCTCCACCGTGTTTGGCACAGCCGTTTCAGAGTATTTATTCATCACCTCACCCTCTGATCTACAGTAGGGCTGCATGATTACTACAAAACACAATCTCGATTTAGGCCTCAATACGATCTCATTTTTATTTTTATTTAACGATCCTGCTGTGTTTGGATGAGCGGGGAAATCAGTTACACCAAACCAAACTCGCCTAATTTCTCCCTGAGCTGCATCAACGAATGACAAGTGTTCATTTCTTCCATGTGACAAACGGTGGAAGAGGCAACAGGAAATCGATGTAAATAAATCTAACGTGTGAGAAACACAGGAGTAAAATGATGATGGTGAGGAATACCTTTATCATTTACACCCAGTTCGGAGTTCTTAGTCTTGATTAGATATTTCATCAAGTTTGGCTCATTTTGTTGAATGAGAAAATGGATTTGAAGAAAAACAAGTTTATACTCAGCAGAGCGAGATCTCAAAAAGTATTGTTTTGGAATCAGTAGTGAAACTCTGGTATGGAATTGGTGCCAGTATTCAAACAATACTCCCAATAGACCTGCTACAGAATATACAGTAACTGAGATGACTGAAGTTCATAGATTAATGGATAGAAATGATCTTGTTACTTCAAACAAGCAGCTTTCAATAACTTACATGCCGAAGCGCAGGGTTCCCGACACGTATGTCTGCCAGTGGGCACAGTAGAACATAAACATCCCAGCAAAACAGCAGAAGAACATCCAGTCCGGGTTTGTGCCCATCTGCACTGCTATACTGGTTCCCAACACAACGAACACTGCACAGACAAACAGCAACACAGACGGTGTTAAAATGGCTTCAAGATGTGCTGAGACAAAGAGAAACGGAGGCAAACATGAAAACAAACTAACCGGTGGAGAGGGAGTCACAGCCGTGGTCAAACAGCTCGCCCAGAGGAGAGCTGCTATTGGTTCTTCTGGCCTGCTTCCCGTCGATGGCATCCAATGACTGGTAGACAAACAGACCCACAGCACACAGCAGGTACGCCCAGAGAGGAGCCTGAAACAGCAAACACACATTCATACGTCATGTGACCTTTGGCTTTATGCATCCATACATATAATCACACACATACAGTGTGAAATACCTTGTGGGGAGGTCTGTTTCCCAGAACCGACCAGTTAAATAAAAGACCTGCAAATATGTCCAGAACGTCTCTAAAATTCTGCTTATTTAACGCACAGCTGGATACCTTCAATCGCTGATATCATTTTATGCACTGCTGAGCTGTTCCAGAAGATTTCATTTAAAGTGGAGCAGCCAACTTTTTACTTTGAGCAAATCTCCAAACTCCCCTTTGTATTTTTTTGTGTGATAAAAGGACAGTTTAAGGACTTTTATTTATGGGCAATATATTTTTACTAGAGCTAAAGCAATTAGTTGACTAATTGAGTAATCAATCAACAGAAAATGAATCAGCAACTATTTTATTAATCATTAATTGTGAATTTGTCAAGCAAAAATTAAAAGATATTTGCCGCTTTTCTTCGTCTTATTTCTTTCAACATCTTTGGGTTTTAAAACAGTTTGTTTAACAAAATGAGCAATTTGATGACAACTTGAGGTTTAGGATACTGTGACTGGCCTTTGTCACCATTTCCTAACATTTTATAGATTTTAGACTTCATAGATTTTACTCAATTTCCATTTAATTGATGAATTGTGAAAATAATCTGCAGATTCATTGCTGATGAAAATAATCATTTAGTTGCAGACCTAATATTTATTTCACTTTAATGACTTCATCAGGCTTTTCCAACACAGTTTACATTTATTAATTAATGAGTCTATATTTATAGTTTGCATACATATAACCAGCAGCGCAGGTATCCATGCCAGTGGCTCAGTCACATTTTTCTGTGCTGCTCTTCGCCTTTCAAATATGCAAACAGAAGCCTGCATATGATCACTTAAGACCTGTCAGTCATCAGTCTTCATAGGGACCATTTCTCAGGTAGAGGGCAGCTCCAAAGAAAACTGTTGACATGGAGGTATGTGGATGATCTAGAGCAACCAGGATGTTGTTTCAAATTTTTCTAACGCTTCGAGCACCACAACTGAAATTCCATTTACCGCCACTGTCTTCAGTTGGCAGCACAGCTGTCAACTGATGAAACCAAAACTCTGCATGGACAGATACCAGCAGGGTAATATGGGTAAACTTTATATTGTACATGGTCCCTTACAAATGAATCCCACAAAACCTAAACTGCAGAAGAAAACCAGGGCGCAGAACAGAAACAGAAGTGAAAACATACTTCTGAGATGTGTTTGGAGTGATTTTACAAAATATAACTGGCAGTATTAGCAGAGTTTGTGTTAACATGAATTCTGGCCTGTTTAATACGTTTTAAAGACTATCCAGTATGACACTGTTTCAGAACGATGACTAACCTGTTCAGTGGCAGTTGGGCAGTAGTAGACGAGCACAAGGGTGGTGAAGACGTTGGTAGCCAGGCCTATGATGGTGATTAGATTGGGGGCAATCCAGGAAGGGACTCGTCCCACCAACCATTCCCAGTAACGCTGCATTAGAGGCTCCAGCAGGGAGCATCCAGCACTGCTGTACCTGCAGAATAAATGACAGCCAGGTGAGGACCTGATAACTTAACCCTGGAGATTTACCTGCCTCGCAGACCAGAAATAATGATGGCATCACAACATTGTAATCATGACTAGGGCTGGGCCATAATTATATAACTGTTAACTGGCTTTCATTAGGGCGAAACAATAATTCGTTGAGTGAGTACAATTTTCATATCGCAAGAGCTGCAATTTTAATTATATACATAATTAACAGTGCCATAAGAGGCTGGAGAAAGTGACAGCTTAAGCCAGCAACTATTGATTTCATTGGCTACAATGAAAACTGTCACCATCAAATTAACTCAGTGGTAGTTAATTAAAGTTAATTGTGTAAGTTGGAATAAGGTAAAAATAAATCTTGGCTGTTGCCTGATTGATACGTTCTCAGCGAGCCAGTGTCTGTAACATTTATACTGGTCAGAAGACGGCCTTGATACAGAAAAATAGTGCTTTGTATCATTTTGATGTTTGAGACAAAGCGTCTTTTTGCTGCTCAAAAACAGACCAACAGAGTGGCAAGTTTTTTTTCCCCCCTATAGAAACAATTTAGGTGATCACCTCACATCAGATTTAGACATGTAGCTCGGCAGTTAAGTGTCAATCAAGTCAGCAGAGAGGTCAGAATCTCCCATTAAACTTTTAAGTATGTCGCATATCTTTTTAATCAACTTAAGATTTCTGAGACCTCCAAGATTCACAGCTGTTAATCAATCTGTCCCGTCAGCCTGTGAAGCTAACGTTAGCTCAAGGAGCTACAGAGCAGAGCTGTCAACAGTAAGTTTTTGATCTTAACCATAATATGCCACTTTTAAATGTCACATTTGATTATTACTTAGCATGTTAGATATAGCACTAATGTAATATCTTGATTAAAGTGAGGTAAAGTGGTCAGTTTTTCTACAGAAAAGCAAGTTTACTTAGGAGTTGAATTTTTCTGACTGACTAATTGGAACTCAAGTCAAGTTTGTAAAAATCTTGGTACAATCATCTCCACAAAACAGACCTGTAGTTTAATTAATAGAAAATAATCACAATTTAAACCACAATCAAAACTTGGTCAGAACAAAATTAACAAAAACTTGTGTGTCCACTCTGGTAAAGCTTGATGATGTCACCAACACGACTCTCATAAAAAGGGTGAGCCACATATGGCGCCATCTACTCAACACACACTAAACCCATCAATATCAGACTGCTTGACCTCTGTATATATTTCTGCTAAAAACACAGAATTACAAGTTAAATAACTACTGCACAAGATAAAGTTTTACTTCAGTTTGTCTCAGTCAGTACAGCAGGAATCAGTGGTACCTGTGCTCCTCCAGTCTCTTGAGCTGGTGTCGGGACAGGGGGGGTGAAGGCAGCTCGATCAGCCTGCGCAGCACTCCGGGGGCCAGCCAGCAGGCTGCCTCCATGCCCATGCCCTGCCCAGGGTCCTTGTCCCGGCCAAGGCCTCGGCGAGAACGCAGGCCCCCCCCTTGCTGCTGCCCCGTCGTGCTCATGGAGCCCTGCTGCCTGCTGGTCTTGTCCCCGATGGCTCTGGCTCTGGCTCTGCCACTGTCCTGCCTGAGGGGCTAAAGATCCACAGTGGGGCTTGATGAGGCTGGACAGTACCTAAAAAAAGAGAAACATCACTAGAGCTGCAACGATTACTCGATTAATTGATTAGTTGCCAACTATTAAATTTATCGCCAACTATTTCGATAATTGATTCATCATTTGGAGTCATTCTTTAAGAAAAAAAAAAAGTCCCGATTCTCTGGTTTCAGCTTCTCAAATATGAATATTTTCTAGTATTTAGTAAAATTAATATCTTTGAGTTGTTAGACTGGTGGTCGGGACAAAACAAGATATTTGAGAACGTCATCTCAGGCTTTGGGAAACAGTGATCGACATTTTTGACCATTTTCTGTCATTTTATAGACCAAAGAACTAAACTATTAATCGAGAAAATATTCAACAAATTAATCAATGGAAATAATTGTTTGTTGCAGCCCTAAATATCACAATACTGTCCTCTTCAAATGTCACAATATATGAATACAGCTTCACAAAACCCACTGTTTTTTTTCTGGATGAAGCATTTTACTACACTGCAACTAATGATTATTTTCATCATCGATTAATCTGACAATTATTTTCCCAGTTTATTCATCATCATTTGGTCTATAAAATGTCAGAAAAATGACATCACAGTTTCTCTGAGTCTGAGGTGACCTTCAAATGTCTTATTTTGTCCTGACCAACAGTCCAAAACCCAACGATATTCAGTTTACAATGATATAAAACAGAGAAAAGCAGCTAATCCACACACTGGAGAGGCTGCAGCCAGTGAGCAGCTGGTGTTTTTATTTAAAAAATTATGACAATTAATCAATTATATCATATCCTGAGATTATAAGATACATAACAGAGCCACTAGCAACTAACATACACTTACAGAGCACTTTATTAGGAACACCTGTGCAATCTAATGCAATCCAGCAACAGCTCTGTCATAAATTCTACATTTACAAAGCTTATATATTTTCCAGTTTCCGTTAACATTATCAGAAAGGTGATAATTCTACTTTATTTTTGGCTGCAACTAACGATTATTTTCATTATCGATTAATCTGTCGATTATTTTCTCAACTAATCAATTAACTGTTTGATCCATAAGATGTCAGAAAATGGTGAAAAATGTCAATCACTGTTTCCCAGAGCCCAATGTGACATCTTCAAATGTCTTTTTTGTTCACAACCCAAAGATATTCAGTTTATTGTCACAGAGGATTAACAAAACCAAACAATATTCACTTTTGAGAAGCTGAAATCAGAGAATTTCAAAAAAAAAAAAAAAGACTCAAAATGATCAATCGATTATCAGAATAGTTGGCGATTAACAGTTGGCAACTAATCGATTAACTGACAAATCATTGTAGCTTAATGTTTATTATTATTATTCCTACTATTTTGCCTCCAGGGTGGACAAAATATTAGAAACACTTTTCAATATAACACACTCCAGTACACCACCACCACCACTACCCACTACGACCTCAATAACAAACAAAGTAGAATTATCACCTTTATGAAAATGTCAACAAAAACTGAAAATGTATAAGCTTCGTAAAAGTAGAATTTATGTTGTATTGGATTGCATTAGATTGCATTAGGGGTGGGGGCAGTAGCCACCCCTAAGATGGTTACAAAATTAACTGTCACACGTGTTATTGTCAGTACGATTGATTACAGTGTATAACTTCCAAATGACTGATGAAAGTACCTGACATCTGTGACATGTTACAGACTATGATAGGGAAGATATTATCTGCAGATAATCAGAAGACTTTAACTATGCACAAATCAAAGACAGTGCATAGGATCCACGTGATGGACCGTATCTGCATTAGTAAACTATTTCCTGTGACAGTCAGCGACACATGAAGCACTGACAAGCCTCTAACGACAGAAAACAACCCGCTTCAGCGGTTTGTTCCTGCTGCCGAGCCCACAAGCTAAGTTACCGTCAGTGCTGCTGTTGATGATTAGCATTAGCTGAGCAGGTCGTCACGTTAGCTCAGCAAGTAGCTACTGAAGACACTTCGATCAATTTAAGTCACACGCATGCAGTAGACTTATTAACACTTATTTATACTCCCGCTGCTGAAAATGTCACTGCCCTTTTCAGATAGGGATTAAATCAGACCTCCCGTGATGACTGCGGCGAGCTGGAGCTAGCCTGACAAGCTAACCCGCAGACAGCTAGCAGCTGCTGAACTCTCGGGTGTAACACCGACTGACCTGGCCGATTAAAGGACGACAGCCGCAGGCAGTCCGAGGGGCGTTGAGGGCGCTTCAAGCCGACAGACAGGACCTCTCTTTGGGTGGCTGCTTTTAGATTCCCCCCTTTATGATTTCAAATATCAGAGGGACGTCTGCAGCTGTAGGTGGATCTCCTCGACCGGTGTCACTGTGGTTGACACAGCGAGCTAGTTGACGTTAGCCATGACGGAAGTCTCGCGTAGCCTCGTTGTGATACAGCGACTTTATACCCTGAGTTACGTCTCACAGGCACTCCTCCTCCTCCTGCTCCTCCTCCTCCTCCTTTGATTTACTCTTCTCTGTGTATTTCAGCTCTCCACAGGACAAAGAATAAATTACTTCAATCACCATTCATCATCTCATCATCTCATCCCACCTTTAGCATGTTGGAACCAGGGCCGTATCCAGTTTGGAGACCATTGTTTTTGTTTTTTTTAATTATATCTTATTATATTATTTCAAGCTCACCAGATCTGCATCATATTCCATATGCATATAAATGAGACCAAATGCTACTCTTTATACATAAAAAACTTATTTTAATTTAAGGTATTTAGCCACATTGTCAACATCAAAATCTAAAAAAAACATGCAAATTATAAATAATGAACCAAGCAAAGTCATCAATGATGTCATCACAGGATAGCTGCTGGCCAATCTCATGATTGATACTGATTATGGCAAGACTGATGAGGCAATCTTGAGCCATTGATGAACTCAGGTAAGTCTAGATAAGCTTCAGCTTGGAAAAGCTCCTCTCTGCTGAAGCCACTGTCACCAGGAGAGTACAAGCAATTCTCAGGGCAATCTACAGATTGGAGTACAGTTAGATATACACAAGCATATCCACATATTTATAGCAAGAAACAGCCTTGATTGGAACAGTTCTGCCTTTGCTTATTGGTCTTAAAGAATAGGTTCACAATTTTTCTTACAACAACAGTCAGGTGCCCAAATGAACATTGAAACAGGTTTTTCTTGCTGTAATTATTCCTCCTGTTCATACTGGCCATTAGAAGATCCCTTCATAATACACTTACAATGTAAGTGATGGGAGCCATCACTGTGAGAAATTGTGTCACTATTTTTTAACATTTCATAGACTAAACAATTGACTAATCGAGAAAATAACCAGCAGATGAATTGATAATGAAAATAATCTTTAGTTGCAGCTCTAGATTCTTCTAAAACAGGCTTAAAAACCTTTTTATTCATCTTAACTCTTGTTATTTTCTTTATGTTGTGTGTTTTTAACACTGTAGCACTTTGAGATTCACTGCAAATGAAAAGTACAGTAGAAATTAAATGCATTAGTATTATTAGGAGTCGTAGTAGTTTAAATGATATGTTAAATCTTGGCTGTGGAAGTATTGTGACTACTGTAGATAACTAGTAAGCCAGTTGGCATTTCAGCAGGTTGTTAAATCCATTGTCACACTTTTGTTCTTGCGTTTTTGGTTTTGGAGATGTGATTAAAAAATATACTATTATCCAAACTTTTTGTATACAGAGTATCTTTGTTACTGCAGCTCCATATACACCGCTTCGCTTCAGCCACCTCAACATATGGAGAAATCCAAAGCTATGACTGAACAATTGACTGGGCCTTAACAAAAAGTCAGTTAGCTAAACAAAATTGTTACCAAGTTTAAGCTGAACATGAACACAGACCGCATCCATGCATCCATAAAGTTTACCAGATAAAATTACAGGCATTCAAAACATTATCATAGAACCACATATCTTTTCATTAAGAGAATTACTCAGAAACAAGTAATTCATAAATGTCCTTCTATACATTGAGTTATTGGTATATTTTTAAACTCTATACTCTGAATAGTGAACACGATTCAGTCACTGCTGAGTAAAAGTCGTCAGTGCAGCACTCTGGATTTTTTTTTTTCTATTTGAGGTTCTGAAAACAAAGTATCTGTACTGAAAAAACAACATGTATACAGACTCTACATGGATATTATAATACACTATAAGCATGTTATAACTGCAACCACGAAAAGATCAATAAACAAAATGCACATTTCAGACATGCTGACAGCTGCATAAAGTTGCATAAAATCCATAATATTGATAAACGTATATACTTAATATACTTTAGTATCTCCCACTATACCAAACTTTAGGATCTAAAGGATTACTGTATATTGTTCCCTCCTCTCTGCCTCGTTCACACAGCTGCATCAGTCTGCCAGCTGTGGCTGTGCAGCTTTAAAGGAGAACATTTTTATTCTATCTTAAGTCTCACGTACTCACATGACCATATATAGTATGAAGAGACGGTGGTGTCTGTAATCATTCCTCCCATCCATACAGGCTTCCTAACATGAGTACACTGTAAGAAATGGAGGACAAAATCTACAGTCCTCATTCTGTGTAAAAAGGACGTCTTAAGCTCAGCTGAGGATCATATAGATAATATGAAGCTTCAGCAGAGTTAAGCCACACTATGCTGCTGTGGCCTTCTACACCTCCATCTGTATACTATTTTCTTGTATCTTTGTATGTTTTTGTTTATGTATTGTAGAGTGCAACAACATATTTTTTGCATGTAAGCTCCAATATTCATCTATTGTCCGTCAGTTGCACGGAATTGATGATTATAAGTGCTTTTTAAAGCTTTTTAGATAGCATAGCTCTAGCTCTCATGGGTTGAGGTGCCACAACGAAGCAACTCTGCACCCTAGAAATTAAATTTATATATTACTAATTTGCTTTGAAGGAATCATAATTCCTGCCTGGATTATGTTCAGGGGAAGTGCTAAGATACAGTACGTAGCCTACCACACACAAGTTAAATGGGAGGAGGTCAACAAAAACACTTTGGATAAGTTTAGGGAAAGATCGTGGTTTTGGTTTAATGTAAAACATTTATTCTCCTTGTAAATGTAATAAGGATAAATATTTGTAAGGGAGTATTTTACAATGTTGTGAGTCATTGGGAAACAGAAAGTGCCTAATCATAACCATAAAAAAACATTATTTAGTCGCTACGAGTGGATATTGTGATGCACTATTGTATAGAGGAGTCGACTGTAGGAAAACAAATTAACTACATCGTCAGTTAATATTTTGGAAATTCATTCCTTAAAAAGGTTTCCTCACTATGCAGATAGAAAATGCATTTCAGGGCCATTATGTTTCTCTCAAAACAAACATAGTTGTTAGGCAACAAACAAAGAGCTGCAGTCTGTATGTAGAAGCTGTTAGTCTGATTTCAGTCTAATGTCACTAAAGGTGTGGTCATATTAGCCTTCTGTTGAACCAACTTGCCCCACACGACCAGCCCTGAAAAAAGATGGAGGTCATGAATGAGAGTGATGTTGCAACTTGTAGTCTGGTAGTCTGATGACATAATGCTAAAATAATGACTCCTCCATTTCCAAACACAGTGCATCACTGTTTTTCTATTGGCTCACTGTGTGAATTTGCTGGTCAAAGTTGAATAAAGTTGAGTGAGTTAGTTGGAGTAGATCGCTCCGAAACAGGAAACGCGTGCTTGAATGAGAAGGGTCTATCTGCAGTCTTTCAGACCTACACGACACACCCACTCTGCTACATGACACACCCCTCGACCCCCAACCCCTAACCCCAACATCTCACTGCTCATGCCTAAACCTTCCCAAGTGTGTCAGTGTTTGTTGATGAGGCGTCGTCTCTGGTTATAAGAGATAAAGCTGATTTGTGTGCAGATTTTTACTTTGTTCAGTCTGTCCCTGACATGTTAGCTGGATAGTTTACATGATACCAGGGCAGAAGCATCTGGTACTGACAGGTCATGGCTGTGTGGGATAACCTGTAATTGCACGTGGTGCGGGTCTATTACTTTTGCTTGCTCGTTTGGTCATGTGGGCCTAAAAATATGATGTTTCAGTCATGTTTTATTCTTGCTGTATTCTAGAAGAAACAAACTGATTAAAATTGTGAATCGCCCCCAAGCTTGAAAACATTTTTATTTTTTGTTCGTATATTGTAGCCCTAGATGGAATTGTAAAATGATTGTACATTGAGACAGAAAAACAGTTTCTACAGCTTCAGGCAACTCAAATGCAAGAAACATTCATAACTTCAACTTAAATGTGCTGTAAAAACTCTTGAGACATGTGGACACGTCTGCAGCTGAATGGGTGTCTTGACACTCTAGATGATTTTGTTGTGCTTTAGTTGTATTTTTGTTCAAACAATGGACACATTTAATCCTTTTTACATATGTGTAGCTTCATGTGTGCATCAGTGTGATGTTAGGGCTCTCTGTCTGGCAGTTGAGTCAGGTATGGATTAAAGAAGTCTCTCAGGAGGCTCTGCACCCGGGCGGGCTGGGGGCTTCCAGCAGCAGGGACCAGCGCCGGATTCAGAGCCAGGTTCAGGGCCTTTGTGGGGTTAAAAGTGGCAGAGCGAGTCTGGGCGGTGTGGAGACCCTCGATGGCGCTGGACAGCCAGATGAGTCTCTTGAGACTCTGGATGGTTCGGCCGCGGTCGTGCATCAGCTGGTGTTCAGTCACAGCTCGGCGACTGGAGGGAGACAGAGGAGAGAGAGCGGGGCCATCTGTTAGTCACAACTGTTACACAATCAGTACACGTCCTCACAATTCAATCCATACTGACATGGCCGATTTTAGTAAAGATGTTTGGCAAAGAGTTTTTATTTTATCCAAATGCAGAGCCAGAGTCATGAACAGCTGAACATTTGTGATGGTTGAACATGTGATTCCAAAACTACGGGTATTAATCTGCTGCTATAACAGCTGGCTGGAACCTGGCTGCAAGGACATGCTGCCTTTTACCCACAAGAGCGTTAGTGAGGTCCAACACTGATGTCGGGTGATAAGGCCAGACTTGCAGTCAGCGTTCCAGTTCATCCCAAAGGTGCTGGAAGTTATTCCACATCAAACTGGGAAAACCGTTTCTTTATGAACCTGACTTTGTGCACAAATTGTTAAAATCAAGTTAAAATCAACAAAATCCAATGTAAAATCTAAAAAATCATAAAAAAAATACTCAAGTAAAGTCAGGATTGGTTTTCCCAAAGAAGAGATATAAAAGATGATACTGACTAAGTTAGTCTATTTTCTTCTGGCTGGTTGTTACAGAGCCTCTGACCCCTCTAGTTTTAATTCTGGACTACATACAGGCGTGTATGGGGTCAGTTATATAGCAAGCAGATGGGGCCACGAAGAGCCTTAAAAAACGTGGAAATCTTTCCGCGTCTTCCCCAAACTGTTGTCATGATGTTGAAAGCACATTATTGTCTAAAATATGATGGTATACTGTAGCATTAAGAAACCTAAACCAAACCAAAAAAAAGCAGATAGTGGCCATATAGTGTGTATCAGTAGGTAAAGAACACCTGCAGAAAATCAACCATCCCAAAGTGATATTTCATCATTTTCACATTTCATTGAAAAACTCAATCAGGGAGAACTCTTTCTGATTTTAACGCTCAGTGGTGACTCACAAATCCTCAGATTTTCCTCCCAGCACAACTGTGATAATCTGAACGCTTTAATAAAACCTTTTCAACCAGCGTTAAAGTAATTTTGCAGCACATGTAGCCACACAATGAGCTGCAGTGTTATGGTTCTGCTTTGGAGCAGGAAATATATTTTTGTGGACATTTTGGGATTCTGGGTCTCCAAATAAATCTACTGTAACCTTTCAGAGTGCAGGTGACAAGTAATACTCAACTAAAAATGATCTTTTCAGTGGACTATTCCTTTAAGCTCCAGGAGATGCACATAAAACATTTTCCTACAGCTACATTTCTTAAGTTTTTTTTCAGTGCATGCAGGAACGTCAAACCGCATCTTGATTCAAAGCAATAAAAATAAATCACAACTGTGTAAAAAAACTGAAAGGCAGTTGTCTCACCTCTCGTTCTGTTGACACCGGCCAGTTGTAAAGACAACAAGAAACATGACAACGAGCCACTGCACAGGCCTGTGGGACATCTGCATCTTCTGTGGTAAAACAGCAAGAAACTCATCAAAACTCATTGAAAAACATGTAATTTCTGGATTTACATCAGATATTTACTTGGTCTGATCACCAGTTCTCAGCCTTTTTTTTTGGCTCTTGACCCATTAAAACGAAGAAAAGCCTACTTGTATAATTTCCTTGCCAGTCTATTTTAATGACTTCTGAATAAATTCTGAAGAAGTGAAATCATCTCGAGAAAGGAGTAAAGATTTGAGAAAAGTCGGGAAAATAAATGAATATAAATGCAGAAACGAGCTTTCTTGCTTTCTTCTCCTGTTATTCATCGTGTGACCTCTCAGATTTATCTTGCGACCCCTTGTGGGGGTCCCAACCACAGGTTGGAAACAAGTGAGTTAGATTATTGATTTAATTATAACAATATACAAAACATTAAATAAATATAAACTCCTATTTAGAGTCAATGTATACACGCAGACACTTTTCTTTCTTTTTATCTGTGCAAAATCTTGTTGTGGTCTTTTAAAGTAAATAAGGACACCAATAATTTGACTATTTTGTGTTTAAGGAAGCAGAGCTGGACAGTTGTATTGTAAGTGTTGTATATTTTGTGTTTGATCACTGACTATGATGTCAGCAAGATGTAATCAGCTTTGTGCCTATTTACAGTAAACCTATAGCGCTGCCTTTTCTCAGACCAATAACGTTTTGGGAGCTTTAATCCAGTGTGCAGGTATCCTGCTCCTGGACTAAATATGCTGTACAATGCAACTGAACTGTGTTTCTGCATTGATATGTTTTTTTGCCCCTCAGTGTTTGACACCTTTGAAGTGTTACTAAAAAATGGAAAATTGATGTTAAAGGCTGTGATTCCTGAAAGCAGCCATGACAGCACATAAGACGCTTCCTCTTATCTCAAGCTGAATTTATGGTTCTGCAAAGCTACGTCTGACTGTCTCTGCAGGTCTACGCAGAGAAAGGTGTTACTGTAGGAGTCAACAAGCACAACTCCCCAATCTCAACAATCAATCATGCAGACATGAGCATCAAGCAAACTGATCAATTGATCTAACCGCTGTCAGGACGCCGGTTCAAAAAGAAAAAGCATGTAAGCATTGAAACCACCACGTGAACGACCCCCCATGTGTTCATGTTCACTTCTGTTCACCCTTCAGTCAACCTGCTGCATGGATAAAAATGGAAACTACTCTGATTTTCTATTTCTTTATTTTCCTTTTTTAAAAATTCATGTTGACAAACAAAAATGCAATTTTATAAAAAAAAAAAGATTGAATGTGACAGTTTTTTAACACATTATTAATTTTAAAAATTGAAAATACATCAAACAGACCTATGACGTCATACTTTTTAAAACTTTAACAGGAAAATTTGGCTGTTCTGTTGCTGTTCTGAGTCACAGACAATTTTCACATAAATCATCACGGTTGTTCACATTTTTGTGGAAATAACTCAACAGAATGATGAATGATGACTCAGGTTACAGAAGTAACTTAAAAAACAAAGCTAACAATATCTTGACTTTGAAACAAAAATCTGACTTTTTGCTCCGTAATTAAGTGACGATACTTCGTTAAAGGTACTTACATTGTCCCTGTTGGTGACAGCAGCTCCTCTGATGATCAGACAACAAACTGACTTCAGGTTCGACCTCCAGACCTTTTATAAAGCCCCCGACACACACACACACACACACACACACACATACACACAATTTGTTCAGAACCTCACACAACAGATTCAAAGTGGGGCGTTTGATTTGCTAATGAAACAAACGTCAGCACTCTGACGTCATTTTGCGTCTGTAGGGAAAATGTCAAACATTTTTCAAGTTATTTGTGTTAATGCAATCCCAAACAGCCTCCTGCACCTCACTGTGACAGTAGAGGAGGTTTACACACCAGCAGATACTCTTTACATAATCAGGTGTTTTGAAAAGGAGGATGATGAAATTCAATTGAGGGATTATCATTTTTCTATTTCCTGGTCTAATCTGTCCCATTCCTCTTGGAGAGATTCAGACGTCTGACAAAGAGGAATTTAGAGGAATGGAGGTAAATGGTTATATTGATGTTGAGAGTGCAGACACACAGGAATGAGTCAGTGTGGATGAACTGAATGTCAGCAAACTGTCTGTCAATTCAGGCTGAAACTTTTCTCAACACACTGCTGTCTGTAGTTAAGATGCTTGTCGCCTGGAGCTCTTCTCCAGCTCCTTGACATTACAACCACCTCCACCCCCCAGCTCTAATGAACCCGACTAAACTGGAGTCTCTGGTTGCCACGGTGCTACCACAGTTACCGTTAGAAACGCAGTCGTCTTGACAACACCTTCCAGGACGAGTTTCCTTCAGTGAGAAATGTAGGCCGCTGTCAGAGGCTCGTGGGTGGAGGGATGTAGAGAAGAGAAGTGATTTAGTCCATTAGAGAGTAAATGAAGTTGATGTGAAGAAACTCAAAGAAAGAAAGAAGTGGTGAAACTGAAAAGAAAAGGAAAAAGTCAAAAAAAACTAATTAGCAGGTGGAGGTGAATGTGTCTCACAGCAGGAGGCACAGGAGCCAATCAGAGCTGTGGTTTGGGCCAATCAGTAATCAAGTTGTTTTACAGATTAAATGATCAAACTGAGATTTGGACTGAAAGATAAAAGTAAAAATGACTTTTTTCACTTTGACTCCTAAACTGACTCACAAACTTAAGAACAAAAGTGAACATACAAAATATTATTGGTCATGTGAAGCAATATGTAATATAAACATATACATACACACACACACACACACACACACATACACACACACACACACACACACACACATATATAGAAAGGTTTTACTATTTGAATTTAACTTGAACGTTTGAGTCGCCTTTTTTCTTTTATCAGTAATGCAAACAACACAAATAAAGCTGCATTTATTTTGTTTGCAGTCACTCTTCAATATGATACTAAATTCTCCTTATTATATGTATTTTCTGATATATCTCATCTACCAGCAGCAGAATTTCTTTCTTTCTCCAGTTTGGTTTTCATTTTATTTCTATTTCAGACAATTTTCTATCATTTCATCCCATTTATATATTAGAAAAATATTAGATTATTGTTAATTTCATGTGTTAATTGCAAGTGGAGATTTCACATAAATAAAATGAAAAAAAAACTGAACTTACTAATGTCTTTCTGTAATAACATATAACAGAGTAAAATTTTAAGTTGTTGTTTTTTAAGAATTAACAATATGGCAGATTTTGGGTAAATCCTTGACTCTGGCAATTCCAGTGATTAATCATGTGATCGTTTGAAAGCTGCTGTTAAAGTTATAATCTTTAAATTTTTCATGAAATCAAACCCCATTAACAGCCATTCAATGTGTTTACATCAGTAAACCTGTATGTCTATAACAGTCATTATTGTTCCTATGCTGGATTCAGATTACCTGTATGTACGAGTCACGAGAAATCTATGACTGATGCACATTTTATCACTCTCTTTACACTGTGCCAGAGCTGTATTAAATTATTGCAAATGCAGACAAGATACAAAACAAGACAACGGCCATTTGGTTCATTTTTTGTCAGCGGATCAGCTTTGGATAAATGGAAGAAGAAGAAGAAGTGACAGTGATCTGATGGATGAAGAGCTGAACACCTCCAACTTCTCAGCGAGGTAACAAACTTTACTGCCCCCTGCTGATGTTGTGAAAACCACTCGTGCAGTGTGC
The DNA here is from genome assembly GCA_038419695.1 of Scomberomorus guttatus. Lineage (NCBI taxonomy): Eukaryota > Metazoa > Chordata > Actinopteri > Scombriformes > Scombridae > Scomberomorus > Scomberomorus guttatus. The sequence goes on from CM076446.1 coordinate 29,228,593, forward strand.
AGCATGACGTGTGAGTTTGTTTGGCTGCACTGTAAACAGTAAATACTTAAGGAGTGTTTACTGGGACCAGTAGTATTAAACCACACCTGCTGTTACCACCAGTAACCATTGAATGTCACCAAATCTGTCTCATACACTTACATTTGTAGGAGTGAGTTGTCTTATTCTTCACACTGACAAAATAACTTTTTTACCCCTAAATTGGCTCTTTGGAGCATTTTTAAAGGATAGTTTCACATCTATCTTAATCCCAAATTATTATTATTATTATAATAATACCCCAAAAAAGAAAAATGACCTCAACTTTTAACAACCAGCCTGTTTGTATTTATGGTTTTAAGTGTATTTTATATTCAGGCTTTTACAGAGTTCAATAAAGTTTACTGTTCAGTGTTTTTCAATTTTTTTTAAAATAAAATCCAAGGCAAACATGATGTGAAGTAATTTTACCATATCACTGTATATTACTGTAGCATGAAAACTGGGTGGAGCTGGAATGAGTCGGGACACAAGTCTTACACTCTTCCAGACCACAGATTACGGTTAAATGACGTTTAATTGTTTGTATCATTGAATTCATTTCCAGGTCATCAAAGCCTGATAGCGTCTGACCTGTGTCAAACCCTGATGGAGAGGAGGGTCATGAAAGATGGTCAGCTGACGCTCATGTGACGAGTCACTGAATGGGGTAATAAGCCATGGTACTCTGTTGGCAAACGGGTGGCTTGTTCTCCATTTGGGTTGGAAAGAGTTCAAGTATCTCAGATCAAAAGGTGGATTGATGCAGCGCTGTGCTGGACTGTCTGAGTCTGAAGTCAAAGCTCCTGATTTATAAAAGTCATCTACATTTTATTTTAACTGTCACAGACACAGAAGTAGTGAAGGGAGGCAGTGAAGGAAGGAGCTGGGATGTGCTGATCTGGGCGATAAATCTGATGTACATCAACAGGCATTTTTCATGGAAGACATTTTGACATGTTGAAGTAGGAGAAGCACAGGTGTAAACAATAAAATGAACGATGTCAGACTTCCATTTAGCTGGTGTCGTCCATGCTGGCTTACTAACACACTGTGACAGTTTAATGGGGCACTTTAATAGAACAGAGCGATCGTTAATGGTATTAATAACACTCGTGCTCTTCTGACTATGACAAGTCAAAATATCTGCTGGGAAAAAGGCTGACGCTGGGAAACAGGACGGGACATCTCGAGGCGTTGACATGTGTCGACATGCGAGGGTGTGTGTGTGTGGACTTGAATAGAAAACAATGGGTGCTGGTATTTTGATGTGCATCATACAGTGTGCTGCCAGTGTGTTGACCTTTAGCCCTTCGTGTCTTGTTTGATGCAGCAGAGAGCATGAGTCAGGAGTTTCTGGCAGAGACACAACTGAGTGTCAGGTGCAAATAATGACACCGACAAAGATCCTCGTCATACCGGACTGTCCTGAATTATCCAACACGAGTCTAAAGTAGAAGAACTGTAGAGGAATATTGGGGTTATATTTTACCAAATGGTGGCAACTGGCAGGAAATTTATCAGTAGTGTGAAATCTGTGAGATCACTTCTGGTTCACAGATCACAAGCATCCAAGTGATTTCCCTTTTACATTTCCTGCACAGACTCAACTTTGGGTGATCAATAATCTGTGTATCATCAAAGTCAATATTTATTGTCAAGCTGACATTGATTTGTTAATAGTCAGGTGCATTAATAATCATCCTTCCTGCTCATACTGACCATTAGAAGATCCCTTCATAATGCACTTACAATGTAAGTGATGGGGGACAAAATCCACAGTCCTCCTTCTGTTTATCTGAAGCTAATATGAAGCTTCGGTCGTCCAAATGAGTCAAATCAAGTAGATATCTTTCAACATTACAGTCTTTTTAGTGCCAAAGTTCCTCTTTTTGTTACTATACTTCCACCGCAGCTCAACAGGGAAACACAAAGAGGGAATTTGATGCTAAAAAGACTGTAAATGTGGCAGATATCCACTTGATATGACTAACTCAGACTGCTGAAGCCTCATATAAGCTTCAGATAAACTTTTAAATTGACTGTGGATTTTCATCACTTATATTGTAAATGCAGAGCAAAACCTCTTTCAATGTTCATTCGGGCTCCTGACTGTTGTTTTAAGACAGACTTGAAAAATTATGAACAAATCCTTCAATGTACAGAACAAAATGTTTTTACTGCACCGCATCATCCATCCTCAGCTATGATTTGTGAATCTGGTGTTGTGAAGTCCTGGAGGTGTAAAGCAGCCTGTGTCCACACAGTGGCAGCGTTGCACTAAGCAGCTGGGTGCTGCTGAAGAAGAGGAAGTCTTGTTTGATCACAGCTGGAGCTGCAGATTTAAAGGGAGTCCGATGTGTAACATACAACAGGAGCAGGACTGTTGGGTATCAGTGGGCAGATCCAGTGGCACCAAATAAAGCTGCTCAAAATAAATAAAATCAGACTGGCTGATTGTTTAGAGGCTCTAATTTAAACCTGCATTAACTGATTTTTTTGGCCACTTCAAAGCAGCAGAAACAAGTTGTGAACACATATTTACATATCGTCACCTTTTAAGTTGATATGTTGAACTTGTTAGCAAACAGCTGCTTATTTCCACATCCAGCAGCTACGGAGCAACATTATCATTTATTTAGAGTCGTGTTTCTGTCCACCTGGTGAATGTAAGTCCAATATTCACTCTCTTTTAACTCACACTTTTTGGTCTCTACCAACTCCTGAGGGAAATATCTGGCTCTTCAGCTGCTAAATGCTCCACGATGTTCACCAGCTAGTCTCCAGCTAACTGTGTTTGTTTGGTGCTGAGCAGGTAGTGTACAGTGGCTTTTTAGAGCTTTTTCTTCGGAAACAGCTGCCTGCTGTGGCCAAAAACTACATTATAAGAGTAATGAGAGTGAATCAAAGGTGCAGCCAGACAACTAAACCACCAGTTGAAACTCGTTATAAAGTGGAGGGGAGCTGATAACTCTCTCACATTATACACTGTCATTTGATGCATGATCATAAAAAATATTGATTATAGCTGCTTTAAGTATAATTCTGGTGTTATATTGTTAATTTTTCTTACCGTCAACAAATCCCAAGACCAAAACCATCTCTGGATACTTTCTGACTTCCATACCCTGTCTGTGGCTCTCAGTCCCAAGCAAATTAATTTCTCCTGAAGATGTAAACCTTTAAAGATTGATCACAGATATAAAGTTTTGTTTTTAAAAACATCTCAGTGATTTCCTTAAACAGCTGGGCACTGTAGTTTTTTTTTTTTTTTTTTAGCAAACATTACTGAAACAGGAGGAAATAGTGTATTTGTTGGGGACTATTTTCAGTGGCGGATTAATACACATTTGGTGCTCTTGTGAGCATTTCCACCAGCAGGACGGTGTGTGTGGGATTGAGTCAAAATAAACTACAGTGTGTGTGTTAATGGTAATGAAGGAACATGTGACAGTGTAACGGTGTGGCTCGTTATCAGGCTTTGGATATACTGACAATATTTATTATAGGATTCATAATTGGTTTTGGTCTTTGTTTGGGATTTGTTGACACCAAACTTATCATTTAATGTCCAATCGATCATCATAATGTTGTAGACCTGATGTTACTCTCTTTATAGATGAAGTCTTTAAACCATTGTTCTTGGTTAAAACATTCAGGTTTCTGTGATTTTCAGTTCAATGATAGATTTTAATAACAATTCATTCCACATTTTGGATCCCACTTCAAAACCCAGAAGAAAAAAGTCTTAAGTATAGATTAAAATTGTAAATAAAGAAATAAATAAAGAACTCTGTGTGATAATAATCTTTAAAAAAAATCACAAATTGACACTGATTTATTTCAAATTCCAATGGCTTTATTTTATGTATATAGATTTGTATATATTTATATATATTTATATATATACTTATGTAACAACTTTTACTCAGTTGCTTGATTATCATCTTTTGTTCAGCTTAAGTTCAAACGACATGACACTAAGACCAAGGCATTCCACATGATCATATCTTACAAAAGAGTAAAGAAAACAACATGTGTGCGTGCACCTGTCGTACACACACGTACATACATCAATGTACAGGTATCGTGGTTCTGTTTGTAGAAAGAACGGGGGAAAAAAAAAAAAAAAGAAGAGGTAAAGACGGAGACGAGAAGACAGAGTGAGAGTGCGAGGGAGAGAAAGTGAGAAACCGAAGGAACCAACCGGAGCCGAACTGGAGGATTCTGTTGCATAGATTGAAGCAAACAGGGGGGAGGATGTTTGATAGGAACAGACAGGATGAGAGTGAATGAGGGAGAAGGTGACACACACACTGAGGAAACACAAGCCAACAGCCCACCTGACACCAACACACACACACACACACATATAGGGAAGCACAGGAAGTTTTAGTTTGGTTGCCACACAAATCACTGCTGAGGCTCAGAATCTGCACACAGGGCCGAAGATTTGACTGAAGACACTGAGGTCACGTCCTCTGTATGTTAGCGACCTGAGGGCAGTTACACCTCAGACTGACAGCCATGCTGACGCCAACATGCTCACAATGACGCCGCTAACATGCAGATGTTTAGCGGGTATAATGTTCACCGTTTCAGTTTAGCCTATTAGCATGCTATCATTTGCTAATTAGCACTAAAGACAAAAAGTACAGTACAGCTGAGGCTGATGGGAATGTCATTACTTTGTAGTAAATCAAAATTTTAACCAGATAATGGTGCTAAATGGTTCACTATTACAATTAATCCCTACGGGGGACATGAATGTTTGTAGCAAATTTAATGATAATCTAATAGTTGTCGAGACATTTCACTTAAAACTAGACTAGAGGAAAAGTCAGAGATAGTGTGTTTATATGTACATTAGTATCCTGGTTTTGATCTTATTCAGGTTATGATGTTTACATGGAACATAGAAACCTTGTTCATTCATATTCCTGTGCACATGATTCTAACAGTATCGAGGTTTCTGATCATCTGTGTCCACTTGTGTTTTTATTCTTCAACATCTCAGCTGCTCATTTCTCCACCAACAGAAACCTGAATCAGGTGTTTACGTGCCGCAGTGTCCTGGTTTCTATTCTAGGTAGCATATCCAGGTTTCTGTAACCAGAATATGATGTTTACAGGAGGAAAATGTAACTGGTTGCTCCAAAAACCTGATCATAACCAGGATACTGGTGCACATGTAAATGCGCTCAATGAGATATTTCAGTCTGGATCAAAGTGGTGAACTGACTGACCGATGGCGCCTTCACGTCATGTGACGGGTGGTAGAGAAGGAAATGTTTCCTGTGTTTATGACTCGTTATGCAAGGGTTAAAAATACTCTGCGTTAACACTATAGCACTATGGTGCTAATCACTCTATATTCATTAAATTTAGATTTTTAATTATCTCGAACAACAGTGTTTGACTGACGTGAGGCGTCCACGTGTGTTTGGTTTTTCTGCCACCATTTCACATCGATGCTTTTTATAAATCAGAAAATGGTAATTATGGTAATTCCAGCACTTTTAGCCTCAACAAACTATATAAATGTGTCTACTTTTAGGCCAAAAATAAATAAATAATGTATTCTGGCAGTGTGGAGACAGCTTTGAAACAGCATTTAGACCTTCATGTTGGAGAATAAAATATATATAGTTAACTGAATAATTAAATGAGATGAATCCAAATTATTAAAGAGTGATTTCTAAGAGGTGTGAGCTTACATCAAGGGCGTTTAGGATTCATGACCTCAGTGTTTCTTGAATCTTGCTGCCAGGTTTGCCAAACTACCGTCTCAGCACGCTGTGTGTACGTTAACGTGCCCACAAAGTTTAACATTGATACAAAACGTTAACTGTCAACATTGTGACAGTCATTTCTGCAGCTGATAACAACCAAATATTCACAAGAATGTCAACTAAAAGTCAAAGAGGCAGAGAAATGTTCAGTAGTGTTGTGATGAAGTTGGACGTTAAGAAAACTGATGTTTACGAACTGAAGTCAGGTGTATAAAACATATAATCTGGTCGATATCGTTATCACTGATTCTTCTTTCAGTCCAGCTGTTGTTTGTTAATACAGGTTTAAAGGAACAGTTCAACATTTTATGAAATCCTCCTGTTCTCTCTTTTCCAGAGTCAGATGAGAAGACAGATATCAGTTTCATCTGTTCATCCAGCACGTGTTTAGCCTAGCTTAGCACAAAGACTAGAAGCAGAGGGAAACTGCTAGCCTAGCTCCATCAAAAGAGGAAAAGCTTCCTGATTTACACGTTCTATCTCGTTTATTGTTCAGATTAGAAATAGAAATCTAAAAAGGAGACATTGTGGTCTTTATGGCAGTGAATGGTCAGATTTAAAACGCCAATCCAAGTAACTATCAAAGTTTTAACAGTTTTTCTTGAATTACAAATCCGTCATTACATCACAACGCAACAACAACACTGTTCTCAACCGTCAGACTGACAGTGATATGAATTAGAGCCTGACTGATGCTGATAACGTCAATATTGGTTTATAAAACAGATTAAAAAAACATTTTTGATAGGGATCCCTTCAATTTGAAAGAATTGTGACCGATACATGAAAAGAGCGGGAACTTTTTACTTGAGCAGAAACAATTAGTTGCACAATCGATCAACAGATAATTAATTGGCAACAATTTTAATAATTAATTAGTCAGTTTTTAAGCAAAAATTCAAATATTCTCAGTATTCAGCTTCTTAAAATGTGAGGATTTTATGTTTTTCTTTCATATATGATGGTAGACTGAATATCTTTGCCACCTCACACTTTAGGAAATTATAAAGGACATTTCCACTATTTTCTAACATTTCAGAGACAAAATGATGAATCATTTAATCAAAAAATAATCTTCAGATTATTATAATAATCCTTATTTGCAGCCCTACATTTTACAGCTGGAAAATAAACTTGTCAGTGTGCTCTGGTGGACAAATAAAATATCTAAATTACAATTTCTGTTCTGACATCATCTTGTAACTCATCAGCTGACATATATCAGTTGAGTCGGGCTCTAACATGAACACAGACAACTTACAGGTGAGCAACAAACTCATTATCCTCATTTTTCTCCCCCACTTGGTCTGTAGAGAGAAGCAGGAGGATAATGGATGGCGGAGATCAATGGATGTGATTGCTGAGATGACGACACCTGCAGAGCAGAAGCCTACCTGAAGCACATGCTGAATGTTTCAGGCCTGTTACTGGTTAACTGTCATCGTCTCCCTCCTCCTCTCACTGCACAGGTGAGTGGGTGATGAGTTCAGGAGAATCTGTAAATCTGAGTGTTTGTGTGTGTGTGTGTGTGTGTGTGTGTGTGTGTGTGTATGAATGTGACGGGAGGATGGGACGGTGGAGACGTGGATGAGCGGACAGATTTTTTTGTCATTTTGTTTCTGGATAAATGAGACGATGGAAACAAAAGAAGAATCTTCATCTTTCATCAATCCATCCATCAGAAGTCACACAGTTTTAATTTCCTCAGTGTGTTTCACCTCACAGTGCAAATACAGGTGTGTGTGTGTGTGTGTGTGTGTTGGGGGCGTGTATTTGAGATTAATCTGGAAAACAAGCCAACATTTGGGATGTTTCATTCCATACTAAAACATGCAGAACACAGAACATTGAACACATATACTGAACAGTTAGTTTTATCCAAATGCAGTTTCTCTTTTTTTTTTTTCTCTTTTCGTACAGAGTGGCTTTAGGCTACACAGAACACGACAGAACCAATCGCACCAGGTTGGACATATTGCTTTAAACCACCAAAGTTTGTATATATGTCATGCATGCCACATAGATGATATTATGTTTATACAAAAATAACACCAACGCCTATTACTGTGTATCATAGTAATTACAGAAAACAAATCTTTTTCAGTCTTTTTTGCAATGAAGTTCAACTGAGAAACCATATATATATCTATATATTTATATCTAACATATATACACACGCACATATTAGATATAAATATATAGATACTATATATAAATATATAGATATATATGTTAAGTGGTTATGACTTTTCCAACTGTGATATTCCAGTTCACTTGAACCATTTTTTTATTTGTGAATTTTGAAGTGGATGTGAAGGTTCTCCAAAGAACTCCTTAATATCCGACGCTGTTCTGAGAGAGGCATCGCTCTGAGGAGGAAGCAACGCAGTCAAAATGCAACTATGACTGGATAAGAAGCGAGTTCCTTCTCCATACAGAAGTCCTAATGGAAAACTGTGGAAAACTGACAACTTATGAATTCCAAAAACCTTCAGAGAACTAAAACCGGGTGAGCAGGTAAAGATTTTCAGTCCGCTGCTGAGTCTCAGCGGGACAGTTTTTCTTTCTTTTTTTTTTTTTTTTTTTTGGTGACGTGGCTGAAACCAGAAGCACGAACATGTCTGCAGCGTCTCTGATGGCGGGGCTGCACTGTGCGCCTGGCATGAAATGTGAGGGCAACCAGTCCAACCAGTCCAACAGACGACCACCACAGCGACACTGAGGCCATGGCGAGAGCAGAGGGACAATCTTATCCAGGCGGGGAGGGAAGGGGTGGGTGGTTGGTTGGGTCATGTGACTGCCAACTTTCTAAACAAACTTGTGCAGAGGAAGAAAAGAAAAGAGAAAACGACTTTGGCAGAACATTCTTAAAGCTATGCTGGGTGATGATTGGCTGATTGCCCTCTCTCCCATTTCCTGTCACCGACACAGACAGCAGGTACACTTCATTCACTTATATGACAATATTTACATTGTACTGACTGTAGGAGCACAGGCGTTCTGTCAGATTCAGCCGTAGAGTAAAACAAACAACCTTCATCGTTTGGAAGGTGTGTCTCATTGATAGCCACATGACACACGGCAGGAAGAGGAAGTGATGTCACGAGCGCTTTAACAGTCCTGCTCTCTTCCCGGGAACAGTTTCTGAAGCTGTTAGTATAAAATGGTGATGACATCTACAGCCGCAGCTGTGTCCCGTCACAGGCGCCGCCTCCTTCAATGACCAAATTAAAAAACAGGGATGAAGCCGAGAAATGTGGCGTCCTTTCTGACTTTGGTCTGGATTTAGACGCCACTAAATCTGTGAGCCGACCCGAGACTTTTTGGGGGCCTAGTCATGATTAGAAATCCCCCCCTGCCCCCCCACACCTCAGTATGCAAACATGTACAGCAACAGTTATAAACATTAACTCACTGAAATGAATTAAATTGAACAAAACCTGTTCTGTAAAGGTCAAATTTCAACCTCAAAAGCCACTACAGCTCCTGTCCTGCACTGTAATGAAATGAAGGGATGCACCTTTAAATAGTGAAATTACAACAAATTAATTAAAAGAGTTTTGTTTAGGGGCCGTGAGGTCTTCCCGGGTCTAATCTGTTCCTGGGTTCAAATTATGCCTGTCTAGTCTGTATTTAAAAAAACAAAAAAAACAAAATTACGCCCATTGGGTTTGGTTTTTATTCAAACACACCTCGGCTGGAGGGGCCCTCAGCAACTCATTGGTTTTTATTATTTGGTCCGATTCTGCTTTGGTCCTCAGGTTACTTTCGGGCGGGGGCAGACACGCCTTCATAGGCCACGCCCCGTTCAAAGGAGGCGGGGCCTAAAGCAGGACACAGCTTTGATCCTCTTTAAAGTCGTCAGCTCTGACACCAGCCAGTTGGAAAACAGCATCAATCCACTCATTCAAAGAAATCAGTCGTAGTAGCTTCAAAGTACAGAAACAAAGAAACCCAGAGGTTGGATAAATAATTATACACTCCCATTTAATGTTTGATACAGTTAGCTGTATTCATGTTGCATTTGCTGAACTCTAAAGGAGCTGGATAATTGCGAAATCGTATAGCGTGTAGTGTGTCACAACATCTTAGATAAAGTGAATATACTCATGTAAAAGGGGGCTGATGAATCTAGATTGTTGAGATTCCAATTGAACGGCCAACAGGAAGTAAACAAGTCACTGCAGGTTTCTGAGCCCTAACATCAGGTGACCAAGACGACACACGTGGCATAAATATTTAGAGAGCTGTAAAAAGACAGTCCACGATAGATTCATCTCATTCATGTACTGTACTGTCACCAAACTCTTCAGCCTATACATATATATTCATATATCTCCAAAATATTAAAAAGTACTTAATATAAAAATACAGAAGAATTGTAAAAAATGAGCAAAACATTGAATTTTATATGAAAACCATGCAAGAAAGATTCCCCATTTAGTTAAATAGTAACTCTAAGATTCAGGAAAGCAAGGGAATGAAAGGGAAGTGGTCGGATGAGAGAAGCGCAGGCGAACTGCCACCCACTCGCTTTTCATGTAAACATTGTAGAAGTCCTTTAAACTTGGTTCGGCAGTGACGACTGAAGATTTTCTCCTTGCTTTTTTGGTCGCATTTGGAGTAAAGGGCCAGGGGAGGAGGGGGTAGGGGGGGTCGAGGGGGGTCGAGGGGTGAGAAAGTCCAAAGGAAACCTCGATAACAATGAGATAAAAAACAATACAGACAACCTATAAAATATGGCTCTGAGTTACATAGAAAAAGCTCATCAGAGGGGAGAGGAAGAACCTAGTCATGACAAAAAGTTGGAAATATGGCAGTAGTAGCACATTACTTCAATAACGTGTCCTAGTTCATAGATAGGTTGATGGCTGCTAGTCAGACTAAGAGGGTATTAGGAGCATCGCTGCTTCCGATTGGAGGATGATTCCTTTTTCTTTTAAGACAATAATCTGCGGACAACGGCAGGCAGGAAGTACTGAGCGGCAGCAAGGACACACAGTTGATTTAACTCTACAGGCTGACTGGTGACATCATCAGTCTCGCATAAACCTCAGCGTGGCTGCCACACTGACGTCTGTTAATCAAACACAGCAGAGCGGAGAGGGGTGATGACGATGAGACACCCTCTCTGCTGCTGGCTGTGTGATGTCACTGACAGCTGATTTACTTTATATTCATCAAGTCTGACATACAGGGGAACAAAAGCTTCAGAACTGGTACTAAGATTTGTCTTAAAACACAGATAGCCGGTCTAGACCCTGTTCAGAGATCCATCAACTTCCTGTCTACTGAAGTGGACTTCCTGCACTGTGACCACACACAGACTCATCAATACTGTGGCCATTCCCCTTTTATTTAAGATGAGACTGAAGCAAAGTTTAGAGGCGGTGTGATTACGTATAAAGTTAATGGAAAGACGCAGCAGTAATGTGGACGCTGTACCGGACTGTGGTGTCGGAGAGGAAAGCGATCTACATTCAAACCCTCACCTACGGTTCATGAGCTCTGGGTCTGGAGGAATTAAACGGTGGTTCCGAGCTGCTGAAATAAGTTTCCTCTGCGGGACTCTCTCACTCTCTCCCACTCTCAGAGACCGGTCGAGGAGCTCGAAGGAGAGCCGCTGCTCCTTCATGTTGAGACGGTTTACAATCTGACACCTCCTATTCTGAAGACGTCCAACTGGGAGGAGACCCCTGACAGACCCAGAGCATTGTACATCACATCTGGTCTGCAGACACCTCTGGAGGAGCCGGAGGACGTGCTTGGGGTGACGACAAGGTAGACTACACCTAGATAAGTGGCTGAAAATGGATAGAATATAAATAATGAATGAATAAGGACTCGAAGTCTTTGTCTAGAAGCACTTCTATTTTGACGAGTGATGAATAATTCTCATCTTGTGGCATCCAGGGATTAAAGCAAGAAAAGTTTTGAGAGTCTGAAAAGTTGTCCAGGAGGAAATGTGTACAATGTATTGATTTAAGTATTATGGGAAATTAAAACTGCTCTATGCCTGAAATCAGGCACGGTGCCTGAGAACTTTAAGCCGTGGACATCTGTGAGTTCAGTATGGAGATGTGACCAAAATGTTTGCAGAGCAAAGCCTAAATGACACTTTCCACATAGCTGTGAGGGTCTATGCGACATGGATTTTGGCATCTGCAGATGTTTACGAGTGCAGAGAGAGAGGCTGCGGCCTCGTTCAATCCAGCACGAGTATATATGGGGGGATGACACGCTTGTGTACGACTACAATGTGCAGAACGCGTCCACATACGTTAACACCCACTGTAGGATGTTCATTGCCGAGTATTGATGAGTCTGTTTCTTCCTGTTGTGTAACAGGATGTTCAGTCCTACAGACACGAAGTACATGGAGCTCTGAACAGACGCTGCTGCAGACTAACACATAGATGGTCGTCTAAACAGAATCCCAAATATTCATTCCTAAGTTATCATGCGACTCAACACGAATGAAACATAACATGCATCCTACTAGAGGGGGAAACATGAACTCCTCACACTCCTGTTTTCTACTGACACTGTGGACGTACGAACGGGGGGAGGGGAGGGGGGGCAGAGAGAACCAGAACCCTGACGGGATGAGATGAGGTCAGACGCGCACTGAGCAGAAAGCGAGCCCTCTCTGGATGCCGCCATGGTAGATATTTTTGGGTAGTAAACATTCTGTCCTTCCACATGCAACACAGCAGCTAAAGAAAAACCAACACATAAAGACACAACAAGGGAAGAACTTTTTTTTTTTTAACAGGTGAACCTTGTTGACTGTAGTGTCACACTCACAAGACATTCTCAGGATTTGAATCAACCATCAATTAACATTCGTTAAAAGGTTTTAAAAACAAACAAATGCTCAACATCTAAAAAAAAAATAAAATAAAATAAAATAAAATAAAAGAAAGGTTACATTTTTGCATTTGCCTAAAAATCTTCTGATCACCAAACCTGGCTGTTAGCTGTGTAAAAGAGCGGAAGCGTTATGTACATGAGAATCACTGCACTCTTTGAAAAGTTCTGTGCCGTTTTTGAGAGCGTTACGCAGGAATGAAGCGAGTACAGAACACGACATGCTGCTGCGAGTCCCGCAAAGATCGAACCCAACAAAGTTTAAAAGCTTTTCAAAAGGATCAAGGAGTAAAAAATATACATGAATGGACGAGGACAGGCCTTCCGCTGTGGAGACTCTGGACTCTACACTCTACTGATTCATGCGTGTTGTGGTGGAGGAGAGACAAACTTACAGGCAGAACGACGCCACAGTCAGTATGAAAAACGCAACGTGGCAGGAATGACTGAGGGGAGGGAGGTGAAGACGATGTGAAGCATGTGTTTGGTGCGTGTGCAGGACGCGGGGATGAGCGGAGTGGTGACTTCCCTCCTCAGTGTGACAGTTCAGTTGGTGGGATGACAGATGATGCTGATGAGGAGGAGGGAGGAGAAGGAGGAGGAGGAGGAGGAGGAGGGGGGGAGAGGAGCTCAGATGGATGACTCGCAGCTGTGGGGGAAGGCGCTGGGCGGCTCTCCTCCTCCCCCCGCCCCAGAGGAGGCGCTGGGGAGGGGGTCGATCTCGTCTCCGGTCTCTTCGATGGGGGGGATGCGGGCCTCCTCCTCAGACAGGGGGACGAATTCGGGATGGGCCATGAAGCTGTGGATGGAGCTACGGGACTCTGGGCTCTCCAGCCCCGCGTACAGGGAGCTACGGAACGCGTTCACCACCTTAATCTGAAACAAAGACAGAAAATAAACGTCAGAGGACGAGCGGAACAGCAGCCACACGTTCTATTTTTATGAAAGTGTGATGTGAACAGGCAGCAGGGGCTGATGGGACACATGGTGGTCGTCTGAATCTGGGCAGGAAGGTGCAAACCACAAAACACAACATTAACAAGTGAAACACAGGTCAGCTGGATGGATACATGGTTGGAAAACTGAAAAAAATATACACAAAACATCAACACAAAAGGTAAAAAAAAAAAAAAAGGTTGACATGATGTTGAAGGCAGCTGAGTGCAGGAGGACAAACTCCAACGAAAACTCTGCCAACAGGCGGCTGAATGTGGAGGGACATCAGATCACAGAAGCTACAACACACACACACACACACACACACACACACACACACACACACACACACACACACACACACACACACACACACACACACAGTATTCGTCTGTAGCAGGAGTCAGATACACTGACTGACTTTAATAATCTCATTATATATTTATAGTTGTAATTTTTATATCTAAATTAAACACTGATGCCCTACGTGTCTGATCTCAGTAATCTGTTGCTATAACAGCCTCCACTCTTCACATTCAGCCATGAGAGCATCAGCGCGGTCTGACACTGATGTTGGGTGATAAGGCCTGGCTCATAATCTGCATACCACTTCATCCCAAAGGTGTTGGATGGGTTGAGGTCAGGACCAGTTAAATTCTTCCACATCAAACTGGGAAAACTGTTTCTTTATGGGGCTGGGACTGTCATGTTGAAACAGGAAAGGACTTTCCCCAAATGTTTGAAGCACACTATTGTCCAAAATATCAATATCCTACCTAAAATAAAAGATTAGTGGACAGATTTTTCAGTCCCCAGAGGGGTCAGATCTGAGAGAGCAAGAGCAAATAAGTTTTGGTATCCATGGCCAGATTAATCATAGTTATTGGGCCCCGTGACAAAGAAAAAACGCTGTTATTGTTCACTAAAAAAATTGTAATTAATAAAATTTGGATGTATAAATACCAAACCAAACTGCATGTAGCAGAACTGGGACTTATGGGGCCCCTGGGGGTCTGGGGCTCGCTTTGTAGACTGGCGATTCAGCTTTGATGGTGTCAGCACAAGTATGGAAACATTTCAAACGACAGCCAGCCCTAGTAAACACACACACACACACACACACACTCGGGAAAAACAACAAACACATGCGCACTGTTAAGTATTTATAAGCACATTCAGAGCCAGAATCATTTTGTCCTCTAGCTGCTCTCTTCTCTCTGCCTAAAGTTGTTTCCTCTGTGATGAATCCACGGAGGCTGCAGCTGATCACACTGATTTATACGCACCAACAGACACTCTTCATTATAATTAATAACCCTGCAGTTCAAAGCTCTCTATTACTGAACCACAGGGGAACTGCAGGCTGAGCACTGCAGCTTAGAGCATACATGCAACCATCACACACACACACACACGCACATGCAAAGCTCACAAGTTAAAAAGCTCTTGGCTGTTAAACCATGAGAGACTTGCTGAGCCTGACAGATTTAACCCTGCTCAGGATTAACCCATAAAATTATCTTGGTGCCCAGGCTGTCGCCTCCGAGAAGAAGAAGAAGAAAAAAAAAACAACAAAGAAAATAGGGCAGGGATTTTTTTTCCCACTGTCATGAATCAGAAGGATTTACAGCTTCTTTCTCATCTCGTTGGCCAACAGTTGTGATCTGTCATCTTCTCGTCAGGCAGCAAGTCAAATCAGGGTTAATAGACGGATACTAAAGAGTTTAAATCTCCGCAACATGCAAGAGGAGAAGCAGCAGGCTGAGAGGGAAGTGATGAAAGGTATTAAAAAAAGAGATTAAGATGGAGAATGAGCTACAGCAGAGGAAGGTGAAGAAGGAAGCAAATGAGAAAACAGATCAGGTGATCAGGTTGTCTGCAAGTTAATTCTTAAAGCTTTTAGACTGTTTTCTGTTAAAGGATAAAGCTGGATATATTATATATTTTTGCTGTTGTCAATAAATCCCATTAAAGACCAAAACCAACAATGTGTGACCCTATAAGCATTTTTACCCAAAATGTGCAACTATTTCTTTAAAGATCTCACTATGTTCAGCTCTACTTTGTATCTTCTGACTGAATCTCAGTGGTTTGGAGTTAAGTTTCCCTCCTGAATTACTGTCTCATCACTGTTTACTTATTGATTTCCTACAGATGTTTCGGAGCTGTATTTTCCGTTTTAATTACTACAAATGTAAACTGAACATTTCCTGCTGCTGTATGAAAAGCTTTCCACTGAAAAACCTTTTAAAAGGCTTTTACTGTGAAGCAGCTGTAGAAAAATGCAGGACACTTTTATTATGGGTGCCTTTTTTTAAATAAAATTAGCGACAATTTTACGCTACTCTGTCAGTGGATCTGTTTTAAATATTGCAAGCAAATGTTAGAGGCGCCTCACAGCTCGGTATCCTCCAATACTAGATGTCTTTTGACCTGCAAATTACCAAACTAAACAAATAAATAATGTAGTTTAAAGCAGAAATTATGGAACAATGACCCCGATTCAATATATTTGATGGTAATTGGTCGTTTCAGCACAACCAGCTTGATTTATTTTTGTTATCACATGCTAACTGCTCCTCCTGATACTAAATTTATTCTAACAACTTTGACACATCAATCACATCAGTTCCAGCTCTATGTAAATTACTATCAAGCTTTATGAGTCGGTTATTTATTAGAATAATTAGGATAATCATTCATATAATTCAGACGTGCAGACACCCTGCTGGTGACAGAAACAGCGTGATGCATTTAGTGAGAGTCAGTCATGCAGCATTCAGTGTTTCATGAAAGAGACAGAGTCCAGCCAGGTGAAGCGTGGTGTTAGCTGGCCTCCAGTCACCGACTCACTGCCTGCAGTAGAGGAGGAAGCAGCAGCAGCAGGGGGCGGAGCCCCGGCCGAGTTGGTGAGAGAGGAGGAGGAGCTAAGTCCTACGTGGGTAGGACTAGAGAGAGTTTTGGCGGCAGTTGCGTCATTGTGCTGGCTGACGACGGACGGCTGGCGGCGCAGGGCACCGGGCACCGGCCCCTGGCCCGTCTGGAAGGTATAGACCACATCCATCTGAAGGAAGGACAGCCACAACACACCATTAGACAGCAGAGATAGAGACAGAGCGATGAGACAGGACAGAGGAGAAGAGACGGAGAGGAAGGAAGCAAGAAAATACTTCTGGAGAGGTTAGAGAAAGTTTTAAAGAGGCTCGATGGTGACGTTTGACTAGTTTGAAGGTCAGTAACAACATGTTTGAAGTGCAACACACACCGAACAGACAGAAGAGGTCGTCCAGGCTTTTCTGGAGAGTTGACAAGTGTTAGCGGTGAGAAACAGCACAGTGGCGTATCCTGATGAGTTGATGTGCATTAACCCGCGGGAACAGGTAATGCTGCTGAGTGTTCAGGCTTCAGGAGAAAATAATGGGTGTGGGTATTTTGACATGTGCAACATGTTAAAGGTCTGTTTTGCCCTTTTCTGTGTGTCTCCAAATAATAATTATCAACCAAACGGTCTGTCAAAAAAAGGTCAGTTGGTTCTTTGTGGATTGCAAAGAGGTCTCAGCTAACCCAAACCAGTTTCATTATGGCTGGGCTTGTATTTGGTTCAGAGGGTAAATCAAAAACTGTCAAGTATCGAAAGTTGGCATTGAACGCTCGGTCAGATAATCAGCCTCTTTGATCAGACAGACCTCATCACGACCTGATATTAACATGTGATCTGTATCTGGATATGTTATCTAAATAATGACATCTGATCAATAAAACACAGATGCATTTGAGACATTTGGCTTATTTAGTTAAACAGAAAATGTAAAGTATCAGAAAAGTATAATTTTGGTATTGGTACCAAAACTCAGGTATCGTGTCGGCGCCAGTATTAAACATTTTCAGATGATACCCAACCTTGGTCCTCACCCTCCAGGTGTTTTCATGTCAGAACCTACACAGTACTGATCTGTTCTGGAGAACAATAACACCATAAAGCTGATACAAAGTTGGTACAGAGAACATGAGAAGAAACAAGGAGAGGATGAGGGAGAGATCAGGATGGAGGAGAGGTTTTAGGGGTGAGAAGAAGTTTGAGAGAAAAAGCATAAAGAGAGAGAGAAGGCTGTCATTTAGTTAGTGAAAGACTAACTGTGAAAATCCAGAAGAAGCTCTGATAGAACGAAGGGATGAAGGAAGAAACGGAACAATGAATGAGCTTTTGAATCAGGCTGAAAGCACTTTGAGTGAAGTGGAGACAGGAGAAAGAGGAGAAAATGTGTCACTTGGAATGACTGATAAAGTTTCGGCAGCGAGGTGCTGCTTGTACCAATTATTACCCCACTGTGTTTGACTGGCGAGGCGTTGAGCAGCACAACGCTGCCCACCAGGATTAGAGAGGAGGAGGACAGGAAGAGGAGCGTGGAGAGATAAGAACCTAATTAGCTTGCAGCCTTTCGTCGCCTCCCCCTCCATCCCCTCATCCTCCCATCCCAGGAGGATGACAGACTGATATTACAGATACAAAGACATGAAGAGAAAACAGAGAGCTTCCTTTTTTTTTTTTGCGGCGTGTCTGATGGTGAAGAGACCAAAGAGCAGCAGAGCTCTGAGCCTGTGTCTCCTCGCATCACTTCCTTCTTTCATGACTCTCTGTGGCTCCATGAAGGCCAGGTGAAAGTTATTATCAGACTCCAGATTCAAGGTTTCCAACCTCACCTGAAATCAAGCCCCAGCCGCCCGTCCATTTAGCAGCTGTTGTGGAGCTTTTGATCATATCACATGATCATAATCAGCAGAGTTCACCTAGTTGTCAAGGAATTGTTCAAAGTTCCATTTTCTGAAGGACGTCTCTGTTTCTGACTTTGTCCAACATGGACAAGAAGTCCCAAAAGTGTTTTATGACAATGCTAACTGATGAAGAAAAATGTATAATGTTGCTAAAGAAAGATTTGTGGAAAACACCTTGAACCTTGAGATGCTACACTGTGTGCTCTGACTTTGATGTCCTTCCTTCTTTATCTTAACTGTGGAAGGGAGGCCTACACACAGCTGTGCTTTCTTCCAGGGAAACCCCTCACACCTACGTGCCCCCCTGTTTGTGACCTTGGTTGTCTGTCAGTTCCACTACCTACCTTATATGTACTTATATCCTGTTTTGTTGGTGATTTGTAGGGTGTAGACATACTATAAAACTCCCTGTACATCCCTTGTTGTTCAGAAATTTGTTGGTGTTATTTGTGATGCGTATTTTCTGCATTCAAATAAATGACTGTTAACCTTCAAGTCAACTCTGATTCCTGCATGTTGCAGAAGGACAGAAAACAAATGGAGTTTTTTTTATCTATCACTAATTAACAATTTATTTATTTTATTTATTTATTTATTATTTTACTAAAGCTCGGCTGTTTGTGCTCAGACAACATTAAACACTCATCAATTAATATGATTGTTGCAGAAACGCGTTTGAGTGAAGTAAAGAATCAGAAAAGATACTGTTAGTTGTTTTTGGAGAGGAAACATTTCACGCCTGAAAACTCTGATATTCTGTCAGTTAGCTTGAGACTCCTCAGTAAGTGTTAAGAAGAGAGCTGCTGCAGCTGCAGAGGTCAAACAGAAAAAACTCAAGAGGACAAAGGAGAAAAACATAATAGTTATTATTAATTCAGATGTCTACCCTCCGGCCACAGTAAGTACAAGTTGCTGAGAGGAAAACACCTGACCTCTCTGACACTGAGAGTGTGTGTGTGTGTTTCTGTGTAAGTGAGTGTATGTGGGAGCAGAGCGCTGGCTGCTGTTACGGCAGGTGGGTGTTAGCATCCAGTCTAATGAAGCCCATAGGGACTGAATGGGACTGCCTGTGGACATGCTAATGCTCAGTGAGTGCTGATCAATCCTGTAGGAGGAGGATAACACACACACACACACACACACACACACACACACACGTACACAGACTCACACACGCACGCACACACACACACACACACACACACACACACGCACACACACACGCAGCAGCAAACCCCAGACTAAGATGAGTCACTGGAGAAGACGGTGCGGTGAAGGTGCTGCTAGTTACCTTCCAACACTAACAGAGTGACTGATGAATGAAAATATCCAACAAGCTTTTTTGTCCCAAACTGTATTGAAGCTCTGCAGCAGAGTGTGAAATTAATTTAACAGCTGCAGAGTGTGTGTGTGTGTGTGTGTGTGTGTGTGAGAAGAGACAACATGAAGCTCCAGTCAGAGACACGAAGCTCATCTGCAGCAGCTACGATAAACTTTTATCTAGAACTCTGATCGTCTGAACTGGATTTTCAATATGATGAAAGATTTTACCTCTGACTTGAGACAGATGTGAGCAGTGAAGAAAAAAAAAACAAACATTAAAAATCACGCTTATTTTGGTCCAAACACTTCCAAAGTTTAGTGGTTTCCTCTGGAAAAATTCAAGAGTTAAAATTAGCAAAGTTCAACAAAATGATTCCACATTGAAATCAATACGTCTGAGCCAACTTAACTTTGTCAGGCTAATATCACACAG
The DNA here is from genome assembly GCA_038419695.1 of Scomberomorus guttatus. Taxonomy (NCBI): domain Eukaryota; kingdom Metazoa; phylum Chordata; class Actinopteri; order Scombriformes; family Scombridae; genus Scomberomorus; species Scomberomorus guttatus. The sequence goes on from CM076446.1 coordinate 29,248,738, forward strand.
TCTGATCCAAACATTATATGTGAAGATTGCAATCCAATTGTATCCATTTGGATAAATTACTATAAAAACACTTTGGTTTGTTTATTTTTATATATTTCCAAGATAATCAGCTAAACTCCTTTAAAATGGGATTTGTCTAAAATGAAATGCTGCTCTTATTAACTGTCACAAATGTTTGTAGTGAATAAAGTCTTTCCCCACTGTCCTGATGAAACACGTCTGCTGGGACACACTGGGGCTGTTATCAGTTGTTAACGTCACTTTGGTTCATCAGACGTTTTTGATTTTGATTTTGGGGGGATAAAGATATGGAGGAGGGTGCAGCTGAATATGACCTAAAGTTTGTTTTGCAAAACAACAATGATCTGAAAGAACAACAATCCACCAGCAAGACAACTGACCAAAAAGAGACCAAAGATCCGATGTTACCATGGCAACCGATGTTTTCTTTCTCATGGCAGATCAGACTATTGCGTCATCTTATTACCTTCAAACATACCAGCTTGGAAACTTGTGATATCAGAAACCCTTAAAACAGAAAGTAAAGTTAGATCAGGTGGTGTGCTGGGTGTCATGGCGATTCGCAGCAGTCGTACCTGCGTCTGGATGCGGTTCAAACCTCTGAACCAGAGGATCTGGCCTCTCCTCAGCTCCATCTCAGCGTGGTCGATCTCATCGGCGTCCTCCGTCAGCTCCTCCTCGGGGATCTCTTCTTTTGTGATGCCGTGCCCCGCCTCCTTCAGGAACTTCAGGCGGTGGGTGGGGATGGCCGAGATCAGCTGAGTTTGACGGAAAAAATTAGAAATAGTGTTGTTACAGGATCGCTCCACTGATTTTACACACAGAGGTCAGTTTACTGGTCGTGAAATGTTCAACTCAGCCTATGGAAACAGTTGTTTAAAGTGTTTTGTGGCTCTGGAGGAGAAAATCATAGTGGTCATAGTGATGTCATCAGCGTTATCTCAGCTTGGGCAGGAAGCATGAGTAGCAAACTGAAGGCGTGGAGTTTGGGTGTTTACCCGGCAGAGAGCGTGTAATGAAAGACGACAACTATCTCAAGTTACATTATGGGAAAAGTTTTTGGAGGTTGACTCACACTAAAAACTAAGAGTCAGGATATTTTCCGCTCCACAGATTTGAATCTCTCCACCAGCTTTATGGAGTGTAATTCTACTGTAATTCATTGAAGTTCCCCTTTAAGAACGGTGATAAGTCTCTCCTGGATTTTAGGGGTTTAATGACTTGTTGCCTTATTAAATAAAATGCATTTATTAAAAAAAAGATCTTATTTTTTTACTATACTATAGAAATGTTAATTATTGGTAATTTTTTTCAGAATACTTACTGAATTCTTTAACAAGCAGTAATGCCTGTTAGCTATACATAAATAAATACATAACTTGATGCTTATTTTTGTATGTAAACCCTGTACAATGTATTTTATTTCATTTCTCTTCTTTTACCATCATTCATACTTATATTTTATTTTCTTATAAATTAAATAGATCTCTTCTGTCACTTTCTCTTCCTCTCTGTTAAAAACAGTTTTACCTCTAAAATAAAACACAGAGCTCAGATCAGTCTGTTTCTCTGTCAGCATCTCTCTGTCTCAGTCTCTGCCCTCCAACTGAACCCACCAAGCTTCTTACGACTGAACTTTTTTTTATATATATGTAAAAATGCTCTCTAAGCCTGTGTGTGTGTGTGTGTGTGTGTTCATGTTAACAGGATCACGTGTGTGATGGTGTGTGTGTATGTATCCACACAGGGACTGACATGCTGGGTTTGTTTTTCCCCATTGCTCGTGAACAGGAGTTGCGCTGCTTTCATGTGCTGAGCTCATTACCATGGCGATGGTCGTGATGGCAACGCTGCAGCAGCGCGAGTGTGACAGGCAACAGTTTGCTGCCTCAAACCTCATGTATCCACCTCTTCATCCTCTCCTCCGTACATGTTGTTTATTCTCACAACTCCAACTGATTTCTCATGTTCGGCTTTGAGGCTGTTTGTTGAGTCTAAAAGCACCTGTGGTTCTGGTTCTGGTCTCACCTGTCCCCACAGCAGCTCTCCCACACCGATGAACACACACCACAGCCACTGGTCGATGGTCAGAGCTGTGCAGGAGAACGGCTTCCCTCCGAACTGAACGATGATGATCTGAGGAGGCAAAGAAACATACAAGATATGTTAGCTGAGTGTGAACTCTGACCGTAAAGTCTTAAAGTCAGATGCAAGCGACCCCCTCCCTCCCTTTATATTAGAAAAGGTTTGGGAATCAATACATTAGATGATGATGATGATGATGATGGAGTTACCTGCAGGATGAAGGTGCCCAACACGACGCTGCAGAAGATGGGGTTCCTGTAGATGCCCTCGAACACGTTCCTCTCTCCGTGGATCTTCCTGGCGTTGATTTCGTTGAAGAGCTGCATCATGACGAACACGTTGAACACGATGGTGTAATGCTCAGACGGCGGTGAGTGGAGGGGTGCGTTGCGGCCGCTGTCGATGTCGAAAAAGTTCTCACCTGGGAAAACATTATAATTATAATTAAAGATCATGAGGTTCCACTGAGGTGACAGAACAGGCAGATTCTGGTTGAATGGTGGTATGACGTTAATTAAATATATATATTTAATTTAGAAACAGTCGCTCCCCAGAGAGAGGTTTACTATTCACATTTAAGGTTTATGTTTCGCGTTTTTCTTGTGAACGCTGTCAGTTGTTTATCTCACCGGCGAAGAGCAGGGTGAAGATGATGACGAGCTGATAGACGGCGTGGCCCAGGATGTTCTTCATCATGGTCCTGGAGATGAGCGGCTTGTTGCGGCCGTACGGTTTACGTAACAGCAGAGATTCAGTCGGCGGTTCGGTGGCCAGAGCGAGAGACGCCAGAGTGTCCATGATGAGGTTGACCCAGAGCATCTGGACGGCCTTCAGAGGAGAATCCTGCAGGAGGAGAAGTCAGTGGTTTACTTTACAGGAAGCAATGAAAATCTGAGTCAGCAAACAAATAATAAGAAAACATAAATAAAAACAAATAACACGCCACGGTGTTGTTCTTTCTGTTATTTCCCTCCTGTTTCTCTCCTCTCTGCACATTTGTGTGGTGGAATCGAACATAAATCACGAACGCCTTTTCATCTTACTCGACGTCACGCAAATTTGTGCCTTTGTGTTGATTTTCGATGCAATTGCGTCGCCTCTTAAATTCACAGTTTAAGCACACATTGAGAGTGTCACCTTGTGATGTTGTGATGTCAGCAGGCAGACACAGAGAGATTCAAAGACATGTTTTTTTTTTTCCTGTAGCTTTATTGTATGTTTTTGAATCCAAGAGTATAAATTTCCACTGTGGACGGGGTTTGCATGTGTTGGTGGAGGTTGTTGGGGCTGTGTTCAGCCTGAGAGGAAGACCTGCAGACACTACTCAGGGCTAAAAATAAAAGTATTTCCACCTTCTTTGCTTATTGTTTGGGTAAAAAATAAATTATTTAATCTATATAATTATTTACTACAGTTAATATTGTCCTACAAAAATGCTGAACTGAAGATACTTCAGTAAAGATTTTTGTAGTGAAGATGAAAATTAGGTAAGTATCAGGTAAGGAAACTAAAGGTGATTATACAGTAGGGTTGGTGCATTAATAATGCAAATTTCCATATTATACAATCATCATTATGGAAAGCATGACGACCAATTTAATCATAGTGTCATTTGTGACACTGATTTAAGTGAATATTAAAGCAGAAAATAGCATTTGCACACACCCCTGGGTCCCTTCTGTGTAAATAAAGACTCGAATGAGTTTACTGTCTCTTAATGATCTGTGCCACATTTCAGTGGCCGAACACAAACCAAGTGAAGGATGATCAGTAGTGAGTATAAACACCACACGGAGACCCCAGACCTGCTGAGTTCCTGTTATATTTCAGGATTATGATGGTGATGTGTTGCCATGGTTTCAGGCTGTATATTAGCCTACTTTGTGTTCTTGGCTCTGTGGACGAGTTAGTTATCTGTCCTGCCAGCTGTGAGCCTTTGAATTAATACACAGCCGCAAGTTTTTTATTGTGTCAAGAGTTCAGTTTCCTGATTAGAGACACATAATGATTAAAAAATGTGACACGGCCGTCTCTCCTCCTCACAGCGCTGAGCTGGTCACAGTGAAATCACAAATGACTCATGAGGTCTGATTTCTGTGGATATCTGATTTATTTAACCTTAGACCGTAGAAATAGTGATTTAATGACAGCTTAGTCTTTGGTCTCCTCATTTGGTTCTCAGTCAAACGTGTGCATCCTGATTGAGGTTAAATCATCTGACTGAAAGGAGGGACATGAAACATTTAAACCTGATGATGTTAAAGCAAGTCTGTGGTTGAAATTTTGACTTTTTATGCATCTCAACTGAGCTCATAGTTCTTTAAAATACAACTTATCCTTTAGATTAAAACTGAGATTAAACCTGAAATAGTGTAGAAAATGTTAGAGATTTGCTGTTGTAACTTTTGTCTCTAAATGTGTCACTACTTCACTGTCTTAGTTTAGACTGTTAGCATGCTAACATTTTTTAATTAGCAATTAACACAAAGTGCAGCTGAGGCTGATGGGTGTTAGTTTTGCAGGTATTTGATCAAAGAATTTGACAAATTCTCATGATGGTGCTAGTTATTATAATTTATTTTGAGAGTGACATGAATGTCTAAAACAAATTTCATGGTAATGCATCCAATAGTTGTCATCACTCTGGATTGGTGGACCAACCAACATTGCCACCTATGGAGCCACACCAAATTTAATTTTCCATCTGCAAGTAATTGATTATTTGTCATTAATGTTGAATGTGCAGGTTCCTTATTGCCCAGCCACATGTTTACTTGGGAAACAACTTCAGAATGTACAAGAAAAGCAAACACAGTGCCTCGTAACATCTGAATCTTAATGAACTGGAAAATACAGAAAAAGGTCTGTTATATAGTTTGAATGTGGCTCAAAGAATAAAGAATATATGGACTTATTAGCAATGGAGCAAGCAGGATACACCCACTAAAAAATCACACTGGACAAAGTAAATTGTGGACACATGTGAAGACATACAGTGTATTATTAGTGAGGAGAAGCAAGAGCTGCAACTGCAAAGTCTGTTTTGATTCAGGAAAAAAATATATGGACATAATAAAAACTTGCAAACAATGTGAAACCTAAACTTTAAAATGTAATCGTAAACTGCAATTTGGGTTCAGTTCTAATGCAAATAAAGTGGAAAGAGCTTTTTCATGGTCATTTTCATAATAGCAGGATTTTCCCAGGCCTCTTTTATGCAAACAAAAGTCATCCATCAAATCCACCAGACAGGATGCAAAATCTGATAAAATATGGTCTAACACAATGTGCATACAAATGGAGAAAGTAATTTCATTTGGATTAAATGATTTCATTCCAATATCGGCAGCTCTGGACTTCCATAAAAACACCACAGACAGCAGATGTAACAGAGACTGAATGGTTAAGCTATAAACAATGTTAATTTCAGCTTTAACAGCGAATCCACGAGGTAACACTGACCTGTTGTGACTGCTGTGTCTAACCAGCTGTGATGACAGATGAGCATTAACCTCAGAACCAGTGTGGAGGCCAAAGCAGGATCCACCTGTGAGCGACCGCCTACCTGTGTGATGCAAGCGCCAGTGAACGCCACGATAACTGCCACCACGTTGACGGTCAGCTGGAACTGCAAGAACTTGGAGATGCTGTCGTAGACGTTTCTCCCCCACATGACGGCCTTGACGATGCTGGTGAAGTTGTCGTCGGTCAGGATGATGTCAGACGCCTCCTTTGCCACATCTGTGCCGGCGATGCCCTGACAGGAAGCAGAGAGGAGCGATCAGATCCCGGTTTTTGATTTCAGATGGAAACTAACCTGCAGCAGCTGGTGATAAACCTCCTGTAACATCCTTCCTCTGAGTATTATAAACCGCTGTGCAGCATTTTGGTGTCTGATAAGCCTTCAAATTCACAGATCTGTTACACAACATTCCTGGATCAAATTTCACATCTTGCCGATACCTGAAATAGCCTCCACACCAATGCAGTATTTTCTGTCTGAATGCCCGCTTACTCTACTGAACTCTTACTCTACTGAACACGCAAAACAGTATGACAGGTACGAGGGAGATGAGAGGGAAATACAAGTTGCGCAGCCTCAGAGTGAATAAAGTTGAAAAAGAAGAAAAACATCCAGCGTTCTAAGAGAGAACAACCTGGCCGGTGGCCCCCAAGCGGTTTGAGTTTGACATCCCTGGTGTAAAGGATAATGCATTTAAAGTGTATGAAGCTTTGAGAATATTTTTACCGCAGTGGTAAAAATGAAACAGAAGGATCATTCTGGTGTTGACAGTAACAATAAAGAAGCTGTGAAGAGAGTTGATGTGTCTCTGTGCAGAGTCAGACGCTCCCAGACAGACGGAGGTGAATCGCTCTCTGTTTTCCAACAGAATAGGCGATAATTGAACAGGGAATATTTTGGTGCAAACTGAAAATATTCCATATGAGACACATTAGGACTGAAGGTCATTGGTTTAAATCCCCAGACTGCCTCTGTGATTTGTTCAGGAACAGTAACGACTGTCACGATGCTGTTTGACAGCACAGCAGCTGCTCAACAGCCTGCAGAAGGCTTTCCAGATGACTTCTTAAGTAAATAAAGGTCACAACAACACACAGAGGAGTCAGCTGATGTTACTGAGCTCATCCACAGGCTCTGTACTGGAGTCAGTCAAGATGGTTTTTAGTTGATCATCGGCTATACTATCAGCTGATCAGCGTAACTCTTTGCCCTCTGGTGTCTCTCACTGTGAATCTTTTCAGATCTAATGACAGCGAGCAGAGCTGCTTCAGGTTTGTCTCTATGTAAGCAGTATTTCTGAGGTGAACCATGTGCTGCTGCTGCTGGTTCACAACCGCATTTTTAACGCTTTGAACCCTCAGAACCCGCAAACCTCAGAGACACATGAACCATTGCTGATGAGCCTTAGTTGTGTCACAAAATGTGTGAAACTAAAGACCTTTTTTCATTGATTGTGTCACTTCTGTTGGGATGTCTTGATTTTGTGGCACTACATGTTCCCATCATGCTTTGGGTGATGTAAACAGGGCGTATAATGTTTCCACAGAGTCAGTGACAAGATCACACATCAAATCTCAACTTTATTCTGCATTCACAAACATAGTAAAGACTTCATAAGTCAGCTTACTGAAATGATACTATAAGACACTATAAAACATTAGGGGCTATATGCAGTATTACTAAAAATAAAGATATAAATATAAATATCTGTATCAGCTGGCATTCAGTGTTAAAGGACCATGCCACAAGTTTTAAGTTAAGTTTTCAAATGCATGCTGTATAGTTTTAGATGTTTATACGTATTTGTCTTTTCCACACAGCCATTGGTTGCATATTCATTTCCATATGTTATAATAATCAAATGGCAGACTCTTGAAACTTGAGTTGTCTAATTCATCACTGTGAGCTAGACTTTTCAGATCAATTTTCTCTTAAAGTGCTTTTACAAACTTTCACAAAAGTAAATGCAGACATAATGTGCTGGCACTGTGATGGATTACACAACTCAAACAAGTTTTATGAGTCTGGTAATTGATTTTCTTATCGTACAGAAATGAATAGAAAACTAATGGATACCTGGAATGGAAGAAAAAGCGCACCCAAAAACCTAATGGCATGGCTTGCAAAATCTTTAGCTGTAGTGGAAAGTATATGCAAATCTATCTACTAAAGGAAAGAATCTGTCTGTGTGTCTGTATGTCCTCCACGTATCTCTTGAACTGTTCATCCGATTCACTTGGCGGGTGCATTGCTGGGGAACCAAGGGAGTGCAGTGTCGAATTTGGTGCAATTTGGACACGCGGCACAAATAATATTAACAAATTTAAACTCTGAATAAACAAGCAATCAGCCGCTCTGCAGCAGCGGGGCGGGGCGGGGCTCCTGGGCTCTGCTACTGCATGTCACGATCAGAGCTGTACAACCCTGCCATGAGAGATACGAGGGGACGACATTTGTCTTTGTTTGATAACGTTAAAAGTGTCGTGGGTTTCCCCGACTCATTTTAAAAAAGAGAAAAAGAGAGAGAGCGCGAGCGAGCGACAGAGAGACAGCACTGAGTTTTCTCTGAGAGACAAAGTGACACATTTCATATTAATAAGCTTTGAATAAACAAGTGAACAGTTCAGTTAAACTGCCCGAGAGGAAAGAACGAGCATACGCATTAGAAAAAAACAGGCGGAGGCAGTAAAACTAGCCAATAGGAGCGCAGACACGTTTGATTGGTGGTAGAATCAACCAATGGAAGGCTGTAAACTGCTTCTACGGTTCAACCTCAGTTTAGTCTCACTGGCAAAGTTTCTGTCTGGATTAAAACCATTTAATTTATTGAATCTTTATCATTTTAACTGATACGTTTGTCAATTGATACACATATATATGTTTCTTGAGAAATAATAAGCAATGGGCCCATTCCGAACAGTTGTTTTGAACAGACACTGCACTAGTTGTACTAAACAGGATACAACATGGGATCAGGATGTTGTTGCCAGTGCATGGTTAACTGTCTGTGACCAGGGTGTAAAACATAATTTACTGTATACAAGACAGGCTTAAGCCTAAAATATAAGAAAGGCAGAACCAGTCTGCCTGCTGTCCGTCTCTGTCTTGGTCTTTGGAGAATAAAGGCAGTAACATGGTGGCAGAGTAGGAACGGGAATGTGGATGAGCCGAGGCATTCACGCTCAACATTTATTGATTTATTCTTCCATTTCACAGCTCTCTTAATGAATCCACTGGCATAAAATTCAAGAGTTATTGTGGATGACGTTTAGAGAAAATACCATTTTCATGGCTGCAATAGAAATGTAATTAACTTAAAGGCTTCTTTTTTCATTTTGGTAATGAAGCAGAGCAAACTGCGCAGCAGATGAGTGAAGCACTGAGCAGATGAAGAACGGAGACGACAGAAAAAGGGTGGAAAAATGTTGTTACCATCGCAAAGCCGACATCAGCTTTCTTAAGGGCGGGCCCGTCGTTGGTACCGTCTCCTGTCACTGCCACCACCTGTCGGGTTTCTCCCACCGTGCTGTCAATGATGCCTGATCAACAGATTGGAACAAACAAACACGTCTCCATTTCAATGAGTGAATTAACATTTTAGAAAAGACATGATGAACAAATTCTCTCCTGCAAACATGGAACGGGCATTTACTGCAATTTAATCATAGTTCAACCAATATGAGCTCAGGTTAAAAACTATAGTTATGTCACCTTGTGCACAAGGACCAATAAACACACAAACAGCAGTAAAACATGCTAAACATTATAATTATAAAATATACATCATATAAATCTGAATCACTGTCAGAATGAACCCACCTTTGACCAGAGTGTGTTTGTCCGTCGGTGAGGAACGAGCCAAAACACGCAGTTTGGGCCAAACTTTGTCCAGACGCTCTTGTTCCACCTAGAAAAAGTAAAACGTGAAAAATAGTTTAATCAAAATCTTCTTATACAACACATAATAACTAAATACTGCCAAAATATAATCCCTTTATAGCAAAAGCTTGAGAGCATAAAACCTTCATAAATTTAACGATAACTACCTCTATTTGTATGTTTTTAAGTATTATTTTCATCTTACATGTGTTCAAAACTGATGATGACTCTCAGCAACCTGCTACGAACTAAACCAGAAATAAAACACCAGAGAATACTGGACTGACACTGGACAGGTAGTGAGAAACATCTGAAGATAGATGAGTAAACTTGAAGTTAGTATTGATAAAGTCAATACTAACCTCTACTGTATGTTGAAAGTTTTACACTTAACTCAACACTTTAGTTTAGCTGCACCGTCTCTACTGACACTACAACTTCACAAGGTCGACTATATATAAAATATTGTTGCAGAAAAGTGATGTTTTATTCTGTGCAGCATTCAGGTACAACAGGAGAGAATAAAACTAAACACTAGTGACAGAAAGTAGGAGCCAGTTTTAACAAAAATAAAGAAATGTGTGCTTTCACTTTTGAATAATTAACATATGGTACAAAGTGTTTGTCCTATATTGATCGTTTTTGGTCTAGGGTGAGTATGACTGTATCACACCTAAATATGGTCATTAATAATAACATCATCAACAAAAGTCTCTAGAAAAGTTACACCTTGAAACAAAACAACCAAACAGTCACAAGTTTCTGTTACAAACGACCAAGTGGTTGTTCAAGTGAATGCAGCATAAAATCACAAGGGATGAACTCCCAGTGTGAAGGCCAAAGAAAATTAAATTAAATCTAATTTATGTTATAATTAACTTGTATAGTTCCTGTTATTACCATTTCTGTATCATCAAACTAAGCTACTTTTTTCTCTGATGGATATGAAGGTGGACCTTCACAAAACTTTAGGAAAAAATGTATTTACATAGTTGGAGGGTTTGGTAAACTGCAGTAAAATATATTTTTTTCTCACCTCTCCCTTATCGTTTCGGATCTGCTGGTTGAACTCTTTGCCCTCCAGACACAGAAAGTCCTCCCCAGGCAGCAGGATGCCACACTTTGTTGCGATGGCGCGGGCGGTGTTGATGTTGTCTCCAGTAACCATACGTACAGTGATGCCTGCACGCTGGCACTTGGAAATAGCCTCAGGTACCTAGAGGAGTGTCAGAGAAAAGAAATATGTTTTCACAGTATGAAACCTGAATGATAAGGACGGACAGGGAAACTCGACAGCTTCTCTTCCTGATCTATCATCATTTAAAGATAATTTTGACAACTGGACCCAAAAGGAAATTCACCAATTTGTTTCAAAACACTGTGAGGGACTGATGGTGAGTTTTTTGGTTGATGGTAGGTTGGTTTAGCATGATGTATGTAGCCATCAACTGCATATTTAAGACCCTTTTGCATGGTTCTGGATGGTACTGTGGTGCAAAGCTCCATCACATTTGCACAGTTTGTGGAAAAAGCATGTTGTCACCACTAATTGGCAGATGATTATAACAAGGACTCTGCTATTTGATGGTGGAATTAGTCCCTTATACAGTTACAGTGCAGACTACTCGCTGTCAGGTCACAGCTTCATACATGTTTCAAAATAGGAACAGAATAATTAGCAAGAATAGTTTTATGCCCAAAAGCTAAAATACACTGAAGAGTCTTGTATGCATCTCAGGTCCCGTAGAGATAAACGTTGAGCTGCTGACTGACTCCTGCTGCTCTCCAGTTATTTCCGTCCTGTCTGTGATCTTTGTGCTCTGACATTAAAGCAGCAGGAAGCAGCAATGAGACTTTCAGAGCTTCATTACAGGCTTCATTTAACATTTCAGGGCATCTGTACTTGACACACCCGACCAGGACTCCCTTCAGTCTTCATGTTAGGAAGATATTGTTCATTTACACTTTCACGACTTTGTCGTGAACAGAATGTTTCTGCCCTGACGTTTTTCCTTATGACATAAATATCAAAATATAAGCATGTCAGCTCCATGTTCAGGACATTTCACACAAAGTCAAACTCATTTATATGTTATATTTATTTATATATTTATGTTATTTTATATGTTGTTTTTTCTGACTTTATGTGAATGAAAATGTGCAAATTTGCCCTTTTTTCCTATTGGAAATAGGTACATTTCAAAATATCACTGTCCTGAAGGGACTAATAGCTATTTAATATACTTTTTAGGAAATAACACTTGCTACCCAAGCACAAAAAACAAGTAGAAATTTGTTACACAGTGTTTTTAAGTAGACCTACAGACACCAGACTGAAATTTAATTGTTTTTTTATGTCAAAATACGAGCAGAGTCGATGTTGTACTGCAGGTAACAGAAGCTTCAGCCACAGTGAGCTGTGGGCTCTTACTGCAGTTTATCAAAGTAACAAACACATAACAGCTACTCCTGCCACTTTTCATGTGAGTAGCCGAGTCTAACACCTGAATCAATTCGAGAGGAGACTGTCTGAAAATGTTCACAGTTATCCCCATTTGTACAATTCAAGGAGGTGAGACTACAAAGACACAAAACACTCAGAGTTGCTGGAGAGAGATCAAGGAGGCATTGCAGCCAGGAGGAGGCCACAACTTCCTGTGTGGATATTCAGAACAGGTAGAAACACTTTGGCTGCTTCTCTTTTGTCTTAATTGTTTCCTTGTTTCCCCTCACTTGTGCCTTTTTCTTGCGCCTCAGTGCCTGCCACGTGTGAAACGAGGGAGAGATGTAAGGAAAAGATGCACGAAAAGAAGCACGTTTTCATGTGAAATGAGACGTCCTCTCTTCTGAACCAACATCTGAGGCGTCGTCACTTTCTGGATCAGTTGTCAGTCTGCAGGTGTTAACAGATCATTAGCGTCTTTTCAGAAAGTTTTGGTGCCCACGTTTTCCAGGCAAAGTTGAAATTATGTAAATATATCTGACATTAAAACTAGTTTCTCCTCGACGCACTGGGATTTTCATCTTCACGACTGAATGGAAATGACACCGATAGATAATTAAAATGTATTAATGTTGAATAACAACCCGCTCTCCTCCTCTTTGCTCTGATGGTGAAAATTATTTTATGGTTACTTTGCTTTTCAGACCTACAGTGGACACAGATCCACCACTTTTAACTAGTTGATGAAACAGAAAATCTAAACACTGGAGTAATATTACACCTTAATTGTATTTGTCTCGGTATAAAACGAGTATCGAAGCAGACTGATGAGCCACAGTGTCCAGCCACAAACAATAAAAGGGGTGTTAAAAGCAAAAGGCTGGTCTTTTGGATCCTCGCTCACGTCTCCCCAAGGATTCCTCCTCACTCCTCAAGGCAGAAATAAGCAGATTGAGACATCATTCGTGATGGCGGGCCAGATCAATTTGCAGGTCACCCGAGGAGTAATGAAATAAGGCAAATGAGAAGCATCCTTTGACTTAATGTGGTCGGACCACACATAGTACAAACTAGTTTGTTTAAATATACTGAAGCCTTCAGACTCAAATTTTAAGATAAATGGATAATTAGGCAAACAGGTACACGTGACTAGTATGTTTTTAGCTTTTTTGTTCGGTCTTCATGACTGTAAAACATACCTGGCTGCGGGTTTATATTATCTTTGTTCAACAGGTTCGTGCTGCCTCCCTTATTGGTGGGTTCTGTCACACTTAATGAACTCTATCATTGACTCAAGTAAAATGTAATTACAATTTAGACTGTTTCAGTCTGTCTGCTGCAGCCTCTGCTCTTCTGCCCACTGTGTGTGTGTGTGTGTGTGTGTGTGTGTGTGTGTGTGTGTGTGCTCTGCCCTCATGCAAACACAGCACTCAAGACAAAAAATTATTAGACAAAAATGATTTTTCCGCTCTGTTAGTCTCACTGTCTCAGTCTCCCTGGTGTTTTCAATATCGATAGAGGAACTGACCTTTAAAATACTTCTGTTTTTTTCTTATTCAGAACTGGTTTTCATTTGAGTTTTGGGACGTATCCTGATGCTGAAGAGACTCATGTATCAATAAGTGGTGCCGAATGATAGATCGTTTTTTGATACTTTGTTGTACCAATACAGGTTACCCAGTTTTACTCAAATTAAGCATTGAACTGATGATGAAATATGATGTATAATGGCCCTACAACATTTACCATCGTTGATCAATCAAACACTTAATGGTGCTTGATGATTAATCGATAACAACCCTACTTTCAAGAAAAATGAACAGTATGTTATACATCAGGTGTTAATTACAGAAAGTGTTTTCAGATTGACTCGTGGCGTCAGGTGGATATCTGTGCGGGCGGGTTGCTCTGTACCTCGGGTCTGACGGGGTCCTCGATACCGACCACGACGATGCAGGTGAGCTCGTTCAGGATGTCGTTCTCACAATCCCAGTTGGGCTCTCCAGCTTCAGCGGGGAAGTCCCTGTAGGCCACGCAGATGGTTCTCAGCCCGTCGCACGCCATCGGCTCGATCACCTTGTGCACCATCTCGTCACGGTCCTTGGGCTTGAAGACGCGCGGCTGGCCCTGGGCGTCCAAGATACGAGAGCATCTAAGAGAGAGAGACAGAGGGGGAAGGGAGATTGTAAGGCAGACATAAACAGACAGGTTAGGTTCCATCTATCCTTCTCTTACTGAAACAGATGAATATCTGTTTATTTAGATAATTCATTTACAATTTATTTGATCTTTTTTCTTACTTCCTCAGGACGATCTCTGACGCTCCCTTGCTGTACATGCGGAAGCCTCCATCGGCGTTCTTCAGCACCGTGCTCATGGACTTACGGGAGGAGTTGAAGGTATAAACCTTGTAGAGTTTCTCTTCGGGGACCTCGTCTCTGATTGGCTGGTAGTCCCTCTTCAGATCCAGCACCAAGCCCAGCAGAGCGCACTCGGTCTTGTTGCCCACGTGGCGGGGCAGGCCGCCTTCTTTCTCCGGAGGCTGAAAAAGGATAAAAGGATTTGAATATGATATAATAGCAAAGTTTAAAATTAGTTTCATGTCATCACAGGCGCTGAAGAACACCAAGACTACCTCTTCATGTACAGTGGTTGAGTTAGTGTTTGATCTTAATGTGTGTTAGTTCACCAATCATAGCTTAGCAGCTGTAAACAGACACAGCAGGCTTGTCAACATTTGTATTTCTCTACATTTTGAAGTGAAGTGGAGCTGAAGTAAGATAGATTCTCTCCTGCTCTTTATTAGATTTGGGGAAATTTACACTCTAGCAACTCCAGCCAAACCTGTTATCCAAGATATCGTGAAGTGGCGGTTATTCCTCATCTTCAAAGCCTTTTCTCTTGACACCAACAGTAATGCAAAAATCTGACCTGTGCTGCTTTTGAACTCAAATAATTTGGGGCTTACTCAGTGGAAAAAAACTTTTGTTTTTTTGTTTTAACAATAAATTTCAATATAAATATACAATACACTCCAAAGTTGAGCAACTCTTCTTTCCTAGCCTTAAGATTATGTTTACAGCGGTTTTCTGCAGATGAGACAGGAAACAGTCACACTAAATTCTTCTTCAAAGGGCTGTTTTAGACTGCGTGTTAGAGTTAAGGTTAGGTTTAGGTCCCTGTTGGTGTTGTGGTTAGACGTGTGGCTGTGACAGTGAAGATCTTACCAGGATCTTGGTGGTGTACGCAGAGTTGATGGAGATGCTGTTGACCATAACTTCTAGAGTCTCTGGTTTGATGACGTCGGGTTCGGGTACGGTCTTGTAGTGTGTGTCGCCGATGTACGCCTGCACCACCGTCATGCGGTTCATGGTCAGCGTGCCAGTCTTGTCTGAGCAGATGGCCGTGGCATTGCCCATGGTCTCGCAGGCGTCCAGGTGACGCACCAGGTTGTTGTCCTTCATCATTTTCTAATAGATGGAGGAGGAAGTTAGAGGCCGAGGTCCCTCAAAGGGAACGTCAACATTACACTTCCCATAAGCCCCTTTGCTCCCTGTCCCGCTTACCTTGACGGAGTACGCCAGAGAGATGGTGACGGCGAGCGGCAGCCCCTCAGGAACGGCCACGACCAACACAGTCACGCCGATGATGAAGAACTTGACAAAGTACTGGATGTAGATGGGGGTGCACTCGGCCACCCAGGTCCGACCCTGGATCCCGAAGGTGTGGATCACAAAGTAGAGGATGAGGATGATGACGGTCACAGCCGACATGATCAGACCTGGTTAGAATGAGCAGAGTTTTAGCGTCAGCACATGTCCAGTTCAAGTCAGGTCAGTTTTATTCATAGAGGCTAAAATCGCCAATGTGTCCATAAACCCTTGATTAAGATGAAGATCTCCAGGAGGCCACTGATACATATAAAATAATAAAACAATAAATATATACTGTTTATATTTTTTATTACAGATTTTGAATGCACCTTTCATTTATTTGTTTTTGTATATATTATTTTCTTTTGACTTGACTGACTGCAACATTTGAATATATCAGGCTTATAAAACACACTGAAGAATTATGGCAAAAAAATCAGCCAAGTTTTGGTTTATATTTTAGAAAGATGGCGAGGTTTGGATGCCAAACAAAAGCCTCTGCACTTCACAATACAATTTTTTTTTAAAGCTGTTTCTTTCTGCATGTCCTGAGTGTAAAATCAGAAATAGGTGAGAACAGGTGAAACAGAAAAATCTACTGCTTGTGTTTTCCAGCTTCGTCTCTCCTGTCAGTCACCTCCTTTCAAAGTATTTTGGCCCAAATTCTATTTCTGTCCAGAAATGAGGGGTTGTTTATCACTGACGCTGGTTAGTGGCTGGAGTCCCCCCCCCACACACTCTGTTCTGAAAGCCCCTCAGTGCATTAAGGTCAATTGAAATGACACTGAAAATGCCTTCAATTTCATGGATGAATCATGTTCCCAATAAAACATCCATCCAATAAAACTGAGTGCATTCTGACCCTCAGCCTCTCCGTCCCCTCACTGCCTGATCACTTTATGTGCTATTAAAGGAACAGTTCCACATTTCTGGAAATCCTCTTGTTGTCTGTTTTTCTCAGAGTCAGATGAGAAGACGGTTATTAGTATCAGAACAGAGAGAGGTCCAAGATGTGTTTAGCCTAGCTTAGCACAAAGACTGGAAGCGGGAGGAAACTGCTAGCCTAGCTCCATCAAAAGAGAAAAAAAAATCACCTTCCAATGACTCCAAAGCTGTCTGGTTTACATGTTGAGTCTTGTTAGCTAACAAAACTATGACTTATCTGTCCTGCGGTCAGCTGGGTATAGATGACAGTACAGTTAACACAGAGCTCAAACAGGGCAATCCCATAATGAGTTGTCAACATGTGTGGGTAGAAGTATTTCCTCAAAAAGATCTGACGATTAGGACGACTGTACAAAGACAAGACATCTAGGGGGAAAAAGTTATATACTGAGTATAAAAGCAGATGAAAGAAGGTCAGTTTCTTTGCAAGATCATAATATGCTCAGTTTCAGATTTCATGCTGAGCAGGATCAGATTTTACACAGGAAAGTTGATTTGATCTGTGAGCTGTAGCCTACAACTTCAATAACTGGTATTTCTGATTTATTATTATTCAGTTTTGGGTGACTTTTGTTTTGTTACTTTGGAAGAACTGTGGCTCTGAACCGGGGTTGGAAACCTCTGGTTCTAAACTAGTTTAGGCTGGCTAGCAGCCAACAATGTTAACAAGCCTCTAAAGACGCCTTCAAGATGCTTCAAAGATGCTGTAAGACATAAAAGAGAGATTTATTTCTCTTCTCTGTCAGTAAAAACAACACATTCTGGGCATTCTGGTAACTGTCCTTTATTCAGAGCTTCACTAGATATTCAGGGTGAACAGTCTTTTTACAACTGCTGAGTGTCCTTAATTATTAATATGGCTACATAGTTTCTTTGTTTTTGTCTGTTACATTTATTTACCCATTTATTTTCATTTTAAATAGTCAATTGTAGTATACATTTCTCTGTAAAGCACTTTGGTGAGCACTTCTTGTTTTTAGATGCACTCTTTAAATAAAAAGACTCAACTTGACTTTGGAGTTGTTGGAAGGTGGATTTATCTCCTTTGATGGAGCTAGGTTAGCAGTTTCCCCCTGATTCCAGTCTGTATGCTAAACTAGGCTAAACATGTCCTGGACCAATCTACACTGAAAGCACAGAGATGAAACTGATATCCATCTGAAACATCTGACCCCATAGATACATAGAAAAAGAGGGTTTCAGAAAATGTCGGACAAGTGTAATGAACTGTATGTCCCAACAGCACAATATTTTCCCCTTGAGACCCAATAAAGCTTTATCATTTATATAAGTACTGTGTGTGTGTGTGTGTGTGTGTGTGTATGTGTGTGTATGTGTGTGTGCGTTCCTCACCAGCCTTCCCGATCTGCACAGCCAGTCTGGTCAGTTTGCCCTGCAGCACAGACTTCTCCTTCTTGGTCACATTGACCTTCTTCACCGCTTTGGCCTCCTCTTTCTCCTCCTTCTCCTCCGACTCGGCGGCCTCCTCGCTCTTCAGCGGCTGGATCTCCAAGGCAATGCCGTCCTGGGTCTTGGCTGGAGGAGGAAGGGCGGGGACAAGGTGGTGGTTGGGTGGTAAAAAGACAAGGAGGAGGAGGAGGAGGAGGAGGAAGGGGGGCCAGGTTTTTTTTTTTTTTTTTTAGGGGACAGGTAGGATGCAGTAGAGAGTAAAGAAGGATGAGGAGGTTTAGGAGAAGTCAGGGAAGGAATGAGGAAGAGGTGAAGATGAAGAAAGATGAGGAGGCAGGTATGGGACAGAGTGATGGATGTGACGGATTGTGAAAGAGGAGGATGGTTGTAGTTTAAAGAATGAAGATGGAAGAGAGGAAAGTTTTCAACATGGTGAGGGAAGGCAGGACGGGTTGACAAAAGGTGAATTAATTGAATTAATAAATAAATAATAATAAATTACAAAACAATAAAAAACAAGAAGGTGGGAGAAGGGTTGAGGAGTGGTTTGGGGATGAAGGGTAGAGAAGCAGAGAAAACGTTACAGATTCAGTCGGAAAGGAAAGCTGAAAACAAACGGACGAGTTTTCTCAGAGATCAGAGAAGCTCTGACTCTTAATCATTAACATGGTGACCCTTTGGCTGAATGTAGAAAGTAGCATTTCATCATTTTTATGATCACAGGACATTCATGAAAAAGGTCCAGGTAGCTTTCAGAGAGTGTCACAGACGAGTTGGGAGCAGCAGTTCATAATGAAGAGCAGCAGACACAACAGAGAACAGCAGAAACAACAGAGAGGATTTAACAGGACTGTCAATCACACACACACACGCACGCACGCGCACGCACACATACACACACGCACTGTGTTTGTTTCACATCAGAGCTCAGAGTTTGGAACGAGGCTTAGTTCTGAAGTCTGACATGGCGTCTGGTTTCACATCCTGCTCGGCGGCTCTGTTCCTCATTTGCATAAACAAACTGTATATTTGCATTTCACTTCATCAGCTGGGATCCTGTTTGGACTACAGTACTGTACGTGGAACTTTTTTGATCTGTTTGATCTCTGCTGAAGAGCTTACACTGAATCCACACCCTGCATCCCTGCATCCACTGCCGTTTGTCATATTTCCATACCAAAGAAATGTGAGCAGGTGATGAATAAAAACAGAACAAATCTACACTAATCTGAGGTTTGTTGCTGTTTGTCCTGGTGAACAACTGACCTGACAACACTGACTGAAGCTGAGGTGAATTTATCTTGAAATCCCTTCAATTCCGTGTTAGTTTATTAACATTAATACAGTCTTAAAAATACTGGAAATGTCTGAATTGGGCTGTTAAATTAATACAAAAATATTCAACGGCCGTATTTCAGTTTACTATAGTATTAAACCCTGTTGGAGAGTCACTGCTGGTAACAATATCCTTCACTTCTGGAACCGACAACAGATCATGGACATAAAGCAGGTTTAGATTCCTGGATGACCAAAATCTAACCAGGGAATTTAAATAAAATTCAAAAACGAGGGGGGGGGGGGGGTGTTATTGTTCTATTTCTATTATCTACTGAGGGGTCAAATAATTAAGCCTATTGGGTCAGCAAAGGTGATTGCTGAGCCAGTTTTTGGATTCTGCTGAAGAAACATTTACTGGAGGCGGTCGGAAGCAAAATAAGTCCACAAAGTGTTTGAGAGTGGAAAACATTCAGTCCTCTTTTGTGTCGTTTCTGCATTGAGTTAAAATTAAAATGTACTAAAACAAATTCACTGATTGGGCCTCATGCAAGAACCATTTGTACAAAATGAATTTTCTTTAGTGGCACGTTCGGGCAATTTAAGGGCACTTAGTCTATCTTTCTCCACAGGGGAAAAACAAGTAATCACTGCTGGGAGGATTACAGGGACACGGGGAGCTGCGTCTAATGTTTAGGTACACTGAGGCTGGTGTTGTGGGCTACATGGTAAATTAGACATGTATCATATCAAGGTGGGGACGCAGTGAGGCTTACTGGGGTTTTATAGTGATGGGTTGTGCATGTTATACTGTTATGTGTATTTGCCAGGTGTTTTTAATCTTTTGTTGACATTTTAAAGGGTCTTGGACAAGATACTAATGGAGACATGGAAACCTATGTCACTTTTTTTTAATGAGATTAATGTAATAAAGCTGACGAATTGCAAACTGCAGTCATTTATCTTATTTTATTTATTTATTTATTTATTCTATTGGCAGGAATATTTGGGCATCTTGTACAAGTCAGTAGTTGTTGGAAAAATGTCAAACACTAACAGCAGCTGAATGCTGTCATCCTTTTCTGCGATGTCACGTCGAGGTGACCGCCTCCCATTTTAGCCATGGACTGTTTTGCTGTATGTGCCGATGTAACTTCATGTCAAACTATTCCTCATTAAATTCTGTCTCAGTTTGGCTCACAGCATGGATCTGTGATTTCTGACAGAAGGACATGAAGCTCCGCTGTGTGAAGTTCTTTTTACTCTTGGGTGCCATTTTTGGGAATGAAACTTACGTAGTAATTTGGAATTCATCAAGTTAAAACAAGCAATTACAACAAGTTTGTACAGTTAACTGGGTTTGCTGAATCACTCCTGATGGAAAAACGTAAGAGAGATTTAGGATAAGAATATAAATAAGTTCTTGCATGAGGTCCAGTGTCTCTGAAAAGAAATTTGCTAAGATGACCAACATTTCCTCCCAGCTTACAGTTGATATTTTGTCCACAGTGAGCTTGGAGAACTTCAAAGATTTGGGAATACTAGAGCAAAACCAGGGCGTGTATCTTTAACATTTAAAAGACTCCTCCGATGTCAAGAGTCGCTACCTCGCTCTGAACTTCATCAGATTGATAATGAGACGCTCCCCACACAGAATTTTGCCAAAAGGGAAGTAACTTCAGGACAGCATGACCTAAACATGACATTTAGACATTCTGAATGTAGGGATGAGTCGGTGTCAAACCAGGAAGCTGTGGAGCTTTATGCACATGGTCAACTCTGAAGACAAGCCACAACATGAAACTAACTGACACAGCTTCACATGAACAGGACTGAGACCCACTGACCAACCACAGAACTGTAAACAGGCGCAGCACTGAACCATGAGAGAACGCACGGCGGGCAGAGGGGAGAGGGTGTCTGACAATCAAAAAAAAGAAAAAAAAGAAAAAAAAGAAAAAAGCAAGTCAACAAACAGAAGACAAAATCAAAGGATCACCCGCAAAAACAAACAAACAAAAAAAAAACGACAGCGATGCAGAACCACGACAGAGAGAGACAGTAGGAGGAAGAGGAGGCTGCAGAGCTGTGGAGGCTGCAGGAGACTTCAGCAAGACAGAAAAATAACAGAGGAGGGAAAGAATCAAACAGTGATTACAAGACAACATGAAGTCCTGAGCAACACCCTGCAAGGAGGCAACAGTGAGAGGAATGAGAGGAATCAAAGGCGAAAAGAAAGAAACTGAAAATACAACAAACAGAACAGACGACAGCCCACAGCCCACTAATACTGCAAGGGTGCAACTCCCACACACACTGACAGTCTCTCTCCAGCCAAAAAACATCACAGCGCTGTTTGGATCTGTTTGTTTTTCTCACCAGTGTCATCAGAAAGTCACATTCATCAGAATATAGTAAATATATTGAAATGTGTGATGGGAAAACTGAACTGTAGCATAAATGTAGCATTTAAAATCCTCCATAAATTGTCAAATACAGCGAGGCCTCAACTTCCCTATTTTTTTTAACGCCGTCAACAAAACTAAATGTTTCCTGCACAGATGTTTCACTTTTCTTTATGTAGCAGTAGTAAACAAAATACCTTTGGGTTTTAGATTGTTGGTCGGAAAAAAAACAAGCAATTTCAAGATGTCAGCTTGGGCTTTAAGAACGTGTGATGGTCAGATTAATCGGCAATGACAGCTAAGAAGAAGAAGAAAACCTCATTCAGAAGCTCATTGACATTGTAGCAACATAAATCGCTAAAAATACACAATACACAAAAGTTTTCTCAACAGTATGTGTTGTTGTTCACTCCATATATTTCGATCATTTTTGGAAAAACAATATAATGTTGTTTATTCTATATTTATATTTAATGCCTCTAGTGAACAGCATTTCCCATAAACCCTAGACCATCATGAGACCATTTTTAGACAGCAGAGATTAAAGCTGCGGTTGGAAGAAATAACATCAGAAGATTATGTTGGTGAATTTTATGAATATGGATATAAGCAAATTACGATGATGTGAGTACCAGCGCTGCCGTGCTGGTGAGCTGTAGCTGCTCACAAAATAATCGTTGTTTAACTTAATATTACGAAGGGTTCAACTTCTGATAGCAAGAGCTGGTCATATAGATGCTGATCTGTCTTGGAATATGGAAAGTAAACAGGCCCAAGATGATATTTTTCAGAAAAATCGATGAAATAAATGAGAGATTTCCATGAGTTACAGGAGCTAGTGGAACAGAGGGTAGCCCGGACGTGACGTCATGACTTCTGCTCTCTGTAAAGCGCAAACAGCTGCAGTACTTACTTCCACATAAAAAAAAAGCTCTAAAAAGCTCCGTAGAGCTGCAGAGTTTGTGAGAATCTCTGTGGGCTCTAAAGCGACAGAGTCGTGGATGTGGCCGAAGGCGTTTCTGCAGATTTTGTTCTTCGTGTGTTTTTAGTGGAGGTCGTCTGTGACTGCAGGTCTGTGAATTATTTCCGTGTGCCAAAGTGTGATGAATGTCCAAGAGCAGAGTGTGTGTGTGTGTGTGTGTGTGTTTCTATGTACATCAAGAAGCATTCTGTCTGCAGCAGATGCTCAAACCACGGGAGGTCGGGGGTAGGGGAGGTGTGTGTGTGTATGTGTGTGTGTGTGTGTTGAGACAGCTTGCAGAGGAAGTTGGACATGTGTTGGATCACACGGGACATGGAGGACGGTTGGCTGGTCAGGTTTTGGAGATTGGAGCGATGACGCCATCAACACACACACACACAAACACACACACAGTCAGTTAGTCCATTAAATAAATCAATGAAATAAATATTTAAAAGCACTGAGGGTGCGCTTGATTTCAACACTGCGTCACACGTCAAGGACACCTCAGAGGTCAGACGAGTATGAACCATCACTGGTGGAATTATAATTGTGCCTCGATTCTGAGAGCATGATGGGACATTTTGAGCACACGAAAAGAGTGTTTGCAAGCACATAATTTATATTTTGTAGATAAATTATTATCAGTGAAAGAATCATTCAATTTGAGCAATCAATAAATTTATTCATAGGCAGCAGTTTATACAGTTTTGGTTACATATCTAATTTTTTTCTAACCTTTTATGAAATTCCATTCAGACGTTAAACAGATGAAACAGCATTTCGAGAGAATTTAACTTTCATATCGTGACGTATTTCCGGGTGAAAGAGGACAAACAGACGAGACGTAATGTTTGATTTGAACGTTGAAAAGTGGGCGTGTCATAATTAATCTTAGCTCTGTGCCGCTAAAAGTTGAAGACTGATTGATGGGTGGGTGTCATGATATTATTGGTTGAAATTGGTTGGTTCGAGCCTACGTAAGCACACGTCATATTTTGTTTTACAGGAAGAAAAGATGATTGGATTTTGATATAAGAATGCAAAGAAATTGATTTTTTTGGCATATATTGTTTAATAGGTTCACATAATCATCTGATCTAAGGGGTTAAAAAGGGCATTTTTCATTTCATCTCAACTTTAATGTGTATTTTATTACCTTGCAGCCTAATTGTCTTGGTTGGTAGCTACCTACCTATATAGATAGATAGAACAGTGTTGAGCCCTAAGTTGAGTGTAATATTCATATTGTTATCCCCTTCACCACCTGCAACTAACAATATTCTAAAATTATTGATTAAACTGCAATTACCTTCTTGATTAATCATTTACTGTAGTCTTTAAAATGTCAGAAATTAGTGACAAATGCCTATAACCCAACTTGACATTAAACCTGTCAGCCAACAGTTCAAAACCAAAAGGTTCCCACTTCCCCTCACAGAAGACCAAGAAAGCCGGCAAATACCCACATCTTAGAAACTGGAACCACAGACGTTTTGGCACCTTTGTTTCATTGACTAATCAGTTAATCAAGTAGTCGTTTAAACTGTAAACCACCTTATGGCATGCTTTTAAGATGACATGTAGCACAACAAAATCATATCTTAGATTAAGATTTATTTAGTGAGTTTTTTTTTAATGGAACCATATTAGTGATAATAATGACTCGGCTGTGCAGCTGGCAATAATCAAATTAATTTGGCTCAGTAAAAGAGGTTATTATTGCACGCCAATGTGGATATTAGCAAACACACACATTCATAATAATTCATAATTTTCTTCATCTGAATCCAATTATTCTTTCAGTGATAATAGCTTCTCTACAAAATGTAATTCATGTACCTGCAAAACTTTTTATCTGTGCTCAAAATGTCCCATTTCACACTCATGATTGAAAAGATAAATAATTTCTTAGTTGCCCTTTGACAGTTACCATGACGACTGTGGACGCTGTGATTGGCTGTGCAAAGACTTGGAAGGTTGAGAGTTGCACCCTTTGGCAGGTAAAGCAAGGCGAGAGAACGTCCCCCTTTATACAGCAGAGAAGGAGAGAGAGAGAGAGGGAGAAAGAGATGGACTGGACACTCCCCTCCTGCCGCTGGGTGGAGGGTGAGGAGGGGATGAGCAACAGGGAGGATGGAGGGACAGAGGGACAGATGGATGAATGGAGGGGTTACCTTTGTTGCGATTTTCGGGGGGTCCTTGTTTTTTACCTGTTCGGACAGAGAGAGAGGGCGGAATGCTGATAAGATGGCTCAAAGGAAAAATAAGATCAAAACAAACTGAGGGAGAACACAAAGTTCAAACTGATAGAAACCCACAGGTGTGTGTGTGTCGTGTGTGTGTGTTGTGGGCAGGAATGGACCATTCAGAGGAGAGAGATTCACAACTTCCTGCTGCGGAGAACCAATAGCCACAATGTTTGACGGCAGAGCTAATCAATTTATCAATATATTAGTAATCAAATAAATAAAAATGTAGTGTACAATTCAGAAATTCAAAAGAAAAGTTTTCATATTTTTTCACACACTCACACACACCAAAAGCAGTGTATATATTGATATTCGTTTTATTGATCTTTAAATGTGCAATAATTCCAGTGTTCCTGAACTCTGTAGTTTCTCCTGATTGTGTGTTTATGTATCCCATAACTCAATTTTGCATTCTGTACTTCACTCTGATTTGTAGATTTTCTGATTTGCATTTAACAGCACATAATAGCCTCTTTCACACTGTAAATACTAGCTTATTGATTATATGGTAAATCCCTTAGTTACATTCATCCTACTGTACATACTGTATATTTGTTTTGTTCATCTTGTACTGATAGCTACATTCATTGGTCTGTTGTTCATACAGTGTATACTCCATACTGTTTTTATGTTCATTTTTGTATCTACAGTACATGCACTACTGTTTGTACTGTCTGGTTGGTCCTGCAATACCAGACAATCAAAGATCTCTCCGCCTACCGATCGTCTGGGGATTTCTAAATACAAGGTAGTTGCTCAAACGGCTGCTAACAAACCTTACATTTAGTCAAGGACACGCCTTACCAGAAATTATGCCCCCTGCTGCATGTCACCGCCCTAAAGACTTTGGATTGGTTCTGCAATGCAGGTTTGTTTTTTTTAACTCTCTAATTATTTCCAGCCAGTTTTAACAACGAAACCTGTGAGAAGGTCCTCAGTCTCTATGTATGCGCTGGTTCTTAATCAACTCAGGTTTATTGTGACTGTCACACACTACAGCCGTGGCTCCAGAGATGGAGATGGAGGTTAGTCAGACCTCCACTTTGGTTCAGGCTGAATGGATTGCCATGATGCCCAGAAGATGACTAATAATAACTTTGGTCCTTCTTTACTTCCCTTTATGGCACTTAAGATTTTATTTGAAATTCTTTTCGTCAACAAATTTAGTACAAAGCAACAACAGCATTGCCAGGCACCATGACATCCACAACATCAACATCGTGTCTTGAGGATAGCAAGTCTTTGTGCAGCTCTACATAATTTACGTATGATCATCCATTATTGGCAAAAACCTTTAGGGTGGGTGTGAGAGGGCCAACGACTAGCCACCTTCCTTATTCCAACAAATATATGACCTATTTTGTCCATCTTGCAGTGTATAAGTCATTTCTTAATCGAAAAAGGAAAGTCAGACTTTCCATCTCATAAATTTCTTTGATGATTTCAAGCCAATTATCTACTCTAGGTGGGTCAGCCTGTAACCATTTAAGAATGATTGCTTTTTTGCTGCTGTAATGAATATTTTAAAAAGGTCATCTGTCATTTCCTGTTATTCATTCTGGCAGATCACCGACATTCTCTGACTTTTTGTTATGTCTAAAGTTTCTCCAATACTTAGGTGGCCAAATATCTGCAAAACCTGTGACTGTCCCATCAGCCACAGTTGTACTTTAGTGCTAATTAGCAAATGCTAGCATGCGGTCAAAACTCAACTACGAGGAGAACATGATAAAGATTATACCTGCTAAACATCATGTATGTTCGCATTGTCACTGTAAAGCATGTACTTTTACTGCATGTCGTTCCCTCATTTAAGTTTCTGTCATCTCTCGACTGTCGACTTTCTAATAAAGGAGACGGTCAGGAGGATGATTTATTGAGGTCAAGGTTTGATTTTATTGGACATGAGTGCCTAACAATTGTTCTGAACTGGACTGTGAAATGTGGAAAAGAGCTGCAGGTTATCTCAAATAATGTGAATACTGGTCCCTTTACTGCAGGCATCTGAAACCTTTATGGCTGTTTGCATATAAACATGTGGCTGATAATAGTATGATACTGATTCATGTCAGCTGTCTGTAACATCCTGTGATCATGTATTGATCAGATATGTAACAGGTGCTGCTCAGGTGTGTTATCCTCTTTACGGAGAGATAATTCCTTCCTGTTGTCCTATTATGGAGCTCTCTGCCTTTATTGTGAATGGGGGTTTGGCAAGGCTAGCATCAACACCCCCCCCACACACACATACCCACGCACACACACACACACAGCTCTTTGTTATTCAGCTGGTGGTTTGTGATTGATGACAGAGACTGAAGTGCTCCAAGTATATGTGCGTGTTTGAATATACTGAAGGCTCTTGTGCCTGTAAGATAACCACTGGGTGTAAATTGTGCGCATGAATGTGTGTGTGTGTGTGTGTGTGTGTGAGAGTGTACAGGGAGTTGATGCAGCCATGTGTGACAGTAAAATCTGCTGTTACCAGAACACAAGAGACAAGTGTGTTTGTGTGTGTGTGTGTGTTCTTGTAATTCTATCTTTTTGAGGACTAGCGTTTCAGATTTGGTGTGTGTGGACAATTTAAAAAGTGAGGACATTTTTGTAAAGTGAGGACATTTTGTCCAATCCTCACTTCTTCAAAGGGCTTTTTGGGGGTTCAGACTTGGTTTTAGGATTATGGTTAGAAATGGGTTTAGGTTAAGGTTATGGTTAGGATGTATTATGTCAACGAAGGCCCTCACAAATGTCATTACAGACGTACGTGAGATGCTAATCTAAATGCTCTTTGCCGCCTCTTTTTCAGTTTGATTTCAGTTGAATCTGAACTGAAACTTGTCTTGTGGCAGCTTGATCACATGGTTCTCCTCATTAGGAAATCATTTCTGGTTTGGTCTTTTAAAATCAGTGACTGGAGGCCGAAATATAAACCTGGGCGTCTCTCTCCGCTGAGCTGGTACATTCAGCCAATTCACAATGAATGCCTGACGAACTCAAACTTTAGCCAATAAAACAAATGATCAGACAGAAACAAACCAAATAAGGAGACATGAGTAAAAGGGGGTTAGCATGATCACAAGCAAATCAAAAGCAATAGAGACCGACTGCAGAAGCCTGTAGGTTTACATCAAACTGCTCTGTGATAGTACGAAGACTGGACTTTGGCTTTTGAAGGGTTCCACTTCAAAAAGCAACTGTATGTAAACAGGAAGGTACGTTTCACATTTTCAACCAACGTTACATCGTTGTCAAATCGATACCTCAATATAGTGACCATAAATTACCATGAATAAATGAGACCATAGTGTAGAGTTTATTCAGGTGACCAAGCTAACAGATTTGTTGTATTTTGGTGGATTAGTTTGTGATTTTTTAAGTCATAATTTTGGAAACAAGTAAAGAAAAGCAGCTTCTCATTTCTGACCGCTGGTTTTGCTGAAATCAGCTCTACTGTAGCTATCTAGCTAACTAACGTTGACTCATCTGCATTTGTTGCGAATTCTGTTTCCAGTTAACTTTTTACGTTCCCAACTGACCTGTTTGAAAATGAGCCCTGTAAAAGGGCCCTAAATGTGCATTTAATGGCTACATACATATTATGATCATGACTGAGGCTAAAGCTAACAGGTCCCAGGTAAAAAGTGAGCATGCTCACCAGCTTATGATACATGTAGAAGACATGAAACCCCTGCTGTTACCATAAACTCTGATACTGCATTACCAAGGACCAACTCACACATAGTGGATTTTTCTAACGTAACCTGTAACCCCCAAAAATAATGTAATTAGCTAATGATATGCTAACTTTGGGCCTTGGAAGTGATCACTCCCTATTTACTATCAAGTGTGCTATATGTATCTTTGTCCTTTTAGAGTGTCCTGATTGTGACTGTGACATTTATGCTCTTTATACCCTCAAATATTCTTATGATGGAAGGGAAAAGTAGTGTTTATGGGCTGTACTACCTGTACAAACTTAGAGGTAGGTAAGTGATGAAGAGAGAAGACAATGATTCCAATGATGTGTCTCAGTTTACTGCTCACTCTAGAGTAAACTACTGAGTGTCTATTAGGTAATAGTGAGCAGGTGAATGATTTCAGACAGCCTAGGTTACAACTGTAGGTAGTAAACAAGTTAGACAGGCATGTTAATATTACCAGCTTATGTTAGAGCAGACAAACACACAGTTTAATCCATTCCTTACACTTTTGCTCTTGTGTTTTTGTTTTTGGAAAGGTGATAATGACTAACACCACCCTCCAAACTCTTTGTATACAGAGTATCTCTCTTACTACAGCCTCTTATTACACCACTTCAACATGTAAATCCTAAGACTGACAGACCTGCCAGATGTAGTTTCAGTTGCTAAGCTATGATTGGACAATCACTGTTTGGTGAACGGTCAATTTATCATGTCAGTTGTCTTTAGTTCACAGTCACGGTGTAAAATAACATCATTGTTAGACATTAACTCATCCGTGGTCTCATTTATTCACTGATGATGCTTTTGTGCTCAAGATTGAAGCTCGCTAATGTTAAAATACTACAGTTACACCCTTCAAACAGCTCTGCTGCAGCCCAGACTTGATGAACTCTACCTGCTGACAGAGTCCACAAGTGCGACAGCAGAAACTTCATATGAACGCCAGCTGATAAAAACGTGCAAATAGTTCCAATCTGCACTGTTCAAACACTAAAGTAGAAGTATTCAGAAGCTGACACGGTGATAGTTGTCTCTCTAGCTGAACCTTCCTCCCAACACTTCACACACTTACTGTCCTCGTATGACCTTTAACACTTCAACATTGAGTCGTGTGTTTTTTTGTTTTCTGAGACGTGTGTGACGGGGCTTTGTCTCATGTCTTACTTTTCTTGACCTTCTTCTCTTCGTCGTTCTCGCTGGCGCCCAGAAGGGTAAAGATGATGCCGGTTTGAGAGTTGAGGCCGACGGCTGACACCATCATCCTGCCTGATCCCTCCATCACGTGGGTCCCTGAGGAAAGATTAAAAAGACTAACAGTCACAACTGAAACTTAAACCTTCAAGGTTGATGTAACTTCTCCATCATTTTCTCTGTCCACTCTTTTCTGCATTATTAAATACATTTAAAAGATGCCTGTAAGCATTTTTGTTGTACTTCAGTGTTATTTGATTGATCTTAGGGTCATTACTGTATAATCTACTCTTGGTGGTATGGTATATCATATGCATATTCAAGTCTGTGCATGCAAAATTCATTTTAAGTCTGAACATTTAAATGTCTGCCTGTAAAACACTGTTTTGACAATTTGTGCATTAGTTTCCAGGCTTGCAAGCTTACTTTTACAAGCTGTGAGGCAAAAAAGCACACGTGGGTGCATGTTCATAGACTTTTGAAAGGTTTACTACATGGTCAGGTTTGCACACAGAGCTTTATAAAGGAAATCCCCTATCATCAAGAGGGAGTGAGGGAGAGAACAGGACATTCAATAAATACATATAAATTAATTATCAGAATAGCTTCAGAACACAATCATCAGTGTCGGTCAATTCCATGTGACAGCGAGCAGGCACTCACCGGACAGCAGCATGGGGTCCTTCTCCATAGATTTGCGGACTTGGTCGGACTCTCCTGTCAGAGAGCTCTCATCAATCTTCAGGTCGTTGCCTTGGATCAGAATCCCGTCAGCAGGCAGCAGGTCGCCTGCAGGCACAGAAGTCAAAGGTCAGAGGGTCTTATTCCCTTCAGCCCCGGGATGTGAAAAGGATCTTATACTGGACCTGAATTTCATTCATTTCTCAAAACAGCTCAAGTGTAAACAGATTTTTGCCTCACGTGAAACTCTGATGAAGACTGAAACGTTACATTGAACACTGAACAATGTAAGAAGAATAGGAACAAATTCCTGCAGCCAGATGGAGGCTGTTATAACATCAGATTAATGCTCATGGTTTTGGAATCACATGCATGTAAGTGATCAAGTGTCCACATACTTTTGGCCATGTAGTGTACATGAAACTACTTCTATTTCATCTAGACAATACAGGGGAAATGAGTTTATGTCAGTTAGTCTGAATGCAGCTCAGACTTCAGTTTTCCTGAAATCTGTCACTGATCTGATCTGATCTGAATGAGCCTGAGAGGTTTTGGTAAAAATATTTGAAAACATTCATACAGGTGCATCAACTTACAAACAGCATGAACATTAAATAGACAGGAAATGACAAAAGAAGAATCATCAAATCATGTTTGAGTCTGTCCTTAAATTACAGAGGCAGTTACATTAACTGATCACTGGTTTGATGTTTCTTTCTGGTATCCAAAGTCTCGCACCGTATTTGATCTGAGCTATGTCTCCCACCACGATCTCAGCCACGGGGATCTGGATGACCTGGCCTTTGCGGATGACGGTGAACTTTTGTTCCTGCTCGATGCGACTCTGAAGCCCACGGAACTGCTTCTCCTTTGACCAATCGTTGAAGGCCGTCACCAGAACCACGATGATGACTGAGAACAGGATGGCGGCGCCCTCGATCCAGCCGGCCTGGGCCTCGCCCTCGTCCTCCACGCCGCCCCCAGCCTGACCACATGCTGCGAGAGGAAGACGACATCGAATCATTCTCACCAAATAAAAACGACAAGTCCAAACAGATCAGAGCAGCTCTGTCAAACAGTACAACTAACTAACAGCTTCAAATAGTAACACTAGTTACAACACTTTCAACACAAATGCTTTCACATGAACTTTTCTATTTTCTTTTTCATATTTAATCTTAGCCAAATTATTGCTGTTTGCAGAAAAAACATGTTTTTTTATAACCATTTTTCTTTTAGTCTTTGCACAGGGTCATAGCCAGGATTTCAGAAATACTGGAGGTCAAATTATATTACTGATAAATAAATAAATAAATGAAATGTGATGGTCCACCAGCCCACAGGGATTTGTCCCAATATGCCCGATGGCCAGTACACCACTGGCTGTAACCTACTGTTGCGGCTGTAAAATGGTGGATAAATTGTTTTGAGCATCACACAACCCCCGCAAAATGAGTCATTTCACTATCAGAATTTTATTTATTTATCCATTGGGTCCGATAACATTTGGAAAGTCTAGAAAAGCCACATTATGAATGGCCAAACGGCCAGCGTGGGAATGTCGCCCCCGACATGAGATTAATCTGGCAGTGATAGGCTTAATCAGCATTGTATGAACTCGTTTGGCAAGGGCTTAATATATGGGGGCTTATATGTAAAAGTTAAGCACTGCAGGTTTAAAAAAGTTGTTTAATATTATATATATATATATTATATAATAAAATTTAAAATTAAAGTAAACAAACAAATAAATGTAAAAATACAATATGAAATACTGAGTCCAAAAACATTTAATTGTTAAAATAAAATAACCCCCAAACAACACACACACACACACATAAAATAAAAAATATAATAAAATAGTGAACAACATGACTTCAGAGTCATTAATGGTATCTACTGTCTTTTCATTCGTTTTGCCAGTGAAAACCTTCAGAGTTCAGGCCGACTGCACCAACCTTCAGCGTCGCCCCCTGGTGGATGATAGAAGGACAAGCCCAGCGAGATGATGGCAGCGATTTCCAGGATTATAAGTGTGACGTCCTGCAGAGCCTCCCACACGAGCTGCAGGAACGTCTTGGCCTTCTTTGGGGGGATGAAGTTCTGTCCAAACGCCGTGTGACGTTTCTCCAGATCAACGGGGTTACCGGACAGACCTGCAGCCACGAACACAAGACGTTAATATTCACATCAACACAGAAAACTTCTCTTTAAAAAAGGGAAAAAAATGGAAACGAACATTTTCTTTTTCAAGGAAATATGACCTGACAGGCTCCGACCTGTTGATGTATAGACGCTGAGAGACCTCCAAAAATACAACTTTTAGTAAACTCTTTTTTTTTTTCAAAACATTTATAAAAAGAGTAGAAAATATATATATTGGATTTATTTTTGTGTACTGTCACTTTAAGAATCAAAATAAGAATCCATAGAGTTTCCTTTTGAAGTTATTTTTAAAGTCAATCTCCTCCTCTTATGAACTCAGGAATGCAGAGACACTAATTTCTTTAATCTTGGATCCCAAGATAAAGAAGTTAAAGATCAACTGGCTTACATCGTCATAAATAGTATCACCTGTACAGAAACATGTGGTACCTTTTTCCCCACGAGTTTAAATCAAATAGATGTTCATGCATCATAGTTATGAAAACTCTTTTTTTTTTTTACAGACTTCTATAAACAGTAGTTTTGCAACATGACCCACTTTTGTTACCGTGAAACACTGCAGTGTTTCCATATATAGTTTTTATTTGGGTGAATCACCAAAAGAGACTTTTCCCACCCATTAAAAATATAAATGTTTTTATCTTATTTCTAACTTACTGCAATGTTGGAACTGAGGTGCAGCTGCACAGATTGGGATAATTATTTCCCTGATCAGAAGTGAGTTACAAACTGCTGTAAGATGTTGTGCTGTTTACCAGGTTTCATTGATCCCTGTCTGTTGTCCAGCTGTGACTCCCAAACATTTTTAGCTTGTGACTGCTTAAAAACAACCCCTCGTCACTGGTTCCATTACTGGTTGTGATCAGTTCAACCAAAGAGAAAAGATATTTGTTACATTTTAATAATTTTTAGATGAGATGTAACAAGAAAAAAAGCAAAAATTTGAGGATAAAATAGAGATAATTTTATGTATCAGAAGTATGTTTTCTCTAAGTTCCTCTTCTGTCAATCATTCTGTGACCCTTCAGGTTGATCCTGTGACCCTTTATGTGGGTCCCGACCCCCAGGTTGGGAACCACCGATATGTGTAGTCTCTGTTAGTGATAAGTCTCTGGTAGCCTGAACTGACCTGAACTTCCCCCCCTGCTGTCCACCTCCGACTAAACACACAATCTGCTGCTCCATCAGAGCCAAACTGCTCCACGTCAACACAACACCACCTGATCGGACCGACCCAGTCTGGATCAGCTACTGAAGATCTTCATTAAACTCTCATTTGGGAGTCAAAATTTTAAAAATAACTGACAAATTGACAAAGAAACCCAAAACAATCAATCAAACATCAAAAACAAAGAAAGTGGAATGAGAAGGGCCTATCCTCACATACAAACTTCTTATTAGTCACAAGATTTCTTCAGCTAATCAATTCGATCAATTAACTCAAAAATCTGTCTGATGTTTCTCTTCCTGTTTGTCTGCAGAAAGATCTCTTACAATCATCTGTTTATTGAAAACCAAACAATATCTGTGACTTATTGATTCCAGAGCTCTGACTGTCATTTTCCAGCGGTGACTCATATCTGACTGCTCATTCATTCACCATATAAAGACAAGAAACAAAAAGATTTCCCAGTCGACCTGGATGCAAACGGGGGGCAGAGCAGCAGGGCTCATTTATTTTTGTTTTTTATTAAATCTGAGAGAAAATCAGATTTTAAAAACACATTTGCAGTTTATTTATCATATTAACGAAGGGTAATCAGCAGCTTGTGTTTATCTTCACTTTGTATTACCAGAGGATTTTCTGAGCTGAGCTCATCTCCACAGGACCTCGTTAACATTAACTGTGGTAAATTATGTTTATTTGCAGCAGCTTCTGGGTGCACAGGGACAAATTTGAATGAAAACTAGTTTAAGTGATCTCCTTTTCTGGGTACTTTTTGAGTAAAACCGGAAAATCTGCTCTTTCCTGTGCAAGGCTGTGTGGACAGCAACATGGCAGCTGTGGATTCTTGGTGGAGTTGGGAAATGTGCAGTGGAACGTGATCTGAATGTGAACAGACTGCACTGCCACAATTTCTAATGAAGGAGGACTCTGCATGTCGGCATGAACATGAGCTCAGACATGTTTCTGTCTTCATGTGTTTTAATAATGGCCATTTATTCCTGCTCAGAGGATTCTCTCCAGACAGACTGAATGAAGAGCTCTCCTCCTCCTCCTCTTCATGCCTTCTCTCTATCGGTCTCTCTTTTCTTTGATCAGCTAAAACTACCAGATACTAGTTTCTGCCATTTTGAGATTTTGTCTACCTTCAGAGCACCACGCAACCACAAAACACACACAGAGGGACTAGTTTCCTCATCAATCACATCACTCATGTCGGTAACTTTACGTTACAATTATTTGCCAATCGAAAGCTTGGCTGACTGAGATAAGATGAGGCGAGATGTGATGTGATTAGGTCAAGCGTGATGAGATGACATGAGATTGATGAGCGGGGTCAGGAGAGGAGGTGATATGATGTGAGGGAATCTTACTGCAGGTAAGATGAGTAAAGATGATGTAATAAGAAGCGAGAGGAGGCGAGGTGATAAGATAAGATGAGGTAATGTGATGGGAGATGAGATGAAATGAGGTGAAATGAGATGAGTGAAGTGACCTTGGGTCAGATAAGATTGGGGGGGGGGGGTGAGGTGAGACGTTGACTATATTAGGTGATATGGGAAAAGACAAGATGAAATATGGTCAGGTAACCCGAGATGAGATGAAATGTGATGAAGGGATTTGAGGTGAGATGAGATGAGATGAAAGAACAGGAGACAAAGTGAGATGATGGAAGTGAAATTAAGTGAAATTGGTTGAGATAAAAATGAGATGAGGTGACAGGAGGTCTGGTAAGATGAGATACGATAAAGCGATGTCAGGTGATGTGAGATGATGGTGTGAGATGAGATTAAACAATGTGATATAAGGTGATGTGATGTGAAATGAGTTGAGTGAAGTGATCTTAGGTGAGATGAGACGAAATGAAGTGAGTTAAGATACAACGAGATGAGATGATGTGAGATGAGATGGGCTAAAAGGAGACGAGATGAGGTGACATGAGATACAACAAGATGAGGTGATTTGAGATGAGGTAGAATGAGACGGGATGAAGTGAGATGAGATTAAATGAGATGGGATAAAAGGAGACGAGGTGATCTGATGTGAAATAAATTGAGATTAGATGCGACGAGATGAGATGTGGTGTGATAATGTGATATGAGATGAGAGAGTTAAAATGAGATGAGATGAGGGGGTGTGAGAAGACATAAATGAGATGACATGGGATATTATGAGGTGGGAGGAGACGAGCGGTAAGGTGAGATGAGATATTGTGAGAGGAGGTGACCCGATGAGATGAGGTGTTATGAGATGAGGTTAGAGAAAAGGAGGTGAGGTGAAATGAGATTAGATTAAATGACTTTAGCTGCAGTTTATCAGGCTTCATAATATGTCTGACTGAGTATCATCGTCTTCATGAGCTGGTGCACAAAGAGATTTTAAAAATACACTGGTTGTCAAAGTGTTCATCAGCAATGTTTCATCACACTGTGGGTTAGTTTAAAGTTTGGTTTGATCATTTTTAAGCCAGTCATTGATGCTGAAAGGTCCTGTCACGCTATGATAAAGAAAAACAGAATCACAGAGCACCTTTTTTGTCTGTTTGATCGATACAATCTGGGTTTTTGTTTTTTTTTTAATTCAGTGTTGTGATTGTGACGGCGGGTTTCATCTGGTGCCTGGCGTCGGCTCTCGTTAGTGAACGTCCCAGTGGAGGTGCAGATTAAAGCTCTGAGATGATGTTCCAGTAACTGCACGTTCGCTGTCAAAGACATTTATGAATTTCAGCTACCAGCAGAAATGGACTTCATCGCTCCAAAAAGAGGTTTCTTCAATTTGCAGCATTTTCAGCAAACATGCACGGCACGGTTTTCACTTTCATTCACCCTCCCTCCAGCAGATTAAACTGCAGCAGCAGGTTTTAATGTCCTGCCTCATTGTTCAGACTTTTTGATGTCCACAACAAAGACTGAGGACTGTTTCTTCTTCTCTGCCCTCCATGTTGTCAGAACTGCTTCCTGTTTTCTTTATCATCTCTGCATTTCATCCAGTTGCTCTGTCTTTGCTCCCAAGATGCCATCCCACAGCTAAACTAATAGCCCGCGTGCTAGAAGTGAATCATTGTGAGTGCACAATGAGGCTTGTGTTTCTCAAGTAGACGATTTGAAAGTTAAGATTTGTAATGACTTGTAAAGCTGAAAAAAGAAACCATGTCAGACACAAAAACACGATTTATTCCAACAGAGAAATGTCTCCGCCATTATCATGGAAGATATACTGCAGCAATATTAGTGATTAAAACCTAATCTTATACATACTGTATCTACTGGCTACCAGTGGCAGCCATCTCTGATTTTACATGGTTTGTATTTACTTTAATCTTTTTTTTTTCTTGGTTGAAGTAAACACATTTTTTGTTTCTGTGCAGCTGCCCGATTTCAATTTTTCCACTTTTAAAGTCACTTAGAAGATGTCAGACCACGAGTCCTGTAACTTCATGAACCGCCGACTGGCTGAAATGTCTGGATGATAGCCATGGAGGACTGTGAGATCTAGCAGAATATCCTGCAACAGGGAAGGCCTTTTGTTGACCTGAACTGAGCATCGTACATACTGATAAACGCATATTTTACACAACTTGTTGTGGCTGAATTCAAATGTTCAAATGGAAAAGGTGATAATTATGATTTAAATTAGAAACTATGTGATCAACGAATAACTAAACAAGATTATGAATCTGATCAGACATTTGATGTCAACGCTCGGTACAGGACAGTTAATGACAGCAAACATAGACAGAGTGCAGCAGTGTTTCCTATTAACGCCTCATAATGAGTTGAAAATATTAGTACAGTTCTCAGTGCAGTCTCCCAGTTTAATCGAATAAAAGAAAACAGATCTGTGGGCTGAACTGCCTTTTTATAAACTGTGTGTGACATGTGACCATGCGCACAGTTGCCACGGTAACGTCTACAGAAGCCGTCCTCTCAGCTGGTGCACCCCCTTTATGAACCCACTGTAAACCTACAGATCCTGGTTATTATTACTCTTCTGTCTACCTCTCCTGAAACCTGTTCAGCAGCCAACATCTGACTGAACTGAATTATTCTGGTAACTGTTCCTTTAAAAAACTGTTCTGCTTGTTCTGTATGTCAATTTCACAATTTAAAGATATCCAACAGTGGCTGCTGACAATCTAAATTCCATCATACTGGAGTCAGACGATATTTCAGATTTTTCCTTTGGTCTTTCTGAGGGAAAAAAAATCCTTTCATTCTGCTTAATAATGCATGAAAATATGTGGTGTGATAGCATGCGATGGTATGTGGTGGTGACACAGGTCACACACAGTAAGACATCTGAAGTATCAAAGCCATGCAAACACCTAGCCGCAGTTTGTGCCTCTCATGTAT
Organism: Scomberomorus guttatus; assembly: GCA_038419695.1. Classification (NCBI taxonomy): domain Eukaryota; kingdom Metazoa; phylum Chordata; class Actinopteri; order Scombriformes; family Scombridae; genus Scomberomorus; species Scomberomorus guttatus. Next base: position 29,286,849 of record CM076446.1, read on the forward strand.
TACCATTACATTCGAGTCACAGAGCTAAGCATCTGATTTTCCAAAAATTAAAAACTCTAACAATCTTTGAAAAACCCTGAGTCATTTAAAAACATTTACAGCTGTTGTGAAGGTTGCACATTGCTGCAAGATGCGGAGAATCCCTTTCTACTGGTATTTCCAACCATCTCTTTGAAAATATATTGCATCTGTTGCACAACAAAAAAGATTCTTTTTAAAAAGAGTACTGAGATCCATTAAAGATTTTCTTTCTTTAAAGAAAATTAACAAACCTCCTTATCCTCTAGATAATCAAAATCAATTCTTACAGTTTGTAGCCTCATCTGAAGTCAGACTTTTGCTCTACTCACACTATTTATTGTACAATAAGGGCATAAATGTACCCAGAATGCAATCTATTTAATTAATCAGATAAAGACAACAGATGTAGTCAACAGACACTAAAATGTAAACATATGTTTTTATATTCCAACTTTCTGACGACATTGTCATAAATAACTTTGTGCACATCATCATCACATGAAGAGTGTCAGCGTCTCCTAAAATATAAATTCAACATCAACTTCCCTTGAAGGCAAACTGATGTGATTGGCCATCATTTAAGCTCCACCTGCTGTTGTCAGCAATATTTATAATTAACTTCTTATTTCTAATAAAGGAAGTATGATTTTTTTACCTGTTACTTTTTTCATTGTAGGAACAGATGAAGGAAAATGATAATCTTATCTATCTAATGATTATCTTACAGTAATAAAGCCAGCTGTAATACAGACACACATCCACTGCTGCAGAATGATGCAATGTCTAAGCTTCATAATTTTTATAACAGAAACCCATTACACAACAAAATTACATATATTTGAGATTTGTATTACTCTGCTGTTTTCTGGTTTATGGAAAGTCTGGAGAGAGGATTGCAGAGGGTGAGATACACTATGACAGGGACAACAGTTAATTATAAGTGATATGATGGGTGGATAAAAAAACAGCTAAAGAGAGATATGAAGAGGGTTGCATGTCTTGGTGTTTGTCTCCCTGTTGCTGATCGCTCAGAGGAGCATTCTGCTTCGACTGGCAGAGACACGGATGACCTGAGGCTGTGTGTGTGTGTGTGTGTGTGTGTGTGTGTGTGTGTGTGTGTGTGTGTGTGTGTGTGTGTGTGTGTGTGTGAGAGCATGTGTGTGTGTGTTTGTTACAGTAAATGAGACTCGGGTCACGCAACTCGAGCTGAATCTCAGATTGGTTGCTGACTTCTCACACCACAGTGCTTGAAAAGATCCGACACGCCAGCAGGCCAAGAAACCTCTGAACCTACATGCACTACTACTGTATGTCGTGTGTGTGTGTGTGTGTGTGTGTGTGTGTGTGTGTGTTCCCTCAGTTCAGATTTAGCCCCGACTGATGATGAGCCATTCCTTCTCTTTGCTCAGTACACATCTTGGTCGCTATTCTAAGGAATCCTTATCAAAAATGGTTATATTTGGTTTATATGTTAAAATAAAATCAAAGTGATGGCTCCCTACTGATATGTTCTCCAGGGGACATGAATTTTTGGTTTTGACTGACACTGTTGGTATAATTGGTGCAATATCTGTGTGGGTGGGTGCTTACAACAGTTTGTAATATCACTTCAATACAAACGGACACACAGCCAGTTAAACCGGTTGGCGGCCGACATTGTTAGCCGCTGCTTAGTCTCATCTGTTATTTGAGCACTGCCTACACATCGTGATCTGCATCATTACAGAGTAACATATGACGGGCCGAGGTTACAGGACAACCCGTCGCTGTGGGTTTTGACAGCCGTCTCCACATCTGGACCCATTACGGAGAAGGAGTCTCCCCCCTTCCTGTAATGCAGGATGAACAGTGTGCCGATGACTCAGCAGGTGTTGAAATAACATGAACAAAAAACAAACAAATCTATTAGTGCTAACGTTAGCACGCTTGGCTAACTGGCTTCCTCTTTCCGAGTGGAACACAAACTTAACAGCATGATTGGTCTTCCCAAATACTGAATGTTGTAATCGCCAACAACACAGAACCGACACTGTGTAGGCGTGTTGGAAAAAAAACATCTTATATCAGCATTCGTAGGCTAAACAGTTCAACACACTCCAGTCAATAGTCACTGGGGAAGTTGACAGCATGTCTCCTAGCAACGCCGGCTCTTAAATATCAGTCAGCTGCTACTATGGTAAACACCCAACCAGAGGCTTGAAGCTTAAACACTGTTTCATAATTCTCTCTTTTTAAAAATGAAAATCTGCAAAATAGCAGTAGTGTCTTAATATTCTTTCTTTTAAAAAAAAAATGTTATTTAATTTGAACTAGTTTCCTACATCACAGCCGGTGGTGTTCAGGTGTTACAGGTGACTTTTTTGGTGGAGATGTGACCTGTGCAGTTGTTCTGTTGCAGCTGGTAGTCTTTGCTTATTGATTATTGCGACGATAAATATATTAAAGATCAGCGTCATCGCATTGTGTGCTTCTTTTCCTCCTCCTAAACAAAAATATGTGGTAATATTGTACATACCTCTAGTTGAGAATCACAGGACTGAACTATTTATTAATTAATACAAATAACAAATAGCTAATGAAAACAACTTAGCGTGTTAGCTGCAGAAATACTGTAGTTGCAGGTTTGAGGAGGTTCAGTCGGTTACGGTCCAACACAGATACATAAATTTGCCAGTCAGTGACTGTTTTTATCTGCCAGTTTCATCCCTCGATGCTGGAGGTTTGTTTGAAGAGACTTTTACATGAAGGAATAAAAGTGACGCTACAGAGACAAAAATAAATCATCTCCTGTCTTCTTCTCACCTGAGCGATGACAGAACATGCTGCTAATCATTAGCATTTTCCGAAAATAGCTATTTATTTTTAGGCCCGTATGTGTCTCTTTGTGAAGCTCTTTGTAACCCCGGTTTAAATAAAGTTTACATCTCATGCTCAGACTCAAGAGGCTGCGTGTCTTCTAAACATGAATACACTCAGGTTTTGTAAAATAATGACAAGGACATCAATGACCTCCAGAGAGGCAGCAGACTGATTCATCAATACACATTAACCAGCGGGAAGCACGGCCGCAGCTGAGCCTTGTGTGTGCGAGTTAGGATGTGTGTCTGTCTTTGTGTGTGTGTGTGTGTGTGTGTGTGTGTGTGACGATGACAGTCGGCTAAGGGTCTAATCAGAAGCTGATTTTACAGACAAAGTAAAAGCAGCTGAAGATGAAACATCTCATTATCACACCCAGAACAGTGAGATGATACAGACACACTTCACACGCAGTTAAATATAACTGTGTGAAGTCTGTAACTGTTAACTCAACACTTCTGTTACAGAGCTAGCCAGGTTAGCACACTGTCAGCTAGCTATTAGACAGCTGGATAGGTTTTCTGTTGCGTTTTAGGACACGAGAAGCATGACTCATCTCAGCTTGGGTTCAGGATGGACGCAAGAAAACAGATTAATGTGAGAAATCAGGTTGAATCAAGGTGAAAAACAGATAACCCATCCACATGACTCAGTTTACATGCAGGCTTCATCCTCTGCCACAAAGACATAATACATGTTCTGCCTGTTTCCAGTCTTTTTGCTAAAAATAGTTAGCTGGCAGTTGGTGTAGCTTCACAAACACAACTACAAGATAAATAACTCCTTTTATGGTTCTGTGCGCAACAAGAATCAGGCCAATTAACAGCCAAAGGCCAATTATTGACTTCCTTCCTCTTTGTCTGGGTGCACTGTAAACAGATATACCACTTCTTCTTCTGTTGCATTTCTGACAGTAACCACTCAAGGCTCTCAGTGGTCGATATATGTGTGATTTCCAGCAGAACTCTGGGGCCTGTAGTAGTAAGACGCACTTTGCATTTCAACCGTATCACACAGCAGCTGAAACTTTTCAGTCAGCACAGACCATGAAGTCTGGGACCATATAATAAAAAAAAAAAAAACCTATACTAGGTCTATAATATCTGCCAACATATATATCTGTGAAAAGCTGAAACTCAATATTGGCCTGCAAATGTATCAATCGGGCCATAATATCATGATATATATGGACATAACAATCACATTTCTGTTTTAGAGGATTTTATCGATACAGGCCAGTGAATCAAAGACAAAGGATTTACTTTGGAGTACAGTGAAATAATCTACAACACATTCAGGCCAGCGTAGCAGGGGTGCTATCAAAATCCAGCACTGAACTATAAATCAGTTCCTCCACCAGACTCATCATAAACTGTGACACAGAATCAAAACAGTCTAATAAAAAAGAAAAAATAACACAATCTAGTTGCATTATGGGAAATGTATTTCTTGATCCTTGATCCATACTAAAGACTAGGACAAGACTTCCAGATTCATGGAAGTGACAGACTGAATCATTGGAGCACTCTTACATGTGTGTAAACAAAGAAAATGATGCTGATGTACATTAAAAGACAGACAGCAAACAGACAGACAGTCCCTGGATTGAAACTGTACACTTGTCCATTATCACACTAGTTAACTATAACAGTCCATCATTGTGTGTGTGTGTGTGTGTGTGTGTCCTCAATCTTGCATTTAGGCTTCCCCCAATTTTTTCCCTCCCTCCCTCCCTCTCTGCAGTGAAAATATAATTACACTTTCTTCATTAAGGAGAGTAATTTCTTGCGTGGAGGACGCGACTATAGCTGTCCCCTGATTACTAAATGGAACAGAGCAATGATCTATGGAGCCATTAGGGGAACGGGCTGGAACTAATTTCAATCCTGGAATGGACCGATGGCTGCAAACACACACACACACACACACACACACACACACACACACACACACTCGCAGAGGGATCAAAGGATGATAGAGGGAGGAAGAAATAACAAACAGCAGCATGTCGGCCATTTTCTGGCCTCACACGAAGCTCTGACTGAAATCCAAAACTGATCATCTTTCACGTGTTTCTATCTTTTAACAGACATTGTCTTTGTTTCCTGGCTCATAAACTGTCACCTCCTGAACTATGAGTGTCTCTGTTAAGGCAGTGATTTGCCAATTTGTTGTTTTTAGTAGTAAGGTGGTTCCTTTTTGTTATTTAGATATTTTTAGCTTTTTTACAGGGCTGGGTATCGTTTAAAAAATTACAATACCAGTACCAATATGAGTACCCTTAAAGTGATACCGATATCAACAGAGTACTTCCTTTGATACTCATCATGTGAATGGAAGCATTAAGTTGTGTAAAATGCCACCACTCCTCCCCATCCAAATTATTTTTGAAAGTGTTCAAATTATTGAAATATCCATTAAATAACTCTACAAAAATGTACAATGAAGTATTATCCCCACAGACTGTATGGGTTGTAGCTGCTGCGGTAGTGGGCCAATCACACATCACGATAAATCGAGGAACACTTGCAATGATTGTTGATTGTTTCCTAAATTTCTAGATACAAAAATGATCGAATGCAGGTCATGAAGAGTTAGATCCAGGGTGTCATGAAAATTATTTGGTTCAGTCACAAAGAAACTGGATTCACAGACTCTTTGTCCTGCTGATGAACATCCAGAGCTCAGGACTATAAACACTGCAGCTCTGAGAGCCAATCAACATGAAGCAGAGGACGATACACCAATGAAAGAGAGAAATCAACTGGGCCAGTGTGTGTGTGTGAGACTGTGTGTGACCAAAGTGGGCATTTCAACCCATCACCATCACCACAGATTATGTAAGTGCACATCAAAGGCTGCCCTCCATTTTTCACTGTTTAGTGATTTTTACACAAACACATTTTGAAAGTGTTCAAATTATTGAAATATTTATTAAATAACTGTACAAAACTCACACGTCACATGAAATCGAGGAACGCTTGTGGTGATTGGCTGTGAGCAAAACCATACAAATAGTCTTTTTTTCCCTAAATTTCTAAAAAAGTTTCGATACTACTTGGTACTGGGTTATTTCAGTCAATACTTTAAAGTTAATGAGTACCAATACCCAGCCCTAGGTTTTTATATAATCAGCACTGATTAATTTTCATCCATTCACCTTACATAGAATTATAAGAAATACTATGAATTAATATAAATTAATCATTCATGGCCTCGCCCAATTACACTACAGTCACCTACACCTACAAGTCTTTGATCACTATCTGTGATGTGAGGACATCAGATGTGCACACAAAGACATTAAAAGATATGCTGAGGTCATGGTTCAGTAATAAATCCTAACACACTGTGGAGCGCCCTCCTGATTGGCTGCTTTGCGCTCAAGCGTTGATCACACTGGACGGCAAGTCAGCATTTAGCACCAGAGCTGAGAGTGTCTGTTTCCATGATAGTCAGGGTTACAGTAAGGCCATTTTAGATAAAGCTCTCAAGCTGTTATCTTATGTGCAATGATGCAGAAATAATTGCATTTGTTGTTACTGTACACTAATAGTGCAAATTATCAGTAAATCAGTCTTGACGATGAGTCGACTAAATGAGTGTCAAATCAGTAGCTCCCAGTCTGATGATTAAAACCGTCAATGTTAACACCGATTAATACTTTGATTAAAACAGCGGTTTTCAACCACTGTACTTCAGCTATTAGCCTATTACAGGCTGAGTTTGCAGTAATAATCTTGAACTTGGCAAAATCTTTCTGTGTACTGTGTCTTTCCTCACCACTCCCTCTCACAGTAACAACAGGATATTGATCTTGAACTTAAGTGGGTCATCAGGAAGTCATCACCTACTTAGTACAAAGTCAAAATATTGAGATGAGGAGTTAGGGGAAACAGGCCCGATGTGTGACGTATAACATCTAAATGTTTGACTTTTAAGTGGGTATGGCAAAAAATGTAACTAAATTAAAATCTAAATGGCTCCAAATCAGTTTTTCCTGTTGATATAATGCATTTTTGACTCTAATTAAACCAGGAAACTAACATCATAGCAAAATCTAACTGCAGTGAGTAGAAGATGTGACTGATGGATGTTGGTTTAGTTCGATACAGTCTGGTTTGGTGCGTTGGACGTGTCTTACCTTCTATAGGTGACGTTTTCAGGCGGCGGCAGATGCCCTGCACGTCTCCGTACGTGTCGCGTATTTTGTTGACGGCCTCGCCACTCCGCAGCTCCATCAGGCCCCTCAGTTCCGTCATGGTCACCCCAAAGTCCCCGTCATGGTTGCCCTCGGCAACCGAATTCCCCGGAGGGTGGTCTGCCGTGTTGTTGGCCATGTTGATCTTCTTCACAGCAGTGTTGTAGTTCTTGTTGTAGTAGTGAGTGTCTTTTTTTTTTTTTTTTTAAACTGATCTATATGTCAGTCTGGGTCGTCAGTTCACAGGAATTGTGGGTAGTGTAGTTCTCACAGGAGGCAGGTGGAGGAGACAAACGCTGAGGTTAACTCCTGTCCTGGACGTGCATGCTCCTCTTTGTTACCATGGAAACAAGGGAGTAAACATGTTCTGCTGGCTTCACGCTGCAGAGGAAACAGAAACAGGAAACAGATTTTATAAACAAGATCCGGACAGGAAACAGACAAGAGCACAGAGCGGTTAAACATCATCATCAGCAGACAGATTGTTTCAGGATTTTTATTAATTAATAGCACAGAGACTTATTGGGCCAATTAGAGGAGAGTTTATCATCTCGGATTATTAAAGGAGTCCCCTGAATCACAGAGGTCGTTATGATATAAGCTGATTATCGGTTAGAGCTTCTCCTCTGAGACACATGATAGGTTGGTAAGTATTTGCTCTCCCTGAACTGTCTGCTCTGAGCTTATGACGTGTAGCCTACGTGATGTAGAAAGATAGTATAACTTTTCTTTTCTTTTATTTATGGATAGGTCATCATATTTCATCCTTCACAAACTGAGTGTGTGTGAAAATGTATCAGTGCATCCACTTCAATCTGTTTAATTCAAGCTTTGAAAAAAATAAACAATTAAACATTCAGATCAAAGGTCTAAAAGGAGAGAAAAAACTGGCGATAATAGTAAAAAATTCAATCTGCCTGACAGTTTAACATCTCTTCTACAACTGAGTAAATCTACCAATTGTCGCTCGACCTCACGATGTGTTTAGGCCAAAGCAAAACAGCGAGCTACACACACACACCACTAAAGGCTGGAGACAGCAGTTGGCCTTTGAAGTCATTATTGAAAGCAAGCGTGAATCTGTGAACAACTGCGTCGAAACAAATGAAGAACAAATTAAATTACAGTGATTACAAATCAGTCATGAAAAGTTAGACCCAGGGTGTCATGAAAATTAATTGGTACAGTAACAAAGACGCTGGATTCACAGACTCTTTGTCCTGCTGATGAACATCCAGAGCTCGGGACTGAATACACTGCAGCTCTGAGAGCCAATCAACATCAAACAGAGGACGATACACCAATGAGAAAGTGAAATCAACTGGGCCAGTGTGTGTGTCTGTGTGTGTCTGTGTGTCTGTGTGTGTGACCAAAGTGGGAATTTCAACCCATCACCATCACCACAGATTATATAAGTGCACATCAAAGGCTGCCCTCCATTTTTCACTGTTTAGTGTTCTGTCATGGATGGACACACACACACACACACACACACACACACACACACACACACACACACAGCATCAGAGCCTGTTAGAGAGTTACTGTTACTGGTGCTGCTGATTCATGCTCTGAGCAGAGTGGTGGTTTGCGTTGTGGTTGATACAGGTGCAGAAGGCTGTGGAAGGCTGTGTTAGGCTATGTTAGGCTATGTTAAGCTATGTTAGGCTATGTTAGGCTATGTTAGGCTATGTTAGGCTATGTTAGGCTATGTTAGGCTATGTTAGGCTATGTTAGGCTATGCTAGGCTATGCTAGGCTATGGTTCAGTAGGGCAGAGTGCACGTGAAGTTGAAAGAATCTGAAGCTCTTTTCAGATATTGATTACATAAAATTTCTGGCCTGCTGGTGAGAGGAAAAGTATAATGAAATGAAGGGCGAGGAGTGTTTTCTGTTTTTCTCTGACAGGCTGAATCACTAGTAGATTTTTAAGCTTCTTTTGCCATTCAAGTCCTTTTTAATAAATGAATGACCATTATGAGCATGAGGGACACTCGCCCCTTCTCTTCTGATGAAATTAACTTTTCATTTATTAGACATAGAATGTGCACAAGCATAGAATAATGAAACATTAAGTTGGACTGTTGTTTAATTTCTATTTTCTCACATGCTCTATGAAAGTGTAAGTGTTTGCTGGATATTCATGTATTCATCGATGTAGTTGGCATAAAAGTAAAAAAAAAAAAAAAGATATTTTATGTTGGAAATTACATTTGAAATAGTGGGAATGGAGAGTGTACCGCTGTAACACCGGCTCCTACAGAGAGTGTTGCATTATGGGTTGTTTTTAGTCTTAATGTTGCTAGGCTAGCAAGTGTATTCAAGTCTGTTTAGAGTGTCTTTGTTCAAGTCAGTCGGAAGTAAAAGTGTTTTAGCTCAGTTTAACTCGCAGGAGTTTCTGAAGGCTCGTGTAATGTCTTTTTCTTTCATGGGGGAAATAAATTCATGACGGGTGAAAACGAGTCAAAAGCGTCTTCTATTGTCTTTACTGCAGAAACTGACTGGGGTCCAAATAATCTGTCAAGCAGCCAAGAATTTCTGCTGTCACTACTGATAATGAGGAGCTCGAGCAGACTGTCTGAAAAATGCTAACTGCCGGAGAAAATGATTTTGACCGCTTCCAAGAGCCTGACGTGAGAGAGTGCGAGTATGTGACTGATAAACAAGCTATACAAATGTGGGATTTACATTCTGGTAGTATTTGACTTGTACGAGAGAAAAGCTTCAAGGAGACTGAAAATAGTGCTGCGCTGTCAAAATGCAGTAAAAGTTCCTTAGTTCCTAAAAGGGTCCTGGAAAATTGTCAGCCCTGTCTGTCAACATCTAGTCTTCCTCAGTTCCATTTATTTTCTGTTTCAAAGATTTTTTTTATATTCCTCATATCAAGTTTCACAAAGCACTCTATCTGTGTGTGTGTGTGTGTGTGTGTTTTATCTCGAACAGAGCAGGACAGACGCCGTCTTCCTGTGTTCAGTAATTATCCGTCTGACCAGAAGTCGAGTCATTATTACAATAAGACAAGTGAGAAATGAAATGAACTGAACGGCCTGCAGACCTCACCAAATTAATGTTTGTTGTATGTTATTACGTAAATAGTTGGTGATCTCATTGTGATGGAATGTGTTAATTATAGATAATGAGATTACTTAATTATACAGGCACTAAGAGGAAGAATTTACAACAATTTCATTAGAACAGACGAAATAGGTACATAAATCTACATGAATTATTCAGATTTACCTTAAAGCAACAGAATATGTTGGTGTGTTCTGATCATTAATGGAAATAATGAGAAAACAGACGGACATGACATAAAACAGCCGTTCTGTCTCATTTTATAAAATGACAATTTTTCTGACTTCTCTTCGAACTGTGATTTGTTTATACTTGTGAAGCAAACGCTACCTTATTGTGCTCTAATTGTGAATCAGCATACATCTTTCCTCTGGTAAGACGCACACACAAACACACACAAAAAAAAGCATAAATAGTGGCAATATTTGTCAAAAATGACCAGTGATGTATGTATGTGTCCATTAGTGAGCAGCGGAGGAAAATGTGTGTGAGAGGCAAGGAAGGTACTACGATCTGTGGGATGAATAGAAAAACAATTGGGAGAATTATGGAAGAAAAAAAAACTACACAACTGAAAGGTTTTGGGTGGAGTTTCACAAGCATAACACACACACACACACACACACACACACACAAAGAGACACACCTTAATGGTTTTTAACTACACCACCACACCTCAGTCCAAAGGTGAGCATTCCTATCTTTAGACTTTAATGACACACCCACTGACACACACACACACACACACACAAATACACACACACACACACAAATACACACACACACACACACACACACACACACACACACTGTTCTTGACCACCATGTGACTGAGTGTGTATGTGGCTGTCCTGCTTTAAACAAGCAAATGTTACATACACACACACACTGATAACACAGACACACACACACTGTCACGCTGTGACTTAGCACTTTACTTAGATGAAACTAAGATTTTCATGGAATAAACTTTTCTAAACGATTTATGGTCACCATTTTTTCTGCAGTAGTCATTCAACATATTTACATTCAGCATCGCTATTAGTAGATTTTTATCGTTAGTGGCGGAGTCAGATTCCATACTTAAGCATGAAGGATTCACAGGAAAACTAGCATGTAATCCAGCATAGTTTTATCTCAAATATCAGCCACACTGGTTACTCTTCACTCTCTATAATAACTGAATCATAACTTTATTTGTTTTGCATGTTTAAAATCACAAGATTACAAAGTGTTTTACAGCGTGTCAGAGCTGCATTAAGTTACCAAACATTTCCTACTGTTGATAATTCCAGTGTTTCTCATACATTGATTTATATCAACATTGGCGGCCACATATAGATTTTCTATTTTTTTTTTATATTTAAAATGGGTAAAATCTTATTTCACTGTAGAGCTGTGTGCAGCACATTGATTTGCTCAGCTCCTCCTTGCCCTGCTCTCTCTCCCTCTCTCTCTCTCTCTCTCACAAACACAGTGACAATGGACCGTCTGTGAAAAGCCCCCCCCCCCCCCCATGCACACTCTGAATCCAAACACGATCATGCGCAGGAGGAAGGATTGACTGAAGACGCCTGGACGGATTCCTGAATAGAATCAATCTGGAGTTCACAAATGGTTATTATCACAAACACGTCTGCACAAATCTGCCCCAAACCGGGTGAGGGGTTGATTAGTAAACTACATGTAACCACAATAAAAATAAACATACATTCAACATGTTCATCGGGGCTCAACAAAAGCTGACCACTTATATTTTTAAAAAAATAAATGATCTTTATCTTCATGAGAGAGCAGAGCAGAGTGCTCCTGCTAATTTTAGGGAAACTTATTTATTTATTGGGCTGTGGGACGAAATGTAATCACGAATTGTCCGCTGTGGTAATCCACCAAAGAACGAACTAGAATGTAATATAAAGCAGGCTGAGCTGATCTCCCTTCAGTCTATTTTCTGATATAAGCATCTTCTGCTATGAGGGAAGATAATTATATTGAATTTTATGCATAATTCTGATTGCAAAGTATTAAACATCCAGTGCAGATAATATCTCATGTGAATGGATGAATATTGATAGTAAACCACAGGAATAAGTTTCACTTTTTCCACAGAGACCAAAGACAGAAATCTTCAATGACAGATTGGATTGAGTTACAGAAGCTAGACAGGAAGTGATGTCAGGATTTAAACTCTCTCTATATATAGATTCTATTTCATCTATGTAGCTATAAGGCAAGCAGAGTTTCAGAGTGTGTGTCTGTTCTTTGTCCATCTTATCTGTTTGTTATTGACTCCAGATGAAATTATGCTGCAGCCACCATGTTGCCAGCCACTCGGCTTATGCGTGTGTGTGTGTGAGGAACGATAAGCCTGTGTGTGTGTGTAGAAAATGTCTAAAAGGGCCAAGCAGAACAAACTGATAAGTGTGTGGTGGGTGAACGAGCAGAGAGGACAGACCCAGACCCGTTGTGTCTGGGTCTATCTGTGGACTGTCTCAGTTTTTTTTAACGGTTTTCTTTCCTCACAAGGTTTTTAATTTAAGCTGAAATTATTTGTGTGGTTTACAAAACCCTCAAACACCCTTAAACAGAACATTTTGTTCTACACCGAAACCACAAGCATCCCGTCTCCTGCTGCGTTCATATCATGTGGAATAGACGGTAGAGATGGAAAGAATCTCATGTTTATGAGATGTGAGATGTTGGAGGTGTTGTGTGTTGGTCGTGCATGATTTTGGATTTTCCATATTCTAATACAAATGTACACTACACAAAACCCACTGTGGAACAAAAGCTGGTAGAAAAGACGAAGAAGAAGAGATTTATCAATTTTTTCTATTGTTTTGGTTTTTCAGTAGAACGTTTTGAGAAACACCTGAAAACGTTAAAATGTACACTCATATTTTCACATGTAAACAGTTTCCTAATTAACCCGCCTGAGTGAGGACATGATGTGTGTTTTGGCGGAGTGACACAGCGCATTTGTCAGGATGAACTTTGGTTAAACTAAACAAAACCAAGGAGCAGAATGACAAACATGACATCATGTTATTATTAGGAAATCAGATGTCAGACTAACAAAGCTGACCGAGTAGAGTTTGCATGTTAAATATTTCATTAAAACAATGTAAAATGGCTTTTTGCTTTTGTTAAAGGGAACAAAAATGTTATTAAATTGTCATGAGGACAGTGTCAATCAGCTGTTATCAATAATCCATTATTCAAAACTTAACAGAAACCATAAAAAATCTAAATAATGAATCAAATTTTAAAGGTTTGCAGTACGTAGAGTTAACATTAACATTAACATTAGGAGGCAATACCAAACAGCAGTAAATAAAAATTTCAAGTTTCCTGAAATATGTGAAATTTTATTTGTTACTTTTATGCAGAATTTAGCCGATTGTTACAGGAAACAGGGCTGAGCTTTAAGGACAAAAAATTAAATCTTGACTTTTTTTTCAAGCTTGGGGATGATTAACAATTTTAATCATTTTTTTTGGTACAAAATGCAGGATGAAAGGGTGAAAATGCAGAAAAGATGAAGTCATATTAGTGCTGCACAAATCTAGTCAAAAAGAGAATCACAGTCTTTTCCGCTCTGAACTGAGATCACGTTTTTTTTCCCCACGATTCTTAGCCACACCATTATTAATGAAAGAATACCATTTTTTCGACTCCAGCAGATATGAGCTGCTTCAGTCCTCAGTTTCGATTGTTGGCGGCCGACTATCGGTTAAAGAAATTGCTTAAAATTTGCATCCCTAAATGCAACATACTCATATATTCTGAGGTTTGTTGTGACTGTCACACAAACAAGAGTTCAAAGCACTGAGTGATAATCATTATATGAGATTTGATCCAGTCAGAGAATAAAATGATTTTCAGCTTTAAATTAGATTTTGGGAGGTGTTTTTGATCATTCCTGTAACAGTCTTAGCTAGCAGTTAGCAGGGTTTGCACTCCCTGAATTCAGCCTGTCAGGCAATTATTTCCTCTAATTTTAAAATATTTTATCACAAACACATTTCTTAATACTTTGACCCTCTGTGGTCTATTATTTTACATTTCAGTCAAACCAATCACAGTCCCAGCTGCTGTCACTGACATGTTTCTGTGTCTATTAGGAGATGACTGCCTGCAAAAAAAAACAATTTGACAGAGAATTTCAAAATTTCTTTCTTTCACACACACAAACACACACACAGACACACACACACAATTAGTTTCAGGTCATGAAAAATGTTTAAATCTTCTTGATTATCTTCCATCGACCGTCCCTCTGTTCAGCTGCTGTTACCCTCCCTTGTCTTTGCTCTTTGCCTCTGCAGACACACCTGCTCTGCATACTAAAGCAGCAGCCTGCACCGCCCTGCTCCTCAAACACACACACACACACACACACAAAATCCCACTATGCAAACTCACTGCTGGCCACACCCTCCGCACAGAGAGGAACTTATTTTCTTATTGTACCCAGCAACAGATCCCACAACACACACATGAACACCTACACCTACACACACACACACACACACACACACAAAATCCCATTGAATCATGTCACAGTGGCTTCACACAGACATTTCCACATGCAGGGCACGTCAAACAGCCGACACTGAGCTGGAGTGTGTTTGGTCTAGACGGTGTGTGTGTGTGTGTGTGTGTGTGTATGTGTGAAAGAAAGATAGTGTCGCAGCATGCCAAACAGAGGAAATGAGAGAGCGAGAGAGAAAAAGAGAGAGGCCAGGAATGCAGGAGACCACACCCATATCTGCAGTCATGTGACCAGAGTGGAAAAAGGAAATCCCCACACTGCAGAGAGACGAGGCAGAGGTCTGGAATCATGCAGCATCACTCACACACACGCACACACACACACACACACACACACACACACACACACACACAGCTGTTAATCTCAGTTCAGTGTGTGTTAATAATGTTCTCTGATGATGACACAGTATGGACAATTACCAGGGATCATCATAAACAACAGTAAAGGTGGAGACTTGCTGCCAGTTTCCTGTTTGCCTCTTTCTTCACTTTAACCTGCCCTCTTTAACCCCTGAAACATTACTGGTCAGTTAGTACAAACTCATGCTGTTTGACTGAACTTTGTTCAAACACAAAGAACTATATTTAAAATTGTAGTAGGAACCCCAAAGCTTCAAAATAGACCAAATACGTTGTTCTGATTACGTTACGTTAGTCTTAATTTTGGAGGAAATGTGTCAAAAATGATGCACATGACATGTAGAATAGGATAGAACAGAATTAAGGTAACTAGTTTAACCAACCAGTGAAACAAGGAGGGACCAACGAGCAGAGAGAAAAAAGATGGGTTTAAATCAGTTTACTATAATAATAATGATTATTCTTATAATAAGAGATTTAAAAATCTCAACTGAGCCTGCCTCCTGTATTTGAAGAGGGACTCGGAGAGCGGCAGCTCTACCTCTGAATGTTTTTAATTAAACTTAGTGAGAGCCAATGCAAAGACATCAGAGCAGGTGTAATATTATTGAACTTCTTAGATCTTATAAGGACTCTGGTGTCTGTACTGGATAAAATGGGACATATCGTAGCGATGTTATATAAATGAAAAATGGGTGGGTGTGGGCTCTGGATATGAATGCATTTTTTTGAATATGAAAGAGGGTGTGTCCGGGCTAAAACAGGGTCTCTAAGTAGCTCTTTGACTTGTGCTTTGCCACGGTGAATATCGATCACACACACACACACGGAGGAGGCATGAAGCTTGAGCTCATCTTGATGATAAATCCGTTATTGACAGCAGCTCCTCACTACTTCCTGATTGGCTGAAAGCCCTGGAGCCAGACTGACTGAACACTGAGAGCTGCTGTCAGTGTTTGTCCAAGGTTCAACTGGTGTCACAATACCGAACATTTCATTAAACACTCGTACTGGAACACACGACATGACTGACTGTATCAGAGGTGATGATCATCAGAGGTATGTTTGATATTTGCATACACGGAGCTTGTAAATACATATTAAGACTTGTCAATGTGCAGTCAGAAGAACAAAAAACCAGAAGAAACTCAGAGAGCCCAAACCTTCTTCTGATTTTAATAGGTTTACAGTATTTTGGCATTTTTGTATTTTAAGCACTGCAAGACAGAAAAAGCTTTAACTTTAAGCAGATAAACTTCTTAAGTCGCTCTGCTGAGAAAAGTAGCAGCTCCCAACTGAGCTAACATGAATGCAATGCTTTGAGCTTCAGGTACGTTTTCAGATTTGCAAACTAAACAGACAAGGCTGCGTCTGACACGCTATCAGCTCTCTAATACATCCATGGGACAAACGGTTTTACCAGACTGACTGATACAAAACTATCGGTCAGTTCAGTGGACGGATGAGTTTTCAAGTAGGCTACATACGTGAAGATATCAGCACGGGATGAATATCATGTCATTCATTTCAGACCAGAGCTGCGAGACAACGCTGCCAGAAATCACTTGACTCGCAACTGTGTGGGCAGATCCCTGGAAAGGGAGTGTTGTAAACTCAGCTGTGAAAGAACAGTCTGCAATACGAGTGCAAATGTACATCTGCAAAAGTTTCAAAATAAAGAATCACCCTTTCGAAACTAAATTTCAACGTTTCACAAACCCCCCCCCCCCCCCCCCCCCAACATATGCGCACCAGTTTTCTGATCACCATTTAGAAGGTTTCAAACCAGGAAAACAAACTAATACATCAGGAGAAAAGTGATTTTATAGCGTTTCTATAGAGTTCCATGTGTTGGAGAAACACTGTAAAAAGCCTATCAAAACATTATGCAAGCCTTCAAAACGTTGTTTCAATCTTGCAAAACCCTTTTTAGATTTCAAGCTTTCAAAACACTGAGTTTCAACCTTTTCTTTCAGTTTCAAAATATGACAAAATATTCATCCCATATATCAGCTGTTGTTTCTCTTTATTCATTTATTTTATTAGGCCCACATGCTGAAGCTTCATCTCTTCACACTCAAACTGGAGGTCTCGATGTATATTTGTAGATAAATTTGACATGTTCACAATATAGAGAAAGACGAGAGTGCAAAAAGGAAACAGATACTGATGTGTGACACAAGGGCGGGGACGGTGTTGCCTAATAAACCCGTACAAACACAATCTGATCTACTGTCAGTGAGACTGATGAGTGACAGAGAAACAAAAAAAAAAAAAAAAGTGTGTCACCATCATGTCACCATCATCATAGCTGTGTGTGCGTCATAGCTGTAGCAGTATACACAGTCTAGGTCTCCTGTAGAAAGTTCATTCCTGAGATTCCTGACTGACCGGCTGGATGAGTGGACAGTTTAGACAACCAGAGTGAGGCCCCAAAGTCTATTGTATTGCTGTGTGTGTGTGTGTGTGTTTAATAGTCAAATGTTTGAATAGAAAATTTGCCTTTAGTTCTACCCTCTGCAGCAGAAAATCAAACTATGGCAAGCCAGGTGGCCCAAACCTTATTGATTCTTATGTGTGTTGTAAAAAAATGTTTTATGTCTGTACTACTTCTTCTTAACAGGTTTAAATTTGGCATCTTAACATGTTATAAGTGCATTAATATGATGAATTTTGTTATTATGACAATGTTGACTGAAGTCCAAACAATACTTTCCCCATCAACATGGCTGCAAGGGTCCATGTGACATAAATTTAATCTGCCCATGTCTGTGAAGGTCTGCACTGACCGTCCACATGTAGCCCAAAATTCATGACCGCACAAACCCCAACAACAAATGTATTATAACAGAACTAAAGCTGCAACGATTAGTCGAAATTAATCTGCAACTATTTTGATAATCAAATAATCGTTTTAGTTGTTTTTTGAGCAAAAATGCTAAAAAAATTTGCTGGTTGCAGCTTCTAGATTTCCTTTGTCATACGTGATGGAAAACTGAATTGTTAGCTTTTGGACTGTTGATTGGATAAAACATTTGAAGACGTCACCATGAACTCTAAGAAACTATAATGGGCATTTTTCACCATTTTCTGACATTTTATAGACAAAATGATAAATTGATAATGGAAATAATCGTTAGTTGAAGCCAATTTGGATTATATCTGGTCCTTGATGCTTCCTTGTCAGTGGCTGGTACTGCCAGTGAATTTTTATTCACTAGTTGAGAAGCTAATGCTGGGTCTTCTATTATTGTAACTGAATATTGTTGGGTTTTGGACTGTTGGTTGGACAAAACCATTTGAATGAGTGAATTTGGGTTTGGGAGAATTGCGACATTTTTCACTATTTTCAGGCAATTTACAGGCCAAACAGAATAACAGAATGTAAAGATGCAAAGATCCTGTGTGATAATATGCAAAAGAAGCTACACAATGTAGCTGTCTGATGCTGTGTGTGTGTGTGTGTGTGTGTGTTTGTGTGTGTGTGTGAGTGTGTGCCTGTTGATAAGGATTCCCTGCCATCTGATGCAATGGAGTGGACAGGGTGAAGGCAGAGACAAAGAAGTGGAGGAAGGGATGCTGCTGATAAACTCTCAAGGACACAGGAGACAGCAGCACCGCACTCCGTTTTGTCCTTCATGTCTTTTTAGTCCGAAGAACGACACGAGGGAAAAGACGGATCTGAATCAAACAAAGCAGCAACATCTGGAGGCCGTCCAGAGAGTTAATAATCCTGTTTACAGCGTGAAGCTCTGAAGCTGCAGAGTCCTGATCTACACTGATCATAACCCAAACACACTGAATCAGACCCGCAGCAGCCTGTGTTTGTTTGCGGGGGACACTTCAGACACTGGTGGTGCTGGTCAGTCCCCAGGTGTGAATGTGTATGAGGATCAGTCAGATAAAAGCCTCCATTGTTACAGCAGATGAAGGGAAACAGCAAAACACACAGCAGAGCTGAGAGATTTAGAGCACTGTCCCTTTAATGTTTGGGCTTTTCATGAAACAATATTGTCCATGTGTGCCACCATTGGTATACTCTACAACATGACCAGGATAAATTAATAGTTGTTTTGATTTTCATGAAAATATTCAGTTTTTTGTCAAAAACTTTCTTATCATAAAATCCACTAGTTTTTGTCCTTTCAGCCACATCTTGTGGTCTTCATCTGTGGATGGAGTTGCAGCCATGGATTAGGTTTAAATTAGAACTAATGGTTGTCATTTTTAATTTTAGTTTTGGGGTTTAGCTGCCATGCTATCCTACCAAAAATGACATTGACGAGACGATTACATCAGTCACTGCTGATTGGTTAGAGCCAAATAAACTCCTCCGAAACAACATGAACACCATGTCAGACTGAAGAATGAAGAAAAAATAAATAAGGGTAAAAATGTGGAATTGGATGTGAAGAAATGCCATCTCCACAACAAGCAGTCTGTAGTTTTGAGTGTTTGTTTTTAATATCTATGACTGATGAACAGCAGAGTCAGCAGGTCTCAGGTATTTTCTGGTCTGACCTCTCCACCAGAGGACCCTGTTTACTGTAAACGCTCCTCAACTCCGCAGCAACAAACACTAAAACTCGGTGATACCCTGGGAACATTAGAGCAAATCACTGTTAATCCATCTAAATCTTTTAGAAAGTGAGGGTGTTTTTCGGTAAAAGTTGGTAAAATGATACGTATGCTGGACTCGATATGGACACAACAGACTGTGTATTAAATCTGCATGTTAATGTGAGTCTGAGTGTTTGTGTTCATGTTTAACAGTAAGCACTGCTGGGATGATGGTACTGAACTCTGACAGGCAACACACAGAGTCTAAATATCACTTGAGCACTATGTGGTCAGAAGTATGTGGACACTTTTCTCGTAGGCTTTTTTACAGCATTTTATTAAATGCGATGTGGAGCAGCTGGCTAACCCCACCCATCATATAAAACCACATGACCACTCATAGGTCATGGTAGCTAGCAGAGAGAGATGAAGTGTAATTAACGTCTCATTTCTGCATTTCTGCCTCTTCTTCCTCCTTCAAATCTAACAACAGGGGTGACGGAGGTGCGGGCGGAGGCCAACAGTCCTCTACGGCTTTTCATCACTATGTCTTTGCTAAGCCACGTCCACTTTTGAGCGATCGTATCAATTCTGAAGGATTTGATCAAATCCCTCGTTATTATATCCGGCCCGCACGTTTCATCTCACTCAAAAAAAATCAGACGTTCTAACTGTGACTTTAATATTGCAGCATACAAATGATATTTTAGACAACTATGTGCTTCCAACGTTGGGACAATACCCCTGTGCACAAATCTCCATAAAGAAATGGTTTTCCCAGTTTGGTGTGGAAAAACTACACTTACTACCCTGCACAGAGCTCTGATCTCAACCCCCTTCAAACACCTTTGGGATGAGCTGGAACACCAGCTGTGATCCAGGCCTTATCACTCAACATCAGTGTTGGACCTCATTGATGATCTTGTGGCTGAATGGGAGGAAATCGCTGCATCCAGATTCCAAAATCTGGTAGAAAGTCTTCAAAGAAGAGTGGAGGCTGTTATAGCAGCAGATTATTGCCCATGGTTTTGAAGTCACATGTTCACCAATCACATGTGGGTGGAATGTTCATCTGTCCAATGAAAATCAAGTTTTTAACCTTGTTAACATGTCCATGTGGTGCTTTTCATATGGTACAAGACATAGGAGCAAAATAAGCAGTCAACACCATGGCTGAGCATTTCCGCTTTGAAACTGCAGTGTACCAAGGACAGTCTCAAAAACTGATTCAGTCAGGCAGGATTTCCTACGTCACAAATCTAAGGAACCAGTTCTTTATAATTAGAGATAATTATATGCAGAGTCTACCTCCTCGTGTTTCCCCCAACAGCTGATTCCGATCTGCACAGAAGAGTAACAACCCCTTGAGTTGAAAAGCCAAGTCTGACATATCGCTGTTTTAGCCAAGTTTCCGTCAGGAGAAAAACACAACAGTTCCTCATCTCCTGAGTCGGATCAGATCCATTTTGTTATTCAGTGAGTAAACGTTGAGCAGAAACAATGATGGAATGGCTGGCTTGGTTGCGTTGGCTTTTAGCTTGGCTAACAAACCGGCCCGCTAACCCCTCTTCTTCTTCCGTGCACGTGCTTCCTCTGAGCCGTTGTAGTCCCTGCCATAGGGAATGGTGTCCTCAGGAGCTGCGGTCTGCTGAGCGTCACTCTCAGCTTTGGTGAAAGTGAGGCGGGCGAGTTGTTGAAAAAGTCCAGAATTTCGGTTGGGCTGTACCTTCTTGGACTAGTTGCTCTGGTCGTGTTATCTGCACATTTACTCACGTTAAGAGAAGACTCCCGAACACTTTTTACACCATAACCGGGAACTAGACAAGCCGCTGTACTGCAGAGTAGATGTCATTTTAAGGATTTTAAAGTAGTATTAAACAAACACGCAGCTGTGAAAGACCATTTCTCTCCAGGTTCAACTGTTCTATAAGGGAACCCTCAGAGTCAAACAATTCAACATGAAATCATGCATTTATTCATGTTCCTCCACCTATTCCCACTCTAACCTGTCTGCTCTTTGAAGGGGAACTCCTTTGAAGTGCGTCAGCATCTGTGCAGTCAAGACCCTCCCAATTAGCTCAGAAAGCTAACGAGCTCCACAGGGCTGTGAGGGCGGGGCGTCTTGACTTTGATACGACCCAGGTGACGGCACCTGCAGCTGGTGTCAGAACCAGCTGACCTCCTCTGGGCTGAACCAAAAACCCTCTGAGGCTTCGATCAATGACTGCTGCAGTTCTGACAGACAAGACCAGGACGTATACACTGATCATCAATTCTTACTGAAAATTGACTCATTTACTGTTAAAAAAATAGCTTAAAAAGAAATAACCAATGAAGACTGAGCCGTAACTGTTTTTGTCTGTTAGTTAAACCATGCTAGTCAGATTAGCCTAGCATCATTAATAAGGAGAAAGGTACTCTCATATTACATTTCTGCTCCACGAATATTCACCCATATTACATTTACAGTGATTTGAGGCTACATGATGGCCAAATTTGCATGCATGTGTTTCCTGTTTCAGTGCAATCTCCAGCCAGCTGCGGTGGAATCGCACCTTTACCAAACTCTGTCTGTGTGAATGTCCACAGTTGACCATTAGAACCACTAATGCACTGTGGTTGGAAATGGAGAAGCTATTCCGATGTGTTTCACCATGTTTAGTACAACACTACACTACCAGACTACAAACTGCAGCATGATAGCTCTGCTCAGCATTGAATTTTTTTCACTAGAGCTACCCTTTTTTTCAAGAAATAAAGTCTGAACTAACTCGAACTCCAATGTGGCTGTGTTCACGCCAGATTTAGCACAGTTCAATCTGTTTGAAATCTAACATGATACATCCCGAGAGTCTCCACTGTGCAGCCAGTTTGGGAGAGCATGTGGAAATTACCTTTCATTCAGGAAATACTGTTTATATTCTTGTTTATAGAACTGCAGGATGGGCTGCAGTGGGTGCAAAGACGATGACAGGGATTAACGATAGTAAAGTGTTAGATAAAATGCTGTATAATTTTCAGCTTTGTGAAATGCTGCCGTTAGCCCGCAAGACATGCTGTCACACCTACTTTTTCCTATCACACCTACTTTTTGCCTCAGCATGCAAGTAAATTTCGGCAGGTGAAATTCAGTCTGACCGTGTTTTTTTTCATTCGCAGTGCCTCCACTGCCTCTCTGCAAAAAGACTGACCACTGATTTTTGATTTTGAGCTGATTATTACATTTCAAATATTACATTTTTACCCACATTTGAACAGCAGCTCCAAATTTAACAAAAAAAACAGTGAAATCCAGTTTTATTAAAATCAAAGACTAATATAACTCACATAATCTAGGAGCTTCATGACCTCCAGTCAATTTTAACAGTCAATGTTGTTCAACCTGAATCAGGTCACATCAAACATCAAATAAATTAGGTGGAGCAAAAACACTTCAGGGCGTTGGAGACATTGTTATTGAAATGTGGATTTTGAATTGGGACAGTTACAGCTGGCCCGCGACACAGACTGAGAGACGTCTGTTGTTTCTTTGAAAATGTGCCTGAAGTGACTTTACATCACAATTATCTAAAAATAAACAGTTTCTCCTTTAAAACATCATGAAGTCACTAAATTTACAGCAGTGTGTGTGCTGTGTAAGCGACAGAAAGCCAAGGAATGCCAATAAGACACGAGGAGTGTCTTGAACACGTTAGATAACAGCATCTGTTTGCAGCTTGTTGATAAGCGGGGCACACGAAGTGGGACACGCCAGCAATTTCCTAATGAGGTAAGTGAAGAACACGAAGCTAAATATATGACAGCACAGGGCTGCAAACATCCTGACAAGACAACACAAAGAGACAATACATCCTACGAGTCAAACCTCGGGCCCCGCCCCTTCCTGATGGGTTCAGGGAGTTCATTGTTCAACACGTTATAGATATGAGAGAAGTCAGGATCCTCAGTAAGGTTTCCATCCAAATGTGGTGCAAATTTTGACTAAATTTCCAGAAAATTGGCAAAAGAAACTGCAAACCTGAGTGGAAACAAATTTCTATTTCGTTGAGTTTGAGTTTGAGTGCAGGACAAAGCGTGTACACACATGTTCACTGAAAAAAAAAAAAGGTAAAGTAAACTTTACATTTCACAGGCTTCACACTGAGACACCAGGTATCTGTGACAACAGGTGTCACCAGGAGAGGCTTCATTTGCTTATCAGACTGGTTATTTTGGAATTGATTCATGGTTCACTCCAAACACTACAACTGCTTTACAATGCATCATATGTTACTGGTGTGTTGCCACCAATAATAAATGTGGAATTGAGTGGAGTTTTATCGTTACACGGTCTAAATGCTATTTAAAAAGCTCTGCCCCCCTGGACCTCTGAAGAATAACATTTTTTGAAGACATACGACAGTTTTGGTTAAATTTAAATACATTTTAATCCAAATGCGGTGAGGATCAGCATAAAATAGAAGCAGCTTGACTCTAAACAAGGACATACTGCGCCTGAATGAAAGAATTAATGAATATGTAAGTGAGCTCCTGTCTGACTCATGCATGTAAATATGCAGTACTGGTTTTAATACCAGTATGGGTCAAAATGTAGTAATTCAAAAACAGAAGGAAATGACTTATCTTAGTGATTTGAATCTTTAAAGAACAATTTAACACCTCGTTGAGCCTGAACACACCCTTTTAAACATATTCAAAGAGCAGTGAACTGCTGCTATACGGAAAAAAAAGATTTGCAGTCAGTAGTCAGTTTCTTTCCTTCCTCCTTTGATTTGTTTTATGTTCCACACCCTGCCATGAGTCTCACTTTCAGTTCCCCCCTTAAAATGCATTGTTTATTACACAGCCTACTGTACACACACAGAGTCCTGAACTCACAGTCATCACCACAGCCAACAGCCTCCAGGTTAGACGTGTTACTGCAGAGCAGACAGACGTGTTTATATCTCTTCTGCACTAAACTTTATTGACACAAATGTTCCATCAGCAGCCTGCATCTGTTAAACAAACAGCTGCTTCAGGCCACATGATGTCCTTACTGCTGTCTGTCAGTTGTTGTTGGTCAGCGTCTGTTTGTGACCGCTGGTCACCAGTTTTCAGTTTTCTGAGTTTGGACTGTGTCATTATGATTCGGAAACTTGAGACCAGCTGTTGTGTTGCTTTCCTGCAGTGAAGATGAATGAAGAGCCAGCAAACTAGACAACAACAACTTAAATGACATCAACCTTATAAAAGCAGCTACACATGCGCAGGGTTTCCCACATCTTGTTACACTTTGATGAAACACGGTGTTAAGATTCAGGGAGAACAAGCACAGGCACAACATCACACAGAAAAGGCCATGTATGTAACGGCTGAGTGAATAAATGACACTGCAGTATTGGGGGAAAAAGGAAAACTGTGTTTTCTACAAGTTGGGATAAGTCAAGACAATCAGCCCAGTCAGTCACTGTCAGGTGTTCTCCACCTCTGCAAACTAATTTCCTGTGGGAAACATTGAAGTGAGTCATATTTCATGACATATTGATTTAGATGCCACATCAGGCATATACAGTATATAAATAAATATTTTCTCTTCCCTGTTGGCTGAAGAGCAGCAGCAGTGACTCCATGTGTATCAGACGCAATAAAAAACAGAGAAGGGATTTTCTGGCAGAGACAAAGATGATTGTACACAGAAGTGGGAGTGACTGAACTGGTGAAAACTATCTCATGGAAACAGATCTGAAACTGTGTCCTCCCAGTTTGAGTACTTTGAGTACTCTTAAATTATATTTCTGCTGTTTCCTGCTGCCTGACACATCACTCCTCTTGCGGGTGTGTTTCTGAGTTTTAAAGGGGTCTTAATTATGCCAAGTTTAGTAAATTATACAAAATTAGTCCTGCTAAAGACAGCGAAGAACAATGCAGCTTTTTTACAACTGACAATAATGACATGTAATCTTCACAGGAAGAATCAAATCTCGGTACAGTCACTGAACTTCCTGGTTTCGTTATGGTCATTTGGGGAAATAAAAATCAATGAATCATCACATAACGATAGTTTTCTTCCTGTGTACTCCTCATAGAGCTGGTTGTAAAACTATTTTTGTCAAGTAAATTTCTGATGATACTCGGAAATTGGAGTCATTGTGGATTGAGCGGATGGAGTTTACACACTTTACATCTTACATCTGATGTAATCTCATAGGATTCTCTGAAGAGAAATTATAGCCTATTTTATTTTTTTTATCATATATATTTTTTATCAAATATTAACCTTCAGTGAAATGGCAGAAGTGTAGGCCACATATTTAATGAGGTAATGGTATCAACTTATTACTAAATTCATTACGAGATGAGTCATCATCAGGTGATTGATTGATCACATTGCAGTTATTAATAGGAGCAGCATGTCACGATGTTGGGTAAAAAAGGAGCCTTAGTATTTTTGAGAGAGAAAAATGGGGAGCGACAAAGATCTCAGGCCAAACTCAAATCAAGGATGTTGTCGTTCATGGTCAGTGCTTTAAACCTCTGTTACCAGAGCATTTATTTAGATTTTAAAATACAATTTAAAAAAACAAGGGGGAACCTGGCACCAAAGGTTCTTAAACATTCATGTTGTGGAAAGAACAAGTTTATGGGTTGTTAAGTTCCTCCAATCAAAAACAACTACAGATATGTTCATGCATATGTTGTTTAAAAAAAACCTAATCTGACATTTCCTAACCAGCTCCATTTTGCACAACATTTGTTTGGACATTTTCTCTCCTATTGTGCATTGAAATTACCCCAACACCCATCAGCCTCTTCCAGTCCTCAGCAGTGAGACGCCTCATTACTCAGCCTCAGATGACTGTTGGTGGAGCATCTTGTGACTTAGAGCAAAGTGGAAAAAAAGCTTCACAGTCTGCTGTTTGTTGGGCTCAAAACCATTTGGACAATGTGACACCAAACATTCCCGTGTTTTATAAAAAAAAAAAAAAAAAACTATTCAAGCTGACAGAGAGTGGATTCTGAGCTCAGAGTGTGTGAATGTTGAAAACACAGGCTGCCATTCATGTTAATGGGTGGGAGGGGTGTATCTAACAGTCCAATCAGAGAGCAGCTGACTGTGTAACAGGGTTGTATTCAGAGGAGGAATGTGATGTGAGGTGTTGACAGAGGAAACATGTTTCTGTATTAGTGTTCAGTATGTGGATCCACGCTGAGTACAATACAAAGACAGAACATGTCAGAGTCCTGCGGGTTCGTGAGCCGATGTAGCGGTGCGCATTTAAACTGCTAAAAACAGGTTGAGAAAATGTGTTTACAGGTACAAATGATGTCAATGTGGGCCACAGGTAACCAGTATACTGAACCCTTATACCTGCACCGCCTAATCAAATGAGCCCTTTTGTTTATGGGTACAGGTCAGGTAGCTGGTCTTACATTAACAGGTCAGCTCTGGTACAGAGTTTTGAGTGCAGGTTTACAAAACTGGAACCATGCAGGACTCTGGTCTCAACAACACCGGGGTCGTGTAGGGACATGGCAGGTATATTTAATTATTTTTTATTAATTAAACAACAATTATTCCATTATTGATTAAACAATTCAAATTAAACAACTAAATTGAATTGATAAAATGTATCAATTCAATTCAAATACATTAATTATAAATAAATAGAAACGTAAAATAGTACATAAATTTAATTTAATTAATAAAATGTATCAATTCAAATATATTAATTATAAATAAAAAATGTAAAATAGTACATAAATTAAAAAATATAAATACATTAAACAAAATGAGTTTAATACATAGAAATAGATCATTTTGAAAGTAAATAACGAGACCAGGTGCTGCATTTAACTGTTATTATCATCATCAATTAGTCTGTCTATTAATCAATGAATTGTTTAGTCTGTAAGAAAATGTCCATCAGTTTCCTAGATGTCTGTGACGTCTTCAAATGTCTTTTTGTTTGACCAACAGTCCAAAACTCAAATATATTACAATGATTTAAAACAGAAGAGCAGCAGATAGATTCGAGACGCTGCAACCAGAAAAATAATGGTGATTTTGTTTGATAAGTGACTTAAATGTGTAACCAATTATCCAATTCAATGCAATTGATTTTCTGTCAGTCAACTAATCAATTAATCAACTAATCATTTGAGCGCTACCTTCAACTTAACTCCTTTCAGTGTTTGTAATTCACATGACTATTTGATATATTTTACATCAACGGCCACTTCAACTTCTTTCAGTGGTTCGACTTCAGCTGTTACCACAGAAACACATTTTCAAAGCCAATAACACGTTTATCCAAAGCGACGCACATCAGGAGCAATTTGGGGTTCAGTGTCTTTCTCACGGAGACTTCAACAAACCAACCCTGTAATGTACCTATACAGTATATCTAAATGTTATTTACATAAACTGCCTCACTTCCACCTTTTCAAGCTCTTCTCGTGCTATTGAACAGAACACCACAGTATGACACATTCAAAGTCACATGAAAACATGACAGCTTTCTAAATGTTGTTGGCAGAAAATGTCGACCGTGCTGAATCGACACACACGCTAACACGCTTACATGCACACACACACACACACACACACACACACACACACACAGAGCACTCATGTGCCTCTCCTCCACCCTCTCCAGCTCAGGAGTCTTTTTTTTTTTTTTCTGGTGAACTTTGAAATGAAAAGCCACTTCAGTTTCATTGAGCACATGATCTCACAGAGCTGAGGCTAAAGGCTAAGCTGACTGTACCGAGAGTCAGACTGTGAAGATCTGATTCTGGTCCTCAGAGTCAGAAGTTACTGAGCTTTAACAACATTTAGAGTTCAAGAAGCTGAAGTGGAACAGCTGAGAATAAATTTAGCCATCGAACAAAAGTTTTTTTTCCCAAACACCAGAGGAGCGAGCAGGTCCCTGTTCCTGTTTGATGTTTTTATGTTTTAACAGATTTCATCTTGTCCCAGTTTGGAGCGTCTTGGCTGTGACAGAAGAATGTGAGCTCACATCTGCTGCGCGTTTCTGTGCGCACACTGTGTTGAATGACTGTGTGCTGATTATGTTCACGCACACTGGACAAACAGCCACGCCCAGCTCTACAACAAAAACACTGCATTCCACCCACCCTGCTCCTAACACACACACACACACACACACACACACAGACCACAGACCAGGACTGAGGTCTGACCAGGATTCAGACCTGGTAGACAGAGGTAGTGTGTGTGTTGCAGAGTTCCCTGTCAGCTCACTGACAGGAGGACAGAAAACAAACCACAGCAGGGACTCTGTGCAGCGTCTGCAGTCTGAACAGGAACCAGGACTGACTGTCAGCAGGGTTTCCTCACAAAACTGTTCAGCCACCCACATCCTGACACATCTCATCCCGTGATCACATTAAGTGGCATTTTAAAAATAAAAATGGGGCCCCCGTAGACTCCAAGGGGTAATAAATAATGGCCAAAACAATAGTCAAACTCACTAAACAAATACCAAATATGGCTCTTATTTTTAATGATGTTACAAGATGTGAAATGTACCTGTGAGGTGAGGGGTTCGCTAAATATTAAAAAAAGTGCAAAAATGTGATTTTTAAAAATGGTCAATATTATCTCCTGCTCTCTTTGATAGGTATCTAGATACATGGTCAACAACTCAATATAAAAACAATAGATAAACTTACATTTTAATGGATTTTATTATTAATACTAAGCTGTATGTACCTGTCCTTGTAAATAAAGCAGTTTATGGCTTCAGTTACTGATGTCAAACTGGAGGAGTTGGTTGGTTGGAAGTAGCATTAGCTGCTAACGCTCACATTGCTTGCCTTGGATCGACTGTTCCTGTCTGTAATGTTACTGTTAGTGCATGTTAGTGTTAATATAAGGTTTCATACTGAACTTTGATCAGATCTGTGCTTGTGTATCAATGTGGCTGTTGCAGCGTATTGCTCTGGTTAATAACAGCAAAGTGAATGTACAATGTGATCAATCAATTAATCACCTGCTGAGATATAATCACACATATCCTCACACATCTCATCTCATTGTCATGTAGTTACTAGACAATGGTTAAAACAATCACCTTACTCATTAAATGCATCCTTTCCTCTTTGATGTAGCACCACTGCTTATTTTCCCTGAAGCTTAATTCGCCTGTTAAGCTTCAGGGATTTATATTTTACGTTTTATATTTCCTAAAAATGTAACTGTGACTGTGAGTTTCTCCTCAAGAGAGAGCAGAAGCTGTGCTCAGACTGGATTAATGTCAGAATAGATTCTTGGTGACAAGTTTTGATAAACTTTTTCTATGTTCCACTCATATTTTCACCAGAATGTGGACATATACAGCTTCCAGTGCTATATATACACACATATATATATGTGTACAGCTTAAGAGCTTTAGATAATAGTGTGACAGAAGTCAGAATCAGTACGCATAAATGGTGGTTTAAAAAAGTGTATATCTTTCATTTGTACTCTGACTCCACCTATGCCGGTTTCAGATATCATATAAAAGAGAAGAAGAGCAGGACTGAAATGTGACAAACACACAGCACCTGTTGGCTGTGTGAGTACAGGGAAGTGAAATCCTGACTGTTGCCAACACAACATGAGGAAACCATTGAGCCTCCACTTCCTGTTGGCTCTCCATCCGCCCTCCATCTGTTCACTTCCTCCTCTGAGCGACGCCTTTCTCTGACTGTCTCCTAGAGGACACACACGCGCACACACACACACGTCTCCTCTATAGTCTCTGAATCACTGGGACCCAAATGTAGCTTATTGGTATGTTTTTCATGTGTTTAAAAGTTGTTGTTTTTTTCGTTTTTCAGTCTTCTCTGTTATTTTTATACTGTTATGATGTTGTTACATTTCGAGTAAAGAACAAGAAAAGTTGTGAAATCCTGCCACTACAGTTTGTGTCATAGTTTCTTGACGTAGTCTCCCGAGCGTCTGGAAGTCGGCCATGACACAGCTTCCGGAAGCTGACCAATCAGAACAGAGTGGTCTCCTCTGGGTGTAAGTGAACGAGTCAGCTCACTTACACTTTGTGTGTGTCAGGTCTGGCCATTCTCTCTCTCTCTCGCTCCTGCAGCATCCCTCTCTTTATTCTTCATCAGTTGTTAACATGCTCCAGATGGATGCCAAGTAAGCTGCCAGCATTAAATAAACAAACACACACACACACACACACACACACTACAGATTCTGCACAAATACTGGTCTAAATTACACAGCTGCTCAGTCTTGGAAATGAGTCAGTTTACTGCAGTCTATTTAATACATATTATATAAAGTTGAACACTGAAGAACTTTCAGACAGTGAGCGGTTGTTGTCTTTGCCTCCATTGCTTCTGATGTAAACATGACAGCAGCCGGGCCAACAAGGTACCTGCCCTCTCCCCTCTTTATGCTGCCGCTTACATGATTGTGTGGCACACTCGTTGCATGACCATGGAAACCACAGAAACCACACAGAGGAAAACGATGCAAGAACTGATTTTTATTGTTGTCTGAGGTATCTGAGTGACCCATATACACCTCTTCAACAGCAGTGAACAAATAGATCAATTAAAAATATGAAGAGTTCATCTGCAAAAACCGATAAACACCATCCTTTAAAAAGTTGAACTGACTGTCGTGAGCTATTCTTGACACATAGCACGTTCTGAACCCTCAATACGTTTTGTCACTGCATTGCAAGTTCAGTTGTTTTACAGCAGAGAACATTAAACCTTGAACAGAACCCGATTAATCCGTTCAGCAAATCAGCGCACAGTTTTCAGGTCAGGTGATGCAATATGGCTGCGACTCTGTTCAGCTGGAGAGAAAACAGATATTCACAGTGCAGTCCCCACATCATAGCTATATCACTTACATTTTTGAGAACGTCAGCTGCGACAGCTTTCGAGCCTACACTCATAGCTGCTGTAGGTACGAAGTATAAATTCTATCTAAAGCTCAATCAGACAGATCAATCTGTGGAGATTGAATATCATTTGGTAAAACTCCGCAAACTGATTTATTGCTCTGTATTGACGTCAACACTGTAACACCCCACAGAGCAGCAAACACAACCATGCGTAACATTCCCACACACACATCCATGTCTGCTAGTACGCAGCATTACACACACACACACACACACACACAGAGACACAGCTCAGCTCACTGCAGCTCATAACACTCACAAGCTTCAACACCTCTCTGCATCGACGGCTTCATCAGGATGAAGACAGACACACACACACACACACCTGAACGTGTCACAGTAGCACCTTCACCTTCAGGAGGTGAGAAAAGTTAAAGTTAGAACACAGAGAGGGAAACAGGCACTAAAACAGAGACAGAATCCACAAATCCTCCTTTAGGATTTCAACCGTAAACACTAATTAATAATGACTATTGATAATAGTGCAAAGCTGCACACATAGATCACAGTAGCTCTTGATGGGATAACGTACTCAGGCCTGAGGTACCAAACTAGCTCTTTCAATCCCTCGCCTTCTACCACACTGATTGGCAGCATATCAGACTCAATCATTCGGCACACTAACTGGGTGATGGCCCTAATAACAAAATACTACCTACGTTGTTATTACAGATAGATAGATAGCATTAGTATGCTAGGCTAACAGTCCGTCAGCTGTGTGACTTTACAGTCACACCATGAAGCACACAAACACCATAAACACACCTGTCACCTGCCCAGCATGGTGCTGTTACACTGGAGACACTGCAGCTACACCTTATTTTTATACAGTCTATGGGCTACACACAGCACGGCACGGCTATACTAACAATGCTAGCCATGCTAACTAGCTGCTAGCCGCCGTGCAAGTTGGTCAAATGGATCCATCACATCTCTTTGTATCTGTTGTTCCTGTCAGTGTCAGAGCCTCCATGTGAGACGCTTCGGTCAGTAAATGTGCGTTTTTAAAACTTATTTCGGGGTTGCGCTCACTCTCTTGATCTAACGTGAATAACATGAAATAATGAGTTCAGTACCAACCCTAGCATGCAAGTTAATCTATAGACCAACATGTGCAACCGGTCAAAAATGTTCTCGGTAGTTAACCGATTAATGGTTAACTGTTGACATCCCTAATTTACATATTTATCCTTTGTTTCTTTTGCTCTCTATTGTTTCACCCTTTATATGCTTTAATCATCTGATTTTCCTTATAACCCTGTTATTATTTAATCTAGTGTTAGTTTTATTGTTTAATTTGTGTCATCGGTTTACTTTATTCGTATGATTTCAGCATGTGCATATATGGCAAAAGGAAGCATGAAGCCAAGAAGCAACATAACCTTTACATCTGTAAGAATTAGAGGGCAGCACGACGGTTGGCAGGGTTAAAAATGGGCTGGGAAAAAGATACTGCTCAAGGAATCCCAGATGACTCTTGGAAAAACCTTATAGCTTCTTGGCATACTTATTCACATGAAGCGCAAGAGAAGTTACCGGACCCCCTGTAAATTGAGAAAACTAAAGCTAAAGGACAATGACTCATGCTGGAGATGTGGTAAGGAAGCGGGACTCTTGTGCACCTTTTATATTTTTGTGAAAAAGCAGTAAATATGTGGAAAGAGATTGTGTTTTTCTTGAATAAGATATTAGGAATGCCGATGAGAAAATCCCCCACCCTGTGTCTAGTTGGATCATTGCCAAGTTGTATTAAACTGTCAATTGTCAAGGATGAGAAGAGATCTTTAATGGAATGTGGGGCTTGTTTCTGTCCCAATTAGAGAAACATGGACTGCAGAGCTGACGGCCTATCTAGAACCACCCGTGTTTGAATACTATGTCTGACTGATCGCTCTATCTTGGAGGAAAAATATGGATCGTTTCTTTTTCTTACAGTGTATTGTTTGGTGGTTGTCGTTTTTGTTTTGTTTTTTGTTAATTGGTTTTATACTGTCTTGTTTGTGTTTGTATGAGTCGCTGTCATATTTGATATTGGTTATGTTAATTGATTTATATTTATCAAGGATATAAATGATGTCTGGTTATGTTTCTACCAGACTGTCTTCTTTTTTTGTATTTCTTATTATTCTACTTATTTAACAAAGTAACAGTTTGTAAAAAAAAAAAAAAAGAAACTGTATGGTGGTTGTGTGTCAAAAATATCAATTAAAAAAAAAATCAGAGGGCATCAACTTTTTTTTTGATGGGTTGTTATTGAAGATTATTTATCGCTTCCTCATCAAATTAAAGGGTTTCATATTCATGTTCACACTTCAAAACCTGAACAGTGTGTGTCAGATGGTCATGGTTTCACTTCATTTGAATTTGGTATACAAAACAGCACATGCTGCTTGTGTCGACCTGCATCAATGCCCCAAAAAAAAAAAAATCACATGAAGGATGGTAAACAGCAGCCTGGTTCCAGACCTCTGAATCATAGCCGCTAATTGACAGCTGTTTCTCCAGTTGGAAAAACAACCAACCAATCAGAATTGTGTGGGTGGGATTGAGAGGACGTCATCTTTCTGTGCCAGAAAAAAACATAACTTTACATAGTTTAGCATCACTGAATCCAAACAGAGGGGAGGACCGGACAATTAACTGATCGTATCGCATTACAGACAATCAAAATAATAATTGTCAATTAATAGTCAAAATTAGGGCTGCAACTAACAATTATTTTCATTATCAAGTAACCATTTAGATTATGACTTCATTTATTTATTAGATTATGATACAGATGTATTCAAATGTCTTGTTTTGTCCAACTAACAGTCCAAAACCCAAAGACATTTGGTTTACGGTCATATATGACATATAAAGGCAGCACATTTTCAAACTTGAGAAGCTGAAACCAGAGAATTTTTGGCATTTTTGTTTGGAAAAAATGACTAAAACTATTTATCAATTATCAAAATTGTTGATGATTAACCATCTTTCAATCGACTAACCAATTAATAGACTAATCGTTGAAGCTCTAGTCAAAATTCTAAATAATTACACTGAATATGTCTACAAACACCAATAACCATCTAACCAGACATTCAACCAACCAAACAGGCCACAGTCTAGTCCAGAATCATTGACTGGTCAGTTTGTGATTGATCCAGACAAAAAAAGGCCACAAAGGAAGCCACCACAAAAAAATACTATGACTGTTGACTGTATTCCTCCTGCAGCTCCTGAATGAAGTTGTAAGTTATGGTTGATCCTACTTAGTTGCACTTAATGTAAAAACAAAACAAAATATTTGAGTTCAACTGAGTTGTGTCATTTGTGTGTGAGTGCTGGCAGTTACCAGCAATACGTTTAAACATAGAGCTGATTCTGCCATCTTCCATCTGGTTTCCAGTTTGAAAAATATCTGGATCCGGTAAGCCCCGACGCTAATTAATCTCTTCTCAAACCTTTTATCTCTCCTCACTCTTTATTAGCAAAGATCAATGCAACAAAACATGTAGCAGCTTCTCAGTTTTAGCTGCTGCTTCCCCAATTACAATGACAAACACCAGATAATCAGATTAAACATCAGATTATATCAACTGTAAGTAATTAATGTTAATTCCATGAAAATCAAACTTTTGGCTGCTTGGTAAAGGTGCTGTCTGCAGCCGGTGTCTGTACCTGAAAAGAAATGTCACACTGACACACGTCACTGTCATTGTCATAGTTGTGAATCAGGAACTCCAGTATTTGGATCATGTAGCTGGTGAAAAATAAGGTGTAAAGTCAGCTGTATCTTAATATTTCAGATACATATTAAATCAACATTTCATATTTTCAGCTCATTTTCAGTTTGGAGCTTCAGGTTGTCGACATTAATTATGCCACCAATAAAAACTTGAGGGTTTCTGGCTTCTCAGCCAACAAATGTGATTACAGATCTAAACTGAATCTTTGAGTTTTAATAATCATTTTATTTACTTGCAAATAATGATATTTAAATGGAATTAGATTTATATAAGCAGATTTGATATAATGCTATTAACTCCAAACCCAATCACACAAGTACTTGACAACTCACAAATACTGCAAATACACAAAGAGAGACGTTTTGATGCAGCTCATCCTTTTTAAAATATTTTGAGGAAAATGCTGTTGTTGAATGTCCGTCCTGCTGCTCAAACCTTCCTGTCAGTCACACACACACAAACTCCCTCATTCCCACCCACTAAACACCTGCTAACAGGCTCATGCACGCATGCGCACGCACACACACATGCATGCACAGGCGTTATGCAAGCGTGTCAGGAGGACACCCTCAGATGGTCCAGCTACAATCATCAACCCTGCTGAGGCCTCAATGTCATCTGCATGCATGTGTGGATATTTCCAAAACGCAGGTGCACAGTGAACCCACAGGAATGAAGTGTCCTCATGTAACTCAATCACTGTCCAGTGAGGAGGCAGACGACACCACGATGCAAATCCATTATTGTCTCTATATGGACACCTGGGATTCCATTATTTTGTCATCTACCTTGTCTACTGACAAGAGGAAAAAAAGCTGGCTGTGTTTAAATCCTCCTCCATGTTTTAAAGTGTGTTTGCTGTCCGTTTAATTCACGGTTAGGTTAGTTTCACCCGTCAGTCAACTGCTAACAAAGCCTGAAGCATCACATTTACTCACATTTGAAGATGGCCACAGCGTGAGTGAGCTTAAAAGAGGCCTGTCTGCTTGCTTACTCTTGTAGCTCTGCAAACCATCCCAATAGTGTGATTTATATACACAATTTGTCATAGTCTTAAACAAGTCTAGTGTAATTTCTATTTACTCGACACAACTGGATAACATTGATCGGCTTAACAATGACACTGGATCAACAAAATCAGATCTCTCTACAAACTTTATGGGATGGAATACAACAGATCAAGACAGATGTGATAATTCATCAAAGGTGGATCCTATCCAAACAAAACTGAGCAGCATTTAGATGTCCTTGGATACTCTTGGAGAACATGTCTCTTCACTAGAGCAACGGATCGGGGCAAACGAGGACAATCTACAATATCTCCTCACTCAGACCAAAGAAGTAATAAAGATAAGGCCTACCTGATGGACAAGATTTAGGATCAGATCTTCCAATATTCGCTTTGTTAAAATTCCTGAATCCTCTGAGGGGCTGCAATATTCTTGGCTTCATGTCCCAGTTAATCCCACAGCTCCATGAGCAAGAAAACTTCCCCATTCCTCCTGCTATCGAGAGGGCTCACCGCACTCCCACATTCCTACACGATAGAGCTGGTCCAAGGCCTATCCTGATTAAACTTCTAAATTTTCAGGACAAGGTGAGAATCCTCCATCTTGCCAGAGAGAAGAAGGAGCTGGTGTTTAAAGTTACTCGCATCTACATATATCCTGATTTCAGTGCTGAACTCACAAAGAAGTGCCATTGTTTTCATACAGTTAAGCGGAGACTCTGAGAATCTAAAATACTCTCTCTGGTATGCGTGCACACTGAGTGTCATTGCCGATGGCAAACTGTTCACCTGTCACAAAGCCGCTAAAACTGCCTTCATGTCTCCCATAAACTCTCCATCATAAGAACAGTTAATGCGGTTAGTGGACACATACAAGCCAGGACATTATAGTATCTCCAGCTGTATTTAATAAGCTGAACCTCTGCTGAGGTTATGTTGACACAGCTTGATACAGAGTTCTTCTTTTTATACATTTATATATTTATTGGGCGACTGGTTTATCTCTGCTGGCATGTCTTTTAGTTACCTACCACAAATTGGTTTGTTTGTTTACGGTTGTCATAAAACTGTACTGTTGTATTGCCAGCTGTTCTCAGTTGTTGTCACAAAATTGTCAGGGTTTTTTTGTTTTGTTTTACATTTGCTATAGGCCTATTGATTTGAATGCTCCTATCCTTATACCATTGCCTAATGGTTTCATTTTGTTGAGCTACCGTCACTGCTTCT
Source organism: Scomberomorus guttatus (assembly GCA_038419695.1). NCBI lineage: Eukaryota > Metazoa > Chordata > Actinopteri > Scombriformes > Scombridae > Scomberomorus > Scomberomorus guttatus. The sequence goes on from CM076446.1 coordinate 29,324,372, forward strand.
GTCTGATGCAGACTGACCTTTGTGTGGACTATTAATGAAATCTGCTTATATTGACTTAACTTGGCCTTCTCACAGAGATGCCTTGGCCTTGGATGGCTGGGGCTGCTAGACCAGATTTTGGGTTTTTTTGTGTTCTTGTTTGTTTTGCGTTTATGTATTTTGTGTGGCTGTTTTGTTGTTATATTACCACAACCCTTTACAACCTTCTTAGATTTTTTGATCTGCCTAGCTTCTAACATATCCCTTAATAGTGTTGGTATCCCTATGAACTCTTACTTTCAAACTGGATAATATTAAAGATTTAAAAATTATTCATCTGAATATTCTTAAATCTTTTGCAAAAAACTGATTTACTCATGGGTAGTCCCAACATAATCCTAATATTATTATAGTCTGAAACATTGCTTAGTAGCAAAATCTCTGACAATGAAATCAAACTTGTAAATTGTAGAGCTGATAGAAGCTCCAGGGGCTACATACGTTTCCTCTGACTTGGTATCTGAGCTAATTACAGCTACAGCCGAAGCGATACATTTTGAATGCCTTTTTGTTAAAATAATTTTTCATCAGAATCAATATATAACTATTGGAAACATATATAGACCTCCCTCTGTCCCTGCTGAGTCCTCTAAGTGTTTGATTTCCACCATTGATTTCTATTTCATGTAAAAATGAAATGATAATTTTAGTTGATTTCAACAAAAATTGGTTAGATAAGTCTTCTGTTAAAGATAAAAATAATTTAGAAAATCTAAACTTTATACAACTAATTATGGAACCCACTCAAATCACCGCAACATGTCAGTCTTTACCCTGAAAGATATATTAAAGCTGGCGTTTTATCAGACAGCTTCAGTGATCACTCAGTTATTTACTGTATATGTAAAATTAAAGTTCTGAAATCACCACCAAAATTAATTAAAATTGATTTATTAAATAGGAAAATGAACATAGACCTATTGTATGTTCAAGGTGGCTGGGAATTTTTACATTTAGAGTTCACTCCAGTAAGTACACAGACATGCTCCCTGGAAAATCTCAAAGGTCAGGGGAAGACACATACCCTGGATAAGTGCAGAACTTTAGAAGTATCTTTAGGCAGAGGGATAAGACTTGGGATAAATGTCGTCAGACAAGAGAAAATGCTGATTGGGAAACATACAGGCAACTAAGAAAAATCCCCAAGACCATGACCTGCAATGCTAAATCTAATTATTATAAAGAATGTCTCTATAATAATTTTTTAAATCCTAAACAATTCTGGAACAGTATAAAAGCCATAATAAACACTTCAGATAAAGAGGTGTACCCCAGGGTTTAACACTTCTTTTACTATATGCAGACGATACTCATTTATATTTCTAAACCTCATTTACTGCAAATCCAAACTGCCCTTCAATTGGATTTCAATACCTTACAAAACTGACTCTTATCTAATAAACTATGTTCAATAAAACAAAATATTACATTATGGTCTTTGGTACAAGACAGGGCCTTAAAACAAAATCTAGTAATCTAATAATAACGTGTAATGATGGTAGAGTTGATCAAACTAATTGCTTGGGTTTATGGCTTGACTCTGAACTTACATTCAAACGTCACATTGATCATGTTCTCCGCAAAATTAACTTTGGAATCACTGTTTTATTTCAATCTAGAAACTGTTTTATACTTAGTGTCCGAAAGAAATTTGCCTCACAAATTATATTACGATTTCTCGACTATGCCGATGTTTATGAAAATGCATCTAAAACTAACCTTCTACCGCTCAATACAGCGTACAATAATCTCTGTAAATTTTCATCACTGTATAATGTATAACTCACTTAAATGGCCTCCACTCAATATAAGAAGACATTGTTCACGGCCTGTCTGTGGCCATCTAGTGGTTGTGTTCACCAATGTACTCATCTTTCTGATGTTTGTGTGTTGATTGTCTTAGTTGTAGTGTGTCTCTTGAATTTTTGATTATTGTTTTGTTTTTGTCTTTCCTACTTCCTATTATTCCCACTGTTCACTCATTCCCATGAGCCCCACTGTTGCGCTTTACATTATATAAAACTCTTTGTGTTAAAAAAAAAGCATTTTAATTAAAAATTTTAATTTTATTACAATTTGCTTGGAATTGTAAATTTTAACAACATTGTGTAAAACAATAAGGCTGTTCTGGTCGTTCTTGCGCCCACAAAGTCAGCTGTAGTTAATTCTCCCCATTAAGACACATACACATTACAGTGTGTCTACCTTTCATCCACTTTAACAGTCCATTAAATCTGTAAACTCCAGCTAAGCGGTCACTAAATTAAAGGTCCACTCCTCTCCTTCATGTCTTCATTGGCCATTGTGGCTCCGCACTAAAAACATTATCCAGATTCTAACAACTATCAGAAATAACAGCGGGCTTTATGTGTCCTCTGGAACCCCCTGGCCAGCTGTCTTTAGCTGAGCATCATCTGTACTGTTTTGTGTACTTTAATCCTGTTACCTTCGTGAGAGCAGGTGGAGGCCTGCGGAGAACCAATCAAAGAAAATAAATAAATAAAATAAAGAGCTGGATTGGAGTGAGTTAAATTAGTGAATCCTGTGGGGAGATATTTCTCACACAACTAGGCATCACCTCAAAATTTAAGATCTACCATAATTTTTTAAAAAAAGGCTTTTTATGATACTAAATTCTGAAAATCTTATTTAAGGCTTTTTAAGGATCCGCAGGAACCTTGGTATTGTATGTTAGGACCACCTCAAAAATTAGATGGTTCATTTAAAGAGGTTTATCCTAATGAATAAACTTGTATCATTATTAGTACTGTTGCTATGGTGACCAGCAGTTTAACACACCTTGTATAGCACTGCACGGGTCTGAAATCTGCATGTGTTGCACATTCTGTTGATCAGTATACACTATAATGAGTGGATCAATTAAATTATATTGAAACTAATATTTACAGTAAGAATTAATCTTCTGTCCCCATGTAGACTTGAAAAGACACATAAGACACCTATCAGCCAGTCAGAAATAAGTATTTTCCATGGCTATGGTGTAGTGTAAATTCTAAAACAAAGGCCAAACACACACACACATACAAATTCTGATTTGCAGCATATTTTGTGTCATCTGTCTTATTGTTAGTCTGTAACTCATTGTTATTGCTGTCCATGTTGGCAGGACACTCTGATGATGTCTGAGATGTCCAATCTCAATTGAGGCTTTCTTGGTTAATTTGCAGTTAAATTTAAGTATAAATACACAAAAATGTTACAAAAAGTCATTTTCTATCAGTTCCACATTACAGTGGGGTGAACCCAGGGATATAAAATAATGTTAAAGGCCAACAGCTCTATTATAGCCACAAACACTGAGGCTCTGCTGAGCAGAGAGCATCCATTTCTTAAATATAGGACTGAGCTTCCCACAGCTGCACTGCATCCATTAATAATTGATGTGGACTTACATAAGAGACAAAGTATGTGCTGTTGGATCTAGTTCACAGGCAGGGATTCCGTCTGCAGAGGGGTTTCCACATTTTACCGACTTTTAAAAACCTGTGTCCACACCAGTGTAACGGACGGTGTGTTCGGTTGGTTCATTGGGTCCCAGCGGTGCGTGATAATGCACGCTGGCTGCAGGACACAGGTGCATTTGTCTCTGTCAGTATAGGTCTATATGGTGTTGTCACAGTGATGGAGGTTATCATTAACACCCATCACCTCAACTCTGACCAGAGGACAGATTCACTGGATTTCTGCATCAATGTGAGGAAGTACATTCATTTGACCGGAATAACAATTCAGTGATTATCAAAATGGCTGCCAATTGTGTCTATTCAACTACTTGTTTCAGCTCTAAATGATATCATGATGTAAAATTACATAAATGTGTGAGCCATCAGCCATCTGTGTTACATCTGTGTAACCAAAAAGGAAAATTGAATTTTTTTCCTCAAAATATTTCTCAAAAAGCAGAAGTCAATCACAGACAGTGTTTATTCACTACAGTTTTCAAGTTCAAAATAAAACTGAAAAAGTCAGAAAAAAACAGCAGGCATCAATGGCAAAAACAAAAAACCCGAGAGCAATAAAAGATCTGTGTTTGTTCAAATAAAGTGGATATAGCAGAGTCAAAAGACAAAACAAGATATGCTGCTATTTTATTATTAATGTGAATAGAAAAGTAGCTCAATACGCTATAAAGCATCTTTTCTCATTACAGCTCTGTTACACTGATGACTAAATGTATTATATTTAATATAATATTTTCTGTTTCCCAATTTAACAGACAGCTGACATCAACCAATGTGTGTGTGTGTGTGTGTGTTTGTGTGAATGTGAGCCGGGCCCGGCGCCACAAGGGGGCTTACAGTGGCTTAGCCCCTTCAGTTGTATTTTTTGCCCCCTCTGTCTGAGCTGAGGAAAGGTAAGGAAGAATTTTGCAGGTTTATTTATGTATGTATGGTGTGTCAGAAAATTACTTTGCCAGTATAATTTTAGGCTATTTGCATAGGTGTATGCTTGGGCTACACTCCATATAGTACTGAAACAGAGCAGAGGAGACTGATAGACAGACAGACGGACAGAATGTGTCACTTAGTTCAGTTTCTTAGCCTTCTTGCTTTTCGTGGTTGTAAATAAAACTTTCGGCCCTAATTCCATTTTCCCCCCATTGTAGCAATCCACAAATAGCCTTTCTGAGGCTATTGCATAGTTACATCAATGGATTTTATTTTATTAAAAAATTGCCCGCTCGCAATTTTTAACAGCCTCCTCAGTCACTTCCTCCTGGTGCTGGGCCTGGTGTGAGACATTTTTTACACAAACATCGACATGAGCAGCATCATTCAATAGTTAAACAGTCAGAAACTGACAGAAGACTCGAGTCCCGACAGTTAAGAGCTCACAGTTCAGCAGCGAGCGAGGAAACTATTCTGCCTCGTGGTGACGGTCTGTAAAATCAAGTCTGGTTTGTCTGAATCACAGAGATCAACGTAACACACTTGTTTGCAGCCTCATTGTCAGTGTAGCAGGTTGATCTGAGGTGCTGGCACCCACTTCCACTGAAAACCACATGTGCCAAAAAAAACTGTGTTGCTTCCATTTGGTTGCTGGGTAATTTTTTTTCTTTGTACGATAAATAACTTCCCAAACTACTGAACATATCAACACATTCACAGTGCAGATACAACAGTTATATACACCGTTCTAGCTTGACACACAGCTCAGTCAGATCACTGCTCCAACATCCCTCTGTCCTTCCCCCTGACTGTCTACATCAATGTGTTTCAGCCAAGTTATTACCTAGATAAACATCTGAGGGTCATCCACAATTCATACAACCGTAATCACATACATTAGGGCTGCAACTAACAATTATTTTCATTATCGATTGATCTATTATTTTCTCGATTAATCGATGAGTTATTTGGTCTATAAAATGTCAGAAAATTGTGAAAAATGTTTCCCAAAGCCCAAGATGCAACCTCAAATGCAACCAACAGTCCACAACCCAAAGATATTCAGTTTACTGTCACTAAAGAAACCAGAAAATATATTTAAGAAGCTGGAACCAGAGAATTTCTTTTAAAAAATGACTCAAAATGAAGAATTGATTATCAAAATAATCAACAAATCAATTATTCATTGAATCGCAGCAGCCCTAATATACATAATCCTCGTTTTAATGTCTACACTGGCCAATTAACAGGTCACATTACGCCCCGAACATGATGTTGCCTTGTAGCTCAGGGCATGGAGTACATCTTTTCACAGGGTTCATCTTTTCAGATATTTTTAATCCAAGGGACAGAATTAATGGATCCTCTCTGGAATAAAACAAGAGCTGCTGTTACAATAAACACTATAAACTGGGACCTGAACCGAGTAATAAATCAATAAAGAGAGTGTACATATAATGTAATAACTCTAAACAGTGGATTAAGAATCACAGAGCGAGGGCTTTTTTAATAATAACAATCACAAGGAGAAATCCATCAAAGAGCAGGAAATACAGAAACACAGGAAAGGTTGAACAACGACTACACAGAATAGAATAAACGTCATTAATGCTCAGTGAGGAGAGCGGCTTGTTCAACCACACAGAACAGACAAATCTGACAGATCAGATTAAAAATTAAAATACGTTTGCTGGAGGACTGGGTCTGAAATTAACACCTGCCAAGCGCCAAATGCGGGTAGATTTTCTGTTTGGCGAGTAAATCTCGGAAGGCTATCCGCCACACTGGCAGGTAACTGTTTATATCAAAATAGTCATGTAATAAAATATCTGGCATGACGGCTCGGAGGAAATTACTCATGTTTGTCCCTATACAGTGCAGACACACATATATGTTTTTTCTATGCGCATCTAAACAGTGCCGCGAAACTGTAGGAGCACTCGAGGAGGACATCTCAACCCCTGTTTGGACCTCTATGTACTCTTATTCATTGTATCTGATATGTTTTGTTTTTTTCAATGTGCGCCCACTGTGGCATTTTTGCACTCTGTACAGCACTTTGGTCAACTACAATTGTTTTTAAATGTGCTCTACAAATAAACTTGATTTGATCTCCGTCTCAACATGAAAAAAGGAGCCATCGATAAAGATTCCAGCTATTCAATATCTAACTTTAAACCAACTTCAACTCCATGCGGAAACATTATGTCCAGCTGGTGATTATAAAACTAACTAAAGCCTCTCCTGTAGTGCAGTGGCAACTTTTTTTCCCTCACATACTGTAAAGGATTGAGCCGTTTCACTTTTCCTAGCTTGTAAAAACTCAACCCGCTTTGATTAATTACCACAAAGCCAAAGTACAATTCGATCAATCAGTCAGTCACCTAATGAGCTAAATCAGACAGATCCTGCCACATTTTATTTCGTGATCAGTTCAGCTACTAGGTGGCAGTTTGCTCACTAATTAAATGTGCCTTTCCTGTGTGATGTAGCACCTCTAGATGTTTAATATATTTCATAAAAGCGTCAAAGCTTCTTCAGACGGAGGCGCTCTTTATTTCAGGCGAGGCAGCATGCCTCAACTACAATACGGTGTGGGATTACCTGAATTGAAAAGATCAGCAAATTATTCAAATAGTCAACTGATGAAAAAATAAATATCAATCAATAATTAAAGTCATTCAAACATACCAGGCACTTGCTGTTATAGTGTTAAAACATTACAAAATTTGAAGCCTTTGTCTGTCAGGCATCATTAAAAACTGATGATCAAGAAATTAGAGTAGATCATTTCCTTATAGTCCCTTTAGTAACACTACCTGGAGCATCAGCAACAGGTAACCGAGGTGAGAGTGACACCTGGGATTACACAGATCCCTCCTCAGGAAAGAATCTGACTGACTGATCTTTCTAAATGAATCACAGTGAAACATGAACTCTGTTCTTCTTGTTGCTGCTGAAGGAGCACGAAGCTCCTGCAGGACTTTACCAGGACAGACACACTGAGTCAGCATCAGCCACTTCCTGTGGTCATCAGGGCCTTAGCAGCAGCTTCAGACACAAACAGAGCACTCATCTGTCTGCAGGTAAACCTGACTGTATGTCCTCGGCTGGGAGGAGAGTTCACGTTGAGGTTAGAGAGATATTATTCATCAGCCAGCCATCTGCTCGCAATAATCAAAATGCCAGGAAGCCACCACGTAATGGATATATTATACCGTTTCTTCTTTGCTGGCTTTCTCATCTGTCCTCTGCACATGCTCAGTAGGAGGTTAATTTAACGTAGACATAGTCTCGAACTGGCACAGTGCCGGTCTGGTTTTAGTTTTGGTTGACTAAAAATTACTTGTATAATAATAGTTGCCAATTACTTTTCTGTTGATAAACCAATCAATTAATAGACTAATCTCTAGTTATAGTGGACGTAGACCACCTTACAATGTTAAATTACAACGTTAACCTTCAGGGGAAAAGGGCAGATGTGCTATTTAACACGACAAAAGCCATTAGTGAAGCTATTGTTAAGGCCGTCATCTATTAACTAATTATATCACAAGACAAGACGCATTAGGATCTGGGTGGCAGACCACCTCAGCTGCACCATGTCCTGGGGAAAACCCTGAACAGTCTTTATAGGGTTGTGCAAAGTTTAACATATCGCCCTGTGAAGAAACCCTAACCACGTGTACGGACTTTATTAAAATCCATTTGAATTTTACCTGATCAAGACCGAAAACTCGTTAATTTGGTGAAAGTTTTTATCTTACACACAGTTTTTGATGCGCAGGAAATTGTGTTGCTATGGAGATCGGTCAGGTCTCAGCATCCATATATGTAGGTCCTGCACATCAGATCAGTGCCCCACTAATTATCTGCTTTCATACTTTCATACTATGCAGGATTTTCCTATAAAAAGACAATGAATAGACTCATACAAAAGTAATCCCTCTCAATCATCACTTATGACCCACTAGAAGTGTGTGGCGGTGTATTTATCTGCAGAGACTCTGCCCTCTGACGCTTCTGGGCGTCAACCTTTGCGCAGTGGGTGTGTAGCCCCAAGCCAATAACAGCGTGCAGGGTGTGAGGTCGGGACTCGTAGCGTAGCAACCAGGTTACATCGCTGTCTCCGTCTCTCTCTCTCTCCTCTGCTCCGCTCTGCTCTCTGTCTCTGTGTCATGGATGTGTAAAGAGCTGCAGGTCTGCGTGTCTGCTTGACCGAGGGTGGGGCTGAGCTACACACACGCAGAGCAGAGAGGCCACAGCTGAGAGGATGAAGCTGCATTCACACAAAATCCGGCAATGCGGCACCTTCCCGCAGAGGTGTGGGCGTGTTTATTTGTGCTTTAGAACTTAAACAATCAGAAAAATAACGTTTTATTTATCTGATTCATGGCTTTGTTCTCGCCAGCACCGCTCCCTCTCTTCATTCACTGTCTAGCTTGCTAGACCACCGCCTCTCTCTGTTCTCTTCTCACAGCTGGGGAGGGGGTGCCAACTTTGAATGTGCGTGTTGACAAACACCAACCAACAAATCCTGCATAGTATACCTTTAAATTAAAATGGATAAGAGCAGGTTTGCAAGATTTGGTTGGAAATTACAGACCTGTGGACTCATCAGTGGAAAAACAACCATTTCCCACCATAGCCATTTTCCCTTTAGGCTCCTGTAAACAATAGAGTCATCGTGCCATTGCTCTCCTCAGAATCACCCAAAATTCAACCTACGTCTATAAACGAGCTTCAAAGTTTTCCTTGTGACTGATTTTCTTTGCAAAGGGCTTCTCTTTTTTTGGTGAATTAGCAGCATAGGAAAACAGAAGGAGCAATGCCCTCTTTTGGAGGTCACAAGCTGAGGAGGAGTCACCATGAGCCAAGATGCGGGATCCCCCCTCCTTCCTAACGCAATAAGGCAGGACACACCCAGATAGAGAGGGGGGGGGGGGGGGAGGGGGGGAGGAGGAGGAGAGGGATGAAATGACAGGAGAGGAGGAAAAAGAAGCAGAGCTGCTGCTGCCGCTGCCCATCCGCCCATCTCAACAGATGACGTAAGGATGATTCTTCGCGAGCTGAATGCCTGTTTAATTAAAATAAAACAAGCTCGTTTAAAAACATTTTCACTGCCTCCCGTCATTATGACAGCCTAAAAAAGCCCAAGCACAATGTGTCTGCTAAAACGTGGGGAAACCACTCCAACAAGCTGAACAAGCTCATCCTGAAGGCGCCGCATTCATGACCAAAGTGCGGGGACACCTGTGATACCAGAAATACAGATTTTTAATGTAAAGACAGGAGCGAATACCTGCAGCAACCAGTGTTCGCTGAGGGGGAGGGAAAGCCATTTTCTTATCAAGTTAACCGAGACGGCGTAATGTGCTGATGACAAAAAGGGTTGGATTTGTGTAATTCTTTTAGTTACCAAGGGGAATGTCGGAAAACAAAACACTGTAGGCAGAGGCTATGAGCAAACTGTTTCCAGACTCTCGGAGACATCTGCATGCGGTCTGATTGCTGCTTCGTAGCCACCGCAACAGCCGATATGTGCCGTCCTGTCGCCCGGGGAGACCGGTCACAACAGCGCCATTCAAAACCTGCTGATTTAAATTACATGTCCTTGTTAGGTCGTGGACACGGAGAGTTGAGACATCTTTCAACCTCCCTCGGTAGCATTGTGAACCGCTTTTCAATTCGGCATCCCTCTACTACACCTCAAAACACCTTATTTTACTAAAAATGACAACTTTACCAAGTGATACGCACTCATGCTCTCCTGGGTGGATAATACACAGCGGAGGGCGGCAGGAACTAGCGAGCACTGCGTACCACGTCTAAAAGTTAATCTTTTGTCGAAATTGGGTGTTATTCGATAAATTACAGGTTTTATGAATTGTAAACGATCGTACACTGTCACAATGTATGTTTAAGGGGCGGCTGGGTTGGTCGGAAACCGGTGTAAGTTGGCATTTAACGTCCACATTTTTGAATGGAGACTTGACAGCGTTGACTGCAGACGAGAGAGGCACGTATCGGGGCTGTAACCTAGCTAACTGTCGGGACGTTAGACGAGAAGGGGGAAAAAAAGGGGGAAAACGTGCCTCGGAGGTTCGTGAGACACCGTTGAGATTAATCTCGCAGCAAATCCGATAAAATAGAGGCCATATTGTCGCTGAACGGGAGAGTTGCGCTTTCACACCTGTGGAAAATCCCAAATTCGCTTGTAGTTGCAAATAAGTGGATGTCAAGGTAAAGAAACGGCAGTTGTTAAACGTTACCCGGATGCTAAGCAGTGCGGACAACCGGGGACACGACAGACTCCTTTTAAAAACACGTTAAAAATCACCTTAACGGCTCCTGACAGACAACGACGTTATGTTTCTTATGTGTAAGTCACAAGTGAATTGAAAGGAAACGGACCTGTGGCGAGTAAAGTTTAAAAAAAACTGTGAAAATAGACGTTACCTCCAGTCGGGGAGGGGGGGGATCCTCGTCCAAACCTCGTCCTGTGGTTGTGTTGGTGAAGCAGAGCAGCGTCTTCAGTTCAGAGGGGTTTGTCCATTTCCCCGCAGGGCTCCAACTTGACAACTGCAGTGGTGAAAAATGATTGACAGGCCGGGTGGGAGAAAAATCTTCCAACGTTCCTTTTTGTTCCAACGTTTATATCAGGTTTTTTTCTTTTGACACTAAGTGCATTCGTGCAAGCATCAGCTCTGGTCCTGCAGCGGCAGCCCCGGGGAAAGAAAAACAAACCGGATCCAGATTCAGTCAGAAATCAATCCGTTAAAAGGGAAAAAAACAATAAACTCCCCCCTCTCTCTCCTGGAATAAAAGCAGAGGAGGGAAAGACTGATAACAAAGAGCAGATCCAGTAAATGAGGACTGGTGGTGTGTTTGTGTTGCAGAGCGGTGGGTGGGACTGGGGAGGGGGTAGTGGTGTGGGGGGGGGTGGGGGTCCGGCACATTCAAACAAGCCCAGAGAAAAGACCCAACGTCCGGATCAGCGTCTTCTCCTCCTGGCTCGCTCGCTGGGGAAGTGAGAGAGGGAGGCGAACTGGTGCTGGAGACCGCGAGAGAGGGAGGGACCAGCCTGGGATTACCCTGTTTTTAAGGTGGATCTATGAAATAATTAGGTAATCAGGCAGAAGCAGAGCCCTGCTATCGAGAACATCAGCCCCGGGGTGGTGATGCGGGCTGAAGCCCTGGAAACTTGAGAGGAAGTATCATCTGAGGAAAAAAAAAAGCACATCTGGATCTATTCTGTAGAAATGTATGGAGGCTCATTCAGGCCCAATGCAGAGAAATCAAAATGATATTTTATTATTACACAGGCTAATGTCTCCTTTTGACTTATTTTCTAAGATATGATATGAAGACAGAGGGTTGCCACTTTTGAAGAAAATTGATATATCAAAAATAAAATGAACTATATTGAGGAAAAAAATGAATTTCAAGAAAAAAAAAAGTTTATCTCACGAATAAAGTTGTTATATTTTGAGAATAAAGTCATAATGTTTCAAGAAAATAGTAATGTTTTGAGAAAAAAAGTCTCCAGAAAAAGCTGAGGAACATATTGAAATGTTTTTTTTTTAAAGTCATGAGTAATGTTGTGGGGGAAGAAGTCATTAAAGCTGCAGTGTGTAGGATTTAGTGGCATCTAGTGGTGAGTTTGCAGATTGCAACCAAATGAACCCCCCCCCCCCCCCCCCTCCCTCTAAAAATGCGAAAGGCCCTCTCTGGAGCCAGTGTTTGGTTGGTACATTCTGGGCTACTGGAGAAACATGGTGGTGCAACATGGCGGCCCCTGTGGAAGGGGACCTGCTCCCTATGTAGATAAAAAAGGGCTCATCCTAAGGTAACAAAAACACGATTCTTATTTTTATGGGATTATACACTAATTAAAACATACTTGTGAATATTATATTCCATTTCTGCCGAGTCATTAGTGTAGCTACATGCCACTAAATTCTGCACACTGGACCTTCAAGTTATAATACTTTCATTTTAAGAAAAAAGTTGTAATATTTCAAGAATAAAGTAATTTTTTTGAGAATATAAATAAACATGTTTCTAGCTACGTTTTTTTTTTTACCTTCAGAGAGCAACAGACACTTGTCCTTTCAGATGTTTTATGGGGGTCGATGGGTATGTTTTAAGTTTTCAGCTGGGATGTTGTTTTTTTAAACTGGCTTGGTAAAAAAATCTACTGCTCCTATGATATGATTAAAGCCCATGCACTTCAATGTACATCGTTTAAAAATGTAATTAGAAAAAAAGCAGACACCATTATCAACAAGAGATCGAGATATACTGTACATTAATAATACTGTCGGAGCTCATGTATGGTGAATTTTTCTGGTCCAAACACAACATGAACAAAGAATCTGAAAAGAAAATTATCTCTGACTGCCAACTGGCCACTCAATCAGCTCTGCCTCCTACGCTATGCTAATGACAGAGAGGCAGAGAGGTGGTTAAAGCTGCCATTTAACAGCACAGCACACTGCTTCACTTTCAATAAAAAAACGACTGCAGATGAAGGAGAGCTTCTGATTGTGATTGTAATAACCGTCAGTTACCACCATTTACAGCTTGTCATCCTTTTTCATAATATAGATGGGAAATATAGATAGAAATGCTGTGCAATTTGCTGTATTATTAATGCACTAACCTTACGTAAACCTTACATAAAATCATATTTAGTTCCACTGATGGAGACATGACTTAAACCTGCATTAAAGGATAAGGCTGGCGATGTTCTATGTTTTTCTTATTGTCAACAAATGTCATGTACAGAGCCAAGCAAACAATGAACTCATCCTACTTACAAGTATTGTGTGTGTATCCAAAGCCTGATATATCTTATTCCTCTGTGCTGTAGACCTCCGTTGTCGTCCGTTAAAAACACATCAATAAGCCACACTGCCGTACTGGGTGACATGTTAATTCGCCCCCAAAGAGCGTGGTTACAGTAGTTTGTTTAGAAAAGGATCCAAAGAATAATAATCACGTTTTCATCTCTCTCGGAGAGCATTTCGTAGAAGGCAGACGCCACTGTGCATGAGCAGGGATGCGGTTCGACTTACAGCTTTGCTAGCTTGTTGTGCGACATATCACTCCCTCTTGACTTTGTACTGAAGTTCTTTGAGAAAGTTACAATGTCGTACAAAGAAACACAAATAGGTCGTGAGAGTGACAATCTTATCGCTGTTATTACTCTTTGAAAATGTTTCTAAGCAAACAATGATAACTATCCCCTTCAGGGATGAAGGAACCCAGTGCAGCAGTGTGACTGACATGTTTTTAATAGTTTTTGGACAACAAAGGAGGTCTACAGCACAGAGGAATAAGATATATCAGGCTTTGGATACACACACAATACCTGTAAGTAGGATGAGTTGATTATTGGTTTGGTTCTGCACGAGATTTGTTGACAATAAGAAAAACATAGAAAATCGCCAGCCTTATCCTTTTGTCCACTTCAGGGCAGCAGAAACAAGCCTTAAACACAACACTGATATATAATCACCATATATCAATATCTATTGATATGGCAAAACTGTTAGTAAACAGTTGCTTATTCATGCAGACACAGAACAATGATTTAGAGTCATGTTTGTGTCTGCCTGATCAATGTAAGTTCAATATTTCTTCTCCTTTCAACTCTGGTTTGGTCTCCACCAACTCCTGAGGGAAATACTTGGAAGCTGCTGAATGCTCCACTATGTTCACCAGCTAGTCTCTTACTTTGTTTGCGGTTTAGTGCTGAGCAGGTAGTGTACAGCTGCCTTCTGTGGCTGAATACAACGAGAGCGGTAAGAGTGAAGCAAAACAGTAAAGTTGGTGGCTGGAAAATCAAAACACTGAATAAAATACACTGTAAAAAAGGGATCAAGTGCAGAGTCAGGTGATAATTCTCTGTGGGGTCATCGCTACAAGGTCCTTTTTTCCTTTTTCATTTGATTGATGCTAAATTCAAGGGTGTTTTTCAAGAGAATATTATAATTACATACTGTCAACAGTAAGTCATTGTGTAATTTAGAAGGTTTTTCCCTGAATACTGTGCAGACAAGGTCACTGTGGTGTTTTCAGCCCTGAGTAGTGTCTGCAGATCTTCTTCTCAGGCTAACACCAATCATATGGTTTGGACAAAAAAAGTCAACAAAGCACTTCTTACTGCTTGTAAAGCGAATTTATGTGAGTGTTCAGTTACAACTCAAGGCAACTAGATGAGCTAACAAGCATTTTTATCAACTGTCAGACCTTATCTGGATTTTGGCAGCTAGACAGTCTGAGGACACTTTTATGGAGATTTTACTGAGTAAATCAAAATGAAACTGAAAAGATGAGAGGAACAAAAACAGGACTTTCAAACTTTCAAAGTCGCCTGATAATGTTGGTGACCAGTTGGTCTGCTGTTCAGACGTCTGTCTAGTTTTTCTTTACGTTCATGCGACATTTCAGTGTTGGTGTTCGACGCCCCCCCCCCCTTCCCCCCCGCTGTGAATCAGATCGGAGGAATGTGCCACATCAGGACTCACCTGTCTGATTCGCTGCAGTCCTTCACCTCCCCTCCTGAACACACTGTTGTCACAACACACCTGTGTATCTAATGTCAATACATCCTGCAGAGTCTGCAGGCAGGGCAGGCAGGAGAAACGCCGAACATTTAATGTGAACAGACACTGACCACAAAGTCCACCAAAACTCAAAATAAACTGTGGTAGATAAAGGGGACAGCCAAAGGATGAGCAGATGATTTTTAGCGTATTCCTTCTAAAGCACCAAGTACACCAGCTAATTAAGTGATGGCTATGAAATTGCCTTTATTTATTGTATCTGGCGATTATTTAATGAAATCTAAATTAACCGTCAAACAATGGCGGCTCTGGTTTGATGAATAAGTCTGACAGGCAGCTGAGATACTCAAAGTTCATCCGTGTTGCATAACTTCATTTCTGTCACAGTTGTGGAGACTTCTGAAAACTTTCCTCTCAGGTGTTACTGGGTTGTTTTAATTTGTTGATGAAGTAATCGCTACTAACTCCACCACCATGAAAATATCCTCACAACTGAGCCGATACCTTTCTTAAAAAGCTCTTTATCTCTTTTCTAAGACACTGACGCAATGAAGCTTCAGTGACTCAGGATTCCTCTGACTGCCTCTAACTTTTCACACACTTTGAAGAAGGGCAGGGGTTCAGTAGTGTTTTATGAAATGCAAATTCACTATAGAATCTTCTTATCAAATCTAATTAGGTTTAGCTTTCAACATTTGCAAGTAATAAAAGTATAAATTAAACTCTCTTTAGTCACCCTTTGTTAATTGAGAAAGTAAAAACACTGCAGTTTTGAGTGTCAGTCTAATTAATGTTGACAACCTGTAGCTATCACCTGAGAATGAGATAAGCAACAGAGGATATGAAATTTTGATTTATAAAATAAAAACTGACTTTTACATCTTCTTTTTCACCAGCTATTTAATCCAAATACTGCAAGTCCTGATCTATGAAGCTGATCGTCTTCAATTATCGTGTGATGAAGAGTAAAAACTCTGTTAGCCTTGTTGAACTACAACAACAAACAGTCCGTTTGTGGTTGAAGAGTTGTGAAACAGAGTGATGTTTCTTTTTCTTCACAAATTATCACATTTTACAAAGAACATGTTAACCAGACAAACAAAAGTTGGACTTTAAGCCGTTACTGAATTAACATAAATTAGACACAATCTGCCACCAGTTTATCATTTTCACAGACAAAAGCAGAGATCAGCACTGACATAAAATGAGAAGCTGCTAACGTCACCTGAATGCTTTCCAAATTGTTGCTACAAAGAGCAAAGAAGAGATAAGGTTTTTACTTAGAGATTTCTTAGTAATGGAGCTTAACGAATTTCTCTTACAACTAAAAACGTCTTAAAGGAAAATTTTCCAGTTTGGGTCTTATTCTCATAACTGAGGCTGTTCTGACTGTGGGTCAACTTGCCATTTCTGTTGTAGAGGGTAACCAGCCATTATACCTGGTTTTCTTGAATGTCCCTAGAAGATGATGATAAAAGCAAATTTCTCCTGTTTGCTACTACTTCTCTAACATGAACACACGCTACGACCCACAGCCTCACACATGTCAACAAACCGTTGTGTGCAGATGAACAGGCAGCAGTTTGGTTAGCCAGAAAGTTGCCATGGAAGTAGATCATTGTGCAGCTAGCTACAGCAGCTAATTTATCAGACTCAAATGTTTGAAAAGATGTAAAACTGAAGTTTATTTGGAAAGCTCAGGAGACTCAGGAGATACTGCTTGGCCTGATATACATTGTTTTGCTGGAGTTTCCTGAATTTCTTAAAAGGTCATTTAGCATTATGACAATAACAAAAACGACTGGAATATTCCTTTAAAATTGGGAGCCACTATTTTTTTGTGTTTTTTTGTATTTTATGTTTCTCCTAACTTGGCCAGTTAGAGGCTACTTTTAGCTTTAAGATGTTCTGTGAATGGGCCTTTGATCTATAACCTAAACCATCAAAAGCATTTGATTGGTTGCTGGAGGCATTCCAGGGCCTGAAGGAAGAGCGACCTGAGTGAGCCAGTTCAGGGAAAATAAGTCACTTTTCCATCTGTTCATGGCTGCAAAGGCAGCAGGAGCTCACACACACCCATTAAAGTCCTGTATGACTCAGTTTGCTTTATCAAATCTATCTTTTAAGTTTATCCCTTTAAATCAGTTGCTCCTAGTTCCTTCCTTCCTTCAGTGGAAATGAAACTTGTGGCTTTAACTCAACCTTCAAAACCACCAACTATACACTAGAGTATTATTAGACACGTATGGACGATTTCATTATAGGAATGTGTTAATGGGAGAAATTGTTATAAGCAGTATTTGATAAAAAAAAGCTTGGTGTAGCACAGACTGAAGCAGGCTGCTGACGGATCTTGTTGTCTGCAGTGTAATAGCGTCATACATCACTGTGTGATGTGTTATTGGTGCTTCTGCCCTGCAGTTTCACAGATACGAAAGACTGATTCCACCTGCAGCTCAGAGTTACTGCAGCACCGAACAGCTGTGGCTGAATTTCATGGAAACATGGCTTTATATTTTCTGTTTTATTTTTAGCTGCGTGGCTCAGTGACACTTTGCTTCTGAGTAAAACATGTAGATAACTGATGGATGGATTATCATGAAGTTTGGTTCAGAGGATACATTTTCTGGCTTTTCAGATAGCAGCACCAACCCTGTGTACTGAACCTACATTTACATTATATCCAAAGCAACTTACAAGTGAGGTAAGACAATCAAGAGGACGGTGACTCAAAAGAACTGCGGTACAAATTCTCAAGTAGCTGATTAGGTACAAGTGCAATGAGAAACAAAGTTTTTGTTTGTATAAGAAATACCATTAACAACCAGAAAGAAGTGCAACAATCAACAAAGTGCTAAAAGGTTAAAGGGTTTGAGGTGCTTCATGGAAAAGCTGTGTTTTTTCTTGGATGCACCAAGGGAGTCAGCAGACCGTGTGAAGCTGCGTAGCTCATTCCACCATCGCGGAGCAACAAACAAAAAGTCTGGATCATGATTTCATACCAGGCAGACTGGAGCAGTTGGGAGCAGACATATATGGCCTGATGAGTCACTCAATGTAGGAGGCTGCAATTCCATTCATTGCCTTGAAGGAAAGCATCAAAGTTTTGAACTTGATGCGAGCCGCCACCCAGAGCCAGTGGAGGAAGATGAACAGAGGTTTCTGTAAATGTCCAGTAGATTTTTCAGAATACTTCTTGGTTCAACTTTGACCTACCGTACTGCATAGGTGGATTCAACAGGCCACCCAAGATGCCATGTCACATTATTAATTACTTCTGCCTCACTGCAGGACCTGTGTTTGGCCCACAAGTTGGTCTTACTACTGTCTTTGTTTGGATACATAAAAAATTGTAGAAAAATCAAGATGGAATCAAAAAGTGTGTCCCATGTGCAGTGTTGCCAACAATTTTCACATCACATTCAGTGACTTTTAAGACCTCTTTAGTAGGTTTTTTTTTAAAGCTTAAAGTTAAGTCCAATCCCTAATCCCTATTGTATGTCTGGGAACTTCTCCTTTGTTTTTTTTCTAAATAAAGTAACTGACTATTTAACTTTTAACTATTTTATTTTTTCACACAACAGCACAAAGTTCACAAGAGTTAGTTTATTCTTGAGCCTCTGTACTAAAGATATTTCAGTTACAGTCTATACGACTTCAAAACCTTTGTTTCAACTGTTTCTGTAGCCTCTGCTTTCTAACTTTGTCAGGCTTTGTCTTCTTGTCTAGAAGGCTATAATAAATATCAATTATAGTCTAGCGGCTATAATTGATATTTTTTATAATAACAATGTATCAAATGACAGTGTGTAATGTCAGAGGCGTCGCTTGTAGTGATGAACCGACAGAGAATTATCAGCGACTCTGCAGCTCCTCTCAGCTTTACGGAGTTTCAGCTCATTGTTTAGTTGTCCGGCTGCAACTTTACTGTTTTGGTTCACTCTCAGCGCTCTCATAGCGTCATTTTCGGCCACAGCAGGCAGCTGTTTTCAGAAGAAAAGCTCTAAAAACCCACAGCTCAGCACCAAAGGGCAAACAGACACAGTTAGCGACTGGCTGGTGAACATAGTGGAGCATTTAGCAGCTAAAGATCCAGATAGGAGCTGGTAGAGAGGAAAAACAGAGCTAAAAGAAAGTTAATATTGGACTTACATTCACCAGGTGGACAGAAACACAGCTCCAAATGAATGATATGCTATCAACATATTAACTTAAAAGGTGATATGTCAGTGTTGTGTTCACAACTTGTTTTCCGCTGCCCCCAAGTGGCCAAAAAAATCATTTAATGCAGGTTTAAATGTGCGCTAACAGTTTTCTGTGCAATGAGGGATAAAACAATTTAAAACAATTTTAATTTCAATTTTACCTCCAAAAAAAGTTGTTTAGATGATCTGGATGAACATCGGTCTTGAACGCTGTCGCCCTGTTGTGACATCTTGAGTGATTTCAGTCACAGCTTTGGTGAGTAAATTATTTTCCCAAACTCTGAAAAGGTTGCCAAAAAAAACGAATTGTCCTTTATTGTTTCATAGTAATGAGTCCAACTTTTAAAGTCACATGTTCACACTTCAACTGGAGGATTTCACGAGGTCTTATGTGTGTGATTTTACTGTGAAAATGTGCAGGAGGAGGAACAAATCGAAATCTTAATCTGAATCACGAAATCACCGATCGGCAGTCCTGCTGGAATGCAGAGCAGTTTTCCAGAGAAACTTTTCAGTGTTAATGTTAATTATGAAATGGAGGCTGTGATTCGAATCCATCAGGCTTATGTAACGCTGTGACTTCCTGGGGTCAGGATCCACCTACACTGCAGCTATCTGACAACACACAGCATTTAGACAACTACTTGAGGTGGAAACACATAAATCTCTCCATATATGCACTGACAAGGGTGACTGGATGTTGTATCCATGGCTACCTTCTCACGTAATCTGTATTATTTTTATCACAAAGGCTTTTCTGTTTTTTCTCCTGAGCCTCCTGTTAACATGATATACACAGATTCAGTTCTATATGTGAAGGAACCAAAACCAACCAGGCTCGATAACAGCAGTATTGGCAAACCGGAGTCCATGTGACTTTAACCGGCGTACAAGTCAGTGATGTGGTTTCTATTTGCTATCTGTTTGCAGGAGATATGATTTTAAGTAATGAGGATAGACGGATGTAGAGCTGGACTCTACAACCCTTTTCCATGTAACATAACTTTCTCACTTTCTCCGCTTCCTGGAGCTAAATTTGGCCACCGTTCAGGAGGTGACACTAAATGCAAGCTGCAGTTCTGTCGATTAGCCACCGTTTTACCACTGCATCTGTATGGAGAGGAACAGTGAAGAACGCTTGTTGGACAAACCAACATGTCCAGCAATACAACACACAGTCAATCAGAGCAGGGGGAATTTAAAAAGATCAAACAAGATTATAAGAAAATAATGAACACAGTGCAGCACTGGAGGAGTAAACTGAAAAACTACAAAGTTGTTTGACGTGCTGGATGATGAAAATCACAAAAAGCATATGTTCCTTTTAAAGCTTCTGTGCTTTTTCCTGCAAGAAAACTCACATTTTCACATTTTTGTAGTTTTTGTTTTTTAAATCTTATTTTCATCAGTTTTTATTATATATAAAAATGAAAGTAGAGAGTCTTGAGTTATGTCTAGTGGGAGGTTTATCATTCATTCATAAATGAAGACCTCAACATCTGTGTGTTTGAGCCAGAACGGTTTTAATCACTTTGAAGATACGGTCCATAGCAACCCCAAATCCCCAGACTAATTTCACAGTTTTGATCGATATTGTTCTGACTGGGTTATCATTATTAGTGGAATAAACCGCTTCACTGAGCTCACCTTGGTCTGACGGAGCTAAATTTTAAAATTTTTTTCATGTAACCGTGATAAATTCAAATGCATGCAGTTTAACCGCGACCTCAGCCGTTTCTTCAGTTGACAAAGAAGAAATACAGCCTTCGACAGTCGAGGTGAAAGGTCAGGGGAGAATCCATACGAGGCGACGTTGTTCCAGATCCAACATCGATTCCTGTCGCCTGCTGAGGGAGTCTCCCATCATCCTCAGCACCACAGCTCCTGCAGCCAGCTGTCAGCTGATGGATACCCAGGCAGAGGGGGTCCCCGCCCTGGGCAGCAGGATGAGGCTTCCCTCCTGGCCTGGAGCTCTGCTGGTGGGCCCTGACATAGAGTCCAACCCTGTCATTACTGCTGCCCGGGGGTGAGGGGCTGCTTACTGATATTATTAACTTTTCATCAGCAGCTTCAACAGCTCATCATGCACTCCAAGATATATACACAATTACAGATGTGTATAAGACACACTGCCAGTCACTCAAACTTAGCATCCTCTCATAAAAAGCAAAATATCAACATTCCTGCTGGAGATCAGAAAGTTCACCGCTGACCAGAAGTGTGAGAAGAAAATGAAATTGAACATGAAGAAGTGTACAGTTTCATCTTGGACTTGGTGTGCACAAATTTTCACCACAGCATTTTTGTTCGACATACGTTAAAGGATAGCTTAGGTTAAAAAATGTTCAAGTCTGTGTTAAAACAACAGTCAGGTGCTCATATGAACCCTGGAAGAGGTTTTCCTCGCTGTAATCATTCCTCCTGTTCATACTGGCTGTTAAAAGATCCCCTTCAAATGTGCTTCTGAGTAAAACATGTAGATAACTGATGGATGGATTATCATGAAGTTTGGTTCAGAGGATACATTTTCTGGCTTTTCAGATAGCAGCACCAAACCTGTGTACTGAACCTACATTTACATTTTATCCAAAGCAACTTACAAGTGAGGTAAGACAATCAAGAGGACGGTGACTCAAAAGAACTGCGGTACAAATTCTCACACAGTCATTTTGTGCAAAGATGCATTTAAAAGTTTATCTGAAGCTTATATGAGGCTTCAGCAGTCTGAGTTAGTCATATCAAGTGGATATCTGCCACATTTACAGTCTTTTTAGCATCAAATTCTCTCTTTGTGTTTCCCTGTTGAGCTGCGGTGGAAGTATAGTAACAAAAAGAGGAACTTTGGCACTAAAAAGACACGTTGAAAAATATCTACTTGATTTGACTCATTTGGACGCTGAAGCTTCATATTAGCTTCAGATAAACTTTTAAATACAATTTTGCACAGAAGGAGGATTTTGGCCCCCATCACCTCATCCTTTAAGCTTCATTGCAAAAATCTGTGTCACATTTGGTAATAACTCTCTTTAACTAAATCTTACTTATTTATATTTTATTACTCTATACATTTCCTGGAGTTATGTCTTTTGTAAAGTGCTTTGTACCTTTGGCTTTGAAAAACGCGATACAATTATTATTATGACACTCTTCCCATCAGCGTGCAGACCTGGAGTCTCGAGGAAGAAGATCTGCAGCAGCTGAGGTTTTGGTGTCTCAGTGTGATTTAGTGTTTGTGGGTTTGATTCTTCTGATCTTCTGCAGTTAAGAAGCAACATATCAACACATCCGACCTGTTCTCCAATTCTCCACCAGGAGAAGTGTGAAATAGCAGGTTGAGATTTTGTGTGTGTGTGTGTGTGTGTGTGTGTGTGTGTGGGCGGGCTCTGGCCTTTTCCCCTCCTCTCCCACGTCCTCCAGCTCTGCCGCAGCATTAGCATGCAAACAGCAGCTGCAGCGCTGCACCCCATCGCTCACTTCAAACAGCAGCACAACCTAAGCTCCCACACACACACGCACACACACACACACACACACACACACACGCACATACATATATACACACACACACACACACACAGCGACACACTATGACCACATTGCACAGTTTATATATCACAACAGTAGAAGAAATAACACTTTGTACATGTCAATGAGATGTATTCTTTTGACATTCAACCCACGCAGTAAGTGACACACACACACACGCACAGTTAACAACCCACATAGCGTGAGCACTGCACACACACACACGCACCTGAACGCACACAGTTGCCATTAACCTGCACTCAGTCTGTTTTTCTGTTCAGGATGTTTTCTTGTTTCTTCACTTTTCTTGGATTTAAACTTGTGCGTCAGGAGATTACAGAGAAGCTACAACGTCTGTTCACAGCTTCAACCAGAGCCAAGCTGCTCCTCCTCAAAAATGTATCTACACTTTAGGGACAAGAACACAAGCACTGGTACGTACTGCTTCCAGGAAATAGCCGCAGCCTTGTACACTGAGTGTGACACCCATGCCACACATTAACACCAAATACTTATCCAGAGTCCAGAGTCCAAACGTGGACGCACCCCACACCTGCAAACCTCAACACAAACATAAACTGACGTGTTGCCTGTAATTATCTTTAAATCTCTAAATTCTAGACCCAACCTGACATGATAATATAAGACTTGGCCTGACCTGTAATCAAATAAGGGCTCAGAGCTGCTGCTAGGCAGTACAGGTAAAAGCTTGGGGTGTAAGGAGAAATCTTTAAATCATAAAATAAGTAAAACAACACAATGAAATGTGCACATTTCAGATGTTTCATGGAGTGGAACTTTATGCAAAGCTGAATGAATCTGTTTGGGTTTTGGACTGTTGGTTGAACAAAACAGGACATTTTTCACTATTCTGTAACATCTCATAGACTAAAAGTTTAATTGATTAATTAAGAAAATAATTTGCAGATTTATTGATAATGAAAATTTTGTTAGTTGCAGCTCTACTCTTTCTTTACTAATGTCCTGTAACCTCAAGCTTCCCATAATCTGAACTTTGAAGAGTTTGTAAAGTCTTGGTTCTAGGTTCTGCCTTGCATTTCCACTGAGTCTTTAAATCAATAGAAGGGCCCCATCAGGTGTAGGAGGTGGACAGAATAGAGCAGAGAGACCAGAGCAGTTCTCCAGAGCCAAGTGCGTCCCTCAAGACAGGTCGGCTATCTGGAAGGATGCACCAGCAGCAGACAGTCATGCTTTCTCTGTTCTGTACTGTCAAAAAAGTATCCCACTGCCTGATTTTCCCCTGAATCAGAACACGAGGAGGGGGCGGTGAGGAAACTGGGGGAAGACTTCTAGTACAAGCTCAGCTAACAGTGACAGGAAAAGACTGGTTATAATGGACACCTGGGAGGGAACCAGGCAAGACAGGAAGAAAAGTACAACTCAAAGCAGTCTGCAGTTTGTTGATCACAATCATAAAATCCATGGATTAATGTATGATTGACCTGAAGACTGATCTCAGCTTCAACACAGATGGTGGTCTCTAATTACACATTTCCAACATTTGGGGGGGCTGGTGGGAACGAGAGCAGAGTGCATTAATTAGCAGACATGAAGCTGCTCTTTTAATGAAATAACATCCAGAGCTGCAGAGAAGACAGAGTTCAGTCAACTGAGTGTTGCTGATGAGTCTTACTGTATATTTGTCTGTCTTTATTGCGGGTTTCAGTGTCTGTGTGTAAGTGTATGTTCATATATTGTGTAATGACCACATCAGCGTAATTGCTCAGTAATCATCTTTCAGCCGACTTCACTCACTGACGTCACAGACGTCACAGACGTCACTCTGTTTCCTAGTTTGTCTGCAGACAACAGTGATCGAGACCAGGTGTCAGATGCTCTGAACTGCATTAAAGCCAGAAATATGGATACACAGTCTTTTCCTTAGATTTATAAAGACGTTCGTACACACGGTTCTGTTTCATAAATCCTAATTGTTGTGGAGCTGATCGAGCCCAATTTCCACTCCCACAGTAAGATGTAAAATTAATGTAGACACATAATCGCCTGTTTACATATAGATATTTGTGCTTGCTACACTAGTCTTAGATCTGTCAGTGAAAAAAGTAGCACAGCAGAAGCTAAATTTCGGCAGAAAACATCAGATCTGTGTGGAATGATGAGGAGACTTAACCATCCTCAAATTAATACATGAAACAAACTGAATGACATATTTCCATCATGTTTTCTACGTTTTTTTCACAGTTTGAGGTTTGACTCTTAATTAAGTCATCTCGTCACGCCCTTTTCTTCTGCAATGGTTTGTAGGCCCGCCTGGAAAAATAGTGCCACCAGCTGTTTATCCTGATGAACCAACTCCAAATATTAGCAAAACGACAGTGAATGGGAAGGTGCATTAAAGGTGCAGTGTGTAGGATTTAGTGGCATCTAGTGGTGAGGTTGCAGATTACAACAAACTGTATACCCCCCCCCCCCCCCCCTTTTGTTGACAAAACTGACAAAACAACAGTTACACCAGTGGACACGCAGTGGACATAGAGGTTGTTCAGTCGTACATATACCAAGATGTTCAATAGCAAACTGGACTGAACAGACACAGATGTGTAATGTGTGTGTATGTATGTATTTTTTATATACGTATGTCTAAAAGAAGTGTTTAACATGCAGCAGCTCACAAAGACAGCAGATACTAAATACTGTTTTCTGTCTTTCCTCCCTCACTGTGACACACACACTTCAATTATACAGTGTGTGTGTGTGTGTGTGTGTGTGTGTGTGAAGGCTTGATTCAGATGTGACTGTGCCACCTAAATCATGTAGGCGCTGCAGCAGAGTGTCAGATATCGACGCCATGGCAACAACACAAAGCTGTGCGCTTACATAAAGATGATCAGAGTTTCAGAGTGAAAAGACAAACTGATCAAAAACAGACAAAGACTCACCTGAGGAGCTTATGCCCTCATCTGATCTAAACTGATCTGATCTGAGTCCCTTCAAGTGTCTTTGGCGAATCGCATAGAAATCTGATGTCAGAAAAGATGAATTCTAGCCAGGCGTTGAAAGGTGTAAATGCATTCGTCTCTCGAAGACTAATCTTTACTGTTCTGATGTGTCACTACATCAGTAAGCGATCTGTGGAAGTGGCCTCGACGTTGGGATTCACCAACCAGCTGAGCAAGATCAACCTTTGATTTGTGTCGATCACGAAACAAGGTAATTTTTATGGGTAAGGTTATTATTGAAAGGTAATTTGTTCATTTTTATCAATTCAAATGCTCTTCTAGTGTTGTATCAGGACTGTATCTGTTGTTTTAACTTCCTGCCAATTCAAAATCACTTCCTGCTGCTATTTCACGTCATAAGCTTTGTGCAGGCGAATCATATGGATGAGCAACTACAGGAAATAAAGTTGCAGGCGACAAGATCTTACTACAGATTAAGAGAAGCAGCGAAACTTTTGCTGTCAGTCCTGTTGAACAGGAAATTACTTATTCACATTTTAAAGAATGTCCCATGGACTGGATTTATTTCTCAAGGGGAGGTGAAGGGATTTTAATCCTTAGTCTGGAGCACAAATGTGGGTAATTTTTCACTCCTTCCCCAGTAATAAGTACCTACTGTTTTTTGCAAACTGGTCCTCCTGTAATTTAAATCTCATCATGGAATTTGACTTTTTTAAAAAATGTTGGGAAGACTGCTAATTTTGGTAATCTGATAGATGGAAACATGCTAACACCAACATATAGGCCTATTTGCGAACCAATACGATGACGGAAAATAATTAAAGCTATCAGGGGAGCTAAGACCCTCTAAGATCATCAAATAAGCTGTTGTTATGTCAACTACAGGTAGGTAGGTCCGACCAGTCCTGCTGAAATTATAGACCACATTCTGTAATTTTGTGAAGATTAAAACGTGGTCCAGAACAATGAGCACAGTGAATATTTTATTCCTCACCTCCCCCCGTAATGAAATTCCTGTCCGAACGCGGCCTTAGTTTGGTTTTGGGAGGTATTTTTATTTCATGCTGTACCTTAACTTCTCCTTTAAAAAACATTAAAATAATCATATTTATGGTCAAATGTACTGTAAAAACTAAAGAGATATGCCATTTTTCAGCTCTGATATGTTCATATTGAATGTATTTGACAATATACACTTGGTAATAAATACAAAACACCCATTTGAAGCATTAGACAGAAAACGAGTCCTTCAAGGTGCACGACAGCGAGACTGTCCTGCCTGCAGATGGATGAACGCTGTCACATACTTAAATAAACAGAGTATGATGATGATATTTTGTACCTAAATGAGCGCTTTTAAGAAAAAGGTCTGTGGCAAATGGAAATAAAATCACACAACTGTGCGTTTCTGCCTGATGCTCAGTGACTGATGTGTGACTGCGCCGACACTCAGCGGGTTTTCATTTTTTGGTTCAAACGTCACTCAATCACCCAAATTCCTCTCTATCTTTAGAACAGGACTATTTGTCAGCCTCTCATTCACAGATTAAATGTTCCCCTTCAGCGTAATGAGCCGTACACATAAACAGTGATGGGACTTAATCACTACTGCAAATTTAATTAAATGTTAGGAAACAGCCAAAAATTTGACCCAGTATGACTCAGTGTGTTGTAGTGTTTCTGGGCTGCGACCCAAGTCAAAATAATACGAGCCCTGACTCCAAATGACGGAGATCTTTACTGTAAATATCTGCCTCTTCTATTGAAATTGAAAATAACGTACAGCGACTCTTCAAACTGTTAATTCAGACTGATCGAATACCAAAAGTCAAACACAGTCTCCTTCATGTTTGTTTTGACTTGTGTACTTATTTGGTCAAAATTGTACACAAGGAAGATTTTTTTTTGTTTTGTTTTATCTGCAGTGACTCTGCAGTGTCCCTTTATTAGTGATCTCCAGTGGGCAGGACTAACATACCAGCTGATGTACTGTAATTTGACTGGTGTAAGATCTGTGTGGAAGGGGTTTAAAAATAGTTTGTTATATCGTTTTTCTCCTAACGACCTAACAGGTAGGAATCCAGCTGTGGAGCTGGCGTCGTTACCTGTTTGCCTCATCTGTGACCTCAGTCTGTGACTCTGTGTGCGAATCACAGAGAAATGTGCTGAATGCTGATGTTACAAGACTACCTGTGGCTGTGGGTTTTAACAGTGTGGTTATTTTTTATACTACACACTAATTATATACAGTATATACTACTAGAGATGTGCTGGCAAATTAGTTGTACATTCTTATGGTGTCAGTATTGCCAACAGCCATTTCCATTACTGTGATTATCGTTGTTTTCAGAGGACAACATGAACACAGAGCAGCTCTCCTGCCTTCATTAGCAATTTTATTTTGTTTAGCCACAAGGAAGGAGCTTTCTACTGGTCAACCAGAGGCAGAATAACCACAGCGCAGAGAACCAGGCTCCTGTCTGTCGAGCACTAGCTACTCTGGCCATGACTTTCTGTATTAACATTTACTGTCAACCCACTGAAGCGCAGCTAGCTTACGGGTGTTTAGTCGTAACATTCACTGAGAGAGAGAGAGATGCATTTAAGCTGACTGACAAACTCCCCGTGTCAAGATCGCACACATCACTTTCTTCCTCACAGGTCAGCTTCAGCTCTGCTGCTGTTTGTTCTGTGGAGAAGGTATGTGGACGGGCAGTCTGCACTAGTGGCCCAGTATAACTTCTATTATGGTCTGTGTGTGTTTACACATTTCTCTGTCTTTAAAAAATGAATTTAACTGTGAATGAATTTTGAAAATATGAACAGGTGTGAGCTTCATTTAAAGCTTCATCTTAAACTTTGAACAAACTCTTTGTGTTTTTACAGAGTTTGAACTGTTTTTGATGTTATTTCCAACAAAGCTGCTGCACAGTTCACTGTTCAGTGAATAAAATCATTGTAGTGTGAAGATGTGGCACACTCTATGTACTACATACGAATCTTTATAGAAAACTGTTTTTGCAGCTTGTATACAAGAAATGAACATACTTGACACTTAAATGATACAATATTTGTGCCATTGGACATTAATTGAAATTCAGTTCAAATCTGGCAACATTTCCTAACAGGATAAAATGTTTATCTTCAAAAAGAAACACAAACAGTCATTATATTCACACCAATACACTTCTGTGTGTTTATTGTGCCTTTTAGCTACCTTTCTGCATTTTCTATTCTAGGATAATAGAGACATTTATGACAATATTTTAGTATTTGTGTTCCACTTTTCTGTGTTTCTTCTGGAACATTTTTTGTGAATCTTGTTTTTCAGAGAATCAGTCCAAACACTCACCTGCTGCCAGGGAAGCACTCATGAATAATTATTTTACAGTCTCTCTCCAAACACTTTTGCTGTGTACAGACCCTGGGAGCTGGCCTGATTATGCTGTTTGCTTGTTTACGAACAACATTTTGCCCGGCAGTCTCTGCAGCCGCTCACTTTTCCCATCTCAGGAGTCCACAGCCGTCCTGATGATACGGCTTCTACATCGCCTGGAGCTGAAACAGCCTCCTATTCTCCTACAGAGTTCACTGCCGCCGAAGGAGAATTTATTAAAGCGCTGCTGCTTAGAAATATATATATATACACATTGTTTTGCTCCTGGGATTTAGCTCCAGCTATATAAGAGCATATGCATATGAACTCTCCTCCAATCCGAAAGACACAGTAACAGCAGAGAGGTGAAGTGTCAGACAGTCTTCAGTGTATTTAAACTATTCAGTCTGAGCAGTTTTGAGACCAAAAATCAAAACTATTGTCTTACTGCTGTTCATAGTGAGACTTACTGTTGTTCAGCTGTGACAGGCAATTTGTCAATTGTAGTGACTATTTGCTGCCCTTAAACAGCCACCGAGGGGCTGCTGTTGTGGGATTTGTTATGACACGTGCTTCCAATAAATGTCCAGTTTGTAGATGGTCAAAGTTCAGATTTATTATACAATTGTTTACAGCTCACCGATGCCGTTCAGCATTGTCCATAAAGGTATAAACATAAAATAATCTGGCAAAAAAAAGGCCGGGGCACAGCGGAGCACGGTCAAAATCTGTATGCCTCTCACACAAATTAGCAACACCTGAAGCTGATCAACCCTGACTCCCTCAAGTATAACTCTCAACTTACCCAAAACAAGGAAGCTCCTCCCGGGGTCTGCACCACGAAGTGAGATTAGTGGGTTTGCCAGCTGTCTTTGGGCTTAATTTAGGTTTTCCGGTATCATGAAGCTGACTAATTTTTAATGGGGATAAATCACCATGGTAACTGAACAGCTAACCTGCTCCAGAGCAGGTTAACTTCAGAGGATCAATCACAACTCATAGACAAATATACATAGTGATACGTCAATGTCGCCGCCATATTGGATCAGGCAAGACTGGCCTGTAAAGAAATACAAGTAAACAGGGGAGCTGCAGTTTTTCTGGATAAAAAGCACTATAACATTTATATTTCTCAACCAATTTCAATGAGTCGTTTTTATATTCAAGGGTTTGTGATCTATGTGGAGTAGAAAAAAAGAGTCATCATTCCCACAGGATCCTGACATGGACAAAGGTCCTGAGTTTACAATAAAGTGACAAGTAAAAAAGAGCAATATATGTTTTATAGGTCAGTGGAAACATTTTATTGTTCCTGGCTTCTGTTTCCACTCTGGTTTTAAAACAGAGCTTCTAACAAACAGAGGGATAGTCAACGACACTAAGCACATAATGATTTTAGCTGCATTTTAATTGTGCAAAGTTTCTTTCATCCCCGGAGTGCTTGCTGACATTTTCTATGATTTTTACACTCTGATTCCATCACTGCAGCTCAGAACAACTGTGTGATGATAATTGGAAATAAAAACGAAAGCTTGTCTTTTATTGGAAAAATAATTCACACACAGTTAATTAGCTCCCATGATTATAAATGGAACATTTGGGTCAGAAAGACTCAGTCATTAACTGGTTTTCCTCTCTTTGCTTTGGTGGCAGAAACAGACTTACATTACTTTTAAGTTTTTTTTTTATGTGCAAGACATATTCAGAATGGTTTCTTCATCATCCAGCTAAAAAGCCAAAAATACTCATTCTATACTAAAGTCACGTATAATAATTCCCACATGTTTTTTAAGCCTTACCCTACTTGAACCCAAGTGCAGACACTCAGAGGCGAGGGACATGGTTGGATATTTATTGCAAAGAGAAGGGAAATGGGATGCAGGCCCTGGGGAAGCTGGGGCTGGTAGCTGGGAACCAGGAGTTGTGGCAGGATTGGGCAAGGGGAGCAGGTCCATAGCTTAATCCATGGAAGCGGGAGTCCAGAGCAGGGAAGCAGGGCTGTTGTATGATTATATTGTTTACCACTAAAACAGAATTTTCCCGCCGGTAATTAGTATCACCGTTTCATATCATATTAAGTACTTCATTCATGGTTCTGATGCTGTCGCTTACAATTAACAACCCCTCCTCTTTCACATGAATGCACTCATGGCTGAATAGGAAAACTGACTGAGCTAGTTGATATCCAGCTTTGTGATACTGATTATCCAGGACGGCCAATGTTAGACTCAGTGAAGCCAGCTCACCCAAAGAGAGCCAGACTAAGTGGAACTTGCTCTGTGATACAGGCCTCTGGTGGTCTGGGGTGTAAACATAAATAACAGAAATGTATACATACATTTTAATAATTGAAATGTTATGCTTCAGTAATAATGGAGAACAGAAGAGGAAGCCTGTGCCAATCTAAGCATTTCACATCTAGCAGCGTATGTCTTAAGGTACAGTCACATTACATGCAAAATTTCCCCGCACTTTGCCTCGAAAAAGGAACAGTGCACGAGAGCAACGCTACAGTTTGTAGTCTGATTTGAAAATGGTGATGAAACACACCAGAACAATAACTTCTTTCATTTCCAAACACAGTGCAGCAGTGTTTCTATTGGGCGACTGAGAGCATCCGCTCGTTAAAGTCGAACAAAGGTGAACTCTGACCCGCAAATCCACCGAAGATTTCACTGAAACAGGAAATGCATGCTTATCATAGTTTGAGATTTAATAGAGGCGAATAGGAAACTAAGCAAATATTCGTAGAATGGAAGCGTAATGTGACCATACCGCTTTACCTGTCATTGGTTTGAGCAACTAATTTCCACTGTACAATGGTGTTTTAAATTGTTGCATTTGTAAGTTATTCTCCATCTTTGTGTTGAAAATAAATAGTTTTCAGAATGACATGATTGTGCTAACTGTGCTTTGGGTTTAGACATTTTTAAATCACCCTGCATGTCCAATTCTGGCTTTCTTTTTAGTCACATTTGAATTTTGGACCAGAACAGTGCCACTCAAGGACAGTACCAAAATATGTGAGTTAATTATTTAATGTCATCATTACAAAATCTGCACATTGGAGACTATTCAAGACAATACGACCTCCACCAGGACGAGACAAGTCAGAGATATGCCAGGTTCAGACTACACGATATTTCTGTCTGACAAGATGGTCACTGTGTCAAATCAGGCGAGCATAGAGTCATAAATTCTTCTGTTTCCCTCGCTTCCTTTCCCCTGGGCTGATTTTTATTGTTACTCCCCTCATCCCCTGGACATTTTCTTGGGGACGTAACAGTCACACTGTTCCTACTCTTTGGAGCCATTTCTAAACAAGCTACAGTAGCGACACTCTTCAGGGAGGAAGGAACATGTCACCCAGTGTGGCAGTGTGGCTCATTTATTTGTTTTCAATAGTTTTTGGACAATAACAGCTCTACAGCACAGAGGAATAAGATATAACCAACTTTGGATACACACACAATACTCGTTAGTAGGATTGATTTATTGTTGGTTTGGCTCTGCACATGAGATTTGTTGAGTCAGAAAAATATAGAAAATTGCCAGACATATCCTTTAAACCACCTCCAAACCAAGAGAGCCCTGTTATGAAGTAAAAGGAGTTTGTATATTGTAGCTAAACGACCTTTTGAACATTAATCTATAAATACTATGTGCAAGATTGCTAAAAGCATTTCCTCTCTGACATGACTGCGATGTCTGTCCAACAGAACATTTTATAATCTGATCATGAACTGACCGGTGGAAACTGTGAGAGGAAAGAGTTGAAGTCAATAAAAAGAGAAAGTATTCAGGGTTCACAGCTGACTCTGTGACCTTTGTTGACCTTTGGTGAACATGTTGCTGAGTGTGGGTGATGCTGCCGCTCCGATCAATAACGCCCACCGGTCCCATCTCCAGCCCGAGGAGCTGACAGCAGAGTGAAGCTGAGAGAAATCAAATCTGAACTCCGCAGCAACGAGGAAGTTTGTCAGCAGTGTGCATGTGTGTGTGTGTGTGTGTGTGTGTGTGTGTAAGCTTTCTGGACTGAATAGCATTCAGTTTCCACTTTACAGAGTCTCATTCATACAAACATCTCATCCAGCCTGTGAGTCAGGTGAAGCAACAACACTATCAGTCTAAAGTCCTGCTAGTGTTCCCTGGAGGCAGCACTGATCAATGCAGCTACAATATCAGAGGGCTGGACAGAACAAACAACATGCTGATGAGTCTATTGTTGCTTCATTACTGTTTACATTATGAATAAATGACATTATTCTTCATAATTAGTACATAAAGTCTAATTTTCTGTAAATGACACAGTGTTACATGCCCCTGGTTCCTCTCCACACTGCTGCGAAACCGGCGGGTTTGGTTGCACAAAATTGTGGCTTGCCAGTGGGCATCATCTCTCCAATTAGAGACCACAGGTGGAACAAAAACATGCTGCCTTCGGGCGGCTGTAGAGGCACTGGAGTGAATGAAAGGATGGTAAACATTATACCTACCTGGCATCAGCATGTTAGCATTGTCATTGTGATCATGTTAACATGCTGATGTTAGCGTTTAGCTCTAAGCTCCCATGACTACAGCCTCCCAGAGCCGCTAGCATGGCTGCAGACTTTAAGGGCGTTTTCAAACCTGCGTCGTTTAGTCCGGTTGAATTGGGCTCTGTTTTGTTTTCCCCCTTGGTGCGATTTGTTTGGGCAGATCTGCAGATCACAGCAATCGTACTCGGGTGCAGATCAAAACAACCACACTGACACGCTTCGGAGAAAGAGGTCTCAGTCCAGTCACAGACTCATTTTTTGCCTGTGACTAGCAATGAAAAAACTGAGCTAAGGGGAAAATGCAACAAGTTTACCAACTCATCCACTGACCAGTGGAGAGGAAGTGATCTCAGTGGGAACGTGATTGAACCTGGATCTGACCCCACTACAGGGCATACTCTGCAAGTTTGAGCTAAACGGCTCCTTAACCAGGTGCACTTTTCATACACGAGTGCTGATGAGCAAAATCAACAGTTGTTAGCAGCTAATCGGAGAATTAATTGAGGTCCGACCTGGAGCAAGGAAGTACATTACCTTAATTGTGATTTGGGCAGACAGGACCTTCATAAGGACCTTTCTGTGTTCACGTTTTCACTCCCCCAACATACTGTTATAATGTCGTATATCTACGTCAAAACTTGAGGTGAACGTCTGCCTGCTCTGAACGCTTGGTTTGCAAAGTTACATCTAATTCCTCCTCATGATGATGTCAGAACAGCACATGCCTACAAACGGCCGTCCGTTCCATAACCTTTGTCGCTAAGGTTGTTTCATGAGCCCCAGAATTTAAATATGGGCCTAGAAATGTGCATGATAGTCCCCTTAAACAAACCACACATGATTCTTCCCTCGAGGACTTCGAGGCAAAACTAATCTGAAAAGAAAAAAACAGATTCAAAGCGGACCGGGATCCTGTTTGACTTTGACTTTATACATGTTGATATTTGGAAGAACACCGTCAGCTATGTGACCAAGCTGTGAGGCGCTTCATCACACTTACAGAAATATGATGAAGGTGTTGACATGTTGTACATCAGACAGCTTTCGACCTCTATCAGGCTCTGCAGGCCTGAGCCGACTCAGCATCTTCTTCCGTTCAGCAACTTAAAACAGTAACACATCATGAAGACAACTTACATCCAGTGAAGGATGACCTTATGTCCACTTCCTCTTGGTCAAGTCTCACAGCGGCAGCTGATTCACATCCTGCCACATCTGCCTGGTAACACTGCTGTTAAATCTCTGTGCCACAACAGATCATAATCATGTCATCACCGCCCTTAACAAAGCACTCTGTGTTCCTGCTCTACGTCTTCTACATGAAACATACTGATTCAAACTCAGGTTTTGGATTATCACATTAAATCACCAAATGTTGGAAATTAAATATTCTACAGTTATTTCAATCTCCTTTATGAGACATAAATTCAGGGAAGTAAGCCGGCTTTTACTGACATCCATTAGATGTTCCAAAGACTGACAGGCCTGCCGTGCCTAGTCACGGTTCCCTAAGCAGGGATTCAGACTGAAAACAACCCTGCTACTAAATAACACAGGGGGCTGCGTTAGTCGAGGCATGTTGCTTAAGGTACCGCTGAGAATGAAATATGATCCAGGAAGTCAAGGTCAATAAGGAGAGATCGATTGGAGGTGTATAACAATATTTATTGATGTTAGCGACAGAAAGATTTTTGGCGATTAGACTCACATTGGTGTGAAGCATCTTCATAAAGTCCTTATGAAGTTAGGAGACAGGACAGGATCCCTTCAGAGTCTAGACACTGACAGCCAGGAGGTGGATTGCGCAATAGTAGGTCTGAAAGACAAAATGACAGAATTGCAGTGATATTTATAGAACTGCAGCCAGAGAGAAATATCAGGGTCAGGTATGGTGACGTCAGAATTGTGAATGAAGGGATTTCTGACAGCATGGGAAAGCGGAAGTGATGGCGAGAAATGGAACAGGAGGAAATAGCGACTTTCACAGGTTCATTAGAAACTAAAATTAGAAATGAAATCTGGTGATTCTGTCAGTAAATATTAGTTACTTATAGTGAGCAAAGCAATGAAGATAAGACCAGACCCTTCAGGAACAGTGTCACTCTCCTCACTCCACTTACTAATTAGTCTTAATTGACTGCAGCTGCTGCTGCTCTGTCTATCCACATGTCCAGCAGGTGAAACTGAAACATGCTGGCTAAATCTTTGCAGACCTTTTGTACAATATTCAAATACAGGACATTCACTAATTTACATTTAATTTTGTCAACATTTCTTGCACATTTTAATGGGAACTCCTTTCTCTATCTTCCCCCAACACTTTACTATCATGGCTGAAATGAGCACTGCATTTTCGAGGGTACACTAACAGAGCTGTAGACTGTTATATTGCTGTAAATAAAAGGTCAGTCTCATCTAATCAGTAAATTTGCAAGCACACATTAAAAAACTGGTTACTCACAGAATTCAGGTTACAAAGGAAACATGTTCTCATCTCATGTAGCCTCATAAAACTATGTTTACATGCATTTCTCCCCCACCAGGACCTTATTTTGGAGCCATGGCTGACTGCGTCTTGATTTTGTTTAGGTGCATTTGACAGCGCAGTGACGACTCAGCCTGTTATGAGAGCACAGTTTTTCCAAAAATGTGTTTATTTTAAACAGGCAAAATATTCAGCAGCTGCAAACTGACCTATTTAGACTTACAGAGTGCATTTTGTGTCAGCTTCAGTTTTACTCAGACTTTGAATTAAATTATTTTATATACACACTTCTCTACATTTGTAGCTGTATAGTAAGTTACACCTTCTCTGAAGCACATGCTAAACATGCTCAACGCTTTCTGTTTGGTGAGTTAATCACTGTTGAATGGTCTTGATAATGTTGATAAAGTTTTGATGATGATAAATTTAAAATAATAGTAAAATAAAAAATAACTCAAAATGAATGACTCTTTATATGACTATTATTCATATATTTTTTATGTTTGAATCACAGATGAAAACTACAACACTCTTCCAACACCTCTGTCCGCCTTTTTTCTTAGTATTTTTCGGTGGTTAACCCACTACAGGTAGCTGCTTCTTTGAAGATACGGCATATCAAAAAATAGACTCTGATGGCTCTAACAACATGCAATAATTTAACATCTTTTTTCCACCGCAGGAACTTTCCCAGGAACTAAACCTGTGTTTTGACCAGAGGAACCAGTGGCTAAATTTAGTTCCTCTCTGATAGTTCCAGGTGTTAAAAAGGTCTCTGCCCCGGGTGTAGTACTTTCCAAAAGGTTAGAAACTTAGTTTGCAGGGCAGACCACCAATCACTGGTCAAACACAGACACTGCATCTGTACCACTTCATTCATAGAACAAGATATTATGAGGAGGGGAGAGCATTCATCATTCATCATGTCAAACAAGCTTTGTTATTGGCTTCCTGACTCATTTAAAAGAGGAAGACAGAGAGAAAGAGGGATGAGCTGAGAGCATGAGAAAGCTAAAGTGAATGAGAGAGAGGAAACAAAACGAGAGAAGGAGAGAACAATTGTTTCATGGTGGTTACGCTCTAAAGCAGTATCAATATAAAAAGGTAACGCCTGCACACTTACTCCAAGCCAGAAATTTGAATCTGGACAATGTTTTGATCGTCAGGTTGTCAGGTTGTTTGTAAAAATAGAAAACCCACCCATATTTATACATCATGCACACCAATAGGCGGATGAGCTTTATGATGGCGGGCGTGGTTGAACATCCGACCCACCCAGGGTGATAAACATCTCAAAGCAATTCATAATTCAATAAAGTACATAGAAAAGAACAGGAATACAAAGGCCATACTTCAAAAACAATACATCAAAAATATCACAAATATCAAGATACATTTTATATATAAACAGATTCACAATCACATATAACAGACTCAACATCACATATGTTCAAAAATATATCATAGTAAGCTAGAAAAAAGGAACCTTAAAATCTTGTACAGAAAGTGGGTCTTAACATCCTTCTATAAAATATTAACTAAATCAAATAACAATAAAGAAATTGACACAACAAAATTACAAATTTTAACACTTTCAAATGTGTGTTTCAGGATCTAGAAATATAAAAATATAAAGCCATCAAGGACCAACATTTTTTTATGAAAATGCTTAATCTCATATTCTTGATTCAGACCTCTAAGTGTGAGAATCTGAAGAGTGGAAATAAAAAAACTTGACTTTGGAGTCAAATCGTCTCCTCTTCTCTGAGATCTAATGTGTTTGAAGCCAATGTATCTGAAAGAGGCTGCTGGGTGATTTGCCTTTCTTTTCAGAGCTCTTTGTGTTTTTTTTTTATTACATTTCTAGTGGAACAAGAAATAAAGCAGAAATAAAAAATAAGCAAAAATCCAATATGTTCTTTTCTGAATAACACAATATCATTGAAGAAAATGAACGATATGGCAGATGTAGGGTCAATCCTGCTCTCTGATTGGCTGTTCCTGCACTTAATAAACATGTGATTAATCATGTGATCACTTGAGAGCTGCTCCTAAAGGTTACTTCTTCACGTTGTCTCTTTACAACATTCATAAGTGTAATTCTTAGAAGTTTTGATAAATATGAGACCAGATGTCTCTAATCCCCTTTCCTGATTACAAAAAACAGGTTTCTAGTTTAAAAATGACGTTTAAAGTGGCCATATTATACCCCTTTTCTACAAGTTAATACAGTTCCCTGGGGTCTTAATAAAGGCAACGTTAGGCACCAACTACTACTGATGGGCAGGTTGGGACCTTGTATGGTAGCCCCTGTACCCATTCAGCGTATGAATGTGTGTGAATGGGTGAATTGACTCGTAGTGTTAAAAGCGCTTTGAGTAGTCGGATGACTAGAAAGGCGCTATACAAGTACAGTCCATTTACCATTTACTCCCCAACCAGTGCAGTGGTGTTACTGAAGCTCAGCCTGACTGAACCCAAAATAAACTTAGATTTTGCTGTGATTTAAATGCAATAAACAGATCAAAAGGATGCCGAAATAACTACATCATGATGCCAATTTGTAAAAAGTCTGGAAATTTAGTGGGTGGAGACTGAGATAGAGGCATGGATGGGTAGAATTTCAATGAAGCCCCAAGTAACATAAGAAAGGGGAATCAAATCTGAATGGCTTGTTGAATCACAAGAGGGGTTGTCTTATTTCACAGTTTGTGCATTACACACACACTGAAAAAGTGAGTTTTTCATAATATAGCCCCTTTAAAGCCTCTGGAAATTTGGCTTGAAATAGTAAAAATGCATATACGATATCAAAGTTGCATGTCTCATTAAGTATCCACAAAAATCTGAGTGAAAATAAACATTCATAAGTATTAGAAAACCTAACAGCTCATTTGGCTGCTCAAGCCATTTCTCAGGCTTGTGGGGGTGTGATTGACAGCTCCCTTTCAGTACCATTTTATTTTCCATTCAATCACCAAAATGTTTTTCTGCCATGGAATAAACTACCAAATCTATCAAATGGACCCTACTTGGTTAGAAAGCTTGAATAATCCACTAACTAACAAACTCGGTTAGACCACCCAAATCTGTGTTTTGTTTAACTATACCTCCCAGAGTATGGCGCTAATGGTTTTAGCATTTTCCTTTCGCTTACATGAAGCGGTTAGCATTAGCTTTTCTATGCAAAACTTCTGAGCTTATTATCAACTACCCCAGTAGTGTGCTAGTTATCTTGACTAATCAGCTAACTAGCAGACTAAGGTAGAAAACACATATCTGTGTTTTTATTGAACTATACGTCCCACACTAAAAAGCTAAGTGTTTTAGCACCTTCCATTCACTTACATGAAACGGTTAGCATTAGCTTTGCTATGCTACACTTTTGAGCTACTGGGGCTGTGTACCCCAGTCTGCTAATAAGCTTTCAGACTATATCAGGCTAATTTGAATTCTCAATCTAGCTAAAAGCAAAGAAAAGTGCAGTGCGCTGTTTTCCCATGGGGGAGACGATGGGAAGTGTGGTCAAGTCAGCTTGGCGAGATAGCCACATCAATCATCTTTCTCCTAAATATGATTGGGCAGACATTAATTACATAATTAATGCCCTTGCTTAGCCACGCCTAACTGCAACCCAGTAAAAAAGGAAGGGAGAGAGAATTTCTAAAGAATGACATAGTATGTCAAAGGCTCATACTTTTTAGGTGTTTACTATATGCTCATTAGATCCCAAATTACATAATTAAGAGCCAATTGTGGATTTGCCTTTCCAGGGGCTTTAAGAAATTAAATTACTGCCGAAAGACGACCTGTTACTGACTGTTACTTTAATACACAAATTTATTACACGTTAAAGATCACACTGGGATTCGACAATTAACAGCTCTGTCGCACACTAACCTCTGAAGAACTGTGTGTTGTTCGCGGTCCTAACACACTGTGGACGTGTGTGAGAGTGTGTATGTGCCACATTTTGTACTCTGTGGCACACTCTAGTGCAACCCCCACCGCCTTACTGAGTCGACAGTCCCATTGGAAATCCATGCAGCCGAATCCGAAGCCTCTCCCCCACGGCTGCCTGCTCATTGATTAGCTGTCAGAGAGATAGAGAGGGAGAGGAGGGCGAGAGAGCAGGCCCTAGGTGGAGAGAGAGAGAGAGAGAGAGGGAGACCAGGCCTTGGTGAGAGAGAGGTGATGGGACGTAGCAGAAAGCAGAATGAGAATGAGGAAGAGAGGAAGACTTCTGCTGAGACTGAGACTGACACTGGGAGACGATGTGAATAAGAAGAGGAAAATCAGAGCGGAGGAAGTGAAAAGAGATCAGAGGATGAAGCTAATAGGGGGAAGCTGAACCTGAACCTGAATCTGTTAGCTCTCTATCTCTGTCTCTCTTTCCCTCTCACTCTCTTAAGGCGGGGACACATGACTTTTGAGCCAATTATTAATATAATTTGGACGTTACGACTGATCGGACCGAGTTGGAGCAGGTCTGTTCCAGTCTGCGCCAGTTGGTGTTGACAGTTGGCAGATAAAATCATTTCAATCAGGACAGACTCAATTGGCTTAATTAAATTAAATTAATTTAACACAATATGGAAGGTTGAAGAATATTTGAGAAGTCTTTGGCGATTAGACTCCATTGTGACATCATCGCTGTCAGGGAGAGATCATGACATGAGCTGTACAGGAATATCCCCCCCAATGGGAGTCTAGACACTGGTGGTGGTGAAGAGGTGAGAGCAGTGGCTGAAGATCTGGATGGATGTCATGTGGAGCAGGACTTTGATGAGCTCATAGATGCTGGATCTGATGAACACTGGAGGTGTGTGGGGTAGAGGAGGGTTGCATTAATCTGACACTGAAATGACAGCTGACAGCAGCAGAGAGAGGAACAGTTTTAAAAGTTTGACAGCGACAAGATGATTTACCTGTGAATCCGCCTCTTCATTTTCAGTTCAGTCTTTGGTTGTGTCAAACTTGTTTGAAATTTGCGTGGTTCTCACTGAGCAGCTTTTATCTGTTATATTTTTTGAATGGTTACACAAATAACCCTAGCTCCGTGCTGTTTCGCGGAGTCTCACTGTTGCACTGTTCAGTTATACTGTCCAGTTATTAATAATTATACCATGGTGTGGGTGAATACTCAATTCTGATTGGCCACAGGGTGTCCATTAATTCCTGATAATGGACAGCTACTAAGTAGTTCCAGTGAAACTGTCTGTTCACTGTTCTAAATTAATGTGCTGCCTGAAAACGAGTAACCATAGCAACAGGGACACAGTGAAAGCCTACGTTTACAATTTATTGCAACACATTAACAAGCTAACAAATTACAACAAGTGACTTCAACATTTCTTTAACAATGTTCTTTAAAAATCTTCAACAATACATATGGCCTATCATTTGTTCGTGAAAATCTTGATATTGATTGGGGGACAATGACGTTGCTGGATAGCTAGCTAGTCTTGTTGTTAAACATGCTGTCAAATTATATTTACTGTTTGTCAACCGTACGCAATGTTATTGACTTTGAATCTTGCTAGTATAACGTTAGGGTTATGCTAGCAAGATTCTATAAACTGAGCGACTAGAAATATCTCCTTATGCGAAGTCATATCTAAGGTTCGTATTTACTGGAGTAGTCAACAACGTTTCCTTATGGGATGGTAATGATTGTTCCAGGTATTAGTCAAACCCTCCAGTGTTACCAGGGAAATGCAGTTATGGCTTGTAAAAAAATTTAGATTTTGATAGCAAAAGACATGAAAATATAAATGAACAGTCTTTTTTTTGCCAAGTGACTATTGTTTAAGCAGGATAATGCCCTTGAGGTGTCCATAATAAGGAATTAATAGACGACAGGGAGGCCAGAACTGTTGCCTCCATAATGGACACCTCGTCAGGCATTATCCCTTACTTATAATAACATATTTTATTTATAGAGTGCTTTTCAAGGTACTCAAAGATGCTTTACATAAGTTAAAAGGATAATAAAAAACAAAACAAAAACAACACACTAAAAGCACATTAATCACACATTAAAAGCAGGTCTAAAAAGGTGAGTTAATCTACACCTTCCAGCCAATTAGAGCCAGCCAATTTACTTACATACTGTCAGATTTTTCTGCAGCACTGCATTTTTAATTGCTCTGTGTGATAAAACATTCCTTACAGCTGTAATAGATTTTTATAATAACAATTTATCAAATGACAATGTGTAATGTGAGAGGAATCACTTGTATTGATGAACCTACAGAGAATTATCAGCGACTCTGCAGCTCCCTTCAGCTTAACAGAGCTTTATGAGTTTCAGCTCATTGTTCAGCTATCCAGCTGCAACTTTACTGTCCTGTTTCACTCTCAGTGCTCTCATAGTGTCGTTTTTCAGCCGCAGCAGGCAACTGTTTCAAAAGAAAAAGCTCTAAAAACCCACCGTGCACTCCAGCTGAACGACTGGAGGAAATGAATGCAGTTCTTCATGTTGGATTGAAAGTTTGTCCAGGTTTCTGTTGGACCCACACATTCATCTGCAGAAAGTGATGGGACGCTGCTGAGACAGAGCGAGCTGCTCAGTACTGGAGGATGAAGAGGGAATGTAAATGTCAAATGTTAATGAGATCAGAAAAGGCAGAGGAAGACTTGAAAAGAAGAGGTGAAACAGCAGAACGTGGGGGTACAGCTTCCCTGTGATGTATCCCAACCAGCAGATCTGAGCTTTAATGATTCTCTCTGGTTGAGAAAGAGAGACTAAAGAGACATCAAGGGAGCTGAGGGGGTGAGGAGGAGGGTGAAAGAAAGAAAAAGCAGTAAAACAGCATAAGAAAAGATACAAGTGCCCTTCTAGACATTTATGACTGCAGATGCATTAAAGTTTAAAGTTTTATGTAAAACTTTTCAGACTTCAAACCACCTAGAATCAGGAGGTTGCATCAGAGAGGAGAATCTCTGGCCTCTAATGAAGTTTAAATTAAATCCGGATGTGTGAGTGAAATTAAACTGTAAATCGCAATTCTCTAGCAGTTAAACTGTTATTAATACAGTAATGTCTTAATTTATCTACCTAAACTGC
Organism: Scomberomorus guttatus; assembly: GCA_038419695.1. Taxonomy (NCBI): domain Eukaryota; kingdom Metazoa; phylum Chordata; class Actinopteri; order Scombriformes; family Scombridae; genus Scomberomorus; species Scomberomorus guttatus. The sequence continues at coordinate 29,367,534 of CM076446.1, forward strand.
AGACAGAACCAGGCCTTTCTAATATCCTCAGTTTTCCTCAGAAGCCTCTTTTTTTCTGATCTGCTCTTGTTTTCATTTATTCTTAATGCAAACTCAACACTTCCTTCATGTTTACCTGTTGTCTTTATACATTTAGTATAACGCACATTTCTACAGCATTGATTCAATCAGCAAAACAAGTGACACACTCTTTTTAACACTAGTACTATTTCTCCACTAATTTAAACTTCCTCCATTTCCTCATTTCATAGCTTTAAAGTGATCAAAAAACTGCAAAGATGCAATCAATGAATCGAGACTCGGACATTCTTTGAGTACTGTTCAAGTTTTTTATTAGTTTTTGCAATAAATACAAAAACATAATGCGACACAAGACAACATATTACTTTAAATCAACAAAGAACAGGTAACAGAAAAACGCAATGAAAGAAAAACAAATCTGGGCACATAATGGTAGCTGGTGCAAGTAAAATAAGACAGACCAACGAGTACTGGCTTTGCTTTTGCAGAATTGTCCAACACTGATGTTCTTATCTGTCGATAGGGTTGAGATAAAAACAAGCAGGCATTTTTAAACACAATTATTTTCTAACATTTCCTGTGTGCCACTTATAAACAGCAGTAACAAAACTAGCCACTGAAATCACATTCACAATTCATAAAACTCCAATTTCACACCAAAAGCACAGGTACATAGTTTTGCATGAGGTAAAGCATACAATGAGAAGCATGATGTATGCCATTACCATCCTATAAAATAGCTAACTGGGTTTCTTCAGACTACACTAGAATGAAAACAATAAGAATATTAATTTTCTAACCTTGTATCCCTGCCCTCTGTTAAAAGTTGTGGTAGTATCAGTGAGTTAAATTACATTACTTTAAAAGTTCACCGGCACATAAAATCAACTTATGTTAAAACTGTTAAACGGTGTCAGTGATTCTCAGCATACAGAGCTAAAAGTGTAGCTTTTAATCTTGGAAATTTATGTTAAAAAAAAGTTTGTAACACTCTTTCACTTTCAACCAAAACATCTCATGAATTAAAAATTTTCTTTCCCACAGCACAAAGGATCCTAAACTCATCACCCATAGAGACATAAACTGTGTCTCTTTACTGTGTGACCCGAACATGCAGTTTGATGTCCTGCGAATATTGTTATAACTTCCCTCAACTTCTTTTATGTGTGGTGAACTATTCAGAATAATTTTTAAATAAAAGCAGGCTCTATTTTTAACTCTGCCTCTCTCTGGGTGGGCGGGCAAACCATTTGACTGACAGGAAAATGAAGTTAGCCAGTGGGAATTGCTGTGTGAGGGGGGCTTCATTAGCACTCTCTCAAAGGGACACAGTCATTTATAATTAAATGCCGAGGCTGTTCAATAATAGATGACCAGCAATGAATGTTTTCCAGAGACACAGAGCTCGAGACAAAATGCAGAGAGAGCGAAGCAGCTGAGGGAGAGGAGACATGAAGCGTACAATGTTCCAGATTGCTGAAATTAATTACACATGAAAAATATCATTTTACCTCAGATCCATATAGAGAGGAGTTAGTGGCTGGTATTTTATCCTGAAACCTCAGAATCACAACTAAGCGGCAACCTCCCAGCTTGAAAAATGAAGCCAGCACTGAAGTGCCAAAAGCTGCAGTTCCTCGAATGGCCACTCGAGGCTGGCAATCCCCATAGACCCCCATGGTAAAACTTTACAGCAGAAATAAACATGTTTACAGCCTGGTACAAAAACGGTTTTGGTCTTTTATTAAGGTTTAAAGTTATGCATAATTAAGGGCGTGGACGCTTTCAGTGACAGGTGGGTGCCATCACAGGTAAGTCGCTACCACGGTGACTACGTTGGTTAGGTAACATAACCATGCCGTAACCCCAGATTCACAGAGTATAGGCCGAGCTGTAGCCATTGCTCTAACATTTTGGTCGCCTAAAAAAGTCTTATTCAGCATTTAGTTGTTCCAAAAGACCCTCTAAGGTGTCGGATGTTCCCATGTTTTTTCCTGTAAGTACATTTTGTTTTGATGGTTTTAAGCCTATTTTTCACGAGCGAAAATTAGCATTATCACAGTTAATCATGGACTGTAAATGCACCGTGCTAAGCAAGCTAGCAGTTAGCAGCTAGCATTAGGGTCAGCTCCAGCCTCTCATCCAAATATGGTCACTTCTGGCTCCCAATATCCAAGATGGCGACTGTCAAAATGCAAACTCAAGGCTTCAAAATGGGAGTCCACAAACCAATGGGTGACATCACAGTGGCTACCACCATTATTTTTATACAGTCTATGATCACAACTAAATCTCTCTATCTTGAGATAACAAATTTTGCTCATTGTTAGTTTTTGAACTTGCTATCCTAAAATAATAATGAATTCAGAAGACCTCCACATAATTCCCTCCCTAGCCTGGCTGCCCCTAACTTTACACATTACAACTACATGTGTTAAGGCGTCACTATGCCTCATCCGAAGTGCTTGTCAGATGGTCGAACAGCATCTGAAACACCCTCCCCTCACACTGTTCTGATGTCGAACCTGCATTCAACTATTTTTGTAACTTTTTGTCATTTTCATTAGAACCATTATTGTCTTGCTCTTCTCTATGACGGCAGGTTTTCCACCCCAACTTTGAGCGTGGATATTTGGAACAGCTAACGACACTTTTGCCTTCAGATGGAGGATAGTTACGAGCACACCCTCATCTTAACCTTAAAGGATAGGTTCACAGTTTTTGTAGTCTGTCTTAAAATCATTCCTCCTGTTCATACTGACCATCAGAAGATCCCCTTCAAATGTGTTTTCAATGTAAGTGATGAGGGACAAAATCCACAGTCCTCGTTTTGAGCAAAAATGCATATTTTATGTATTATAAGTTTATCTAAAATTAATATGAGGCGTCAGCCGTCTGAGTTATTCAAATAAAGTGGATATCTTCCACATTTACAGTCTTTTTAATAAAAAATTCCCCCTGTGTTTCATTGTTTCTCTGTTGAGCTGCTTTGGAAGTATCTGGCACTAAAAAGACTAACTTTGAAAGATATTGAATTGATTTGACAAATTTGGATGGCTCATATTAGCATCAAGTAAACTTTTAAATACATTTAGGAGGGTTGTGGATTTTGTCCCCCATCACTTAAAGTGCAAGTGCATTAAGAAATGACCGTCTAATGGCAGGTATGAACAGCAGGATTGATGAATGAATAAAAAACATGTAAATGTTTATTTGGGTACCTGACTCTTGTTTTAGGACAGACTTGAAAAATTGTGAACCCGTCCTTTGAGCTGATTTCAAGGGTGTTAGTGCCTAGAGAGAAGGCTCATACTGCATAAATAAGAAACATCAAGTTAATGCAGTCTGCAAGGTCTGACACAGTGTCTACACAACCTGCATAGCAAAAGCAGAATGTTAGCAGAGCAGCAGGAGCCTCAGTTCTCCATCTGTGCCTACACAAGATGCCTTTCAAACACAGCATTGGGAGTAGGTCACATTGTCTGGGGTGTCTAGAGGGGCAAACAGGAGGAGGACCAAAATGCAGACACCAGGGCAGCACAGGTTGAATGAAAAGGGGCTTTAATAAATGAATGTTCAAAAACAGGCTTACAGGTCGGCAATGAAAAGGCAGTCCAGACAGGCAAACGACTCACAAGGGCAAGGCAGATCAAAACAGACAAAACCACAGGTAGCAGAGCAGGTAAACAGAATAATCAGAAACAGGGGAACGGGAAACAGGAACAGGTGGCTGGAATGCAAATGGACAACATGACGAACTGGCAGTTCATCATGTTAGTCAAGCATACAGTGCAAACATACAGTTTAGTACATCCTAGTAGACCCTGCAACCACCTAGTGTCACTCCTGAGTACATTGTAGTAACCACAACTAGTACCCTTTCAACCACCTACCTCCTTTACTGACAAAAATTCATAGCAGCCATTTAGCAAACAAACTCAGAAACCACCTAAGATCTTCTCCTGTGCCCACAGAAATTAATTTCCCAAACCTTGTAAAACCCTAGCAACGACCGCAAACACGCTAGTAACCATCCCGCAAAGGCCAAGAGCACCTTAGCATCTGCCCAGCAACACCCTGGCAACCAGCCCAATCCCCATAGTAACCAGCCCCAAGTAAGCAACCACCCGGTGACTTTCTCAGAACATTTAACCATTTCTGTTAGATGTACACTTTGACTTTGTCAGAGTAACTAAATATCATTATAATCATGTACATTTTCATGTTTGCTAACTGAAGATTTATACCAGGAAACCTTCATATTTAGAAGTAATTGATTTATTAAGTGATTTACACAGTTCAGAGTGTTAATTCCCTGAATGCACGTGAATAGAAAACACAACAAAAATCTGACGCTAACCAGATGAAGCAGACATGAGAGAAAGCGTTTGAGAAACAAACGCAGAATAAACAGAGAAGCTTCATATCTGAGGACATTATCTTCATGTCTAGTTTGACCACAGTGAGACAAACGAGCTGAGGATCTTCTTTATAACCACCAGGGGAGGAGTATTACGGAGCAGATGCAAGGTCACCGGCTAAATTGGTAATGCTTCGGTAGCCATGATGATATTGGTACTGTCAGAAACCACAGGGGAGTAATAATGCAAACCAAGCATAATTCTGCAGAAACATTTCCACAGACCCACACATGCTAATGAACATGTTCTCTTAAAGATTAAGAAACCAAGTCTAAGGGAGGAATTCAGCTCCAAGAGAAGCTCTTACTGTTTATTTCTTGGAAATCTATGAATATGTAGAGTATGTGTTGTTCCCTCTGTGCTCATTGACTGCTGCCTGCAATAAAATGCTGACTGGCAGCCATAACTCTTCGAGCAACAGGACACATTTCATTTGTCCCTCCCCCCTCATGTCACCTCTCTCTGGTCCCATTCCTCTTTCTCTCCATCACCCTTCTTCCTCTGTTTCTCTCTCCACTCTTCACTCTGCTCTCCAGCCCTTCCCTCTCTCGCTCTTAAAAGAAATTTGTATCTGCATGAGAGGAAAGGTGGTGATTCACAGTTGGTTGCTCCTTCCACACACACATATTAGTGTTGTTAAATCGTGGGGAGAGGACCACACAGGGCGAGATCACCCTCCTAGGGGACCCCTGGGAAAAGAATAACTGTGGGCCCCAGTTCAGACACCCCCACTTCCCACTCCATTAGACACACATTTATTAAAGGGGACATAACATGCTTTACGTGATTTTCTCCTTGAACTGACGTTAGATTTTTCGCACATGCCCACAAGTGGCCATCTGTTCTGTAGTGTTGCTGAGGTTGTTGCTAAATCTGTTCCACGGTTTGTTCACGTTGTACATTGTATTTCGGATTGGATATCTGCTCATTTACGGATGTATTTGAGAAGTTGGCAGTTTGAGTAAAGAGCGAGAAAAAGAAGGGAAATCCTACTGCTGTTTGTTTATGTAGTCTCCAGAAACTAACCAATCAGAACGGAGTGGGCTCAAACCCCAAAACCCATTTAAAAACCCATTTAGGAGCTAAACAGTTTTTCAGTATTTCTATTGATATACAGTCCCTATATAAAACTGTAGACACGGTTGAGCCTGCAGAAATTGCATTCACCTCCATCGTTTTGAGTTAGAGGCAGAAATATATCTGAACACCTGCGCAAATAAAACTAAAATTTGAAGATGAGCCACTAGAGCTTAAACAGTTAGATCAACAGAAAATTATGCAGTAACTATTAATCATTTCAGTTTGAAAAAAATCCAAAAATGATTTGATTTCAGCCTCTCAAATGTGAATATTTGCTGGTTATCTTTGCCATATGTGATAGTATACTACACATCTTTAGGCTTTGGACTCTAACAGAACTTAACCAGTTAGAACAGCTTTGCAGCTTTGATAAATGGTAAAGAGTGAATGAAATGCTCAAATACTCAAAAGCCTGAACATTGAACCAAATATGTGTCAGACTACGAAACTTGGCCCAGAAAAAACTAATTTGCCTCTATGAGTCAAGTGATTTCAATTCCAGTTGCTGGTTGTTACACTTTACTTTCTAATTTTTCACTGTTGTGCTAAATACCATGTACTGTTGGCAGCACTGGAGTCAGCTTCATACCAAAGTACCATGTTCAGCTCAGCTGTCCATTAGGCATTAAACAGCCACTAATAAATCATATTGTGCTTACTGTAGTCTCTGCTAGATAATTAGTTAGCTTTCACACATTCAGAGAATTTGTGCCTCCTTCCTTCGTCCAGACGACTCCTCAGTGTGTGTGTGTGTGTGTGTGTGTGTGTGTGTGTGTGTGTGTGCGTGTGCGTGTGCGTGTGCGTGTGCGTGTGCGTGTGCGTGTGCGTGTGCGTGTGTGTGTGGCTATGTGTTCAATAAGTCCATACAAGTGCATGTTTACACTCAATTGTCACAAAGATTACGTGTGAGATCAGGTCCCACTGTGATCTATCACACCTGCAGCCACTAGTCTGTTGCCACAGTGACTGTTTGGCTCCTTGTTGATGATTGGCTGGTTGGTCTGACGTAATTACCTGACTTTGTCTCACCAGCAGGTCAAACAACTGTTCATGGATCCCAGAGGATCCAGTCTTAAAATCTTTTCAGTTCTGTATCTTTTCATCTAGCACATCATCAGGTCAAAATTTCAGTTTATTTTATTTTATTTTTTTAATTGAAAGTTAAATTTTGTAAATCTTGTCTTGTGTTAAAGTTTTATCTTTTGCTACCTTATGCTGACTTATGCTACCTGTTCTCAAAAATCGCTCACCTTTTCAAAATGGATCAAATAGGGACATTTTCTTTATATAAACATGAGCATCATCTTACACAAGATATGACTGACTGCACAGTGCAAGTTGTCAGCTTTTTAAAAATTCATTCATTCATTATTTTTAAAAAAAAATGAACATCCTGACATTCTTCAATTTATCTTATGACCAAATACCTGCAAAACTGATGACATTTCCATCAGCCTCCGCTAATTTGTGTGCTAATAATGTGCTAATGCTAGTGCTAATTTGCAAATGTTAGCATGCTAACACACTAAACAAAGATGGTGAACATGCTAAGCATTATACCTGCTTAACATTAGCATGTTAGCACTGTGTGTTATCATTGTGAGCCCGTTAGCATACTGATGTTAGCATGTAGCTCAAAGCTCCACAGTGTACTGCCCTACAGTAACATTACCAGTCATTCAGTGAGGTATGTCAATTCTACAACGTAGTTTAGGATTGGTGGGCTGCGTTATGATTTAGTCAAACTTAATTTTATGAAAAAGTGACAGCTTTAGAAGACACATTAGTGGTAGTATTTTTTGGCTGCTGTTCAAGCTGTGATTGTACTAAGAGCAGATTTAATATTAATAGACTGTAGAGCAACATTCAACCTTTACATCATCGCCCCAACCACCACCATGTGTTCAGCAAGCCTACATCCTATCATTCAACTGTGCTAAAGAGTGTGGAGGTGTTGCACAGGGGGGATTCCTCTGTGTGTGTGTGTTTGTGTGTGTGTGTGTGTGTGCTACAAAGAGAATGGTGCAGTGCTTATTTATGTGTCCATTGCGTCATCTAGCTCCAGCAAAGTGCTGCAGTCACTTTTTAGCCCACCCTCCCACAAACACACACACATACACAGACACACAAACACACACACAAACACACACTCACACACAAACACACACAAACACACACGGTCCCTTGTTAGAGCACACGGTCATGCGATCAGTGCTGCATGCTGCTGCATGTGTCGGGGCTGAGCTCCTATAATCCACATTGATTCATGGTGTAGAAAGGAAACAGCTCCCAGGAGAGAAACACTCAGAGCTGTTGTGTCCATCAGCTGCCATTTGTGTGTCTGGGATCAGGCTTAGTGTCTTTCCAGCAGCTTCTTCATTTCTGAAAGTGTGTGTTCAGTATGAGAACATCAACAGTGAGCTGGGAGGAGGCTTGGGGATGCTGTAATTAAATCAGGGAAAGAAAGAAAGAAAAACATCAGTGTTTGTGTTGGGAGTTTAGTACAAATGTAGAGTTCAGCTGAACATCTGTGGAGATGGAATTTATATCGAGTCATATCCAGCTGAATATTATCAACCAATAATCCAAATAAAGTAATGTCACCATGGGGGTAGTGATGTCTTTGTGGGTGGGCATACTGTCTAGCTCAATCTAAAAGTATTATCAGAAAAATGTACTGAAAGTATAATGAAATAAAAGAATATCTGTGATACTGTCACTACTGACACTAGTGGATGGACAGATGGATATATAGATTGTTAAGTGAATAAATAGATGGATGTTAAATGGGTGGATAGATGAGTAAATTGATGGATTGATAAATTGATGGTTGGATGGATGAATGGATCATTGGGGCGTAAAATTACAGCAAAACTATTCAAAGCGGGTGCTATAGATATCCCCAGTAGTCTACTGGATAAGGTGCATACCACATAACATAACGTCCATTGTTCGATTCAGGACCTTCGTCTGTCGCACCCCTCTCTCTGACCATGTTTCCTGCCTCTCTACACTTTTTAACAGTTGGCTCACTGGCCAGGACCACACCACAACAATATGTGATTGCAGGTTTAATGGAAACGAGGAAGTATTGGATGTTGAGGATGGATGAATGGATGAAGGGAAAGGAAAGGGAGGATGGGTCAAGAAATCTGAGACAAACAGGGCAGGATGGGACCGGGTATAAGTAGGCTTGACAGGTGATTAGAGGTGTGGTTGAGGCGTGGCCATGCTCCTGAGCCTAAGTTAACTAATTAAGTTCATATAAAGGCAAACAAACAAAAATTGCTTATCCAAATAGTTTGCATTCATTCAAATCCCTAATGGATCGATAGACGGATGGTTAAGTGAATGGATGGATAAATCAATGGATATTTGTATGGACAGATGAATAAGTGGATGGATGGAGGGATAAGGAGACAGGCAGCTGGGTGGATGGAGGATAGATAGTTGGGTGAACTGATGGACAGATAGTTAAGTGAATAGATGGATGTATATGGATGAATGGACAGATTGATTGGATAGATGTTGGATGGATGGATGAAAAAATGTCAGGACAGGAGTATGGATATATAAAAGGGTAGATAGACGGTGAAATGAATGGATGATGGATGGATAGATAGATAAATAAATGGAGGGGTGGTTAAATTGATGGATAAAACAATGGATACATTAATGGATGGATTGAGGGTTGGATGGTTAAATGAATGGATGATGTAGCTGATGGGTTACAATGGCAACTTTAGGGGGTGGCCTGAAGTGGCCACAGCCATCCCTGAAATCCCATTGGCCAGCCCTGTGGGCACCCCAGATCTGATTGGTCAAGTTTGTCAACACAATAAGGCGGGACAAACGCCTGTCAATCAATGATGACAGCTGATCAGCTGATACAGGGCCAGTTTGCCATTTCCTTCTACTATAGTAATGGTCAGACTGAGGCCATGAGAGCTGATCTCCAGACAGCAGACTTTTGATGGCAAGTCAGAAAAAAAGCAGGTCTCAAATCTTGAATACGCAAGCAGCTGCATCCACGTGTTGGCTGACTCTGGTCACAGTGACCGCAAACTGAGCTAACGCCACGATGATATGAACAATGTGCAATTTTAAACATGTTTTGCACAGGGAACAAAAGTATGATGGGACTGTTATGGTGACAAAATAGAGTAAAGACCTGGGACGTGTGTATGTGCTGGAAGCATTAGTGTTTCACGCTAGCGATTAGCATTAGTGATTAGCATATGTAATCACAGTCTAACATGTGTTAATAGATAGCATTAACAGCCATTTTGATACAACAAAGCCTGTAGTTCAGTTTTTGTTTAATAGCATTTTACAGTGTCATGTAGGTAATGTAATTTGTGTTCAGAGTGTGTAAGAGTGAGATTATTGCTAGAATACAGCCAAGAGATGTAGGCTGGAAAGCTGGGTTTATTGTATTTCCCAGCCATTGTTAGACTGTCTAAAGCAGGTAATTCAGTAAACACAATTAAAGGTGTAATGTGATGTTTTCATCAGTTAAACTGAGTAAGAGCCGTCTATGGAACATAAGAGAGTGTTACTCATGCTGATAAGAAAATATGTTTATGATTGTGTATGCTCAATATTGTTTCTGTATTGTGTAGAAAATGTGCAATTTACACATGTAGGTACTTGTAGCATTGTGTACGGGATGTTTAAAGTAAGTGAAGTCCATTGAGAACTTTAAAGCAGGATGTAAGCTAAAGTTATTACAGTGTTCACAAGTTCACAGCTCAGAGTAGAGCTGATGCAAGCTGAGTTAACGCCATAATGATATGAATAACATTGCTGAGAACTGTTTTAAACATGTTTTTCACAGGTGAATAAATGTGTCGCACCCGTTTGGACCCAGAGCTTCATTCTGAAACTGTAACATATAACATATTTACTCCACTACAGGGAAGCGGCTCTTAGAAAATGTGTAGCCTATCCTGAAGTTAATTAGTGATTGGAAATAGACGCGTTTAAATAACCACTGCTTCCCAGAGACTATGATAGGTGGAAATGGAAAATGTAATTTACATGGAATAGAAAGCTAAATATAGAATGGTAGCTGCATGTTAGCGCTGTTCTAGGTTGCAATATTAAATTTAGTTGTTGTGGGTGGTTTGCATGGCATCTTTAGTTTAACGCTGTATTAAAAAAATGTAAAAACATCAACCTGGCCTTGAGTACAAACACTACAGTGGATGCTAACATGAGTTTATCTGCGCATAGGTTGAAGCAATGTGATGCACTGAACATCTGTATTTACACACTTTGATCACCTGCCATTCATTAAGGTTCGCTGTGTCATGGCTACCCCCACACTAGCTCTGTGTCCCATCTTGGCCCAGTCAAAATGTCCTGGATACACCACTGATGGCTTAGCTGGTGGCTGATGGATAGTTGGATGGATAGATGAATACATATTGGACAGATTAATGGATGTTAAATAGATGAATAAATGATGGACCAATGGGCAAGAGGTTAAATGAACGGACTATGTATGCATAAATGGGTGGGTGGATAGTTGTTTTTCTTTTTTAATGTTTTAAATGCCTTACGTAAAGCACTTTGAATGTCTCTTGTGTATGAAATGTGCTATAAAAATAAACGTGCCTTGCCTTACCTGGAGAGGGATGGATAGGTGAATAAATGGATGGGTGGGTTGATAGATAAATGGACGGATGGCTGGATGGATGATGGGTAGGTGGATAGATGGATTGCTGGTTGGATGGTTAAGTGAAAGGATGGATGTACAGTATATATGCATGGATGGATGGATGGATGGAAGTGAATAAATGGATGGATGGATGTGTTTGATAGCAGCCCTGTCACGCTAACAGTAAAACAAAAGATAAAAACAGATGAAAATAGATCTTTTCTTCCTTTTTCTGCCACACACACACACAAAATGCAGCTTCAGTTGGTTTGTTTTTCTGTGAGCAGAGACTCTAAAGGCCGCTGTAAAAATCCAACCAGCTCCTGACGCCCATTCACACAGAGACAAACAGCGAGAGGAGAGGAGGACACTGTGAGGAGGGGGGAGGAGGCTGTAAATCAAGAGTTTATGGTCTGTCCCTGGACCAGTAAAGCACACAGAGCTGTGATATCAGTCAGCAGGTCAGACTGAGAGAGAGGGAGGGAGAAGGAAACAGGTCATCAGGGAGAGAGGGAGGATGAGAGAGATGGAGATGAAAGACGGGAAGGAGGTCAAACTGATGGAGAAGAGGAGGAGGAGGAGCTTTGTGGTAATATCGCTGTCTTATTGTGTTTTTTACAGCTCTTCTAGTATGTGTGTGTATGATCCTGTATATTTATCTTTGTAAAGACCGATTTGAGTAACAGATCTGGGGAGCAAAGCGAGGACATTTTGGTCAGTCCTCACTTTGGGCTCAACCTTTTATTTTATCTGATTGTTTATGTTAGAGACAATCCACAACATATTTACTGTACCAGATAAAGATAAAAGCTCTTTTCCATCTGTAGTGATGGAAGCCACCGGTGGTACACAAGTTGCCGAAGTGAAAGATAACAGTCAGTTGTGGTTGAAACATTACACTTAGAAAAAAAGACGTGGCAAAACATCAATATTACAATCAGCAAAAAGCAGAAAGACAATACTGTATCGTATCACATGATCTTCCTCAGCAGGTGGAGTTTACTCAGTTGTTTTGAAAAATGTTAAAAATTCTATTCTTCTACTGTTTCCAAGGTTAAAAATGAAATCTTAAATCTCCACTTTGAAGCCTTATGGTGTGTTTACATCAAATGCAAAGTTTTTGCACGGCACGATTACATAAAAAGTCCACGCAAAGATGTGAATAGACGCAAATAGATGTGACTATGAGTCCGCACGAGTTGATGCTGTTGCTAGCTAGCTTACAGCTAATATACAGTAATTGTATTTTGGCTGTTTGGGGTGAAAATGATCCAGCGGCCAAACGTGCACAAGTAACACGAGGCAAAAATTTGCTTCGTGTTTGGTCTGAACACAGCGTTAAAGTAGAATGGAAATGGAAATTTAAAGATCTACAATTCCATGCTGAGGAAGATACTAATACTACTAACTCGACCTTGTGCTGAGATTGTTTTGGCGATTACTGCCAGAATGTTGCTGATAAAATGAATCTTATAAAACACATAGTTCCGGTCCTTGATTATGATTGTCTGAGCCGCGTTCGAAGCTGTTGTAAAATACTCTATAAACACACACCTATGACCATCACTATTACTGTGCCAAACAAATCATTTCAAAATGTCAGATTTTGTTGTTAATTTTGATTTATTGGGTGGGCTAAGCCTGGATGAGTGGTGGAAACAGATGGACAGGATGGAGGAGGAAGATAAAAAAGAAAGGAGAAATTAATGAGTGAGAAACTGAAGAGCTGGAAAAGTCAAGAAACAAAGCCGGGACCATTAAACAGACAATGTGGTCCATTCACTGTTTTCAGACCTGGTGTGCTGAGAAAGATCTGGGTATTGATTTTAAATCAATCACCAAAATGGAGCTAAACCAGGCTCTCCATCAGTTTTATGCCAAAGTGAAAAACAGGAAAGGTGAACCCTGTGGTTTCAGCAGTTATGTCGGCCTACATGCAGGGCTGCAGGGCTTAACCGGTACATCAATGATCCACCAATCAGCTGAGCCTGGTGTCTGTTGAAAGATCCTGAGTTTATCAATAGCAATGTTTTCATTGGAGTGGTGAAAAAACTTCACAGAGAAGGACACGACAAAACATCCCACCACCAATCGTTAACAGAGGCAGACCTTCAGAAAATCAAGCACTCTCAAACACACCTGAGGGTCTTGTCAACAAAGTCTGGTTTGATGTGCAGCTGCATACGGGACGCCGAGCTAAAGAGTTATTTATCATCCGCCGGGACAAAAACGGTCAGAAAAATGCAACGCTGTCATTCAACAAATTCACAAAAAAACACAAAAATGCCGACTAAAGAAACAAAGAAAGCCACGAGGATTTATGTTTGAGCAGCCAGGGAACCCATTGTGTCCTGTCACTTCGTTGGAGAAATAGCTCTCGTTGCTACCGTCAAATCCACCGGCCTTTTATCTCCATCCAAAGAGGACAAAGTACACCATCAATCTATGGTAAGTTAACAGTGGAACCTTTTTCTTCGATCCAGTGTAGCTTGGTTACTCTACATTGTAACAAAAATAATATGGCTGGCAAGTGACAACAGCTGCAGGGGAAAGTGAGCATAATAGTTGTCAATGGTAGATACATATGTGGTTATAATGTATATACAACATGACGGGAACTTTTTTTTCTCTTTCTCCTTGGCTCCATTTTGCCACTGATTTGTAAAGCAGCCGGCACTGAGACAATCTACACCAACCACTGCTTGCGAAGCACCACTGTACCGAAACTCTGTGATGCCGGCCGAGATGCTGGCACCTATCTTACTGGTGCCAAAAAACTACAACGAGAGAAGATGCTGGAGCGATATCCTTGCTTCTGGCACAGCGCAACTAAAACGCACCTGTCCAGAGTCACCTGTACCAGCAAAGAAGAGTGTTAACATAATTAAACACTACTTCAATAATTGCACAATTAATGGCAATATCCAGACAAGTGTTAATAATCACCCCATCTTTAAGCATGCTCTGTGTGTTGCTGCGTCTGTGTGTTGCTTGGCAACCATTCTGCTAAATGTCACTGAAGAACTACATTGCTTGGCGGAAGAATGATTGTCATCAATAAATGATTGCATTTTTTGTTGCTGTGTTTATTTTATGAAACCTTGCCAGGTATACGTAGTAACTGATTTATAAAAGCAACAGGCCCCGCAACTCCGCTCCACGTAGTGCCTAACAACGCCCCTTAGCTGTTCTAAAATCACTGTAAACCACGGCCTCTTGGGGTTTATTGCTTTAATGACTTTCACTAAAAAAATTAGATGAGTGTCTGAAGGAAAATTCTGCACATAAATCCATGTAATGCTGACTGATCAACTATTAAACAATAGTAAAGTTATATAGGTTATGGACAGTGGTGGAAGAAGTATTCCTATTTTTAAATATAGCAACACAATGGAGTAAAAGTACTACATCTCTAGTAAACGTTTTCCTTAGAATACTGAGAATATCATAAGAGATTGTTAAGAAGTTAAGTTGTACTTTGCTTTCCAACTGGAGTTTTGTAGATTCAGATGTGAAGACAAGCTGCAGAATGTGAAGAGGGAGGGCGGACATCTTTTCACTCCTCTGGGCTTCTGTGAGAAACTGCTGTCACTGTGTGAATAATGTATAAGTCATATAAGGTTTTGCTCTTATGGCCATACATATTTGACCATGCATGCTGTTTCTGAGCGGCAGAAGGAGCATGCAGCACTCAACATGCAGTATGTATGTTTATATGCACACGCACGCATTCATGTTTGCGCTAAACTTGTGACATTATAGCCGCTAACTCTAAACCATCACAACTACAACATCAATCTGTACTCTAACATAATTCTAACTGTAAAGTCTGCTTATATTCTATGTTTTTCTTATCATCACAAATCTGATTAAAAGACCAAAACCAACAATCAATTGATTGTTGGAAATATTCACTAGAGCACCAAATGTGGATCAATCCACCACTGAAAATAGTCCCCAACAAATGCACTGTTTCTTTCAGTTTGAGTAACATTTGCAAGAAGTTACAGCTCCAGTTGTTTAAGGAAATTACTGAGTGTTTTAGAAAAAAAAACTATATATTTGTCAACCATTTCTGAAGATTTACGTCTTCAGTAGGAACCAATGGACTTGGGTCTGTGTGCCACAGACAAAGTAGGGAAGTCAGAAAGTTTTACTGAGTTTTACAGAGTTTTACTGTAAACAAAGAAGATTTCTGCTGTGTCTCACCAAAACGTGTTATGTGTATCCTTGACAAACATGTTTAATGCATTTCCTTCTTCATAAAACACATAAAATGCGATTTTCTTTTTTTTTTGGGTGATAATTTTAAAAACCATCGTTTAATTCCATGTTAACTTGCAAGCAGTCTCAGCCTTTGTTGACACATTGCTTTGTATCTTGACACCTGTGGATCAGTGGAGTAGTGTAAACCATTGACAGGAAGGTGAATGGTGTCACTCGCATGCTTTGGGCCTGCATATGTGTCCTCATGCGTACAAACAAAACAGGGACCCAATCATAAAAACATTTCTCCATAGCGCTACTATCAAAAACTCACACAGTGCACCTTTAAAGGTCACATATGAAAAACTCACTTTTTCAGTGCTTGTGCACAAACATTTAGATCTCTGATGAGTGTAGACACACAAACTAAAATTAGACAACCCAGTCAGTTTTTTTGTGGGTTGCCTATGTCAGAAAACATGTGATTATGTCAGAAAACATGTGATTCACAACATTGTCAGAAAGGTGATAATTCTCCTTTATGTGTATTATTGAGGTCACAGTGGGTGGTGGTGGCGTACTGGAGTGCATAATATTGAAAAGTGTTCCTAAATTTTGTCCTCCTCATGTAAACAAAATATTAGGAACAGTTTTCTGACAATGTCAACAAAAACTGAAAATGCATAAGCTTCATAAATGTAGAATTTATGGCAGAGCTGTTGTATTGGATTGCATTAGATTGCACAGATGTACCTAATAAAGTGGCCGGTGACTGTACATTACTATGATATATGAGGAGTTGGCAGACAATCCTACACCCCCTGCTTGGCCAATTGGCAGGTACTGTTGTCAAGTTGTCTGGCTCTTACCTACAGTGTTTGAGCTTGAGCTTCAGTGTAATGGGAATAGCTTAATGGCGTTTACATTAATTGCATTTATTTACATGCCAGAAACCTAGCTTTTGATAAATACCATATGACTTTAGCCAGCATACCAACATACAAAAAGAAATGTCGAAGTGACATAAAGTTAATAACTAACCATTCAGAAACGTCCTTGATGCTTGAACTTGTTCGGAGGCCTCTTCTTGCTCAGGGTCTGGTTTAAACATATATGGTTGCATTGCTGTGTTTTCTCTGGCAGCCATGTTTCTCCCAGGGTTCACGCTCAAAAGTTGCCATGATAGCGCAAAGCCGTACTCGCATCAGCACACCCTGCAGAAGAGGGGGGTGACGTGAGCAGCAGCTCATTATCATTTAAAGGAACAGGGCTGTTTAGACAGGGTGAGAAGCCTGCTGTTGATCCTTGTGGTATTTTGACCAAAGTATGTTAGAGACAAAGGCGTATAATATGTCACCTTTAAGTGCAACAGACATTGTTTTTTTGTCACGTACTGTAGCATGCCTCGAGCTTACATCCGACGTGTCTTGCAGACAGAAGCAGTCGAGGTAAAGCTGATTCAGCACAGAACAAGAAATCATGTGAAAAGGGGTTTTCCACGCATCATGTCTAGCTGAATCAGGTGTCTCTCAGAACAGGGACAGCAGAGGAAAAAAGCACTGGAGCTCATTGACTGATTTGCAGCCTGTAGTTAGTGAAAAACAGACAAACGTTTCAACACAGGATGGGAAAATTAAGCCATTGGGGTGACTTGAGTCTGAGGGAGCCACCTGAAAGTTACTTTGTACACAGATCTCACTGTCAACAGTTTTCTGGTTATATAATAGTTTCTTCCGAAATAATAGTCCAAATAAAAAACTGTCAGTGTGTTCTCATTATCCAGAGTAACAGGGACACTCTGCCTGGAGAGAGGTGTTTCTGAAATGTAATTTCTCAATACTGTGCAGTCAGATTTAGTGCAAACAGGCTGTAAGGACGTGACTTGCATTCAGCCCGGCTGCAGCAGTGGCAGAGGGATCCCCTGTTAAGATGCTGCCTGTAATTATCGGATTATTGAAGAGTGGAGGAGCTGGTGGCCACCCTGAGCCCTTCACACTCATGATCACAATCACAAACATCAATACCCTCCTCCCTTTGCTGCCATCCATTCTGCAGCCCCCCTCCTCTCCTCAGACGGCTGAGTGGAGGAGGCAGAGCTGCTGGGAATCCCACAGTCATACATTATATAACCAGCTCTGTGCTGCAGTCATGGTGCTCAAGCTGTGGCACTGATTAACTGGTGGCTGTTCTTCTAAATCTAGCAGATCAACCTCCACATGGAAAAATTAATCATTTTTCCATCTACTCAAAGGCACACTCTCTGATTTTGTTGTTGCACCAAATTTTACTAAAAATGTTGTGTCAGCTCTGTTAAGACATCAGTCAGTTCTTAAGCAGACAATGAGGTCATCTTCCAGCAGCAATTGGCCAGTTGTGAACCACTGAGTGCAACACCATTAATGTCTTCGAGGAGAGACTGTCTGAAAGTGTGCATCGCTATCCACATTTGTATGACTCATCGCGTCTCGACGGCTTTTCATCCCACTTTCCAGCATGGATATTCAGAACAGGTAGAAACACTTTGACTTTAGATGTGGTCAGACGCCAATTCATATGAAGTAGTTAGTTTGGAGTATCCTGTTAAGAGTTTTTACCCATAAAAGACACAAATGTCTCTCCTGCTCCCCTGTTACATTGACAGTGAGCATGTTTACTGCACTAATCTATTTTGATCATATTTTTATGAGGTTTCTTTGCTTGATAAGCCTCACCTGTTCTTATGTGCCCAAAATCTGTCCATCTTGTACTTTCTTTTACGTGTTGTTTTACTGTCTAGATGATACTTTCTAATCTGAATAATAATAATAAACTTATTTATACAGCACTTTTCAACACAGGTTGATTATGTATTCTGCTGGATTTAATAAGGTCAGACAATTACAGTCAGTTTTGCAGGGAAAAATTTCCACCTCTGAACAGCATGTGTAAAAACAGTGCAGAACGGGCATTCAGATTGGTGTGTTGGCACCTCCACTGCGCTGCTGGACTGCCCCCCTCAAATTGATGAGAGGGCTGCGTTTTTTTTATGCAGGGCTAATGTCGGTCTGAACGTGGCCTCACACGAGCCACAAGGAAGGTTGTAGTAGGAAAACAAACATGACTTTACCTTAAACATGACTTTTTTTAGAGAAATCTCAATAACATCACACATAGTGTGGTCACACAACAGAAACAAAAATACAAGGGTTTCACTACCTAGTTTCTGTTCACACAGGAACAGAGAAGTGGATATTGCTGCGCAAATAGTTTGAGAATTTTCTGTGGTTGGTTAATTGGATCTGTTTCATGATTAAAATACAATATACCTCTGCAAAACTCCGAGTTATAGTGTATAAAAACAAAAAACATGCACTGATATTACTCCAAAGGATGGCAAAGGGCCTTGTTGCAATTTTAAGTTTTTCAACCATCATCAGGAGCAGGTAGAGGTGTCAGGAAACAACAGCTAATCAACAGCTAATCAGTAGCAGGTGTGCCAGAGGATAACGCAGTTGCATCAGTAGATCTTTTTCACGGCAGTTTGACTTGTCAGTGCAGGGAAACTCGGAGGGTAATTAATAACAGTAATGACAGCTTCATTCCATTTAGGTGAGCCAGTTCCAGCTCTGGTGTCGTGCATGCTGACTCACTCATTGGCATGGCTTACTTCAGCGATTCATGGAATGGAGCCATCTTTGATGTTATTTACAACCTGAGCTTTTCTTTCTTTGACGGGTCAAAATGTTGGCCAGGAAAAGGGTCTATTAGGCTGATGATTTTACAGACCCTAAATTATTACTACAGATAAACACCACATATACACCAACACATCAACATCATGTAAACTTCACTTTCTTAGAAGCTTTTAAAAGGTTTTTTATTGTGCTAATGGAAAATACATCTTTTAAGAAGTAGAATATCTATTATGTCTGTATTTTCATACAGTGTCTAAAGATTAATGTCTTTATCTTGATTTGTCTTCAATTTTTTTTCAGGTGTCAAGCCCAATTCAGGACCTTTCATAATATTAATTAGATGTTTAAATTAATTACGTGATGTTAAATGTTCATATAAAGCACTGCTGGGTCCTCTTGAGTGTTCATTTTACCATCTGCATCTGGATGGAAGTTAGACTGAATACAGCTGCACGTAACTCTCCCTAAAACTGCAAACTGTTGTTTTTACATTAACACAAGATATAACATGCTAAGTAGTAGATAAGTAGTGAATTTTGAAATGTTGATAGGCGTGTTTTTGAAATTTGGACAGAGCCAGGCTAGCTCTTTCCCCCTGCTTCCAGTCTTTTACGCTAAGCTAGGCTAACCACGTTGTGACTCGAGCTCCGTACTTAACACACAGACAAGAGGTTGATGTCCATCTTCTCGTCTACCTCACAGAAAGTGAGTATTTCCCAAAAAAATTTTACTATTCCTTCACTGTCAAGTACGGGGGAGAGAGAGTGGGCAGCCCCAATTTGCTCCTCATAATTTTCACAAACATTCAGAAAGCATCACAACACTTTAGCATCATTTCAGCGTTTCAGTGTTGGAGCAGCTTTATCACCACGTTCAGTCACGGCGGCGTTTTTATGTGAACAGTGAAGCGTTGGCTGAGTGCCGAGGCTCAGTGAGAAGCTACTAGCAGACAGGACGGAACAGAGAACGAAAGGGTTAATGTTTAGGAGGCTGAGAAGTGTGGGTGTGAGGTCACAGCTATAATCAATACAAAACAGTTGGAGAGAGTTAGAAAGTAGAGACGGAGACGTGGAGGGGGCAGCTAGAGAGGGGGTTGGAGACAGTAAAGCTCAACTGATTTGAATTCTATTCATAATTCTCTGCTGGGAGACTGGTTAGCTGAAGGCGGCGGATGATGAGAGATGGAATGAAAGAGGGGGAGAAGGTGTAGGAGGAAGAGAGAGAAACAAAGGGAAGGACAGGATGGGATGGAGTGTTGAGTCTCTGAGGGGGAGGGAGCTGGGAATTAAATACAGCTCGGCTTCAAACAGAAAGGTAGAGAGACGGACAGAATGAATGAAAGACGGACAGAGAGAGAGAGGGAGCCGCTCGGTGTCTCTGCCGTGTGGACGTTTGGACACTGATTTACAGCAGATGCTCAGTTTGATTGCTGCAAATCAAAAAAAAAAAAAAAAGAACATGAAGCATTATCCTCCACACACGCACACACACAAAGACATATATGCACCTCTATGCTTAGCAGTGGGCAGTAATACATTACAGTAATGTGATTACTCTTTTCATAGTGGGGCAGCAAATTTTGGCAGAATCATTCGCACCAAATTTCGCACAATGACTCATCAAGGGTTCGTTTATAGAAAAATAACGTCAGCCACTTCAGAATCAACCTGCGATGGTAATTATATGAGTGAGATTCATGCACTACCAGGCACACTGGTGACACGAGCATTGAGCTTCTGTAAAGTAATACTGATGGAGGACTTCCATCTTTTCTCTCAACTTTTCATCTCTTGTCTAAAAAGACTTAACAGAATTCTTTCAGCGTGAAAACAATCCATTTCCTGCCTCTCTGAGTGACAATGAACAGCTGCATGTAACCAAGAAATCTCAACTGGCTGAGGTCCTTGAAGCCATAGTCAAGATGCCAGATCTTGAACCAGCAGCAGATGCTATTGTCATCGATGGCTCAGCATTAGTGAAAGCCTTGGCAATCTGAGCATCAAAAACTTTCAGTCAGTATGCCATGCAAGATGTTATTCCAGCAGTAAAGGCTTGTGCCACAAAGTGCAAGCACTCACTTACAGTTTGGGATATTTACGCTCCATCTAGTCTGAAGGCTGAGGCAAGAACAAAGCGAGGGCAGGGAATGTGAAGGAGGGTGACAGACTTCACCAAAAACACCCAATAATTGGCACAAGTTTCTGCGAGACGACACCAACAAAACGGAGCTCTTTTATTTTCTAGCAGACGAAATTGCTGCTGTCCAAACAACAAATACTACTCAATATGTTAATCCATGGGAGTAAATGAAGCAGAACAAGTGTGCATATCTTTTTCCTTTGAGGACAAAGAGGAAGCTAACGACTATAACCATGTGTTGAGACTGTTTCACAGCCGCTTTGTAACGAAGTAGAGCGTCATTGTCAAGATGGCGTGATTTCACTCCAGGATCCGAGATGTAAGTGACAAGTTGAACAATATATATATACAGTACCAGTCGAAAGTTTGGACACGCCTTCCCAATCACTTGAATAAGAAATGTGTCCAAACTATTGACTGGTACTTTATAAAATTTACTAAATAGGAGAAGGAAATACACGACAGGCTTGTAATTGGAATCAGAGACATAAAACTTTCAATTAAATGGATGACACGCTGTGTTGGTGTGAAGGATAGTTTTGCCTTTTGCTGTATGTGGAAATCATAAATCAAGGTAAACGTTGTGTGACTGGTGCATTAAACTACACTGTTGTGGAGACGAGATGTTCCCTTGTAAGGTTTAGTGGCAGTCACTAGATTCTGGTTGCTTTTCTTCACCAACAGGCTTCCCTCTTCAGTTCTTACTGTAATGTCTGTTCATGGAGTTACAATAAAGTTTACTTTGTATAATAATAAAGCTTTTGAGAACACACACGTTTACATCTGGAAAAAAAATCTTTAAAAATGTCCCAACTTTAAAGAAATGTCCTCACTTTATAAATAGTGTCGTTTAAAGCAGCTATAATTGACGTTTCTTATATTAACAATGTGTCAAATGACAATGTGTAATGTGAGAGGCGTCATCGTAGTGATGAACCTACAGAGAGTTATCAGTGACTCTGCAGCTCCCCTCGGCTTTATGGAGCTTTATAGCACGTTTCAGCTCATTGTTTAGCTGCCCGGCTGCAACTTTACTGTTTTGGTTCACTCTCAGCGCTCTCATAGTGTCGTTTTCAGCCGCAGCAGGCAGCTGTTTTGAGAGAAAAAGCTCTAAAAACCCACTGTACACTACCTGCTCAGCACCAAACAGCAAACAGACACAGTTAGTGACTGACTGGTATACTACTGGTGTACTGATATTTCCCTCGGGAGTTGGTAGAGACTAAAAACAGACCTAAAAGAGAGTGAATATTGGTCTACACCCAAATAAAGAAGTCCTCACTTTACAAAAACGTTTCAAGGTCTAAAACTCCAACTGGTCTTCACAAAGATTAAACAGCAAACACTTGTTTTTGTCACTTGTGAGGACATTGTATTGTCTTACATTTATTCACTGGAGGCTCGACCTAAACCTAAAACCAAATTATAATCTGCACCCTAAAAGAAGCAGTTAAATTTGGGAGCACCTGTTTAGTCCCCACAAATTGACTGTGTCAGCACACACACACACACACACACACACACACACACACACATGCACCATATGCGGGTATAAAATGCTGGGTTGTGTCTTGTGTCTCGCTGTCATAAACAAGCGGAGCTATTGGATCTTCTAACAGTCTAAATATGGACGTTGTGAACTGGTCTCTGTGAGGAAGCTGCAGGTCTCCTGTATAAACATCCAGCCTTCACATCCAACACACACGCAGCACACTGAGGAACACTGCAGAGTTTAGAGCCGCCTGATGGAAAATCCACAGCAGTAATGTTCTTTTGTAAAAATGTATTCTAGCCTCCTGACAGCTATCGGACAGAAAACTGCAGATATTTTACTGTTAGTTGATATAACTGAGTACAGTCAGTCATAATAAAACACTGTGACACCTGTATCAGGAGGAATAGTTGATACTTCTGGGGAAGTATAGCCCAGAATGTATTGCATTACTACTGATACAGGTCAAGCAAGTGTAGGTCTCAGTAATTATTTTATTTTCACTAGAAACTTTTTCAAATCTTTATAAATCTTGTGTGTTACTGAGTCCTAAAAATCACATTTTCTTAAAGGGGACATGTGCTTTTTGTGATTTTCTGTCATTTATATACTGTTGTAGTCTCGGATGTCTATATTAAACATTGTCAAATTTCCAAAACTCATGATGTGCATTATCCTCTCTCATATTTCAGATCGGATTTCAGCTCGAACTTGTACTGATGTATTTGAGAAGTTGACATTTTGAGTAAAGAACGAGAAAAAGAAGCGAAATCCAACTACTGCTGTCTGTTTACGTAGCCTCCGGACCAGCGGAAGAAGTGAGGGGCACCTCCCAGAAACTAACCAATCAGAACAGAGTGGGCTCATCAGGAGGGAGGGTCTTAAAGAGACAGCAGCTAAAACGGCCTGTTTCAGACAGAGGCTGAACTGAGGGGCTGCATAAAGAGACAGTATAAGATAAATAAGGAGGATATTCCAGTAGAGCCCCACAATAAAAATATAGACCTGGAAATGTGCATGATATGTCCTCTTTAAAACAAATGAAAAAACAAAAAGAATCAAAAAGTGTTGTGAGATTCTTTCCAGCTGGATCAATACATTTTTATAAATGATCTTCAGCATCTTGAGACATGACAGATAAATCACTGCGCTGTTTTAGAAAAAATAAATGAGAGAAAACTCCTGGAACAGATGATTTTTATTGTCAAAGTTTGTCATTTGTTTCACTTGTCAGTGTCCTCTGGTGGAAAATCAATGCAAAGGAAAAACATTTTTGTTACTTATCGGTCGATTTAACATATATAAGAGCTCAAGAAATATAGATGGATAGATTATGAGTAATAAATAAAAAAGTCATAAATAATACTGTCAGATAGAAACAGGATGAAAAAGAGGCATCTTGCATCTTCAGCAAACACCCAATAAAAACATATGTTTGTGACAAGTCAAGTGACAAATCCTTAAGCTGTAGCACTTATGACATTTGTTCTTCGAGAGCAAAGGAGGAAACAGTTTGATGTTGCTATGGAGCCGTCAAGTCTGTGGAGGACGGAGGTCGGGGGGGATGAATGGGTCAACAAAATGTCAGACTTGGATGTAAGAAGAGATACCACTGTTCATTTCCTATTTACTACCAACAGCCAATGTTGGTTTATTTTAATCATGACCAATACTTAGTGGTGGAAGAAGTACTCAGATCTGTAGTACCAACACAGCAATGTAAAAATACTCCATTACAAGTAAAAGTCCTGCATAAAAAATCCTACTTAAAAGTAGGTATTAGCAGTAAAATGTAGTTAAAGTATTGCAGTAAAAGTAGTGGTTTGTTCCCTCTGACTGATATATTATTATATATGACGTCATTAGATTATTAATACTGAAGCATCAGTGTGTAAGCAGCATGTTACTGTTGTAGCTGCTGCAGGTGGAGCTAGTTTGAACTACTTTATATACAGTTAGCTAGTTTAGTCCAGTGGTTCCCAACCTAGGGTTCGGGCCCCTCCAAAGGGTCACCAGATAAATCTGAGAGGTCGTGAGATGATTAATGGGAGAAGAAACACAAATCTGTTTCCAGTCACACATCCTCACTTTTAGCCTTGACATGCTCTCCTTCACCTATCAGCAGTAAACTATTCGTCAAACACAGTTTGTTTTGTCAACTCTGAAAATATGGACGCAGTTCCGCAAACACTTATTCAACTTTAGTCTCTTTGGCCCGTTATGCAATAACCATTTATTTCTACCATCTAAACTCGACTCTGCCTACAAGCTTTGGAATAAAAAAGGTATCATATCATTCAGAGACCTGTTTTTGGATGGCACCTTTGCAAACTTTGAAAGTCTGACCAGCAAATATAACCTGCCTCGTAATAACTTTTTTCATTCACTCACTGAGAGGTCGTCAAATATTTTAGAGAAACCAGAAAACCCGGCTGGGCTGACATCTAAGCTGTACAACTTCATCCTTAGATCTGACCTCCCTCCACTTGCTAAAATCAAACACAAGTAGGAGGCTGAAATTGGAGTCCAGTTTCAGGACCACTGGTAGGAAAAAGCCAAATTACAGGCTAATTATTCCTCCTCTTGTGTGATTTCCCAACACTGGAAATCGCCTAATCTTCTCTTAAAATTGCCATGTAATTTTTACATTACATGGCAACCTAACCTCTCATATTTTGATAAAGTATCTAAAGTTACCATTGTTCAGAAATGCACTTTAGTGATGCACCCATCACTAAAGAGGGAAAGAGGGAGTGAAAAATCACTATTTAGTGGAGCTGTTAACAACTCATAGACATCTGAAATGTGACCCCGACGACACACTGCTGTTTGTAAGACGTCAAAAGCCAAAAATGTTGAAAACCACTGGTTTCATCTTTAAAAATGTGTTGTATTTTAAAAGCTTGTTATATTATCCATTGTGTCAAGCATCAGATCAGAAAATACTTATGTGTTGTTTTGGAGGGCAATCACATGCCGCTTACTTTGACATTAGTTTTGGAAGACTTTGTTTATTTCAGGGATCGGTTGACTGATTTTCACACCAGCCTAAACAGATCAAACTAAACATGTTGAGAGTGAAATCACCCTAAGCTGTTATCATGAAGAAGTCACAAAGTCAACGCTGCATATCAGCTAATCTAAAGTGATCCTGCTTCTCTGTCAACTTATTATACTTTATTAGACTGCTGTCTAAATCCAGCTGTTTACTTTTTCAACACAGTGGCACACATGAAGCAGGGAAGGATGCCAGAGTCTCTGTCTGGGGTCTTAACTCTCACTGTGTCTGAGATGTGGGGCCTTCTGACATAGAGCAACACTGCCCCCATGTGGCTAAAGAAATATAACACTTCAAATAGTTAAATACTAATGTTGATCACTATAATTTCACTGATATTTCACTACAGACTTTTTCCATCTTTACAATTTTTTTTTTACCCCTTTGTTTTTTTGGTTCGATAACAAACATTCACATAAATGATGTCATTTTCAGTACAAATCAACTTGATTCAGTATTATTCAGGACAGAATAAAGTAGGTCACTGCACTCTTAATCGGAAACATCATCAGAGTTTGTCATTTGTTTAAAGAAAATCTAGTTTTTATAATTTGATAATAAACAAAATAATGTATCAGTATCTCTAAAATTAAAAGTGAACAGATTCTGGCAAGGATGTAATTTTCACCGGGGATAGGGAGGGGGCGACGTTACCCCCTCACTTTCCAAAATCCCATTTATGTTTCAGGTTACATAGAAGCTTCCCTAAACATCTGATTGTGGAGATTGATGGGGCTGTGCAGGAAGCTGACAGGAAGCCCCGCAGACACTATTCAGGAGTATGATCAAAACCAGACTAATAACTGGGACACCATGCATGTCAGCTCGAGTCATGAAGAAGTTAATTAGTTAAACAAAAGATACAACGATAAAAGATGCAGTGATTTATACACTGAAATTAAAGTGACAGTAGGAATGTCTGAGCTGATCTACAAGATAGAGATCTGGGCCACTGCAGTCATTTTAAATTAATATAGTCCTGATATTGCCTGCAAAGCCAGATGTTTGCTGCTGGAATGACAGCTGACCGCACAACGCTGTGAGAGAGGAGCCCCAGAAATGAAGCTGCAGTCAGAAACCAGCTAAAAATCATACAAAGATATAAATAAGGTTTCTTAGGTTTCATCTCATATACTGAATATGTTTACAACCAGGATAAGTCCTAACAGGGTCACTATAGTGTGCATTCACCTTAAAAATCATGACTTTGTCTCCCCTACATGAGCCACTTTTAAAATTAAATTAAATTTAATAATAAAATTAAATTTTGTGTTACTGCCCACCCTTACTTTGAACCAAAAACAACAAAAAAAGAAGCATTTAATCTGGATTAAACTGTTTGTTTGTTGTTTTTCTCCTTGCCCCACATTCAGATGTTGGCTTTTTTCTGTCTGAGTGTTGCCAAGTTAATGAAAGCGCTGTTTACTCAGGATTGAAAGGGACCCCAGTGTTTATTTGTAGGCTTCACTGATGTTTCCCATGTCCTCTTAAAGACCTCAATGAGGAAGCAGCCCGAGCAGTTCACCCCCAGCCTGCTGATGGGGCTCCAGTCAGCTTCCGCCACCTGCCGTCTCACAGTGACGGGACTGCAGAACAAACTGGACCGTTTCTGTGTTCTGGTGACATGGAAGCATCCGGAGTTTCTGGTCCTGATGGGAGGCTTATAGCCCGACACGCTCTGCAGGACTCCAGCATCACGCAGGGACGGACCCAGCCTTTTTGGTGGGACCTAAGTGTGGTGCAGTGGTCGAAGAAGTACTCAAGAAGAACTAATAATACCACAGTGTGAAAGTACAAATAAGTAAAAATCCTGAAATTTAACTTAAGTGGAAGTACAAAAGTATTTTCAGCTAGCCTGGCTCTGTCTAAAGTTAAAAAACCTCACTAATTAACATTGTGTATCCATAAAAAAGAACATAAAGAATTTGATTGCATCCGTACGGAAGCCAAGAACGGCTGTGTTTGCAATTATTTTTTAATGCCTTTATCTCTGGATCACAAGTTAATTTATCTTGTTATCTTGAGAAAACAAAAGGCCGATTTCTCAATATAACAAGGCAGATTTATCACAGGTGGGGCTCATTCACATTTGTTCATTCCTGTCTTCAACTATTTAGATCAAGCACAAGAAGCCTTCAGGTGTCTCTTAAGGACGTGGGTTCAAATCTGTCATATGTTGGTTCTTATTCCCTCTCTCCACCCCACTTTCCTTTCTCTCATTAAGTCTAACAAAATGAAAATGCTTGAAAGGTATTGTTTGGTACTTCTCCGACATGAAACATCCCATCATATTATGACCAGGAGTTAATCAACCTGCCGTTTGGCTGTGACACAGATGTCATTAATAAAGGTGCTGTTCATAATAATGGGTACTCCTTGATCTGACATTTTCAGCTTAAATCAGTTGCTACAGTTGTCAAAACACCATCTTTGCATGCTGTCATGGAACTCCTGATCTCTGATAAACATTATAAGTAATAAGAGGAAACAACTTTTTTTTTTCTCGTGATAATGGGTTGTTTATCTCATTTTCTCAAGATAACAAAATAATTAACTTGTGATCTCGCGATAACTTCATTAAAGCTGTAGTGTGGCTGTAGCTGGACTTTTGTCTCCCCCTTCTGGCAGTGAGAGTAATTACAAAAACACTGTCAACACGTACTTACGTCATACTGTGAACTCAATTGGCAAGAGCTTAAATGTAATGGACATTCATTTATATGTAAAAGTCCTACACTGCAGGTTTTAAAAAAAAAAAAATTGCGAGGCCATTCTCGGCTTCCGTACATTCATTAGTTTACCAAATCCACATATTTAACCAACCTGGAACCAAATCCTGAATGGGCCAGCTAGAACCCAAGTGACTCTAAATCCCAAAATGTCATAAGATGGGAAAACATTTGTGGCCACTGAGGCGCATTATAACAAAATCAGGGGGTGCACTTTAGTACCTTAAATATTGACCGAAAATAAAAAGACTCCTGATGTCTTAGAGGTCCTAAGCAACCGCTCAGCTTACTGATGCCTCGTGCTGGCTCCACATCAACCCAACAGAGAGCTCCGATTGTGGACAGGACTCTGTTAGCATTGCTGAATAGCAGTAGGCTGTCGTCTGGGTAATGGTTGCTGCTAACAGATATTGTGCTGTGTATTTCCTGAGCCTGCTGAGGCTGGAGGCAGAGCAAGACGAGAATCAAAAAACAACTGTCAGAGCACACAGAGGAGAGCCGGGGCACCAATACAGAAAGAGCTGGGTCATATTAAAAAGAACCGTGTGTTGTTTGTTTTTCCTCTTGTTGCTTCAGTTGGATGTTTGAGCTTCACTGTGCAGACTGATGTACGTGCAGACTTTGACACTAGAAGGCTGTTTTCACATTCATCTGCTGAAGAGGAAAGTTTCTCTCCAAACTGTGCTCACCTTAAGTTGGAGTTTAAGGCGTGTACTTAAAAGCATGAATTGTGACATCACAACTAGTTTGAAACCAATCATGGATCAGTTTTCATCTTACGCAATGATGTGGAAACTTGAAGCCTCCAGAGCACAAACACTGAGAATGGACCTTACAGTGAAGTACGAGACATCTTGTGTCCAGAAGTTAAACTTTTGACAAATAAAACATTTGCATATTCAAAGATTCTGGATATTTCAATGATGGAGAAAAAATTGATGTAATTTTACAATTATTTAATAGGTAATTTAACTATTTAACCTATTTGTTGAAATTACTCTTTCAGACAGAGTATTTTCATATGAAAAGAAGAGGCGGTCTGCACGCTGAAACTTGCAAGCTGTCAAGTTTTTATTATGTTTTGGTCTTCGTCAGGCAAACATTCACATGAACAAGAAACAAGTTGTATATACAGAGAAAAAATGACAGCCCCACCTACAAAGAGCAATAAAAACGTTCAATGTGTGGACAGCCTCTCCTTTTACTTTGTTGCTGCTGGTTTGTCCTGCACCTGTACCAAAGCAGGGTTGGATCTGCACACTATCCACCTTTTTTTGCTTTTAGCATTTTCACATCGTAAAAAAATGGAGGGGAAAAAAGTGACATTAGAAGAGAGCGTCGGTGGATATTACTGATATGGAAGAAACCAAATTACGTTAGTGTGGTGCGGATACATTTTCATGGGAGACGTTTTTTGTGTGATAACGTAAAAGTCGTTGTTTAACTTTGCAAAAACAAAAATCACAAAGGTTTCTCTTTTTTAGAATGACGGAGGTGACGTCAGGACTTCAGCTTTCCATATAGAGCATAAATTTAACACTCAAATAAAATGGGAGGCAGTAAATATAGTGCACTATATAATAAACAGGGAGTGTTTCTGTCTTTGGGGGTTGAAACTGGTGGAGCACCTGAGGGAGTCCCCATGAACACAGCAGGAACATGAAGAGTCTACAGACAGGCCGCAGTCAGGTTCAAAGCCAGGACCTTGTTAGTTTTAGGCCATATTGCTAACTTGAGGCCACCATGCCGCTGTGTCTCAGCTGGTTGTCAAGGCAACCAAGAAGAGAGGAGTTTGGGTTTTGGCTTATCTGGGTGAACCGCAGCAGTTTTTCCTCCCCTGCATCTCAGCCCTCTTTCTTCTCTCTCGTCAGCGACTGGGGCAGCTGGTGGGAGGCGGTGGGTGTTGTGTAGCTTAGCAACTCCCTTGGTGGATGGCGATTGATATGCAGCTTTGTTCAAGTGTCTCTCTCTCTGAGCCAGAGAGGGGGACGCCTGAACAAAGCAGGCCTTATTGAAGCTTCCCCTCCTCCTTCTCTTTGCCCAGGCACAACGACGTGGGAGGACAAATATTTCAGCTCAAAGGAACCGAGACTCAACTTACAGCAGCGGACCTGAAAGTGCAACTCAGACACCGCCGTCATCTGTGAAGAGGCTCCAGGCGGCCCCCAATGAAACTAATGCATCATGCCTTCGTAGCATTCAAAGAAGTTGTGTATGTACTCTGAACTTCTTAATTCGCTGGAAATAATCACTCTACTGTGATCATCATCTACATCTACAAAGACTTTATCTGATTAAATGTGTGTCTTTAGGTCTAATATGAGCATTTAGGGTCTGTGATATGAAAATATCAGGTTGATAGAAGCTCCACCCCCCCTCCCAACCCACCCATCCATCCTTCTGTATGTTGTGTTAGTTTGTCTGGTGGTTCTTGTTTGACTCAGAGATGGCTGTTTTCTTTAGTTGTGGAATCCAGGATCTGAGACTGAACTATTTATTGGGTAAAAAGCCAAAACTTCAGTGCACAGTCAATACCAACCTCATATATCACCTCTCAAGTTTATCTTTTTTTCTGGCTTCCCCGATGTCAGATGAGAAGATGGATATCAGTTTTTCTCTGTGCGGCCGGTACAGAGAAAAGAGTGCTGCCATAAACATATGGGGCTGATGTATTGTGTGGGGTCAGTCTTGGATTAGTATGAAAGCAAACACATTACATAAATTAAAGACTGACTAATTTTAAGCCACAATATTCCTACATTAACTCAACACTAAAACCTATAACAGATTTCCTGCTGAGTCGAGCCAAAACCGGCTGACAGTTGGTACAATTGACCAAATATGAGCCGGCTCTGGCCCAAACATGGCTGCCAGATTTGGCTCAGCCCAAATCAGCCATTTTCTCAAATATCCTTGTAGCTGTTAAAACTCTTCCACAATGCACAGATTTTCTGCCGGAGTGTGCAGCTTAACTTGTTTTGCATTTCAATGAAAATTACCTCTACTTAAGATAACAAAGACCCTTGTTTTGTTAAAGTTAGGCCACAGAGACTTTGTATGAATCCAGAAACAGGATGTGTTACGCCTAGTTTAGCTCTTAGCCTGAAGGCAGAGGGAACTGTTAGCCTACTGCTATCAAACCTCCAGACCTGCCAAGATACACATAATTTACATGTTGTATCTTGTTTATTGAGCAAGTGTAGATATACAAATGTAAAGAGGAGACTTTTAGCAGCAGTTAAAACCACAATATCTACTTTATTTTACTTTTTGTGCCAAATTATTGTGAGATCCATATCTTGCGCACAGGATAATTACTGTGTGGCTGGAAGACAGTATCTTGCACAGAAGATCCATATCCTCTGTGTATCATCTACCCTCAAGATGGATCTTTTAGACAGAACCATATCTTACCCTGTCTGCAGGATATTATCTTTGACAGTATCTCTATCTATCAAGATATGCATCTGGTAATAATAAGATAATAATAATATATGGTTCAGGATATGCATCTTGGACGACAGATACTTGATTGTGTGTCACTGGCGATACACTACAATTTATTCAAAAAGTTGTAAACATTTTCTGCTAGAAGAAAAACAATACATTTTATAGATCAATATACCAAAAAGGAGGAAAAAAGGCTGAGAAAACCCTGAACATACTTCAGTAAGCAAGGAATTCTTGTCTGCGCTCCCCAGCAACTGGTCACAGAGCGACTGTGTTCATTATGTCTGCAGAAACTCAAAGGCCGGCTGTTATTGTGAAGCTGTGACCTTCAATAATTGAATAATAACAAAAAGGAGCGTCACAGTCAAGCATGAACAGCTTTCTCCTTCAGTGGGTGTTGGGAACGCTGCTGCGTAGCATTCCTTCCAATGGAGCTCAGACTCAACATGAGCCATCTCTCTCTTTTTCCAAATAAAATTAATCCACATGTGAAGTTCTCAAATGTTCAAATGTGAATAAAATGATGGTTTTAGACCAAAAGTAGCTCTCCACTACCAGGAAACTCTTTATTTTCCATCTCTGTCTTCTGGCCTGTTCCTTATTTCTTTGTTTTAAAAGAACATTTTTTATCCCCCCATTGTTTTTGCTTCTCTATTGTTTAACTTTCCTTTTCACTTTCTGATTTTTGTCTCTGACTTTCTTTGTACTCATGCTTGGCAGCTTAACATTTGGTTCAACTTTGACCTGGACCAGGATGTGTACAAATTTAAATCTAATTCTTTCAAAGAAAATTCCAATTGTATACTTTCAGACAAAATATAAAGTCATTTTAGACGGGAATTATTACTTTCTTGCATTAACTTTTTGTTTAACAGGTGGCACAATGTGGGGACATTCTTACTTTTATATGGCGGAGCGCCTGAGACACTGTAATTTGTTAAGAGAGTCAATTTACAGGATACGGCTGAAATTATTTTAAAGTTTTCTTACTGTCAAAAAATCCCATAAGGTCTCTAAATTATAACTTCCCAACTCACCCAAATTTCTGGCACTCAGCCCCAAACCCTTTGTTTCCTACTGAAGACATAAATCTTTAAAAATGCACCACAAATATATTGTTTCATTTATTTAAAAAAAAGGCAGTGTAATTTAGCCGAGAACTGTAGTTTTTAGCAAATGTTACTCAAACAGAAGAAAATGCATTTGTTGGGGATTATTTTCAGCGGCCAGTTAATCCACATTTGGTGCTCTAAGTGAGTATTTCCAGCAGCAGACGGTGTATTTGGAATTGAGTAAAAATAAACAACACTGGCCGCGGTATCGAGTGTCCATCAGTTAATAGTATACAAGACATTAAAAAACACACAGAGAAGAAACTCACGATACAAAACTTTTTTTTTCTTGAAGAAAATCTAAACTTTACTAAACCAAAGTAATAAAACAAGTAAAAAAAGTAAAACTTCACACTGAATTGTTCGATGTACAGTAGTTTCAACATTTTGATTGATCTCTCATATGATCTCACTCCCTTTTTTAACCTGCTGTCTACACAGGATGCACTTCAGTCACAGTTTGTGTTTCACACGTGTGTAGCTGTGACCTGAGGTGTCTTTATATTCCTCAAGTCTTTTTTTTCCCCCATCTACACTTTTGGAATGAGGCTTTTGATATTTTAACAATGTGTAACAAGTGTACCAACCAAAAGTCATTCTCTCAGTATCATCTTATATCATCAAATATTTTCAATATTTACGAAACTTTTCATTCAACCTACTTCACATCCATCCTCCCATTAACTGATTCTCATTAGCTGAGGGCACTGACCTACAGGTAAGGGCTCAGTATGCTTTGTTTGATTCTAGAGTGTTTCTACCTGTTGAGACTGTTCACACTGGACAGCGGGGTGAAAAAAAAAAGAGCGTTCAGTCCCTTCCTACTCTCATACCTCCACACACCTGGCCAATCACTGCATAAGATGGGTGTGAATGTCAGATTCTCCTGAAAGTTACAAAAATTGTGCCGAGATCTTAGATACTGTTAGATGATCTGACAAGCATTTCCATTGGAGCATACTGAAGCCTATAACCAAAGAGCATTTCAGACGGTATTCATCGTCAGGTAATTACAAACCTGACAAATTTTTGTTGTTTTGATGGTCTTTTGGACAAAAGATGGCTTTTTATGGCGTGCTTGCTGTGTGGTAGCCTGCTGGTTAAGACGCCTGCCACATAACTGCAACATCCAATTTGATTCTGACTTTGTTGCAGGTCGTCTCCCATCTCTCTACTGTCACTATAATACAACCATAAAAATCCCCACAAATATTATATAGTATATATACTGTATATATAGTATATATTCTTCCTAAAAGATAGCTTTTTAGGGCAGTGTTCTTGGAAGCTGTGTACTCTCTGACCTGTGCAGACACCAATGGAAAGGCCACACAAGATGCAAGATCCATACCTACTACTTACATGGTGCATCCTGTGTAGACACAGTGTAAGTCAGGCATATGAGCAGCAACAGCAAAATCATATAAAAACATTTCACAAACAGCAGCCTGTCAGTCTGCTGTCAAAAGTCTCATTTTCAGTTTAACCGTCCTCCGTCCTAAAATCCCCCAAACTCAAAATATCCAGTGTTTCTCTCTTATACAGTACTTAGAGCAGGTAACACTAATATCCTGAATGAGCATTAGAAAATTATTAATAACTATAACGTGAAATGCATCATAAAGAAACTGAAACAATAATGAGTCCTAAAATAATGGGATTAAATCCATCACAAGTGGACAACACTAAACTCCTTTTTTAAAAGAGCATACTCTATTGAATATAATGATCTAACTCTAGTCAGACAGGTTTCTGCTTCTACAGTGATTTTACACTGTCAGTTCATCCAGACTGAGATTAAAGGATTATTCCAATTTATTGCAACTTGGGTTTTATTTTGGTACTTTTGTCCATCATTTCTATCGGTAATAATAACATAGTTAATAGCTGTTAATAGCTGAGATCTGGGAAAAATAAGTCTGACAGGTCGAGAAACATGAGCAGTCAGACGATCAGACAGGTTGGAAAAATTTATCTGGAAGAGAAAATGAAGGAGAACAGGCGTTGAGGTCAAAGTTCGGTGCAGGCCAGTTAAGTTCTTATACCAAACACCAAACTGGGAAAACCATTTTTATGAACCTGGCTTTGTGCATTGGGGCATTATCACATTGAAACAGGAAGGGTCCTCGTCAAACTGTTGGAAACACACGGTTGTCTGTTTATCACTGTGTGCTGCAGCATCAAGATTTTCCTTCACTGGAGCTAAGTGGCCTAAACCAAACCATGAAAAACAGCCCCAGACATGGGTGTCCACACACTTTTGGCCACACTGTGTAATCTGGATAAACTGTTGGTTTGTTTCCACCCTGTCTGATGGTCTGACTGCTCGTGTTTCTTGACCTGTCAGACGTCTTTTTAGTGCTGTCACCACGTTCCCAGATCTCAGCTTTTAACTAATGATTGATAGTAATGATGGACTAAAGTATAAAAATAAGAACCAAGTTGTAATAAACCTAAATGATCCTTAAAAATTACATGTGGTTAAAAGCAGTTCTGGACTTCAGCAGGGCGTCCCGAGAGCTGCTGAAGAGTCTTTGGCCCTGTCGTAGCAGACTGCTGGTTCTGTCACCAACACGCTCTTCACGGTCTCCTCTTTGCTGGAGGGAGACAGGGAGGATGGAGAAAGTGATGTGGGCGAGGAGGGGGTGGAGGTGGCGGCGGTCGAGGCAGAGGAGGATGAAGAGGAATTGCCGTCAGGAAGGCACTCGTCACAGCAGCAGCAGCAGCAGTCCATGAAGGCCTGACCCAGCGAGCGACACAGGCACAGAAGCAACACCGGCGTCGCAGAGCAACGCACGAACAGCAGGAACTGTCCAATCAGAGCCAGCGCAGACAGAGCCAGAGCCGGGAGGGCGGCGGCCATGGGGACAGAGATGTACGCCAGGGTGATATTACAGATGCTCTCCGGCAGGTTGCACGCGATGTACAAGATGGTGAGCGCCATCACAGTAGACCGCAGCCTGTGCTCCCTCACATTCTGCTTTTTCTTTGTCGAGGAGGAAGATGCAGAGGAGGAAGAGGAGGAGCATCTGCTAGTCACCTTTTCACTGCCGGATTTCTGCATCACACGCTGGGCTAACACCTGCCTGGTCACTAGGTCGCAGGCCAGAGTGAAGAGCAGCGGCAGACAGAGGTAGCACCCAAAGAACCACCACATCCGGGCCTCGTGGTAGGTCAGCACCAGAGAGTAGATGCTCTCTGGGAGCTCCACAGATGGCTCACGGACACAGACATCCACCACAAATGCGTCTGTTCGGGCTTTAAATGCAGCCATCAGTGAGCCTCCCAGATGGCTCTGCTGCAGGCCAGTGGGGAGTGTCGGCAGGCTGACAGTTTCCTGGAGGAGCTGCCACAGCAGCAGCTCAGGGGCTGCCAGCACCATGGAGCCCATCCAGATGACGGACAGCTTGGATAGGATGGACTGGCAGGGCTCCACCTTTGGCGTGTGAAGGGGCCCGGGACCGGTGGCCGCATGGAAACGATCAATACTCAGAGCACAGAGGCTGAATGTGGCCACACCCAGAGAGGTCACCTGATGGAGAAATGACACAGAGGCGAGTGGAAGTGAAGGTTAATCCCACAAGTTTCTTGGGGCAGAAACTTTTCTTTACAGAACTATGAGCCATTAATAAAAACAACTTTTGGATTGCCAGGATGTAAAAAATCTTTTGGCTGGTGATCCTCCTTCAGCATGACTCTCTTTTAATCTAGTTCTATAATTAATAATAAAGACCCCTTTGATGCTAGATTTTTAGATTTGGGTTTAGGTTTATTGACAACACTGTAATATATTATAAAATACATTTGTCAGGGATAGAATAATAATAAGTCACCTGCAATTATAAATGTTTAAAAGTCATAAACGAAGGGGTTCTTATAATAATCCATCCGTTATCCTTTGCAGGCTCGTGGAAGATGGAGGCTCCCCCAGCTTACATTGGATGGGAGATAGGGGAGACAAACAACCATTCACACTCCAACTAACCTGTTCTGCATATCTTCGGACTGTGGGAGGAACGTGCAAACAGCACATGGATTCAAACCTGAGACCATCTTGCTGTGAGGCGACAGCGCTAACCACTGCACGACCGCGCTGCCCTCATCAGCCTCAAAGTGAAAGTTAGCTCCAGCACGTAACTCCCCCAACATCACAACTTCTGTTTTTTTTTACATCTCTGTTTGTGTGTGGATTAAACAAACAAGACGTGGCTCGTTAATTAACAAGCTTTAGAGGTGTTGTAATCTGTTGGCAATCTGTCTCCCTCTGCAGAACATCTCACTCTCAGAAAGAAAGAGAATAAGTGTATTCCCCGAAATGTTGGAACTATAGCTTTAATAGAGCTGCAAAGTGGGTGTTTTGTGAATGTTGAATGGATGTTTCTCAACAGAGAAACAGTAACAATCCTGTAGGTTTATGTTATGGCCACCAGTTTTAATTACTCTAACTTTGTTTCAGAGAAATCCTGTTTTTCCATTAGTTTTCCAAAGCAGAGGCTATAAATACTGCAAAACCCATGAGCCCCAGTCGCAGGTGTGAATTAGGCTTAAGTTTAAGGCTTTCATCTGCCTTGTTATGCTAAACTATTGGCGAATTAGCCAAAACTACATAATAAGACCTAGGCTGTAAAAAACAGTTTTTCTTGACCTTTAGAATACAGAAACAGTGAAACAAAAGGAGTCACGGAGGGAATAGAGAGCCATTATGTTGTAACAGCTTTTATCCTACAGACTGGAGATAGTTATTGGTGCCTTGTGCACATTAAAGTCTGTGGTTTCGGCCAAAAACACAGACTATCATTATAGAGTCTTGTCCTCCCCTCTGTGAGTGCTTAATGACCTCAAACCTTTAAGACACAACTCGAGATAATTAACACAGAGCTCTAATTAGCATGAAAATAGTTAAACTAAGAGAGCAGGGAGGCCACTGGCAGCCTGACCCGCTTTAAACACTGCTCAATACAATGCTCCAAACTGCTTAAGAGCATTTTAACAAACATTAATTAATTAGCAAGAAACACATTCACTCATTAGCATAAAAATCGGTGAAGCAAGAATGGAGGGGGCCGGCAGCCTGACCTTGTTAAAGACTGTTTCATACAAGCTGTTATTACAAATGAGTAAAACTCCACTTCAGTGATTTAAAGCTCTGTAGGCGCATAGTGCTGGTTTAGAGCTAAAGACAAGGACTCCACAGGCCGGCGGAGTCTGTGTCCATGTTCAAACAGGAGACTGATGAAGGCACTGAAAACACAGCGGTGGTAAGCATGAGGCCGACGAGAGCTCTAATTTATTACTCTGTGAGGGCAACTCACCCTCTAAACTAAGCTCCTGATGGGCCGAGATTTCAACTTAACTAACATAATGCTCAGGACTAATTTTCTGGATTAATTGATTCAGTGAGTTGGTCTTTAAAATGTCAGGAAATTGTGAAAAATGTTCCATAAAATGTCTTGTTTAGATATTAAGTTGACTATCATAGAGGACTAAATAAATCAGAAAATACTCATATTTAAGAAGCTGGAACCAGAGAATTTTAACATTTTTTCTTTAAAAATGACCCAAAACAATTAATTGATTATGAAAATAGTCGACAATCAATTTTCTGTCAATCGACTAATTGATTAATCTTTGCAGAGAATCAGTCAAAACATGGAGAGAAACAGAGCGGTTCCATTGATCCATTAGATAAAAGGTTGTTGGTTTGATTCCCAGTTCTTTCTGTTCACATCTCAAACTGTCTTAAAACGAGACACTGAACCCACTGTGAGCATATGTGGGAAAAAGTTAAGTTGCTTAAGATAAAAGCACCTGCCAAATCAATGTAATCACAATATCAATATTAAACACTATTCTTATTAATACTGTGATGATGATTTTAACCACATCTTCACCAGCCCTGTTGGACAGCAGGTGATTTAAAGGCCTCAGTATGCAAGTACGCAAACGCAGATGTTTTCCATTTTTCATTGTTAGCTGTTCAATCATATTTTTTGCAAGTAGGGCTGAGCGATATCGACATAATCAAATATCATGATATTTTTGAGCAAATACCTCAATATCGATATTGCGATAATATTGTAGGGATGAGTATCGGTGCTTTCACAAAATATTTACACAGTATTTTTGATAAATAATCATCAGTAATGTGGATATAATGACTAAGTGGGTAAAGGCAAATAATAGAACAGCTAGAACAGTCTGGTAAGTCCAGTAAAGACATCACTTTACTGTAATGCAGCCTTTAAAACCAGGAATCTAAGACGATATCTAGTCTCATATCCGATATCGGTATAACATCAATATATTGACCAGCCCTATTTGCAAGTCTTATTTGAATAAAGCATTTCTTTCATGGAAATTCCTCTGGAAAAAAAACAACAACTTATAAATTCAACACAACTAACTAAACTCAAACAACTGTCTCAGAACGTTGTCTGTCTTATTTCCCATTATGAAGGATTTCATGTTGTTTTAAAACCTTCTCCACACTGTAAGGAATGAAATCCTGGTGGTAAAACACTGGGTCTCAAAACAACTTAAAAAATCTGTAAGTTTTAAAATGAGGGATGTAAACATTGTCTTTAATGTCTCCAGATTCACTCCTACAGGTCCACCCTGAGCTGCTGTACTAATAAAGAACTTCTGTTTTATCTTGATTTTCTCCTTTTTTTGGTAGAGGCAGCAACAATATTATTTTCTCTTTCATTACTGAGACTCAGTTTTGGATCTCTATACTCTGAGTCTGAACCTTTAAATAAACATCCCATTTCCTGATAATTGTGTCTCTGTGTTTCATTGTTCGGTTCTGTGAGCTGGGGAAGAAGAGTCGCTTCATGCGTGGCCCTGTCCTCCCCTGATGGTTCACAACAGACAACCAAAAGGACCAAACAGCCAATAACAGCGCGTCTGTTGAAAGTAAAGACTGCTCACTGAGTGTGAAACTGTGGAGCAACAAGACACAAACAGGCCATTCATCACAGACCTGGATGTCTCTTCATTAAACTGGAAAACATTACAATTAGTCTAACATGGGGGTGTAAAAACAGAGCTAATAGTGTGAAGGCTGACTGTCTATTTAAAAACAGAAACAGGACTGACTGAAGTTAATTATCACATTAAACTGTTTGAGATCTCGCTGCCTCACTATGGCTGGATGATATCTCAGTTTTGGTACAGATACAGACCACTAAAACTTTGAGTAGCATTTAGTTTTACTCATGGTGTAGTTAGTTTATACACTGAGGTAACTTGTGCTGGAACAAATAGTCGATTCAACAGTCGCTCAAAGCGGTGACAGAGAATTTGTCTTAAATTGATTCATTGTCATTTTTTACCAATCAAAAACATCAACCATTCTCTGGTTACAGGTTCTCCTGGTTACAGGTTCTACAGGTGTGAGGATTTGCGGCTTTTCTTTGTTTTAGATCATTTTAAACAGATCATTTTTGAGTTTTGGACTTTCAGTCAGATAAAACAAGACATTTGAGACATTAGTGGACTCTATACACTAAGCAATTAATAAAAAACAAAAATAAAAAATTAATAAATAAAAAAATAAATAAAAAATTTGATTAAAAATCATTAGATGCAGCACTGGAGTAAGCTGGCAACAGTGTAAAACTTAACTGTTGCTATAGTTACCTGCTGTTTACCTCAAGCACTGATTTAGAAAAGTGTAGAAAAACTTTCTTAAAGAAAACATGTAAAAACATAAAATGTTAACTTTTTTCAGAACAAAAAAAATACAGTCTACATTTTATTCATTTTAAATCAAAATTAATGTCATTTTTATGTATTTTATTCATTTTGTTTCACTTTTTTTTTTAAAAAATTGGTTTTATTTATTTATTTTTTATTATTTCGATTTTATTTTATTCGATTTTAACGGACATGGAAAAAGTAGAAGTCTATGTTCCTTTATAGG
Source organism: Scomberomorus guttatus (assembly GCA_038419695.1). Taxonomy (NCBI): domain Eukaryota; kingdom Metazoa; phylum Chordata; class Actinopteri; order Scombriformes; family Scombridae; genus Scomberomorus; species Scomberomorus guttatus. The sequence goes on from CM076446.1 coordinate 29,408,502, forward strand.
CTACTATTATTAAATTATATAAAAACTTTTTCCCCGATTAAATCAACTTTAATTGAGTAATTAAAAGTTTCAAACATTCACCTGCCACTCACGAGCAGGTTCAACTTCTCACCTCCAGATAGGGCACGAGCCGACAGGACAGGTCTCCTAGCAACCTCTTCAAGGTGAGCTCGTGGAAGACGACCACGGGAAGGCAGAAGAATAGCACGAGGAAATCCCAGAACGCCAGCCCCGCCAGGATGCAGTTCCACGCGCTCTTCAGGTAGAAGTTGTGCCACACGATGCACATGAGCGCGAGGTTCCCCACGATGCCCGCGGCGAACAGCACGAGCGCGAGGAGCATGACGGCGTACGCCCAGTAGGAGCCGTCGGTGACCGGGAACAGCGGGTTGAGGAGCCCCGACCCGCGGCCCGATGAGGAGTTACCCGGCAGGGCGGAGAAGTACCGCTCGGTCCGCGGGGTGGTGAAGTAACCGCCCGGGTCATCGAACCGTCGTGGATGCCCGAAACTGCTCGGGGAGTGCGGGTCTCTTTTCCTGAAACTCCCGTCTTTGGCTCCTCGGGCGACTCGCTTCAGGTGGGAAACTCTCAAACTTTCAACCCGGTGCAGAGAAGTCCTACCCGGGGACTCCTCTGTCCCCACAGCCGGCGTGCCAGCATCCTCCGGCCGCTGCGTCTCCAGCTCGGACCCCAGCTGCAACTCCTGGGCTGTGTGAGCCGGGCGCACATGACGGAGTTCCGCGGTCCGGAGAAAGAGGAGCAAAAGACACAGAACCGGGCTCATCTTTTTTTTTTTTTTTTTTACCGTTGAACTAAATGTAATAAGTCCGTGTTATCTGTCTCTTTCACAGACATGTGCTGCAACAAATATTTTACTCCTGAAATAAAAATGTCCATAAAACAGTTTGTCTCACTGGCCGACCTCCCGGTGGTGCTGATGCAGAAGTTGTGTCTGCTGCTGCTGCTGCTGCTGCTGCTCACTTCAGCACTTTTCATCCATCAGCATCAAGACACATCTAATACACCACGGAGCTTCCGGCTATTCATTTCACAATAAGGAAACACTGAATGTGAGCAAACAGTGACGCTTTTTCTGATTCAGGAGAGGATACAGACTGTTTCAATCTAGACACTTGTTTGTTTTTAACCACTTTGGCAAAACTGTTTTTTTGCCATTTGTATTGCACTAAACATGGATATAACACCTCTCATTATGACACAATACAATCCAACAGCAACACAAACTATAGCCTCCAAAATAACCATAAACTTGACATTTCAACCTTCATGAAGGTAGCATTTACTGCAGGACTGCCTTCGCTTTAGTTAGATCCATCTAATAAATGACACACACGCTGAAAGCATCTTCATGTTCAGATAAACAAAATCTCATTTCACTTTATTTTACAGCACAAAGCGACACTGAAGCTTCTCAAACCAACTGTAATGAGGCAAACAACTCCAACTTTGACTCCAGCTGTAGCACCAACAGTGACACAGAAATATACTATATGATGTGATGTATGGAGGACCAAAACTGACTCGTACAAAAAAAGAATGAATGAATAGTATAGCCAAATATATTGAGAAATAAATGACTAAAAAGATAAATTAATGGATCAACAAAATACAGTTATTACACCTTTTCATATTTATTGTTTTCATCTCATTATTAATGTATTTATTTCTCTGTTTATTTGACCATTTTCTTTATTCATTCATTCATTCATTTATGTCCTAACAGGTTTGGTCCTCAGTAGCTGTGACTGGCTGCTGCTGTTGCTGATTGTCCAGAAGTTCATTTGCAGCAATTTTTCCATAGCAACTAACGAGAAAATCAGATGTTTCAATAGGGAGCGACAACCACAAAATGTCTCCTCAGTATTTATTAAAATAAAAAAATAAACCTGATATTCTGGTGATCTTTAACTTTCACCTGATGTCTGGTCTCTTTCTTCCCTCCTTCAGACTGTTAAAATCAGTCTGAGGGCACAAAATGACACCAAGAGGAAGGAAATAATCTGTGAGCTCCTGACTCTGAAGTCCAGACCAGTGAGTCCAAACTGAAACACAGAGACTTCACTTCCCATAATCCTCAGCTCCTGTGGGAGGATTTCAGCTTCCTCCGGGCATCCTTGTGTTTCTTGCGGTACTCCTGTGGAAACAGACAGAAATCCATGAATCAGTTCATATCTTCACTCAGTCTGAGGTTAATATTACATTTGCTGACGTTTGGTCTACAGTAATGAAAGCTTCTGTTAACACGTACAAAAAAAGAATTGTGCATGTGTATTCAAGATTTGTGAATGTGTGCAAAATCAGAAGAGAAGAATCTGCAAATATGTCCTCAAAAAAAGCGTAAATGTCCTGTTATTAATTAGTACAAGTATTTAGCTTCAAGAGCTGGAAAAAGAGGATTCTGAGTACTGTGAGAGGATTTTCATCTGGTTTAGTACTTGACAAGGTAAACATGGTGAGACTGTTTTTTGATAGTGTTTCTGTGAAAAGTTCACGTACCTGTCTGAGCGCGCTCCTCATTTCTTCCCACTGCTCCCTCTGCTCTTCCAGCTGAGAGGAACGGCAGAACAACCTCGGACCCTCTGATGGAGGAAAAAGGAGGTTTAGACCACACTAAAAATAGCTGCCTCAACTTCAAAGTAACAATACAACTAAGATGGTTAACAGGTAAATTTTTTTTTTGACTTTTCCCTTATGGTTTTCTTAAAGGATATGGCTGCTGAGCAGGAACGCTTTTCTGTCTACAGTGCGTCACTCGCTTGTTCTGCTACATATCACAAACTCTTGACTTTGTACTAAAGTTATGTACAACGTAATGGCTCTGCACATAAGATTTGTTCACAATAAGAAAAACATTGAAAATTGCCAGCCATATCCTTTAAGAAAGAGAGAGTGTATTCTCTACACTCACACACTCCATCCTACCTGTCAGTCTGCTGTCTCCAGAGTAGAAGAAAAAGAGCTCTTTCTTCGTAGGAGTCTCCTCTCTGTGAACAGTTAACACAAACATTCACACATTCAGGTGACACTGGATTTGAATTGAGATGGATGGAACATTCATTCATTCATCCTTTATTTTTACATGGTCTCTCAACATACTGCGTCCTACAAGTATCGTAACTTTATGAAACAGACAATCCGACAATGACGCCTACTTTAGGCAGTGATTACCCAAATTTATGGGGGTGTGACAGTAGGCAGCAACTATTTTGATAATTGATTAATTATTTCAGTCATTTTTCAAGCAAAAATGCCAAATGTTCACTGGTTCTAGCTTCTCAAATGTCAGAATTTGCTGCTTTTCTTTGTCATAAATGACACTTAATTGAATATATTTGGATATACTGTCGGTTAAAACAAGGAATTTGAAGGCATCCATCTTGAGTTCTGGGAAATTTGAAAACTCTTATTTTTCTGACATCTTTCGGACAAAACAAGTAATCAAGAAAATAATCAACAGACAAATGAAAACAGTTGTTAGTTGCAGCCCAAGTAGAAACCCTTTGACTTGAGACATGGTTGACAACACATCAAACACACAGAGGTTCAACACATGATTTTTCTCACTCTGTGGTTTTAGCGGCTGTGCTGATTTTCTCCTCATGCTCCTCCTGCTCTTCCTCTTCCTCCTCCGAGCTGCTGTCTTGTAAACGTGGGTCTTGTTGCCATGACACCTTTGGAGCCTGGATGCTCTCCACCTTGTACTCTGCTGCTGGCAGAGAAAGACAGAAAGATTTAAAACTGGGAACAATTCTCCCCTCTGAGATAGTCTGAGGTAATTATCTCAGATTGAACCTACCTGTCTCTGTACTTCCTGTCTCTGTGTCATCTCCAAAGAAGGAGAATTTAAATCCGGACTCCTCCTCCCTCTCTGCGCTGGTATCTGCTGAGAGGAGAGATGACAGAGGGATCTGCTCTTCATCCTTTCCTCCTTGGTCCACTTCTTTCTCTTCCTCCTCTTGGTCCCAGCTTGTCTTCTCTTCTCCTCCAGCGACATCATCCTTCGTCAGACCAAACATGGCCTTCAGGTCTCCGGCCACGTCGTAGTAAATCTCCTTAGAAACATCCGGAAGCTTCTGAGCCTCTTCCCTCTTCTTCTTCCTGGCCGACTTGCTGTGAAGACAACAGATCAGGATAGTTTTACTGGTACAGGTAGAGAGGATAAGGTGGATATGATGCAGTTTGAGTACAGAGTTTCTCTGTGCCGTAGACCTCCATTGTTGTCTAAAAGCTAACAAAAACACATAAATGAGTCGCACATTTACACTGGGTGACATGTTCCTTCACACATACACAAATTTATTCTGAATCAATCCCACATACATCATCCTGCTGTCAGAAATACTCACTAGAGCATCAAATGTGTATTAATTCGCAACTGAAAATAGTCCCCAACAAATGCACTATTTCCTCCTGTTTGAGTAATATTTGCTAAAAACAAAGACAGATTATAGCAGGAGAGAAACGAGCACGACCATAAATGACAGCAAAACGCAGTCGAGACTCTCACACTGAGCTGAAATGAAACGATTGTAAATAACATAAACATATTTTGTTTCTTTCGGTATGGGTGGGGGGTCCCATTGGAGGAGTGGGCCGTCCCTGCAGGGCAATGGGAGGGTAAATGCTGAGCGCATAGTTGTGACATCACGACTTTACGGAAGTCCAAGCGGCTGGTTTAAATGCACAGTTTCTGAATACTGGCTGTGTGCATTTCTGAGTGTTTTGATACTTTCACAGTATTTATAAAGCACCTCGACCTGCTTTATAATCATAACAGAAATAGAAATCTCCCTTTCTACAATATGTCAGCTTTAAAAATATTACTATGTATTTGTGGGCCATTTTTTAAAGTTTTACACCTTCAGTAGGCCCTGTGGCAGACAGACAGAGTGAGGAAGGTTTTGGATCTTATTCATGGGATTTGTTATTTTTATTTGTTATTTGACAATAACAAAAATGTAGAATGCCAGCTATTATCATTGTGAATCGGTCAACTCTGGCTGATGTCCTGTCTATCTGCTTAATAAGGTCTGTATTGATGCTGATATGGATCCAACAGATCGGATCGGTGCATTACTAGTTTCCGTGTTCGTACCTCTCCTTCTTGGTTTCGTCTGTTTTGGTCTCAAACGCAGCGTGTTCCTCTCTGCTGGGGTCGTAATGGAGCGCTGAGACGTCTCTGCAAACACACACATTATCACATTTTAATTTAGATATTTATTCCCTTTAATATCACACGTTGAAATACTAAGGTCCAGTCCACAAGTGTCTGTGGCCCAGACTGTGTGTGTGTGTGTGTGTGTGTGTGTGTGTGTGGCTGACCTGAAGGTCTTGGCTTTGCCGGCTGTCTTGCTGCTGCAGGTTTGTTGGCTGCTGCCGAGGACGCTCTGCAGGATGGACAGGTTCTTCTTCCTCTCCTCCTCCAGAGCCTCGTCCTCCTCGGTCACACTCGTCTTCCTCTCTGAATCAACAACAGTTGTTTATTCACAGCGTACACGACAAAGAGCATCTCACACCAACAGATATCTGACTGTGCAACAAACAAAACTAGATGTAAATGTAAACATGTGCTTTGCATTACAATCACAGATATTTACAAATATAAGTTGTGTCAGTGTGGAGTGAAGTATCAAAAACCTCCTTTCTTAATAATAACTAAATTAAAATAAAAATAAAAAAACAAACTTTAACAGACTTTCTCCACTTTCATCCATATTAAATGTGTATGTTCAGACCTGCTGGGGACGTTTTTTGCACAGACACACATTTCCACATGTACAAAACAACTTCACTTCAGCTGTCACTTGTTGCCTTTCCACCTCTGCTACCCTCAGGACAAACTTTACATTGTTAGCTCCACTAACAGACTCCAGAAGTTACTTTCTCAACAGAAACTATGACAAAAAAATATATATTTTTGGCAACAAACACAAGATGAAACAACAAATGTACCCTTTGATGATGTATTACATTTTAAAATAAAATAAATAAATAAATAAAAACACATTTATGGACTAAATTCATCTAAAATTTGTATTATGAACACACCAGACCATTTCTTCATCACCTTGACCCGCTTCTACAGACCGTGACTACAGTGACCCACACACAAGGCCTCACCTGGCTCCTCTTTGTCCTCATCCTCCTCCAGGAATCGAGAGTCCATCCGGAAACGGTCGTCGGCCCCAAAGCGAGACTGCAGCTCCATCAGCTGGACAATAAACAAACAAACAAACAAACAAACAAACAAACAAACATCAGAGGCAGGTTTCCAATCACAGCGCTGATGTCTGACTGACTCTCCATAACTGAGAGATCTTTACACAATGGTTGGATTGCCTTGAAATCAGGTTTATAGTCTCCAGAGGTCATCTGACTTTTCATTTAGCAGCTTAACCCTTTTCCCAAAGGTCAAGACATTTTAAAACATGAAACCTTTCTCTTTCCTCGTCTTCCAGACAACAGAGGACATTGCAGACTTTCGTGGGAATGACTGATTGCAGCTGTGGACTGATCACTTGTAACATTACTTTTGTATTTGTTACTCTGCAGGTTATGTCATCATTATATTTGATTTGTCTAACTCAGACTGTTGAAGCCTCATTAGCTCCAGTAGCTTCAGTATAGTTTTTACAATATCATTGTAAAACAGGTACAGCACAGTGTGAACTCTTCTCACCTTCTGTCCTGCTCGACCTTCAAACTGAGGCCTGATGTCAAACCTGCTGTCATCCTCCTCTTCATCATCATCATCCTCCTCATCCTCATTGCTGCCGAACAGCTGAGGGCCCGACGGCTTCAGACGCACCTGAACACACACACACACACACACACACACACACACACACACACACGCACACACACAGTTAAATCACAGCAGATTCAGGGTTTGATTTCTTGTCACTTTTATAAGAAAGAGAAAATTGTTGTTATCAGTTCAAATCTTCTGCCTCTTCATGGCTAAATATTAATTTTAATAATGAATAAATAAAGACATTTACATAAATTCACAGGCAGATTCTGAGTGAACTAAATACGTCTGATGTAGTTTTCTCTCAAGTCAGTAATTCTTCACTCACCTTCTCTTTTGTCGGGCCGTTCTCATTGGCTGCTGCCTCGTCATCTGTGGTCTCGTCCTCTGATTGGCTGTCCTGGAACAGAGTCTTCTTTGACGTTGTGACCTCTGAGGGTGTCTGCTGCTTATCTTCATCATCACCATCATCATCATCATCATCAGAGCCAAAGACGATGTGTTTCCCTGCTCCTGCCGTTGGAGTGTCCTGATGGAGATTAATATTGTTAATTATAATTATTATTATTTTAGTTTTATGCTTTCATAAAACACAAAATCCGGCTATGTAGATGACTGATTACATCTAGTTGAAACCTCCAGTGCACATACACTGAAAACTGACTTTTCTGTGAAGTAGCAGAAAAAGAATACAGCAATTCAAACCCAAAACTCAACCTAATCTTAACCCTGAACACTGAACACACACTCTGCACCCACCAGGTTGGCGAGAGCTCCCTGGATGAGCTTCTTGTGTTCTTCGGCTTCTTTCTGTCTCTGCTGGACGGCAGCCAGCCTCCTCATGTTGGCCTTCCTCTGCCGCTCCTCTTCCTCCTTAGCTCCTAACACCGCCCGGGGAGGAGCCTGCGCCTTCTCCTCTTCGTCTTCCTCCTCCTCCTCGCTGGAAGAGGACTCACTGTGAGGAGCAGGGGGAGGTGCTGCTTTCACGGCATCTTTAGCAGGAAGAATCTCTTGCTCTTCCTCGTCTTCCTCACTGGAGGAGCTGGAGGATGAAGATGAAGCCTTTGCTGCAGCTTTAGCTGTAAGAACACTCTGATTGGCTTTTATCCTCTCCTCCTCTTCCTCCTCATCATCATCATCATCCTCTTCCTCCTCCTCCTCCTCATCACTGCTAGAAGAGGAGCCAGTTTCAGCTTTCTCAGTATTTACTGGAACTGTTTTTAAAACTTTTGGAGCACCCGTGCTCCTCACTAGCTCCTCCCTTTTCTCCTCTTCTTCCTCCTCCTCCTCTTCATCTTCCTCACCGCTCTCTGACATCATCTTCTCCGTTTCTGTGTGTTTCTGTCCGCTCAGAGTCTTGCTGGTTTTGCTGTCTGTTGCTCTCTGATTCAGTTGAGGAGCTTCAGAGTCCAGCTTCTGTTTTTTAACCGCACTTCCCTCCTCTTCCTCCTGCTTCTGTCTCTTCTGACACTCGTCTGCTTCTGATCCCTTATTCAGCGCTCTCGTCCCCTGGAAGGCAGGCAGCAGCGTTGCCGTGACGTCTTTTCTTTTCTTCTTTTTCTTCTTCCGCTCGTCTTCGCTGCTGTCCTCCTCCATGATGGCAGCAAGGATTTCTTCCGGCATGGTGCCTTTCTTTGGAGCAGGTCGTTCAGCGGGGTCGGACGTGAGGTCAGTTTCTTGTTCGGGGGCTGCGCTGAGGATGCTGGGAGTTGTAGTGTTAGAGGTTTCCTGGGCAGCTTCAGCGAGCTTCTGTAGATCAGCCAGGGAGATCTCCAGACGGGTCACGTTAGAAAACATGGCTTCATAATCCAAATCTGTATCTGAATCAGCTGATTCTAACTCCTCATCATCTTCATCGTCATCATCACTATCTGATTTATCATCATCCTCTTCATCACTATCCGATTCTGAGGAAGGTGGTTTCATAACAGGGAGGATTGTCATCTTCTTACTTTGGTTCTCAGAGCTGCTGCCTTGTTTCCCAGAATCCTGTTCTTCAGCATCTGAAGAATCGTACTTTTCCTCCTCTTCCTCACCACCTTTACTTTTCTTCTTCATCTTTTTCTTCCTGTCAGTGTTGTTTCCTGAGAAGTCTTCTGCAGTGAGTTGAGTAAGTTTTTCCTGCGGCGGAGGTTTCCTGGAAGCGAGGAATTCATCCGTGTCGGCGGAATCGTAGTCATCCTCGTCTTTATCATCTGGCCTACCTGGAAACCCAAAGAAAAAGGCGTTCTTGTATATTGTGTCTCATTTTTAAAGAAATTACAGAGTTTTTGCAAGGTCGTTGGATGCATCCTGAACTTCAGGTGCTAAATTCACAAACCATCCATATTTATAATTTTTACAATAATTATAATAATAATAGTAATAATTTAACATTTCCTTTAATTCTTTAAGAAAGTTTTGTTTTCTTATTCCATGATCTAAATTTGCTCTATCGTCTTATCTTATTTTCATTATATGGTATTGAGTGGAGAGGAAACGCAAGCACAGAATTCTTTTCTTGTCCACCCAACTACGTAAAACAACTTCTCAATTCTCTACAATAAAACTTTAACAAGCTACTGGGACTTAAAGGAGGAAGATGATGCCTGGAAATTAAAACATGTCTGTTACCTTTCTGCTGCTGACAGGAGAGACCGGACTTCACCAAGTAGTCAAGTCCGACCACTTCCAGGTTATCATCCTCAGCTTCCTGCCACAGTGAACCATTGGAGGTCTGCTGAACCGCCACCAGCCTGCGGATCTCCTCGTCTGAATCGACATCACTGTCAGTTACATATGCCCCTCTCCTCTGAGTCAGTCTGTGGTTGGTTGGTAGTTCAAATCCGTTGGTGACCTGATGAGCCTCAGTGTTGTTGACAGATTCAGTCTTCTCAAATCTAAGAGGAGAACAACAAAGAGGAGACTGATGACAGCAGAAAAACACAATATAGACACCAGAAGTGGCATCAAAATGTAAATCTTAATACTCTGAGAATCCTGAAAAGGACTTGAAACTTTGGAATGCCCAAAACCAGCAGAAATTACAGAAACCATTAGGAACATTTGGGAATCCAATAAACAAGAAGAGTGCAAAGCCCAGTGCAAAGTTTTGGGACTTCCAAAATCCAGGAAGGATCTTCAAAAAAAAATCCTGGAAACCAGTTAATACTTTTGGGAATTCTGACATTGATACAAACTTTTGAAAATCCCAGAAACCAGCAGAAATCCCTCTGAATTCTAGATACGACTGGGAACATTTGGGAATCTCAGAAACTGGTAGGGAACCTTTGAGAATCCTGGAAAATATGGAACCCCAAAACACGTCATGGACGTGTTAGAAACCCAGAAACCATCTGGGAGGTTTGGGCATTACAGGAACCAGCAGGAACCTTTTAGAACTGCAGAAACAAACTGGATTTTTTGGGAATCCTACAAACCAGTGAAACCTATTAGGTCAAAACATTGTTACCTGATTCTGCCCACAGCATTATGGGAGATGATGATGTCTGTCCGACTCTTCTTGGGTCTTGATGGCTGATATGGAGGGAACTCGCCTCGCCTCTTCTTGCTGATGTCATCATCTCCTCCCGGTACCTCCCAGGTGAGCTGGGTGACAGGGGTGGTCTCGTCTACGGTGGGCGGGTTCAGCTTGCGGATGTTGTGGCTGTACTTGGACGGGTCGTACTTCAGGGTTCGAGCTCTGCTGCCTTTCCGACAACTGAGTTGCAGGATGGGGAGGACTCGTCCAAATTTACTGACCACCCAGTCCTGAAACCAGAGAAGAAGACAGTCAACACCTCCATCCCCACACATGATGCTGTGCAGCAAAGAAAGACGATTCAACAAACACTGGGGCGCCCTCTTCAGGCTAATCAATAAAAAATGTTTGTGATGTTCAAATTTAACCGATGATTACTTATTCTCGGTCAAGATTTAAAAGTCAACTTTGTGCTAAATTTCTGTGATTATATGATTTTTAAAATTGTTCTGATGGTGTACATTTATGTAAAAAAGGGAAAATCCTGAGCCCGTCAAGCTCTGCTTGATCACACACAGACATCCTGATAGAAACAGGAAGCAGTAGATAAATGGACCTTGTGTCCTGGTATTTCGGTCCCCGGCACCGCAGCCTTCATGGTGAAGTTGTGTACGCCAGCTTTGCTCAGGGAGTCCAGCATCTTCTGTCTCTTGTCCTCAGCTGCAGGCTGCTGGAGAAGCTGTTCTGCTGCCACCTGCCGCTCCTCAGCAAGTCTGAAGACACAAACACCACAAGCTCATCACACACTGGGATCAGGAAGAATCTATTATCATAAGATTATCTGCTACTCAGATTCTTTATACCAATATGCAACATCACAGACAGAAATGAAGAGGCAACTATTCTGACTATCTATTAATTGTTTGAGTCATTTTATAAACAAAAACATCAACAATTCTCTGGTTGCAAGTTTTTCAATATGAGGATTTACTGCTTTTCTTTGCAACATCTGCAGGTTTTAGATTGTTCATCTGACCAAAGACATTTAAAGACATCCCCTTGGACTCTTTTCTGACACTTAACAGACAACACAGTTTATCAATTCATCAAGAACATAACTGGCAGATGAATATATAATTAAAATAATGATTAGTTGCAGGCCTAATTAAAATTAAATTGATTGTTTGGTAATCATCTTCCTCTTGCCTCATAGTCATTTTTGTGTCAATATTGGACTGTCTGAATACTGTCATGGTGATGTGAACATGTCTGTACCTGTGCAGGAAACTCTCCTTGGCTGTTTCAATCTGCAGAGTTCCTCCTTTCCATTTGGATTTGTTCAGCACCGTCATGCCTGCAGAGGAAGAACACTGATCTCATACAGATGATACAACACAAGCTCTGAGTCCTGTATCACAAATGTTTGGGCTTAACTCAGATGTTCTGGTATCACAAAGCTGACTTACTTTTAACTCTGGAAACTGTGACAAACAGTTTTTACTGTTTTCTGACACTTGACAGACAAAACAATTTATCAATTAAATGAAAAATAATTGGTAGATTAATAGATAATGAAAATAATAATTAGTTGCAGCCAATCAAAATGATTTGTTACCAAATCACCATGGTGATTTATAACGTATGCTGCATGGCTAACCTGCCCTGGAGGAGAGGATCAGATCAAAAATCAATAATTAGCCAGAACCAGAATTGTGCAGTAATTTGTCAGATTCTGTCTTGTTTCAAGATACTGACACTTCTGTGAAACAAAGGAAACTGATCTTTGATGTGTGTTACGTCCCCACACGGACAGTATGTTCGGATGGATGACTCTTGCAGTATAACAGCTGAGTTGTCCCAATTAGAGTCTGAATGAACGTCACAGAACACATAAAGCTGTTGAGTTGATGCAGGATTTCCTGCAGCAGCTCTGTTCACTTACATTTCTTCAGGTCTGCGTCTGAAATGTTGATGTTAACGTAGCCGAATGTTTTGTAAGGAACGCCTGCAGGAGAACAGCAACAGTCAGAACACATGCAGGTCGCTGAGGAATCTCTGAACAACAAAATATGATTTACACAACAATCATATAATGAAGCATAAAAACGTTTATGTTCGATAAAGGATGATAATGATAATTTATATGATTATCCCATTAAAACTACAAAATGCATGTACTTAAAATCCACACAGAACATTTTTAGATGCATAGATCTTTGGAGTCTGGAGTGTGCTTAATCAATAAATGGACACATTGAAAAAACTTTTATAAAGAAAATGGTTAAATTTGCATTTAAATGATGCATTAATAAATGTAAACTTTAAAAAATGCCAATAATTCGCTGCTTATGAGCTCTGGTGTCTGAGATTTAATACAAACAATAAGAGAAATAACGAGGATTATAACTGAAATAACTGTGATGGATTATATCTCAATAAGGTTTTAGATCTTAGAATGCATAAAATAAAAATATAGCATAAAAAGAAGCAGAATTAAATGGAATTTTAAAATTAAATACTGTCATTATTATCATCATGGCTGTCAGAGTGTCGTCACCTTCATCGTCCCTCCTGGTCCGGAGTTCCACATCTTCCACATCTCCAAACTTTCCAAATCGATCCTTTAGATCCTTCTGGGTGATCGAGTGGCTCAACCCGCCGACGTACAGTCGTCGCATCGCTCCGTATCCACAACAACACTGTCACTGCAGGGACAAGACACACCAAACTCAGCCATCTAAATGCCGATCCATCCTGACCATGGACTGTTGGTCAGGACAAAACATTTGAGGTTGCATCTTGGCCTTTGGGAAACAGTGCTCGAAATATTTCACCATTTTCTGACACTTTGTACATAAAACAATGAATTGATTAACCAACAGATTAATTGATAATGAAAATAATCATTAGTTGCAGCCCTACATAAATATTTATAATACAATAATGAATACCTTGATTTGTGGGTAGATTATTATTATTATTATTCAAACAAACTTCCTGTACTGATACAAAACCAGTTTCTCTCTTCAGTTAGGCAACAGAGTTTGTTTGTACTGGAATTACAGAGCTATTATTTATATGCTCCAACATGTACATTTCAGTCACTCAGTTGTTTTAGATGTTTTAGATCATAAAATTCTGAGATTCATAACTGGTGACAGCTTTAGGACTCATCACTAAGACTTGTACAGAAGTGTAGGGTGCCCCTCTCTGTCAGCTACAAGACAGCTGCACTTTTTTACTTTATATATATATATATATATATTTTTATTATATTAAGTCTTTTTAAGTGTACATTCAACATTATGGACATTTTTGAGGCATGCGGTGCAGTTTACTTGTATTGTGTTATACTGAGAGGTGTTTCTAATATTTAGTCTAGTCGTGGATATAAATATGGTGAGCAAACACTCCACCAAAACTGAACATTATATCTTTCATGAAGGTAGGATTGATTGCAGAGTTGTTAGACATGTAAGTGGACCTAATCAATTACACAAATTAAACCAGGAAAAGTAAATATGAAGGGTCACATGATGACAGCCAAAGTCCCAGAAGTCCGAGATGGACAGACTGCATTAAGAGAAAAAATAAGTCAGTAAAATATAATAGGACATGATGTTTTGTCGATTAGAGCAGTTTAACGTCTCCATCCAGCTCAGCCTGAAGCTCTTTACTGAATCTTTGGAGGAACTAAAACAGCGACACAAAGAGTCTAAATTAACTACTATCTCTACGTAATTTCACTTATAACTGAGCTGATAGAGTTATCTCGACCAAATTATCGGTTTACTTTAATATCGACAGAAAAACCAACAAATGTTTACCTCACATGTATCCAGCTGGTGTTACCGTTAACTCTGTCCGGGGGCTGCACTCCTGCCGAGTTTTCCTTCCGCACTTGTTTCCGCAGAAACCAAAGCGTTCCGCTGTGGTTTATTTAACAGGAGATTCAGCTTTACCAAAATACAAATAAAGTCAAAAGCGAGTGACGGTACGTTAAGCTATCCGACATTTCATTTGTGACGATTAATCAATGAGGGAGTTATAATTTTTCACTCAATTAGCTCAAAATCGTAGTGATCACACACACAATCACTGAAGCTACAGATACGGACTTCTATAGAGGGGGCTCTCACAATTACCAACTCGTGCAACTTTTTTGTTTAACGTCTATTGGCGTTTATAAAGCGCTCGCATGTGTTTTTAAATATGTATCTATATATATGTACCCTCTATTTCTATCTACAAAAAGGCACTTCACTTTACTTTTCTTCACTGTGAGACAGTTTCCCCCCTCAGACCCAGGGAAAGTGGTAGAGTCCAGAGGGCGCGAGGCTCCAAACTGTTTTGGTTGTCAGGGTGAAGAAACGTCAGCTAGTTAAATCGGGTGAGGAAAAGAGTTTTATTTACAATAAAACAGAATAACACTCCTTTATATATGTGTGGATTTAGTACTTTAAAAACGGAAAGTTAATTAACTTTAGACATGACACTGTGTAGCTTGTGTCATTTCTTGCTAAAAAAGTATCGTTGTCTTCTAAGTTAACGTTAGCTAACTCTAGATAGAATTTACTACTTCTGTGAATGAAAGAAACGTAACGCAAGTAAACCCTGCTTAATTGGAAAAACGGCTTCTCTATTTATAAGACTGAAGACTAATATCAAAACCTTTTTAATGCTGGATGGTCCCATATTCACTTTATCGTTTTCAATCTGTCAGTATCCTTATATGTCTTTGGGTTTTTTTCAGTATCTGCTTTTCTGACAACACAGTTTATTATTGCTTTTCAGTACTAAACAATCAACTCTCACCTATCATCCTCTCATCTCCTGCATAACTTTTGTGACAGCTGTCTTATTGGCCTGTTTATGTTGTTTGTACTGTATTTATTGGTGGAGCCGTGTTTTTTTTTTTTTTGCTGCCCTCTTCACCAGATCTCTGAAGAAATTTCTAAATGTTTATTTTATTGAATCAGTTGGTGTTTGTCCCTCAGGATGGAGGAGAACATGAGCGTGGAGAACACTGAGGAGGTGAAGGTGCTGGAGGCTCAGATCAAGCGTCTCCAGGCTGAAGTTGCAGTGTTGCAGCGCCAACAGCAGGACAACCACAAAGACATGACAATACAATTCAGGGACAAATGCAAGGATGCACTGTGAGTTTCATTTTTATTGTTAATTTTTAAATCTCCCTCAGACCTCACTTTTCAGCCTGTAGTATTTTCCCACGTACATCTGAACAATCCTAAAATGGGTTTTTATGCTTAAACTGTACCCAGGTGGTGCAGAGGCATGCGAGAGAGTGAAAAATGGTAAACAGAAGTTGTGACAGTAAATTAACAGTCTGTCGTCGATCTCCATAGGTCGTATATATGCGGAAAGAGACAAAATGGAGGGAAGGAGGAGGTGCTGTCCAAGCTGAAAGAGGAGGTGGAGGAGCTGGAGGAGGATCTGCAGCGACAGACGCAGATGAATGGCATCAGTTTGAACAGTTGCACCACAAAGACTCTGCAAAGCAGTAAGAGCACAGCACTGTCTGAATCCACAGCCTTCACTGTTTTCTGACATTTTACAGATTAAATGATTAATCATTGAATCAGGAAAATAACCAGCAGATTAATCAATCAAAATAATTAGTTGCAGCCCTAACTCTTTATATATATATTGTATATTGTTCACATTATTTGCCTATATCGTTGCAGTTTAGTACCTTGTTACCATTCTTAAAAAATATATTTTGTAATTTGAAAGGTACCCTCTGGAGTTTATGGCACTATGGAGCAGCGTTTAATGAGTGCAAATCTGCTTCGCAAAAATTTTATGAGGAAGGAAATGCATTTATAATGTTTTGGAGATCTCAAGTGCACACACAGTGCATTTTGGTGAGAAACATTGAATGTAAACGCAACTTTGTTTACAAGAAAACTCCAAAGGGCTCCCTTTAATTGGTCCTCACATTGATGTAATAATGTACTAAGCTGGTGTGTTGTGTGTGTCTACTAGGTGGCAGTAAGCTGGTCCAGCAGCTCTGTGTGTCAGGTCACTGCTCTGAGCTGGTCTTCCAGGTGGAGTTTCAGCTCTCTGAGGTCAAGGTGAGTCTTTAGGAGAGTTATTGTTAAAATAATCTGTTGAAGAGACAGGCGGCCTCTGGTTCTAACCCCACTATGGCCACCTTTCCTGCTGGTTGATCAAGATGTTTCCTCTGTCACCTCTCAGCATTGCACTTTCCTGACAAGTGGATGATGGAGCTTTTAGCCTTTTTGAATGTATTGAAGTTTTGGGTGTTTTCCATATACAGTTCATCCAGCTCCTCTTTTGATTTCTTTATGTCCTTTTCAACAACTTTTATCTCCATCTCCTTGTACCCATCCAATATGAACTAAGCAAAGCATAGGATGTTTTTCTGCTCTTTTGTAATATGTTATGTCTGCTGTTCCAGTAACTGGGCAAGTATAATCATAATTAGAGCCCAATATTATTGCACAACATAGCTTATCACTGATCTATCAGTATCAACACGTGTCAGTCAATAACTTTTAAACATCACCATCGATATCAGCCTAAAACATCCAGTATCAGTTAGGTTCTACTGGGGGACCTGGGGCCTGTACTATGAAGCAAGTTCAACATACCCAGGATATTTTTTCGTTAGCTGGGGCTAACATTGGCCGTCCTGATAACCAGTACTATGAAGCTGGCTATCAACCAGCTCAGTCAACTCTGGGTTTTCCTATTTAGCTACGAGCGTGTTATGATATGAGATCAAAAATTATATCAAAGCCCTTCAAACAAGACTCCAGACAAAATCTCAATCTAATATTTTCCATAGTATTAATGAAAACAGTCGATTAAACTCAGCAGCTGTATAGAAGAGCTCTGCACCGGATTACAGAGACTATTGTTGGATTTGGATTGAAAGGACATTTAAGAATTCACACACTTGTGTCCATTGCTTACACACAATGTATTGTCCAAGCTTTTGGTGAAACAGAGATTGATGGTCCGGATTCTTTTCATTTACTGTACACTAAATTAGACCTGGGATGTAGACTCAACAAATTCTCAGAGAGATGGGGAGAGAGATGGTTGAAAATGGTTTTACTGATCTGGTAACAGGTAACACCTTGAATACACACACCCTTATGGACCGAGGACGTCACAGAATGGGTGCTAGTGCTTAGTCTAGCCAGCAGAGGGCGACAGAGGGCCAGGTTCAGTGGTTCATTGATGAGGCATCAAGTGCACAGTTTAGATTTTAGCTGCTCCTCAGACCTCAGCAGCAGCTGTTAGACACACAGAACACTTCAAAGCAAAGAAAAATCACTGTCAGGTCATAACTGTCCAAACAGACGTATTAGACCAAACTACCTCAGAGGAAACAATGTCAGTTGAAGTCAAGTCTGTGCTGGTAGCAACAGTAACCTCAGGTTTGGATGTCATTAAGTATTTTATGGTCACTCCCGCTTAGGCCAGATCTTTACAAAATTAGACAATTTACATGTCACATTTCATTGTTCATTCCAAGAAATATGTTGAAACTCTCCTCCAAGTAGAGCTCTGTGTTATATAACATTTTTCAATTCCACTGCTGACATGATGCCTGAGTTTCAGTAGCAATGCCAAAAGTATTAAAAAAAAACCTAAGTTTTCACATGTTAAATGTCTAAAGACAAACAGCAGTACAATAACCCAAATAAAATGGTAAATAAAATGCAATCTAAAACTGGCAAATTTTCTTATCAAAGAATACATCTATCAAGATTATGAATATGACATCTTTTAGTACTTTTTTTGTTACACTGCTTTGGACACATTTCTGTCTGTACAAAAAAAGTATTGAGGTTTAATACTCATGTTGAGGTGCTACATCAAAGTCTGTTAGAAGCACAATTTGGACTGTCACAGTTAAACAAAAATAATGGTTGACCCTCGACATCAGCCAGTGCTGTACATGTAAAGTCACCGGTAAATGTAATTTTATTGTAGTGAGATTCTGTATTTTTGTGATCTATAAACCTGCTCCATGTAGGTCTAACAGTCTTCTGGTTTTCATTCTCACTGGATCAACCATCAGAACAGCTGGCTTCAGTGAATCACTCCTCCTTTCTGGCTCATGAAATGTCATTAAAGTTACATATTTCCTCTTAAGCTGAAACTTGTTTTGATAAAGACATTAATTATTTGGTTGTGTACTTTGGAAACAGAATCATTTTGTAAACACACACTCTCTTCTCACCCTTTAATATAGTTTTGATTAATATTTTATTTTGCAACATAATGCAAGCCAGTACAGCTTCCAGTAACATTAAAATGTTTTGTTAGTGTTGTAACCCAATGAAATCAATCACAGATATGAGTTATTGCTCCCTAGATATGAAACACGAGCAGCACGTCTGGATTTCTTGTCTCTTCCTGCTCACTGTCTTTTCTTCTCATTCTCTTTTGCACATTCAAAATGTAGAAAATGTTTTGGAGGCGACAACTGGAGACGAGTTTAAAAACTTGCTTTAGCGCAGACTCAAACTCACTGAGGGCGTGCGTGACCTGAAATTCATTGGCCGGTGAACAACACAGAGTTGTAATGAATGATAAAGAAATCAGGCTTGCTTACTGTCGAATTAGCCATGTTTATGAAATCAAGTTAGACTCCAAGAGGACATTCAAAGTTCAGTTATACTTTGTTTATCAATTAAGTTTTTGAGCTCCACCACCAATGGAACAACATTAAAATCAGAAGCCCCACACATGACATAAATGAGCTGAAATTCTCTTAATCTAATGCAGACCTAAAGCAGATCGACACAGAGTCTATGAAATTAATGATGTATCTGTAAATAAAATAACCACAGTGACTCTGTATAACTGAGTAAGTGAAGGTGTGTTTGTCCTGCAGGAAGGTCAGAGATCTGAGAGGACGATCAGCAGTCTGAACGTGGTGATTGATGCCGGCGACCTGCAGAACTTCAGCAGCTTCCTTTCTGAGTAAGAACTCACACTGCTGATTTATGTTAAATTCCTCCACATGGAGTTCTGCCACATCATCGTCAATTATCCTTCTGTCTTGGAGGTGTCACATGTATCTGAAATGAACAACCAAACCAACCTTTTTTCCGAATGATCAGCCTGTAGGTGCAGGTGATTTCTCAGGCTTAAAATTGACCTTAAAGGGGTTGCTTATTTTCAGTCATATATAATGTCGGATGTTCATATTAAACGTGGCTTAAGTGTCAAATAATGAGGTAAATGTATGTAGAAGTAATCCCTGTGAGTAAAAAGCACCGGCTTCAGACTGCTGTGAACGCTCGGTTTGCAACAGTTTTTTCTACCTTCAGCCCGAGCCGACGTTGGCTCATGACGGATTTCTTTTTATGAGAGAAGGAAAAAGTGTCGCACACTCTGGCTCCATATGTTTTTCTCTTTTTATTTAGATGATGTTTCGGCCCTCAGGCCTTCTTCAAGATCACCAATAAGGATTATTGTTGATCTTGCACAATTGAAATTGTCAGTTATATGGGCTTCTGTTGAGAATGACAAGTGAATGAGAGAGAGAGTGACTACACCTTGATATAGAGATAGTGTATCTGATAAAACATGGCACCTACAAAATATGGCTAAAAGTATGTGGAAAGTCCTGGTTTTGGAATCACATGTTCAACTATCACATATGGCTGTAATGTTCAGGTGTTCACATGGGCATACATGGATGTATTGTCTCACTGATCAGCAGCCAGATAAATAGTTTGCTCAACCGAATTTAATCATATTTAAATCAACAATCAGATTAGAGTTGACTTTTGAAAACCTAATTGGTGCGTTATCACTGATGAGTATGGACTGAACCCTGGGTACTGCTCAGTTTGTCATTTATTTACACTCTCTGTCTGCTCAGTCCTACAAATCAAATATTAGATATGATTACTGCCAGGATGAAGCTTTTTGTTTAGTTTAATTCAAGTGTTTATTAAAGCGGAAGAAGACTTCAAACTGCAAACGTCTGTAATCCAGCTGAACCTCCTCACATACATCCACTTGTTCTTTTGCTGTCTGCTCTTTACAAACAAATAACAGGCGTTTCTCACGGCAGACATTTTCACTTGTCAAACACAGCTGTAGCTCATTACATTCATAATGGCTGCATTCCATTTAGGTGTGCTGGCTTACTGGCAACATACCTGTAAATGGAACCCAGCCATCATTAATATTAGTTACACCTGTTCTTTTCCTGCTGTGGCTGTTCAAAATGCCTGAGCTGAATCTGGTCTGTGTAGATTTACTCAGTGGTGTCTGGAGCTTTACTAGCTATTTCTTCCCCACCTGGTGCTTATTACACTGCAGGGAAAACTACGTGTTGTGGTAAAAGCCAATGGGTTACAAATGAAATTACAGCACAGAATCACCTTCAGTCTGAATTTTTAAATAGGTGTGAAAAAATGTTTGATCTTTGCTGCCCTTTTTCGTTTTCTTTCATTGTGGTCTGGTGTAGAGCTGCAGCGATTAATCGATTAGTCAATAATCAGCAACTATTTTGCTAATAGAATAATCTTTTTTTTTTTGGCATTAACCCCCCAAATTAGCTGATTTCGGCTTATTGCATGTGAGGATTTGAAGGTTTTCTGTGTCATACATGATAGTTAACTGATTTTCTTTGGATTTTTGACTGTTGATCAGACAAAACAAACATTTGACGTCACCATGAGCTCTGAGAAATGATTACGTGGCAGTTTTCACATTTTATAGACAAAATGATTAATCGAGAAAATAAATTGGCAGAGTAATCAATAATGAAAATAATCGCTTGTTGCAGCCCTAGTCTGGTGAGGCCACTGATTTTATTTGTTGGTTTGTTTAACAGGGACAGTGCCCATTATTAAAAACCACTTTATATGCGGCGGAGTCAGTTAAAGGGCTTTTTAAAATCTGTTGTCATGATGAATCAGCTTGTGAAAGGTGTCAGTTCAAGTAGGGTAACTTCTCATGAAAAATTAGAAAAACTGTTTGAATTTGGGGAAAAGTTTATTTACTCTGAAATTATCTGTTTGAAGTCAAAATTCACAACATATTTGTAGGTTTAAAGAATCCAATGACAATATATAGTTTACATATAGTTTACGCTCATATGCTGATATCTGTGAATTTATGGCAGAGCTGTTGT
The DNA here is from genome assembly GCA_038419695.1 of Scomberomorus guttatus. Classification (NCBI taxonomy): domain Eukaryota; kingdom Metazoa; phylum Chordata; class Actinopteri; order Scombriformes; family Scombridae; genus Scomberomorus; species Scomberomorus guttatus. Next base: position 29,429,886 of record CM076446.1, read on the forward strand.
ATTGGAATGTATTAGACTGCACAGGTGTATCTAATAAAGTGGCCAGTGAGTGTAAATCTGCTCTACTTCCATTATCATTTATTAGCACAAAATAAGTGTGCCAACGGGTGGGTTGAGATGACGTGGAGGTTTGTTCATGTTCTACCACTCCTGAGAATCTTACTTGCCTTGGCTTAGCATAAGACATGGCATAGTTGTTATCGTCATGCTTTTTTCTCAGTTGGAAGAAGGTGATGTCAGGTTTCTTTGCACTAATCAGAATTTAGCAATATTTGAATTTTATGACAGATTTTTTGCTTATGGTGCCGGAGAGATTCTTCTGACAAACAAATCTGATCAAACCAGACTCGCATTGTCCTGATGAAGCAGGTTAGCCAGCAGATTGACTTTGATTGTTGTCTATTTAGTCATGAATATTTAATGTTAATTTAATGAAATACTTAAAATTGGAAACTACTGTAAGTTGTCAGGGGCTTTAATATTAAACAGCCAAATATATACAATATATAAAATAGTAGTATAGTATATATTGTCTTTATATATATATATGTATGTATGTATGTATGTATGTATGTATATATGTATGTATATGTATATATATATGACAAGAGCAGAAGTCTGAAGTTCTATCTGCTCTATATCTGAGGCCAAACCACATCTGGATTGTGTGGTGCAGCCTGCAGAATCTGGCAAACAACAGATGGAAAAATACTGAAGATAATGATTCTGACACACTGCTGCCTTTTCCCAGTCTCTCTCTCTCTCTCTCTCTCTCTCTCTCTCTCTCTCTCTCTCTCTCTCACTCTCTCTCTCTCTCTCTCTCTCTCTCTGTGTGTGTGTGTGTGTGTGTGTGTGTGTGTGTGTGTATGTGTGTGTGTGTGTGTGTGTTTTTGTGCTAGAATTTTACAGTCCAAGACAGACTGATAATCTTTGTTAAATAAATCTGGTCTGAACTGTTAAAGATAAACACTGACACTAGAAGTTTTGTTGGTTATTTTTATTCAGCCGACACATGTAGTTTCCACATCTGTTCTCCTGTCTCCCAGAAGTGGTTTCTTAACTTTGTTAGTATTTAAAGTTACACCGTGGCTACACTGTGGCTGCACAGTGAAAGAAGTGTGTCAGCTGAGCTTCAGTAGTAGTTGCATGTGTAAGACTGAAGAAAATAGCCTTGAAGCCTAAAAAGATGCTTCAGGTCGCGGTTATGTGGTTGATATGTGAGCCGTTGTGAGGGCCTGTGTAGACAGTTTTTCCAAGCCAGGTGTAGTTTCTTGTGCATGTTATCATGCAGGATCTTTACACGTTTACAGGTTAAAATCTGACTTTAAAAGCATGGTTACATGTTCAAAATGTAAACAAACCAATGTTTACATGGGTTTGAAACTGGAAGCAACCATTTTTCTATAATTATGGGAATGTAGCAAGACCACTTTATTTTTATGTAATATCATAGCATTGTATTATTACCCTCCACTCTCTGTTACTTCATATGTGTTTTCCATAAGGTGACAGACGAGACTGGTGTTGAAGTGAAGTCCTCCTAAACTCCACATCCACATTAGGCTGGTTAAATCTAATATTTTTTTCTCCCTGTTTCAGTCCTTTGTCATCACTAAGCTGGTGTTTTTCTCACCTAAAATCCAAGCCTTTCCCAAAACGGTGAATAAATCTTAAATGCTAGCTTGCTGTTTTAATTTGGGTGCGGAAAACGTAAGCATTGTCAGTGAGGGTCGGGGGGGTTTGGCAGTAAAGTTGAGAAGAACTTTCTGTCACCTCTCTGTGATCACTCATTTAAAACGTCAGTATAGTTGATCACACAGCACAGTTGTCTTCGTTAACCTGATTTTGTCAAAGATGTCGCAATCATAAAATAATGATTTTATTAGCACCACAGCACAGCAGCTTGGGAATGACTGCAGGTTAACATTTAGTGTTTATGAGCTACAAGTAAATCACTATTTGAAATTCAAGTTGTCTGACAAGAGAAGAGAACAGAGGTTTAATGGGCTGTCCCACTTCTTACCAGATTGTTGGCTGTGATGCGCAGTTTTGTTGGTTGCCAACTGAAAAGAGGACACAGAAGAAGAAATATAGCTGTTTTTAACTATTGTTCAGGTGTTTATTGTGGAGTTTTTATTACAAAAATGACCTGTAAAACACTAGTGTGGATGCACATCATTTTCACATGCAAACAATCTTTTAAATATTAAACGACTTAGTGTCGAAGTATTCTCACTTTTGTCCAACTTAGCAGAACAGTTGAAAGCTCTTGTTGCTCAACTGTCAGCAAGAGACTGTGATGTGGAGATGGTGGGATAGACTTAGGGGACTCAAGGCAGACTGAATGATGTCAAACTGTCCTCATGAACCTCTGCCATTAAAACACAGTGCTGCTCTTGTCATGTGGGGATCCACGCCAACTGATCCACGAACCACTTTGACTCTCAGCCTGCGGTTGTAGAAACACTGATCCAAGCTGGCGGGTTTCTGAAGTACAGTTTGTTTTTCCTGGTCCCAAAACAGGCTGATAGTGTGAAGCCAAATTGTGCTAAGGTCAGGATAGCAGCAGGAGATATCAGTCAACTCTGAAGCAAAAAGGGAGGTTTACTTTCAAGATGATGGGTGTTTTGAGGACATGACAATATTTACAGTATACATGGATGTATTTTGGACAGTGTCATTAATCTAGTTTTGCTGTGTAGTCATAAAAATGTATTTCAAATTGAAAGATGAAAACAATTTTATGCACACGTGGTCATTAAAACCAAAAGGATTCAGTCTGTTAAGGAGCATGAATATAATCAGTAAGTTTTATGGAAATCTACCCTTTAGATTCTGATATGTAGGCTAAAGTATGGAAGGATGGAAGTATGCAGGATGAAGTTTTGTCAGTAGAATTGTTCCAGATTTCTGAAGCACTGCCTGTATCTCAGATTTTCTGGTGTTGTGCTTGTTTCCCCTGTTGGAAAAACAACCTAGGAAATCAGAGCTTTGTTAGGTGGGATAAAGAATTGGGATGTCACTTTCTTGTGCTAGAGCCAAAAACATAGTGAGAGAAAAATTGTCACGCAAATGGTGTGGATGAGTTGGACGCAGCCGTAGAGGTGGTTGTAAGTTGACTTAAATAAATGAAAACAGTGAAATCTTTCTTTGACAGATATGACAAACATAAGTTAACTGCTCCCAGCAGCTGCTACTACCACGTCTTTGTTTATTTGAAAATGATGTTAAGTGATACAGGGATTGCTTTTATTAGGTGAAATAATCACAGAACGGAACATAACAAATCATCTTCTGGGGACCATGAACACCCAAAGCAAATATAGTAATTTGGTGAGCAGTTGTTGAGATATCTTGCTAGTATTGGTCTCTAAGAGATGTCAATCAAGGCTGTCTGTTTTATTTGAAAATCAAACTACTGCATGAAAGAAAATGAAAGGATAAGGCTGTCGATTTTCTATATTTTTCTTATTGTTAACAAATCTCATGTGCAGAGCCAAACCAACTATGAATTGATATACTTACAAGTATTGTGTGTGTATCCAAAGCCTGATCTTTCTTATTCTTCTGTGCTGTAGACCTCCGTTGTCGTCCAAAAACTGTTAAAAACACATCAATTAGCCACACTGTTGCACTTGGTGACATGTTCCTTTGCCCTGAAGAGTGCGGGCAAGTTAGTTTATTTAAAAACTGCTACAAAGACTAATACCAGCGGTCTTGTTTTCAGTCTCCGGAGAGTAGTTCCGTGTAAGACAGACGCCACTGCACATGCGCAGGAATGCAGTTCCAGTAATTCGCTAGCTTGTTGTGCTACATATCACAACCTCTTGACTTTATAATGATATCTATAGTTATTTACAATGTAGAACAAAGTCAAGAGGTTTGTTTAATTAATTTGATCTTTTTGGCACAGTTTACTGCAAACCAACTTTATTGCTTCTTTTGGATGATGAATTAAAAACTACTAAAACTCTCCAAGTCAAACACGCCTCATTAGAATCACTACATAAGGTTTTTCTGCATTGACAACCTGCATGTTTTAATTAGTTCCACAGTGAAAATATAATTTATCAAACTGCATCATTCAGAACCGGCAAGACCAGATTGGTTCAATTAAACAATATCAAACAGGGATCTCTCTCTCTCTCTCTCTTTCTCTTTCTCTCCTTCTCTCTTTCTGTCTCTGTCTTTTTGGTGGTGCTCCATTATATAGGAGTGTGCTGCCATGTTTCCATCAGCTCTGTGTGAAATAACAGTCTCTGGAAACTTCACCCGGCTGCCGTGTAGCCCCGGGCCCCCATGGAAAACTCTGGAAAGCCTTTAACAGAATGTCCCAGGCTCACTCAGACAGAGTGAACCAGACCAAAACATTTTTCTGCTATTACTGTTGTGATATTCAGCTACTTTGCTTGTTTTCTTGTGTGAATAGATACAAGTGTATGCTGTTTGGACATACCCTATTAATTGTAATACTTTTTTAAAGAACCAAAGTCTTTACCACTTTAGTTCTGAGTGAAATATCTCAACAACTATTGGATGGACGGACAGTCATGTCCACCTCAGGATGAATTGTCACAACTTGGTCCCATGATTTTTCCTCTAGTGACACGAGTAGGTCAGAATTGTAATTTGTCCGATACTTTGGTTTACCTGCGATGACAGTTAGCTGCTGGTGTGTGGGCCTACATGGAAAAACATGGGTGCGAGTGTTCATCATACGCTCATTACATGCTGCTGGGGTGTGTTGACCTTTAGTCTTGGTAAGACCTGTCAACATTTTTAGGCTGCAGTTGAGATTTCTGACTGTTCACAGTGTTAATGGATGACATTTTATAGCACCCTCTGGGATTGGTTGTATTCAAACAAAAAGTGCTACCTTTTGGGAGTCATAACCAATCACATTTACATTATATTGACATTATATGAACTTTGAGGGGGTAGAACTAATAAATTCCCTTTGGGAAAAAAAATATTTTTTTTATGTATGCAACTGTCATTTTAGGGTAGAGGAGAGCAAAGATCTTCTGCTGTTCTTCAGGACTCTAAGAGCTTTCTCAGACAGATGTGACGACCGACGCAGAACGTTCCTGCACTTCCAGGTTAGTGAAGACACCCTTGTACTGAAATTGACTTCAAACTGGCAACCTCACCCTCACTTATCTATTTCCCATGGTATTTAATCATTTGTATGTTGTTGTTAACACATGACAAACTATTTGTTCCTCACAATGAATATGGAGGACTGACTCTGGATCTGGCCCGGTTGGTCCTTTCCCCCCATGCAACGTGTTAAACATCACTGATCACATATTCATGAAACTGGACAGTATTTTGGCCCATTGAGATTGCTGCAGCTTTTCTTCAATTGTTTGTATATTAGTCCAGAAACATGAGGAAACATTTTACACTTGTTGCTCAGTGAAATTGGCATTATTTGTGGGGGACAACGTCCATCCTGAATTCCTTCTACTTGGAGACCAGATGGTCCATCAGTCAGTGTGAGGGCAGTCAGGCCAAAAATGAGTGCTTCAGGCTGGGAATAACATTTAACCTCTGCTTGACCGGGATGGGTATCACCCTCATCTGTCAATGGAGGAACCTTGTTGTCTTGTCCACCTTAGAGGTTGGAGGGTCAAACCAGAAAGTCAGGGGGTCTTTTTGTGACCCTGCAGGGACTGACCTCAGGTTTTATCATTCTAAATAGCACCAATATGGCACCCAATGTAGAATATACAACTAAAGCCTTAAAAACATGGTACCTTCAAAGCAGTTCGACAGTGTAAGCGTGATAATCAGGTTTATGAGTAAATTTCATGTGAACCAACGCAAACGGAAATCCTTATCAATGCTGGTTTTCTGGAGAAGTCTGGTGAATGATTGCACAACTCACTTTTGGAAACAGTTCATTTTCAGGCAAGGTAAGTGAGCAGAGAGATAAAGTAGCTGGGTGGATGACTGGGTGAATGGATGAATGGTTTGACAGGTAGATATAATAGGAGACAAGATAGATATGATACAGTAGATACTCTAGATAGATACTCTAGATGCATAGGTAGGTAGGTAGATGGATAGATGAATAGATGATTGATAGATACTCTGTTTACTCTAGATACTTGAGGGAAAGTGGTCTCAGACTTTTGGACCCTACTGTATAAATATAGATATTTCTATGAAAAATCTCATCTCTTTTGAGGTATATTGCCAGCCTTAGCCTGTGTATGTGGGCTTTCTACAGTTGTCCAGATTACAGAGAATATCATTTTAAAGCTAAAAGATGGTTGTCAGCTCTTCTAACCATGACAAAATTGCAATGACACCTCCAAAAATGTTCCCCTTTATACAGAGGCTACTGTTTGTGAACTGCTTAGATTCAGGCTGATGAAAGATTACAAAAATTAAGGTTAACACAGTGGGTGTGAGTTAGTGTGGGCGTGGTAAATATCATGGTGTGACTTTACTGAAGAGTTAGCAGTAAAATGTCAAATAGTAAATCAAGCTGCAGAAGCAATATGGAACCTATTCTCCTGTTTACTTGGAGAATGTAAAGTTCTGCCAAGTTGGCTGGGCTGAAGGAGGATTAACCCACATTTTCCATACTGGCCTGTGTGCTCTAAACTCTTATTTTGCTTTACTTGCATTTTCTTCAGTGTTATTATGGAAAAAATGTAATTCCCATTGTAACTATTCTGCTGTAATGTGGGAAGTGCTGTGTATGCTGATTTCCATGCTTTAATGACACACAGACACATGTGCCTAGAAGATTAACCAAATAAAAATATAAAACACAATCCAGGCCAGGAACCTTAACATTAACCATGACATTAACCAGCCAGTCACTGTTTCACAGGGCTGCAGATGATAGTTGGGTACATACCAGTTACAAACCACAAGCATTTACAAGCATGTGGCCAATCATTGATTGCCATCAATTGTGGACATATTAATGTTAGACATCTCTGCATACAGATGCACAAACATGCACAGACTCAACAGTCAGCCACGGGGAATGGAGTAATGCTCTTAGTGTTTTTGCTATGCTATTGGAGGCTTAAAGATGATGACTTTGTAAAGACTGACAAATTAATAATGATAGCTAAGACTGGAATACTGTTCTGGCCAATGTCTATATTTGAAAGTCAAACCCATTCGATGAAAATATATCACCAGTATTTGTTTTTTGATTTAACATAAACATTTTTGACATTCCTGTACAGATATTTATTGGTATTGTCAGACGACATGTACGTTGATTGGCATGGGAGGTCCTTCAGTGGCACTTGCAATGAGGGCAGTTGCCACTGAAGGACTGAATGTAAACCAAATAATGTCAAACTGTCGTCATGAACAGTCTGCCATTATCAGTATCTTGTACAGTACCTTCAGTGGAAAACTTTAGTACTGTGGGGTGTAATGAACATTTAACCTGTAGGGGTTGAGAATGGCTTGGAATATAACGTGGATGTTGAAGTTGTATGTGGGCTTGAGTTTTCATTCTTTGACAGCAGGAGTAGTTATAGGGGGGTTATATGGGGAAAACACATAGATTGGTCAGCTTGGGCTGCTTGTGTTTTTTGATGCCAGTGGAGATTACAGACAGTGAAGAAGTTATCTGCTGCTTTTCAGAGACATGTCCACTGCAAACCTTCTGGTCACTATGATTACTGCTCTCTATGTCAGTGAATGAAAGAATGTAAGCACAATGACTGCAAGCAAGCCATAAGTCTTCTATTCAGAAATGAGACAAGGGGAACCTTTCATTTGTCACTATTTAGTATATGGCAAAGTGAGTGAAACAATATAAACACAGTTACACCTATGAAACATTGGTTGAGTTTTGTGGTGGTGCTATCAAGGGGTAAAATCCAAAGCTAAACTATTAATCAAAACCTATGCTGTAGGTATTTACAACTGGACTGCCATAACCACCGCTACAACCCCTGGCGTCAAGTATAAATCCTTATACTTTAGGCTTAGAATTAGCACTCCTTACATGTGAAGCACAATGATTCCAAATACATTTTAATTAAAAAAAGTTTAACTTTATTAAAACATCTTAAACAAAAAGCCATGTCACATACACATCTTCCTGTACACCACTGTCTTATTCACATAAGTAATAATTTCTAAAGTAAATTTTATTACTGGAAGGGAAGAGTTATGGACACAAGCAAGACATTTTAAAAGAAGACAAAATATAGAAGAGTAACTTTCACATTACTATAGTTCATAGATACATTGTTCCCCAGTTCACTTTAACTGGACTCTATAAATTAAAAAAGGAAGTGAAGATAGGTCACACAATACTTAAGAAAGCCTGCAGGTGGAAAAGTTTACATGGCCATCGCCCTTATGGAGAGTCATTTTTTAATGGTATAATTAAAAGTCAAATAATTCACACAGTGGCGAAGCCAAGTGTGTTGTGTTCATTTCTAGTCATTTTTCAGAGACATTTGATGAAAAAAGTATTTACAGACTATTCCTGCTGACATTTCAAGACAACCTCACGATAAGCTTTCTGAGTTAGCTGGGATCAACAGTCTGATATGCAAGAAATCTCTAAGCAACATACAATTCATGTAATGACAAATGCTGACAATGCTCACAGGCTACTTTAAGTGCCATTTCAGAAACTTTTTTCACTGTCATGTGACAAGCTTCAGTTGAAGAAAATAAGACTAAGAATCAACCTGCAGGGATCAAGTATTCCTTTTGTGTGACTGGAATGACTTAAATTCTGTTTTATTCCTACTGACACAAGGATTCTGTAAAATATTCACTGCAAAAATACTTTTATTGGGATGTGGTTTAGCAAAAACATTGAAAACCATTCCTCATTTCTTAATCTAACATTTTCATTCGGTTTTTGAAAACTTTTAATATTATTGCAATGTGTTAGGTTCAATGCCAACCAAAATCTCACATGTACTACAAATTTAGTCTGGAAAATTTTAAATGAAGCATAATTCTGCAACAGCATTAATACTTATAATCAAAATCTACACTTGAGTCATATATTGTCGTTGCAGTGACATCTGTCCAGATGGAATGCCTGTTGAGTGAGGTGAAAACTGTGATCTAAATTTGCAAGGCTATAAAAACATGTGGGTCCACAGCTGTTGGACATATTTTACTTGGTGTAGTATTCTGAAACATGTTGTTGTTAATTTAGTGTAAAATCTTGAGATGAGAGATTTTACACTTGTTAAAGATACTTGTTTAGGTCAGGAAAAGCAGTAAGGATATCTAGAAATTTGCAGCAATATCTTGATTTTTTTTTTAGCAATTATAGTTACTTATTGTAACAAAATACTTATTTTGTAATTCATTTCACAAAGAGTGTGAAAACATTGATCTTTTGTGTTTTAAACTAATAGGTACAGATACTTACAAGCAAACCTGTTGGCTTTTGGCTGCAGGTGTGTGTTAGTTTGATGTCACAAGCTGTCTGTGTAGATTAGTTTCATTCATCCAGGTACTACAGCGTCAGGTCGAAATGAAACGATAAATTGGACTGTAGTTTTAGAGGTGCTGATGCTTCTCCACTCATTCAATGGGTTACGTAAGTTCTACCGGCAAGAAAAAGACACTCAGAAGGACCCTCACCTGTGGTGTCTTCTGAACAAGTGGCCTAAACCTTTTAGGCCATCTGCTACTTACAGTCCCAGTGTCAAGGCCTCAGTATGCTTAAAACAAAGTGTGTCAAATCGTTTAACAGCATTTAAAGCCCCCTTTCAGATGGCTGAATCAATGGCTGTGTTGGACAAGCTTTGTAAGGAGCAAGGCAATCGGGTGCAGCCAGGATGGGGCTATAACGACAGGCTTTTCAGAACAGGTAGAAACACTTGACTTTAGACGGGTCAGATGAAATAGTTTGTTTGGAGCATATTGAGGACTTCACACTTCTTCTTGGGTGGTTTTGCACTAATTCATGTGACTGATGACTCTCTTGTGCAACTTCCTGCAGAAGTTTAAATGCCTGATATCCCCACCAGTCAGTAGAACTGATGAAGGCCATTAGATAAGTAGAGAAATGCCTTCAATTCTACACCTTCACTTTCATTTTGACCTGACAATGTCAGAAGCTGTTTGTAGGTTTACTGAAGTAAAAACGTTGACACCTTTATCCCAACCGTGGGACCAGTGCCCCAAAATCCAGAACGTCGCGGTATCCCCCCAGCACTCTGTTGTGGGAAAACTGCTCCATCAGCATCGAAGGGGCTACAGTAAAGTTTCTGCCTCCTCAGCGGTACCGACCAACGGGCAGTACCTTCATACAAGTGAAGCTGTCGGGGTACTTAGACAGCATCACGGGGTTGCCATCCATACGGACCTCACTGAGGCTCGGTCGTAGGTAGTAGGTGTCATTAGACCTACAGAAGGTGTCTGTGTTGACCTCAGTGATGTTATTGTTCTGGAGGAAATGAAAACAATATTGAGAATGTAACCGAGTGACTAACATCTTTGCTGACAGAGTCATCAATCCTCAGGACGTGTAATCCTGTAATGAAAATCCCACTAAATTGGAGCAAAAAATTTATGAATGTAATCAATTTTAAATTGAATCTATAACACAGTAACTTGTATAGCAAGTAAGGTTATGCCAGTAGTTTCTGAAGTCAATTTATTCATGTTTATTTTGTCAGTAAAGGATACAAACCTGTAGATGTAAGATCCTAACATTCTCTGGGATGTGTGGAACAGCCTCCAGCTGGTTGTCGGCCAGGAACAGGTTGACCAGCTTGGTCAATTTCTGTTGGGGGAAAAAAATGTACACCATGGAGATCCATTGGATTAAAAAGTTGTTTTTAGTTGTGTATTTGCAAGTATACTGTATACAGCATACCTGACTGTAATCAACACACTGTTTAAACAAGATATACTTTGGGGGGACAGGCCGCCCCCTCAAGGCAATGGTAGGGCAAACACTGGTGATTTTAGGGGGAGTTATGTGCTGTAACTATTTCTTTTGAACAACAGCCGGGTGCAGTGTCTGTACAGCTTCCTGAAGTCTTGTTGTCACACTGAGTTTGCCAGGTTTGGTACCATCATGCTTGCACAGAGACCAAAAACCAAAACCTGTGTTTACCGACTGTATCAGGCAACCTGTGCTATGACTGCACACACTGCACAGAAGTACTTGGTGGATGTATACTGTTGTTCTTCAACAAATAGTTGCAACCCCCTTAAACCACTTTATTTCTCAAAATGTTAAGCTATTGAACTAAATAATTTAGATGTATGAAAGCTGTGCAGTAAGAAAATATAGGCTCCATCCAAGCTTTCCTGTAATGACCTCTTCTAATATGTTGTACAATAATCTAAAGTGTTGTTGCATAGTATCTTGTTGCACATTGTATAATATTTGCACAGAGAAAATTGAGAGGGGACGATGTGTACCTTGAAAGCATTAACTTTGACACCCTTGGTTTTGAGGAAATTGTTGTTGGCATTGAAGGTTGTGAGTTTATGAGGGAGCATAGGAAGTTTGACCAGTTTGTTCTCAGCCAGAGACAATTCCTCCAGCAGACTTAGCTTAGAGAACGCCCCGTCTTCAATCTCTGAGATGAGGTTCCCCGTCAGGTCAATCCTCTTCAGAGTCACTGTTGACAGATAGAAATAAACTGTTATCATTGTTCTACCACCATATAAAGGTTGTACAAGTATCCCTCTGAGTTTGTGTTTAGCATTAAGTACTGATATGTTTTAAATACAGTTTACACTTACATGCGTTTGGTCATGATATCATAGCATCTGCAGGTTTGAACAGTCTGTTTTAGGTTAACTAGTTCTTGTTCCTTCACTGTTAAACCAAGTTTTAGAGACATCTGTCAAATTGCAGACAATTGCAGATCTCTTACAATGTAGTACTAGTTAAAGACCAAGATGAAGACCAGATAACCAGCTGAATTGTTTGACCAAGACACTATTGAGATGGACAGCCCCAAAAATATTTTGTAGATGTATGTTTATGAGGTGGTCTTCTTGGAGAGCTACTTTTGGTTCGTTATCAATCCAGCTGACAGAGTGGAGCCACATGGCTAGCGTCTTTATAAAGTTGCCACCAAAAATAATGCTCAATAATGGTGCAGCAGAGGATAAGATATCCTGATTCCATAGTGTCTTTTTATTAGACCCTCCCTGCATGGTAAACAATACCCAGGTCTTTGAAACTACACACCTCCAGTTTGTAATGCAGGCTTCCTGTTATAAATTGGTATTCTCTAAAAATCTGAGATGTTCCTGATTGCATAACTATGACACAATCATGAGTTAGACATTATACAACTGTTTTCACAGGTTGAATAGGACTAACTATGACTGATCTTCACCTATAAAAGTGATGTAGTGCCCGTTTAAAATCCAACAGCTGTACAAGGGCTTCGTCTAAATAATAAAATGCAGCATAGAATTTCAATCAGGAAATATTTTTTCCAAGAACAAGACAAAGAATCTGATCAAGCATTTGCTGCCAACTTTGATACCATGGCTAGTCAAACGTAGCTGACCAATCAACAGGTTTTGGTGGAGACAGTTTTCAGACTTACCAATGTCAACAAAGTCTTTGGCCCTGATCTTTTTGATCTTGTTGAAGCGGGCATACAGATAGGCCGTCTCTTTTGGCAGGGCGGGAACAGTGGTCATGTCTGGACTGACCTCCTCACAGTACACTGAGCCAGTCAGGCATACACACAGCAGGCAGGTGGGCAGGTCTGTAATACAGAGGCAACACACAAACATCAAGCCTTCTTCAGAATAATCTGCTATTGTTTTGTTTCCATTCATGTCAGTGGGAAGCTGTTGCAAGCAGCACGGAAAACCTTTACTTGACTACTGGAACCAGCAAATTTTTGGCACTCCTGCTTAAAAAATGACTAAAGCGATCAATTGATTATCAAAGTTAATTAATTTTCTGTTGATCGATTAATTGACTAATCATTGCAGCTCTATTCAAAATGCAGCAACGAGACTACTCACTGATACTAAGAAGGGAGGTTATGTTTCCCCTATACTGAGCTCTCTCCACTGGTTACAAATGAAACATGGAATTTGTTTTAAGACTTTTATTTGCTTTTAATTACCACTGCATGGACTGGCACTAGCTTACATCTCCAATCTCCTCAGTTCCTACTCTACATTCAGACCCCTTAGATCCTCTGATCAATTACTTCTCATTGTTCCAAGTTCTTAGTCAACGCCCAAATGTGACCCAGCTTTTTTCTTGACTGCTCCCAGACTGTGAAATAGTTTACCTCTCACTGTCAGGTCTTCACCACCTATCACCACTTTTAAATCCTGGTTAACAGACCCACCCTTTTACAACTGCATTTCAGTTCCTTTAATTATGAATATAACTTTATCATTTCTTTGAATTTGTCTGTTAGCTATTTACTTTTCGTTCAACCCTGGTTTTGTTTTTTTGATGTTCTCTACCATACATTTGACTTGCCTCTCCTTGCCTTGATGTGACTATAACTAGGATGATTAGATTTCACTTCCAAGTTTCACTTCAGAATTCTTAATTCAGTAACCTAACCTAACCTAACCTGAAGAAGCAAATACCCACGTTATTGTAAAACCTTGGTAAGCACAACCACACTATTTTGATGGGCGTAAGTTCCCCAAACCCTACAAAAATGTTCTTTGACGTATACATTATGAAACACACTGAGTTGTAGTTGTATACCTTGAGTCTTTAGAGGTAACCACCCGGGCTGTAATTGCTGTTTGCCAACATGTGCTCCTGGGTTCAAACCCAATACAACCCTGACTAACTTGTTCTGAGAAATCTGTAATTTGCCTTTGAGTGTCTTTTTCAGACCCTCAAACCATGACCAAATGGAGTCAAAGCAATTTTAAACAATTTGCCTGCAGTTTTAAGCTTCTCTTATCAATTGAATTGGCTTCTCTTGTGTGTGACCAGAGGTAAACAGGTCTTCCTCTTACCGGAGACGTCTGCTCCCTGCGAGACTGGGCTGTCATCAGGTTCATCAGCAGGAGGCAGTGCCCTCTGCAGGAGAAAACACAACCTGTTCATGTATAGTGGCCCGCTCATTGAGTAGAGCAAAACATTCACACTTCCAGAGTTAGGAGGTCAGCTTTGGAAATATGCTTACACATTGTAATGTGTCAAATTTTGGGTAGAAACCAAATAAAGATGAAACAAAATTATATAAAAATCTATACTGCATTGCGCATGTAAGAGATTAAATACTAAATTAACTGTTCTTCAGTCAGTACAGTTAAACAAGGTGGTCAGGTTTTGGTGAGGTTTGATGTGATGGTTAAACTGGATAAAATGGGGACAGTTTGACAGCTTTTTCTCACAGCCACAAGCATGTAGACTGAGGTAAAGCCACCACTTTATTTGGAGAATACAGTTTACACAGTAGTGACTGTGGCGATATTAAGTCTTACTGTTATGAATTAATTGTAAACAGTTAGGGTGGTAACTGAACATTATGTTAATTATTGGAAAACAAGAACTTTAGTCAGACCCTGTTTGGTCTATTAAACTAAGTGGGCATTAAGACAGTAAACACCACTGTGTACAAAAAGAAGACAAGGGTTTGTATTGGTGTGGGCATATTGCTTCAAGCACAGGTGAGAAGATGAAGTACAATCCAGTTTGAGTAACAGGTCCATGATTTTTAAGATTTATTGACACCAAAATACTGCACAGGAGTTAACAATCCTATGAGGCAGAATTTTCCAACTCTAGCCCTTGCATCTGGTGTCCCACAGTGCCAACACAGTGGTCTGAGTTGAAATTAAGAGGAGGATGCAATTTGTGACATAGTTCTGCTTCTCAACACACACTCCGTTCATAATCAACAATCTGAAATTGTTCCCAGGCTATATTGGCAAACAGAGCAGTCTATAGCAGTCCACATTATATTTTGCAGCTGGCTACTGGCTGGCAACTTTCCACAGCCTTAACTGGTGCAGTGTGCATGATTCCAGTTATCGGTGAGCTGCACTGTTGTCTCTTTTTTTACTGTGTGGTATGACTTTGATTTTCATTGTTGTCCTGAGTTGCTGGCTCTGATGTCTGACACTGATAATCAGCTGTTGTGGATAAGTATCCCTACCTGGTCAATTCATCTTGGCCCATGACCAGGTTTTGTAAAGTAAAGCCTGTGTAACAGTGTTGTAATGCTGTCATGTAGGAGCCAATGAGAAATAGGTTGGTTTCAAGGTTTTGTATATTCTTAGCCTCTAATCCCAGAAGTCTTTAGATCTTTGCAAGTTGTGATAAATTTCATCCTTGAGCATGAGGAGTTTTGGGCCGGTTCCTGGAAAAATCACATCTTTGGCCGGGTAGCTTGGATCACCAACAAGCCATTCACCACTAAAGCTCATGAATCTGAAGGGTTATCTGCTGGGAACTAATCTGCCACCAGTAAACTCATTGGTAATCCAAGCTGGAATCCAACATCCACTGGTCTAATGGTTGGTTAGTTTATCCTCCATCATCAAGGCCTGGGTCCAGTCCCCTTGAGTGGCTGTAACCAATCAAAGTATCTCTAAGCAAAATACCAACCCCTACCCTGCTGCAGGGTCTCTTAACTCAAACCAATCAAAGCGAGGAAATATGAGGCCTCTCTCTGAAGTGCCTGGCACTAACAGTCTTGTATGAAAAACAGCTGGTCCCAAATTAAGTTTTTACTCATTAAAACTGAACTGAGACATATTCACTCATACTTATTTCTCTCCCAACTGTTCTCTGAAGTGTTTGTGGGGTTTTACATTTCCTGCCAGCATTTCCCCCAGGGAGGAACCAGACCAGAGTTTGGTTTTGGCTCATCCAAATATTTCTTGAGGAGGTTAGTGTGGTTAGTTGAGGGTTAGCGTGGTCGATTCAGGGTTTGGTCTGGTAAAATAACAGGTTAGACACAGCAAGGTGTTTGTGTGTGTGTGTGTGTGTATTGAAACTGTGAGCTTGATGAATTACCTCCTAGAGGAGGATGGTGAAGTGCTAACAGATTCTGTCATTACCAAGTAGGAAAAAACAAATTGAGTGACTGAACAAAGAAGTGGATTATTAGCTTTTTGAATCATGTGGATGGATTATTGATCTTCAAATTGCCAACAAATGACTTAAGTCTTCCCATGGAGATTGGCTAATCTTATATTTTTATCTTATTATCACTTATTTTTAAAAATCTTTTTTATGATCTTTTCTTAAACTGTCTCTCTATGAGATTTGTCTGGTCTGACCAAAATCATGGTGTGTGTCTCTGTGCTCATATTTACTGTAACATAAGCAGAATTCTTTTTTTTCCTTTTCATTTAATTCCATACATAAGATGCATATTTTTATTTGTCTTAATGAATTTGTCTTTAAACCACCATGAATTATTATGTAACAGTGACCACAAGTGTAAAGATTGTCTCCACATTGGATTGACATTGGACTACTGCAGTAAATGTGCTCAAGCTTTCAAATTTCAAAGTATATTTTTAAATAAATGCATTTATGCAGATATTGAAGGGAATATTTTTTGGCAGAGAAGCACATTGTAAATAATAAACGTTCTTACCCTAGCCCTCCTTGATTTCAAATGCTCACTGAAGTATGTGTTCAGCTCCCTGCCAGGTAGAGATCCCGGTATCAGCTGTGAGTCCTGGTCAAACCTCCTGGCTGAGGCAGCCACCAGCCATGGCACCAGCACACAGGTGAATAACAGAGCCTTCATGCCGTCCAAAGCAGTGTGACACTGACACACGAGCTTGCCTTAAAGCCTGAGTTTGGGTCAGCAGATGCTCTCTGCTACGAGCCCCTGTCGGGATGTGTCAAATGACTGTATTTAAAGGCTGAACCAGTAGCTTCCAGCAGACTCTTAAAGCAGAATTTATAGAGCAGAGCACTTAACCCTTACCTGACCACCCACCATCCATCTGCTGGGAGAAGGGAAGAGAAACACACAGACAATGGACACAGAGGTGGATACAATAAAAGAAAAAAAAAGAAGCGAATATGGAAAAAGAAAGAGCCAAAGAGAGAATAAAGTGTTGATTTTTTTCTGTTAAATGTCACTTAAATGTGTACAGGAGACAAATAAGCACAGTAAAACTGCAGTGAAAGCAGAAAACTGAAAGTTGACAACCACAGTGTGAGCGTGTTTTGTCAGGAGGAATGTCTGTGGTCTCTGCCCAACCACTCAGTAATGACTGTTAATAACCAACCTATCTTTCATTAGTCTGGATGAGTGTTTTTTTTTACTTCTCACTGGGTCTGTTCTTCTCTCAGCAGTTGGTCAGAAAACACATTTAGCAGCAGTTATACATACATTGATTATAGGCTGGAATGGATGTGATTGCTTTGGAGTGACCAGTAGTTGAATTTGCTGTGGACAGTCCCTCTGATGTTTCAGGTTGGGGTTGATTTTACTCAATGGCTAGTTTCTTCACATTAGCTTGAGGGATGGTTGAAAGGGAGGGTTTTGTCACTACTTTGGAGTCTCTCAAGCTGCCCCCTGGATGGCAAATATGCCTTTAAATTATCAACCAATGACGCATGTATTGGAAAAGAAATGCTTTCTCAGCTAATATGAAGACAGAACAATTGAACCTAGTGTGCATACATAGTTATACAGACAAAACTAAAGTGCAGAAACAGTGTGGTACAGGACTAGTTTTATCCAAATGTGATTTGCATGGTTCCCATGAATCATCATAAAGTCATACTGTCTTTGAACTTATATTTAGAACTTCATATTTAGAACTTTAAGACGGGAGACATTCAGTTTGAGCTGTGGTAGATTGGTTGAGTGTGTTTCTATTTTTTGTTCAGTTTTTATGCATTATTTAAGCAATATCTCACGTCTGGCCGCTGTGTATTGTTGTTATATCGTAGGGGCGTTCTTCGGCCTGATGCGCAGCGGAGACAACCCCCTCTCCTGTGATATAATCACAATATACCACCACGAGGAGTGAGATATTGTTTTTAAAACAGTTACCAAATATTATAATTTAGAAATTATAGACACAATCCAATGAAAACAGTTTTAATAAATAACAATTACATTACAAGAGTAATTTATAAGAAAGTAGTTCCAGACTGCCTGCAGTTGCTATGCAACATTCATAAATTGCTAAACTAATGTTCAAGCTAATCAGCGAGCTAGTTTATTCACATTAATTTAAACATTCCCAATAATGGAAAGACTGTCCAACGTCACGGGGGTCATGATGCAAAGTGTTTGCAATAATGTTAGGCCTATTTATTTTGTTAGGAGATGCATTGCCTGGTGTGGTGAGGATGCTGCTCCACCTTCTTCAGACACTGAGCTTCGGTCGCCAGTAGTTCTAGAGAGAGCTGTCACGTTTATTCTCGCCTACGGACATTATATCTGCTGTTTCAAGGCCTGCGCCCAAAAGCTTTTGCACCATGGTGCTGCGGAGAAAAATAGAACTGTAACTACCCATTTTATAATATATTTTATATCTCACAACACATATGGGTCAAAGAGGTTCTTGGTTACTTTGGGAGGTTCTGAAGGCCAGTGAAGTGGATCAAGTGTTCTTTTTGGAGATTTAAGGGGAGTTGAACACCAATAGGAGGTTTTGAAGTAATGTGTTAGACAGTGCTCTCCAGCACCATCAAAACATCAAATGAGGGAATATCTTTTGAAAGAATAGTGTTCATCCCTCAAGTAGAGTCTCACAGACTTGGAGAATCCATGACAAAGCACCCAAAAGCTGTTCTGGAGGCTGTTGGTTGAACCACAACACTTTGTTGGGTTTTCTTTTCTTTTCACCAATCTTTACATTATTTTAGAGAATCTAAAGGATGCTGTAGGGTCTCTAATGGATGTTCAACTGTCACTGAGGAGTTTCTTGGGTTGCTTTTGGAGGTTCTAGTCCTTTAATAGGGTTTAGTGGTAATTGAGGAGGTTCTAGGGTATTTCAAGTTTTGAGATAGTTTTGATGGCCACTGAAGAGGTTTTAGGGTCCCTTTAAAGAGGTTCTTGTGGTTCACATATCTTTCACTGTACATAGAGCTTAGTTTTAAATGAGTGTCCTGCTTGAATAAAATCATCTTGTCAGAAGCACAGCCAAAATCTATGATGACTCTGTTCGTGAGACTGGAGTCAGGACAGTCCCTCCAGCAGTAGCATTTGGTTTCCTTATTGCTTCCTTCCCGATTTTGAGGTGACTTGAATGAGAATGTTGTTCTAAAATTCAGATGCTTCTCATCTTTGAACATTTTAACTCTGACTTTCTGTTGTGTTTTCTGATATGTAACGTTCATTTAGCTGTCTTATACAGTATAACTTCACAGGTAGAGCGATTGCATCAACAGTGTCAAGGTTTGTTCAGTCTTTGTATTAATTTTAATCCGTGGAGTAGGCGATTAGTTGTGAAATAGTGGCGTAGTAAGAGAGGCAGATTTTATCACTGTCAACACTCCCTTAATCAGTCAAATGAATTGCACCTTTTTAGACTTATCATTAATGGCATGGAATAAACTAATCAATGACAATCTTGTTAAAAATGTGATTTTTTTTTTTTCCTTGGAGATGCTGGTTTTGTTCATAACAATCTTGTTAGACCTACCAGTCAAGCAGGCCTTCAATTATCCTTTGTATTGGAATTGATTGGAGCATTCACATTGCAGTTACATAAAAGACCATACAGTCCTCTACCACACCAGGCTTAGAAGGACATCATCTGTCTTCAGATTTCTCATCTGCATCACTATTGGCCACATTTAGGTCTAATAGTCCTGGGCAGTGTGTGAAATACAGGGGTACCAGGGGGTCCCGGACCCCCTAATTTACAGCTGGGAACCCTTGAAAATCTCAAATCAAAATTTTAAGGATTTGTTTTTCTATTTATCTACACAGCAAGGCTTATTTTTATGTAACTTTCGAAATCTTTTATCATTTTTAAAATAACACCTTAAATATATATTATAAACAAAGCATTTACGGCATTTAAATGCAATTAGAGTGTAATTTACAAGTCATCCACTGTGGCGCGCTGTCACACAGCACATGCTGCCATTCAATAGGAAATGCTGATAAATTTGTAAGCTACTACACAATCGCTATTTGTTATTTGTGCCAGTGTTATGTGGGCTCACAATGTCAAAGAGAAAATAAAACCGAACTATCCTAGGAAAGCTAGGATGTTTTGTCTGCAGGGTAGGTAAAAGTTTGCTTTCTGAGAAGAAATCAGGCGTACACCTGGCAGAACAATGGATAAATGGAGATGTTTGTGCACCAGATGCTATGTGGCAATGAAAAAAATACAAGCACAAGCACACAGTAAGTTTTGATTACGAAAGAGCTGTGGAAATTGGCCAGGCAAGGCAAAAAGATACCCTGCCAAATCAAGTGGTGGATATGCAATCCAGCTCAATTAAAAAGACTGCTATCACATGGCAATGGCATATGCCATTGTAAAGGAAAGAATGTAATTCAAAAAGCTCATGAAGATGCAGGAGCTAAACGGCACTGATGTTGGCAACATCCACAAATCTGACAAAGCTTGTGCAGAGATAATTGAGCACATTGCTCAAGAAATGCGGCACAAATTTGTTGATAACGTTAAAAAGATTGAGCCTCTGTTAAGCATCACATTTGATGAAAGCACTGTTCACAGCCATCCCTACATGATCATTATGTACGCTGTGATGTAGCAGGTGAGGATGATGTTGATAATGTGTTCTTTGACATGGTGGAACTGCAAGAAGGCTCTGACGCCAGCTCAATCTACAGTGCTCTCAAATGGACTTCAACTCCCATTATGCTTCGCTCAACTCACACCCAGGTGTGAAATCCGGCAGAGTCAAACTCTCAGCTCCTGTTGGACAAGACCCGCTGGAAACCACGGGGATTCCCCCTCCCCGGCTGTGACGTCAACAAGAGTATAAACCTGAGACAGTCCCCAAACTGCGCTTCCAGCTGTTTCCACAGCTACAAGGAAGTACCCCTGTACGTACGTTTAACTCTAACCAGGCCACACAATCTCAACCTCGCTGGACTAGTAGAGAATTTCTCTGTGTTCAACCGAGCATGTTACCGGATCCAAAGAAGGAGACCACTGTGGAACCCAGGGCTCCCCCCTTTTCCTGACCGCGGCCGGCGAATAAGGACGTTCACGCGCTACATCTCTGTGGAAATAAAAGCAAGCACCACTCTCTCCTCACAGTCGCT
Organism: Scomberomorus guttatus; assembly: GCA_038419695.1. Taxonomy (NCBI): domain Eukaryota; kingdom Metazoa; phylum Chordata; class Actinopteri; order Scombriformes; family Scombridae; genus Scomberomorus; species Scomberomorus guttatus. The sequence goes on from CM076446.1 coordinate 29,451,050, forward strand.
GAGATCTTTTGTTCTTTGGTGCTTTCACCCTCTCCTCTTTACTAACCTCACTTGCATGTACACACTTACGCGTTTCGACGCTCACACGCGCTATTCTGTAGTCAGACACATGTTGCTAGGTAACACAGATTCTTAGCTTTGTCTGACGCCATTGTGGTGATCAGAGGCACGTGTTGACTGGCAGCCGCCATTTAATCACAGCCTCTGTTCAAATCTCGCGGACAACCCATTGACCGGAACTCTCGCATGCTCGATGTAACCCCTACATGGTTCACATCTGCCATCTTGCACCTCCACCCACACACCCACCCACACACATAAACACACACACACAAGCATCTACATGTGTCATATGCTTGCTTGTTTATAGTTGTTTATTGTTGCTTATGTTTGATAGTTGTAGTTGTATGATAGACGTTTGTTAATTGATGAATTATTGATTTATAATTGATATTGCTAAAGTTAATTAACTTTGTATATTTAAAGAGAAGTTTCTTGTGATTGTTTGTATACATACTGTGATAGTAGCTTGGTTACGAGGTCAGTGCTTGAATTCAAACCTTCACTGTTCATCCTGTAATGTTAATATCTCTCAGATATTGACATTATTGGATGATGATTCATTGTTTGGTTATTGGTCCCTGACCTCAGGGTGATCCCCCTGTAATTATTAATTCATATTAATAATTTTATTGATTCTTAATAAGTAATTATTATCTTCATTATTTATTAACTATTGCTAATAATCAAACCTGCTCCTTACTGAGTCCCAACAGCACCCTCTAGTCAGTTCAGCCTTACAGTCGAGTACAGTTGAGGCCTACTGACTGTATTTTCATTAGAGCAGCCTCACACAAATGACCACAGTGAGGGTAAATAATCATAAAAATCATCCATCTATACATTTTTTGTCGATTATCCTGGTTGTGATGGCAGCAGGCTAAGTAAGGTTGACGTTCTTTTCCCCAGCCACATCCTCCAACTATTTGTGGGGGATTTTGATGTGTTCCCAGACCAGATGGAATATATATTATATATTGTGGGTTTCCTCCCATTTGGACATTTCCAGAAAGCCTCCAGAAGGAGGCATCCTTACCAGATCCCCAAAACACGTCAGCTGACTCCTCTCAATGCGAAGAAACAGCTGTTCTTTTCCAGGCTTCTCCAAGCTCTTTATTGCAGATAATGATTAAAATAGAGATTGACTGGTAAATTGAGAGCTTCTCGCTTTAGCCTCTGCTCCTTCTTCACCATGACAGTCCGGTACAACATCAGCATTACTGCTGACACTGCACTAATCCACCCATCTCACAGTCCAGCTTACCTTAACTCATGAACAATTCCACAAAGTTCGTGACTACGACCTTCGGGTTAAATTGCGGCAGTTTGCAGCCAAATGTGAAGGTGCCATGATGAAAATCAGCACCAAGTTTTAGGCCATGGCACTTTACTCTAAAATGGTTAAACGCACAATATGTTATTTCTGCTGCTAGGGGTCTGTCAATGTTGTGAAGTAGCATAGGATCATTGGAGTTGTTGCTTTCATAGTTAAACAACCAGCTTCTCTGTGTTAGGATTACTTCAGTGTTCATTGTTCAAGATGTTTTTACTGGGAGCCGAATTATCCGCAGAGGTCTCCTCCTCTCCAGAACAAACAGACCCGGTGATTAAAACTGGTAAAAACACTGAATAAAGCAGTTTTACATAAAAAAATAGGGTGGTTGGGGGCTGCTAGCCGAGCTGCTGCTAACGTTTGCTCAGCTTGGTTCTCTGATAACTTAAGATTCAGACGTCTGATGACTAAAATCCTTCATCCGGTTAAAAGATAGTTATAGTTAAAAATTACCAAGAGCTAAAAAGTTTATCGTAAAACTGTGGCTTAAAACTGAATAATAAGTCAATTTATGACAGTTTCTGGCAGGTCACCACAATGCCGACGTATTAGCTTGTATGCGTATACTCTTTGGTAGACACCATTGTGTCAAATAGCCACAACACTGACGTATTATCTTGTATGCGTATACTCTTTGGTAGACACCATTGTGTCAAATAGCCACAACACCGACGTATTATCTTGTATGCGTATACTCTTTGGTAGACACAATTGTGGCAGACAACCACAATGTCAACGCCTGCATCTTGTGCATGTATACTCTTTGGTAGAAGGGGTATGACGCCATTGACAGGCAACCAAATGAAACGGACCGTTACCTTGATTAAAATTATGTATTTCTCTGGGTTTGAAAATTGTTGGAAACATTTGGGATAATGTAAGTACACAACTCTACAAAATATATAACATAGGTCTAGTTGTTTTTAGACATTTCAACGCGGAATAGTTACAGTTTAATTGCCCCCCTTTTAGGTTTGAAGTGAGTTGCTAGAATAAAAATGCTACTAAGGATGATACAAAAAGGTGAATAGGTTCTTAGCGGTCTGAATGAACTCTAATCAGAACAATGATTCCTGAAAGATATTGTGAGAACATTCTGGACAAGTCATATCTCAGCTGTTCATTTCTGTAATCAATTAATCTCTATGGTTTAATATGTATCAGACCTCTACAGCCTTGCTTTTTTCAAAAGTTATGAAGTGCTGTACAGGCAATAACACATCAATAAATAACAGCTAATATGATAAACACAAATATGCCAAAAATGAATCAAAAACAGAATCATTGGAAAATGGCAAAAAAAAAGAAAATGTAGGGGGAACTTTCCAAAGCAGAGAGGCCAACAGATTCTCAGTAATAAAATGAAGGGACTCTGTTCACTCTGTGTACTAAACAGCTGTTGAGGTCCGGCTGTTTTTGGGTTGATTTCAACCTTGGTTGTCAAATCGGAGAGATGCTGGGCTTTCGCAGAGCAGTTCTTAAGAACAATGTGCTGCTTTTTGTTGTCTCTAGACACAGTGAAATGAAGGGAGGGGGACCCAACAAGAGACAGTACTTCTCTATAAACAAGCAGAGCGAAAGAGCAAAGACTGAAGTTTAACAGCAAAACAGTTAAATAGAAAACATGTGACTATTCCAGCCTTCAAGAGGAGAGGAAAAAGAAGGGGGCCCAGATATAAACATCCAAGGAACATGAGCCCGGACTGTTACAGGTGTGTTAGCAATTATGAACACCTTTAAACTTTTATGACTCTGGGAAGAGGGCCAGCGACTGGAGAATGTTTTTACTGTCACTAATTTTCTGTACCAGAGTTTTGGTTGTCAGGGTGGTTTCACTGGTATTCCACTGCACAATAAAGCAAGTCATTGGGGGAAGCCACCCACAACAACACACCAAACACACATTATTCCTGTCATGTTGACTCGCTCAATGTATTTGTGAACATGATTGAGCCTTTTTTTAAACCTTGAAAGTTGAAGCAATTCAAAGCATGTGGCCTAGACAAAGAGGCCCCAAATCGGTCAGTCTAAAACAAAAAGACAAAAGATAAAGTTTAATATGTGAACAGAAAAAAGTGGAATCAAAGCTAAGAAAGGAGAAAAGATTTACGCAAAGAATGGGAAATATAGCACAGGTTTGTTGTCATGCAAGGGCCAAAATTCAGGACATGTCTCAGTGTTGATTATTGAAATCTACAAGTACAGATGACAACATACTGGAAAACATGGTTAGAGTTGCATTTCTACGCAACTTCAGAAATCCTGTGAGAATACAAATTCTGTGTGCATTTCCATCCCCATAAAACATGGGCAGATTGTATTCCCCAAATATTCTAAATCATTGTTTTGACATTTTGTTTACTAGCTTGCAGTCTTTTTTTCTTCACTTCCTTTGTTGGCTCATTACGTTTCTCTGCAGGTACCGCCACCAACAGCAAAACAGTGTTAAACTGGTGGCATGAATATGTATGATGTCGCCCACATGCATGTGCGTCTTTGTGCATGTGCACAATGCAAACGAAAATTTGCGTGATGTCACCACCACTTTCAACACAACTTTTGAACAGCATAGTTGGACTTTACACAAGGTGATGGCTAGGAAAAGGGCTGTTTGTTACCTTATTCTTTTACATTATATTTTTCCGAGGATAGTAGGGGAAGTGGGGTGCATTCTCTTCGGTCTTGTAAATGCACCCTTCTACAAGGGGGAATCGCAATGCCCACTAACCGGGATATAGTGTAATGTATAATAATAATGTATATAAATCACTTGTATTTGCATTGTCTGTGCAATATTCCATTAGAAAGAAAGAAGGAATGAACTGACTTATATTTACTGAAAGAGCAGATTAAGCAGTAGCTTGTGTGTAATGTCTAATTACTATTTCTGCTCCGCTTTGACCCTTTTCTACTTTCTTGTCAAGTCGGTTCTATTTACAGCCCAAAATCACAACTTTATCCTACAGTCTGCACAACATATCTGTAGACTCCTGGTCCAGATAATGATAAATCCATAGAAAAAAAAGACCATAAAAATGCTTATTTCTGCTATAGGAGTAGGTTTGAGTAGTAAGATGCTTTTTTTCACCAAAACTGATAAAACCTGTTAGCTTGTTTCAGAGGGTTTTAATAATTCTTGAGGTTGCCTGCCCCAAACCCACCACTTTTCTCCTATATAAACATAATCATCTTAGCGTTAAATTTTTCTTGCTTACTTCTTCTGACACCTGCGGTCGATGTGATGGTGAGCTGGATTTTAGGGTGACAGGTGTAAGCGAGCGATACGTAACGGTAGACTGACGCCAGCCTAGACAAAACAACATACGTAAGTGAATTTACTCCACACACAGACACCCATTTGACTGCAGAGGAGCTTTCGACACAGCAGGCCACCTGGCTCGGCATTAAACAGCCTTGGTCTGCATGGGTCTGGCTGACAACTGACATGATGTATTAACCCACCGCTGAGAGTTGTGTGTTTTGGTCATGACATAGCCACCCGCCAGCTCTGGGCTGTAGCCAGCAGCTGCAGACCTGACAGTGAGGTTTTTCATTTTAGCTCAGTGACTCGTTATGTAATAAGTGTTGCATGTTTTTCAAATTAAATGAACGACACAAAACTACTAGCTTCAATTCCCTTAGTAGGCTCCATGTGAAATTGATCACCTGAAAATGATCACCTGAATGCTCCTCCACGGAGCTTTTTAGCGTCTTACTGCTTATAATTTTTGTTTTGTGTGACATTTACTGTATGGTTCAGTCTCAGCGCTCTCATCAACCTTTTTTCTAGCAGCAGCTGTTTTTAACAAACAAGCTTCAATCAGAGTTTACGCTAGACTTTTTTTTTTTACGGCCAATATGGCCATTAATATTCCAGAATTCCGGCCATATAGAACAACTACCGGACATATGTTTAAATAGTCATATAATAGCCTACATTTAAACAGCAATAAAACACTAAAACACAAATGCTAAGATCCAACAAATTAGTATTTTAGTCAGCAGAATGAACTCTTCACAAACTTTGCAAACTGAGCATATAGGCTACAACAATAAAATCAAACAAATAGCCTTGCTGTTGTTAATTAAATGCAGTCATGCGGGTAGCCTGCAGCTGCAGCTCCACCACCACCTCCACCTGCAGCGGTCTCCCTGAGCCTGCCTCTACACCAGGGCCGGGGAAAATTAAACCGGCTGCATCATGTGTCTGCACTCTGCATCTGCAGTCCACGCAGGAACCAAACATACAAAAATATGCTCCGGGACAGTTTTGGGAAGGTGGTGGAAAAGTTAGTTTCGAGCCATGTAAGTTACTATAACTCTCATGCACCCTGCTATAAGTTAAACGTTTGCCTAAATTTCCTCCGTCACCATCGTCTTTTCTAAATGTTTACACGTTTCTCCCATCGTCACCGGGGCCTGGGAAAAGTTAAACCTCCTACTGATCAATTACATGTTATTTAACTGTGGAGCTCCAGGCTGATCTGTTTGTTTCACTGTGCCAATGCTGGATGTAACGTTACGTAACGTGTAATGTAATGTTGATATTTTCATCTGCCGGACAACTACATGTGATACTGGCAAAAAGCTGGCATACGCCGGCTAACATAAACCCTGGCTCTGATAAACCCACTGTACACTACCTTGCCCAGCACCAAATGGCAGACAGACACAGTGAGAGACTAGCTGGTGAAGAAAATGGAACAATTAGCAGATGAAAAGCCAGATGTTTTTCTCTGGAATTGGTGGAGACCAAACTGGAGCTATAAGCCTAGTGAATATTGAACCTCAGTCCTGTCTCTTAAAAATGGTTTATTTACTACTGATTTGCAACAGCAAATACATTTTGAAGGGAACTTTTTTTAATAAACATAATGAGGAAACAGATGTACCATGGTAGCCCAAGAGTTTAAGGTGCTAACCATGTAATCACAACATCCCCAGTTTGAGTCCCTCTGGCCCCTCACTTCCTGTCATGTATCCAATAATATCTCTCTAATAATGGCATAAAATAAAAATTAAAAAAACAAGAAAACATGAGGAATAGTTAAGCTGATATATTAACAATAAATTAATGTATGGGAAACACTGGATCATCTATTTTGGTTAAATATTAAAAATGATTATCATAAATGATGTAATACAGCAGCATTTACACCATAGTGCATTTTAAAAATAGAATATGAAACACTACTTTTGTTAAATAAACAAAAAGTTGGAAAGAAGGAAATGACATACATAAACTGTCAAAATACTGAGCTATAACTGACCAGTCTGATGTGTGTAGAGGTGTGTTGCAGTTATTTTGTAGCAGCCTGGTGTCATTTGCACATGATTTAATCAAGGTAAACATGAGTTTACGCCTAAGACCTCATTTCACCGTGTGTGCTGCGCTGTGCATCAAAATACCACACAGACCACATTTCAAGATCAGGAAAATGCCAAAATGTCAGAGTGCTATTTACATTGGTGACTGCACCACCACAAAAATAGGGCCATTAAACTTTGAGCCAGTTCCAATTACCTACTGACAATTAACAGAATAGGTCTTGGCTGGACATCCAGATATAGAACCTGTCCTGGACATATATATGACCTCCAAAAGTGAGCCTGGACTGACTGACATGAAATGGATGTAATCTGTATGTTTATGCAATGTTACGGCCGAAATACATCAGGTACGGATGTGACATGTCACGTAGACGGGGTGGAGTGGGGTTTTTTACCTGCTACACAGATTCCGTCTTTGTAGTGTGTGGTTGCGTGCCAACCATTGAATTTTGCAAAGTGATAATGCAGTTGATTATACAGGGTTTGGAAGCGTAGGCTATATTAACTGGTACTGAATTTATTAACTAGATTGTTTTAACTACAGGATCATGGATACACATTGATTTGATTGGTTTATTTTAATGTGCAATGTCTGCTGCGTCGCATTGTCTCTGGTACAATGAGGTATTTATTTGAATCATTTTTAAACATATTGTACTCGTTTTTTAAACAGCTTTATGTAGTTTTTACGTGTTAGAGAGCCGTGTAGCTGCGCAAAGAGAAAAAAAAATAGACCAGCTGCGTAAAAATAGAGATAAGCAGCACAATGCCCATGCGGGCTTCCGTAGTCAGTGTAGCAGCTTCAGTTTATTATAATCAACTGCCGCAGCATGGCCGCACTCTGCTGCGGCAGACATGTTGTGCCGCGTCTGTGTCTGGTGTATTTCGGCCCAGCAAATGTTTGCTTGGGACAGTGTTGAAAATTGTTTTAAATGTACTAGTTTTCATAGAGGGACATTACTTAAAAAATAATTCCCTGAATTGTTCCACAAGTAAATTTGCATAAGTTGTTGTTCCAACAGCGTTGCCTGTTTTACAAGGTTAAATTAATTTGGAATAGTTGTTGGATCTGTATTACTGTAGGTTTATTTTTTCCTGTATGCTTTTGGAAGTAAACCCCTGTACACAAGAAGTAGTCTGTCTTCCTATTTACTGAGTCATTTTCCTTATGCTGAGCCTTGGTTCAAATACTGGCATTCAGCTTTGGAATTCACCCCAGAGGATCTGAGGACGATCTGATTGTTAAAACAGAACAACTGCAGTCTCCACAAGGAGAGGAGCACTTTGGATAGGTTAGTTTTTAATTTCTACTTTTTTTTTTTTTTTTTTTTTTTTTTTTGAGGTAAGGGTTAAAGTGAAAGGCATTGTTTTTCTGCACATCTGAACGTCCTATTCCACATTGTATCTTTATTATGCTAATTTTTTTGGCAGGGAATTTTTCTCTTAAGGGAAAATTGATATATTCAAGTTAGTATTTTTGACATTATCATCCCTCATTAAAGTGATTAGCATTTCATTTCCTGTAGGTCACCAGCTCTGGTTTAGTAGGTGTAACTAACGGCCCATTCCCATCTAAAATCATAAACATTACCATACTATAACCATTTGTAAACCAGGGGAATTCTAAGTATAAATGCAGTTTTGGTGTTCCAATTGAATTAAACCTGTAGGGCAAAAAGGAGCGCATGATTTTTATAGCTCTTTACACTGACGACTTGTGTATTGTATCACTGTGAAGCTGTATTGAAGAGTATTGTATAGAGCTGCTGGAAACTGCAGTATGCCTACGGTCTATGTAGGCAGAGCCAGATGCAGAGCAGATGTTGGAGATGCATAGGAAGGAAGGCAAGGATTTAAAGTTTGCTGTTGCACATACAGGTCTGTCATGCTACACAAGTTGTTCTCTGTACAACAACTGATAAATTGCTGTTAGGCTGAAACTAGTGTAGGTGCAGGAATTAATGTCAGGCCTGGATTGGAGCATGCTTTCAATTACCTCCCAATAAGTTTGATATGACAGTGATCCCATGCCAGAATGTTGTCCTTGTTTGAAGTCCACATGCTGAGTTGAATGTGTACTCTTTCCTATTTTGTTTTTATAGTTTTTATTACATACTTAGTCCAAGATATTCACTTGCCTTCAGGGATATTAGACTTTATTTTTTTTACTCTGTACAGGCCAAGTGGAGGCCTTGCAGTCTCAGTTATTTTCTCCTCTGGTTTGTTCTTGGTGTATTTGCCTCAGACTTCATCAAGAGCCATTGAATTCAGCTGTGGTGAATTATACAGGATCTTTGGTTCATGTCATGTTGTGGACATCTCAGGGTCTCCTGTCTGTGTGTAGCTGCTGACTGTTTACTGTAAAGAGCCTTTCATGGTTCTCTAAGCCTGGAAGCTCTTATCCCAGCATGATGTTTACTATCAGGTCTCTACTCCAGCAAAACACCTCAGCCCTCAGGGAGTAGGTTCAAGTAGGTTCCACAAGGGGGGGGGTGGATAGCTAGGCCTGTATTACTGATGTTGTTAAAAGCAGGTACAGAAAGAAACACTTGATAGACCTAAACGACCTTGCAACTAGGGCCAGATATTAAATCCCAAAGACTCAGTGTTCCTTTGTTGTGAGAAGGAGTCCCAATGTACTTGCACAGTCAGAACAAACTCTGATTAGTCATCACCATCTTTTGAACTTGTGGATTGTAGGATAAATGCACATAAATCCCATTTATCCAACTCTCAAAATCTCAGAAAGTGTTTATGCTGATCCCATGGGGTGTTTATGTAGTGTTTAGATGGGTAAATATGCTCTCACACTGCTCTTGTAATTTTTTAGACGCTTTATTTATAGATTTTCAGTTTACAGAACAAAATCAAACATTGGCAGTATAGAGACTCCTTACCCCAGGGCCTCAGTGGAAAAAAAGAAGAAAAAAAATAACATGGTTGCAGACAATTCCTGACATGTACATTGCTTAACAGTGTTTAACTTGGAACACTGTATTACATTATGCTTCATTGGATCCAACTGGCTATCTCGTGTATATAGGTGTGTAAGAAAAAATGATATCAAGTGAAGGGTATGCTTTCGGCCAATTCTAAAAAGGGGTCCCAGGTTTTAATATACGGATTCCGATTATATCTCAACTTCTCTAATGGAATCATAGAAAGTACTTCTTTGACCCAGTGTTTAAATGAGAGAAGTTTCTCTGACTTCCATTACTGAAGAATTAGCCTCGGGGCCAGCAGCACTACAAATGCTATAGTAAGTAACAGTAAGTTGCTCTTCTGATGGAGACACCCCAAAGACAGCAATTATGGGGCTAGGATCTACTGTCCCACTACAAATGTAGGAGATTGCTTCAGAAAAACTCACCCAGAAGTTACCTAGTGAATTGCACAACCAGAACATGTGACCTAGCGTAGCTGGACTGTGGCAACTTCTTGGTCACTCAGGGTTGGTACCAGGGTATATTTTGGCCAATTTCTTATTTGAATAGTGCAGTTGATGTATGACTTTGAATTGGATGAGACCATGTCTTATGCAGAACGAGGTGGTATGTATACATTTTAATCGATGTTGCCACATCTCATCAGAGAGACATCCAAGTCCTCCTCCCATGCCAGTTTAGCAATATCCCACAAGGGGGGACTGATGTCTTGTATTGTTTTACAGATTTTAGACACCCTCCCTTTCCCATAAGGGTCTAATTCCAGTATAGCATCTATTGCATTTTTGGGTAGTAAGGAGGGAAGTGAGATAAACGACTAGCTGACAAAAAAATTCTTAGTCGACTGAGACCCTAACAACTGATTAGTCAACTAATAGACTAGAAGGGGACAGCTCTAATACAAACTTTGTATTGTACAAAAAGAATTTTAAATCAAATATACAATTAGTAAAAAAAAAAAAAAAAAAAATTATTCCTTGCATCTATGCAATACAGTTTTTATGTAATTTTCCCTAAATTCTATGAAAAGTGGAAGCACCGTATTGCAAAATGAAAACATGCCAACATTCAGAAAATGCAAATATCTTTCAAAACAACAAAATCTTAATGGTCCCATATTATGGAAAAGGGGTGTTGCCTTGTCAGAGTGGACTTAGCAGGTTAAATGATATTTATGTGCTAAGAGAGCATGACATTGCCGTTAGGCCAAGGGTGGTGTCTGGAAAACTGTTAACCCTTGGAGATGTACAATCACACTGGTGCAATTAGAATTTGACAAATGGACATTTGAATGATGATGTCACAATGACTATGGCCATTGGAGGCTAGACAGTGGTAGAATTCGAAGATAGAAAACATTCCAAAAAACTTGCACTGGTAAGGGTTAAACAAGTTGTTCAGAGCTAGTCCCCCTTGATGTCCCTGTGATGTTATACAGGGAAAGAAGCAATAATCTTTAACCTAAAATGTGCACAGTCCAATATAGAGCCAACTAATCTAGTAGAGCCAACTAATCTACTGCCAGTGTGTTAAAAAAAAAAAAAGAAATTATATATTTTAGCATGGGGCATTCAAGCAGGGCAGGAAATAATGAATTGGAAATTTGGAGCCCACCACCTACAAATAAATGGCTTGTTGAATTTGAGGGTGAGATTAAAAATAAATTAAATTAGAATGAGATCCAAAGAGGATAGATTAAACATTTTTGGGGGAAATTTGTTTTTAAAAGTTCAATAGACTCATGGGAATCATATAAAATTTGTGAAATTCTAAAAAATATGGGGCCGGTGTTAGAATTTAAGGACGTGAACATTCTAATGATGATGTCACAGTAGCCACTGGCAACTGAAAGCTTCTAGAACTTTAAGTTCTTGGATTGTGGATTTCACTTCATGCAGGAAGCTACATTTTCTCACCTTGGTCAAAGGTAGAAACTGAGGGATGGAGGGAATATGAATTCTCCTTTCTACCTAAATTGGAATGAAATTCCGCTTGGTTTAGCTGCGGTTCTTTATCGAGCATTTTGGAGATACAATGGACAATGATTTGAGTGTTAAAAAATTCTGTGGATATTTAAGTTTCAAGTTTAAAAGAAGTTTTCTATGTTGAATTGAAGGCCTTACCCTACACAGAAATACCAAATAGTAAAATGACATGGGAGAGAAAAATGGAGCGATATGGATGCGACAATCCCATTTGAACTGCGCGGCATGCAGCAACGTTCTCCCTAAAAGCTAATGCACGAAACTAACTAGTGATGCATTACTTTTGTGCCTGTCCTTTAACTTCTCTACATAGCAGGTTCTCCAGATAGTTTTTTTTTTTTTTGGCTGATTAAAAACTCTACTTTAGAAATGGGCTATTTCCACAACATGGTTAAAAAAAAGATGAAAAATTGTATGTATAATGATCATATGATGCATGTTTACCAAAATATACACAGTCCTGGCATATTTTATTTTTAAAGGGGATATGTTATATGTATATATAGTAAAAATTCATTTGAAGCATTTTGAAAATATTATAAGCAACCTAAGATTAATTTTTTAAAAATTAATTAACTTTTTAAAATTAATTATGTAAATTATGCAAAAACCTAAAGCCTTGTCTGGAGGCTAACTTGTTGAACAGTAGATAAAACCACATAGATTGTATAGCCCTACAGGATTGTCTGAGCCTCACTGTAACTTTAACTGATGAAATACTATATTTGCTGCCAAATCAAGTTGTTACAATTTATGCTCACAATCACTATAATCTGAATGTTTATGTGTGCCAAGCTCAGCTCAGGTAGACAGAAATTACAGGAAATCATAAGTTAGTTTCACCTGATGAAACTGGATAAAAGCATGAGGTGGAAAGCTGACTGGGAGCTGAATGCAAACAAGGCAAAGACTCCATGTTGATGTTGTGTGACATTTTTACCATTTGGCCAAATATGAGCATCCAATATACAATATATCAATGCTCATGTCTGTGATAGGATTAATCAATCTGGCCAGAAAATACGCAAATATTTACATTCTACTTCAGTAGAGGCAAACCAGTTAAATTATACATACATACATTTTAATAACATGATACTAGCAGTGTTCCAGAGTGAAATTGTTTAATTTTAAAAGCTAAATCCTCTGATGATAATAACTGACCAACCACTCCATGGGTTAGGGTGGTCTACCTTGGCCCCTATTCTCAGCATTAGAACAGTTTTCAAACGGTGCAGGGCATATTCTATAGCACATTGCTTTGGTCACATCCCCTGCCATGTTGGTTGAGAGATACAATGTGTGGTACTATGTACATTGTAGTACTGTGCTATCAACCTCCCATATTCCCATTTGCTTCAACCTATCACACGCACAAAGCAGCCTATCCATAACCACTGTCTTGTTTCTCTTTCTCTATATGCCATATCCTTTATTGGCATGATTTACATTTAGCATTTGCTTCAGCTTAATTAATATTGATCATAAAATAAATAATACTAGTAATATTGACAGAAATGACAACAATGAGGTAATAGAAATTAAACTAAATAAAGCCCTCTCCCTACCACAGCAGAAGACTAAAGAATAGCATTAATGTCAATGTAAGACATTTTCATCATCTTTCAAATAGTTTCACACTGTACAGCGTAATACAGTTCAATATTCTTGTTCTATTACATATGCGTTGTTCAGTGTGGGTTTAAACGCTTGTTTTGGGTTTCTTTTAACAGACTGGGTTGCTTGTTTTTCTCAACATATCTGGCAAGCCTGATATACAGTAGGTTTATGTGGATTTGAGTACAGTACACCTCTATCAATCACCTAAGAGTTGTTTTGTACCCCAACCCAAATGTAGTAGGAGCTTAGCAATTGATCATATTTGATAGCACTGCATAGCTGCACATTTCACATCAGACAAATCTGTTTCTGTCAATGATTCCAGCTGGCTTAGCTTCCCTCAGTTAGCTAGGTAGCTAGTTGTGGCTAGCTAGTTTAGCTTTGTAAACCCTCTGCTCTAGCAAAGTTATGTTCAACAGCAATTGTTGAAAAATAACTACCTAGCTAACATAACGACATCACTACCTACAATGTCAGTAATGTCAATCTGTTTATTGATAAGATACAGGCATGCTGAAATCATTAGTTTAATATTCAAGATCTGCAACTTAGCTAGCTTTAGCTAAGTTGCACTTCCGTCACAAGTTGTGGAATGTAAGATAACCCCCTAGACATTCATTGCACTTTCTTTGATACCACCAAATTAACTACATGAATATATGAACAATTAACTGTGTATGTTAGGTTGCCATAGTATGATATTAGTAGCAGCAGTCGTAGTAGCCATAGTAGTAGTAGTAGTTGTACTAGCAGTAGTTGTAGTAGCAGTAGTGGTAGCCAGTAGTACTAGTTGAAAAGGAAATAGTATGGATTTGATGTAACAGCTTTGGTGGTATCAACTCCTGGCATAGAAAGTCCTCTAACTTGACAAAGGGAGCCAGTGAAAAATGTAAACTGTTAATGTTACCGGGAACACTAGCACAGAGCCCCCGAAATGTCACCATGTATAGGAATATTATATATAATATATTAATATATCATAATTTATTCCATATTTTTGTGGTCTTAATTGGAAATATTATCAGCCATAGGAATATCATATATAATACACAAATATAGTCATATATAGAATATATCTATTCTATAATTTCAGCGTTTTAAATGTAAGGCAGTTACAAAACAGATTTTTCATTTTGAGGTTTGCGTCACTCACAATAACTTGATCAGAGGGGGCACACTTTGATGTTCTACACACACCTGCATAAGTTGGACAGAGGGAGTCCATACATGAATAGCTGACACTTGTGAACTTGTATGCTCCATATATGCTACAATTTAAGTCCTTTACCTCTCTGTGCCCAATGATATTTCAGTCCATGGAAGCTCCTCTCATTACAGGTGGTAATTTTAATTCTGTTTGTGACCCTGCAGTGGATCGATCTAGCCCCCCCCCTCCCCTCAGATAAACAGATATCCGTAGCCATGAGGGAGTTCCAAACTCAGCTTACTGTAACAGATGTGTGGCACTTAGTCAACCCAGATGCTTTAGAGTATTCTTTTTATTCTGGGGCACATAACTCTTACTCTAGGATAGATTACATTATGATGTCTTCAAACTTGGTACAAAATGTTCTTGAGATCAAGATGAATAGCATTGTTGTAAGTGACCACACTGCAGTTTCTGCCACATTTTTCCCTTTGGCCAACCCCTGCAAATCTAGACAGTGGCGACTCAATACATCGCTTCTTAAAAAATGCATAAGAAATCAAATATTGGAATTTGGAAGTTGTGTATTTTTCTGTATTCTGTATTATGTGTAGCCACAGGCTGGGAGGCCTTCAAGGCTACCTGCAGGGGCTGGTTCATCAACTTCTCCTCAGCGGAGAAAAGAAAGCATGGTGAGGTAAAATCCCAATTAAACATTAGACTCAAGAGATTAGAGGGAGCGGCACATGCTGGATCCATCCAACCTAGATCTGAGGAACTCACTCTTCCTGACTAGGGCAGTCTTGCAGAAGCTTATACATGACGAGACAGAATTTGCTCTTTTCTGTTTGCGTAGATTGTATTTCGAAACTGGAAACAAGGCAGGGAGGATGCTAGCTCATAGATTAAAGCAAATAGAAAATAGAAAGACAGTTCCAGCGGAGGAGTGGCTGAGATTGTCACTAAAATGAAAATAGCTAGTCCACCATCAAGGAGTCCACCTTAAGTGAGTCTGGGCTAAAGTTGTCACTAGCTTCGGGGCTAACTCCCTTCACTTCAGTTTGCTGGCAAGCAAGACACGAGAACTTGACTTGGGTCTTAAAGTGTTGTGGCATGTATTCACAGACAAAGAGGCTAAACTGTACACACTCTGCACTGTTCACAGCTATACTGCTAACTTTATACTCTCTGCTCCGGTCACTGCAGCCTCACCGCCACACACACGCTCTCCCTCTCTCTCGTCTGCACACTTGCTATGCACTGAGTCATTCCTTAAATCAGCTATGCTCCTTGTATAACACATTTTATTTTGGAAAACCTCTTAAAATACTTTTTTAAAATTTTTATTCCCCAATGCTTAGGCCTAGCAGGGGGTCAACTCAGGCCCGGCAGACCACCAGGCTTGCAATACACTAGCAAAGACCCTGACGTTTAAAAAATTTGGTTTTGGTCCCAAGTTCACTAGCTGGGTGGAAGACCTTTATAGTTTCCCATTTTCCTCTGTTAGAACTAATGGATTATTCTCAAAACCCTTCCCTCTACAACGAGGCGTCAGGCAGGGCTGTCTGGTCAGCCCCATACTCTTCATCATCACCTTTGAACCATTAGCATGCGCAATCCACTCTAGTAGTGACATAAATGGTGTGAACTTCCATGGTCACAATTTTAAATTGAATATGTATGCTGATGATATTTTGCTCACCTTGAGCAAGCCAGCATCTTCTGTACACGCAGTTCTTAATTTGATTAATTTATTTGGCAGTTTTTCTGGATACAAGATCAATTGGAAGAGCGAGACAATTCCACTTAAATCTCACACATTTAAATCTGATCTAATGGGCACTCCATTTATTTGGAAAACAAATGGAATGAAGTATTTGGGAATCATCATCATATTTCCTATTAATAAAATCTGCAGCCTTAATGGTCCTGGCATCCTCCAGCCCATCAAGGATGACATTAACAGATGGATAGCCTTACCATTGTCTCTGAAGGATAGAGCAGACATATTGAAAATTAATGTTCTACCAAGACTTACTTATAGAATTGCATCTATTCCTCCTAAATTTTTCTCAAAACTGGTTCGGAGACATCAAATGCCTTTTTATTTGAATCACTTACAAGAAATTAATTATACCCAAGTATAAGAGTCCCAGATGTATTTCAGTATTATCTTTCATACAATGCAAAGTATCCATTGACTTGGGCCTATAAACCCAACTCACTGGTAGGCAGCTGGGAATGGCTGGAGAAGACCATTATATCTGGCAATAAGAACATATCCTTGGCATCATTGTGGTACTGTCCAAGACCACCACCTCTTTTGGATAACACTATTATTAAGTTTTCATGCTCTATTGTGAAGCAGCTGCACAGGAGATTTAATATCGAGGAGCTTTCTCGTCCATCCTGTCCCATCTGGTGTAACCCCATCCTTTCAGCTGGAGGATGCACTTTAAGTAATAAAACTTGGCAGAGTCATGGCATTACAACAACCGGACGATCTGTT
Organism: Scomberomorus guttatus; assembly: GCA_038419695.1. Classification (NCBI taxonomy): domain Eukaryota; kingdom Metazoa; phylum Chordata; class Actinopteri; order Scombriformes; family Scombridae; genus Scomberomorus; species Scomberomorus guttatus. Next base: position 29,467,980 of record CM076446.1, read on the forward strand.
TAGCGATAAAATCTTGCCATTTCAACAACTTAAAAATTAGTTTGGCCTTTTGGATCCTTCCTTCCTAACATTTGCACAACTATCGTCTATTATAAATAGGAAATGTAAAGTGGGAGCTGTGTCTGCCTCATGCTCGGCGTGGGATCAGCTTTTTAAGAAGGCAACCTTGTCAAGAGGTGTGGTCCCAAATATTTATAGCTTAATGTCTAAGACTGCCCCTAATGCATATTCATCTGTCCAGCTGGCTGGGAGCATGCCCTTGATATATCCTCAACTGCTTCTCAGTGGAATACAATTTGGAGGTCGGCTTTGAGCTCTTCTAAATGTGTGAGATTTAGGATTATACAATATAAGATTCTGAGTAGAGTTTATATTACCTGTTAGATTATCCGAGATGGACGACAAACACCAAGATTTATGCTGGCACAATTGTGGCAATCGAGGTTCATTACTCCATCTGCTTTGGGACTGTCCAGCTGTTAAAACACTTTGGTTAGAAGTAATATCCCTAATGTCAGAGTTTTTTTAACAGTAATTTCCCTGTATGGCTCATAGCATGCCTGCTGGGCCAAAAACCAGACAATAGTGTTGGAGTTACTGGACTTTGGGTTGCCTATCTACTAAAAGACTAATTCTTTTAAACTGGAAGGAGCGTAAACCAGCCTGCTTCTCTAGGGATTCATGGCCAGAGGAATACCTGGACTTGCTGAACATGGAACGGGCAGCCTGCCTGTTTAAAGACTTTGATAAGGGCCTGGAGGACAACTGTTACACTGTCCACAAGTTCGTTGTTTGATCATGTAGTAAATAGTATCTGATTAGATTTGCCCTAGCAATTTAAGACTTGTTATGTGACACATTCCCCTCTCCTTTCATTTGTTTTCTGTTCTTGCTTTGTGTGGCCTGTGGCACCTTTGTTTGTTCTCTGACCACTTTTTATATCTCAGGTACTTTCTTACACCCGAGAAGGCTTGTTTAAAGAATGTATAAGAAAGACAAGAGGGAATGCTATTGCCGATTTTAGGTGTCACCATTGCACCCCCAACCCCCCCACGTGTGTTATCTTTATTTCTGTTTAGTTGTTATGCAGTGTTGTCTTTTGAATTTCCTTGTCAAATGAGTATTTTGTATAAATGTGAAAATGGACAATAAAACTCTTAATAGCAAAAAAAACTTACGACCCATACACGCATATCAGTAAAAATACCTCCTTCTTAGGTCCATACCAATTTTTCTAGATTTCATCACCAGGCATGTTAAAATGCCATTCTTTATCCGTCCTCCTTATTAGGACCATGATTTTGGTTGATGTCCCAATAAGGATAGAAAAACAAGAAGGAACACACACACACACACACAAATAAAATAACACAGTAGACTAATAAAAAGTAATAGTAATAATAATGATAGGAAGAACCATGGAAGCAATTATAGCAACAGAACTGGCAATAGGAAAAAACTCTGGAAACGTTTCTAATGGCAGAACTGTAAATGCCATTTCAGGATAGAACTATGAATTGTCTGAAAACAGTACTCACTCTGACAGTCTATTGAATGGCGCTTTGAAGGCACTGATTCAGTCACAGGGCTCCATATTAGGAGCGTAGCAGTTACTTATTGGTAGTAGCTCTATGTATCGAATTAATTTTTTTTGTGATGTAAGTCCGGGCCTCCTCCGCTCCTGGGGCCAGATTCATAAACAATGCGTACGCACAAAAATCATGCATATGCCATTTCCCGCACATAAACTGATATTTATAAACACAGAATGTGCAGTGAGAATGTGCACACCTCACGCATTATTTAGACCAGGCGTACACGTTTTTCTAAAGTGATCTGAGGGTGATGTGATGAGGTGGAGATGAAATATAAGGTGAGATGGAATCTTTTAGTAAAACATTGTTTGTTTATGTTGATAACCAGCTGCACTGATTTTTTTTTTTTTTTTTTGCGTTTACAGAGAAATGTAAATTGCCAATCAAAGGCGCATTTATAAACGTAACATTGATTCATTACTTTTGTGTGATTCATTTTCTCATTCTTTTAATTTACATAGCAGTCAACATTTTATTTTGCTGTTAATATTCTTTTTATTTTATGGTCCATGTGATGAATTAATGATATGGATGCTATAAAGAGCCGCCAATGACTGTTCTGGCTGTTGGAGAACCTCACCGGTGCAGCATTTCTTCTTTCCCGTTTGTTTAATTGACAGGTGTACACACTGGTGGAGCAGGTGGCAAACTGATATGAAAATGGCTGGTTCAGGGCGTGTTTTCATCCATTTATGACTAACTGTAGGAGTGGAAATGAGGCTTGTGCACTTGCGCCCAGTTCCTCAATAACTGAGATTTAGAAAACTATGTATACACATGGCTTTATAAATCTGACAAAAAGAATGCGTATGCATGTTTTTGGCTTTGTGTGCACAGTTTTTGTCATTAATCTACACAGAGTTTTATGCATCTGGCCCCTGGTTGTTATGAGTGATTCGGAGGCGGCGATGGGTAGATGATACCATGTTGGCCCTCTCCATCCCAAAGCTGTTGTCTCACCCCGTTGTATCCCGCTCGGGCTCAGGCCACCCGTGCAGTGTAGTCTGGGTAGACAGAAATGGTCATCCTGTCCACTTTGATCTGTTGCTGATATGTAGTTACTACTGTAGGGCTCATTTTATGAAAAAGTTAGTTAATTTGATTAATCATCAGCCTGAGAAGCATGTATGACACATATGGACATGGTGGAATTCCAACTATGGTCACTGGCACAGATTTGTATTACAGCAAAGATATGTGCAAGAATTGAAACAACAGATTTTTGCCTTTTTTCTGTAGAGATTTTGGCAAATAAAACAATCTTTTTGTTCCTTTTGACCAAATCTTTTATTTTTCACTGTCTTGGCACTGTGCTGTCGGCAGTGTTAGTGTCTTGACGATAGTCTCTGTCTGTTGGTACTGGACAAGAGACCGGCTCTGATTAAACTGTCAACTGAGACATGACGGTTTGGACTAAACCAGTATGAGACATATGGAGAGTATTACTGGCTGACTGGGTTCCAGTGTGCGGTGGTGTTGGATAGTTGTTCTCTGTTCTCTGATGACTACTGGATTTGTTATCCCAGCATTCCTGGCATTTTCCCTCTCCCACACAGGGACAGTTTAGCTTTGGCTCAACAGTGATTAATGCTGACTTTGAATCAGTTTAAATTCTAAATATCAGTAGTTCACAATCAAGCCATTGGTTCCAGTGACCCCCTGGTGTTTTAGGTTTTTAGACAGTGATTCATTTGTCTTTAGGTCATCAGGTGAGCGTTTACTGTCTTTATCAGTCAGAAAATACAATATGTGGCTTACTTACAGTTAGAAGGCACTTTGCGGGACTTGGATCCTGCTGTCAGAGATATAAACAGAGGGAACTCTGAGTCAACATCTGTTTCCAGGTACCATGTATCGTTGTTGGACCTGAGGCTGCTTAAAATGAATCTGTGTTAATGGAATAATATGTAGTTAAAGGGTAAAGTAAAGATGAATGATTTTACATTTTTCTCTTGCATCTAAACTAAACATGGTGCACTGATGATGAGGTTTTTACTTACCTATGTGAAATAATTAGATGTACCATCAAACAGCGGGCTTTTCACTCTTCGATAAAACAATTTTGAAAGAATATCAATGAATCATTAATGAATTCAATTTCTATACAACCATAATGTCCACCCCACAATAGAAGATGTATCTTACCCCAGTATACATATCACTAAAAGGTTGTGGTAACTTATACAGAGTACTGTATCAGCCCTAATATGAATGGTTCACATCATATTGGTACAGCTGTAGTGTATGTATATGGTATATTTTTGTTATATTTTGGTATTAGGTACCTTGACAACTGTCATTATATCCTCCATGGAAAAGAGAGGGTCTGCCAGTATTGTGCTTTTTAATTTATGCTTGGCGTTGCAATTGTTACCACAGATGGGGAGCTCAGCAAACAAAGTATACCTTGGAGCCTTGTCTATTTTGTCACAATTTAGAAGAGGCCACAGAATTTGGCTAATCTGATCTTTCAACTTCCCCTTTAATTCTTCTAAGGAGTCAGTACACTTGATACCTGCCATTGCTTTTTGTTATTCTTAATATCCTTAATGTATGCAAAGCATCCAATATGTGGATCCGATCCAGTTTCACTGACAGAATTGACCATACATTTGCATTGTCTGTTGTGATTGCAATAGTTTTATGGGCCAACACGGATTCTACCTCTTTCCATTTCTCTCCCAGATAATTGTGTATTTGGCAGCATTTGATAATAATTCACAGGGAAATCACACGTAGTACCAAATCCAATGTCCTGTACCAGATGGTTTAGGATGAATTAACATACCATTACACGGCAGATATGTAGCCTGTGCCATTTTTCCGCAGTTTGTGCTGCAGTGTTTAGTTAATATCCGTCTCCTCCACTACATGAGATAATGCGGGATGAAGGGTGTCATGTCGCTTCAGTTACCCAAACTGAACAGTTTGTGAACAACACAGTGCTCCTCATTAAAACTAATTAGTCCCACGATTGCCTGGCTGACAATCATACATGCGCCCGGGAACCTGTATAGCTAAACCTATGACTCAACTCTGAATTTTCAATCGCCCCACAAAACGTCTGTGTAACATTTAACATCATACAATGTAGAAATGTAATGTTAGTTACTCATTAACACTGCATGTGTATATATTTACATTCATAGTAACTTTTTGAAACTTGTGCAGTGTTAGGTTTTGTTGCATCCTTGTGCTGTTTTTAGGTCAGAGAAGGTGTATCCATCAAGCTAGCAGCACTAAACCTGAGGGCAGCCGAGTCTGTATCTTTGCTACATGTTGCACCCTTGGTAAGCAGAGTGACATATGTAACATTTGGCTCTGTGTATAAATGGTCACGAAAATTGAACACTGTAATGTACATGTGTTCTTCTACATGTCATCTAATGTGTATGAAAGTAAATAATAATTGCACTGTTAAAACTGTACTTGTCTTAAGGAAAGTTTAATGACCATGGTTGTTAAGTCTGGGACAGTTGAAAGTAGAATTCGGAACAGTTGTGGGACACTAAGGAAAAAAGTTCATTTTGAGCCCTGGGTTGCCGTTTTGGGTGGTATTGGATAGTTGTTTTCTTGTAATGACTACTGAATTTGTTATCCAGACATTCCTTCTGTTAGACTTTGCCTAGAAAAACAGTGAGAGAAGGCTTTTGTATTGGAAAGAACTGGGTTATACTGGTTCTGAATGCTGGCAATTACAGGGTCAGTCACTATTGGGTACTGTCATCACATTGTAATAAATTCTTGGATGATTAAATCTTATTTTTTATCATCCAACATAAATAATTTCTTCAATGACCATTTACATTAGATTATTGAACTTGTTTCACGATAACTGGTCTTGACTTTTCTACAATATTCAATCTATTTTTATGCTAGAGCTGACAAGAAACAAGTCTGAAAGTGGATTGTGTGGTTGTTACACTCATAACTCATTAATCTGGTAATTATATCATATGTCACATCATTGAATTTTGTAAGTTTCATTGCATGTAGAGCTCCAAAAATTAGTTGAATAATTGCTAAGTTAATCAGCAACTATTTTCAGCATCAATTTTCTTTTTTTTCCCGAGCAAAACAAAAACCAACATTTGATGGTTTCAGGTTCTTAAATGTGAGAATTTGCATCTTTTCTTGGTTTTACATTACTAGTGTAGTGCCCGTTCAAACTGCCTGTTCGGAACGGGCCGTTTTCTCAATACCTAGAGAGAACAGTGCCCCGTCCCCAAAACGCCTCTTATACAGACTATCGATAGATGCTACAATTTACCGATGCTCCCTAAACAACTCACACGCAGGCTATCGGTAGACGCTATCATTTACCCATGTTCCCTAAACGCTTCACACAGAAGAGGAGACTACAATTTTGAGTTGAGCTGAAGTTGATTGGATGAACTGTAGTGCCCATTCAAACGTGAGACATCCTGCACTGTCTCTTGAACATACATACAAAGTTCCCACATTGAAGAACAGGAATAGAGCTTCACTCTCTAAACTTTTTCAATTCATTCTCGATGGTAATTCTTTTCACTATGGATGTAATCCCGTCTCTGACCACAATGTGGATTGCAATGGCAGAGTGGCGCTGTCTGTATTTCTGCTCGTTGAACCCATGTGCAGAAGAAGAAGCAAATTGACGTTGTTTATGAGGTATTTTTATATATTTCAAGAACCGCTCATCCAAACAACTTCAACAGCGACATTGCACTTCATTGATTCCCCAGCAATCCACCTGCCAGGTATGAAGTAGATCGGATCAACGGTTCTCGAGATATGCGAAGGACAGACATACAGATAGACAGACAGAGATTCCTTGCTTTATATAGAGAGATAGCAAATTGTGCATTTTAGGTTTTGGGTTTGTCAGACAAAAAAAAAGACATTTGATGACATAACCTTGTGTTAAAATGCTGTGATGTACAAGTTTCTTCACTCTATTTTAATTTTACCTTAACTTTTAGGTTTCGAGGAAGACTGGAGTGCAGTACAGTACTGGCCTGTAAAAACTGTATATTGTCTTTTTTTTCAGGTGAATCATGCTCGTCCAATGGTATAGTAGGCTACACCGTCTCCTCCCTACTACAGTTACAGTTCATCTATATTATTGTTTGTGGTTAAAGTCAATGCGTTTTTCATGTGTTTGAAGAGGCAAGGGAATTCTGGGAAGTTCCCATGTTAATGTAATTATGTCTGTTTAATAGGACATTGTGGTCTTGAATGTTTCCCTCTGTGCTAATTGTGATGAGGAGAACACGGCTGTCTCCTCAGCCGTAGACTCCATCTGGATAAAATCTCTTTTTATTGGACTGCTCTTCAAAAGTTCTGGCTTAAAGATTGCTACTGGCTAAAATAACAGTGTCTGTGATTCTGGCTAAGTCTGTCTCACTGTCTTTGTATTTCTGCTCTTGTGCAATGCTACAGTATACCCATATCATACACTTTGTATTCAGTTTTGTCATTAAATGTATCCTTTATTTGGTTCTAAGGACCAGAATCTTGCACCATTTGTGTTTACATTCTTGAACCTTGATTTAAGATATAATTAAATCAACTCATTAAATCAAATCCAGGCTAAACTAGCGGAGAAGACTTTTGCAGACCTTGAATTCAGACTATAATTCTTTGTGATAGAAGCAAGAGACAGGAGGGCTCTGGTCATCCCAAGCTGACAGGATGATCAAAGATGGAACATTAACTGGTAGAAACTGACTTATGTCCTATTTGGTTGACTCAGAGACACTTTAACACGCCTCTGAAACACCTTTAGAATCATGTGTGCGCTTGATAGAAATACTCCAACTTTTTGAAAGTATAACAACAACCGCCACATTGCACATAATGGATGAACGCACATTTTGATGATTAATTGATAAATAGTACCACAAACTCAATCAATGAATGATTGTCGCAGTATTTAATAATGGGCGCGTTGTATCCTGTTAGCTCGTTCAAACATTACTTTCTCTTCTTTATTAAACAGTTTGTTGTGAGTTTATTAATTTTTGTCAGTAGTCTGTAGTTTGACCAATTTTACCTGAATGATTCACCAGTTGAAACAGCACTGACAATGTTTTGATTACAGTCGACTTAGTTAAATTCGAGTGAGTGTCAGTAAAGACATTGCAGCTGAACAAAGGTGAATTTAGTGTGAATTTAACTACTTGCAACTCTCTCTCTCTCTACTTCTCTCTCACTCACACTCACCCTTTCTCGCACACATTCATCATAGGCCAGGGTTTTACGCTCCAGAGCCAGACAGCAATTGGCTCATCGTCCTTGTTGCTCATTTTTCATGTCAGTCTTTTCCCTGTAGAAAGCATCACTGCTGGGATTCTCTCACATGAACAAACAGGCCTTTCAGTACTTGCCTGTAAATATTTTAATTTCACTGGCCTCATTTAGCCTTGGCTCTGCTCTGGATGCGAACATTTTCAGAAAGGAATCAAACACTTCAGGATGCCAAAATCACAGCGAAACAAAACTCTAAAAGTTGGAGAAAATTGGACATTTAGTCTGTCAGCGCTCACTCAACACACATTCATTGTCCAGAAACACACACACACAAATATACACACAAAAAAGTGAAACATACACCACCAACTCGCAACAGTCTGGGGTGACTCATTAGTTGTTTGGGTTTGTTGGCAGTAATAGTCCAGGATTTGCCATGCACAAAAAAAACAAAACATAATGTTGTGCTGGTTGAGAAGGGCTCTGATTGGACAAGCTTCCTCAGTATACTAATGATGATTTGTAATTATTGTCTTTTTATACTTGAACTTGTAACTGTTAACACAAAATGTACAAGGCTAATAACATAAAAGGGCTTTACTGTCCTGACCATAACCCAAAATAATCCAATGATTATTTTCCTCATGTGCATTCATAAACTTATCCTTATCCTAAACTGACTCCCAAAAGCTGAAATAACTATATTCACACTAATCTGGATGATTTTGACATCACTGTTTACGTGTGTAGATGATGTGCTTCCACAGTGTTTCAGTTGTCTTTGTAAAGATCTCCATTCACGCTGAAATGCCTGAACAACAGGAAAACAGCTAAATCTCATTTTCTTCATCCTTGTGAAGACCTTTGTGATTTTTTTCCATGCTTCTCTTACTGTATTCCTTCTGTCTTTGTTACTAAGCAGACAGCTTAAGTTTAACTGCAGAAAACTAAATGTAAGAATAATCAACTAAATCTCTTGTCTACTGTTTTTAAAAGTAGACGAAATACAAATGTTTCCTGTGTGTGCCCACAAAACATTGAGGCATTTTAAGATTCATTCGTTCAGTGTGGACAGGTAGGCCAAAGCGGAGGGAAAATGAGCTTAGTGTGGACGTACATTTTAAGAGAAAGTTTTACACGTATCATGTGAACATGCTGCCTCTTAGTTTTTAATGGGCACCCTACAGATGTGATAGCTGCAGTGGCAACAACATTGTCGGCCTACAGCTGAAACTTTTGAATAGATGAATGATGGACATGGCTAGTGATTGAAAGGAATTTTGATTCCATTATTAAGTATTTTTATTGAACCAAGTACTGTTAAAGGATAAATCTGGTTTATAACAACCTCAGCTTTATTTTCATAGTTTTGTCCATCATTTCTATCAGTAACAGCTGAGATCTGGGAACAATGTAACATTGCTAAAAAGAAGAATGACGGGTCAAGAAACATGGCCAGTGAGATGATCAGACAGGATGGAAGCAAACCAACAAGTTAGACAAACTTATGTGGAAGAAAAGTCAAAGATGAATGGTACACAAACTGTCTGTTGTAGACATTCATGTTTACAAACCCACTTCCTGCTTCAACTTTGACCTACTGTACTTACCGTAGTTGTGCACACGCAATTTTCCTGTGCATTAAAGGGATTAGTACTGACATAGCAGCGCGTTACCCTCGTCTTGTAAGGCAAGTTTATTTGTATAGCACCTTCCGAACAACAAAGTGATTTGAAGTGCTTTAATAAGACATAAAACACAAGATGTAAAAGAAAAACAGGAAAATATAATATATATTTATACACACAAATAGGATTTTTAAAAAGTAAAATAAAAGAGAAGATAAAAATTAGCTAAAATAAAATTAGACAAATTAAACAGGGCTGTGCAAGATATGAATAGATAGTCCCAAATTTCATTTTATTGAAGGCAGTGGCTAATAGAAAAGTCTTGTTTTAAAGGAACTAAGAGTTGGCTCAGACCTCAAGTTTTCTGGGAGTTTGTTTTAGGTAGGGCGTACATTAAAAGTGAATGCTGCTTCTCCAAGTTTATTTTTGACTCTGGGGACAGAAAGTAAATCAGTCCCAGACGGTTTGAGAGGCCTGGATGGTTCATAACATAGCAGCAGATCAGAAATGTCATTTGACTCTAAACCATTCAGTGCTTTATAAACCAGCAGTAGTATTTTGAAATCAATTCTTTGAGAACTGGACGGACTGTTTTCTTGGTCTTGTGAGGACGCCAGCAGCACCTGTTTAACTTTTTAAAGAGGTCTGTAAATGCACCATTATAGTAGTCGAGTATCCACATGAAAACTAGAAAACTTTGGCACACCCAATCATTGATTTGTTCAATGCGCCTACTGAGTGCTTGTATTGGAACATAGCTACCTGGTGATAATGTTATATAAATCTGTGTGTCGTCTGCATAATTTGAATAATAAGTTTAGTTGCTTTCCATATTCTGAGCTAGTGGGAGCATCTATATGTTGAAAAGAATAGTCCTGAGAATGGACTCTTGGGGAACTCCAAGTTCTTGTCATTTTTGTCTGCACAAATGTAGGCCTCTGACAGTATAGATTTTTTTCTTACCACGGTGAAAAAGCTTCCCTGCAGTTTGCCTTTTTTTTTTTTTTCCTTTTTAAATGCGGTGATTACAGTAATGAGCTCAACCTCGCAGTAGGCATCACAATGATCGTGGTATTGCGGAAATGCAGTTATCGTCACAACCCTACTCAGATGTGTAATTACCGATCGACACAAAGTAGTCCCTATCCTGTAGTCACACTCAGTTTTCCAATCTTTCTAGTAATATGTTGTGGTGGACTGCTCCACTTTCTGTATTTAAGTGGATGTGTACAACATAGCAGTCGTGTACTTTGTAGCAAAGATTTATTGTATATGTGAATCTTATTTCTTTTATTTAGGTAATACATCATTTTGGTCTTAAAGATTCTTATTTGGTCTGCATTTAAGTCTTTTAAAAGGTGTATCATCAGCTTTGAAAAAGAAACGCTGACATACTTCTCACTGGAAAGTTAATGAGAATTTGAAGGTAGAGTGATATTTCAGTAGCCTTGAATTCATCAGTGAGTTGTGAAGTGATTGATGAGGTTTTGGGCTCTCCAATCAGAGGAGTGACTGAAAGCACTGGCCCTCTCCTGCTTAATGATTCTACCATTACCCACTTAGTTCTCAGTTCATACTCTGGAAACTTGAGCTCCCTTTGTGCCTCCTCTGCCTCTTTTTGGACCTGTAACCAGCTTCTTCCAGGATCACAGCATAATCAAGGTCATTCACTGCATCCTCTGCCTCTAAAGACTAACATCAAAAATAATAGTTAAACCATGAAATCCCAGCATTTCTCCCAGGGTTTCTTTGAGTGGAAGCATTTCTGACACACTGGGAATCAAACACCTAATCATCATCAAACTGGAGTCAGTCTCATTTTGCTCCAACCACCTCAAAAATGCATCCAATTTTGAAGCTGTCAGTGAAAAGTAAATTAATTATGACATGTCACATTGGATTAAGAACTTAGAAACAACATGTCTGATGATATAAAGAAGACTAAACTATAGTGACAGTGGTAAATTTAACGCTGTTATTTTTAGACTAGTTTAAAATGAGGCAGTGGAATTATAAAAGCTATAAAATTACAAAGTTGATCCTCTGTGCAGTCCATCTGAGCTACTGGGGCTTACACACCATCTACAGTTAAATCACCTGAGGCTGTGATATAATTATGGTCTGATATGGTGTGCCCCGTATAGCTTTAATATGAAGAGATCCTTGATGAGAAAAGGGTTGACAGTTATTTTGTAGTTATAGGAGGCTGAATGAGAGGAGGACAGATGTGGAGAAGATAGGAGCTTGGAAAAGTGATTTGAATTTGTAGTATCTGGATTTCAAATATTTGAACTGCAGTGAGGGATGGATGATTTATCTCCCCAGGCAGTTAAACAGTCTTTAAAGTAGACACATTCCCAAGAAGGTGCAATAAATCCAGCACACATCACAGATTTACAGTTTTTACAAAAAAAAAAAAAAAAGATTTGTCCAGTAGCTTTTCACCCGAAAGAACTTTTTGAGGTCTGGTGAGGAGGAGCTGAGTAAATGAAAAAAAATGAGGTAAAAAGATGAGGCTGAATGATACTTTTCACTTTCTTCTTTCTGAGAATATTGCATCATCACAACAGGACAGAATTATGGATGGGAATCGAGAACCAGTTCCAAATTGTCCAATCCTTCGGAATCATATGCCTCCAAGTTTATCGATTCCTCTTATTGACGCCCAGGCATGTGATGTTGACGGAATGAAAAGGGCGCAACTCAACTACAAGGGCAGTGCAGCCTCCAGACTGTCTACAGCGCACACATGCTAGAGTTATCTTCAGCTTCAAGACCGGCTAACCAACACACACTGCAGCATTAAACAACTTACCCCAACTCTGAGGTGAGAAAAAGAAAAGAGAATAGAAAATAAGAAGAAAATAACTCGGTGCTCAGTCTGTTTCATCTCAAAAACTCTGCGCCCGTTCAGCATCTTGGACAACGATGGCTTTCCCCGGAGCTAATGGTGCAGCAGAGAGGCTGCTCTCCACTGCTGGAGACATGACGTTAATAACACAGCGGAGCACTCCTCCTCCCACTCATTTTGTTGTTCTCATACAGACAGGAGACTGTATGATGCTTTTAAATTAATTAATTAATTAATTGAAGCAGTTAACTCTTGGTTGCGGACCATTTATGTTATCTACCACTTATGTTTCATATATTCATCAGCATGCAAGGTCATTGATAAACAGAGGAGATAATAAAACAGTTGCGTTGACACTGAAACCCTGTTTAGAATTAGATGAAGAAATGTAGCATAATCAGATTATGGTCACATATTGTCATTTCTCCCAATTAGTACATATACATTGATAAATATATATATATATAATATATGAAGAATATGATCTGGAAGGCATTAAGCAATTTCCAGGTGCTGCCAAGCAAATAGGACCTGAGCCACACGACCTCCTCTCACATTTTATAAATTCTTCTGACGAAGGTGCTCTTTATTTCAGGTGAGGCGTTCCACTATAAAACGCTATGCGAAACCTTGTATAACTTGGGCATGTGACAAGTTTCTGACTGTAAATTGATAAGGACTGACGGCAAAGTGACTAGCACTCAGTGGATTGTTGGATACTGATTCACTGTCGCAATTAGGATACACCAACTGTGTCGTGCAAATTCTGACAAAAAGAAAAATTCTCAGCTGGTTTCCCTAAGCCCCTGGAATGTGACAGATGTAGATGAGCTGTTATGACCCTCTTATGGTCACACGTTGAAGGAAGCAGTTATATAACTGCTACTACTTTAACATGTCGACCATCCTTGTATCGTTCATCAGTTTCTGATTAACTTCACTCTACCTGAAAGACTCGTCTATGCAGGATGGAAAGCTGTTAGAGAGAAGTCGTGGATGGAAGAGAAGGATGACAGGAGAGGACATGACAAGAGTAAAGTAGATGATAGAGAAGATAGAGGAATAGAAACAGAGGGTGAAGAGAGGTAAAAGCCCTGAAGTTAGGACCATTTTCTGTGTGTGTGTGTGTGTGTGTGTGTGTGTGTGTGTGTGTGTGTGTTCGTGCGCGCTGTGAGACGTGGCAGAACGAGGTCTGGCCAAGCGGCAGATCTGTTCCATATGTTTCCTGGAGAAAGAGCGAAAGAGGCAGCTCCCCTCCACCCCACCCACAGCACACTGAGCTTTCATTTAAAAAGACAAAACAGTTGAGAAGCAAAGTATCCTCAGCACTCCCTCGTGGTACTGTACTGCAGCTCGGCCTAATTTTCTGTGCACTGGAAGATATCAGTTTCAGGTAGACCTGGGTCTGATGGAGGCAGCTAGGCAGGTGTTGGTTTTCTGGGAGTCTGCAGGAAGCTGACTGCTGTTTGACAGGGGCCTCCCAGAGAGACTGAGAGGGCAAAGAAAATACACACAGGCAGTCACGTTTTAACATTGGTTTCATCACATTCATCATTCCTGTGTGTTTTTCAGTGTTTGAATTGTTTTTGTCGGAGGGTCAAGAATGAAGAACTTTTTGTGTCCAGCATCAACGATCAGCACTTCCAAAAATGAACCCTTCAGCTGTGATATAATTTTGAAGTAACCTCCATAAAGGTCCAATATAATGAATTTACTGGAAAATTGTTAAATCACAATGCCTTTCTCTCCATAACTGATATTCCATTAGTTTACACAAGGTGGATCCCTTTCTAACTTATTCCAAACGAACCTACTTCAACAAGAATTGCATCACATTAAGGAAATAGTGATGCCATTTTATGAGACCTTTAATTAACCATGTTGATGAATAATAAAAGATTCATCATTAAAAGCTAATAAAATGCTTTTTAAACCTGCTCTCATCAACATTCCATATTAATAATGGTATGTATGTAATGTAAAAGAGGTAGCTCGTGGTGATGACAAGCTACCCTCACAGAGAATTATCACCAACTCTGTACTTCCATTCGGCTCATACAGAATGTTTTGGCATCTATGCTCATTGTTTTGGTCTTATGGCCCACAGCATTGCTGTTTTGGTTCACTCTCAGCTCTCTCATCAACCTTGTTTCTAGCAGCATCAGGCAGCTATTTTTAGCAAACAAGCTCTGATAAATCCACTGTGCACTACCTGCCCAGCACCAAACTGCATGCAGACATTAGAGACTAGCTGGTGAAGAAAGTGGAACATCTAGCAGCGAAATAGCTAGATATTGGTGAAGGCCAAACCAGAGCTAAGAGGAGAGTTTGGACTTTCATTCATGAGTTGGACACAAACACCACCCCAAAATGAATGATAATGTTGCTGGACATGTAAATAAACAACTGTTTGTCCAACTGTTGAAATGTGATGATATGTCAGTGTTATAGCTTGTTTCACTGCCCCCAAGTGGCCAAAAAAATCAGTAAATGCAGGTTTAAACAATTAAGATAGGCTACTTTAATAGCACAACCCAAGCAAATTAGGTATTTGAATCAGAATATAAATGATATAAAACAGAATAATACTGTCCATTTATAAAAATGCTGCTTTTGCCCCATCTGTCTTTATTCAACTAATGGCCAAAAAACAATGAAGATTAAAGATGATTTCGTGCAACTTACAGGCTTTTGTAGAGGGCTTAATTTATTTGTCTAAACACGCAGCCCCTCAAAGCCAAACCATACTTTTATCAGTAAAATTGCTGAAACCGACAAATACTCATTATCAAGTGGAAAAATAAAATGTGCCACTCCAATATGCTGACAAGACTGAAGTTTTATTGTTTTTTATTTAGGAATCTGAACAGATCCCCAGTTTGTGGTAAGGGCTGAGTCGTGTGCGCCGTCTGTTCACTAAATATTGGTCTACATATGGACACCTTAAGGCTCCTTTTTGTTGCTGGATCAGTTTGAAATATTGAGAAAGGAGGAATTCAAAAGAAGTGAGCTGGTTAAATGAGAGGATTCAAGTGACAGGTGCCTTTACAGGTTAGTAGATACAATTTCCAACACATCATTGAGATAGGTAGCAACTTTTACTGTGTCCTTACTGTCTTATGGAAAACTTTCATGCCATACTACATCATAGGTTCTCAAATTAATCAATCATCAATTAGTAGCACCCCTACTTTCAACCTATCCTTGACCCAGAACTGTCATACTTCATATCACAGCCCTGTATGGCCATTTCAGGGAACATGGACAGTTCACTCATTCAGCGACTCATAAAATTCATTACTAGTAGAATATAGTAAGTACAGATTCACTGGCTGGCAGGCAGTCTTCTTAGTGATGTATTAAGGTGGGATAAAGATTATGTCAGGTGGGTGCAAAGTAACAAAAAAATATGATGATGAGCAACAATTGAGCAAACTCCATCCATTAATGAAGACCATGTGATATGATTGAAAGCTCTGGCAAAAGCTTGTCACTGAACCTTTTTTGGAATTGTATTATTAAAAAACAATTTACTCAACAGATAAAGTTATCTTCCATTAAGAGAATAGTTTGACATTTTGGGAACTACACTTATTTGCTTTCTTTCCGCCCACCAGCACTTCTAAAGCTCAATAATTAACGCATTATATCTTATTTGCTTAATCCATACAAAATCCAAAAAGTAAAAATGTAGATATGCAAACTTTGTTATCTTTGGACAGTCAGGTTCAGGAGTCAGGTTTGCTGTTTCCCCATTTCCAGTCTTTGTGTTTTGTCTAGCTAACCGGCTGCTGGCTGTAGCTTCATACAGTAATTACCGTTCAGACATGAGAGTAGTGTTGATCCTCTCAGCTACCTCTCAGCAAGAAAGCAAATAAGTGTATTTCCAAAAATGTCAAACTTTTGCTTTTAAGTCACTACTAACCATGTAAAATCTAAGGCACAGGATTCTTCTTCTTTTCTTGGTTGGGTTTTTTGGGGGGTACTTCTGTAATCTTTTTAACACTTTAAAAGTCGGTAAGAAGATTTTAAACATTCTTCATGTAACAAATTTTTGATGACAATCCAGGACTGTAACACCTGAATCAGGGCTACCATCAACCCTTCTAGACACCTCAGTGGATCAATCTTTACGCATCTTTATGCTTGTTTGGCCA
The DNA here is from genome assembly GCA_038419695.1 of Scomberomorus guttatus. NCBI lineage: Eukaryota > Metazoa > Chordata > Actinopteri > Scombriformes > Scombridae > Scomberomorus > Scomberomorus guttatus. The sequence continues at coordinate 29,484,442 of CM076446.1, forward strand.
GACATTATTCAAGCCTGCATAATTTATTGTAAATTCTAGTGGAGATCCAAAAATTTCCAGAGATACCAAATCTGTTAGGCCCCATGTTGACTGTAGAATGGAGGGGCAGAAGCCACAGTTCCTCAACACTGTTGACTTGTTAAATTTGAACCAATCACTCTGGTAGTCTTCTTCCTCTACTGGATCCCCAGACCTCCACTGGCACCCAGAGAATTGTATGTAATCCTTTAATGTGTAGTGACATCTGCTGGTGGATGAAGAAATTGCTCAACCCCTGTTTGTCAGCCTCCTGCCAGGAAAACCAAAAGTGGTTCCAGTGACAACATTTTGCGGGAGTGAAGAACACACTTTTGTCTTGATCTAAACAGATCACTTAATAATTTTACTAACAAAGGACAAACACTGTCAGAACTTAACTAAACAACGTCACCCTAAGGACAATATCACAACTGTACCCCCTACAAGAAGTTCAAAGTGATTATCGATCAATTGATCGCCAGTCATTTTCACATTCTATTAATTGTTTAAGTAATTTTTCAAGCAAAAAATGCCACAACATTTGTTGGTTCCATCTTGTCCAAAGTGAGGATTTGCTGTTTTTTTCTGTTTTAAATCATTGTAAACTGATGTATGGGGTCTATTGGGTTGTTGCTCAGACAAAAGAAGGCTTGATGGACATTTTTCACTATTTTATGGCATTTTATATCAATTAATAATTAGTTGCAGCCCCTCTAAAAATGTAATCCACATATGACAATATGATAGAGTAATAGTACTAAATTAGAGTTGATGATTTTTAATCCATAGTAATCAACCTTATAGCTCTGCTAATATTTTACAATCAGTACCTCACCAATTGATTTTTTTTTTTAAAATTCAAGCTTTGTCTGATATGTTAAGTCAAATGTATTAATTTAGCCTAAAATCACAAGTTTGTCCTAGAGGACAAGGTGATATGACAATACTAGCTCAAATAACAGAATCAAATGTTTCTTTAATTTTGACAGAAGTCAAGACATAACAGGGGAGGTGTTCCAGGTTTATTTAAAGACATACTCAATAAATATAGCACCATTTCAGCAGAGAGAACATTGGGGGAACTGGGAACATGTTTATATGAACAATGCTCTCGGACATAACAGGCATCTGGAGTACCAGGACTGTAATTCAATTGGTTGCTATATTTCTTTAAAACAAAGTTACGTTTTGGGTAATTTTTAGATAGTTACAGAAAATCTGTCCTTCCCCCAGCCCTGCCGAGTACACCTTTACATCAAGGACAATGTATAATCCAGTCTTCCAGACATGTAGCTTTCGGCCTCTTAATAAAGACAATCAGACATGCAGTGAGATATTAAACATCCACATAAAGACAGACATGGGGCTTCAGAGTGACTTATTGCACTAAATAATGCCAGCATCATTCATTGACTGTACAGACTTCTGCTGGAAGGAAAATATGTTTTAGTTTGAATTAAAGTGTTTTTCAGGCTCCAGTTATGTTACAGCTCTGACCTGTAGTGACTCTTCTATTTTAGTTGCAATGTCCCAACTTTAAAATTGCCTCAATATAATACGTAAGGAAATGATAAAAGAAAGAAATGTCTATTTTCTGGTTATTGTTTAAAAATTTTACAAAGACGTCCTTAACTTTCCTACTCAACTGTATCTCATTAATATTATTTTTAAACTAGAAAGCAAAGAACTAAAAATGATCTCATTGTTAAAAAGGTACCACCTTGTAATACTACTCAAGTCAGGTCGTTGGGTGGTTTTGCTGAAAGTGACCAGAAGGAGGCGCTTTGTTCCTTGGAAAGTTCTTACAGCAAAAGTTGGGGGGGTTGGGGGGAATGTATAGGCAGGACTATTGTGTTGAATTTCATTACAATGTACACCTGTCTATGTTGCTGTGTCCACCCCTGTATACTGTCTGCAGTAGCTGCTGACAGTGAACATTTTCTTAGTGTTGTAGCTTATGATTTAATATTCATTTTCAGCACCAACATCCACACTAGAGTTTTGGGTTTCCTTCTCCCTGACCAAGAACTTGCTTGTGAAAATTGTACCAGCATTCAACAACATGTACTACAGTTTCTAATATATATCAATGTAATTTTATGGTTTTCTGAACAGCTATAATAACACTTAGGGAATACAGTTTCATCTTCCTTTATTTATCAGAAATATTTCCAGCTCCTTCTTTATGCTGTAACAAGAATATTGGCAGTTCTCCATGAGCTGTCTTAAATGCAACGTTTCCACTCCCTACTTTCTGAAGTTTCCGAGCTGAACGCCCCTCCTTCCGGTCACACAGCGAAAGGTGGCCGGTTGGATCTCCCAGTATTTAACACGGTTGGCAAACAGACTGATGCCTGTGTACAGGTTCTTCTTGACACTGGTCCTGACAGGACAGAAGTCGTTGACTTCCACACTGTTGATTTTGTTGGCATGGAGGAAAATCACCTGAACAGACAGAAAAAGATTTTTAAAAATGTTTTTAATCAGTTATGTTCCTGTTTTGTCAGTAAACCAACCATGATCGGGAATTCTTCATTAATTCTGTTTTACTGCTACCTTGGAAATTCAGAATCATAACCTTCAGACTAGGACAGCAAGACTGGAAGTTACAAGTTGGAAAGTTGGGCATCATTTTATAGCTCCAGATTGCCGAGTTGAAGGAAACTGATGAGATGACTGAAATGTTGGAATAATGCATTCTAACAACTACCAATTTTACTGTTCCCCTTCATTTTCAGGGGTGTCTTAGTTGGCTCAGCCGTAGAGACAGGTTGAGGAGCTCAGACTTTAGAGGGGAGCTTGGAGTAGAATAGCTACTCCTTTGGAGTTAGAGGATCATTGAGTAAGAGGAGCCACTTGAGGTGGTTTGGTCATGAGATCAGGATGCCTCCCTCTGGAGTTTTTTGGGCACGTCCTACTAGGATTTAATTTGTAACAGGCACTAGTCTTTGGATTAAATGCTGCTGAAAGTGTCACATTTGTTACAGTAGTATCTCACCTGGAGGTAGCGCAGGGAGCTGAGGCCTGGTGGGACTTTTTTCAGACGGTTGTTGTCCAGGTGGATCTCACGGATGCTTGGGATGCTGGCAAAACTGCCATTTTCTACAAACTTGATCTGGTTAAAACTTAGTCCTAGCCTGCAAAAATGGCAAAAGATATTGGACAGATGTCACTACTCATGATTAGAAACTTAAATATCGATAAAAATAGTCAACGGTGCAGAAATGAACAAGTGATAAAGAACAGGTTTACATATCAGACTTACAAACATGCTGTACCTATATTTAAACTTCCCATTCACCATACACATTATTGCATGATGATAGAAAAAAACTCCTAATTGGAGACTTTTTGTTTGAAACTGTCCAACAGCCTAAAGGACACAAATAATGATATATTAAATCTTTATGTTAACAAATTATGTTAACATAGATGTAGTATTTATTTAATTATGTATTATTTATTAAATTCTAATTGCAAATTATTTTTTTACAGAACTTGTTTACCAGCAAACCTTTAATATAAGTAAGAATAACACTCAGATTGGAGTTTTGAACAACGGCCTGCACAATATTTTGGCTAATTGGATAATGTCTTTGGAAAATGTCAGTTTCTAGGATGACGTGTGTCTGGTTTTCACCTCTGCAGGTTTTTATATCTGATGAAGTCTTCTACTTCCACCTTAGAGATCTTGTTGTAGTCCAGGTTCAGCTCTGTGATGACGGTTGGGAGGTCTAAACACACCAAACATAACCAATGTAAACAGTAAATCAAGCATACTTTGGTTCATGACTTGCTTTTAATAATGATTTGGAAAGAAACTTGTTAAATCAAAGCGTCATATTAACAGACATTGGCACTGTTACTGTCTCATCTAGTTGTACAGTTGAGGTCCAATGTAGTCAGACTGTAGGTGGGTGACTGGAGGAGAAAGAGATGTTTATTTGTTTAAATCAGCACAACATGAGATGAGTGATACTCTACCTTTGGGTACAGAAGTTAGTTTGGACTCTGCCATACCGACATACAGTGTCGACAAGCCATTAAAAGCTCCCAGCTCAATCCCACTGTTAGCCAGAGGGTTGGCACCCAGCTCTGTTTGGACAAACGCAAAACATCTGGTTTGATTATTAATGACCCATTATATTTATGATTACAGTAGAGAACATACATCCAGGAAACTACTGTAGATCTATTGTGATGACACTTTTATCACTCGCTCTTTGAGATCTGGGCAACTTTATTTCCAAATTATTAATACTAACAATTCCTTTGGAAAACAACACGAAAAAGCCTTTTACAAAAGTCATCTGACTTACCCATAAGTGATTTAATACAAGTACATGATAATAATGATTAATTAGACTGAATTCAAGTATAACAATGTAACAATTACATCCCTGATTACGTCCCTGATGTACTCATAAATCAGATGTAGGTGTGAATAGCAGGACAAGAAGCTGAAACCAGGTCTTACCCAGCACATGGAGCTTTCTCAGGCCTTTAAATGCATCCTTCTGGATTCTGTTGATCTTGTTTTCATGGAAGCGGAGCTCGATGACATTGGGAGGCAGGTTTGCAGGGATCTCGGTCAGCAGGTTATAGGACAGGTACAGCAGTCTGAGATGATCCATGTTCCTGAAGGCCTTGGGGTGAATCTTAGAGATCTTGTTGTTGATCAGAAACAGACCCTGTTTTGGGAGAGAAGAATCAGAGTAAATCTTAGTAGATTCAAACTGGGTTTTGCTGTATTTCCTGTGGCAGGTATAAGAATGGAGCAGTTTTCGTGCACTAGTTATAGTCACTATGCCCCAGATTTTGCTGATGTTAGGAAGTCTAACTCAAGCTAAAAAACAACAACAAATGGACAACAAAGTTAAGAGTTAGAAAATGTATATTTAGAGTTTGTTTTTGTTGTGGCACTATTGTTTCTAAGGTCAAGAATGAACATTCACATTTACAAAATATCGTGTCATTAAAGCTGGAGTGCGGGACTTTTGTCTCCCCCTTCTGGCAGTAAGAGTAAAGGTGGGCACTCGTCTGTGATTGCCTGACACAGACATGCAGCATGCTCTCATGCGCACCCCAAATGACAGGCACACAGAGAGGGCTGGTAAAAACAGATATGTTTTGACAGTCCACCGGGATTTGTGCCTAAATAGTATGCCTGATAGCCAGTACACCACTGGTCATAACCTACTATTGCGGTTGTAAAACAGTGGATACATTGTTTTGAGTGTCACCCGCAAAATGACTTGTTTCACTATCAGAATTTGATCCATTCAGTCCTGTAACATTTGTAAAGTCTAGAGGAGCTGGACGATTAATGGCCAAACGGCCATGAATGTTGCCCCCGACATTCCTCCACGACAAATGTTTATTGAAATCAAAATCTGTTTGATATAAACCTGTTCACAACCAAGATTTGATTAAACTGGAATCGATGAGCAGAATCAAAATCGATAAAATCTAAACGAAACTCAGCCATATTCAGGTTTAGATTAGCTGCACCATTTAACATGTGATGACAAACCACTGTAGTAACACAAAGCTGTGTTTGCTGAGATACAGTACAGTACAATGCAGAGTTTTAGGCCTTGATGTAGTTAATTCCCAGCTGCAAAACAACAGCTAGTTCAAAGAGTCTCAGACAGACCCGCTGTAAGTGCCTCTACTCCTTAGCATACAGAGGGACTGTCATCTTGTAAGGCTGCAGGCTGCAATTAGACCGATATTAGTGAAATTTTTCTTTATCTCTTAACCTTAACAGCTACAAGATGGTTTTGTCATTCACTTTTATCTTGAGTACGCACTTACGTATTAGTTCATGCACCAACAACCTTGTGGTACTTGTGTCCGGTGGAATTTAAAACTGAGCATTGACACACTTATAGGTTTCTCCTTGATCTACAGTGGCTTGGATTGTACCTTATTGGTACGTTGCTTTGGCCAAATTTATAAATGTAATTGTAAATATTAAGACCCAATACTAACAGCATCTACTGACATTCTCATGAGCCTCAGCTATACTTTGTGTTTAGTTCTAATTAGCAAATGTTAGCATGCCACCATGCTAAAATAAGATAGTGAGGATGACCTGTAAACATAACCTGCTAAACGATAGCATGTTAGCATTGTCATTGTGAGCATGCTGACATTAGCATTTAGCTCAAAGCACCACTGTGCCCATGTACAGCTTCACAGAGACGTTAGTGTGGCTTTAGACTTTTAGTCTTGTTAATAAAATCTAACTGTATCTCACCATGTATCCTTAGTGTTTAAACTTATAGACGCCAGCCTCTCAGGTTGCACCGTCAACCAGCTACTTCTTGTGATATGTGACTATTACAACTACACGCTGACTGCTACAGTACCATCAACATTTATAAAACTTCAGATTTCACAATTTCTTTGCAGCACATATCTGGTTCAGGTGAATGCAGGAGATGTGACTGGCACTTATTTGCCCCTGTAGTCTGTTTTCATCAGATGGACTGATGTCATTCTTTACTTCTTTAACTCAAGACTTGTCTGATGTTTAGATATGTTTAATGTTAGCAAGAGGTTGTGGTGTTCAATACTATGTACAGGGTAAAACAGTTCTGATGGTTTCCCTTACATGAAGCTTGTGGAGGCCTTTAAAGTCGTCCTCCTTGATCTCGACAATATCATTGTTTTGGAGGTCAATTATCACAGTGTCTTCAGGAATCTTCTCAGGAACAGAGATCAGACCTGTTGGCAGAACCACAAATCCCTGATTAAAGAAGAGTTGGTGATGAAAATCAAAGCTTTTTTTTACATAATACACCTGTGAGTTATGAAAAAACTACAGAGATGTGCACTTCTGACTCAAACTCTGCTACCCCAGGTCTCAAATAATGATGTCTGAGTGGTTACACTGATTCAGGAGAACATACATAATCATACATGACAAGTCAGAAATGAGGCCATGAGCCTCTGTTGGCTGTGCACCATAGTGTAAAGTCTGGTTGGTATTGACTCTACATATGTATTCAGCCCACAACTGTGGCAGTGACTGTCACCCCCGGGCTGTTTGCATGGCCATAGGTGGTAATGTTGCAATAAAATCGTTGACTGATATTAAAGACAGTCAGTGGGGGAGGGACGTCATTTACTCTAAGTGCAACAAACACCAGCTGTGTCATGTATCGTTGTCTCACTTGACAGAGAAAATACTGTAGTACCGGCACAGTAGCTGGGATGTTCAAAATTCAGGAAGTGAAAGTGATAAAATTGCTGCTTTTTTCTGGGTAATAGGACAAAATAGGGAGTACAGTAGGATTTAACCTGATACGATGACATGGCTGTATGTTTTTCCCTTTACATCCTTTTCACACCAAACATACGAGAGCAAATAGTTTGCGTGAGGTAGTGTGTCGAGTAAATCTACAAAGCAGCCAGCTAGGACTCTGTGAACCTGGGATCCCCGTCCTCTCAGTGTCTGCCTGTACAGCTTGGCAACCATTATTGTCCAAAAAACACTGAAACCACATCAGTGAGCCATGCTGTCACACTGGGGGACATATTTCTACATTACCATGAACAGACACACACTAGTTTATTTTGACTCAATCCCACACACCATCCTGTGGTCCTTTTAGGAAATTACCGAGCCTTTAAAAAAATTCAACTATATATTTATGAGCCATTTTTTAAGCTGTACATCTTTAGTAGGAACCAATGGAGTGCCACAGACAGGGTAGGGAAGTCCGAAACTTTTTCATGGGATTTTTTTGACAATGAGAAAATATAGGATAACACCAGACTTACACAGCTAATCTTAAATCTTCACATAATTTGATGAAAGAATCAATATTCATCAATGTAGCTTACGATGTCCCGCATTTAAAGTTTTCAACACATTGTGTGTTTACAGTAAGCTGGATTCAGATGTGTTCACAGTGAGTGTGTTCTCACCCTGGTCGGAGCACTGCATCACTTTGGGTGAGCAGTGGCAATTAGCTGGACAGTTCTCATCATCATCATAATCGTCGTCATCATCGTCGTCGTCATCATCGTCGTCATCACCTGAATCAGCCATCATTAAGTCATAGTTTTTCACGAAGTCCATGATGTTGATTGGCTGGTAGGGTTTGGCGTTGCCTAGCGCCAGCAGGCAGAGCAGGAGGAAGACCCTCATGATTTTGCTAGAGGACTGGTCAGCGAAACACCAAACAGAAAGAGGTGTGGGAAAAGGTTAAGAAGGTTAGATTAGCTCTAAAACCAAAAGACAGGACTAGACAGATGCCATGGCACTGTAGTTTTATTCCAACATCAACATAACAAAACAGGAGTGCAGAACCCTGTAGTTTACCTCATTTCACACTGTCCACATGAATGACTCACTGTAATGATCGTCACATTTGAAGATTTTGTGATAGTTACAATCTTTCTAGCTACAAAGGCATTTTTTGGAAATGGCGAAGCCTGTGGTCACCTCTCACCTGTAATCTCCGCATCTTTCTGGCTTTTAAATGCATAAACTGCTATTGACTCCTACACAGTGTTTAAACAGAGAACAAGGAGGAGTATCTCGCTCATCTTCACATGTCCAAAACACAAGCTCACAATGCCATTTAAATGCAGCTTCACATCAACATCTGCCGCTGCATGTTTTAGAGCAGTGGTGCCCAACCTGGGGGCGGCTTAATGTGGTCACAAGATAAACCAATGGAAACGCAAGAGAATTAAGAAGATTGGAAAGATGGCAAAATGTAGTTTTGCTACAACGAAAAGTTTTTTTCTGACTTTTGCTAGAAAAAAAATGGTAGTAGTGTCCAATCAAACGCAGTCAACCATATAAACAGGAAGTCACCACATCACATACTGTAACATAACTGCCAAAAATAACAGTTTTACTAGGCCAAACAATATATTACACTCAACTGTCAATCCTTTAAATTGTAAACGTAGGTATGACTTTGTTGATTTGTATATAAACACAGAGAGAAATATGTGTGTTTCAGATACAGTTCATGGTGAGTGGGAAATATCCAATTATGCTAACCCAACCAAGGCATATCAGGCATGCACCATTTACATTAATCTGATGGCAATTAAACATGTTGGCCTCATGTCAAGTGTCCGAGTCACTTTTACGTAAAAGTCACGACAATCTTATTAGGTCGACCTAGTAACATTTTCATTTCACTCTCAACACAGCACAAATCCAAAGACTTTTCATAAACGTCCTGTCATGTCTGAATAAAGCCAGAATAAAGGAACATTAATGTAAAAGACACTTAGGTTGGGATAACAAAAAGCCATTACTTGAACAGAGGGATGAAGCCAGCAATGTCATGTAACCCATGTCTGAAAAGGGCTATTATTAGCATCAGGTTTTGTAATTTGCGGTATAATGTGTTATTTTTGTGAAATGTGATTTAAAATCTTTCTGAGTCAGATATTTTCCATATTTTACTCCTCAATCTAAAAGGGTCATATATTAGCAAGTTACTATTATTTATCATATATAATTATATTATATATTTATATATCCTAATGATCCCACATCACTGTGTTCTGTAGGGGTGGATTTTACACAGTAGTTACCATGGTAACCACCGCTCTAGAATGTTGGATCCATATAAAACTAACAGTGCTAATCTCACCTCAGACCTACCCTAAACGTTTTCAGTGCTCCAATACAGTTTCAATTTTGCAGCCCCAAATTAGCTAGATTTTGGAATCTATTGCTAAAACAGTGCATGGTGAAAGGCCATATCGAGTTCCTGTAGTGATCCATGTCACTCTTTTGTAAGAGCTGCTCTTTTTTTCTATCGATGTTTCCATGAATCTGTGAAAACCTCAATTGGAAATGATCTCGTCCAGCCAACACAAATGTTTCTCCAGCCCTTACCTATTCACCATCTGCGGTGATTCACATGATGATTTATATATCTCTCTCAGTTACACAGTCACACAGCCAGTGAGGCCGAGATTGTCTGGTTGTGTGCTTCTGGTAATCTGTATGGATTTTGAGCCCTTCAGTCCACCCACAAATATGTGGTGGTGGTCGAGCATCCTGCTGCGACAGCAAATACCGCTCAGCACAGACCCTTCCTCTGCACCCAGGCTGTCTTCTATTCCACATGTGCACATTTAACACAAAAGAGGCTGTTTTCTTGATGTGTGTTTTGAAACTTTGTTTTTTCCTTTTGCTTAATGAAACAAGCTTTGAACATAGATACAATAACTTTAACTACACTCCAGTGAGACTGGTGAAGGAAAATGTTTTTGTTCCCAGTCAGAATTTTTCTCAGTTCTGCAGATGTTTGATTTCATAAAAAGTCCAAGCCAGATGGATGTCACTGGCCTTTATCCCCCACTGATCCCTGCTGCCTTCATCAGGACTCAAACAATCAATTATTTTTACTATTAATAGGTTAATTATTAGGTTTACATTTGTGGTAATTTTGGAAATTTCCGTTATGCGTTTGTATTTACAATTTGTAATGACTGTACTTCATGGAAAAATAATTAGCATTTTTGTCAAATGAGATCAACTTTAACCTGGACTGCTGGAAAATAACACATAAATGACAACAGCATTCAATTAAAACCCAACTGTCTTCTCTTCAGATTTTGCCCATCATTTAGTTCATTTAAAACATGAGCGACAAACTCAATAACAGTCCTGTAAATTGATCTTGTTGAGCTCTAAAATCTGCATGCAAATCAAACTTACTCAGAAATAAGTGCATTTGAAATATTCTCCCATAATATACATCTGTTTTTCCTGCAATGAAAATGGAGATTTTCAGACTACTCCTGTGCACAGCTATACCTCCACCACCTTTCAGGCATTCAGCAGGAGTCTTGTAAACTGACCTAAACATCCCAGAGATGCTGTATTCACTGGAAAAACAAGCCAGTTATAAACTTAAAAAGATAAGGAAGTCTTTTTGTTAATAAATTCAGGGTGTGTCCTACCTCAGCCGTCAGGTGTGTTTGTGTCCTGGTTTAAACCCCACACAGTGAGCAGAGCAGCAGCAGGGTCCAGCTGGAAGGCTGAGAGTTGGATCCTCAGTCAATACATTCCCACTGAACAGAGAACAGCATCACCCTGTCTCTCCAGGAAAAAAAAAAAACGCCCCCCAGAACACCCCCACTATTGGAAAACCTCTGCTGTTAGGGTGAGAGGTTCAGTTTCAGTAAAAAGCTCTTGACTCTTTCTGTGATCACACCATCTGCACGTCTCAGGGGCTAGATTTGAAAAGGCATTGTTAGGTCTTTAGTCATGTGCTTTTCATCAGGAACTTTGAAGTGATGCCAGAATAGTTAGTTTCAGACTCCTAAATGCTCGAGTCTTTATATAGAACATACTGGTAGGTCTGTCACCTCCCCTCCTGTCACAGCTGTCTGCTATATTATATATTTTACATTTACATGAATGTTTCCTACACTGAGGGCTGTTGGCAGAGAGTTAAACTGTCGACCATGTTGACCTAAAATGCATTTAGATAAACAGCGAAATGATTAGCAGGAGGAGGATGTATGTCATCAGGTAGTAATGGATCTGTTCTTCATTGGAACAGAGCAGGATGATTAACTGGTACTGTAATTATTCAGCGCCTTTAACAATTTTCCCTAAAAGTAATTAAGGCAATCCAAACGTTTTGTGGGGGGACTGAGAATAGAAATCAGACCAGTGTCTCATTTTATACTAAGTGAAATAAGCCTCTTTCACACGCACCTCGTTATGTAAATGTTCTGGCAATAGTTGATCTAATGTTAGAATAAGCATCTCAAGTTATGTTTACATGAAAGTCTCTGACACAACCAGCAATTTAAAGATGTGAACTTGTTTTTCACTACGTTTGGACATTTTATAGACTAAATGATTAATTCAATAATAAAAAAAGAGAAATTGATTGATAATTAAAATAATACAGTGCCAAATACAGTATGACAGAGGCACTGTTGTTCTATATACCTATATTGTTCATCATACCTCTATCTGAATGTCAAAAACACATTACTTTGACGGGTAGGTGAAGCCATCTAAGGCTTATTCTGTCTTGTTTCAAGACATTGATACTTATTTCAAGAAAATTCTTAAAACCACCCTGTGAATAACTTATCTCACCCCACAGGCAAAATGTTTCAATAAAAAGTCCAGAATGCTTAAAGACTTGTTGAGACAGATAAGTCTTCAGCAGTGTAGTCATACTGACTTACAGCCGTACAAGTTGCCACCAGAGTCAGTGAGAACTGGCAGCTTTCTCTTTGTGTTATTATAGAGAGGCTCTAAGAATAGAGGGTGTTGCACAGATTGTAAAACCCCTTGAGGGAAATTTGTGATAAAGAAAATGACTTAACCTGACTGGAGTTCATCCTTAATTGGAAAGTACAGACAGGAGAGGCAGAAGAGAAACAGAGGAGATGCTTCGCAACATCAAATCAACATTATTTGTATTTTGTTGTGCTCTGCATGATGTGGATCTTAACGAGGCACAACAGGAAAGCCTCAAGCTTTACGTTTGAGGTAAAAATGAGAAATACCTCCCAAGAATGGAAAAGCTAACAGTAGATTGCTCCCTCAGGGGTTCACGTGTTATACTATTCCTTTTTCCATTCAGTGCTGGTATTTTCTGCTGAGCCCAGCTGGAACGGCACTTTGAGGCACAACTTATGGCAGAGCCAGACCATCCAAATATGCCCTGGTTTGGCAGTCAGACGACCTGAAATGGGAGGCGGGTCTGTGTTCTGGTTTCAATGCATTTTCTCGGTGGGGAAATCATATTTTCCAAGCCATCACAGATCTGGTTAAATGGTCATCTCATCAACAAGGAGCCGAGTGAGCTCTCCCATGTTCGACATGCTGTAATGTTTGAAGGAAATTCCTAAGTTTTAAAGATTTAAAGAAAATTAAGTTTTTATCCACCAGGAGTTCCCAACTCTCCCGGAAAACAGAATTTAGAAATAGTATTTCTAATACAATATGCTGTTCTGATTGAATAAAGATTTTACAGACTCCAGTTTACTCAATATCTGTAAAAACCATTAACACTGACTATTCTATCCCCCATTTATTGTTCCAGACCATGGCAAACTATTGGGTATGTCTCCTCCTATGAATATTTAGGAATCATTCTCAGATGACTCAATTCAGCAGCTTGTGAAAAGAGGATTTTCAAACAAAGGCTACTTCTCCCTCCAATGTAGAAAGTGTTTTTGCTACTTGCTGCCTAACGCTCAACTATTGGGATGTCCTGTTCATGCATGTCATGCTTACATGCTTTGTGCACATGCTTTGTATATCATGGAGCTCCAAGACAAACAGTAATACTCCCATTCTTCTTCACTGTTCCGTGTACTCTTGCCAGGTCAGCTCTTCTTCTATTACCTCACATAGGCTTAAGGCATTCGTACACTCCTCGTTTTTCATCATCAAAATGTGTAAGCGGGTGTTCTGGTGGCCTAGAAGTTAAAGATGCTGACCATGAAATCAAAAGGTCCCTGGTTTGAGTCTGGCCGGGGACCTTTGTTGCATTTCATCCCTCCTCACCTTTATACCATCAAACACAGGCTAATATCCCAGCTATGCCCTTTGCTGCTGAACTCAGTTTTATTAACAGTTCCCACAGTCTGTACTAAATGAGGCAAAAGAGCGTTATGTAACCTCTTTATCTTTCTGGAACCTTTTGCAATGAGATAGGAAACTGCATTAAGTTGTCTCTTAGGTGTTTGGGTTTTTTTAAGAATTTAGATGTGTTCGTCATATTTAATTTATTGTTTGATGGTACTAGATTGGTCCTATTTATGTAGGTTGGAAGGCTTTTATGGTGCCACTTTAGGTATTTTGTGATATGATCTTTTAATAATAATCACATTTTGTTTAATTCTGATCTTGGGACATAGTTTGCATTTTCTGTTAGATGTTGTTAGTATCTCATCGTTGGTGCCGCCTATTGTGACCTGAAGACCTCTGAAAAAGATTTAATCTAATGGCATGTTTAAATAAGAGGCCTTTCAGCTGGGTTTTTTTCAGTCATCCGTCCCTCACACGTCTGATTGAACAGATACTTTCATCAGTACAGCTGTCTACACAGGCTTTGCATTGGCTCTCCTTTCACTCATGAAATGCGCACGTAAACACAACCCAAAGTGTATTTTCACTCTTCGAGTCTTTTTTTGTTTTGTTTTACACTTGTAACTACAGTGATTGTGTGTTGGGCTCTGAGCGCTGCCAAAACAAAGGTGACCTAAAGTCAATATTGTGCCTGACTGCATCCTGTGTAGACACAGTGTATGTGAGTAATAAATGAAAAAAGTATTACTGATAAAAAGTTTAACCAGCAACAATTAGTCAACATCTCTTTTTTTATTAAGATAATAAACTTAATTTGTAAAGAGCAAAGTTGCAGCTGGGGTTAAAAGAGAAAAGCAGAAAACATCAGAACATTTTGACCTCACCAGCAGTGAGCGAGCTGCCTAATCACCATGAAGTTAAACAAGCACTGCACTGTTTACAAATTTCAACACTGAGCTGAGTTGTTAAAATTACAAGCTTTTAGCCCATCTACCTCACATTTCAAAAGTCTCATAGAAGTCCAGTGTAAGCTACTATTATCTGATGTGTAAGCAAGTCCACACTTATGATTCTGCTGTTAAGACCTCAGATTCTGTTTCCACTTCCTCATAATCACAGCTTCATAGCTCTGCTGAAACAATACCCTGTTATGAGCCAGACTTTAAGATTAAAGGATACAATTTTCCCAAACATTGCAAGGATCTGATTGGACCCTGATGTAAACCTGCTAGGGAGCTTTTTGCACACAGTGAGAGGACACAGGCTTTGTTCTGCACTGTGAGGACCACTAGCCTCACAGTATATCCTACTGCGTATTGGTTTTATGGATAAACAGTAGAGTCTGATCATCTGTGAACTTGCTGTGAATTTTTTAAGAGAATGATTCCCAATTATTATGAACCCTCCTCTAGTGTTACCATCATGACAAAACCTTCATCTGTACACAAAGAAACAACATTTTCTATGATTTGCTTTTTTTGCTTTTAAAATTTATCATATAAGTGTATTTATTTCTTTGTTTCTTGACATCTCAAGATGATAACAAATCTTACTGCTACCAGATATGCTTTTTCTCTCAATACATCTCAATACAGAATATGGGGTTCAATATTTGATGCAAAAAATAATTAAATGACAACAATGTATGAATGTACAGAATAACAGTGAAAGTAACAAACTCTCAGAATAGGTCTAATAGGTCTTTACTGAGCAAATAGTATTAATAAGACATAATGTCTGACCTATTTGCAGGGCAGCAAAATGACCAAACTGAATGCATTAGCAATTGGAAAAAGTGTCCTAAAATCCAAGAATTGTACACCTGCTTTTGATATTTCTTTAGCTGGCAGACGGTAGAGGGTTAGCAAACATTTTCTGCAGTGTTGTCCCCAGGCAGGCATTTTTCAGTGCATCCTTCATCGTCTCTCTATGGTAGCGTGAGTGTTGGTTGGTCGTGTTAGCAATCGAGTAGGGCGTTATTGTCTTGCCTTTCATTATTTTTTCCACATTTCTGTAGCCGAAGTTCTACCACAGCAATGATTTCTGTGCTGATGGAGCTTTCCCTGCCTCTATGTCAGACCTTTTCAGCTGCATTACCACCTTCTGCTCCTCACCTCCTGTTAGGTACCAGGAGACACTGCAGTGTATACAAAAAATGATTTCACCCTCTGCAGTACAAACAGGACTACTTAATCACATTTTTGTACTGTCACATATTTTCCATCCCTATCATTTTGATTTGATAAAATGTTCTGATCATGGTTTTATTTGGCATAAAGGGGTAATTGGAATGAATGCATATCACGTACTTGAAAATCAGTTTAAGGACCAAATTGCAACCTTTAAAATGTTAAACTTTTGTTTGGAGCAGGACGTCTGTCGTGCTGTAATCCTCTGTTAAGGGAGATCTGCATGCATGAAAACCTCTTCTCAGCTGACTGGTCTGCCACAGAAAGATTTAATTCAGTTGCTTTAATAGTCCAAAGAGGGAAATTGGTTTGTGGTAGTGAAAAAAATCTATGGCGTAATTGTTGGAATTACAGTATTCAAGCTTCAAATTAAATGTTAGAGATTATTTCCTGATGGAAGATGGTCTGCGTTCCTGGTGGGAGTCGGTCAGGATGTCTCTTCTTTTTCAGGATCTCATACTTTCCAACCCATCAGAAGTCTGTTTGTGATGGCTCTGGACCGGCAGGAGCTTGTTGTTGAGGAGAATTTCCTCCATCTGAGCCTTTAAAGCTTTGAGTCACCGGGGCAACATGCAGGGCAACAGTGCCAAGGAATTGCCTCAGCGTTGTTGCCTTAGTGCCACAGGAATGTCTTGTTGCCAGGAAACATTTAACAGAGCTGTGACCCTTCAGCTCAGTGTGTTACCTGCTGCTGGAAGTGTTACAGAAAGGCTGCGCAACAGACAACTGTTCACCATCCTCAGACTTCACCATGACTTCACCTCACCGTGAGTCCGCATAATGCAGGAATTTTTAAGGCTGATACCAATATTGATAGCATAGTGTTTTTGTTTCTTTTAAATCTGATAATTATAATTATTGGAAATAGGCATCCATGGGGGCTTGGCAGCTTGAACACCCACCCATGAGATCATATAGTCGGCTCACAATATTGGTAGAATAGAAACATCATGTAAGTAAAATAAAAAGGAGATTGGACACAGTGTCAAAGCAGTGAGTTAACCATCTTGGTGTAGTTTGACAACTCCCCTTTGTTTCAACCAATCCGTGGTTTCATGCAGAGTAAAGTGCTTTATTTTGCATCATCATTCTTGTGTGCTGGCCTAATTGGCTCTGGGAATGTAGATTAAACAAGATCACATTAACTTTCAAAATGAAGTTATTGCGCAGTGACTTAACCGACATAACACATCCTGTCCATTAAGTTTTTAATACGTGTAAAAGGAGAGAGTAGAAGCTAAAAAGTAACTTGCTGTAAACAGTCTTTACTCTTGCAACACCAGTCGTTGTGAGTAGCCTGAGACTATAATGATGGCTGTATTATTAGACCACAGTGTGTGTTTAGTACACTTCCGATTAATAAAATTACAAGTATCGGCAATTCCTTTCACAGCCTAAAAAGTCATTGCACAGCAGTTTAGCTGAACATGCAAAAATGTGAAATTTGTCAACAAGCAAGCAAACAATTAAAAAATATAAGAGGAATAAATAATGTATTTATTTAGGTTTAAATGTTACAGTTCTGTCAGTACAATTACTTAAAAAATAATAGACTTATAAAATAGTGTTACCAAAATACACACAGGAGGATCTGCACACTCAGATATACTCTAGATATAACAATAAATTATAGGTGCCGGACCTTTTTTGGCTTGTAACTCCTTAAAATGAAGTAACGTCTACTTGTTACACATTGCCACCGGGTGTATATATCAAAAAGTGTATGGTAGCACATCCAAAAAAAAACTTTAAACAGGTGCTGGACCAAAGAAACAATGTACAAAAGAAAGAAGAAAGTCCGCCCACTGTCGCTCCCTTTTTCCTTAGATGCAGTTTAATGAGACATGAGAGCTACATGCTCTTCTTCAGAAGTGTCTGAAGACTTTCTTCTTTCTTTTGTACACCAGGTGTATATATCCATAGGTCATGATGAGGTCAACTACAGTTTTTTTTTCATAGGTTTATTTAAATATCTTGTAGAGGACTGCAAACGTAGGAATATCCAGTAATTCACATGAAGAAAAAGGTAAAGGTCAGAGGAATGTCTGAAACATCTTGTGACCGAAACTAAAAAAAAGTTATACTGATATTGATTACTTGGACCTGATAAAATGTTTGCAGGATACATAAGGCTGAATTTGTGAGTGACTTCTGGTATATGTCCTCATCCTGAGGAACATTGAAGAGGTCATGTGACTGGTGGCTATTTGATTGTGTCTGATTTGTGAGACTGATGAATGCAGCAGCTGTTCATGTTGGCAGTCAAGAGGAATTCTTTTTTTCTACAGAAAGACTTTTGATCTCTGAGCTTCGGCTCATTGGAAGAAAGTTTTTTCCAGCTGAAGTACTGTATGATGAGATGACGACTCCCAGCATCTAGAAATTGACCAGACCTTAGTGATTGTTGTCTTTATTGCTTCTCTACTTTTAGATTTATTTTTGTCTGCATATAATTGTCTAATATTTCCAATTTTTCTTACCAGAGAGGGAGCTGAGGTTTTTGTCCTCTGCACATTTTGGTCTCTCTGTACCAATCATCCTTTATATCTGTCTTGTACTGTAATAAATGATCCTAAACCCCAGGCTTTCAGAGGAAAATATTATGATAAAGTTGGCTTTTACTGCTCTGATAATTACAGCTTTCACTGAATGTTTATTACATGAGGGTAGAAGACATGTGATGCAAAGATCTCCACGTTTTATCATGACTCATTCTTTAATAGACATCATGGCTCCACCTCCTCCCTGGGGCCTGAAATGTTAAGTTGATATCATAAAAGTAAATTAATGTACTCTGTACTAAATGTTCTGGATGTGTTGACAGTGAAGGGAATCAGGGAATCCAGTGGAATGTAATCTTACCTTTTGTTTAGTGACTCATACACCTCACAGGTTGGATATTTGCATTCAGTGTCAACATGCATCTAATCCTAAAAAAAAAAAAAAAACTCAAGGTGAGGTGTTCTACTGTGCTCCAGATGGGAATATGAGGCTTATGTTTCCTGCCTCCAGACCTCTGAGTCACCATTCACATCTCTGATCGTTTTTCCTGCAATTCAAACAGGTCTGGTGTTGTGCTCATTGACGCTGTTCCCAGATTATCAGGCTACGGTTTATAAGATTCACTACATCTCACATTTTCAGGTTTATTGTAAATTTTGGGGGTTAGAATTCACTCTACCGTAGAGACACTGGGATTTATAAAGCGGTTATCAGCAGTCCCGCAATACATCAAGTTATATTTGTGGGGACAGCAGTGATTGAATTAGCTTGGTTCTGTAAACTAGGTAATAAACATCTGCGGAGTCATTATCACTGCTAGAGCCCTGATATATTACAAAATGGACGCAGACAGCTGCGGATGTGGTTCTGTACTATATTTGGTGTCTTTGTACATGTTCCACACACTAGAAATCAAAATGTTAACCTCTATACAACAAGAACAATGATTTGTGTTGTTAGCAGTCCAAGGTCATAAATTTTGGGTGGTGTGGACATGATGGAATGTAAAGCCCGTCCAAAAAAAACAGATGATATTACCGGTTTATAGATAAGTAACCAAAAATGAATAGAAATTGCAAAGATATGTTTGAGGTAATTTAGAAATGGTGTCTTCATTACATAGTTTGTCCACCAGAGACCACTTACAACTATTTTTACGCTGTAAAATGTCCTTGTTTGAAAACTCCAAATATTGATCAGTATTCAGCTTCAAAAAGGGTTGGTTAGGCTCTAGTTCATTCAAGTCAGGAATCAAAATGAGCATCTCAACAAGAAGTGCATGTTTAGTCAATATGCAGATAGGCGCGCACAGCCCCAGTCATCTGCACCTTATTGCTTTTTCTTTAAGTTCATACAGTAGTGCACTTTGAAACATAATGAACATGACTACCAGTGCTGTTGTTGTCATAATTATTCTTTTATCTTAATAGTGTAGTGAATCGCAAATTCTAAATGTAAATGTAGGTGGGACTTCATCAATCAGGCAGTAATGGGAACATTGTAAAGTTTATTTAAATTCTGCATCGTAACATTGTGTTAAACTGTAGTTTTATGATTATTGACACATCAAATAAAAACATTTTGTCATATATTTTATGCATGTTGGCCAGCCAAGAGCAAAGTGAAGGGCAGATGTATTTTGATTTAAATGTTGAAATATTTTTTAAGTCTTATTCAAACATTTCTGATATTATAAAAAAAACAGTTCTTAACTGACTCAAATATCCACAATGCACATCCCTACTCAAACATAAAGACTGTACTCTCTAAGCTGCAGAAGCCTTCTTCTGTTCACTGTTAGTGCTGACGTTGACTTAGTAATAGATAACAGTACAGTTACACAGGTCGATAGTTGTAGCATAAACATAGACCTATAGTATGGTTAAATTATCCAGGAGACTCTTGTGTTTCTGTGTTGAGGAACACTGAGGAGATCATTAATACAAAACTTTGAAATGTGAATTTACAGTGAGGAAATACTTCTGGAACCAGTGGTTCCTTCCATAACTCAACCCTATTCTGCATGGAGAGTTTTTGTAGAGACCTTACTATCAAAGACATTTGTTTGAGTGTTCTCCAAGTAACTGTGTTTCCTCAGACCACCTAGTCCACATGGCTATAATCATCTAAATGAAACTATAGCAGAGACTTGATTTATATCGTAGGCTACCTCGGAGTTGACGTTCGCATCCTCAAAAGTAGAACTTCACTTCGGGACTACAGTGGCGATGGAGATACCATATGGTGACCAGAAGAACTGTGATTGGCTACTTGTGTTTTTTTCCTACAAGTTTCTAACAGAGATTGTTGATAATGGAGACAATATTAAGGAAGTTGAAGAGGCTCAGATATCTTTTCCTGTTCAAGAACATACATCTAGCAAAGACATCTCCAATGCAAACCCTCTGCTCACTGTGATCCCCGCTCAACAGTAAATGAAACGCCATAAACACAGCGACTGCAAGTAAAAGTCTCCTGTTCAGTAATGGGAGAAGGTGAAGTCAAAATTACCCGAGTGTAACTCTACCGTCACTGTATATCACAAAGTGAAGCAAAACAGTTACTGTGGGGAATATATTTAAGCACAATACGGCCTGATCGCATATGATACATCCGTCAAAGTGTTGTGGGAGCGCCATCAACAGGTGAAATCCAACACTGCACTATAAATCAAAACTGAAGCTGTAGGCATCTACAGTGGGACTCCCATTAACCCTTTGCCTCAAGCATACATGTGAATCCAGCTTAACTTTACAAGAGGAAGTTACTGTCCTCTTTCTGCCGACTTAAGGACAGATAAAGAATGTAAAAAAATGATGGAAATGAGCAGACATTTCATTAAATCTTCTGTTTATCTGTTAGAGAGATGAGCTCTCCAGCAGTGCTCGCTTTAACTTAATCCTTTAACCTGTCCTTAATCTTTACCACAAAGAGCTTGAAGGATGTGTCACATGTGATCTCACTACTCGTACTCCTTTTCCATGTCAGAGTCTTTATGAAAGAAGCCATTGGAAGAAACTGAGAAATGGAACATGAAGGTGCTGAGGTTATTAAAAGTAATGTGTCAGGCTTGTGGTCTCACTTCATAGAATTCTTTCCATTTCTTTATTAGTGTTTTCATTTTATGGTGTATGGTGCAGGAATTCTTTCCATTTTAACATTTTACTACGAGACAGATGAGTTTGATTTTGAAGTCTGAAGGTGTTCTGTCATCTTCATACCAGTTAAAGGTGGGCCAGGTGAAAGCAAAACAACTTACCAGATATAAAACTGTGTATTAGGACCAGAGAAGAAAAAAAAATCTTTCATGCAGCTTCTACAGGTTCAGTCCAAGACTATGAAAGGAAAATACATTCCCATAAGACAAAGTACAATAGCAGTAACTGTGTTAAATTCCTTTTTTTTCATGTTCAACCTGCAAACTTCTGTCAAACATTCTTATTATTGTGGGTGTTATTTCATTTTCAACATGCCGCATTAAAGGAAGCTACTGTAGTGAGGAGAAACTTATCTTTTTTATCTTGAGTTTTGACTCCTCTTGGTGGTTTAAAAATCAAAATCTTTGCCTCTGTTTCTGGGGGTTTAAATGTGTGTCTTTTAGTTTTTGGTTTTGCGTGGACTCTGGTCACTTCTCTGGGGTTTTAAGACCACACTGGAGGAGGAGCGTACACAGGAGAAAGCTGTCGGTGAGATCTTTTGAGGGTCAATGTAGTTGTTCTCCAGCCTCAGGGCCACCAGAGTGGTGTCTCCACTGTGGTTTGCGTCACAGATGCCTTCGTCAGGGATACTCCTGGAAGACAGCAATCAGAATGCAGTTAGATAATTTTTTTCTAGGACTAGAACCTAAGGTTTTCATTATTGCAATTAATCTGACAATTTTCACAAAAAATCCACTAAACACTTGGTCTATAAAATGTCAGAAAATAGTGAGAAATGGCCATCACAATTTCCTAAAGCCCAATGAGATTTAATTTATTAGAATAAATGTTTTGTGCGGCCAACAGTCCAAAAAGATATTCAGTGTTCTATCAAATAAGAGAAAGAGCAGCAAATCTTCAAAACTGAGACGCTGGAACTAAGTAATGAAAAATGACTGAAGATTAATTCATTATCAAAATAGTTGCCAGTTTTCTGTCAATTTACTAAATGATTAATCGACTATTTGTTTCAGCTTTTATAGTTGCAGTCTTTATAGAAAAGACTGCAGCAGTTCCTAATGAATTCTAAAATTCAATCATAACTTTAATTTTATCATATAAATATGTTTTATAGTCTCTCTGGTGTTGTGCTTGACTGGGTTTGTTCATGCTTGTCATGAATAACATCCTAAAGCCAAATACCACTGTTATACAGATGATATACAATTGTATGTCTTTATTTCATTCTACAACCCCACTTCTTACTGCCTGTCTTGTTAAAATTTGGGTGTGTAACATTTTTTTAAAAACTAAATGAGGAAAAAAATGAAATTCCACATGTATGATCAAAAGCAGAACAAGAGCAGCTACACTCAAAGTTTCGCTGTCTGTCCACACAAATAAAGACAAATTACATATCTGGGAGTGATTTTAGACTCAGATTTCTTCCAGTCTTTGCAGATTACTGCAATTCTGTCAGCTGGCAACCTAAAAAAGTCAGAATGCTGCAGCCGGGATTTGGACTGTTATTGAGCAGATTATAAAGTAATTTATATAGCCCTACGTAAAACCATTTTATATGTGTTATCACTTTTCAATTTCAACTAGAACTCTCTTCCATTACCATTCTTTTATTGTGTTATCAGACAGAACGTGAAGCTAATTTTAGAGGCAGCCCAGTTGCATAAAAAGTTGATAGTAAGACTTAATTAGATGCAAATTCGCACATGGCAGCGCAAATTGGCGTGATTTCGAATTTGAGTGTAACCCAACACATTCTCCCTCAACTCCATCCCACTGTTTCCCACATCCATAGCTCCCACTCCTCAATGTTACCTTTTTTTCCTCTCAACTTTTCTGTTTAATTTCTCTGTTTTATTTATTTATTTATTCTGACCTCTTATTTGACTATTCAGAATGAATAGTTCTTATTCTTTGATTTATTTATTTTTTTTACTATTTCGGTTATTGTTACTCACCTCAGGTGTCAGACATCTTGGCAGGGAAGATGGAGGATTTAAATTATTTAAATTATTATGTTACTTTTATATAAACACCATAACCTGGACTAACCGTGTACCACGCATGGACCTGTGAGTGAGAAATGAGGTGATTCAGGATGACTCCCAGGTGGAAATATGAATCAGCTTGTTTTGTTTCTTGTTGTCAAGACGACTCTCCGTCTAGTGAACTTTCAGCTTTAATATTATCTGGCAGACTGTGATGAATGAGTCAGTCGTCTGGTTAGGCTCTGGTCTGTTGTGGGACTCTTTGTTTTTGAGATTTTTCTCATTTAGCTCTGTCTTTAATCACCTGGTTTTATTGTTTTATGTTAACTGCCTCCATTTATTTTTACGACATTGTGTTTGTAGTTTTGAGACATAATACAGTCTCTTATTTCATTATGCTTTAAAGGTATACTATGCAGGATTTATCGCTTGGCGTTTGTAAATACACAGTATTCAAAGTTGGCCCCTCCTCCCCAGCTCAATGAGCAAGAGAGAGAGAGAGAGCAGTGGTGGTTGAGCGAGCTAGACAGTGAATGAAGAGAGCAAGCGGCGCTGGCGAGAACAAAACCGTGAATCAGAGAAATAAAACGCTATTTTCTGATTGTTTCACGGCAGTTACGTTCTAAAGCACAAATAAACATGACCAGAACCCTGCGGGAAGGCGCCACATTGCCGGATTTTGTGTGAATGCACTTCATCCTGTCCGCTGTGCCCTCTCCGCTCTGCGTGTGTGTAGCTCAGCCCCGCCCTCGGTCAAGCAGACACACAGACCTGCAGCTCTTTATACATCCATGACACAGAGACAGAGAGCAGAGCGGAGCAGAGGAGAGAGACGGAGACAGCGATGTAACCTGGTTGCTACGCTACAAGTCCCGACCTCACACCTGCACGCTGTTATTGGCTGGGGGCTACACACCCACTGCCCAAAGACTGACGCCCAGAAGCGTCCTAAACACAGCGAAATAATAAGAAAATGAGAAAATACAGGCAGAGGGCAGAGTCTCTGTAGATTAATACACTACCACACACTTCTAGTGGGTCATAAGTGATGATTGAGAGAGATTACTTTTGTATGAGTCTATACATTGTTTTTTAGGAAAATCCTGCATAGTATGTATTTAAATTTATTAAAACATATTAAAACATACTAATAATTGACACTGCTGGTATATAGTATAAGTTAAATGATAATTCCTTTTTTATTACAACATGCATCTTACTTCTAAAGTTTTGTCAATCATTTGTATTAGTTGATAACATTGTACTCATCTGGTTAATTGCTGAGATCTGGGAACACAGTATGTTCCCATATCTCAGGAAATTATTTTGTGAAGTCAAGCCATCATTTCTATAGCCCCAAAACCAAATCAGAGTTATACTTCAAAGGACTGTCCTCCCAGGTAAACCTTGGTGACTTCATACCTGATCTTGTTATTGTTTAGTCTGAGGAAGTGTAAGTTGGTCATCTCATTGATGCCAGATGGCACAGCAACCAGCTGGTTGTGATCCAGACACAGTTCCACCATGGAGTGGTACGAGCCGAAGAATGACTCTGG
The DNA here is from genome assembly GCA_038419695.1 of Scomberomorus guttatus. NCBI lineage: Eukaryota > Metazoa > Chordata > Actinopteri > Scombriformes > Scombridae > Scomberomorus > Scomberomorus guttatus. Next base: position 29,509,408 of record CM076446.1, read on the forward strand.
TTCGATTCCCTCACCATCCAGTTTGTTGTAGGAGAGGTAGAGGTACTCTATTCCAGGTTCCATGTGGGCGAAGACATAACCTGTGGAGGTGTTGAAGGAAACAGTGTAACTATGGGAGACCATGACCCTGTTTTTGTTGTGTACTACGGCTGAAACTAACGATTATTTTCATTATTGATTCATGAGTATGTCTGTGAAATATCATAAAATAGTGAAAATGTGCCCATCACACGTTACTAGAATTCAGTCACAAGTTACTAGAATTGTGACATCAAACGTCCTGTTTTGTCTGACTAACAGTCTAAAACCCAAAGATATTCAATTTACAATTATATAAAATAGAGGAGCAAATCTTCAACAGTGGAGAAGCTGGAATCAGAGAATTATTGTAGTTTTTGATTGAAAAATTACTGAAACACACGATTGTTATAATTTTTGTTGATTGAATTTCTGTCCATCAACTTATCAGTTAACTGACTAATCACTTGGGCACTACAGTCTACTTTTAATTTTAACATTTTTATGTACCCAAACTATCCACATTGTAAAAATGGGTTAACTTGTTAGTGTATCAGGCGCCATAATTGTACCCTGACTAATAGCCCTTTTGCACTTAACAACCCATAATCTGCGACTTCCCTTGTCCTGAACTTTTAAGAACGATGTGAGGCTTTGATTAAGTTTCTTTCTTAGGTTTCCACTGAATCTTGCTTTGGCGGGACGTTTCAGGTATACTTCAATAAAAAGGTGAAGGGACCAACTATATGTCATACAGCTATGTCAATTTAATGGTCTGTTTTGTAGGCAAATTAAGTAGGTGATTGTAGGACAGACAACAATGACGGAGCTGATACTGTTACAGATTTTCTTTCACTTTTGCACGAACATGATATACAAGTTTCAAGGCCAACAGAGAATCCAGATCCCTGCTCTGTCTGGCATAAACCTTTCAGTTTCTCAAAACGGCACTCAGCGCACCAAACCACTTTGTAATTTTCCTATAATTTTCTTTGATCTTTTTATTTTCCCTGCACCATTTGGTTGTGTGTTATATCCCTATTTCTGCCAGATGCTGAGAAATCAACCGCTTCACCTTTTGGTTTCAAACCGCTGACTTGAGGTTTCTCTGATTGGCCTCTACAAATACCAATGAGGGATATGTTGGTTTGTCAAACTAGCATTCTCCATTATTCTTATTTTTTAAAGTGTTGGTTTTCCTGTTCCATACAGGTGCAGCAGTAAAACATTGGTTACTGTTGTGTTTGTTGAAGTGGCCTTCCTTGTGATGTGACATCACATCAGCTCAACCAATCATGATTGACAAGTACCTAGAACTTTTAGTATGAGCAGTGCCCAAATTCAGTTGCAGGAGCTCATTTCCAAAGCAGGCAGAGAACAGCGTAAACAAAAGCAGAACCTGTGACAATGAGTACACAGTACATTCCATTTCATGAAGTCTCTGCTTTGGAAAAGAGCTATTAGCATCCTGTCTATCAACTATCTCTTGATGTACAGACAGAGTCACAGCATAAGATCTCTGCAACTTATTTAATCGCCATTTGTTTCATAAAATTTAAAAGAAAAGTTTTGAAATCTGTCACGTACATAATCCATTTAGAGCTCTTTTCAAGCTCTTGATAATATAGTAGTATGCTGTTCTTACATTTTTGTGTGGCTGAAAAGTGATTGAGGAAGTCCTCCAAGTATCGTACCAATCTACCAACAGTTACACCCTCCCATCTGCGAGCTAACATGTTTGTCAGCCAGGTGTTCCATCAACACTTTCCACCTACCAGGTATCCTCTCTATGTTATTTCCCACCAGCACTAGGTGGACCAGAGATTTGGGTAGGTAGGATGGAACCAGGTAAAGGTCATTGTGTGAAAGGTCAATGGACTCCAGATTTCTGCAGAGAAGGAGGAAGATGAGGGAAGAAGGGATTTGTAAAGAAATGGAAATGAGAGAATATAACTGATTGATTGTCCTTGATGACAGCTGATTGGAGAAAAACTGAACAGAACATCATGGGTGATAGTGACTCTTTTTGGCTGACCTGTGGTTGATCCAGGCCATAGGGGCGATCCTGGTCTCATCCAGCCTGTTGTGTCTTAGAGAGACCACATTCAGACTGTTGGTCTGATTGAAAACTGTCTCTGAGATTTCCTCAATCAGGTTGTTCTCCAAGTACAGTTCCTGAAAGACAGAGACATCATTAGGGTCAGAAAGGAATTGATTGATGGAAAATCATGGAGAATTACTTGAATTTATTGTCGTCATGATGAGTTTTTTAGTTTTCAAGGAAAGCAAGTGGGGGTGTTTCGAGTTTGGCATTAAACAGTGGTGAGTGCTTTTGGTTCTGAATTCTTGGCAGACAAGTCTGTGGTTTGTTGGGACTGTTTCAGGTTATAAATGCGTCGTTCCACCCTAAAAGCAAATTCACATTTGTTTTACCTACAGTCTGTTAAAACCGGCAACCCTTGGATATCCACAAGTGAATGTGTCTGATAAATCTGGAAGTCCCAGGGCTAATTGGCAAAGATCCAATGTTAAAGTTAGTCCACGATTTTCAGGACTAATGCAGAAAGTGTATAGAAACTCTCCAAGGTCAAGACATGAAGTTGGTTTTAAGGTGGATTTACGGCAGCAGCATGTCGCTGGTGTTCTGCAGTGTTTGTGGTTAACCAGAGGCCATAATTACAGGTTTAGTGGACTGATTTCCCACAGGTAGGAGCAGAGTTTACTCAGTGGACAAGTCTCAAACATCAGAGCCAAAAAGAAAAATAATGATGCATCAGCAAACCTATATTCAGACTGCAGTCAGCTGGTCAAAAGGATTCTGATAATGTGACTGGATGCCTCAGATTTAATTCAAATCAGTATATTGCTGGTGGGTGATTTATTGAGCCTTTAAAGTGTTGCATCTATTCCTGCCGATTGTTGTCCAAAAAGTTAATTTAGCTGCTTAGAGCCTCCAGGTTCCTAAGGCCCCACTTTCATTGTCTCTCCGCGGTGTCAATCACAAGTATCTACAGACTTTAAAATGACATAGAATAGAATAGAACAGAATAGAATAGCTCTTTATTGCCAACCAGGGTGGAAAATTGTCTTTGGCTCACCAAAACATGCAGGCTTTGGTTTTTATCAGCCCGCCAGGAAACAATCTTTTGATGACAGAATCAGAGCAGCAGTAAGCATTTCCCTTCTGGAATTGATGGAGGCCCACAAAGGCTGTGATTATTTTTAGGGTTTTGGGGGGGTGTTCACAATGAGTCCTGTGAACTTATTGGATCATCAGGGGTTGAGCTATGATGACTTGATTCAGCGAGGTCGGTTTTTGTAGTTGTACCATCACACCAATGCAGCAGTCTATGATTGGCTATGGTTTTTGCACCAGTAGAGAGTATTGTGGCTTGGACTCTTATAAAGGTTGTCAGAAGTCTGGCTATGTGAGGTATCCCAGTGTGAGGAATGAGGGTATAAGAACTGGAGAGATAGTTATGTAAACAGATATTACTTCATACCAGCAGTGAACTGGGAAGGCCCTGTGGTATAGTGCGGAAGTGGTTTCTACCCAGTCTGAGGTAGGAGAGCTGGATGAGGGGAGTGAAGGCCAGAGGATCTACATTCCCCTCACTCAGCAGATTTCCCTCCAACTCCAGAATCACAAGGTTGCTCAGACCTTAAAGATAAAAAATAGATAAACATTACATCACTATCCCTCAACTGGAAATATGGAATTGGTATCAGTGCAGCACAGAAACATCTATCAGGCCATAACCAACAGTTACAACAAAACAGGACAACAAATTCTCATTTTATTATGCATAACCTACATTTATAACATTTACTGTGAAACATTAGAGGTTACCAAAAAGTAGTGCACAACACAGAGTAGGGCTGAAAAATTAAGACTCTCTACGCATGATCAGTGGGCAGAGCACAGTGCGGAGTCAAAGTTTAGTGTTGGTGTACATCACCAATGAGTGCTGGGTAGCAAGAAAGTGCCAGATTAAGTTAACAAATTAACAGATTAGATAACAGATACCAGACTAACAAAGGGCCTAGAAGAGACCATTTGTGAATTTTGTAACTCAAAAGAAGATTATACTCCTGTGGAGAAGAAGACAAGTAAGAGCCTGATGATTAAGATGGGTTTGGGCACCATCCATCACGGATCTCTTACATGGTACAAAGTGAAGCTTCAAGGTTCATTTTTGAACTTGGAAACACCAATTTAATTTAAAAAAAAACTCAACACAAGATCCAATTTACTTTTTGTTTCCAAGTCCTTCAACCAAAGGTCAAGAGTAAAACTAGCTGAACTGTGAGACATACTATCCGAGCAGTAGCACAGCCACAAGTATTGGCTTCTTCGCTCTCTCCAGAGGAAAATAAGGCTCATACTGGTGCAAAGCAATTCTCCTGCTGATCATGTGCAGAGGGTCCAGTTGCTTATATATTGAAATTGCACTTTGAACAAGGGCAATTTTCAAATTTAAAGTTTGATTATAATTACACCTATAAGTTACATTATGAATGATGTCAGGCATTGAGAGGTGAAGATTTCAGTCAGCAAATGGTGATCATACTAAATGAAATGGCACCTGTAACTGCCAACTTTAGTCTGACTGTAGCTATTTAACATTATTTCTGTGAGCTGACCAAAATACAAAATGAAACTTCCTTGTGTTGTCGGTTTAATGTCTCTACATGCTGGTGTCTGTACTGCACTTGGCCAAAGAGGCTTTCCTGGGGAAAGACACTCCACTCTGTGTCATTGTGAAGTAGGTGGACTGTACTTGTGCAGTTCAGAGCGACAAACAATGTTGAGTCTTTCTTTAGATAAACAGTCTAGGTGGTCATATCATGTCATTTTGAGACAGGAATTTGGCAGCTTGATGGGTGTAAATGTCTTGACAGCTGGTAAAGTATTATGTGACATTAAAGCTGATGTCAGTATGGAGGTGCATTGTGGGATGCTGTAGCAGTACCTTTGAAGCTGTTTTTCTGGATCCGTCTCAGGCTGTTCTCACTGATCTTCAGCTCCTGCAGGGTGGGTGGGAGTTCAGAGGGCACAGCTTCTAGAAGGTTCCCGTCCAGGTACAGACGTGTCAGCATCTTCAGACCCTGAGACACACACACACACGCACACACACACACACAGATACTGGTGATACTGGCAAGTATTTGAAGAGGATGTGTGCAAAGTTGAATTCATGCCACAAATTTTAATTTCAGAAACACCTATCCACCTTCCTCTTCTGCCTGTTTCTCAGTAGTTTTGCAGCTTTCAGCCATGCCCATTTTAAATTAAATTTTACATTACAAAGTTTAAAAGTTCAAAAACACTTACAGGGCTCTACTTTTACTGCACAAGTGCAATGATGAGTGCAGCAGGTCTTAGGCGCATGGACAGTGTGGACGTCTCCATGCACACCTGCTATTTTGGTTCATAGCTGTGCCAATCACAGTTAAATGTGATAACGATAAGCTCAACAAACGGAAAGCTTTTCTTCAGGAAATGTTTGAACAGTTTAGAGCGTCACAACATGAACACACATCACCACAAATCTACAGCTAACAACAGATGGAGCAGTTTTTTCATCAGTTAGTTACTATAATAATGAATAATATAAAAAATAACAAAATTAATTTGAAGCCAAATTAAATATATTAATATTATTATATCTGACCAAAGCTATTTCAGCAATAATTCTAATGTATCTCACCCCCACACCCCCACCTGTAAATTGTCACATAGTTTAGTAATTTATTTTACACAACTAAAATGAGACAACTTTTGCTAAAAAGAAAGTTGGAAAAGAGGCTGTGATGAGCCCCGGTAATTCGACATCTCTTTCATAAAAAAAAAACAGAATATCAAGTTTTAACTGACCAGTCCGGTGTGTGTAGAAGTGTGTGTGGTTATTCTGTAGCAGCCTGGTGTCGTTTTCAGGCGATTTAACAAAGGTAAACACAGTGAGTGGCCGTGCATAACGGCACTACGCTCTGGTGCAGCACTTCTCAGAGGCTGCAGATTTATCAACATATCAGTCCTGCTGCCTTCAGATACTGCAGAGAAATTTCAACCAAAATACAACAACTGTCTTTGCACTGCTTCATTTGAATGAACCTTCCACCTGTCTGCGACTCTCCTCCCTCCTGTGCAGGCTGTGCTTTGCTCTGGTCACCAAAATACCACACAGATGCACAAAGCAAGTTTCAAGGTCAGGAAAATACCAAACAGTCAGAGCATTGCTTGTGCTGGTTGTTGTGCCTCCACGAATATAGTGCCCACTGACTACTGCAGATTGCTTTATTTGTCTTGGTCTATGTGACACCTATTGGTCTTTGAGGACATTTGACCAGGGCACCATTATATCACAGAAATTCTCACATATTTCTTTTCATTCTGGTTGATTGCATTACACTGTAGTTCTCCAGGATGTCTGTTTTACATCCCTGCCTTCAAACTTTGCCCTTTTGTAGGCGACTGTCACTAAAATCATCATCATCATTTCTTGGAGCCTCTAGAGAATCGCTGTGTTTCATTCTGAAGGGCTGCAGTGGTATAGTGTGTCAGTATGTCTTACTTTGAAGGCTTCACTATCAATGCCGGAAGAGGTGAGTATGTTTTTCTTCAGGTTGATCCATTCCAGGTTGGGAATGCCATTGAAGGCTTCTGCTGGGACGCTGCTGATGTTGTTGCCTGCAGATCAGTTTCAGTCAGTTTACAGGAGACTTGGCAGGCTTTCTGTAATTGCAGTGTGTTTCTGTATGCGTCATATGTGTTTTCAATTTGGTTATTGTGTTTCTCTGTCTTGTGATTTATTTATTTGCATCATTTGTTCCTAGATGCAATATACTGTGTAGTACTGGGTTCCAATAGCTTGTTGCCTTTTTTAAAATTCTGGTTGCAGGTTGATAAAATTGCCAGATTTACTAACAAATGTTTACTGAATCTTTTGTCTCCCCTCGCAATGTACAAAACATTCAGGTAGCAGTTTGTCATTGTTAGCTAGCAAAGACAGTCTCTTTTGCCAGTTTAAATTCCATCACTGGCTGCAGGTTGTATCAGCTTTAGATAATTAACGTTAACAAAACTGTCGTCTCGAAAGTCAACTTGGAAAATTCTGATTTGGTTACAGCTCTAGTGCAAACCTAAACCAACAATGCATGGATCCTACTGACAAGTATTGTCTGTGTATCCAAAACCTGATATATCGTATCCCTCTGTGCGGTAGAGCTCCATTTCTGTCTAAAAATGTTCTCCATTGCAATGAACACACACACTGTAGTTTATGTTGACTCACTCTCACGTACACTGTCCTGCTACTCACTGGAGCGCCAAATTTATATTAATTCACTGCTGCAAATGATCCCCAACAAATGCACTAGTTCCTCTTGTTTGAGTAATGTTAGAAAAATATTTAAGTCTTCAATAGGAACCAATGGGCTTGGGGCCACAGACAGGATAGGAGAGTAAGAGAGTATTGAGAGATGGACAAACACATTGTTGGTTTGGGGATTCATGGGATTAGTTGATAATAAGAAAATTATAGACTAATGCCAGACTTATCCTTTAAGCTGTTCAGTTTAATAGTTGTAAATTAGAACCTCCAGTTTTTGGAGCAAGCAGCTAATGAAATATAAAGTGTGCAAAATTAAGTACAGATCTAAACTGCATGTTTGACTTTTTGTTATGTTTTAATGTGTTTTGTTTAGGTACACATTTTGACCTAAATAGATTTGATACTGGATTCAGATTAAATAAAATGCTACTGAACCCAAACACCAGTGACGTATGTGGTAAAGTTCTTCAGTAACTGTCTGTGCTGACTTACCCTCCAGACTGAGAAATTTGAGCTCAGGGATGGCCAGAGGAGGGAAGTGGGTGAGTTTGGCATTTTCACATGTCACAGTGACGTCAGAGATATCACAGCCCAGAGGGAGGCTTCCCCTGTTCTGTACCACCACCTCCCTCTCCTCCCCTTCCTCCTCCACCTCCTCTGCCTCCACCTCCTTCAGCTCGTCCTCCGTTGCAGCAGGAGGTCTTGGAATCGGATCAGGGAGATCTGGTTCCTCGGGTTCTTCAGGTTCTTTTGGGGGCATCTCAAACACGTCTCCTCTTAGCCAAACCTTCTCCTCTTCTACATTCTCCTGCTCCTCCTCTTCCTCTTCCTCTAGAGCCAGTAGCTCTTCCCTCAGCCTCTCCTCCTGCCACCTCCTTTCCTCTTCTAGCTTCCTTTCCTTTTCCCTTGCTTCTCTCTCTAACTCCTTTCGCCTCCTGTCTTCCTCCTCCTGTCTCCTTATCTCCTCCTCCTGTCTCCTTCTCTCCTCCTCCTGCCTCCTCCTCTCTTTTTCCTCCATCTGCCTCCTCCACTCCTCCTCCTCTTTCTCGACCTGCCGCCTCAGCGCATCCTCCTCCTGCCTCCTCCTTTCCTCCACTATCTTCCGCTGTTTCTCCGCCTGCTCCTTCCTCTGCTTCCTCTTCTTCTTCCTCGCCTCATCCTTCTTCCTCAGGCGCTCCTCTTCCTCACGGTGCTCCTCTTCCTCCCGCCACAGGATGCGCTGAATTTCCTCCTGGGTCAGTAGGCTCACAGCATCATCGGGGTTAGTGGGAACTGGGGAGTCACCAGAAAGGTCAAGGCTGAGGTTGGGGTCTAGGGTGGGTGTAGGATTGTGCGGGGGCAACCGATCAGAGGGCAGGAGGTGGGCGAGACGAGAGGCGACAGTATAGAAAGACGGAAGGAAGAAAGAAGGTGGATTGAAATAGGAAAGTAGAGACAGACAGGAGAGGAAAGAACAAAAAGAAGAGGAGGAAAAAGAAAAACTGAAAGAAAATGAAACAGGACAGAGATGGAAGTTGGTGACAGACAGACAGTCGGACAGACAGACAGGAGGTGGACAGACAGATACGGTTGTGTGTTAGTGTTGTAGACAGACAGACTGGTACAAGACCAGCTTGTTGAAGCTACAGAGCACATTGCTGCTGTAGACCAGTCTGGACCAGATCCCACTGAACTGGATGTGTATGACCTCAGTCAGGTAAAGTTGGTCTTTTTGTGTAAATTTGACTTACCTAAATTTGTGTTTTATGATGACAAATTTATTTAATTTTAAATATAATTATTGCTGTAATACCAAGTAATCTCTGTCAGGAAAGAGGGAGCTACTGGACAGGTTTCATAATCTATGCAGTTTGAGTTGCTGTCAGGTTATGGCAAACAATCCAACATTAGTGTAAATAATTTAGACCAACCTTAGCTCACTTGTCAAACACTAATGCTGTTTTATAGTCATTAAACTACGTACCAACTGGAACATCCAACACATATGACATGAAAAAGTCAAAAACACACTGACTTTGTCTTGCAGCGATCAGATTTTGTTAAGTTGTAGACATCACTGGTTTTCAGACATTTTCATTGGTTTACCCGACTTTTTTCCTGTTTTCTTGAGATTCTTAATCCCACCCACAAAGCTCCGATTGGCTTGGTTGTTTTTCCAACCAGTGAAACAGCCATCAATGAGCATCTGACCCATCTGAGTCAGTGAAGAAATCAGAGATGTAAGCGGTGCTTCAGAGGTCTGCAGTCAGACTAATGCTAATTAGTTGGCAACGTTTCACTGGTTACCATAAAGATGACATGGCAAATCTGTAAAATGGAAACTTTTTGTCTCCCAACACTTTGTCTTATATACAACAGTGTTACTTGTTGGACCAACACTTTTCTTCTGAGTATGAAACAGCCTTTAGTCTGCATACTATGTTTTTTCCTTTACATTAAACTCCACACATACAGCAGACATAGTTTATACACAGTGTATGTATACAGATACATACATGTTTTTATGGTTATTGTGTATTAATGTGTATTAATCTAGATACTGTAAATGAATAAGTCATTGATAAAATGACTTTAAGAGGTTTTCTCCTGCTTCACTTCCATACATGCAGATAATGACTATGCAGTGTATGACTGTGAGCACTGAGTTAGTTACTGTCAATTCAACTACTTTTTTTCATAGAGGTTGTATAGACAGGTTTCCCGTTTACAATAGAGGATGCATGCACAGCAGGAAGGTAGAGAACACAATCTCATGATCATTTATATATAGACATTTTCAATATTTCCTTGAAACTAGTAGAATTATTGTTCAGAGATAAAACTTTTTACTACATACCTCACACTGATAGACATTTGTCAACTCTGGCCAATGTTATGACACATTGAATACCGGGGAGAAACAGTTGTTACAGTGGCAGTGATAATGCTAACCCAGACTTGACAAAGTTAGCTTTTACGGGTAGTGAGAAATGAAATGAAAAACAACTCCTTATGTTGACCTCCCCATAAAAAATCTCACTCATTCTGGTTTGTTTTCTGACTCCAGCATATGCACGCATCTCACAATAATGTTGCCTAGAAACTCGTCTATACACCTTTGTATTTGTTGTAGATTCAGTTGTTCATCCAGTCTTCATTTTGATGAGATTGAATTGACAGTAAGGTGAAACCAATCCTGGACATGTGGAAAACAAACATGTGGTATCCTCCTACAGACATGTTAAAACTTTCACAACATGAGTGTTGAACTGACCCAAAATGTGCTAACCACATTTTTAAAAGCCATGATGGAAACGGGAAGCAACATGCTGAGGCTTCAGAGATGACAACTGTTTAGTTGTATTTCCTCAAGAAAACGAGTGACAAGAATCTTTAGATTACAATACATAACGAAGAGTTTCATTCCAAAATGAGGTATCTTCTGTTAACATCTGTTAAAATGAACTCCTAACTCCTAACACATGTTGACTGGTAAGAAAGCTAAGAATTTTATGAGGTATCTTCTGTTAACATCTGTTACAATTAACTCTGACTCCTAACACATGTTTACTGGTGAGAAAGTTAAGAACTTTAAGGAGTTAGGTCTGTGCTCTGTGGTAACAATCAGTGTCACCATTTTGATGATTTATAGAGTTTTAAGTGTTTATTGAATTAAACCCTTTAAATATTGTTCCTGATCAGAAACGTTGCTCATCTCTATTGCCTCTTGATGTTGCACCATGGCGTTGCCACATGTTGTGTTTCTACCTGGCTCCATGCAGACGGGGCAGCACTCCCCAAAGGGAGTGATGGGGAACTGGCAGTGTATTATGGGACAGGTGATCTCGTCACAAACCACCCGCCCTCCGGTACACAGACAGGTCACACAGGGCTTTGGAGACCAGACGGCCTGGTCGAACATGGTCAGACCCTGGTACACACACTGGCCCTGCTTACCTGAAACAACACAGACACATAACAGTCGGTCCATCAATACAAAATAGTTCAAAAGCATTATTAACAGATCACAAAGTGACACTGGACTGGAATATGCAGGGATTAAAAGTAATTTGGCAAATTATCCCAGACGGACAGTGGACAGTAAATGTGAATGTGGTTCTAGGTATAATTCATCAAGAGTCTGGGTAGGCAGATTGTTCACACATTCAGTTTGCACAAACAGTCTGCACACACATAAAATTTGTGCTACAAGTCTGCAAGAACTCTGCACAGACCCTCATGAACATGGGCAGATGGCAAAATGTACAACATGCAGACCTTTGTGACTGTGCAGATGCCAACAGTATAATTTTAGCTTAATTAAACAAAAGAACAAAGCCTGCAACCAGTCTTATGGTTCAGTGTACCAGTTGTGGGTGACAGTGTATTGTGTGGCAGTGAATGAGACAACAAGGAAATGACCACTGAATGCTACTAAATGTTAGTCTGGTGGCTCAGTGATATAAACAAGGCCAACCACTGTTCTGTTTATTCTACACATCTAGCTGGCTCTGGACAACTGACTGCCTTTTTGCCCCTTTTTTTGCACTTTCATGCCTTCATTCAACAGCTAACAGTAGAGAGAGACGGAAAACCAGGGAAGAGAGAGGGTTATGACATGCAACAAAGGTCCCTGGCCAGAATTGAACTAGGCCCATTGCGGTTGTATGTCCTTATTCTTAATCTCATTGACAGAAACACACATATGACAGTTTCTTTTGATGTAAAGTCATAGATGTGTATTGTGTATCATTGGCTTCCAAACATATTCATTGGTTTGCTGGACTTTCTTTCTACTTTCTAGAGATTCTTAATTCCACCCTTAAAGCTCTGATTGGCTGTTTTACCAACTGGTGAAACAGCTGTCCACGAGCACAACACCAGACCAGTTTGAAACACTAAATGAATTGGGGGTGTGGGCCGTCATTCACATGTCTGAAAGCAGCAACCTGTGGGTCACAGCTTCAGGCTAATATGTCGACCCTTGTCATCCTCCTCAGCAGCAGCAGCAGTAGGCCCTGCTGTAATAATTGCTGTGTGCATCTAGTCTAACCTAAAGCCTGTACTTTACCATCAGAACCAGACAAAGCAATGATTTCCACTCCTCCCCCATCGGACCTGGGACAGGAGGAGGCTGTGACTGGCAGTGAGTCAGTAGGAAAGACTGTAAACCACTATGATACAGCAGAAAGACACTCTTTGTGTCTGTTTTATGTCTGTCCTGTCTGTCATCTATCCTTATAATGGTATGCTCTTTGTTACGTCTATAGAAACACAGGTAGTTAAGAGGCTTTGGTCATTTCTCTTAAATACTGTCTCTCTTTTGTCGCTGTCCTTTTTACTATGAGCAATGAGACTGTCACCCTGTCATCTCTGCTGGAGGACACATACTTTAGAGCTTTTCTTTTCTCTTCAAAATATTGACTTGCTGTCGCAGAATCTCTTTGTCTCGTTCTGGTAAATTGCAGGGTTTTGTTAAAATAATGCAGCAACTATCTGACTTTGCTGTGGCACTATCATTATAAGGTATTTAGTACATACTTTCATGTGTTTTTACTAGAAGTGAAACAATTAATAAATTGATTTCCTGTCAATCGATGAGACGATCGAAAACGTTATCCTTTTTCAAGTAAAAACATCTCTCATTCCTTGTTCCCAGTTGTTCTAATTTTAGGTTTTTCTGCTTTTCTCTGTTCTATATTACTGTAAACTGAATATCTTTGGGTTTTGGACTGTTGGTCAGACAAAACAAGACATTTGAAGATGTCGCCCTTGGCTCTGCAAAACTATGAAGCCCGCAAAGTCTGGTGATTGTTTTTGCTATCTTTTGTGCACAAATTAGATAATGTAACCTAATATCGTCATAATTTTTGGGAAAAACACAATGTTTTAAACTAGCTGTGGTACAAAAGTTAGCATATAGAGAAGATTCAGTAAAGACTGATGAAAACCAGTAAATGATGATGTAGGCACAATGTAACAGTACAGAAGAGTTAATGTCACTTTGACTGATGTCATTTTTATAATCTGAACTCAAGGTCCACTTACTAGCTTTTTCTGCAGCTGACAGGGGTTACGATCACCCCCCATATACAATCACCTATGCAAAATCCATCCACAGATGAAGACTGTGAGATGAGGTTGAAAGCACCAGAAAAAAGGTTAATAAGTTGACTTTGACATAAGATTATTTTTTCAAACTATTGTCCCCAAGATGAGGAATAAACTTTCACTCTGAAGTACACTGTAACATTTACCAAACTGATTGGTTGCCATGGTGACCGGACAGCCATTTTGCAATAGAAATCTAATGTATCAAAGTCAGACTTCTCAGTTGTGTTGGTCCAACATCTGTAACTTTCTGTTTCTGTAAACTGCAATCTGATCTGTTTGGTTGTTACATTACAGTCAGTTTGTGTTTGCTTATCTGAACACAAAGGCATGTTCTCACATCCCAAACAGCAGCACCCAAAAAAGAACCAAACATTAAATCTACACATGGAAAAAAAATCCCCCGCCAGCTTCTAACAACAGACTATCACCACCACCTTCCCTTCTAATTACATATTGCTAACTTTATTGTTTTAAACTGAGAGGCATTGAGGTTCTTTAGAGTCTCTGTCCCCATCCCCATGTGGGATTTTTAGCTCTTTCCCCACAGATGGTTTTCCCTTCTGTGCATGTTGTAGGAATGTAATGATTTGTCATTAAGTTACTGAGCTGTAATAACCGGCAGCTTCATTATGAGAACAAGACGAAGCCTCAGAGCTGAGCTAAGCTGCTCTCTGACTGCATTCGTACACCCAATTTGATTGAAAAGTCCTGCTTTTATTCAGTTAATGGTTTTATTTCATCGTATTAAGATTTTATTGACTATAAAACTCTGTTATGTAATGTACCACTTAAAAGTTATAAATATAAATAAGTACACTCCACCTGTTTCCATGTTAGTTCACACATATAAACATAGAAACACTGAGACAATTTAACTGGTTTGTTTTATCATCTGATGGTTCAAGCTGCTCTGGGATCATTCACAGAGAAATGAGGACACTATAACCTAATTTAGCAGAATATAAAGAAATTTGACAAATGTCTTTTTGAAATTAATAGTGATGTAGAGACATATATTAATAGTAATGAGCAATGAGTCCTACTTGGACAAAAACATTGTTAACATTATGTCAGGAGGCAAGGTGGTGTTTTCTGCAATGTCTCGAATGTGCGAGCTTTCTATAGAAATGTTTAAGAAACCGTTAGTTGGTCTGTATCAGATCAGGTGTTTCTAATGACACTGAACTGTGATTGGTAATTGCTGGTCTAATTAAACCGGGTTAAAGCCAAGTTACTGGTCTTAATAACCTGGATTATGATAAAGTGGTTGTTTTGATAAACTGAGAAAACACTGAATTACACTCACAAACCTGAGTTACGGCTGAGTTACTGGTCTCGTTAACCTAAACTACAGCTGAGTAGTTACTGGTCTCAATAACCGAGGTTCATTGTAGCGTTGTTGTAGCGACGTTCACGTCAACTTCCAAGTCGTAATTACGACTGGGAAACTCTGACTTTTATTAAAGCTCCAGGACATTCAACATGATGCTTCATAATACGGAAGTGCCTGAAAATCTAGCAAATAGGGACACTTCACGTCAGCCAGAGTCTGTTGTTCATGGTGATTAAACCCAGATTTATTGGACAGAGTGTTATTTTGTCAATACACAATAGTTTTAACCTTCACTCGGCCAACTCTGTAATCACATTATGTTGAGTTGTCCTATGACATAAAAGCTTGCAAGTCATTAACATGGGAATATTTCCCATCTCTACCATCCATCCCATATGACGTGAACGTGGCATAAGGCTGAATTATAGCTGCATTTTTTATATAGCACTTTATCCAAAGCACTTTACAATTTGCCGCTGATTCATCCATTCACACACACATGAATTACTGTTCTCACTAACCTGGATTAGAGTTACTGGTCTCACTGGGCTGAGTTACTGGTCTCACAACGCTGGGTTAAATTGAGTTAGTAATGTCACTGACCTGGGATAACGTTGTAGCTGGAGTGCTGTTCTTGTGGGTTCTTGTAGGACTTCAGGAACAAAGGGTTTCCTTGGTTTTCTCGAGGCTCCACTGGGATGCCGGGACCAGGAATCAGTCTGATCTTCAGAGGTCTAGAGCGCCCTGCTCTGGCCCGCCCATGACCTGCAACACATGGTCATATTAACATTTATCCACATCTATCTAGAAACTTTTAAAGGGAATCAAGACAGAATTATCCAGTTCCAATGGATTCTAGGAACACTCTGATTATCAGTTTACAGATATGTTTTTGGCTGATTTGTTTGTCCTGGGTTTTAAATAAAATAAAATAAATTCTATAAATTCTTCACTTGAGGTGAAATATATTCCCATGCTTATGCAAAGCCACAATGTCTGAATCATCAGCATATAAAAATTAACTTATAACACAAACAGATACCAAGTATTCACATATAATTAAAAAAAAGCAGGTAGCCCAAGATACTCCCCTGAGGGACTCCACATATTATAAGTTGAACTGCTTTTTTCTCGGTTCATTAGAGATTTTTACATCAGAAAAGACTTTCGATTACGATAGGCAAAGAAACATAATAAGATGTTATGATGGAGCTGAAATCTGGCAACCCCACTATCAGTTCAGGACTTTTAAAATGCTGTTTGCAGTCACTGCGCTCAGCAGGAGTTGGTCAACAGTTACCTCCAACACTAACAAATGCTTAAACTACAGTCTACATTCTTATTTCTACACCTGTTTGATAAACAAGATACACCATGTAAATCAGAAAACATTAAGGTTATTGGAGGCTAGCAGTCTTTGTGCTAAGCTAGGCTAAAGGCATCCTGGACCCATTTCTGTACTGAACACATAGATATTAAACTCTTAACAATCTTTTAAAAGGCAGTCTTACCCGTTCCATCCCTTTTCCTTTTCCCTCGGCGGGTCTCTTCATTCTGGTTGCGAGGTCTGCTCCTGGCCTGAGCATCCGAGACAGTCAGGACCACTAGCAGCCATAGACTGGCCACCACCAGCCACCACCTCATCCCTGCAGAGCAGCACAGACCAGGTTCAGGTTGCCTCAAAGGAACCTTTACCTCCACTGAGGGCTTCATTAGCTCGATACGATACCCGTCTAGGTACTGATATCAAAGTGATACCTTAAATTAAGAAATATAAACCTGTTTTTGTACAAATCCTTTTTTTTTCCATTAAACAAAAGAGGCCACAGTTCTGTTGATAAATGTAATCTAAACAGTTTGCAGTATTCGATGATATGGCCTGTACCCAAACAGAAATTTTGTTTCGATACCCAGCCATAGGCTTCACTGGTTCCTCAGCAATTCTCCAGCAGGTTAATGGGATGTTCCAAAGACTGAATACAAAACAAATGTAAAACAGTTAATTCTCCCAATACCCATGGTTGGAAATCAAAAGGTCAAAAACACTGTGGCGCCCAGGTGGCCAACCAAGGACCTTTGTTTCATGTCGTTCCCCATCTCTCTCTCTCTCCTGTCATTTCCTGTCACCTGTCCAGAGGCAGAAAATGCCCCCCAAAATATGAAGGAAATCATGAAAAGAAACCCATTTTTGTTATTAGTTATTGAATAAACCAGCAGCTAAAATGACTGGAACCAAACGGACAGATTTCTCCACCCACAGAAAAATAAACCGTGAAAAGACAGAGGCTTTTACCTGCAGCTGCTTCTCAGACTAAAGGAGCTGTCAGTGCTGCTGCTGGCCCTCATATAGCTCTCTCCTGGGGTCCTAATGGCTGGTTCTCTCTGTGTTTGTGTGTGTGTGTGTGTAATGACTAGTCTATACACAGCAGTCCTGTCATTATTAAAGCAGAGATATTATGTTAACACACACCTTCACACCTGATAGTTTTGTCTTCTGTCTGATTCTCGTCTGAATGGAGCAGATTGAACGAGATAACAGTAATAATTGTGTTGTAGCTCTGCCCCGTTGCATGATGGGAGTTGTTGGTGGTGTTAAACCTCTTGTTTATTGGATTGGAGCCCAGACAAGCCTCAATGTCCTGATAGAAATATTTAGTTCTGTTAGTCTTAAGGATTAAAAGTTTCAGTCAGTGTTCATTTACTGCAGGTTTGTGGAGCTTTTTAGCTGTTTGTAGCTTAGTAAAACATTTAAGAGCTAAAGAACCAGATATTTTCTCTCAGGAGTTGGTAGAGACCAAACCAGAGGTAAAAATGAGAGTGAATATTGAATTTATATTCATCTGGTGGACACAAACATGACTCCAATGGGACGATAATATTGCTCTGTGTCTGCTGGATGTGGAAGTAGGCAGCTGTTAGCTAACATGTTTGCTGCAACTACTTTATGAAGTAATAATAAGAAAAGATGTTGGGTTTACTTGTTCCCTTTCCCCAAAGTGACCAAAAAAAATCAGTTAAAGCAGCTTTACTATTTACATATTAAAACCTGAAGGAAAATACTACATAAATGTGTGAGGGTGCGACAGTAAAAGCCTGTTAAGACGTGCAAACTTTTGTCTCGCTCGTAATCCGTCCAGGTGATTTATCCATGTGTTTGTGTTATTTGATCGATACAGGATGGGATATTAGAATTTGACCCCTTCATGATTTTAATAAAGTTTTATTAGCATTTAAAAACTACAGTTCCTATCAAGTTTTTCCAGAGCGCACATTACACGTCATGGTAAGTGGGACTCACTCACACTTACACCCCATGCTCTCTTTTAATCATTCACATTTTCTTTTTGGATGAAAACAAAACTTAAGTCTGCAGCTCCACAGTCTGGAGGTCTGAACACACAGTCAGTCAACTCTGAGACCCTCCCACCTCAGCTCAGCACCGGCCAATAGGAAGCCAGAATTCAATGCTTCACCAGGAGACAAAGAGAGAGAGAGAGAGAGATCCATGTGTGTTCAGAGGAAAGAAAACCGGAGGGAGGGGAGAGAGATGGAAAATATTCAGCAGTTCAGTTTCTGGATGAGCAGGCTCAGACGGAGAGACTTCCAGCAGGAACAGCAGAGGATAAAAATAACTTCAGAGTGTGTGTGTGTGTGTGTGTGTGTGTGTGTGTGTGTGTGTGAGCGTGCATGGTTTAATGAAACCCAGTCAGTGTTTAAGCTGAAGTTTTCTGTACTGTAATTAAAATAGTTCAAATTAGTTCAGAGGGAACTTTTATTTCTCCAGCTGTAGTCAATAGATGACATTTTCTTCACACTAAAGATATAAGTGAACGCAGCTCTGTAGTCCCTCCACATCTCCACCAACTCTTTTTTTTAAATTTTATCATTTTGTCTATAAAATGTCAGGAAATAGTGAAAAATGTCTACAGTGATGTCTTCAAATGTCTTGTTTTGTCAAGATTAACTGTACAAAGACCCAAATAAATTCAGTTTGCAGTAATATAAAGCAGCAAAACTTGACACATAGTGAAGTTTATCCACAGGAAGGTTTGCTTGTCAAATGATCTCAACAAGTAACTGATAATTATACGTTTCCTTTGCTCTCTCAGTAATTTCTTTCTTAAATTATTTAATTTCCTAAATTGAAAGCATTCAGTTTTTCTCCTTATGAACCAAATGAATTTAATATTGTTTGATTTTGGACTGAGATATGTGAGTTTACTTTGGCTTTTAAGCGTCAAACACAATGTTGTGGTTTCTTTTGACGTAAATTACAAAAAACAGATTTTTTTTCAGACTGTGTCCAGTTCATCAAAACTCAGCTTCACAGTAACAGATTAGCTTCTGTTTCTCTGGCTTCTATAAAACCATGCATGAGATAACTCTAGTTTTTTAGTTTGCTCCACTGCAGCATCATGATCTGTATTTGTCAAGAATCTTTTTTCATCTTCTTATTTTGCTCAGTTTAGTTGTGTGTTATGTATCTCTGAGAAATCTTCTGTTCCACCTTTTGGTCTCTAGTTATTCACTGCAGCTCCCTCAGAGTGTCTGAGCCTGAACATGTTGGTTTGTCCAACAGGCGTTCTTCACTGTTCTTTGTTTTTTGAAGTTTTGGTTGTCCTCCACACAGATGCAGTAGCAAAATAGTGGTTACTGTTGTTGCGTCGTCCTTGTTGTAATGTGACGTCACATCTGCTTGACCAATTACATTCGACAGCACTGCCGCCAACCCCTGAAAAGTACCTGACACTAGTGTGCAGTGCACAAATTTAGTCCCATGAACTCGTCCTCAGAGCGGGCAGAGAACAGTGGAAACAAAATAAGAACCAGAGACAATAAATACGTGTTACATGACGCTAAGTTCCTGCAGTGGAAAAGGGCTGATAGGACCCTGACAGACCTTAAAGAAGCAGCACCAACAGAAACTGACCGACAAAGACTTTCCTCACATCTTTTGTTTTAAGTTACTATAAACACACAGCCGACGACCAGCATGAACTGTACGATCTGCACTTGTAAGAGAGAAAAGAACAATATAGTTAGTAGACTGAAGACTTCCTAATCTAAAAACCAAACAAACCAGCCTGTCATTTTCATGCCACTGTAGAGTTGTGCTGCCCAACTCAGGCTATTTTGTCACGTAAAGCTTCAGGTCTCAGTCGGGTTTGGCAGTACAGTCAGGTCTTAAAGACTCGGTTGTAGGCTCGTGCAGAACTCTTCGCCACTGTGAATCTGCTTCAACTGTCTCATCATATTCTTGGAGTACAAACTGGTAACAAAGTTTTGCGTTGCTTTGCTAAATACGAAGTCTGGTGGTAGTGGTATTGTTGAATGAGCTCGTTATTTTCTGTTTAACTTATTATTTTTCTGTATTTATTCTGAGAAGTTGGTCTGCTCTGGTTAAACCAGGGCAGAAAAATAACAGCTTAAATGAAAACCAGGTTCTTTTTGCATTAAGAAAAGACAAAACCTGGATAAGGATGGTCTGACTGATTTAGTTTAAATACTCCCTAAATGTCCTCCCAACAGAACATAAATCAGTGATCGGAGGGGGAATCTGGGGAGTGCTGTATCAAAACCAGGAAGTGCACAGACGTGTACGTGTATCTTAAAAGTTAAAGAATCTGGTTCCTTTCGGTCCATTCTGGTTGCGGTCCAGGCTTTGTCAAGATCCTGTAAGCTTTTTTTTTAAAAACGTTTGGACCTTTGAAGAAGATCATCTACAGCAAAACCTTCTGCAGCTACTGAAACAACTGTTTACAAATCACCATAAGACAGACAGACAGACAGACAGAGAGACAGAGAGAGACAGACAGACAGAGAGAGACAGACAGACAGACAGACAGAGAGAGAGACAGAGAGACAGACAGACAGACAGACAGAGAGAGAGAGAGACAGAGAGAGAGAGAGACAGACAGACAGAGAGACAGACAGACAGAGAGAGAGAGACAGAGGGGAGGAGCTGAGGACAGACAGACAGACAGACATTAACTCTACATTACCAGCAGTTTGAAGGCGGCTGATGGTCCTGAAGCCAAATTCTTCCACTCTCTTTTCTCCTCCTCTGGTTCTGCAGGAGCCCCGGGAGGTGTGTGTGTGTGTGTGTGTGTGTGTGTGTGTGTGTGTGTGTGTGTGTGTGTGTGTCGCTCTGTGATGATACTGTATAAGAGTGTGTGTGTGTGTGTTTCAGAGCGTAGAGCAATTGTGTAGAGCAGAGCAGGCTAATAGAGCAGTGAAGGAAAGCCAGGATTTGTTCTGCAGCTGAAACAAGAAGAGAGAGTGAGAGAGAAAGAGAGAGAGAGAGAGAAATAAACAGAGAGAGAGAGAGAGAGAGACAGGTCTGACATCTGTTGTCCTGTGTGGGAGAGGTCACTGCCGGCATGCTGCAGGATATCAGAAAAATACATTAAATCAGACAGACAGAAGTGAAATATTCACTTCATGTCTAACAAAACATGTCTTACCAAAACAAGCTGATAGAAACTCTGAAACATAAACACGGGTTCAAGGTTTGTGGCGAAAATAACGGGAACGTCTCCAAACAAGGAGAAGAGTCCACAGCTGTATGTAGGACAGAGGTCAGAGGTCACACAAGACCAAACATCCCACTTAAGTGTCGACTAGAAAAGACTTAAACTCTCAGAGTGAAGATCGAGGAAAAATCCTAAACGTCCTCAAAGTCCAAAGTACAGGACAATTAAAATCTGCTTGACTGTAATGTGAGTAAATATCTGAAAGAATATTTTTAAAAAAGAAGAATCATACTGTCGCCACAAGATAATGCTGACAGCAATAAACTGAACAAATATAGACATTTCAGCGGTCATTTTACCACAGGATTACATTGCAAACCTCTGCTACAGTGAAACTGAATAGACTTCTTTCCTGAAGGCTTCTTTGTTCGCCTTAACCCTCAGAGATACAATATTTGTGTCCATTAGCTTGACTAGAAAGGTTTTACATGTCAGACAGCCTGAAGGTGAAATAGTACCTGAAAGATACCTGTTCCTATCTGTATGCACCCTGTAGTGTCCTCAAATGTTACAGATGTACACTTCTGACAGTAAACGGACAAAAACTTCTTAGTATTGAGATCAATGTGATGTTAAGTAACAGCCGAGGCTCAGACCAGTGAGAGCTGATTCTAGTTTAATGTCAACATAAATCCACATTAATGACAGCAGCTGTGCTGTGTGACATTTAAAATGAGAGACAGAGAGAGGAAGACCCCAAACTCATCACCTGTGGTGATGTCATACATTACAGGTGCTTCTGAACTTTCTCATTGAAGGGAATGAGAAGTTGTGTCCAAACTCTTGACTTTTACTGTATGTTGAGCTGCATGTTGTTGTTACACTTTATTTATTGTCCTTTTCTTACTGTAAAACCAGAAAGAGACATTAAGTTCTGTTTATTACAGAACAAGTTCCTCAGAAATATATATGGTGTGTTTCTGAGTGCGACCCTCTTTTCACAGTGCGGTGAAAGTGTGAATGGAGGGTAGAAAGAAAAAGATGTGATCAACTTTAGTCGACTGAGTGTGGACGAGCTGAAAGTCTGAAAGCTGAGTGAAATAACGAGGCGTCACAGAGCTTCTGCTGGAAGAAACACGGAGATGTGTTTGCTTTTGATAGCCGTGACTAATGCGAGCAGATTTTATTTTTCTAATAGTTGTTTATGTGTGTTGATGATTATATTCCAGTCACACAGATTAGCTGCTGTTTTCCTCAAAGACAAACATGAGAGGAACAAACTGTGGAGACCTGCTCAGTAAAAACAGTAGAGGACAATAAACACCTGGTTCAGGGAGTAGAAAACTTACAGCAGCCTGAATCTGATTACAGACAACACACACACACACAAACACACACACAAACACACACACACACACACACACACACACAGACAGCTGCAGATACCTTTTGGTTGAGTCAGCTGGACACACCCCTCACCTGTTGGACACGCCTCTAATGACTGAATAATACTAGAAAACACTGCCTGAGGGGCTTGCGTGTGTGTGTGTGTGCGCGTGTGTGTATGTGTGTGTGTGTGCGTGTGTGTGTTTTGATGAATCTGCTCAGCGAGTCGAGGCTGTAAAATAAATCAGTTTATTTTCAGACTTATCAGTTCAGATTTCACTTCAGAAGCAACAGAACCTTGTTTGTAAACTCAATAAACTCAACGTCCATGAATACAAGTTTTAATGAGTTAAAACAATAAATATTTTCCTTCAGAACATCGTCGTGGGTCATAAAGTTCACAAATGTTGCTTCTGAAGTGAAATCTGATCAGTCTGAAATTCACCAATGTTCCTCTGCTGTGAGACGTTTCACTGGAACATTTCATTTCATTAAAGTTGGTGAAACAACATAAACTCACACTCTAAATACTCTTCAGTAGTTATTACAGTTTAGTCTGTAAAAAGTTCCCCATGTACAAACAGTTTAGATGATGAAACAGATGTTGTAGCGCCCCCCGCAGGCTGACTTTGAAAATAGTGGAAAACAGCAGTGACAGGCATCATTTCAGAGGTTTCTTCCAGTAACTCTATTAATTACTGGTTAGGAAACAACTTATACTCACCTGGTAATTTGGCCAGATGTGAAATAAATTTGCAAACAATTATTTTATTAAAATAAGCCGGAAATCTTCTTGGGAAAATGAGTAACTGTTGAAATAAAAACATCACTCGACTGAAAGAAACTGAACATTTTCAGACAAGAGTTTTAATATAAAGTGATTATATTCATTCATTTAGGGCTGCAACTAACAATTATTTACATTATTGATTATTCTGAGCATTATTTTCTTAATAATCATTTTGTCTGTAAAATGTCAGAAAACAGTGGAAAAATTCTCTTTCTCTCTATAATCTCGTGAGTCCAAGGTGACATCTTCAAATGTTTAGTCCAAAATCCAAAACAAATGACTTTGTTTAAAAAAGCTTCAAATCATCGTGTTTGAGAAGCTGCAACCAGCAAATGTTTGGCTTAAAAAAATAATTATTCATTTATCAAAATAGTTTTGTGTCGCTCAACTAATCATTGCAGGTCTAATGATATTCAGGCTGAATCCAACATGTCATAAACTTCTTCATCTCTGGTGTTTGCTGTCAGTCCTAAAACCAGCTTACAGGTGCATCAGTTTACCTACATGTCAGACATGGGACACGTTGCCGACTACCTGGCTGCCACTTCAGTGCTCATTATCACAAGTGTGGGTTATCAGGATTTATGATACACATATGATAACATTATGAGTAAGTATCTCTCTCTCTCTCTCTCTCTCCGTCTTCATCTCTGCAGGACAAGTATCCATCTGTCGTCTCTCTTCCTGGAGGCTGCAGGTCAGAGGTCATGACCCTGCATCATCCCGAGCTACCCGGGTAAATACGCTGACACTGATGCGGCGCAGAAACACAGAAAGCAGTTAAGTCATCTCTGCTGACTGTCTCTGTTTGTGTTTACAGCTGCATCTTAATGGTTCATTGGTCAGTTGAGGTTTCCAGAGAGGGCGGAGTCACTCCAAAGATCGACCTGCTGACAAAGATCCCTGAGAGAGGTGAGATGCTCCTCTGTCAGAGTCACTGAGCTCTACAGACCGTTCACTGTTGTGTTGGTTTGGTTTTAGATGTGCAGGGACACAATGAATCAACTATTTAGGAGAAAACACTGTGATGAAATTGGTTATTGTACTTTCACCAATCTAACAAAAATTAAAAAGAAATGCTATAAAAATTCGCTCTAAAATTACAAAATTTAGTTTTGATAGACACCTAATAGCTGTTGTATTTAAATATTTACTAAAAAGAGCACTGTCCTTTTTTATTTTTGACTGATGCTCAATTGTGTCTTTATATATTTATATATTTACCTCTAAATCAAATATAGATTGAGTGATTTTCTCTGTAAACAGATGCAGAGGAGGTTGTGTATTTTTATTTTCAGCCCTGAGGTATTCCTCTCAGGCTTCATGCTGCTTGATTAAACAAGTTCCACCAATACAGGGTTTTGAAAGGTGAGAGGAAATAACACTTCTGACTGTACCAGCCTTTTCTCAGACTGTAGCAGATAAATTATTGATTTATCGGGAGACAGAAACCAGCAGGTAAAATATCTGAGTGTCAACTTGAAACAGCTGCAACAGATTTAAACCAGACTGAGCTTCTACTGAAAAACAAAACAAAAAAAAACATCATGGGTGGTAACACTTTGTTTATGGGTCTGTAAAAAAATAATTTCCTACTAACTCTTCCTGGAAGAACTTGGTGCAAATTATTGGGAAAATATGTATTTTCATGAAAGAAAAACTCAAACTCAACCTTTTAAACTCAAGTAAATATTCATTAGATGTTTATGTTCACAAACTTTATTCTTTATATGCTTACAATAGATTTTTGCTTGACTTGCTGACTGAAAAGACTCATGATAGTAATTATTTGGAATTAATTAGAAGTGTACAAATTCACAACTGTCTCTATTTTCTCTCTAACTATTGCTAAATGTATTTATTACTCAGTAATTATTAGTTCTTTCCACAAAAGACCCTTAAAAATAAAGAACATACATTTAAAATAAAACTGTCAAATGGTCAAACTGACTGTATAAAAACTGTCTCTGAGGGTTTGGACTGATCTGGTTTTTGTTCCTCTGTGTCTCTGCAGCGCTGCAGATGTTTCCCTCTCAGGCTGTAGGAGGCGCTGCTGAGGCCTTTCAGAGCCTGCTGAGGATTCTGGGACCTGAGGCTGCCGTGGAGTCCATCATCAGGGCAGTCAGCCTTTCACAGGACTCATAACTCACATCCAGGACCTTTTATATTTAAACATATCAAATCTGAGCTGTTTTTAATGTTCTTTTCTGTGCAAATAAAATAAACACACAGCGACGGTTTAGTCTCTTAGAAATCCTTTATTCAATAGAAAGAGCACGACTGTGTACAGCGAGTGTAACAGCAGAGCTCATCGGTCAAAATCTACAAAAATAAATAATTTAAATACAAAATGCCAGACAGCAGTGTCGCCTTTGTATTTTCAAATAGTTTTCTTCTCTTAACTATTTACACACACGCAGTTATTAGAAGTCTGTAGGTATCACAGTGCTGTGATGTTTCTGCAGGCCGACGCTCAGGCAGCAGGTGGAGGCAGAGGACCACCGACCGACTGAGCAATCAGACTCCAGCTCACCTGTCTGAGCTTTGTCTCGCTGTGAGGACAGAGGGGTCTGGACAAACTCAACTCTGATTGGCTGAAGAGATGTTTGTTTTCTCATGATCACAAAAAGGTGGTTCTGTAATCTTTAACATAAGATTTATCAGCTAAATGCTGACGGTCCTACAAGGTCATTTAACAACACATATTTCCAGAATCCTTGAAGGCTCTTCGTTTATCTGGATGAAAAAAATATTCCATCTGCTGCACGATACAGAAGATTTTTAACCCTTTTCTCAACTTGCAGCTTTATTTCCTAATCAAAGATGAAGCGAAATGAGATATTACACAATCTCAACTCAAGGTCCACTTACTCACTTTTTCTGAACCTTTAAGCATATCACAGCACTCAGAGCAGATTGAGTTACTAGTTAACATGAAAATGTGAACCTAAAATAATTCTGAGCACCTTGAGGACTTCTGATCCTTGTTGACTTAAAAAGTATGACACAGTCGTCTTCAGTCCTCGAGGTGTTAAGAATCATGTAAAGTTTGAACATCTACATCTGAAAGGCAACAAGTGATACAGCTCAAAGTTTCTGAACAAGCAAGCTTTAGTTCAGATTTAATCAAGAAACTGTTTCCAGGGACAAACATGAACAGTCGAGCTGAAAGTAAAAAGTTTTATCATCAGGTATTTTAACCTATATTAATGTTATTTATTATCATTAATAACAAGCAGAGGTGTTTCCAGCTTTGAGAGTCACAACTTAGAAAAACAGGTTTAATCTTTTTCACTGTGCAGCAGATTTAATATTTTAGGATCTTAAATACCTTCAGAGTTGTTATTTAAAGTTGTTAAACGACCTGAGTTTATGAAAGCTTGTCAGGGATTTATCATTCAGAAAAAAAAACAGCTTACGTCGCCTTCATGTCATGTGGGAGTTACTGTAACAAAGATAAAAACACCTGCGCAGCTCTCAAATCCTAATATTTAATTCTAGACAGACATGATGACGTTTTAAGCTGAGAAAAGGATGTTTGAGGATGAAACGTTGTCATGTCCATGTAGAGAAAAAAAAGTTAAAATGTGGATGAGAGCATCGTGCAGGTATATTTTAGTCTTTGTGCAGAATATTGTTACTCTTGTAAAGAGCGTTTAAATAGAAGTTGCGATTACAGCCGGGAAACTTAAATAAATAAGGCAAATAAATATGGATGCCTCACATGATGTAAGTCTGTTGTTCAAGTAACTGAGTGGTTAGTTAGTGTTGTATTAATGCACAGTGTTGTTAACTCTCCAACCAACTGACCTCTGATTACGAGAAGCCTCTCAAATCATTAACACCTCAAACATCCAGCGACCCCACATGACATAAACGCAGGATTAGCTCTTTAACTTAAACTTAACAATAACAAACTCAGACTCTTCTGGTGTTACAGCGAAGAAAGAACGAAGGACATTTTACTAAATAACTTCAGTTCGGACGTAGTTGAAACATTTTTGATCTGATGCCTTTATATAAATCTGTTGGAAATTTAAAAATGAATCAAACCAAAGTAACATCAAACTGTTGTTTAAAAGTGTCCAGACCTCTGTTGTGTCACACAAACTCCCATCAGCCCCTGCTGCCTCGTCCTGCCACCTGCTGCACCTTCAGTTCAACAGTTAGAACGATCAGTGGTTGGTTCAGTTCACTGCTGTCCACTCTGCAACCTTTAACCCTGCGGGGGGTCAGAGGTCAAACTATCCACCTGCCCCGCAGTGTCACAGCTCCTCCGTCTCCCAGGTGATTAGTCAGAGGTCATTCAGTCCAGAGGAACAAGCGTTGGAGTGACGTCTGTCCTGATTTAAAACCTTTTTAGCATTTGGATTTATCAACTTTAACTACTGACCACGTTATCAGCGGGACATATGATTGGTTGCTGCTAGGCTGATGTCACAGTGATGTTGACTTGCTGCCGGTCGACGAGGCAGCAGCTGTTCATTTTTACAGAAAACACGACTGACGCTGGGAGAACAGTGCGGAGTGTGTGAAGGAGTCTCTGCCGTCCGAGCTTTCAGTCTTGTAGTGTGATTTTTTTTTTCAGAAGTTTGATTGGCTGATGGAGGTCGTGGAGGTTGGAGAGTGGACACTGTAAACAGAGGAACTGAAGTCAAGTGTTACCAGTTAATCTGAAGCCTTCGAGAGCGCCGCTGGTTTCAGAGGACGATGACATCACCAGGAGAGGAAATCGCAGGTCGTAGTTTGTCTCTAGACGACAAAAAAAAGACCTGCGACACTCCGACAATCTGGACCTGTAACAACACTCATCTGCTGAAGGTGACGTCACCGTCCTCAGAAACCGGCGCTCCTGACCACATAGTTTTTCAAACATCAGACGACCCTGTTGAGCTTCGGGTCGGGTCGTCAGGGGTTCGAGGTATTGAGAGATCACAGCTGCGTCCACAGCAGCTCCAAAACTGATCTGATGTCAGTATGAGATGAAACATTTGTCTCTGATCTCTGCTGTGAACGCAGCCTGTAACAAAGTTTGTTTTTTTTTCCACACACACACACACACACACACACACACACACACACACACACACGCTAACACACACACCCTCTGCCCTCCTCCAGTCCTACCAGAACATTTAGGCACATGGACAAACGCACACTACAAACACACAACAAGCCACTTATGGCACAAAAACCAGCAGAGCAGCAGCGTGAAGCTCGGCCTGTCCGGAGAGGACCGCTGTTACCCAGCAGCCTTTGCTCTGCTGGGTCAGACTGATCTAAAGCAGACTGAACACGCTGACCTCTGACCTCTAATGAGGAGATAGAAGGTGTCCCTGTTCTGTTAGTCATTTCAACTCTGTTCCCCTGCTTCTCTTTAAAATCCTCTGCAAGCGTACAGCCACATTAGTCGTCTGGTCAGTGAAACTGCGCCGCGCTCAGCCGGACACTGTTCCAATGTAACAAAGAAATATTGATCAGAGCGATCAGACAGTCTGATCAGAGCGATCAGACAGTTTGCAGTCTGACTGTGATCACACGTCACTAGAATGATGACGTCTCCATTTCCAAACGTGGTGCGTCAGTCTTTCTATTGGCCGACTGTGTGAAGTCACAGATCAGAGGTTGTGCTTGAATTTGAGTTTTGGGCTTTAGTTGTGAATGGGAGACGGAGCAAATACTCACACGACCAAAGTGTAATGTAACCGTACCTTTACAAAGCTACGAATCGCCGGGTTAGTCAACAAGGGAATGTTAGATAACTACTGAAATGCAGCTTTTCTTCAACCTCTAACAGAACGAGCTGAAACCTGTTCTGACAACAATAAGAGTTAAAATAATTTGCTTTCTTCAACACAAAAGAAGATTTTATGCCAGAAAAAGGCAGCTGGACACAAACAATTTGCTGCTTGGTCCGAGGCCCAAGCTCAACCTTAAAGGGTCAGTTTACCCAAAAATACTAAAATATATACTTTCTATATACATTATTAGGTACAGTTGCATAATTGTATACAATCCAATGCAACAGCTCCTCCACAAATGCTACTTTTACGAAGCTTATGACACCGTCAGCGCTGTATTAAGCAGTTTATTATTATATAACAGTATTTATATTATATTGAAGTGTTTCTAAACACCTTTCAGTATAATATATATAAAACCTCTCAGACAGTGTCAACAAAAAAAACAAAAATCATGAGCTTTGTGAAGGAATTTATAACAGCTGTTAGATCGTATTAGATTGTATAAGTGTACCTAATAAAGTGGCCACTAGTTTCCAGGTTCTGTTGATATCTTTCTGAGAACCATTCCTCCACCCCAACATGAGAGGTGAATGTAATTTAGTTTTAGTTTGGGGAAAAAAAAAAAAAAACCTCAACAGCAGCATCTACTTTCTAATGAAGACAGCTCCTATGAAAACAGTCCAGTGTGTTCTGTGGAGTATTCTCTCACAGGGACACTGTTCCTGGAAACAGATGTTGCTGTTGAGTTTTTAAATTATTATTTTTTAAATAATTTAGGTGAACTGACCCTTTAATAACACTTAAAACTCCTCCCTGATAAATGAAGACTAAAGTCACACACATTTGACCTTCAACATTTCAGCACAAACGCCCGATGAGGCAGTTTGCAAACAAACATTTCTACTTGTGAACGTGCTGCCACCAACAGAAGGGAGGTCCAAAAAGAAAGAAGAGGGAAAACAAAACAAAAGCAGGGAGGTAAAGTGTTCCTCGCAGTCATTTTGGATCTGACAGTTCTGGTTCTTCGCCTGGTTCATGGAGGTTTTCATACGGCTGAACACGGCGTCTCGTTAAATAAATGTTTATGAGCTGGACTGAAAAACCTCCGTGGACTCCGGCAGAGAACTGAAACTCACTCCAGAATCAAAATGTTTGCTTGAAACCTCTGACATCAAATGAAAGTCTCCAACGTCTCCTCCATCCAGACTCACGCAGACCAATCAGATCAGCCTCCTCTGTGGCTGTAGCTATGGTAACTATCGATACTGTTACCATGGTGATGCCACAGAGGACACAGTACAACCTGGACATTCTGGCTCTGCCCCGCCTACATTCAAGGAATCACAACGACCTGCTTTTCTCGCCAACACCTCCATTCTCCTGTCTTTTTCCTTTCCTCATCAGCGCTTCGCTGTCAGCAGCGTTGCCACGGAGAACAAGAAGGGTCAGAGATTGTTGCCAAGACAACCGCAGATCCTGTCAGGAAGTGAATCCAAACTCTGGCCACCAAAGGAAAGAACAAAGCTCCCTGTGAGTTTTCTAATAAATATGAGTCATGACAGAACAGAGCGGAGATGTTGGGATTCACCTACTGACAGGAGCGAGAAGTCGGTCGCCATGACGACACAAAAGCTCTAGAATCAGTAACAGAAATATCTGGAAATGCGTTAACGTCTGGTGATTTAGTGATGACTTCCTGGAGATTTTATTCTTGCTGAGCAGCAGCAGCCAGAGCCGATACATGTCAGCATGAGCTGAGTGAGGAGAAAGTGCTGCAGTGAAGTCTCAGATAAACTGTTCTGAAATGATTCTAGACCTCCGGCATCAACATGGCGTCTCTCCTCTCCGTTTGAGGCATCAGCGTGGCGTCGGTTAGTGCTCGTCTCCAGGAATCAGGGTCGCCCAGCTCTGATCGGGCGTTCACACGGGGTGGAAAAGCAGTGTGCAGTCCTCTCTCTCTGCAGCTGCGAAGATGCCTGGGAGCGGCGGCAGAGAGCCCTTTGACAAGGCACCACCAGTCCTCAGGTAGCAGGAGACGATCTTCTGGTCCAGGCGCAGCTGGCGAGGGACGCTGTCAAACGGCTTCGGGTCCAGATCCAAGATGGAGATAGAGTAGGAGAAAGCAGGAGGTCTGGAGGAGAGGAAGTCCCTGAACCGCCTCTGACTGGAGAGATAGGAGGAGGAGGAGGAGGAGGAGGATTAATGAACAGGAAGAAGGGAGTCAGAGGTTGAGTTTAAACATGCTGAGCTGATGTCTGGCGCCACCTGGTGGATATCATTAGCAGCTACACATTTAACCATAAACCCAGTACAGGCCGTCCAAAGGACCCACAGAGGGGGACTGAACCCCTCCTCACTTAAAGACACAGTTTGCCGTCACAGAGACCAAACGTTCAGATGTTCCTCATCAATTTGTAACTGTAATTTGCAAACATTTCACCAGGAAGTTGTTTAATCTACAGATTCGTTTTCAGACCAAAAAGGTCACAGTTAAACATTCAGTCTATAAAATGTCAGAGAATAGTGTAAAAAAAAAAAAAGTTTTCCAGCGCCCTAGAGGAGGTCTTTGGTGTTTTTTGTGAGAAATCACCCAAAATAATTAATCAATTACCAATATTTGTTAACTAGTAGTGTAAGCAGTTTGATAAACTGTTAATCCCAGTGACTGGGGACCAGTACCCTGATACTGGACTGTAGACTTCAACACTAATGGACTACTGGTGAACAGTGTAGCACACTTACAGTACATTTCTCCTTGTGACACTGTGGAGAAATGTTTTTAAGATTAGTGCTTTGTTTTCTTAGTATCACATGCACACGAGGGTGCACACAGGCGACACAATACTCAGCCCTGCCAGTGATTTCACACTATTCTGCTGATCAACAGTAAAGTGCTGAGAAACAGCAATGGACCAGAAAAGAAAAAAGAAGACTACTACCAAGCAAACTTGGATGTTAACAATGAAGGTGTTGAATTCTTCCAAAAATTAACTCTACAAATGTTTTTGTATGAAATGTGTTCATTAGACCAAAATGCATTTTTGTTATAAACACTGAATGTAAACATACATTTTGTTAGTTAACAAAAAAGTTCCCAAATTCAGCTCAGTGAATATATGTTTGTCACTCAGTTAACTACAGACTGAAAGTTAACATGAAATGTAATTAATTCCAGTATCAAACTTACCCTTCATCATCCTCCTCTTCCTCACTGCTGGGCACCAGGGCGACCATGATGGAGCAGTCCTTGGCTGTCATGGCGACACGGTACTGATGGACCTTAGGTCAAAACACACAGCAGTTAGACATGCTACTATCTTTAGGCATGTAAACTATAGCTGCAACTAACAAATATTTTCATTTTCAATAAATACTACAGTACCCATAAGCCTCTGCAGCCACTACTGTGACGAGTTGTAAAATCAGACTAAAAGTTAAAATGCTCCAACACACATTGACACCGTGGGAGAAATGTTACAGCGGGAAACCTGAACAATCAAACAAAGAGCCTGACTTGGTGTGACTGGGATAACTGGGAAAGTTTTAACCAGTCTGACCTTGCTGACAGCGTACTCCACAGAGCCGTCGTCCTCCGTCGGACATTTCTGCAGCTTCTCCAGGAAGGCCTCGTTGTACGGACCTTCTATCTGAAGACGAGTTCTGACAAAAACAGTAAGTGACGTCAGAGATCCGACAGAGCCGTTTGATAAATGAGATTAATGTACACAGACGCAGTTTTCTTCTTGTTAACTAAGTACTACCTCTCCTTGGGGAAGTCCTGCAGGTGTTGCTCCACTCTGCGGTACAGAGGATAAAGTCCTTCAATGTCCAAAGTGTCCAACATTTGAGTCTGAAGGATCCTGAACAAAACACTGTCGCTGGGTAAACCCTGAGAGCCTGCACACACACACACACACACACAGACACACACACACACACACACAGACACACACACACACACACACACAGACACACACACACACACACACACAGACACACACACAGACACACACACACACACGGAGAGACAGGTGTTCAGAGGAGGGAGGTTATCTTTCTGGTAAGTTTCTGGTTTATAAAACTTTTACTTTAAATATTTCAACCAGGAATCAGGAACCAGGTCTCGTTAAGTATCAAAAAAACATGCACAATCATGCGATTCAGGATCTCAGTTTCACACATTTACATAATCAGGTTCAGATGTTATGAGCGAAGTGTTTGCGCAAGACAAATGATTCTTTCACACCACAAACATTTCTGAAGGAGGCTGCTGCAGGAGAGGCCAGACGGAGATCTGCACACAGATCTGTTCGGCCGGTTAGTCTCAGTTTCAAACTTGAATTCACACCAAAAAAAACAAGTCAGCAGCGTGACAACGCTACATAATGACCATACATGTAGTATATCGTGCCAACTGACTTCTCTTTAAATGTTTTTACTTAACAATAAGCCAAATCATTGAAGGTGCGATTTGTGGGGTGATATAAGAGTTTTGTGGAAGTAGTTGAAATAAAAAAAATGGTGTTTTGTTTGTTTGCACATGTTGATTTATTTGAATGAGTGTGTTTCAATCTGTCAGTGTGTGTGTGTGCGCGTTTATAAGGGTGAAGAGAGAGAAAAGGAAGTACAAAAAAAGACATTAATTAATGAAAAAGGACAAATAAGAAAAAGAAAATCTTAAAAAAGGAAAAAATATCTAATTAAAACACTGAGCTGAAAGAACCATTAAAGGACCAGTTCAGTGACTCAGTGAAACCTGGCTGGACAGACAAAGAAAAACAGGCGGGCGGGTTCTGACCGTGGCGAATCCTCTCCTTGTTGAACAGACTCGCTTCACAGAAGTTCCGCCCTTCTCCTCGTCTGTCCGTCACCCCTCCTCCACCGCCACCTCCACTCAGCAGGGCGTTTACCAGGACCTGCAAGCAGAGGGGTTTCAATATGAGGCTTGAAGGCTGCTGAGGTCGTTACAAACTACAAACTGATATTTCTTGTTACTTACCAGCAAACATATACACCAAAATATGTGCAATGAGTTAATATCGGCCTGACCAATTTATCAGTCGAGCTCTTATTGTTACTTTTACTGAAGTAAAAGATTTGAGAACTTCTTCCACCACTAGCATCATCCTGCACCGTCGACAGACATCAGTGATGCTCTCTGATCTGTAAGCAGCTGTTTTATTTCAGCTGCAGGACGTTCAAAAGCGCTTCTACTTTTAACTTTGACATGAGCAGAATTTGATCGGCTGGTGACTCTTGAATAAGTTTTCAGTTTCAGAGTCTCATGGATATCTTTTAACTCTGTTTACATTCATACCTGTGTGTCTGTGTGGATTTACCTGGATGAAGTCGTTCAGGACAGCTTTGCTGGTCATGTGACTGTTGATTCGGTTGTTTCCGTACATGAAATACGGTCTGAGATGATGCAGCAGAGAGTTCAGGTCCAACGAGTCGTCACTGCCCTCCTTACTGCTGTATATACACTGACCACCCTGACACACACACACACACACACACACACACAGAGCTTAATATGGCTGCTCAATGTCAGCATCATGATTATGAGATAAATCAGTGACAAAGATCCAATGTTGAATTTCTGGTGTCTTTATGTTTAAATCAATGGATTTGAAGCATTAAAGGGTGATTTTTTCAGAATAAATATCACAGTTTTGGTTCGAAATAAAGAGTTTAGAGTTTAGAGTTAAGGCGCCTTCAGACTGCGACGACAACAATCATGTAAGTTTATTGGATGTCACATCGTGTGAGACGCCTATAATAAAATCGTGGTCACAATCTGTGTCAGACTGCACGACATTTGATAAATTTGTCAGATTGTGTTGCTGAATGTGGTGAATCATACCGCAGCACATCCAAAAATCACACTAACTTCTTTTCCGTTTCACCTCTGTTGTTTTGGTTTTTGCGTGACATTCACACTGGTTGACAGTGAGAATTTTGCTTCAGGTTGTCAAAGCTCCAAAAGCCACAATCACAGAGTGTAAAGGAGCCTTTAGTCTCAGACTTTTCATCTGTAGTGGAGTTGGATGTTATGATACACCAACACAGAGGTTCCACATTATACAGTGCAGGAGAAAAAAAAATGTCAGGTTGTGGTTGTGGTTGTGTCTCACCTTAAAGATTTTGAAGTTGTTCTGAGGTTCTTCTATCAGGTGTCTGATGGCAAAGTGCATTCTCTGTCTGTTCCTGAACAACATGAGAGAAACCAGAGATCATCACGTTCAGCTGCAGAACAGTAAGAACTGAAACACCTGCAGACCACATCTTACTCATCACTGTAGTCATAATATATGAAATAAGATTTCATCCTCCTGGGAACATGAATATCCATACTGTATATAGAAATCTGTCAACAGGTGGTTCATGAGGCAGCTGCAGGGCTTTTACACACATACGGGGTTTTTGTCTGTACAAACAGCCCTGTATTATATTCCCTGTACATGTTTGAGGGGTTGCAGTGTTGTATTCAGACTGCGTTATACTGAAAGATGTTTCTCATCATCTCACAGTCACAACCTAGAAGAGTGCAGATCGCCAGGTGCATCTCCCTTACAGTCAAGATGCCAGTGAAGATAACAAAAACGGGGATTTATTCTTCTTGTATTGTGCCCAACTTTAGTGGATCATAACATATCAGGTATGGAATTAATCTGCAGATGCTCCAGTTCGAGATGAGACCAAACTTTTCTATGGATGGCAGTTTTGGAGCCACGACAAAGGCCAAAATGTGGCCTGCAACAGACTAGGTAAGGCTTGTTTTCAGCCTAACCGGTTTCCCAGAAATGCAAGATTCCAAACTGAAGCAGTTGTTGATCACCTGCCAGTTACCAGCTTTTTAAGAGGAGTGAGGAGTCAGCAGTTAATGGTGGTATAAAATAGGGTTTTCAAGTCCTTGAGCATACAGTACAGTCATAAATGTGCACAAAAATTAGCTGCGGACTGCTACACACACAGACACATGACCAAACACATGATCCCGTCCAGGCTTACGCCAGGCAGAGATAACAACTACAAGATGTGAAGCTTTGCTTCCTCAGCTGCTCCAGGCCTCAACTAACATACATGAAGAGAACAGAATATTAAAAATACCTCAAGAAGAAACATTTTGCATTTCCTAAACATAGGATTTGTTACAGAGCTGTCATAGTCATGGTATTATATTATATTATATTTTACAGGTGTGCCTTACTTTTCAATTTATCATTTAGTCTATAAAACATCAGAAAACAGTGAAAATGCCCATCACAACTTCTAAGAACCCAAACTAATGTCATCACGTCTTGTTTTGTCTGACCAACAGTCCAAAACCCAAAGATATTCAGTTTACTGTCATTTTAAGATGAGGAAAAGCAGCAATGTATCATATTAGAGAAACTAGAACTATCAAATGTGTGGCTTTTTCACAGTGCAGCACCCGGACAGTCTACAGCGTGCACACGCTACAGTTATCTTGCAATCCATCTTCAAAAAAGGCAGAAGTTGCAAGCATGTTTTGATCTAATGACTAAATAATTACCTTTGCAAGACAAACATGAAGTATATGGTGAACTTTCTACACCGACACTCAGAGACTAATGTTAGCTGAGCGGAGCAGCGATCAGCAGTAACAAACAAGACCTGCTGACCAACACTGAAGTCAAGCCGGCTGCAGCCAGCTTTATTAGCTGTATTAAACAACTTAAACCAACTCTGAGGTGAAGAAAATAACTCAGTGCTCAGTCAAACCCTGCGCCTGCTCAGCGTGTTGGATAGCGATGTCTTTCCCTGAAGGTGCAGCAGAGAGGCTGCTCTCCACTGCTGGAGACACAACGTTAATAACAGCACAGCAGAGCACTCCTCCTCCCGCTCAGTTTGTTATTCTCATACAGGCAGGAGACTGTGAGATGCTTTAACTTTTTAAAATAAAAAGGCTGCGGACCATTTATCTTATCTGCCAGTTATGTTTCATATTGTATTTCAGCTTTTGCCACCTTTGTCTCAAATAAAATCCAGGGAAAACTCTGGTTTATGTCACACTGTATAACTGATAGTAATAGTAGTAGCTGCAGTAATCTCACCCTGAGAACAGATCTAGAGGACAGTACAGACTGCGTCTCTTCCACTTCCCATTGGCCACCTACAGAGAGACGGGGAGAGAATACGAAGGAATGAAGGAAGTCAAAGAATGAGACAGAGGAAATAAAGAATGTGAAGAAAAAAATGTGTGTTCTGTAGTTTTACTGTATTTTTGTGAAGTACTATAGTTGTACTGTAGTTGTATGTGTGCAGTGGTTGACGTTACCTTGTAGTGTTGGTGCATGCAGAAGCGGCACACTTTGGTTTTGATGTCTTTGCTGACGTGTTTCGAGGACGGCAGGAAGCCACATTTAGGCTGAAAATACAACACACATCAAACAGCAGGTGAGTACCACCCACACCCCCCCCCCACACACACACACACACACACAGATGCAATTCGTTGTTGAGCTCAGTTTGTTGGGTGACACTGACTACATCCTTTACACTACTCACTATAATGTAGTTGTAAGCAGACATAAGTACAATTTAAATGTATTAATATACA
Organism: Scomberomorus guttatus; assembly: GCA_038419695.1. Lineage (NCBI taxonomy): Eukaryota > Metazoa > Chordata > Actinopteri > Scombriformes > Scombridae > Scomberomorus > Scomberomorus guttatus. The sequence continues at coordinate 29,547,163 of CM076446.1, forward strand.
CTATTTGTCAACAATTATAACGTCTCTTATGAAGAAATTTATATCATTACAACTGTGTTTTATATATGTTTTATATTTTCATTCATTTTCTTTCATCATCTGTTTATACACCAGCCTCCACTTATGGGCGTCCACAGGAGGAGTTATATTTGTTGACAAATACATTAATAAACATGTCTAGAGCTGAAACAATTAATCAATTAGTCCATCGGCAAAAATTTAATCTGCAACTATTCTGATCATCAAATAATTGTTTTAGTCATTTTTTAAGCAAATAGGCACCAAAATATGTTGCTTTTAGCTTCTTAAATGTGACGATTTTATGCTTTTCTTTGTCATACATGATAGTAAACTGAATATGTTTGGGTTTTAGACTGTTGGTCGGACAAAATAAGAGATTTAAAGACGTCACCTTGGAGTCTGGGAAATTATAACAGGCATTTTCACGATTTTCACACAATAGACAAAACAATTAATCGAGAAAATAATTGGCAGACTAATCAATAATGAAAAGTTACGTGTCCTTCTTTGTTTTTCAATAAAAAAAGGATGTTCACAAAAGGGTGTGTGTGTGTGTGTGTGTGTGTGTGTGTGTGTGTGTGTGTGTGTGTGTACCTTAATTTCGATGCAAAGTGGAGGAGTGTGTGTTGGCTGGTGGAGGGCTGGAGACGTCAGATTGGGCAGACAGAGAGCACAGCCGCTGTAGATGTCCATCACCTTATCACAGCGCCAGACTGAAACACACACAAACATTCTCAGTATGTGAAGTAAATTTAAATGCCTTAATATTTACAAAAAGATGGTCAGTTTACCGTATAGATATTGATTATTGATAAATGCACTTGCACTTTTTGACAGAATGTGCCTTTGTGATGTTGGATATTGCCTGCCAGCTGCAGATCGGCCGCTGCCTTTAAGTCTACTTTTTTCTTACATTATCATATTTGGTATTTTTGGAATATTTGCAAGCAAGTTTGCAAACACAAATACACACAAAGTATTTGAATTCATTTACTTATTTTCCTTGTTCGGTTTATTTGGTCTTCTGACTTAAACTTTGACCTGCAGCCCAAAATAATCTTTCAGTGAACCTCACGTTTCACACACTGCTCACGTTTCCTGAAATCTGCAACAAAAATCCACTGAGACTCCACGATTATCTGTTCTCTGGTTTGCTGAAGAAAAAGGTTATTTATCAAGTCATTTTTAAACAGGTCACATAAAGACTTCCTGCTAACTACGGTATAACCTGGATATTATACCATACCTACCCCCTCAAAATAAAAATATCTCTATATCTACATTATGTGAGATATAACATGTTAATTAGTGAACATCAGAGCTTATTTTGTTACTTTCAGTCAGAGCTGTTTTTCTCCTGCTTCCAGTCTTTGTGCTAAGCTAAGGTAGCGTAGTACAAACACGAGAGAGGCATCAATCTTCTCATCTAACTTTTGGTTAGACAGCAAATAAGAATTTCCCAAAAAAATGTCAAACTATTCCTTCAACAGATGCTTTCCACATGAATGATTAATAAACATGTCAGTCTTACCGGGTCTTTGATGTTGAACTTTGATTGACAGCTGTCGCACAAACTCCAGCGGCAGCTTAACCACTTCCTGTAGAAAAAATGTAGTTCAGCGAGCAGAACGTCCATATTTCTGTCTCTGCTGCTGCAGAGTGTTGGTTTGTGTTATCTGAGGTATGTAAAGCGCTGTGAACAGCTGGCAGTGTGCTCATCGCTTATCATCATTCATTCATTATGGGAGTGATAACGAAGAGAACCAACAGCTTCAATAAACAAATATTATCTTGCTGTATACAGAAAACTAACAATCATAATCATCATTTGGAACCAAATATTAAGTTACAATAATTTAGCTACACGCTGTTACAAGTCTACATAAAACAGACTACATGAAAGGACCGAGCTGTGATCTTTGACAGTATTCTAAATTTTAACAGGACAGATAAATTCATTGTTAAGTTTAGCCTCCAGCTTAAAATAAAATCTAAAATTAGACATCATCTGACCTAAAGAATGTTGTTCATGTGCTGAAACCCTCCAGACTTCAACACTGTAACTCACTGTTTTTGTGAACTTTTGTGTGCTAGAAAACAGTTTATCAGCAGATATCTCTGATATCACATATCTGGGATTATATATTCAAATAAAGATCCACATTAAACTAACGAGCTATTTTAGAAAAGTGCAAACTTTTTAACTTTGCAGTTACTGGTGAAAGATCTTTGACTGATACTCTAAAAATCTATAAACTCAGCAGTGTTTTTTTTTTAACTTTACTCCTCTGAACTCACGCAGTGTTTATCTGTAACTGATAAACACTGGTGGAAGCAAAAAGAGTCATGAACAAGTGATCATCTTCTCTTTCCTGGTTACTGGAAATAGTTTCTACCATTAAAATGGAAAGGATTTCCAGGATGTTTCTGGAATAGAAACTGCACGTGGAAAACACTCATTTAACTTGTGACTTGTGTTTGTCATTAATTAATGTCTGATTAGTCTCTGGCATTTGTGTTTGTCTGTTTATTATTTGTCTTGTTTGTTTCTTAGATAAAACTAAGGAAGGAATATAACTGATAAATCATAAGATGTTGAGTGACAGTAAACAGTGTGAACGCGACAGTGTCGTACCCCGCTGTGGATGAACTTCTCTCCCAGCAGCCTGCTCATCACGTTGGAGCTGAAGTCAACAATGTTCTGGATCTGCCTGAAGGCCTGCTCTGCAGTCTGGAGGACGGACACACAGACAGGCAGGTAAACACACAGACAGGTACAACAGGCTACATCCTGTTTTGGGGAAAAACTGCAACAGAAGAAAAGTCCACGATGCAACGACTGTGCGTGAGATGGACGCAGCGGTACAGGTTGTTGCAGGTCCTCCTCTCCTGCTGACATGAACATGGCGTCAGACTGAATACTCAAATAAAATCGACTGTCAATCCAATTATATCGGGCTGATCACTTGAGGTTTCCAATCAGCCTGGAAAGTACATGAAAGAGACGAGGTTTGTAACAACGAACCAACGGTTGTGGACTGTTGGCCGGGACAAAATCGATCAAGATTTTTAACCATTTTCTGACATTTTATGGACCAAACAACTAATTAATCAATTGAGAAAATTGATCAACAGATTAATCATTAATGAAAATAATCATTATTTGCAGCCCTAATTGATTTCTTCTGGAGCTCAAAACTAAAGAAAACCTTTCAAAGCCCAATTTCTTTTTTTTTTAACTTTTTGACCATAAAAAATTGAACTTAACTCCCCGAGTATTAGAAGATCTTGGGTTATAAATGCATTAGAAATACTGGTCTGTTTTCCTGCTATGTCAACAATATTTTATTAATTAAACACATTAAAAAACTTTTAACGCCTTTTAACCTCCATCACAAAACATTAACAGATTTAGCTGTTGTCTGTCCCCGTATTAAAAGTCAATCAATTTCAGGCTGATATCAGCTGATGAGCAGCTCTGAGTAAAATCTTTGTGGTGTGTGAGTCTGTAATCTGACGAAAAGCTGCTGCTGCTCCGCTGACAATGAGTCGAGCTTTTAATTAAATGGAGTCCTGTGCTGCTGCACTGAGCTGTTACACTAAATGAAAGTTTCTTCTGCAGCCTTGCTAACAGACATGAACCACAACTTAAAGCTCATCTACATTTTATCTGACTGTCAGCTCGCAGTCATGGGTCAGTCGGCCTGACAGACATGTCAGCATGACTGACAATTCTCCTCTTTACTGAGATATCAAACACTGGGTTGTTGACTGTACAACCAGTTTAACCAGTATCACCTGACACACTGTGTTTAGCAAATGTTTTATTTGGTTTTGTAAAGTTTGTTATTTAATTATTTAGTTATTGTTATTAGGCTTAGTTAAAACTGTGGCGACTGAGTAAATATGTTGTTTGCTCTGATTATTTGACAAAGGCACAGTTGTCACTTGTTATTTTGTTTACATAGTCTCTGCAGCCTTTGGGCTATTTAACCTGCTGTCACACAGCTGTTTCTGTAACTGCCTCTGATAGGTCATGTTAACTGGGAATTTACTGGGACCTATAAGTCGTAGCTTTTTAGGCCTAGGCCGTGAGCTTTTCAGAGAGTGTATGACAGTCAGTGGTCGGGTGCTCACTGCAGCTGAAAGACATTTAAAGAATTTGGTGATGATAAGAGCAATAACTGCGATCACGTTTTCAGTCTCTGGAGAGGAGTTCATGCACAGAGGCCACTGAGCACGCACTGTGTAAAGAGCTTTACTAGCTTGTTGTGCTACATATCTCAACCTCTTGACTTTGTACTAAAGTTTATTTTAATTTATTTACAATGTAGTAAAAATAGGTTGTGGTATGTAGCACAACAAGCTAGCGAAGCAATGTAAACAGAATCACGTTCCAGTGCATGCCCAGTGGCGCCTGCTTTACACAGAACTACTCTCCAGAGACTGAAAACATGATTGCTGTTATTAGTCTTTGCAGCCGTTTCTAAACAAACTCTTCCTGGTGCAGGAACATGTCACCCAGTGCAGCGGTGTGGCTCATTGGTGTGTTTTTAATGGTTTTTGGACAACAATGGAGGTCTACGGCACAGAGGAATAAGATATATCAGGCTTTGGATACACATACATTACTTGTGAGTAGATCAATTCATTGTTGGTTTGGCTCTGCACATGAGATTTGTTGACAGCAAGAAAAATATTGAATCACCAGCCTTATCCTTTAATGGCATCTTGTTTGTGTTACTCTTATAAATGTTTACAATCTAGTGTTTACTCAGCTGTAACAGTGCACTTCTGGTTCTGTATGATTTTTATCAATCTATCAAACATTTTGTTAACTCACACTGACACATTTTATTCACCATTTCTGCACGCCAAAACATACGACTTCTATGGTCGCCCTGTACCGTTAGATTGACCTGTTGTGACGTGGGAGCTCCCTGTTTGATTCTGTCCATTGACAATTCCAATAAAGTTTTGTTCAAACAAGATGGCTGCATCCCCAAAAACGCTGACCAAAAAAAAAAAAAAAGGCAGAGTTACCTCCAGTAATTCTACTTTGTACAGAAAGCAAAGAGAGAGAGAAAAAAAAGCCAAATATGGAGCCACAGATAGCTGGAAGATGTGGACAGTTTGTCTGTTTGGAAGTGAAATCTGGAAGCAAGTTTATGTGGTTCAAGTTCAGTTGACTACAGTCACCAACAACATAAAATACTATTCCACTGTTAAAACAAGCTCACTACAGTTTAAAACAGATCTTTTGACAGCAGCCATGTGGGAAATTGGATTGCTGAACTGCTCAAACAGCAGACAGCTGACTAACATTTCTGACCTGCCAGAAATCCATCTGATCGATCCCGTCGAGTTACAGCTGATCTGCCTGAAATTTGGCCTGATTCTAAAGTAAGTGGGGGCGACGACTTCGGGGTTAGAATCATGTTTAATCTGTACAGTGTCTGTCTAGCTGTCTCGTCTTAAATAAAGAATTCAAAATATAATCAACAACACATTAAACAAAAAGATGTAAACATTCCCACAATGTGTCATGTGGTCTGCATCAAGATGTTTTCACTGAGCACTGAAAGTCAGTCAGACCAGGTTTTATCTTCAGACACAACTGAGACACAGACTCATATTTACCTGCGGTGGGTTTTCAGAGTCCTCAGCTGGATACTTGAGCAGACGTAGAACTCTGGAAAGCTGCAGGAACAGAAGAGAAGCTCAGTTAGGATCACAGGACTCAGACCTGCAGAAAATTACTGCACAGACTGAATTCAAGAACATTCCTGATGTGGGTTAAAGTGATTCAGTTTTCCCGCAGTGCAGCAGGAACAGTAAATCCATTCTGCAAAGTGTGGGGTGTGTCAGAGGAAAAAAACTGTAGTAGGCTATCAATGCTAATATTGATTTGCATCAGTTGGGACAAATGTCTCACAAAGTCTGAAGAACATTCAATATAGACTCACTGTTACAATACACAACAACGACTTCTTCCGTCAGCATTTGATTATAGTTACGTAAAGATGTTGACAGTTTGGATGTCTGGAGATTTTATCTGTCAATATGTACATAACCACAAGAAACCGGATTGCTCGGAGAGCTCAAGTTACACATAAAACATGTTCTAACGCACTGTAGTAAACTGCTGTAAAAAACTGTGAAATCCATATTTACAGACCAGATTTACCTCCGAATCTGACCTTCATTTTGAACCACGGTTGGATTATTTCAGTGTGGCGGTGTGGCTGTAAGAAAATTGTCTAAATTTTACAAGTCAAATGTTCAGAAGTGGAAACCAACTTAATTCAGGCCGCAACTTAATGTCCGTGTGAGTTTCAGTCAGTTTGAATCAAATAATCTCATATGAGGATAAACAGTATCTACATGTTTTCATCCGTTTTATTCTGCTGTCACAACAATTTCCGTCCTCCACATGTAAAATACAGATTAGAAACCTGGTTACATGCACTGTATACATGGACAAAGGAAGCTGAGCCCCTACGCTGATTACAGATACGAGGTTTCTAGTTAAAAGGAAATTTAAGAAATCAGTAGAGCTGCAACGATTAGTCGATCAAAAATGCCAAAATTCTCTGGTTCAAGCCTCTCAAATAAATATAATACAATATAATACAAATTAATATTTTCTGGGTTCTTTAGTCTTCACTGATAGTAAACTGAATATGATTGGATATTCAGTTGACATTTGAGGACGTCACCTTGGGCTTTGGGAAACAGTGATCAACATTTTTCACCGTTTTCTGACATTTTACAGATCAAACAATGAATTGATTCATTGAGAAAATAATCAACAAATTAATTGCTAAAGAAAATAATCTTTAGTTGCAGCCCTAGAACTCACATTACTGCATAAATTCACCAGTAACCAGGTTACTCAGGCACAGATAAATGCACTTTGTGATTCAGGGACGAGCACAATAATGATGACATAAGCTTACACACACATTGTATCCCTAAACCATGACTCCACAGTACACTCACACCCCCTCAACAGGTGTGATTATGTAAGAGAGGTATGTGACAGTGTTTAGAAACCACTGAGAGGTGAACGATGGAAGGAACAGAGACACTTGCATTTTTTAGATAACCAGATAACCATCTATGCAGGTATACATAACACCATTTATACTGGATTTTTTATTATTATATTTTATTGGATTAGATTAGATTATTGGTATTTATATTATGGAAATATTATGATGTCAGAGATGCTGTGATATCTATGCCTTTAATATCTCTAGGGGGTATTAGACGATCCATGAGCATTTTTACATGATTTTTTCATCAACGTGAATAGTATTTTAGCCATGAACACTTTCACAACTGATTTTCCAGACAGGAGCTTTTATCCATATCACCCACCCTTAATATTCATCTATCTATCTAACTGTTTCCATCTCTGTGGAGTCACATCAGCATGACATCATACTGCGACATACAATGTTAGAAAGACCACAAATGTTAATGTTTTAAGCAGCAAAATCAGAAGTTGTAATATGTAAATGGAAAAGAGAATATCTGAAGAGTATGTCAACACTAAAACTGCAATTTTTAGTTTTATTTAGGATTGTTCTGCTCTTCAAATTGCAGTTTTTATATATATAAAAAATTATGATAAATATCAACAATATGGTTGATATCAACGTTGCAATATTGATGAGAACATCTCTTTCAATATCAACATATATGGCAAATGTCTGCATACAAATCACAAACTAAATATTCAAACTCTGACAAAACTCTTCCTTTATATCTTGAGCTGGACGTCAAACCTCAAAACATTTCTGATACTGACCAGAATGTGTCTGTTTGTAGCATCAAGGACCAAAAACTGTCGAGTACTGAACGCTCACGTTGACACGGACAGTCAGGTTGGATTCTGATCAAATAATTCCTAATTTAAATGATCATTTTGCCAGTTTTAGACTAGAACTGTTTAGAATAGAGCTGCAACGATGTGGACTTTTTTAAAGTTTGTTCATGTTTTACAGATCAAACAAATAATCAATTAAATCAAGATAATATAATAATAATAATAATGAAAATAACGTGATACTTCAGTGATAAAAACGGTTTGTGGAAAAACATTTTAATATTTCTAAAAGATGGTATCAAAAAAGTACAGTTTTGGCATCAGGACTGAATCTCAGGTATCATATCAGCACCTGTATCTAAAACTTTCACACAATACCCCGTCATATGTTGGTAAAACAAACACTTAGATAACAAGTGTTTATTTTCAGCTGCAATATTTAGAAACTCTAAACATTAGAAACTTTAAAACAGCAACTTTTTGTAAAGTCATAATACAATATGAATCATTCCACTTGAAGTCAAAGAAAAGACCAAAAAGATCTTTAACTGGGATCGAGCAGCACACACTTATCGTTGGTTGAGAGAGGTCGCTGCAATATTTTCTCTTTCTGATTTGAATTTTATTTTTAGAAATAACCCAGCCCCATGCATATACACAGTAGGGATGAAACTGCATTTCTCTGGGGCCAGTGGTGCTACATTTAACATTAAGTTGTGCAAAACAAGGTAAACAACATAAAGTGCAAAAGGATAAAACAACAACATAAAGTGCCAAGACAAAAACAAACCGTGCAAAGACAAACTATTATTATTAGTATTATTATTATTATTATTATTATTATTATTATTATTATTATTAAGTAAACTGAATGCTTTGAAATGTACTCTTCTTGAATTTGTGGAACTGTACATTATGATTTGTTATGCGTCCTGTAAGTCCACATTGGTTGGGCACCAGAAAAGGTGCAGGACACTCAAATAAACAAAAAATCAATCAGAAATATAAGAATACTTATCAGCATTACTTATTTTGCAAAAAAATGTTTTTTGCTCTGTTTGAAAGACAAGACTGCTCCAACTTTTAATTTATTTCTAGATCAAGTATCTTATTTTCTTCCCCCTGAAGTGATTTCTTTAATGTGCATTTATTTTGTTTGGAGGACTGTTTTATTTCTTTCTGTGGTGAAGTCGACAGAATAGACTTCAGGTTAACACTGAGTGCGAGAGTCAACCTTCCTCAAAAGTATTTTAGCTTTGTATGAGTCAAAGTCAAGGACCTCTGTGACTCTAAAGAACAAGCATGGACATAAAAGACATACAGACCTTGATACCGCAATGTAACCCCTTTTCTTTTCATTTGCTGTCTTTTACATCATGTTTAGTATTTTACTTTACCTATGATGACCCTGTCTGTTGTCCTTTAGTCTGTTTTAGCTATTGCTCTACTAAATAGCTGAACTGTACTGTTATCAAACTGGACTTTACATTTCACATCTCTCTTTTACTCCCTGCACTGGTCACTTTCATATATTTCATCAAACTGGACTTAACATTATACATTGCATTCAACGTCCACTGTTACATAATTTAGTTGTTTATTGCACATGTCACGTTTAATTTTTGTTTGGATCCAAGTTATGTTTAAAGTTGAGGCTCTAGTGTTAAAAATGTTTTAATCACTATATAATCGCTACTTCTAAAGCATCTGGACTACACTTTAGTTTTAGATAACATTAAGGCTAAATTGCAATCTTTATTTAACATTTTCTCTTGCAGCGGTGGTAATGTTCTTGCTTTGGTGGAGCACCACTGCTAAATACAGAGGAAACACTGTAAACAAATTAAGATTTTAAAAATATATAATAATAATAATAATAATAATAAAGAATATACTGCAAAAAGAAGGTAAACAATAGCATTGAATTATCACCCTACCCTAAAAATGTATTGATAACGCTGGAAATAATCAACAGTACCAAGACAGCCTGGTTTTCTGAGCCGATTTCCACACTGCTGCTGAGATGTCATGACCTCATAACATTTCACATATTGCTCAATAACAACATGATCAGACCAGTCCCGTGAATGACACACAGTCAGTGGGTATGTCAAGGAACGAACCACCCTGCCCAGTATCTATCACAACAGATCAAACTGGACTCAACAGACGGTCTGTGCACTCCAGAGGCTACAGGCCGGTGCAGTGAGGCAGCAGCCGAGAAAAGTGTTCCTTACGCCGTGTCACTTCAGCCAGCTGCTCGGCGCAAAACCTGGGAAAGCTGCTAACAGCTAACTTAGCTCACCGTTAGCCGCCGCTTAGGAGTTCCTGCATTTTAAATACTCAACAGTCCGTGACACTGACTGAACATGAATATATATGTAATTTCTAATCGTTAGTGGTGTCTTAAGCCTTGTCGATCGTGTGTATCGATCTTTTTCATGTGTTAATTTGAACTCTTAAGTTAGCTGCTGGCCAACAAGCCGGCTAAAGCTAAACAAACACGGGCTAACAGTAACGGTGATAAATCCTAGCAGTTGACTTTTCACCAGCCAGTGAAAAACACATTTATAAAGAGATTTACTACAAAGTTTCTACCGGCAGAGACACCGAGCTGAAGCGTGTTGGACGTTATAAAAGTGTCGGACGGGTTTGGGGTGTCTTGTATTAAAAACTCCTCCAGCTTTACCTCGGATTAGCTCCGTGTTAGCCTCGCTGACTCACCTGTACGTGTGACACCACCAGGCTCTTGTTTCCCTCTCCGTGATACTTCCAGTCGTTCTCGTCCATTTTGTCCAGTTCCATCACTCCAGCAACGACAAACCGAGCTCCCGTCAACGGCCAGAAAGTAACACACAACGGCACGGCAACATACAAGTACTCCGACTGGTACTACTGGCTGTTAGCAGAAATTCAGAAGTACTGAACCCAACTGACTGCTGCTGCCACCCGGCCAAATATATTTTCCTAGGATGGCGTAGGCAGGACCCGCCCTACTTTTCCTCTGATTGGCTAGTTCTCGTTGCCTTCATTGGTTGGGTTGGTTAGGTTTAGGCATGAGGAGCGAGATTGGTTAGGGTAAGAATATCAGGCCAATCAGAGGCAGAGTAGGGCGGGTAATCACTTCGCCATCCTAGGAAAGAAAAATATCGCTGACGCCCGGAAATTTCCTGCCATATTACTACTTCCGATTATGACTTCAAAAAAAAGTCGAGGGTAAATAAATACATTTCTGAGAATAAGTTTAAATATTTTTGACAAAAAAAAATACAGCTACACAAGTGCAATCAGGACATCTCAGATTTGTGCATTAAAGGACACGTTCACAATTTTTCAACAGTCAGGTGCCCATATGAACACTGAAAGAGGTTTTCCTCGCTGTAATCATTTCTCCTGGTCCTGATCCCCTTCAAATGTGCTTCCAATGTAAGTGATGGGGGCCAAAATCCACCGTGTGTCCACACAGTCATTTGTGCAAAGATGCATTTAAAAGTTTATCTGAAGCTTATATGAGGCTTCAGCAGTCTGAGTTAGTCATATCAAGTGGATATCTGCCACATTTACAGTCTTTTTAGCATCAAATTCCCTCTTTGTGTTTCCCTGTTAAGCTGCACTTGAAGTATAGTATCAAAAACAGGGACTTTGGCACTAAAAAGACTGTAATGTTGAAAGATATCTACTTGATTTGACTCATTTGAACAACCAAAGCTTCATATTAGCTTCAGATAAACTTTGAAATATATTTTTGCACAGAAGGAGGACTGTGGATTTTGGCCCCCATCACTAACATTGTAAGTACATTATGAAGGGATCTTCTAATGGTCAGTATGAACAAGAGGAATGATTATGGCGAGAAAAAATTATTTAAATGTTCATTTGGGCACCTGACTGTTGTTTAAAGGCAGACTTGAAAAATCGTGAACCCTCCCTTTAAACGTGAAGAAGAAGGAACACTACTTCATTGTCCATAGAAATAATGTCCTGTTTTGGAAGAAAAAGTGATAATTATGTTTCTCATATTGTTAATTACGATCTTCTTCTGTGCCCCAAGTTTCATTTTTAGTGTAATGTATTTAATATTTTTGTTATTTGCACCCTACATATACAATTGTTATGTGCTGGAAAAATCCAATACAGCCACCTCTTAGCCAATGGCTAAAAGGACTCTCAAATAGAGTTGCAACGACTAGTTGATTGAAAGAAAATTAATTGACAACTATTTTGACAATCTTTTTTGTTTACTTACTTGTTTTTTCTCTTTTTGTATTGTTTTTAGTACGTTTAACATATGTTTGAAACACAATAAATACAATGGTTAAAAAACAATCTTATTATGAGAAGTAGTAATCTTACAATAAAGGTAAAGACTGTCATGATTGTATAAGTATTAATAAGTCTTATTACAAGAAGATGTAATTTTTTGAGAAAAATTCGTATTAGGAGGAGGAAAGTTGTAATCTTACCTGAAAAGTAATGTGTTTTAATAATAAAAGTCATATGTGTATGACAAAAGTCCTAATATTGAGAATAATGTCATAGTATTACAGAATAAAAAGATACTACTTTATCCGCTTAGAATTAGACTGTTTGTTTGTTTGTTTGTTTGTTTGTTGTAAAGATGGTGGGCATCAGTTTAAAAATGATTAACTCAAACACCACATATCTTGTAATGTTACCACTGAATATTTTATGCATATTTATGTCATTATTTTAACTTTCTTTACTTGTTCCTGAAACAAAAAACACAACTTATTTTTATTGCTTTCATTTTTAACCTATTTCTGGTGTGATGCTGGTTAACTGTCTAGATTGACTTATTGTCTGATTGACAAGTTGATGTACCACTCCCTGTTACCGCTATTCTTTGATGTCCCGCCCACTCCGCTGTGATTGGTCAGGGCAGACAGGAACAGGGTTGGATAGGTGGGGCCGAGGAGAGGCTAAAGGAAAAATCCACGTATTTTAGACAGCATGATAATGACGTGGAAAAGTACAGTTGGTCATATGATTGGTGAGTAATACCTGCATTCATTCAGTGAAAGTCGAGATAATCCCTCAGCAGCAAAGAAAAAGTACAGATAATGTTATCAAGATTCTCTCAAAAAAGTATGATTTGATAACTTGACATAACTTGAACGTGACATTTTCAAAGCAGGACTTTTACTTCTACTTCTTTCACTATTTTTATATAGGATGGGTTCACAACCTTTCAAGTCTGTCTTAAAACAACAGTCAGGAGCCCAAATAAACATTGAAACATGTATTTCTTCCTGTAATTATTCCTCCTGTTCATACTGACCATTAGAAGATCCCTTCATAATGCACTTACAATGGAAGTGATGGGGGACAAAATCCACAGTCCTCCTTCTGTGCAAAAATGTGTTTAAAAGTTTATCTGAAGCTAATTTGAAGCTTCAGCCGTCCAAATGAGTCAAATCAAATAGATATCTTTCAACATTACAGTCTTTTTAGTGCCAAAGTTCCTCTTTTTGTTACTATACTTCCACCGCAGCTCAACAGGGAAACACAAAGAGGGAATTTGATGCTAAAAAGACTGTAAATGTGGCAGATATCCACTTGATCTGACTAACTCAGACTGCTCAAGTTTCATATAAGCTTCAGATAAAATGTTTAAATGCATTTTTGCAGGAAATGACTGTGTGGACACACTGTGGATTTTGTTCCCCATCACTTCCATTGAAAGCACATTTGAAGGGGATCTTTAACAGCCAGTATGAACAGGAGGAATGATTACAGCGAGGAAAACCTCTTTCAGTGCTCATATAGACACCTGACTGTTTTAAGACAGACTTGAACATTTTTAACCTATCGTTTAAGAATCTGAATACTTCCTCCGCCACTGCCTCCTTTAGTGGAACTTCATATACAAACATAGTTTCACTCTGAGTAATCAGCTCTACTTACAGAAAATCAGGCACTTATTAATTGAAAATCACGTCACAAACTGACAGTAAAATATGTGGTCTGTGACTCATGATGGGATTTCAACCCGTTCACAGTATGAAAACTTCAGCTGATTTGTTTGAGAATATAATAAATTAATAAAGACCTTTCCAATTCCCCATTACAAGAGGATTTGGTGCACTAATATTTTATCAGAGCAAGCAGCTTACTAGAGCTGCAACAATTAGTCGATTAATTGATTAGTTGCCAACAAGTAAAATAATCGCCAACTATTTTGATGATCGATGAATCATTTTGGGTAATTTTTTAAGAGAGAAACGACCAAATTGTCTGATTCCAGCTTCTCAAATGTGATTTTCTGGTTTCTTTATTCTGTGACAATAAACTGAATCTCTTTGGTTTGTGGACAACACAAACCATTTTCTGACATTTTATAGACCAAAGAACTAATCAATTAATCGATAATGAGAATAATTGTTAGTTGCAGCCCTACAGCTTACCATCAAATGTATCTGATTAGTTATAGCAGCAGATTAATGGCCAATGTGTTTTTTTTTTAATTATACTGGCTGATAGATCTTTGTCAGATTCTTTTTTCAGCTTTCAAAAATCAACATCTGCTTTAGAAATCCAACATCTGTCAGTTCAGGCTTGAACACAGAAACACACAACAGTACTTACAATCGTTACTTATAAATCAAAATGTTTTAATACGTATAAAAACAACAAGAAAGACGACACATACACTATCAGGACACAGGCGTTCTATACATGATGAATCCTAAGGAGGGCATGTGATCTCTACTGTGACGACTCGGCGGCTCTTTGTCGACTCCTGTCAGTGATCCGGGCGGAGGAAGCTCCCTGTGACGCTTTGCTCTGGTTGGAAGAGGAAACAGTCTGCACACCAAACAGGCTGCTCACTCAGTCTGTACATGACATTAAGCTTTGTGTCTCTCTGTTTGAGCCTGTTGGTGCTCGTGAACAACTGTACACAGCAGTGATCAGTCCATCCCTCCAATGTCATGCTGTTTGTACGACTGTGACACCAGACTCCCTGCAGAGGAACACACATACTGTCAGACAGGAACAATAAGACAATGCTCACACAATGTCCTCCTTCAATTAAACTACTGTAAACTCTCAGATTGCTAATAATAAATGCCGGGTGAAAAACATTTGAGGAAGGCTGGAGTTACCTGTGCTCTGATGGTTCACTTCAGTGAATCAGTAAAATTAGTTTAGTGTACATTTCCACAACACTAAATCTATCACTACAGCAAAAACACTTCTCTTCTCTAACAGAAATACTGTTTTCATACTGCTGTTCTTTTGATCACCGTTAAGCAACTGTTAATGAAACCTAACAGTTCTTGCAGATGTTTCAAACTGCATGAAGGCTTTCAGTGTGAAACGTGTGTGTGGGCAAAAAGTGTTTATTTCCATTGACTGTAGTGTCTGTCTGGGGTGAATAAACACAAATGATCCAGCAGTCAAATTCATACAAATGCGCTTTCAGCCTGAACGCACCTTAAGGCTGTACTTTGGCACAGCAGTGCTTTGACTTAAATGCTAACATAAGCATGCTTACATGCTCACAATAATGCTGTTTCACCATCTTAGTTAAAGCATGTTAGAAAGCTAACATTTGCTAATTAGCACTAAACATAAAGTACAGCTGAGGCTGAAGGAGATATTATTTGTTTTGCAAATATATGGTCATAAAACAAATTATTAGATCAGGGTGGCACTACATGAAAAGTTGCAATTTATCCTGCAGGGGACATGGATCTCTCTACCAGTAGTTGAGATAGAAAGAACACTACAGAAAGTAGGATTAATGACAGAAAATGGTATTTCTGTTAGAGAAGAGGAAGTGAGAGCAGCAGAGTATGACATGACTGATTTGTTGAATTTATGATCAAATATACTTAACAGGTTGGAACGGAAATAAATATGCCTGCCTTTCACTGTCAATACCAAAACAATACTTTGACTTTGCTGAAAATAAACATTGAGTTTTTAAACAGGCATTAGTAACAACAAGGTCCAAAATCTGCCATCAGCTATTAACAGTTTTTGATAATTAAATGTAATAATTAATAATGCTTCAGAAAAATGTTATATTAGAATATTATATTAACATTTTGGGAAATATTCTCTTGAGATGTGACAATACAGAGCTGGAGTCAGGACATGGTTAGCCTAGCTTAGCATAAAGACTGGAAGTAGAGGCAAACAGCTAGCCTGGCTCTGTCCACAGTTCAAACACTTACCAACACCTCTAAGACTCACTGATTAACATGTATCTTGTTTATTTAATGTGAAATGTAAAAATAACAGTTTGACGAACAGCTGCGTGCAGCTTCCTGATGTGTTGTCATCACAGTGAGATTTGAACAGAGACTAAAATTAAAACCTGTTCCTCACAGACTATCCGGTCAACTCATGTTATAGCCGGAGACGCTGCACAATAGCACAAGGCGGATGGATATACTTTTGTTCGTCAAGAAATAGTTCCAGCATGTGACTCCCCCCAAAATCACAAACTTTTCCTTTTACATTTCTGTTTGTGTATGAGATTGATATCAAATCTCCAAATCTTTGACTGGTCCTGTATATTTTATTTTTCTCTTGTTTTTTCTCACTGTCTTGAGATTTCCAAAGTACTAATGTCAGCCTACTAAATGTCTAATCTTCTACACGATTATATAACTAATTCACCTGTATTTGTTCATTTGATGCTGAGGATGATCCGTGTGTCGCTTTGGTCTTACTTATAATAATGTATGGATTTGCAAAATGGCTAATTAATTAAGCATGTCCTGAATTTAGGGGGGTTCTAAATTTAATCTGCACACCTGCAGCATCATGTAGCTGTTGGGTAGCACAATATGTCGATGTGTTCTCTTCATGGATGTTCAAAGTGGGATGAGTTCAGACATTAACAGCGACTACATAAACGTACACTCACGGTCATCTCACATCTCTCCGACACACACAGAAACAGAAAGGACAGGACCTGAGCAGCACTGCTGCAGACACACATTCATGTCACACGACAAGCCCAAGGAGCGAGGTGGGAGTGGGAGCAGGAGGGTCAAAGGCCAAGCAGGAAGTACACGTAGACTAGCCAGCTAGCCCGCAGGGAAACAAGCTGCACCATCCCAACGTTAGCTACTTCAACATCCATCTGCCAACCACGGTCCAACTTCACCCAAGGTCAAGTGATGGCGAATTAGTCAGAGTGAAGCTGAGGTTAGCAGAGGTTATATAGTCATAAAGCCACAGGCTGGGAGCGACAAAACTATGATGCAAGGCTGAACAGTAAGACTGTAAATTTCAAGAGGACAAACAGCTTGTTTCTGACAGTATTCCACTCATATGTGGGTAATTAATCATGAAATGACATTTATACCACATCACTTGTCTGATGTTTCTGATTTCACATTTGTTAGATTATGTTGTAATATATCAGTAGAACACTTTCTCTTGAAGTACACTATGTTTGAGGTGGAAAAACCACAATGCTAACCATACAGAATAGATCTGGTTTTACCATTACATCATCTGATCAGGGGTTTCTTATCGTTGTTGGACGCTTAGTTATTGTAACAACAACTAAACTAGTTGTAACAACAAATTTAGCAACTATAGTGCGGGTGTGTTTGTTCTGAGAATAAGTCTTTGTTGTAGTAAACACAACAGTTTTCAGTACACAAACACACAGTTCCTAAAAAGTATTTTCGCAAAAAAGGGAGGTTGTGGCGTGACTTTCTAAAAAATACAGGTTCTCAATTCCCGGTACTCAACACTGTCATAATCTCTCAGAAACAGCTGGTGCAGGGTGTCAACCTTTTTTTTTTTTTTTTTACTGATTTCACATGTTCATAACTCATAATCCTGTGGCTTTTCTGCTTTGTAACACAAACCAGGTCCACTAGAGTTCACTGGACGCAGACTGAGACCTTTTCATGTGGCCTCAGTATCGATGTTAGGCTGGTAACAGCGTTTAACTGGTGCCATTCTCACCAGTTTTAAACAAGGTAGACTAAATGGGAGGTTGTTTAAAACTGTTCAGGTGTGGACGCAGCTGTGGTGAAGAAAAATAATAAGAACTTTAATTTTAAAAATTAACATTTCATACTCATGTAGATTTCTGAGAAAAATCAACAAAGTGGATGATGTCACATTTAGCTTAAGCTCTGGTTTGTCTGAAAAGGAGGGACTCTGTCCACTTCCAACTGTGTAACCAGTCAAGCTGTGTGATATTGATCGTTTTTTAGACTGGACCGGGTTTAATTTAACAAAATATTGCTCTGAAACACAGTGCAGATTGTGTCCTCCAGACTGTGGCTTTACAGCAGACGGGTCTCTGTCAGTGAGCTATGTGGTTGGGGGGTAGGTGGGTGGGGATGGTGGGGTGGGGGGGGGGTTGGTGTTGGGTGGAAGCAGTACAGGGAGGGGTTGGGGTGCTTTGGAGACAGGCTGGACTGGTGTCAGTCAGACTAGCAGGGCAGCAGGACTAGCAGAGCTCCCAGACTCAGCAGCAGCAGCAGCAGCAGGGGCAGTGGCATGCTTACCTGTGGCCAGGCCCCCCTCTGCCCTGCCCTTCATCCCTCCTCCTCCTCCTCCTCCTCCCAGGCCAGAGCTGCCCAGGGCCTCCACGGGGAAGGAGGGCCGTTCGCCCCTGTAGGGCTTGGGCCTGAAGGGGAAGTCTTTGTCTTTACCTTTGGAGCCTTTGGGGCGGCCTGCTGTCTTCTTCTTGGACTTGCCATCCCCCTTCACGCCCAGTAGGGGGTGCACCTCTGCGGACAGAGAGGACAGACTCAGAATCAAAGTTCAGCTTTTAAAGCAGGAGCAGATCAGAACACAGGGAGGCTTCTTACTAAAATATAATCAACAACAGGAGATACTATAAATAAAGGCTTGTCTGCTATAAGACTGTTTCTTATTTCCTGTAGTTGAGGGAAATAAAGGCCCTGGCACAGATAGCAGCTTGTGGGTATATTTATTGTAATGGTTCACTCTCTCACCATCACTGGGCACCCCCTGCAGCTCGATGGTGGTAGTGCGAGCCTTTTTCTTGGCTGGGCCTCCTTCAGATGAAGGTTGCCGCTGCTTCTTGTCGCCGCCAGCCAATGCGTCCTCTGGAGCAGCAGCCTGAACCGAGGTGTCTGGCGGGGGGCCGAAGGGGTTTTCCTCTGGGTCCTCGACCTCTGGGGCGATGGGCAGGTACAGCAGGGCTTTGTAGTCCTCCAGCTCCTCATCACTGCAGGACACAGGCACAAACATGACTCTTAGTAGTTCAATAGCTCATTCACCCTTAAATTTATAGTAATCCAATATAATAATCTTTATTTGTTTATTTCAAAAACAGAGGTTTGTGCCTGACAAATAGAGAAAAATAGAGAAAGCGAATGCAGGTACACACAGTTTTAAATAAACAAGTTTTTATGGGCAACAGTTTACAGGCCACACCTACAAAAAGCTCTCTTCCATTTAGATTTCAGTTTACGGTTGTTTGAAGGATAATTACAATCATTCTAGTGATCGCAGACACCATGAAGGATAGTTTGGTTAATAGTTCAGCAACGTACTCTGAAGCTTTGCCATGAAATACCCAACAGGTCATTGAAGATATTGGAAAAATCAATTCTAAAACAAACTGGAGGTGGGTGTAATGAAGCTAAAATCAGAGTAATGTGAGTGAGCCGTTTGGTGTTTGTTAGAAGTCTGGCAGCAGAGTTTTGAACAAGCTGGAGTCAATTAAAGAGTGCACTACAGTGGTCTAACATGGAAATTACAGAGGACTGGAGAACTTTCTCAGTGTCACGAGGTGAAAGGATGGATCAAAATCTTGCAATATCTAAGGGAGACTATGACTGAAACAGTGTTGTGATGTTTCCAGTTATGATCCACAAGAATAAAATGTTATGATGATTCAGGGTGTCGAGGAAGATTCATCTAAAATAAACACATTTTAGATTAGAGAGGGAACATTGTTTGCACTGATGTGGTAAACGGTACTTTTCTTTCTCACCTGCTGCAAAAAGCGACTATGGGATCAACAGTGGTGACATCCACCTCTTCATCCTCTGCAGCGTCTGCACCTGTAACACATGCACAAGTTCATGTCTGAGACAGAACCAGTGGAACCAGTAAGACCAGTACAGGGCAGGTGTTCATCAAACTTTAGTCAGCAGCTGGCTCACATTTGACTCATGACTGTTAAAGCCAGTGTACGTGTTACTGAGGTTGTGAGAAACGTGCAGAACAAAAGGGTAACTGCTGTCATAGCAACCACCCTGATGAAACAAATAATTCAGGGGCGGAGTACACAAGAGATTAATATATCTTATTGTTTTGGACTGACAGGAAATACCGACAATCAGTGAGACTGTGACTTCCACTGCGAAAATAATCATAACAAGGACAAAGCATAATGTTTTTCTAAAGACTTAACACTTATTTATTTTACTGAGATGTTTCTGGAGCTGTTTCGCCACCATCCATTTTAATTCTTATACAGCTGTGAGTAGCTCCCCGATTTCCTTTGTGCACTGCATTGTGGTCACTTTCCCAGTGTGAATCCACTACATACTTACAATCCAGTTTTAATTAGTATTCAGTAAGGAACGGGCACGCATCTGAAGTATTGTGCTGCAGGACTGGATGCAATAAATCAAATGCAGACAGAGCATGAGAGGTTTGTTCTACACAATGGTGTAGCTGTGTCTTAGTAAGTATGTACTGTATGTGGACTTTGAGGGGAAATAACTCTCCATAATCTCTCGCCATACAAATAAACACTCCTTATACGTCATTCTTTGGTGTAGGAGCCATGCTATGCAATAAAGACTTTGCTTTAAATTACATACCAACATGTTCGTTTTTTTTTTATTGAAGTAAGGATTTCTACACTGTAACAATACTTTACAACCAAGTCAAAACTGCACCAATGAGAACCATTAGAGGCCCTCTGTGAGCCAGAAAAAACAACCCTATCAGTCAAACTGTGTGTGTGTGTGTGTGTGTGTGTGTGTGTGCGTGTGCGTGTCTACCTGTCTGCTCAGGTTCACTCTTGTCTTCGTCCTCGATGTCAAATTCAGACTCTCGCTCCTCGTACTCCACATTCTCATCCAGTTCTTTGAAGTCTGGAGCAAAAGCGCTCCAGTTTTCCTGCAGACAAACCCAACATTCACCCATCGATCTAACATGACATCATGACAACATGTTACATCAACTCAGCTGGTAGTTTGAAGCTGAATTCCCATATTTTTGACCATGATATGGAACAGGGAGCCAAATCTTTGAAGCTGAGTATCAGAAACGTGGAAATAATCCATCTGTGACGCTGTTCATTCATGTACATCCTGCCTTCATTATCACTGTCTACTTACCACTTGGTTCTGAGCCCAGATGGACACCACTCCACTGGAGATGGAGGCGATAATCGGACGAACAGGATGCCACTGGACATAGGTCAAAGGTGAAATGGGTAAATTATTTGACTGTAAACAACATGATGTCTCAATATAACCAAAAATATGCCCACAGAAGTGTTGGGTGAATGTTTTAATCTCTACACAGTGTTCTACTGAGCCACAATTTCATTTCTGACGCCCTTACAGCGACATCCAGCAGCAGCTCTCCTCTGGTTCCATGCAGGATCTTCACCAGGTTTCCGATGCTCTTCTCCCAGATGTAGAGGGCGTGCTGCCTGGCTGAACCGGCCACGATGTACTCGCCGTCCCCGGAGAAACAGCAGCGCTTCCACGGAGTCCTGAACACAGAAAACATAGGTGGAAAACATTAAAAGAGAGGAATCATAGGAAGGGAAATATTCAGCACTACAAACTTTGACACATTTCATGTTTCCAACAAGTGTTTTCTTCAGCCCTTTCTTTCATCATCACTTATTAATCTGGGTGTTGCTTAAACACTGTATGTCACATCTACAAAACTCCCAGTCCCTCCAGAGAGAAATTAATGCAAATTCAGCCTCTCTGCAACATTTGAGAGTGCCTTTTTTTTTTTTCTTCAAGCAATTTTTCCACTAAAATGGTTAAACTGGAAGAATGCTCTCCAAATTTATCACTACGGTTTCTCTCATAAAAACAATCCAAATCAAAAACACCTTTATGAGCCAAAGTCAAATAAAATCACGCCTCCATCTCCACAAACATGGGACTTTCTTACAACAGTACTCCTCTTGTCAGGCAGTCCTTGCCCCAAGGCTGTGCATTGCTCAACATAAGTTCCCATTAACCCTATTTAAAGTTACCAACTGAACCATCTTGAATTGAACACCTAAAACCAAACACTTGGTTTCAGGACATTGTGAGAAGAACAAAGGCTGCTTTATAGACTAGGGAAAAATAAAAGCTACAGAGGTGCTTCCAAATTCCTGGCTCTCTATCTGCACAGGCTAGTTGTTACAAAAATGTCACATTTGCTTACAAAAACAACAGCCAAAGATGCAAGAGTGCAAAATATTCCCCAATGTTTGTAAACTATTTGTTGCTTCTGTAATATTATGGCACCACCACCAAACACCAATGTTCCTTAAATAGTCGCAGTTCTTTTATATAAGTTTTCTATCTAGATATATGGTCTACGACCCAACATTAAAATGACTGTTCCAGCTTTACATAATGTATCAGTAAATCTTTACACCTCAAGTGGAAAGTATCTGGATACTGGACTACCAAATAAAGACTCAGACCAATAAAGTTTTGGGAGCTTTAATCCAGTGTGTGGACACTGGATCTGTTGTACTACAGCTGACCTAAACATAGGAATGTAGCAACACAACTAACTTTTTGCAGACATAACTTAATACAGCATAACTTTGTCCTCAGCTGTAGTAGAACAGCGTGCTGTGTTGACGTACCTGTTGACCAAGTCCTGTAGTTTCTGCATGGGTTCCGGCTCACCGTCTCTGCCACAGGTCAGTATCTCCCTGCCGTCGTACACCCTGATGATCCGGTCGGCTGTGTTTATGAGGAAGCAACTGCACAGAAAAACAGGGTGAGTTTCTTTGCTTTCTTTGAGGGTTTTGGCAACCCTTTCATTTCACACAAACTGTATTCCCAAGTGTGCGAGCATGCTTCTGTGGATCTTGTGTAAACACTGTGATATGGATTTGTTCAACAATCAACAATTAGACAGAAAAAAGGCAGCTACAAATGGACTACCAATGTTTCGATGTGTTTTTCGGTCCAGGTCTAGATACAGACGGACCTCATGTTGCCTCTCACCTGCCCTTGCGTGCAAATTCGATGGATTTGATGGCGGTGGTGTTGCTGGTGCCAGTGGTCACTCTGAAAGAAGCCACCAGCTCCTGAGTGTTTGTGTTCAAAACCAGAATCTGCGACAGATAGAAACATGACAGAAAACATCAAAAACACTGACTGTTTTGTTATTTTATCTGTTAAAAAAAGGACACTTGACACAGATCATGAGGAAAGCGTCACTCAACTCCAAAGCTTCTCTTTAACTTGGTGACTGACTAAAATTGTTTCTCGTCTTGTTTTTACTAAATACTGTAATAAATATGTGAACATTTAATGAATCTGACACAGCAACCTCATGTGCTTCAGCCATAGTTTATCTTACTTGCCTGCAGTAAGGACTCAAAAAAGGCACATCAACACAGACTATCATCTTATTTCTTCTCTTTTTATTCAGCATAATTTCGTTGTTCTATGTGCAGCATTTTTAAGTGATTATAGAGTCTTTCAAATTTCTCTGATATCATAAATTTTATTTGTAAAATAAAAAAGTGGTACAATTCAGGGGAAAATTGTTGCAGTGTTTGCATGCACGGATATCTACCGCTGAGTCTTTAAGACTCTACTACTGGGGGCAACAAAGTGAGAAATTTTCTAATTCTACTCATATAACTTTAAATACTGAGTTTTTTTCCCTCAATTAAATTCACATTGACTTGTGGTGTCTTGAAAAACAGTCATGTGAATGACAGGTGCACTGTTTTGAGTGCTAGAGAGGCTGACCTTTCCTTTGGCGTTTCCAGTGTAGATGTACTCGCCCCGCCTGTCAAAGGCCGCCACCACATTCAGGTCTGAATCATCGTCCACAGGCAGGACGACATGTTTGGAGTCTGACAGAGTCAACAGGACCGGGGCTGACTTCATGGGACACACCAGCACCTTGTCCCTAAAACACAAACGTCATTTCTTGTTGGTGCAAAATTGCAAAGGATATTATTATTATGTAACTTATCACTGATCAAGTCAAATTAAACAAGCAAAAACTCTTCTTGGGATGTCACTGCTGTTCATGGTGTAGCTCAGATGTAACATGTACACACAGATGCTGTCGGGTCACTCACATGTCTCTGGGGTGGCACTGCAGTTTCAGGATGGGTGAAGGGAAGCGAAACCTCTGGTCACAGTCTCCAGTCAGGACGTCCCACTGCGAGACAATGTTGTCTGTGGAGGCACTCACCAGCTTGTGGCCGTCTCGACTCCAACTGCACACACACGCACACAAATACTGTAAATGGCATTCTGTCGTTCATCATTAAAAAGTTATTCATGGTGTTGCACTCTGTTGCTCACATGAGAAGTGACATAAGTAGCTTCCACACACCCAGCCAGTTGTCAAAAATGGTTGGAGGCAGCCCTCTCTGTGATAACTTATTGTAACATAGCCAATCACACAGCTGTTGTCATTAACATAGATTTATGTTGATTTTGACATAAAACGACACAATTAAACAAATATAATAATGATTTAATCATCGCAGTGCAGAAGCTTGGGAGTGACTGCCTGTTTAAAATTTAGCATGAGCCATGATAAAAATCACTATTTCTTACTGGTTATTTTGTCTGACAACAGAGAGAGAAAACTATGTAAATAAAAACAACTATATTGTGAATTCAGTTTTAATAAAACATAGCAAAGGTGACTGCAGAGGATGAATTTAAGATTTCACTGTTGTCCTATTGTTCAGGTGTTTCACTCTGGAAAAATCTTTTGAAAACGACCTGACAACACACGCACATCTTTTTTTTTAAAACAAAAAAGTGTCAACAAAAACAAGATGGCTTAGTGCGGACAAAGTCTAAGATGGTGCAGGCAAGAAGGGTAAAAGACTGACATGTCTATAGTGAAAAGATGGAACATTTAACAGACTTATGACTACACACTGTGTGATGATATGTGATGATGTGTGATGTGTGATGTGTGATGTGTCTCACCATAAAGAGCAGACGGGGTGGATGTGTGCACTGATGATTTTGGCGATGCCCCGTGTGAGGAAGTCCCAGATGACAATTCGGCCATCGTTGCAGCCCACAGCCAGCAGGGTGCCCCAACGGTTGAAGGTGCAGGTAAGGGCCATGCTGATACAGTCCAGAGTGCCATCTGCCTCCTAACACACACACACACACACAAACAAACACACACAATGAACCATGGTCAGAGTTTGTATCACCCCTGAAGCAACCGGGCAGTGTTGCTTCATATATCACTGTCGCCTAAGTCAAAAGTTGAAACTTATCAAGCTCATCTGTACATTACGAGCTGGTGGCTTACCTCTGGATAGTTCTGCCCGAACGATTCTAGGAGAGAAATAATAAAGAGACACTGATGACAAACACTTAACCAAAGTAACATCCATACATGAAGTATAGTACCAGCTGGTTCAGACACAAAACACAACTGTCCACTAGTCATTATTTAATTCTCATAAACATGGTACAGATAATCTGTGTGGTACAGCAGTACAGAGTATTTGGGCTTTGGAAGAACATTATAGTAATGGAACTATTTGCTGTGGAATCAGAACAAATTCAGAAATTACAAGGCTGAAAACTTTTATAGATCTAAGATTTAAGTCAGACGGTCATTACAATTAAGTAAGAAAATAGAGTATATCCAGGGTTAAAATTGGAAACTGTAAATGTTCAAGTCAAATATTTGACTTGAACATCATCCACAATTAAAGTGAGAAATTTGTGAGAGAAAACCTTGAAATTTTGAGGTTTAGTCAGAAATTTATAAGAAACACTGTTTAAACCAATTTTTAGATTTGTGAAAGGTTTTATTTGTGAAAACAGAAAAAGGGGCCAGATCACATGAGACCCAGGTTTAGCTCAATATCCAGTGTACGTAGACGTATCAGGCCTGGACATAAACATAAAGACTCTGGAGATCACTTAGAACCCAGATTCACATTTGCGACACGTTTACTCTATTTGTGAAATCTGAAAAAAGGCGATATTACTCCTTTCTCTCCATCCATATCACATCAGAGCACATCTAACACAATAACCAAATAACATTGTACTCAGACTTATCAAACCCAGACTGAGACTCTGGATCTGTTTAAAACCCAGTTTCGGCTTTGTGAAACCTCCCAGAAAACTTGAGGTCTGCTCCAACTCTCAGTTCTTTTTAATCACGGCTGAAGACTTTTCTGTTTGCTGCTGCCTTTTATTAAATCATAATAGAGGCTTTTGATCAATTTCTTGCACTGTACAATAACTTTAATTCTCCAGTTTTATCTGTCTTATTCTATTTTAGCTTATTTTTAATTTTCTATTCTCTTAACTCTAAAATTACTTTTTAAAATGGTATTTACGTGTCTTTTTATAATGTGTTTCTTTTACATTTTGTCTTGATGCCTTTTAAGTTTTAAGTGAAGCACTTTGAATAGTCTTGTTGTTGAAAATTGCTATACAAATAAACTTACCTTGCCTCAATTGCACTTGCAAAAACAGAAAAATAATCATTTCACTGCTCCAGACCACATCAGACCAGGTCGAGCTCCAAAACCACAGTAATTGAACTTATCAAACCTGGACTAGATTAACGAATAAACTATAGTGACTGTTTAAAAGCCAGATTTAGATATTAACTACTTCTAAAAACATAAGTAAGTACGATTGCACTTACACTGCTTTTCTTCCACCCAGACCTTCACAAACCAGGTTTAAATTTAAAAAAACTCTATATTTGGACTTGTCAAACCTGGACTACATTAACATGGAACTCGAAAAGACTTTTACGCGTATTTTAGGCTTAATAAGCCATAATTCTTTATGTTAAGAAAGATAAACTGCAATTGTATGCTTTTTTCCCCCCATTGTATGAATTTTTTCGAGTATTATTTTCCTGAATAGTAAGTTAACGTTACCCCCCTGTCATATGGACCAGATGTGTAGCTTTTATCTCCCCGTGGTACAAATAACGTTCAGATATATCAATTTCGTAGGCTTATTTGACTATATGTATGATGAAAACGCCAATAAAACAGTGTATAAGCTTTATATTTAATTCATACAGTGACAGACAATGTATAGAGGCTAACGGCAGCTAACTGCCACTTCGTCTGTTTCCATTTTATAACAAACATTTATACGTATTTAACCAGACAAAGACAATATCTGAGAACCCATTTTGAGATGCAACGTGTAAAATAATTTTACATTGTGATTATGATAATAATAAGATTTTAATTTGAGTCGTATCAGTTGCTGTTAACATGCTAGGCTAACTTACAATGCTAACCATAACAAGTAGCGTTAGCGACGTAAGAACAGGCACTAGTATGTAAAACAAAGAAAGATGTTTTTTGTTAGTTACCGAGCAGTTCTAGATTCATTGTTGGACGACGGAGGATCCAAAAGTTCCTTATTAACACGATTTCACTGAATATTTCACCAAATTTCACTCGTATTTACTTCTGCTACGACTGCCGGGGAGCCTGGCGCCGAGCCTCTAGTGAGGACCCCAAACAATGCGACGTAGAATATGCCTGAACCAAATACAAACCATCCTGTAGCAGGATAGGTTCACAATTTTTCAAGTCTGTATTAAAACAACAGTGAGGTGGCAAAATGGACATTGACAGTTTTTTCTTACTGTAATTATTCTTCCTGCTCATACTGACCATTAGAAGATCCATTCATAATGCATTTACAATGTAAGTGATGGGGGACAAAATCCACAGTCCTCCTTCTGCTAAAAACTGTATTTAAAAGTTTATCTGAAGCTAATATGAAGGTTCAGCCGTCCAAATGAGTTAAATCAAGTAGATATCTTTCCATGTTAAATTCTTTTTAGTGCCAAAGTC
Source organism: Scomberomorus guttatus (assembly GCA_038419695.1). Lineage (NCBI taxonomy): Eukaryota > Metazoa > Chordata > Actinopteri > Scombriformes > Scombridae > Scomberomorus > Scomberomorus guttatus. The sequence continues at coordinate 29,575,050 of CM076446.1, forward strand.
CCTCTTTTTGTTACTATACTTCCACCGCAGCTCAACAGGGAAACACAAAGAGGGAATTTGATGCTAAAAAGACTGTAAATGTGGCAGATATCCACTTGATATGACTAACTCAGACTGCTGAAGCCTCATATAAGCTTCAGGTAAACTTTTAAATGCATTTTTGCAGGAAATGACTGTGTGGACACACTGTGGATTTTGGCCCCCATCACTTACATTGATAGTACATTTGAAGGGGATCTTTTAATGGCCAGTATGAACAGGAGGAATGATTACAGCAAGGAAAACCTCTTTCTGTGTTCATATGGACACCTGACTGTTGTTTTAAGACAGACTTGAAAAATTGTGAACCTATCCTTTAATGCACTAATCTGGAAGGTTCTCATTGAACTTGTGTAGCTCGACCTTTACATTCTCATAATATGATTTTTTCCGAGGAAACACAAAGAGGGAATTTGATGCTAATAAGACTGTAAATGTGGCAGATATCCACTTGATATGACTCTTCTGTGTGCACTGTATTTAATGTAAATTCGGGGCATCTCATGTTCTTGCATTTTGTCTTAAATCCTCACTGTTAACTTGATTCTTCTTATTGCTTTATTATTTTATGTTTGTCTTTTCTAAAGCACTTTGTAATCCCTGATTTTGATAAATGCCAAATAAATGAACATTATTATTAATATAATTACATAAACAATGGACAGAAGGTGGTAGGGAGTAGGGGGTCAACAGGGGCTTCCTAACAGGTTAATCTGGTCATGATGTTTCTTGACAGGTTAATTTTGTCTATTCTATTCTGTTATGTGCAAATGAACATTGCTGCCAACATCACCATACAACACTTGACCTTTGACTCTTATATATACACTAACTTTATGGCTTCAGTCTATATGTGACTCCATACAGGATGTCTGCATGTAAATGTGACCAACACATGTCAGTTTACGTGTACAAGTATCAGAAACATTCACAGTAATCTCACACAGAGACACTCAGTCCTGACAAAAAAAAAAAAAACTCAGTTGTAGCTGCTGGTGATGCAGGATCCGGAGCTGGATCCGGAGCTGGATCCCGAGCTGAAGCTGCATCAAGTACACAAGCAATTTCCTGTCTTCACAATAAAGGCCCAAAATAAATCTGCTTAAATTGTGTGGAAAAAAACTCTCAGTGTGGCATCGTCCAACACCAGTGAAAGATAAAAATGATGACATGTATTTGTTCCCTGATTAAAGGACAGGATAGTTTAGAGATGCTCAAAGTTTGGTTTACCCCACATGGGTTAAACATACAAACAAAGACAAATTAATTAATGAATATTAATATGAATTAAGAGTGAGAGTCCTCTTGCTTTGCTAAACTTTTATCTCAATCTTAGATGATTTTCATGCTTTTGAATGCTTTTGGATGACATGCTCCCCCATTATCAATTTACATCTCATAAAACTCCACTTACAAACATGTAAACTCAAAATCCTTCCAAAAAAGGTCACTGTCATCTTGCTAAATCAAAGATTTCTGTTTTTAAACTTTCAACACAGATATATGAAAGTTTTCACTTGACACCAGCAGAAAATTAATTGATCACAAGACAGTAAAGACTGCGCTGGAATTGCTGAAAAAGTTCGTATCGATCTTCTTGATCATTTACTTCAATAAAAATAAAGTTTTATTTATAAATGTACAGTATAAACAATGTATTATCGACCATATATACAGCAGTGTGGGCCTTACAAACAGGCATGTGGGTCAATTAGCAGAATAAGCAGGAAACAGTGCACCAAAGCTAATGTGAGGTATCTAACAGGCTAACATAGCAATAGCTGGATGGGCTAATGCTGCATTCACACCATGTCAGCAGAATTGGAAGAAAATTGCCCCGGGAACATCGGACTAAATGGGATTTGTTCAGTTTTGGAGACAAAGCAGAAAAGGTTGCCAGATGTTAAAACACTTTGAGCCAAGAGAAGCAGTTTGGTTAGCGGTGAACTTTAAGTCCCCTGGAGAACGAGTGTTGGGCAAGTTATTTGAAAAATGTAATAATTTACAAATTACAATAAAGGCCTTTGAAAAGTAATCACATTACTTTACTAATTAGTCAAGTCAAATCATTTTTATTTATATAGTCCAACATCACACATTTGCCTCAGGGGAAATTTACAATCTGTAGCCTTTGGTATTCAACATCCTCCATCCTTAGACCTCTATTCTTACCTGGTTTCCTAATTACGTAACAAAACATTAGCAAGCCAGGCAAGAAGACACAACATGCAATTAAGTCAACTCTGGAGTTACCTGGAGTCACATTTCTTCTCTCCTGGTGGCGGTTAACCGCTCCTCACACCTCCAACCCCCCACCAAGCTGGCACGTACCAGACCAGTCTGTCCACTGACCAAACTGATATCAACCCTCCATCCAACTACAAACAAGTCGACCCCGAAACTGTTGAAGTTATGGAGCATTACTGGGATTACCTGTAATGTAATTAATGAATTCCAAATTGCAATCCTACTCCCCCAATCCAGTTTTCCATGTCTGAAAAGGGTTTAAGGTAGTGTAGGGGGTGGGGCACCAGTGGTGCTATGGGGGCACACACCTGCTGCCAGAAGATTAACATCCCAACAATTTAAATCTGGGAAATATTAACAAATTCTTCTTTAAATTCTGATTTAATCCTTATTCCTCTACCAGCACATTACCTCCACTTCCATACTGACTTTATCGCCCCAAGAACACTGAAGTATAGGATCTATCTATAAGATCTATCTATCTATCTATTCAAATATCTTTATTGGCATGAACAAAACATGTTGTTGCCAAAGCAGTTTACAGATTCACATATATTACATATTACATATACAGAAGATATTACAGTAAATACACAGGTGTCACATATGCAGGTTCTATATAGTAAGTCAGTCCATTCTTTGATTGTTATACAATACAGGACAATACAGTAACGACATACTTTAGCCTTTATCAGGAGTAAACGATATAACTAATTCGTGATCTCGAGATAACGGCATTAACAAAATAATTGCATGCATGGCCGTTCTCGGCTTCCGTACACGGAAACTCAGTGTGCTTTAAAAAAACAAGAGAGAGAAAAATAAAAACATGGTAAAAAAAGAAAACAAAGGAAAAAGTGTGAATAAAATCTATATACGTGATATGGGTTTTAATTTTAAGGTCCTGAGCGGAAGTCCTGAGCGGAAGTCCAGTGCGGTGTGTGTGGTTTGACAGCGCGTGTGTGTGTGTGTGCGTGTGTGTGTGCGTGTATGTGTGTGTGTGTGTGGTTGGTGTGAAGGCGCCACGTCGGCAGAACCAGCAGGGTGAAAAGAGACCTGCGTAGCTCTGCCTGTAACTGTGAGAGAGGAGAAGTTAGAAAGCAGCAGATTAATGCGATAAACGAGGAGAAGAGGACCGTCAGCAGTGTTTCACACAGAGAAACAGACAACAGTTTATTAATCTACAGCAGAGTTTGGCTCGCAGGCTGAAACAGGAGCTGCACCAGTCTCAAGTTTCTCTGCTGCCAGGTGTGTTTGTGGGAGAGACACTGGGAACAATGGTGAAGGTAAGAACTAACCAGCATCCTTATGACTCAAAATATGTGAAATATGGTTCACAAACTGCGTGTGAGTGACGGGATTTTAACTAGTTGTGTATGACTGTTTTTCAGTAGGAGGCTACGTGCGTGATATGAGTGGAGCGAATATATAACAACAGATTTTATTATTTGTATCTCTTTTAGGAAATCTGGCCTCTTCTTCTCTGGAAAGTGTAATTTTCTGTAGTAGTAACATTTAAGGGAGGCGTCACAGCTTCCTGCAAAGGTTACTCAAACTGTGACTAATGTTCATTTACAAAAAAAAAACACAATGTTTTTACATTACATTTGTCTCCTAGACCCAAAATGTTGCTGCATTTATCAGATACACAAATAACCTGCAGCACTGGGTCTCAATCTTGGGTTCAGGGGCCCTTTGGTGGGTCACAAGAAAAAAAAAAAGTGGGGGTGGGGTGATGGTGTTTTGTAAGATGATCATATTTAAGAAAATAACACTTTACACCAGTAGGTCTCAAACTTTTTCATGTCAAGGACCCATAAACGGAGAGAAATTAGACCAGGGACCCCTACTGATAAGATTTTTGCTTTTAGATGTTTTATTACAGAAAATATATGAAACCCATGATCAAAATAGTCAAACATTCTGTCATTGTGTTACTTATGGACTGAATTATAGTGAAAATAAATTATTCCTCTTTCTGCTGGGGACCCCCTGGGACCCCTTCAAGGACCCCTGAGGTTCCCTGGACCCCACTTTGAGAACCACTGCTTTACACGATTTTTACACCAAGCATGTGAAATATAGACATGGTTTTGTTGCACTCTGCAAATACATATGCCTTAATTTAAAGGGTCATAAGTCAAAAAGGTTAAGATCGCTGACCCACAGTAGCATGACGACAGTCTGTTGGATCTCTCGCTCGTGTTCAGTGTGGCAGCCACGTGTTAAGCATTTATTTACACTATCTGATTATATTTTATCTAACAAAACGTAAAACATGAGCAACAGGCCACATTGTATTGTCATTCTATCAGTGACTTAAAAAAAGAAAAAGAAAGGGAACTTTAGCGAAATATGCAACAATATAAAATGTATACAGACAACAAAACCACAGTCAGAAAGTTTGGGATAAATAGAAGGGCCCCAAATGGAAAATATACATTATCTTTGGAGTGTGATAAGTATGTCAGATAATTACATGTAAGAGTAAGACTGAGCCCAGCAAGCTACACAGTGTTTATCTGTAATTCTGCTTTAAACATTTTCTTGCACAGAATGACAGGATTTTAAAGAGTTTTCTCTATAAATTTATCACATATAAAATCTGCATTGACACGCTGAGCAACAGTGGCAGCTGATTCAATCAGTACCCACAATCTGACTGTATATCTGTGAGACTTCATGTCAGAATTTTGTGACAAGAGCACAAACGGTGAGTGAGGCTGCCTGTCTGTATTTTACATGTAGGACATAATTAAAAGGGGTTTGCCTTGAACTTTCTGACTTGACTCAGAGTCCTGCTTCTGTTATGGCCTCCGCTGTCATAGAGGACTAAAGAAACAAGAAAATATTCACATTTTAGAAGCTGGAACCAAAGAATTTTTGTATTTTTTCTTAAAAATTAACTCAAAACAATTAATTGATTTATCAAAATAGATATTAATTTTCTGTTGATCAACAAATTGACTAATTGTTGCAGCTCTACACTTTATACAGTCTAATATTTATATTGAGACTGTACATGAATGTACTATTTAGGCAGTGAAGCTGAAAAAAGTCACTTCCAATAAGCTGAGTTTTGGTACCGATACCAGAATTATGCTTTTTTGATACCGTACTAAGAAATATAAAAATATTCTTCTACAAAAGCCTTCTCAAATATTAAAAGGACACCTCAGTGATTCAGTATTGCACTTCCATATAGTTTGGAGACTCACAAGTGACAGATAAAAAGACCCCTCCCTTCCTGGTAAACATCCCACATCCTTCAAACTCATTGTGCCCCGTTTGTAACGCCGGCTTTCTGATGTAAATTTGTACGCTCCCAGGTGAGATATAACCCTAATGACATCACTATGACATCATCAGGGTTATTTTCTGACTTGACAAACCTCATCAAGACACAGAAGACATAAAACTGTTGTAATGCAGAGTGCTATTAACTATGACGAGTACACCGATCAGAATTGGTGGCAGGCTCCTTTAAATGTTGTCTAATTAAGTAAAATACATAAAATTGGCAAAATTATTATTTGAAGAAACTATCTGATCAAATACTAAGTAAAGATTATGAATCTGACCAGACAGTTTTTTGATACTCGCTGACATGGACACATTCTAGTCACATACTTAAGTATTAAGGTTTGATTCCCGGCCATGTAAGTATTCAATTATTTAAAGAAGTAATGTGAAGTTTGGGTGGGTCACTTAGATTAAAGAAACCCTGGTGTTTTTCCTGTGTTTTCCAGAATGTGAACAGCGTTAACGCGGAGCCACAGCCTGGGACCAGCGTGGCCTCGGATGAAGCTGAACCCACCTACAGTCAGCCTGCAGAGGGTAAGCTGCGAGCTCCCCAGGCTATGGTTAAACGCTGAAACATCAGCAGGGGATATCGTGCAATCTGTGCTCACATGTTGCCTGCTGCTATTTCAGAAACAGTTGGTTTGTCAGGGGAATATGCTTGTTTGTGTAAGAGCGGCTGCAGCTCCAACCTGCTATTTGTGTCCAACATTGAGACACTTTGCCCCAATTTAGTCCCCTGCTGCTGCTCTCAGTCGCTGTCGCTTTATTCTGTTCTTAAGAATTCTGCTCTTAGCTTTTCTTACTCACCAGGTGAATTGTAAAGATCAGACCATCAGGATGTGTGTGTTAAGAAATCCCAAACCTAAAGATACACTTCTGGTTATGTCATAGCACCAATAGCAACCCCAAATACCAAAATTTGTATTTCAGAACATTAGCCATCTGGGGAAAACATCACAGACAAATATCAGAACTACAATGGATAAATCTGGTGTTATTCTAGATTTTTCTTATTGTCAACAAATCTCATGTGCAAACCCAAACCAACAATGAATTGATCCTACTAACAAATATTGTCTATGTATCCAAAGCCTGATATATATTCCTCTGGGCCATAAACCTCCATTGTTGTCCAAAAACTATAAAAAAAAACACATCAATAAGCCACACTGTCCCCTAAAAATGCACCATTTCCTCCTCTTTGAGTAACTATATATTTATGATCCATTTTAAAGATATACATCTTCATTAGGAATCAATGGGCTTGGCCCTGAGTGCCACAGATACAGCGTAGGGAAGACAAAGTATTTGGAGACGCACTAACATATTATTTGTTTTGGTCTTTCACAAACAAAATTTCACAAAAAACAAAAATGTAAAACATTGCCTTCACCTTTTAAAGGACGGGTTTACAATTTTTCAAGTCTGTCTTAAAACAGGTGTCCTTATGAACATTGAACATTCCTCCTGTTCATACTGGCCATTAGAAGATGCACTTACAAATGCAAGTGACAGGGAACAAAATCCACAGTTCTCGTCCAGTTTGTGCAAAAATGTATTTAAAAGTTTGTCTGAAGATAATATGAAGCTTCAGCCATCTGAGTCAGTCAAATAAAGTGGATATCTTCCACAGTTAAAATCTTTTTAGTAAAAATTTCCCTCTTTGTGTCTCATAGAGACAAGATCATAACAAAAAGAGGGAATTTGGCACTAAAAAGACTAATATTGAAAGATGTTGACTCACTCCCATCTCCTACATTGTGCAGTATGAAGAGATCTTCTAATGGCCAGTACGAAAAGGAGGAATGATTACAGCAAGAAAAACATGTGCCAATGTTCATTTGGGCACCTGACTGTTTGTTTTAGGACAGACTTGAAAAATTGTGAACCCATCCTTTCAGTAAGCTTCATGATGAGTATATAAGAAGAGAACAGCATTGTTTTTATTTATTGATTTTAACGCCCACAGTGAAACCAGAAAGCCTGTTGATCCACCGTTATTGATATAGTTTACCAGATCAAACATGTCTTTTATACACTGCAGGGGTTTTCATCATTGTCTAGAAATGCAGGAGTAAATGTACGACAGTAAAAAACCTGCCTGTACATTGATGTTTCATGTATGTTTGATTTGTTTTCAGACTCTGGTAAGGACCATGCAGCGCCCGCCCCTGGCATGATGTGGCGGGTGACCGGCGGCCTCTTCAACGTCACCAAGGGCGTCGTGGGTGCCGCTGTGGGCGGGGTGGCTTGGGTGGGTGGAAAGAGCCTGGAGATCACCAAGTCGGCCGTGACCACGGTGCCCTCTGTGGGGGTGGGGCTGGTGAAGGGCGGGGTGTCAGCCGTGGCCGGCGGCGTCTCCACGGTGGGTTCGACAGTAGCCAATAAAGTCCCGTTTACAGCCAAGAGGAAAGACAAGGCCGAGTGAAGAGGAGGAGCATGGCGAAGATGATGATGATGATGATGATTATGATGACGATGGATTTGCCCCACCCTGAGCCAACAAGAGAGGCTGCCAGCTGATCACTGTCTGCCAATCAGACTTTCCCACAGGGTCCACAGGTGCCTTCTGATACCTTTCTCGGTCTTGAACATAGTTTTCTTGCCACCACACCGAGATCGAGACTTTCATGCAAATACTATGTTCAATACCATAAAATTCAGTAGTACTGCGATACCATGGCAACCCAGAACACCAGCAAAGAAACATTAAGTCACCAAAATCCTTCATATAAAGTCCCTCATGTGACCTGGACTGGGTTTGGATGTCTGGCTCCAGGCAGATTACATGGACTGGAATCCACATCAGCACGTGGTGGACTTGAATATTTTTATCTGTTTACGATTCAGACTGAGGCTGCTCCAGGCTTCTGTCTTCTCTTCTCTCTTTACAATCTACACACATTTGGTGAAATGTTTCTGAATTAAAATGCTGATTTTTTTTTTTTTAGTCTTTTTTTGTTTTGTTTTGGCATGATGGTATTGAAGTAATATTGAAGTCTGTGTGATAAGAATAGTGTGTGTTTTGAGAAAAATAAAATGCTTCAGCGTTGGAAGCGAGGGATCAGCAGCGTTCTTCAATCTGACCTTCTTTATCGTTTGGAAGAGCCCGGGGCGGTGTTTGTTTTTACCCAGCAGCTTTGGATCTGCATGTACATTAAATGCACATCTGAAGACTGTAGACACACTCGCAACAACACCAACACTGGGCTCAGGTCTTTTCCACAGCTATATTGTTGTTGAAATGTTTTCTCTTCAGTATGTATGAAATGTTAAAATGCTGTGTCGGACATTTAAAGTTGAGTTTTAAGATTTAAGAAGAACAGTTTCAGCAGCTTTTGTTTCATTGTTGGTTGTGTGAGAGGAAAAGTGCCCGATGTTGTCTGAACTGGTCAGTCTGTACCTTTAATCAGAGGGTTAACACTGTACTGGGGTGGAGGCAACATTTGTGAAAGTTTATATGCAATATCAACATTTCAATGCAACATTTGGAGTGAGTGGGCGCTGTTGCTGATGGGACTTAACTATGTGAATGTCTTGTATGTGTTTTCTTTTTCAATACATCAATAAAGTAGTTTGGAAAGTTAAATATATCTAACATACTGACTGGAATCTGTCCTACTGTCTGAGTGTGTGTCATTGTGTATGAAGCAAAACTGTTATTTTTAAAGATTTATTTTTAAGCATATTTGCCTTTGACAATGTGAAGTGTAGAGACAGGAAATGGGGTAGAGAGAGGGGTATGACAGGTAGCAAACATCCGCAGCTGGAATTGAGCCACAGACATTGCAGTTATGTGATATGTGTCTTAACCAGTAGGATACTGGGGCATCCTGTTTAGTTTTTTTTGTAAGCAAACAAAGTTTCTGCTTACATTCAGGGCTCTTCTCATTTCTCTATTTTGTGCCTCGTCGTCTCCTCTCTCCTCCGTCCTCCTGCCTGTGACCCGGAAATCAATCTCAGCGCTCCATGTTCAAGGATGTCTCAATTCCTAAAATGCATCTCGAGGAGAGAGGAAGCTTGCTGGAGGAGATATGAGCGAGGGTACACAGGTGTATCCTTTGCAGATGTCTTTTCGGCACCTGTGACGTATGAAAGAGGCGCGACACACAGCTGGAATATACAAATCATTTGTAGTGCTTCACACAATAAAATAAAGAAAGGCTATATATATATATATATATATATATATATATATATATATGTGTGTGTGTGTTAAATAAAAAGTAATGTAGACATCTGTACATTCTTGTCAGATTATGGCACGTTGTGATTTGAATTAAAAGTAAATTGTCATGAACACTGTTTTGCTCATCTGACAGAGATCATAAAATACAGCTGTAAGCTATAACAAAACAATGGACAGATGATGCAGCTGTGCCACACGTCATATTTAATTGACATGACGGCTCAGAAGCGAAGATGTCTCATTTTGTTAAATGCCTGTTGCCTGGACTCCTCTCTCCTCATGTCTCTTTCTTGCCTCCTCTGCTCGCATCTCAGGTGGGAGGGACTAAGACGCGAGGAGAGGAGGCGAGGAAAGGAATCGAGGATGTACAAACTGAGAAATGAGAAGAGGGGTCAGTGTTACGCACCAGAACACACTGTGCGCATCCTTGAGGCCTAACAAACATGTTGAGTGCATTTTCAAATCAAATTAAACAACTTTATTGTCCACCTTTGTTGCACAAGAGTAGAAATGTGTCTTCAGCTTGCGTGACAACATCAGATATCACATCATACGTCACAAAAACAGTAAGTAAAAACTTTTTTTTTCACTATATGAGATGCAACTTCGTAAAAAAAAATGTTGTTAAAAATGATTTGAAATAATTTAAGACCAATTTGAGAAGGAAAGTGCCAGGTACATGGGATTCAAAACAATATTGGCATGTCCATTAATTACCGGATTAACTGATGTATGGCATGTGGGATGAACGATTTTTATAGATATTTTTCTTTGCACAGGGGACTGTACCGTCTCCTGAAGGCAGGAGCTGAAAGTGATGATTCGGGGGATGGCATGAATCCTCCATGAGTGTTGTTCACAGCCTGTTATTGCTCTGCCATGTGTGACTATTCTGGAGATTTTGGTCTCGTCAGGTATTTGAACCAGGACACAATGTTGAATGTAAGAATACTTTCTCAGCCCTCTTTCTACCCCTGTTTCCTGGCTCTCTGCACTTAAAAAATAAACTCAAATAAATGCAAAAATATCAAAAAACAAACAAACAAAACACTTGTAAAAACATGCTCCATAGCGACACAAGTGGTATAAAAAAAACTTCAGAGTACCTTTAATAACCAATAACGCTCCTTGTTTTTAGTTCTTACTGATTTTCACTCAAGAATAAGCTGCACAGTCTGAATATCACCTGGAAACACTGGATGGCAGTAACGTCCACACGGAACCTTTAAAGTGATAGAAAAGGAAGAAACAGAGGCGACTAACCCGGAAGAAAGGCGGGATTTAGGAGTCGTGTCTAGATGGTAACCCTAGATTTGTGAAAGATCTCGCGAGAGTGGTAATTTTAACCCAAACCATGATCTTTCCTTAACCTTAACTAAGTGTTTGTTGTGCCTAAACATAATCAGACCTTAACCACAGCGTTGTCACACCATAAAACGTAATTATTTTGTGACAAACAACGCGCACAATGAATAAACAACGCGTACAAATCTCGCGAGAGCTTCGCAAAGGGTTACCATCTACGGGATTGGCTTTGGTTGAAGCTGCAGTCCAGTAGAGTCCACATGTGCCTGAACTGATGTGTGATGTTAGAGAAATATAGAGGAGGTCTAACAGAGACATGAAAACTGGACAAACTCTATAGTTAAAATAAGGTAAGATGTTTTTATACTGGAAAAACGTGTACTGTCTACTTGAAGGTGTAGTTTTGTGAATGTGTGAGAAGTAGGTTCAGTAGCCTATAATTTAACTTTAGCTGTTGTAGCTAACATGTAGTTAGCCTGTCCAACATGACAACAAACCATGCTAAGTTACCTCCACCATGCTAAAGTAAACATCAGCGTGGACTGAGCTTTGTTAAACAACCATTATTATTATTACATTAGTCTTTACAGTGTCTTTATTTATTAATGTTAAGGCAGGTATGTGAGATAAAGGCAGAAATGATTCGCTGTTTTATGACACAGATATCAGCTGTTTACGCAGATCTTTGAATGTAATCAGTCAGTCAGTGTAGAAAATAAAGCTAATGACAGTGTTGGAAAGTAACTAAGTACATTTACTCAATTACTGTACTTAATTACAATACTTGTACTTTACTTGAGTATTTCCATTTGATGCTAATACTTCCACTCCACTACATTTATCTGACAGCTTTAGTTACTTTTCAGATGAAGATCTGACACAATTGATAATATAAAAAGGTTTTAAAATACAACACATTATTAAAGATGAAACCAGTCTTGGTTTTTGATGTCTTACAAAAAGCAGTGTGTAGTCGGGGTCACTTTTCAGATGTCTATGAGTTGTTAACAGCTCCACCAAATAGTGATTTTTATTTATAAATGTTCAAATGATCCAATATTTCACCAAAAATCAAAGATTAGAGAAAAAGTCCAAAAACTAAAAACAGATTTGTGTATCAGAACTTTTTTTCTTCTTTCCTCTCCCATTAATCATCTCACAACCCCTCAGATTTATCTGGTGACCCTTTGGAGGGGCCCGACCCCTAGGTTGGGAACCACTGGACTAAACTAGCTAACTGTATATAAATTTGAATTTATCAGTGAGTTTCAGCTTCAAAGTTTATTTTTCTCTTTGTCGAAATCAGAAGTTTTAATGACTTATAAAACTTATCAACCTAATGCTGATGTTGGTTGTGGTTTTATTGCTGTTTATCAGACACAGTTAGAAGATGCTGAGTGATTCTGAGGTTGCAGAGCTGCTCTCTTTCCTGACCCCCAGTACACGACCTGATGTCAAAGGCCACACCACCGAATGCATCCTGGGACTGTCTGGAAACAGGTATGATGAGGAGGTTGACGCCATTAATAAAGAAGCTTTTCAGTATAATGTTTCTGCTCACCGCTTTGATGCTCTCAGCTCTGATACAAATGCTAGACTAGTCCTGAACCAGACCAGACTGATGGTGCTTCGTCTCTGCTGCACAATGTGATCCACACGCTGTTTGACAGGAGAGGTGCTCCACAGTGCATTAGGATGGTATAACTGAATTATTGGCAGGACACATTACGGGTGTGTGTTTTCATATCAGAGATGACGATCAAAGACACTAAAATGTGCCTTTTAAGGCACCTTTACACCATGCGATTTTGGGCTGTCTGAGACTATCGTTGACGATCGTGAGAGAAACGTGGTAAAATCTTTGGTTGTCAATCCAAAACGGTGCTCCTAGATCGCACTGTGAGACTGACAGTGTCAAAAATTTAAGACCAACTTCTCACAATGTGACAGCTGCTACGACCCACGTTTTCGAAAAACATAAACAAACAAAAAAACAATCAGAAAACAACATGAAATGACAGAATACCCAGGCCGGCATGACATTTGTCCAAGTATAGTTTTTTAAATAAAGTTTAGGGAGAAAACACGCTCTTTCTCCTTAATACGTTCATGGCACACAAAAAGCAAAAAATGGGGGTGAAAGGAAAAAGAAGTTTGTGTGACTTTGCTGCATTTTTAAAACACATAAGCGGTGCAGATGCGAACTGATGACGTGTCTCCGCTTTCTTACTGTATACTTTTTCTATTTACATCAAAGCGCTATGATTCAGCACACAATCTGACAGCCTCTGACACAGATTGTGACCAAGATTTTATTGTAACCGTCTCACACAATGTGACATCCAGTAAACTTACATCATCATTGCTGTCGCACAGTCTGAAGGTAAAGTGTCAGACTTGACATGTAGGATCTTTTAAGGGGGGCGGCGACTCTGCAGGTGCACTGAACTGCAGCATAATTGGGCTGAGGCTATGCATAACAGTTTTTCTCATTATTATTGGTAAAGTGTATTAATGAAAATGCATCACTAATAAGGTGTTTTTTTTTAAATAATGTAAAGCAAACAAAAACATTGACTCAAATTGGCAAATCAGAGTGAACTTGGAAGACTTAATGGAAGAATAACCACTGTAGAAGAAAAGCTCCTCACTGACATTTGCAGTATTTATTTGGATGGATTTACATCCTTGTACTCTGTCAGTCAGCTGATAGCGTACTACCTTAAAGTTTCCACAGTAACTCATTTGTCTTTTTGTGTGTTTGTTTTCAGAGATGGCTGCCGCTTCCTCCGCTCTAAACCGGACTTACTTGTTGCCTTGTTTGCGCTGACCTCTGACCCCTCTGTTGCAATAGTGAAAGACTGTTACCACATCCTCATCAACCTGTCAGCTGACGAGACTCTGCACCAGGTGAGCAGTCTTGATTGATCAGCGGAGTTGGGTCTAAATTAACTCCTACAGATGAATTTTGAAACTAACTACTCAACCGTCCCAGTGTGAATGGTGGTTGTGAATAACTGGTATTTGACATTTGACAAATGAAACAGAACAAAACAAGCTGTACAGCCTTCAGATGTCAAAACATTGTGTATTCAGTGTTGGTGTCATGTACAGCGTGTTTGTTCTTGTCTCGGGTGTCTCAGGTGCTGGTGACAGATGTCAAAGTTCTTCCAGTGTTGCTGAAGAACCTTATGGATCCAGAGTACCTGTTCTCTGATCAGATCTGCACCATCCTGTCCAACCTGACCCGCCATGAGAAGACCTGCAAGACTGTGTTCAAGGTGGGTGCCAGTAGTAGACCGGGAAATTTTACCTGGGATGGGAGGAGGTTTTGGCTGGGTGGCATTTAGATATTTACCCACTTCTGCAGGTAAATATCTAAAGAAGAGAGAAATACACAAATATTCAGTACTCCATTAATATTAGTAACATAATATTGCTTTATTCAGAGCTGTCCTACTCACCTCCAACTGCCCAATTATACCCTTTTTATCATGCTGTAATGGCTGATGCATTCATTTTTATTTTTAGTGTGAGCATAATTACTAGAAAAGCAACACAAATCTGCACATATAACAGTAAACCTTAACAAAATCTAGACCCTAATGGTTTATATCACAGGCAGACAACAGAAAATAGACACTAAACATTGCCAAACTACGCCCTTCTTGTCTTAACGATTGTAATGCTCTGTATTCTTGTGTAAACCAAGAAGCTGTAACACCATCACAATTAGTTCAAAATTCCCTGCTCACAGTGCGGCATATTGAGAGATTAAGTGTTTTTTGCCTGTTTCAGGTCCTCCAGGAGGATGTTGGTCTGGCTCAGCTGGTGGAAATCTTCTGTACTGAAGGTTACAACAAGAAGGCTAAGCTCCACTACCTGAGTCCTCTGCTGTCCAACCTGACACAGCTGCCCGATGCCAGAAACTACATTCTGGACAAGGACAGGTGACTGATGTACACTGCAGGAGAAGAGCTGATCGTCAAACAGAGGCGCAGTCTACGTCTCCTAGTTTTTCTTTTTGTTTTAAATTTTTCAAAACTGATATACTGTCGGTCATGTCTGTTTTTTTTTTTTGTTTTGCTGCAATTGGCCAGATGTACACAGGTGTGAAAGTGGGCAGAGCTCTGCGCACTCCACAAATTCCTTTTTTCACGTTTCCTATTTCCTGCACTGTCCTACGCGGCCAGTGAGAATTGAGAGATTTCTTGGTGGAACTCGCACTTTAAAATCCTTTTTCTGCGATTTTCTGTGCGAGGTCTTGGGCCTAATCAGAATGCATTAGCCTAAATCAGTAGTAATATTTGGTTCATAGGACATACTGAACCAAAGAAGGTCACAAACCAAACTGAATATCCCGTACTGAATGGTTCAGGACAGATACACATACCGTTACACCCCTAATATTCACAGGAAGTTCAATTTGATATCTACAAATTGGCATCCTTTGGCCCTGCAGCTGCTGCAGCATGTAGTAATTATATGTGTGTGTGTTGCAGGTGTGTAGTCCAGAGGTTGTTGCCCTTCACTCAGTACCAGGCATCAGCGGTGAGGAGAGGCGGAGTCATAGGCACCCTGCGCAACTGTTGCTTTGACTACGGTGAGACACACACAGAGACTTCATGCATCTTTTTGTACTGATGGGAAAGCTATCTGCTATCAAAACAGCTACATGTAATAGCATCCAAGAAGCATTTGAGACTGATTGAAATCTGAAACACATTCCAGCCAGATGTTTGAATAAAAGGTGTAAATGCATCCATCTCTCCAAGACACATACATAAACTTTACTCCTCCCAACTGTAACTACGTCAGTAAGTCGTCAGGGGAAGTCGTCTCTACAGAGTCCGTCCTCCACAGTGATACCAGCTGAAGTGACTCTGAAATTAGAGACATTAGATCTCTGAGCTTTGACTGATTGCTAAAATAATATGAAGTAGACAGAAAGAACAAATGTGAGAGATTCCACACCAGACGGAGAGTTTTCTGTTTGTTTGTTTCTTTTTTATTTTATTTAGCACTACTTAATTTTGTGTATATTTATGACTGTTATGCACCACAACACCAAGGCAAATCTCTTATATGTGTAAACCTGTGATGTCCTCACTAAACTGTAGTCCAACAGTATCATCTGATCCAAACCTCTCTTCAATCTGTACAGCCCATCATGAGTGGTTGCTAAGCGATGCTGTGGACATCCTGCCCTTCCTGCTGCTGCCGCTGGCCGGTCCAGAGGAGCTGAGTGAGGATGAGAATGAAGGTGAGCATGTGTTTATAATGGTTCACTATTTTAGTTTATTCAGTCTGTCACACTTTAACCCAACTGCATTCATAAACTTTGCGCAAAAGAAATGGAAACACTAATGTTTAAACAAACTGTCAGTTAAATTAGTGTCACTTGCTATGGTGAGTATTATGCGTGTGATGGCTCTGTTATTGTGCAGCATTCAACATCCTCTATCCTTATACCCTTGATTAGAATTAGAAAAAACCTCCCCAAAAGACTTTAACAATGGAAGGAACCTCAGAAAGGGCAACAGAAGAGGGATCCAGTTCAGTTTTTCTCTTCTTCAATAAATGGCCAAAGCACCAAACCTTCATATCTAGTAATAGGCTAGTAACTACATATATATTAGAGGGTAAAGCCCTGCTCAGAGCTAAAGCAGAATAAGGTCGTATCATCTGTGTAGTAAAGCCTGCTTCATTTAGTTTCTGCTCATAAGAATCTCTTTGCAAACCTGCTCCGCTTCTTGTGTAAACAAACTTTTTTTTCATCCAGTAACAAAAGTTGATGTGATGTTCAGGTCTGCCTGTGGACCTGCAGTACCTCCCAGAGGACAAGGAGAGAGAAGAAGACCCCGACATCAGAAAGATGCTGCTGGAAACGCTCTTTCTGGTACGACACAACAAACACTCAGAACAAACGCACACAGCAAATGCATACTTAAGGACACATGTTGTCATGTTGAGCTCTTAACTGCTTGTTTCTTGTGTAGCTGACGGCGACCAAAACTGGCCGGCAGACGCTAAAAGATAAGAACGTTTATCCGATCTTGAGAGAGTTCCACCGCTGGGAGAAGGACGTCCACGTTGGAGCAGCCTGTGAGAAACTGGTCCAGGTAGGAAGGATCTAGGTTTTGAAAATAGTTCGAAAATGAATTCCCAACATTCTCAGGTTGCAGCTTCTACAATCAAAGTCAAAATGTCTGCTGCATTTGTCAAGAGGTAGTCTGATCCCAGAGTTTCCCTCTATCCCTCCATCTCCTCCCTCCCTCCAGGTGCTGATAGGAGACGAGCCGGAGCGGGGGATGGAGAACCTGATGGAGGTGGAGATTCCTGACGATGTGGAGGAGAAACTGAAGGACGCCGACGCCAAAGAACAGGAAGAGCTGGAGAGAGAGCAGAAGAGGATACAGGGGGAAGAGGAGGAGGAGGAGAAGAAGAAGAACAGTGCTCCAGAGGGACAGACAGAGGACAACAGGAAGGACTGATACAATAAAACCTGTTTTGGACTTTGAATCTGTAACATTTCTGACTTCAAGTGGATTTTTGTCATTCAGACATAGGTGTCATTTTACGGATTTAGTCAGACATGACGGGACATTTACAGAAAGAGCCACACTGCTTGGTGATATTTGTCAGCTGGTGTCGCAGCTGGAGAACAGCGGGGAGCTGAAAAGTAAAAGTAAGTAATGATATGAAGGAGGAGGGTTTTCTGTCACAGGCTGCAACTGTGATGGATTTTGAAGGATAAGTCTGGCGTTTTTTCTGTATTTTTATTGTCACCAAATCTCCTGTGCAGAGCCAGTTATCGTACTTAAAAGTATTGTGTGTGTGTATTCAAACTAATGTGACGGCAATCTTCATTGTGAAGGAACATGTCACCCAGAGCAACAGTGTAGCTCATTGACATGTTTTAAATAGTTTTCTGGACAACAACAGAGGTGTGCAGCACAGACGAATAAGATATATCAGGCTTTGAATACACACACAATACTTGTAAGTAGAGGTCATTGTTTGTTTGGTTTGTTCACAGTAAGAAAAATATAGAAAATTGTCAGTCTTATCCTTTAAAACTTTTCTGACCGTCATGACCATGATGGATACTCATCTCTTCTTCTCACATTGAATCCATTGATAAGTTTTCTCATCAGTTTCATCATCTATGAGAGAATTCTGCTGCCTGTTTTATATCGTCTGACTGGGAGGAAACATACAATGATGTAGATGTTGGGAATCTTCTGTCCCACATCACAAGGAGAAAATTATTATTTTATGTCACTCTGTCTGACAGTATCATATATACTGTGTATCATGTTGTTCCAGCTCTTCATTTAAGTTATATGATGTTTCCAGTCTGAAATATTCAAACCCAAGACTCCGTGTTTTTGGATGGCTGCACCATTCCATCAAATGGACATATTCTACATGTCTTCTGCATCAGTTTAGACACAGTTTCCCAAAACTTTGAGATCTCCAGTTGAATTTAAATAATAAAATGGCTTTTAAATTTTACTTTTTGTGTATTCCATTTACTGATGTGTCTGCCTGTCACATTTCATTTGTTCTCTGCTTTAACATTTACAGTTTGCACTTAACGCTCACATTTATCACAATTTTAAAACGCCTCTCTTCCATTTTGTCTGCCTCAAAAGCCTCCTACACTTTGCAGATAATCCATTAAAAACCCTTATTGTGTTATTATTGTGTATATTGAGTGGACACACTGTGGATTTTGGCCCCCATCACTTACACTAAAAGCACATTTGAAGGATATCTTTTAATAGCCAGTATGATCAGGAGGAATAATTACAGCAAGGAAAACCTCTTTTACTGTTCATATGGACACCTGACTGCTGTTTTAAGACAGACTTGAAAAATTATGAACCTATCCTTTAAGGTATTAATTAAGGTAAAAAATTAAAGAATACCTTTGATGTTATTTTGTACATTTGAAGGACTTTTTACCTTTTAAATAACCTGAATCTTTGCAGAAAATCCCTGAATACTGAATAAGAGTTTTACCTGAAAATATTTCAGACTGCTGAAAGAACTGACAGTTAAGTATAAATAAAAACGTTAATGAGCTGTTTCAGTCATGTTGAATTGCTCTTTAATTAAAGTGAAACTGACATTTTTTCTTCCTTTTTTTCTTTTTCTATTAGTTTTCTTATCAGATGAATTACAAGTCATAAATAAAATAGTAAAATAATCTATTCTCTATCTTTCATTCTCTTCAGTCCTGCTGCTCAGATCTTCACCAAATGTCAGGAAAGGAGGCTCCGTTTTTGGCAGTTTTTGAATGACATTGATTGACCAGAGGAGGGTGCCAGAGTGTTTTTACACTTTCTGTCATTTCTCCAAACGGACGTTGATCTAAAACCAGTCAACAACTTCACCACTGCTCTCCTCTGCGGAAGTTTAATCTTAACTTGAAAATAAACAGACGAAAATGTAAGAGTGTCACATCTTAAACTCATCAGTATCTCATATTATGACTCAATAGTAAGTCAAAATGTGTAAAGTCAAATCGTTTTGACTGAAAATTGTCATAATTTTGTAGCTTTGACTTTGTGTATCAGAATTCTGACTGAGTTCATCTCTCATTGTAAAAGCTGAGGAGGCAGATAACTGCAGTAAACTTCAGTTTGACATATAGATGAACTGATTGAGACTCATGAGATAAAACCAGGAACTAACCACAACTGCCCTAAACTCTGTGTGTGTGAGTATGTCTTTCTATCTCAGTGAGGACAAATTTTAGTTTGACACCATAGTGGTGAGAACATTTGTACATTGTGAGGACATGTTGGTCGCTCTTGACAAACTCAAAGGGCTGTTTGAGGGTTAAGACTTAGTTCAGGTTAGAATTAGGTTTAGGTTCAGTTTAAGGTACTGGTTAGGCATTTAGCTGTGATGGTCAGGGTTAGGGGCTAGGGAATGCATTATGTCAATGAGGGTCCTCACAAGTATAGAAGTACAAAAGTGTGTGTGTGTATGTTTTCTCTTTGTGAGGACCAGTTTGAATTTTAGGCCCTCACGTTGAAGACATTTTTGAAAAGTGAAGACTGCTTTAGGAAAATTTGTCCGGTCCTCACTTCTACAAAAGAGCTATTTGAGGGTTCAGATTTGGTTTGGGGGTTAAGGTTAGAAATATGTTTAGGTTCAGTTTAGGACTAGAGAATAGATTACTGTGTGTCAGTAAGGGTCCTCACAGATATAGAGAAACATGTTTGTGCGTGTCAGCAGATTATCTTTGCTGCAGCTCGTACAGGAAGTGTTTGCAGTTATCTTAATGTAAAGTTTGGGTTAGAAGAGGGAATATACTGTATTGTTTCTTTTAGGATCCTACAGAAATTGAATTGTATGTGTGTGTGTGTGTGTGTGTGTGTGTGTGTGTGTGCTGACCAGGTGTTTCTTTATCAGCGTCTCTGTGAGTTTTTCCACCTCAACAAGGTCAGATCCAAACAGTCCAGGAAATCTTCCCGTTTCACACTGAAATATATCAGTAATCACTTACACGGAGAAGAAAAAAGGACGTTAAGTCTGTTCTTTGAAATAATATTCTGATGTTCAGAGTCATTAACCTCAGTAAGACGTTGTCAAACCTTATATAGAAAGAATAGAAATGTCCTTAGTTAACCATAATTCATTCATTGTCACCAAACAGAACTATGTTGGAATAATGGCTTTATACATAAGTTACAGTGTCTAAGTCTTGTCTTTGGGGTGTAATGCATTCAATCCACATTGACCAGTAAATTTAGCTTTTTGTACTGAGTATGTCAGTTTCCACAGTACATATATCTGATGAACTATCTCTATCCAGCCATCAGTCAAGTGAACCTCAGAAAACACTCTCAACTCTTCCAACAAAATTCTCTCCAAAAAGCAGCATTTTTGATTTTGTTTAGATGGTTGCAATAGAGCCATCGCCTGGAGAGCTGCTCCCAAACTGGAGTACATGTTGAGACGGAACAGACTGCTGCATTTTTGTTCAATGGAAGCCAAAGATGGAGGAGAAAAGAAAGAAAGTGTTGTGTTGAAGGAAGTTGAGAAACTAGGCAGGTCTCAGGTCTGGTGTCTAAGACAGCCAATCAGATACTGAGGTTTCCGGTTTCACTTGTCTGTGTGTATCCTCAAAACACACACACACACACACACACACACACACACACACATGCAGTACGTGTCAGACGAGTCCTACATACTGCGTTTGTGTTGTCAGATGGTACATATGACGCACAGCTGGAAATTACATTTTATTTATATGTATATATGTTCTCTCAAGCCTCTCAGGATAGTAGTGCTGACAATAGTGAAGGATGCAAAGTCGATTATAAATAATTAAATAAAGTTAAATTTGCATCATATCTCACGAGCCTCTGCAACAAGTACAATAACTTCATTTTCATACTGTTCACACTGCTATCTGAGGACACCAGACACTTTACCCATCATGCAAATTCCACAATTCAAGTGACAGTTTGTATTTATTTAGTGAATTTACCACTTTATCAATTATGGTGTTTTCTGTATGTAATACCTTGATTATTTTGTGCTGCTTCCTGTATATAGTGCATCTCCGAGTGTATAAAGTGCATCTCAGAGTGTACATAGTGCGTGCAAGTCACATGACTTGGACTCGAGTCAGACTCAAGTCATGACAGTGACGTTTTTAGACTTTTAGACTAAAAACAATCACTCATGACTTCACTGGGCTTGATATCCAACCTAAGCCCAAAATTCTAAAGTGATGGTATGAAAACAACAGATATACTTTGTTCTGCAGGATTTGACTCAGCGTTTGTTGCTCTTGACTTTGGGACTTTTTGTTCTAGACCTGGGACTTTTTGTTCTTGACTCAGGACTTATTGTTCTGTACTTGGGACTTGTTCTTGATTTGGGTCTTTGACTTGAATGTAGGACTTTTAGTGGAGTATTAGTTAGCAGAGTATTTCTACACTTTGGTATTGATACTGTAAGTTGAGTAAAGGACCTGAATGCCCTGTTCAGCTCTGAATATGTAAAATTTAACTTTGTTTGGATTTTGGACTTTGTATGCTTGGAGTTAATAAGTATGTCTGTGTAAAATGTTTTTTCATGTATTCATTTACAGCCTCATTTGTTTTAGGGTGGTCCTTAGTTTGTAGAAAAGGAATATAAAAGTAAAGTGTATAAAAAATACACAAGCACCAAAGCAACTGTAACTCACATTAGGTGGCTTACTTCAGCAGACTGCGGTAGATTCCATAACTAGATTATTCAGCTTATATCACATCCACTTGCCAGTGATCATTGTGTGTTGTCAGGATCTTTGTGAAGCTTGTGAATGATTACTGTAAAGCTGCAACCAGCAGGAAGAACTGTGATCTCTTAACGGCTGAAACCAGAAGCCAGTTCACATACCAGGATTCATTTAGAAAACAGATGAAATAATACAAACAGCAACCAACCAATCAGCGCTGAGTATTCACTCTCGTCGACGATACAACAGTAGATCTCCAATCCAGCATGAATCTTACAGTCTGAGCCTCTCGCCCTGCTCTCTCTCCAAGCTAATCACACACAGCCAGTGGAATGTGTGTGTGTGTGTGTACCTCGAGGAGATTGTCAGTCCTGTGAAACATTCACCACACTGCTGAAAGAGAGGGGAGGGAGGGGGGGGGGAGATTGAGTTCATGCTACCAGAATAACAACCCCCCCCCCCCCACCCTCTCTCTTCTTGAATAGAGCTCTTCTATGTGTGCATGCGTGTGTGTAGTAAGAGCTGCCAGGTCAGTGGAGCAGCAGGAAACAGATCACATACTGGTCAGCCTCACAGACTGTATGTGAAAACACGGTGGACATGTTGAAGCCTGGAGGCTGGTTTATTAAAATGTGCGTAGACCACATTCAGATCTGTCAGTGAGTAAGGACTGTGTGTTCTCTTCTTCTGTGGTTAGCCTAGCTTAGCATTGAGACTGGAAGCAGGGGGGAAACAGCTAGCATGGCTCTGTCCGAAGTATCAGAATACATCTCCCGACAACGCTAAAGCTCACGAATTAACCATATATCTCATTAGTTTAATTCATACACAAACAAAACAAAAATATGTTTTTCTTCTTGTTCCAACAGTTGGATGTTTGAGCAGAGTTTGACCCAGGAAGGCTGTTTTCACATTCTCACATCTGTTGGAAGTGGAAAGTTTCTCTGTGCTCACTGGCCAATCCTGGTCCAATATTCAACTTACACAAGTGTGATATGGAAAATTGTTGACTCAAATGAACAAACACTGAGAATAGACTTTTCAATGAAGTGGGAGACATCTTGTGTCCAGCAGTTAAACTTGTGAAATGAAACACATTTGCATATTTATTGGTAGGGCCGATGCCATTTTAAGGATTTTAATGTGGTAATTCAGCTTTTTTTTGTGGAGAAACCATATCAATACCAATGAGTTTGCCAGTTGTGAACTGTGATATGACTAACAACAAGACATGTGACTATTTAAATGCTATTTAAAAGAAATATTCTCAAGATTCACATCTTAGTGAAGCCTTGCCTGGTCAAGGCAGATGGCCGCCCACCTTGAGTTTTTCCTCGCCACTATGGACAAGTTCTTGCTCATGGGTCTCTGAGTACGGTCTAGACCTGCTCTATGTGAAAAGTGCCCTGAGATAACTTCTGTTAGGATTTGGCGCTATATAAATAAAATTGACTAAATTGACTTAAGAATCCAATTGACTCTAAATTGACCCTTCTGTGACCCTTTATTTTGCTTTTCGCTGAGTAAATCTCGATTCAACCAATCAGAACATGTTCTAACGACACGTTCTCCAACCATGATTTTTGGATCCAGAAGTGATGAGAAGTGACCATATTTGGACGAGAGGGTGATCTGACACCATCATGCTGTATTGAGGAAGACTTGAAACTAGCAATTGAGACCATAAACTCATTAGGAAAGTTTTTACTGTAGGGTCATTTTCCCATAGACTTCTATACAATCTGACTTCTTTATTACCTCTAGTGCCACTAAAGAGTAAGGTTTTTTTGAGTAGGTCCCCCCAAAGTTTAAGAAAAATCGTCTAGTTTGCAAATGTTTTATGAGGAGAAATGCATTCAACACGTTGGGTTGACCTCAAGGATGCCCACAATGCATTTTGTTGAGTAACACTGAATGTAAACAAAACTTTTATGTGTTTACAAGAAAACTCCACAGGGCTCCTTTAACTCTTGAGTTTGTTGAAAACTCCACCTCTAGCTGACTGTTTGATGTTGAATAAAATATGCATAAATTATAAATTTGAAGGCTACGTACATGATATCATGCTAACTCAGCACCATATAATGATGCAAAAAAGACTGAGGCTAAAGCTAACAGGCCCCAGTCAAAAAGTCAAACATCCTCACCAGTGGAAGATCCATGTAGAAGACATGGAAATAAAGGAGCATCATGTATTGTAGGGTAGTTAGCCATGATAATAATATACAGGAGAACTAGAACATAAAGGTTAGATTTATGCTGTAGGCCTACTGTTAGTAGTTACTTTAAAACTATAGAAAAGGCTTTGATGAGGACTAACGAATGAGTTTAGACAAACTCACAAACTCACTGCTACACTATCTCCAGGACCGGTTTGCACACAGTGGATTTTCCAGTCCTGAATGGGACTTTTCTACCCCCCCCCTAATGCAGCTAGCTATATGCTAAGTCTTGATCTTAAAGCTAGGTTGCTACTGTAGGAGGTAAGCTAATTAGCTGGGCATGCTAACGTTACCAGCTTACTTTAGGGCAGACAAACACACTGTTTCATCCATTCCTTACACTTTTGTGCTTGTGGTTTTGGTTTCGTAAATGTGATTTTAAAATACACCACCCTCCAAACTCTTTGAATAAAGTATCTCTCTTACTACAGCTCCAAGCACTCCACTTTAATGTGGAGAATCCAAAGACTGACAGTCCTGTTGTACCTATTTATGGTTGCTAAACTATGATTGGATAATCACTGTTTGGGGGAGGGGTTTAGGCAACACTCAATTTAGTTTCCATTGATTTTCATTGTGAGAAGACTAAAATCACTAGAAATGTGTGAAAAATGTGCCTTCAAGTACTAGTTACTGAATAACAAAACATTCCTTCAAAAAACCCATCGGCTAGTATCTACAGATCTGCCAATGTAAATATCATATTAACTTTTTTAACTGTATTCGTAAATTTGCTTTAATGTCTTCACAGTTAAGGTCAGTTGGTTCTTTAACTTTAAAGGACGGGTTCACAATTTTTCAAGTCTGTCTTAAAACAACAGTCAGGTGCCCAAAGAAACATTGAAACAGGTTTTTCTTGCCCTTAACCCTAAGAAGATCCCTTCATAATGCACTTACAATGTAAGTGATGGGGGCCAAAATCCACAGTCCTCCTTCTGTGCAAAAATGTTTATCTGAAGCTAATATGAAGCTTCAGCCGTCAAAATGAGTCAAATCAAGTGGATATCTTTCAACGTTACAGTCTTTTTAGTGCCAAAGTTCCTCTTTTTGTTACTATACTTCCACCGCAGCTCAACAGGGAAACACAAAGAGGGAATTTGATGCTAAAAAGACTGTAAATGTGGCAGATATCCACTTGATATGACTAACTCAGACTTCTGAAGCCTCATATAAGCTTTAGATAAACTTTTAAATGCATTTTTACATAAAAAGGATTTTGTTCCCCATCACTTACATTGAAAGTTCATTTGAAGGGGATCTTTTAACAGCCAGTATGAACAGGAGGAATGATTACAGCGAGGAAAACCTCTTTCAGTGTTCATGTTTGCACCTGACTGTTGTTTTAAGGCAGACTTCAAAAACTGTGAACCTATCCTTTTATCATTTCTCAAATTACTGTTTCACTTTAGAGGACAATCTTTGAGACTGAAGCTTTATTACATTCATAAAACTTAAGTTGATATGAAGACAGAGTTGAGAGCTGGAACCTCACTGATGGTTTGTTATGTTGCTGAGCACTGCTGTCAATCAATGTGTTTTTCTGTGTTCTGATTGGTTGTTTTTTGTATTCAACAGAGAAGTCTCCGCCTCCGGAGAAGACAGCTGTACTTTTCCACTCCAAACTGAGTTTAGTATCCAACTCCGTCCACTACTCCTGCTCCTCCCTCCTTCACTTCATCTATTCATAACACACACACACACACACACCCTCCCCAATACACACACCGAGGTAACCAAGGATTCTTCCAGGGTTTTTGGTTGTGCACAGAACCACAATGACTGAGGTTACTCTCTGATTGGTTAAGAGTCCTGAAAGAAGAAATAATCCAAAATGCTCCATTTCAATGTGGTTTCACTGCAGTTCTGAAATGTGACAGTAATTCGTCTTTTGCTTTTGTTTTTGTTTTCCTGGAAGTTTTTCATGTCATGTGATCTGTGAGCAAACACCAGGCGTGACCACAGCTTCTCTTTCCAGACATCGAAAAACTTACAAAGATCATGATTTCTATCCATCCTGAAAGGGTTCAAAACAGCATTAGTAGTCCCTTTGTTTACAAGTAATCAAGACCCAACCCAGGACCTAAGCCTGGTCAGTCTTGTGTGTCAACGTTTTCTCTTCAACTAGTGTTTCACATAACATTGCCCTCCGTGTTTATAGGCTTAGGTCTTAGGTTATATTAGGTGTTGCAGAGATAACTGTTTGTGGTTACAGGCAGGGCTGGGTTCAGGTTAAAGTAAGGAGAAACACTAATTAATGGGAAAACAGACTTTGACACATCACCAGGTCCAAATGATATTCAGTCCAATCAAGTCTGGACTGCTGTACTGTTGCAGGTCTCAGGTCTGTGTGTCAACATAATGATAATGATAAACTTTAATTGTATAGCACCATACATGAAATGCAGCTCAAGGTACTTCACAAAAATTGCATAAAAATATTTAAGGTACATCAAATGTTGCATCTACATTTACTGAAGTAGTGTACTTAAGTACAAATATGAAGTACTCTGCTTTACATTATGTGATACTTTGTACTTCTACATTTCAGAAGGAAATATTGTACTTTTTACTCCTTTACATTTATTTACCTATAGTGAGTAGTTACTTTTCAGATTAAGAATTTACATGAAATAACATATTTTAATATTCTAACTGCATTTTTTGTGAAATAAATAATATATGATATAAATAAAGTGTATTATTATTATTTAAAAAAAACATATGATACACCTCAATAATACGATGCAGTACTATTACTAGTAATCTACCTAAAGTATCTAAAACTGGCTCCACACTGATGAACTACAACATTAAAATGCTGTAAAGGATCTGAATACTTCTTCCACCACTGCTGAGTGTATATATAGAGAGAGGGACAGTTGACCAAGTATGGAGGTGCTCAACTGTTCAGGGCCTTGCAAACTAATAGTACAAATTTTAAAATTGATAAAAGAGACAGGAAGCCAGTGTAAAGAAGCTAAAATAGGTGTGATGTGCTCTCTTTTTACATTTGTACCAGCTGAAGCTGTTTGTTCATTTCTTGGTCTAGTTAAAAGATCATTGCAATAGTCAAGACAAGAAAAGACGACGGCATGAATTAATTTCTTTGCATCGTCAAGTGCCAGGTATTATCAATATTTCTTAGGTGGAAAAACGTGGTTTTAGTGACTAATACCATATACAATATGTCTAATACCTAATCACATGGTGCTTCATCATCATTACAGGAGATTTTTTTTTTTGTATTTTCGTCTTTATCGGACAGCTCATAGCAGAGACAGAAAGGAAATGAGTGGAGAAAGAAAGAGAGGGGAATGACAAAGGTCATAGACGCCCCAAGGAAAGTGTTATTTTAGTGTTTGTGTGGAGTGTAGAAAAAATGATGTGTTGCTCCCAGTGTTACTCCTCTCTCTCTCTCTCTGATTGGGTCTTTTCAGATCAACCGCATTCTTGATCAGGTCTAATTATCCTCAGGTCCCTTTACACAGGTCAGTTTTGGATCAGTACCAAAAGTCTGGAAGGTGAAGAATGCCTGACAGTGTTTCTACCATCAAGGTTTGCTCATGTAAAACTTGTTTTGAACATCTTAGAGTTGTTTTGTGCTTCAGGTGCCTCCTGTGTATGGAGGAAAATGTTCTGCTCTGAGTGGAAAAAGACCAACACTTCCTCCAAATTAAACCACAAGATAAGTTGTTTGTAACTGGCCTCCAGACCGACACACATGAGTGTTTTCTCATCTGATGCCCCAGGAGGAATTCACAAACACACACAAACGCACAATAAGGGGTTAGGGTTAGGGTCAGAGCATGGTTTGGGTTAAAAATGAGTACTTATTAGAAAACTTAGAAAAAAACATCTTGGCTTGCTTTAAAAATACTACTTCATTAAGGTTAGAGTACATCAACATGTTTTTTCTCGATTTGTAATTTTTATTTTCAAAAAGTTATAAACATGCACATTACATAGACAAACCAATAATAGTATACTAGGAAATAGTAACAAAGGTTATATAATGTGGGACATATAACAATAATAAGAAGGAATGATTATACAAATAAAACAAAATAGAAATAAATAAATAAATGATAAAATAAAGCAATTACAAATACAACAGAGGTGTTACAGATGTGAGCTGCGGGATAACAAAGTCACAAGTCAAGTCATGGTTGATTGGGGGTCCCATCTACAGTAGGAAAGAGAGGAATTTCCTTGTGTTCAACCACCTCGGACCACTCAGAATGTTCCTCATTGTATCGCTCGACAAGGGTGGGAACAGGCTTTCTCCATTACCAACATGTCAAGAAAAGACCTCAACCACTGATCACCGTCCTATAAATCTGCACATTTCCAGTGCAGTGCAATAAGTCTTTTGACTGTCATACAACCGATGATTAGTATTCGTGTGACATGCTCAGTTTTAATTTGCCTTTAGCTAGTGTTGCGGCTCAAGTGTTGGCAACGAGGACTGTGACTGTCAGCTTTGACTGCTTGTGTTTTTCTTCTACAACTTTATGATGCCAGTGGAGATTGTAGATAGTGAAGACAACCTTAGGCTAGTTGAGGAAAGGCTCAGTAGTAATAATAATAATATCTTTATTTATATAGCACTTATCAAAACAAAGCTACAAAGTGCTTCACATAAAAAAACAAATAAAAACACAGCCATAAACAAAAACATATAAAAACACAGCAATAAACAAAAACAAATAAAAACACAGCAGAGCAAATAGCAGAAAAAAGTACTAAGAGAGCAACATAAAAATTACAATAGTAAAACCCATAAAACAGAATAAAAGCTAGAATCAGGTTAAATCAGGAAAGGCGGTGTGATAAAAGTACATTTTTAGCTTAGATTTAAAAGAAGCCACTGACTCAGCCTGCCTTATTTCCTCAGGCAGGCTGTTCCAGAGCCTCGGGGTTTTATTTCAAAAGCTCTGTCCCCCTTCAGCAGAGAGTCTGGAACAGATAGAGGGCCCGAGGATCTTAAAGTGCAAGCAGGGTCATACAGGGTTAAAAGATCTGAGATATATTGAGGAGTCAGACCATTTAGTGCCTTGTAAATAATTAAAAGAACCTTGGAATCAATTCTAAAACAAACTGGAAGTCATTGTAAAGAGACTAAAACCAGGGTGATGTGTTCAAACCTATTTACTCTGGTTAAAAGCCTGGCAGCTGAGTTCTGTACTGTCTGTAGTCACTCTACAGTTTTTCTATTTAGGCATATAAGAAGACTGTTACAGTAATCCAGGCGTGATGAGATAAAAGCATCTAAAATGGTTTCTGTATCTTTAAAACTTAAGAATAGATTGAATTCTGGCGATGTTCCTTAGTTGATAAAAAAACATGTTTGTACAAGTTTTGTAAAGTTTAAATTACAGTCACACAAGACACCAAGATTTCTAGCAACGGGCTTAATGAATCAGTAATCTATGGCCTTTCAGTAACTATACCACAGTATAGTTAAATATATATTCAAATAAGTAGTCTATTTATTATATTATGTTCTATATGTATGTTACATGATATATTACTCAATACATTGAAAAAGTATTTTGGGGTGCCCCTGTGGCTTACAGACCTTTGTTGCCGTTCTCTTCTTCCTGTTTCCTGTCATCTCTACACTGTCACGATTTACTGAAGAAGAAGAAGAAGAAGAGGAAGAAGAGAGAAAAGAAAAAGTATTTCAAAATGTACTCAGGGTACAAAATCATGTGGAAAGCCTTCCCAGAGGAGGGGAGGCTGTTAGCAGCAGATTAATACCCATGGTTTTGCAATCATGTGTTTAACTATCACACATGGGTTGGATATTCAGCTGTCCACATACTTTTGGCCATGTAGTGTCTATGTCAACATATTTCTGTTCTATTTAGATGTTTTATTTGCAAAACTGTTAATCTGAACATCACCAAACACAGCTGAAGCCCACCTGCCACACCTGGAAAAAAGTTTCCATATATACACGCAGTTGCATGATTCAAGATTATAGAAGATCATTATAACATAATCACTCACATCTACAATGTCAAACTTCATCTGACCACACAACTTAGAGTCTCACAGATTTCAACAACTGGGGCATAAGAGTGTGTGGGTGTGTCAGTGATTTTTCTAACCGTCGTTCAAACTCTGTCTGTACTTGTTTGGCGGCTGGCCCTTCACCAATAGTTCACACTTATAACTATGAGTGTGTGTGTGTGTGTGTGTGTGTGTGTGTGCGCTCTTGTACACCTTTGTGAGGGCTGGTTTGAGTTTTAGATATTTATATATATATATTTTGAAAGGTTGGACATTATTGTAAAGTGTGGGCAGTTTTAAAAAAAATTGGTCATTTTTTAAAAATGTCTAGTTACTTTTAGAAAGTTGAGACATTTTTTAAAGTGAGAGGAGATTTTTGGAAAGTGAGGACATTTTGTCTGGTCTTCATCTCTTCAAAGAACTGTTTGGGGGTTAAGACACCAACGTGTTTGTGTGGGTCAGCAGATTAGCATTAGCGTAGCTAGCAGAGGGAGTGTGTGCAGGTTACTGATCTACTTTATGTAATCTGACACACACACCACTTTACTGCCCTGTTCAGTGTGTGTGTGTGTGTGTGTGTGTGTGTATGTGTGAGCGTGCCAGCTCACTCTCTCTTCCTGTTTGGCACTGTCAGCTGACCCATCAGAGGCAGCATTACATAACAACTCAGCTTTTAAAGTAGAAGACTGATGAAAACAGCAGAAACAGTAGAAACAGTAGAGACAAAACAGGCACTGAAAACTTTGTCTGTGTTTGATAAGATAAGAAACAGTGCAAACACACTTTGGGTCAGTGTGACTGTGTCTTTTTGTGCGTGTTCTTGGTTAACACAACTGCAATGAGAGATTCACTCCGTGCCAGCCGAGCCAGTCAGCTGATCTACAAATCAAAGATCAGACTGAGGAGGTTAGACTGGCTGCTGGCATGAAGTCACTTTTACCGCAGATGATTACAATAAGGCAGGTCTCTATGGTGACATTTACGTTTTTTATTTGCATAAGGTTGTAGGAATTACTCACTGTAGTGATATGGATGGATCATCCTAATGGTAGGTTACCAACCACACAAACGTTACTGAAGAATGTCATATAGGATGTGTAAAGAGACATATTGTACTTTCTTTCTGTATTGTATTGTTTATTTTTTCTCTTTCTCTTTCTTTCTCTCTCTCATTCCTGTATTTGGGTTCTTTTGTGAAGAGAGTATCGGTGCACACAACCAAACAAGCAAATCAGTCAAAAACAGATAAAAGCAGCATAAATAAGCCCAGAACAGTATTTAAATAGCACTCATAATTGAAAGGCATGTTAAAATCTAAAAGGTCATAAAGCTCATATTGTAAGGTTGGAAATAGGCTGTATTTTCTTTCCAGTTTATAGTGTTGATTAATCATTTATTTAATCTCGAGGCCCTGTCTTAGCACCTCAAATTACAATTTAGTTTTAATGCCTTTATTGTCACTTTTATACACTGTGCTTAAAGGATGTATATTCCTAAATAATTTTGTGCCTAATCAAATTGCCACAAACTAATTACTGAAACAAACAGTCAGGGGCCCACAACTAATTTTTACCAGGTTATTCCAGACAAGGTCTTTTGTTACTTTACAACCTTTAACAGCTCTTCATACTTTCAAAATTTAGTATTATTGTACACTGTGAAGTCAATCAGTGTAGATCTGGTTTGGTCCAATCATTCTACAAAGCCAAACACAGTAAAATTAGCAAATATTTGTTCAAAATTGGGTTAATTATTTTTTTTAATTATTATGCCAAGAAATGTATAATTCAAGTGAAAACAAAAAGCATGTAAGATTGTAATTACAAATCAAACTGCACTCAAACAGCTAAAGCAAAAGAGCTGTATCAAGTTAAGCTAACTGAAGAGACTGCCACAGCTAGCTTTAGCTTAAGTTAAAGATCAATTTACTTTCTCCCCTAAGCTTTAATATGTTGCAACATATCAGTGTTGATGAACCAACATCTTGCTAATTCAGTTCGTTATCCCATATTATTTGAGGCAGTATAGTCATGATGGAGACAAAAAACAGCTGAACTAGTCCTGCTATCTAGCTAACTAACCTAGCATAGCAGAGTAGCAGTAACTGCCATTTCAGATTCTGAGTCATTCATGTGATTTGGTGACGTTCAGCTAACTCTAAATCACACATTTACGTATATTAAAGGGTAGATGAATGTATTATTTAGATTTCAATAATCACAATAAGCTTATTTTCTTACAGTAGTTCAAAAGGACAAGAAAGCTAAAGGCACAAGAACATTTTGTTTGTAGATCGTGTAGATACTGCATTTTCCCTGAATATTGTCTAAAGGCAGTACAGACTGACTAATAATCAGACTAAAAAGGCTTAAAATGAATTAATTACAACCGTTTTGTATCTGTTGTGCAGCCTGAAAACACTTTTTCTCCTTTTCACAACTGCTGTAGTCACAGCTCTCTAACTTTGATTCTATATAATAATAGATCTTATAAATCAGAACATGTATAACCTGCCTGTTCTTCTCACTTTGACCCTTTACCATTATTAGTTTATGACACTCTAACACAAAGAGGCTTACACCTCCCTGCCTGTCCTGAGTGGGTGTGACCAGCCCACTTCACTTTATATAATCCACTTTAACTGCTCTGCATTCAGGAGCACAGAGCTTATCCCTATATTTGCTGCTTTAATGCCTGTGTAAAATGTATATATAGAATTATAGAAAACAATAGTAGTGCTAGTTACAAGAAGATGTTACATATAAGAACTGACTACATGTAATTTCTATTACCACGGACTTTCTAAGCAGGAACATGCCTGCTTACTGGCTGTATAAGATAACATGATAGCCTATGTTACATTTTAATAAGTCTGTAGCAGCAACAGACTAGAGACCAACATACAGTTGGTTTAATAATACTCATAGTGAAAGGAAGATGTTTGCATGTATTAACATCTTAGATTATGTACTATTTGTATAATGAGTATAATATTCATGATAATTAAATCACTGCTTCAATTTTATTTATAAGGTCAAGCGTCATTTATGCATGTCCATGTTGGATCATATCTGTTTTCTTCACTTCTTTTTTCATGATTTGTGAATATCAGGACAAGTGTGTTATGTGTGTGTTGTTTTATGGCAAAATAAAATAAAATCAAACCACACATCATCTTTTAACTTATGCATCATCCTGCCCAAAAAAGTATTTAAATGCTTATTTCTGTGCTTGTATATTTAATATTATATTTCATTAATGTTTTTCTTGATTGCTCTTCTTTGTTCCTGCTGCTCCTCTCACATATTGTCATGTGAGCTGTTATTATTATGATTCATTTGAAAAAACACTGAGTATTTATTTTTACATAGTTTAACTGTGTGTTTTTCACTCTGAACTATCCTGGTGACTCAGTGACACACTGGCCCTGCTAACTCAAACACTTTAATGAAAAAGTAATTCAGACTCATTTATATCCACAAAAACAATCAGTCAGCCCATATTACACCAATCAGATATTTATTTCCATTTTTTTCTTTTTATTGTGTACATAAAAATGCTTTTTTGTTAATGTCAGTCTGCCTCAGCCAATCATCTGCAGCCTAATCCAGCCAGCTCGATGCCAATTGGCTGTTTGGGCTCACTCCCACTACCCAGCCCATTTCCCTTTGTGTTGCAACAATAACAACAGAAAAGCAGCACTTTATAGCACCCTGACACACTGAACATGACCAAACATGACCTGTAAAAAAATCCGTCTTAATAATGTCATTTAATCTTACATTCTTGCAGTTTAAGTTTTTTTCTTAAACCTAGAAAAATACCAACATGTATTCCACTTATTCTCAGTGCAGTTTCCCTTGTTGTTCCCTAAACAGAGTCAGTATCTTGAAAAAAGACTGAATAAGGCAGATTACACAAAATGACATTTGATTTTTAAAAAAGTATTTTTTTAAATACTGCTGGAAACTGGTGGAATTATCTCACCTTGCATGGCAGATTGTTAAAATCTGAAGGCTAAATGACTTGCTAAGACGGAGATGTTATTATTTTCTGTGAACATGAAGCAGAACAAACCTGCCCCTGTTCAGTCTGAGGTTTGACTTTTACACTGATGACAACAAACTAGTTCCCTGAAAGTTTCCCTTCAGGACGTCAGGATGTCACAGAACTCAACAAAGTCCCTCTGCATGAAATTTTGACTCTGCATCAGGTCATCTTCTGAGGGGAAATACTGCATGCTGTCCTCCTGCAGACGCAGACTGTCCTCCTGCAGACGCAGACTGTCTTCGTGCAGTACCAGGACTTGTCCTGGTGGCGTTGTTGAGCCGTGTGGGTTAGGACTGTCCAGGAGGGCTCCTCTGGCATTCTCCAGGACGCCCAGGTATGAGTCCATGTCAGTGAGCTCCACGTCACTGTCTGAGCAACTGCCACTGTCACTCCCCACCGAGTCCGAGCGCATGTGCAGCATCTGATACTTCTCGTGCATCAGAAACTGGTTGGTGTTCTTGGGAGCCCGCATCCCCCTCGCTCTGTTTCCCTTAACGTTGATGGGACGGAGGGACATCGCCGGCCTCTGAAGGTGTCGGGGATGATTATGAGGATGATGACGTTGAGGGTGTTGGTGGTGGTGATGATGATGGTTGCGCCCTCTTGGCCACCCTCCCCCTCCTGTCCTCCGCCCCTGAAGGCGCCCCCTGCAGCTCTTGGACCAGCCTTGCTTCCTGCGGCTGGCAGTGTCCTTCTGTGGTGCCTCTTTGCCAGCCTGCTGCTGCTGGCAGCTCTTCGTGCATATCATCTCTGAAAGCATTTTCTTGTCTTTCTTGCAGTCGCCTCCCTTCCTCCCTGCTGCTCCCCTTCACATCCTCCTCCCCGCACGGTTGCCCACACAACAACAAAGAGAGGCTGGTCTCTATTTTCTGGTTCAGATCACAAATGACCTCTCTCTTGTTTGGAGTCTACCTTTTTACTATTCTTGAGCTTTTTTTCTTGACTTCTGGCTTTGGCTGGTGCATAGCCTGCTCTTCCTCCCCTGGCAGCAGCAGCTTGCCTGCTCGGCTATCTCTCTGTCACGCCCTCTTCTGTCTCTCTAATCTCTCTTCTTCACCTCTCTAAAACTCAAATCAGCTCCTTACCGCTCTGATTAGTTAACTGAGGTGAGCTGTTGGAGGGCTTTTAGTGTCTTCTGGCTGATTTAAAGCAGTTTTTTTCTCAGTTTTAGACCAGCCTCCGTGTCACACTCAGCTCTAACCAGCACTGACTGTGGCTCTGCCTTCCCCTCAGAGCCAGGATAAAGAGCTGGAAGGATCCATTCACAGGTTTAACAGGGAAGGGGGGTCAGTACTGGTAGGTTCCTCCACTGTCGGTTAATAACATTGTAATATGACAGATTTTTTATAAGATATTACTTCTACATATGAGTATGAGATATTGCAACATATTTACCTGCCTGCAGGTGCCCCACTTGTGTGCTGTGGTTTGTGAAAAGCAGAAAGCTGCTCCCTGCTGCAGGATGGTTCACTCCGCTTCAGTTTTAGCAGCTGAAATCTGATCCACAGCTGCTGCTGTTACTGCCCCCCTGTTACTGCCCGCCCTCTGACAACAGACACACTGTACAGTAACAACTAGCAGCACTGCAGCAGGACAACTGTTGTAGCTGTGGTAACAATAGTTAGTTAGCTAGTTATGTTATGTATAGTGTCATGCATATACAAGTGCCCAGACCACATAAAGTCATAAGACACCAAAAATACCATTGCAGAGGTGAAAAATTTGTCAGAAAAGAACATAATTCCTTACATAAACATTACATTGCAAACAAAAACACTCTTCTGTCCCAAACTCTACACATAAAATATGCCAAAACACACAGTTTTAGCCACACTAGTGGCATAGGGATGGCAATGTTGGTTGATCCACCACTTGTGGTCCAGACTGAAATATCTCAAAAACTATTGGAGGGATTGCTGTGATATTTTCTACAGACCTTGATGATGCCCAGAGAATGAATCGCAATGACTTTAGTGACCACCAGCAGGTCAATGTTTTCACATATCCAGTGAAATATCTCCACATCTACTGTATGGATTGGCAGAAAAGTTGGCACAGATATGGTTCCTAGATGACAAATCCTAATCGCTTTGGTGAGGTTGACATCGATGGTGATGAATTGCAATAACGTTGGTGATCCTCTGACTTTGCATCTAGCGCCTTCGTCAGGTCAAATTGTAATTTGTTTTCTGACCAAAGCGAACATTCCCATCAGCCTCAGATTTATTAGCATGCTAACATGCTAAACAACATAGTAAAGATTATACCTGCTAAACATCATCATGTTATGTTTTCATTGTGGGCATGTTCCTGAAGTTAGCATTTAGCTTAAAGCATCACTGGGCCTAATTAGAGCTTCTCAGAGCCTCTTGGCTATAGACTTATTGTTTATAGTGAACCAACCAGAACTCATCAGAAATTAAAGACATTTTACTAAAATGTACATTCCCTAAATCATCATGTAATAAGCAATAAAACATGTACTTCTACATCTTAAATGTCACCACACAAAGCCTTCCTCTTCAGGGAGACCATTAAATCTGCTTCCTACAGTCTTATCAGTACAACTGTCCCCACTGTTACAATTCAATTCAGACATATTTAAACCTATTCAGTTCAACAACACACAGACCATTGAGGACAATAACAAGCCTATAAGTCTGCAGCTGCACTACTGACCCCACATGGCTGTGATGTAGATTACACAGCTGATGGTTTGGCTTTTAAAATTCCTTTCACAGTTCATACTGGAAATCTTCACAGCCAACTTTTTTTGTTTTTTGATGAGATAGTGTTGCTTGTTTGCAATTCTACATTTATCTCATAATACTTGTGAATACGCCAAAAATAAAAGTTCAGATCTAAATACAAAGTCAGATATAAGATGAAATCACAAACAAATTTCCAAAATGTGTGTTCATGCCACCAAACTTAGTGACTCAGAGTTTTCTAAATGATAACAAAAGGTCCACCTGGTGCCCACAAAGCTCTTAAATTTCTCAAATAAAAGATTGAGATGGAGATGAGTAACATGGAGTGACATGTATGACTATTTATATGAGGACACTCCTCCTTTGTATCAGCTGATTACTATATTGGTAAAATAAAATAAAATACTTAAAATACTTTTTCAAGTATATCTTGAAACAATAAGATAGACAAAATCCAGTCCTCAATTGTTTCTCCCATCACTTATAAAAATCCCTTTAGGAAGGGGTCCATTCACTGCCAGTATATGAACAGGAACTATACTCTTTCAATGTACATGTGGGTATGTCACTATGTTTTAAGATAGTTATTGTGAATTTATCCTTATTTCACAGACACATATAAGCCTAGTCTCAGTCGGTGTTTGTGACCTAATGCTACCGGAATGGATGTGTTGATCCAAGGTCTGGTCCTTTTGTGGTCAACAAGTCACAAAACACCACACCTCATCACACATGGATGTATTAAGTCTATGACCTCACACTATATCTATGTTTACCACTGTCACTGTTGTTAGTGAGCTGCTGTTAATCCCCAAAATAAAGATTTGAAAGATGAGGCATAGTTCTATTATTGGACAAAGATGGAGGGATGAGACAGCAGAAGACAACTTCTGATTCGGGGTTAAGGGAAAGTTAAGAGGAAAGACATAAAAATTATATTTAACAACCATTTTTGCTCCACTTTTGTGTTAGACATTGTAGCAAAAGCCTTAACGCTGTTTAAACCCACTTTCAGATGTGTGAAACCGTTATTTTGCTTATCAAAACAGAAAAAGGGTGATTTCACTGCTTTTTCCCATCCAGATCACATTAGACCAGGTCCAGATCAAAAAACACTGTACTTAGACCTGTCGAATCTAGACTAGATTAACAAGGAGACTCCAGAGACTTGATAGAGACAGACAGAGATTTGTGAAACCTTTATTCTATTTCTGAAAACAGAAAAAGGGTGATTTCACTCCTTTTTTCCCATCCATAATAATAGTCTAGTCCAGATTTGTCTAAGTATAGTGGTTTTTGATCTGGACCTGCTCTACTGTTTTCTGGATGGAGAAAAAAAGCAGTGAAATCGCCCTTTTTGTGTTTTCATAAGCAAAATAAATCTGAAAATGTGTTTAAACAGCGTTAAGGCTTTTCTTTTGATTTTTAACACTTTTTTCACAAGTGTAAGTGGTACAAAAATGGAGGATAGGCCACTAAATATCAGTATCTATGCTTAATTTAACTTTGACCTTAACCCCGAATCTGAAGTTGACTTGAGCGTCGTTTGGATGAGGTTGAATTTGTGTGGTTTTATTTTTTCTTACGGTTATCTTCGGTTTTATTTGGGTTTTGTTGTACGAATTTCTAATTACCTATCGCCTGACTGCTCATGCAATATTTGCATATTTTATAAACGTTTAACAAAACTGAAATAAAAACGCAGTGAAAGAAAAATGTCTCGGAACACCTTTAAATAAAGTTTGAGTGTTTTGAAGCAGTCAGCTGCTCGGACACCACAACAAATATGGCGTCTGGAGGCGGCTAACTGAGTGGTAGAAACGCTGGACATCCTCCAAAGCTTGTTTTATTTAACATCTTTATACTTATTAACAGATCATATTTGCTTCTGCGGCTCTAAAGATGGAGTCCTCCCCTTTTCCAGAGGAGGTTTCGGAGAGAAAAGTGTGTGTTGTCGGGTCGGAGCTGGTGGAAAACTACACTGTAAGCTACGTCCGGGTTCAACGGCATTTAGCTTAGCTTGTAGCTAGCCTAGCTTCAGATCTGTCAAAGTGACAGCGAGTTAATGTCGATGAAGTCCTTCTGATAATGAATATTTCAACCGTTTAGTTATTGTATTTTTTGCGTCAGCCGTTATGTCTTTATCCCCCAGAGGCTGGATTAAATTAACTGCTTACCCCACAAGCTAACCGCTAACGGTCGAGCTAAATGAGCTGTCACAGTTTCAGACATTTCAACATTTCCTCTGATGTTTACAGACCTGACAGTCCTTTACACCCTTTGTTTTCTCTAACAGGGATGATATTTCGTTTATACATCGTGTTACGTTCAGTACAGTTAAGTTTGACAGACAGTAGTCACACACATTACTCATAAAATCACGATTGTTCGCTAGAAGCAGAGTCCCGCAGCTGCTCCAATTTTTTGTCTTGTTTTTTTTGTAGATTTCTTCTTTTTTAGATATTGTGTATTTTTTTCTTCTTTGTATTTCATTGTGCTTTGGATCCCCCATGAACTGTGTATTTAATAAAGTCTGAATCGAATTGAGTTAAACAAAATCTTATGGAAACACATTTCTGCAAGGAAAAGAAACAGTTGAAATAGGAATGATCATATCTAGGACAGTCAAAATTATGAGAAAATAAGACTTTCTAGTTAAAAGTCAAAATCTAGTCACTGGCTGTGGACATAGTTTGACAAAAAAAATATCTTAACATAAGGTCCACTTACTGGAATATACTTTGGAGCTTTCACTCACATCTCATGGTCTTCCTCAGCAGTCATGAAGATGAGTCAAGTGTTATCACATGACCTAAGTATGGAATTTGATGGTCAGACCAGATGGTCTCCGATTAATTGGTTGATTATTTTCTCCATATTTTTCTCCATAAAATGTCAGAAAGGGGTTAAAAAATGTTGATTGATGTTGCCCAAAGCCCAAGAGGACATCTTCAAATATCATTATCTTCAAATAATATTTGCACGCAACAGTCCACAACCCAAAGATACTCAGTTTACTGTCATAGAAGACTAAAGAAACCAGAAAATATTTAACATTTGAGAAGCTGGAATCAGAGAATTTGGACACTTTTTCTTAAAAAATTAATCGATTATCAAAATAGTTGGCACTAATCGATTAATTTGCTAGTCGTTACATTTTATCTTTTCTATGACTTATGTCTTATGATATGTGCTACTGTTTTGTTTTGTTTTTGTTATGTGTGTTCTTACTACCTGTGTTGTTACTCTGTTGATTAATGTATTGTGGAACAGTTGTATGAACTCCAAAACAAATTTCCCCACTGGGGCAAATACAGTAGAACTTGATCTTGTTCTTTATCTTTCTCCATTTATTATTGGAGGATCTATTCAGCTCAGGAACTGGTTTGACTCCAGCAGATCCAATGCAGTCAGGTTGTAATCACTGAGCATTCTGCTCTGGTGTTTCAGGTCTACATCATCGAGGTGACTGATGGAGAGCACAGATGGACTGTGAAGCACCGATACAGTGACTTCCATGACCTCCACGAGAAGGTAAGAGACCGGAGCAGGTCAGCAAGCAGCCATTTTCCCTCATGAGGGATTTCAGTTCAGGTAAACAAACAGCAGGACAAATGTGTTTTTATTTTGAATTCTGTTTGGTGCTGTGATGCATGAAGTAGTGTTTTTTACTGATGGAATTTTTTAACAGTTTAGTTTTTATGCTGCACTATAGCATGTAGCAGCAATGCAGTTAATATAAAGTCATTTATTTGTCTGTGTGACATTATTATAAGAACAAAACTCACAGCTGTTATTATAAACACATTAGATGACACTATAATTGGCTGAAATTCCATTATTGGTACAAAAATTAAAAATTCAAATTTCGCATTTATCAGAGGATAATATATCGGCCACCAATATGTTTTGCATCCCTATGCTACTCATTATAACCATAATGTATTATGTCAGTAATGCACTACTTCTATTCTTGGTCATAATATCCGACTTTGTCCAAAAACAATGTTGACAAAATGTGAATTATGTGTATCTGTCATGATTTATTATCATTCTGCTGTCAGAAAAATGTTTGGCAATAATGTAAAGTAAATGTGATTTGTATGTAATGTGCTAAACAACAAACCAGACCAGGGCTGCAACTAATGATTATTTTTAGTTTTAGTTTTAATTAATCTGTCCATTATTTTTTGAATGAATCATTTAATGTCTATATGGTAAAAATGTCCATCACAATTTCCCAGAGCCCAAAGTGACGTCCTTAAATGTCTTGTTTTTTCCAACCAATAATCCAAAACCCAAAGATACCCAGTTTATCATGATAAAAACCAAGAAAAGCAGCAAATCCTCACATTAGAGAAGGTGCAACCAAAGAATATTTGGCATTTTTGCTTAAAATTGATGCTTAAGTTATTGTGAAAATAGTTGTTGGTTTTATCCTGATGTTTGTTT
This sequence comes from Scomberomorus guttatus, assembly GCA_038419695.1. Lineage (NCBI taxonomy): Eukaryota > Metazoa > Chordata > Actinopteri > Scombriformes > Scombridae > Scomberomorus > Scomberomorus guttatus. The sequence continues at coordinate 29,616,834 of CM076446.1, forward strand.
CCATCCAGCTGACAGCAGAGAAGAAGGTGGACCGACGGCTGCTTCCTCCGAAGAAGATGTTGGGGAAGAACTCGAAGAGTCTGGTGGAGCGGAGGCAGAAGGAGCTGGAGCTCTACCTGCAGACGCTACTACTGCAGTTCCCACAGGCCACACCCACTCCACTCGCCAGCTTCCTGCACTTTCACCTTTATGTGAGTACACCTGAGACTAACACAACCTACAACTTCTGCACATGTACTGCAACCTCTTCAGGTGCTTCAGCCTTCTGGTACCACGTCTGATAGTATTCTGCCTGTCAGTACTTCAGTTGTAATAATAAAAATATAACATGTGCTTGAGTATACACTCAAATACTGCAACCAGCAGGTACACTAAATGGCCAAAAGTATGTGGTCACCTGAAAATGGCAGCTGTATGTGATGGTTGAACATGTGATTCCAAAACCATAAGCATTAATCTGCTGCTATAACAGCTGCCACTATTCTGGGAAGACTTTCCACCAGATTTTGGAACCTCGCTGCAGGGATTTGCTCCCATTCAGCCACAACAACACTGATGTTGAGCGATAAGACTTGGCTCAAAGTCGACGTTCCAGTTCATCCTGAATGTGATAGATGGGGTATTGGGGTCAAGTTCATCCACACCCAACTCGGAAAACCCTTTCTTTATGGCTCTGGCTTTGTGCATGGTTGCATTGTGATGTTGAATCAGAAAAGGGCCTTCCCCAAACTGTTGACACAAAGTTAACAGTTTGTTTTTTTCTAGAAAAATCCTATAATTCAATTAAAAGATTTATGACCAATTAAAGATCAGTTTACTGAGCAACACACACTGGAAACACAAAGAGGGATCTTTTAATGGCCAGTATTAACTGAATGATTACACCAAGCAAAAACTGTTTGGACATTTTATAGATGGTACAATTAGTCGGATAATCAAAATATTAATTTAAGGATTAAATATTTGTGTCTGTATAAATGTCTGTGTTACTGGTCTCTGTTTCATAGGATGGAATGTAAATAAGGGGACCAATGATATGTTTGTATTGTAAAAATGTTTATTTTTCTTCTGTTCAGTGAATGATGTTTATTTTCCAGGCTGTGAAGCAGTGCTTCTGTTAGCAGCCTTTAAAGGAGTCGTGATCACATGATGTCAGTACAATGATAGGCCAGTGTTGTCTGAGTCCACAGGACTCTACAGAGTAAACAGCCGATAGCAAAACCTTCTCATGTGATGTGAGATGCTCAACACGTGACTGTCACAGACGAGTTAAGTCTCAATCACAGAAAACTCAGCTTCATTAATGCCGCATTACCACATAACTATAATGTAACTGTGATGAAAACAATTGAAAATATGATGTTCATTGTCTGAGTTGAGGATCAGGCGACTGCAGGTGTTGCACTGGTCCCTGTTCCTCATGTGGTTTAAGTCATCCCAGCTAACATGATGCAATCCAGCTAAAAATGATCATGAACTGTTAATTCTCAACCGTCTAACTTGTTTTTTCAAACGCAGAAAGTTATCCTGAAAAACAGTTTGTTGAAAAACATTTTTCAAGAAAAGATTGGTAGATCAGATGTCTGTTGAGCAGTGAAGAAATAACATTAGTTAAATTAGTCTACAAGCTTAACTATTATTTTGGAGTGAATCCAGTTTTAAAACTGTTTGTCTCTTTCAGGAGATCAACGGCATCACAGCAGCACTGGCTGAGGAGTTGTTTCATAAAGGTCAGCTTCTTTCACCTTCGACCTGTTTCCTCTCGTCTAGTGTTTCTACAACCGTTTTAACAATCAATGAAACTCCTGTGGAGTGGTGTGTTTGTCTCTGTGTTTCTGCAGAGGATTTCTCCCTGCAGCTGTTTTTTAAGCTGTTATAAAACACCAACTGTTTTTCGGTTTAAGAGATAAAGTGCAGTGAGCCAGAATGCTCTGACACTTTGTATCCACTGTACTTTATTTATAAGGGACGACACACATTAATTGACACAATTAGGATGTAAATATGTCAGATTTAGATTTAGTCAAGTGACTTTTTTTTTTTTACAGAGTTGACTCTTTGATTGCATAATGACATGATGTGAAGTTTAATACTTTTCTCCATATCAGACTTCACTTTGTCTTTTATTGAAAATACCAGTTTCAGTAGCTTTTAAAAGCATTAAATTTATGATCTGCTGCAACTGAAACATGTTACTTTCAGCTGCTGCATCAATCCAGTTTCCTCAAAAGAATCCTCGGTGGCCTAAAGTTCATGTATATACAGATATAACAGATATAAACTGACTACCATATTAGAACAAAGCTGAATGTTTCATTTATTGTCAACATCTGGTTTGTTGACCTGTGAAACAACAGCTGTGAAGAGTTAACAGTTCTGACTGACTAGCATGTGAACACTGATAATTGTTCAGATGAAGAGTTGCACAGTGATGCTGACACTGTCTGTGTGTGTGTTTGTCTTCTGTAGGTGAGCAGTTGCTGCAGGCTGGCGAGGTGTTTTCTCTCCGTCCTCTGCAGCTTTACTCCGTCTCCCAGCAGCTCCGTCTGGCCAAACCGACCTGCTGTAATGGAGACGCCAAGACTGACCTCGGACACATCCTCGACTTCACCTGCAGGCTGCGATACCTCAAGGTGACACACCTCTTTATTTAACTCAAATCCCAATCGTACAGTTTACTGTTTTGCCCTGACTTCTGTTTCAGGAGCAGAGATGGTATATGTACTCACTGTTTTTGTCTCTGTCGGTCAGATCTCTGGTACCACAGGTCCAGTAGGAACCAGCAACATCCAGGAGAGCAGTCTCCCCTTCGACCTGTCTGTTTTCAAATCACTGCTGCAGATAGAGGTAACTGTCTGTCCTCGAAATACTGTGCTCTTGTCTGTACACATTTAGGATTCCTGCCTCAACAAATTTCATGTTTGATGTGGGATAGTGAAAACCAATTCAACCCACATATTACCCATTTATAACAGGTTATAAATTAATTGATATGATCACACAAATGCCAGCTAATGTGAGCAGCAGCAATCAAATGCCATGATGTACCTGAGATGTTGGTGCTCTATTAATTATGTAATCATGTCATGTTCTCTTGAGTATATTCCTATAGCAGTAGTTGATGGGAACACACTGATGGAGATTTTTCAGAAATTCACTTAAAACCTGCCAAAATTTGCATAGAAACATAACTTATGTCTCTCTCTCTCTCTCTCTCCTCTCAGATCAGTGAGTGTAGCTCTCAGCAGATTCAGGGTTTGTCGTCTCTGAGGTCGAGTCTGGCAACTCTGAGTATCCACCACTCCACAGAAACTATGATGGTACCGTTTAGATTAAATACTACTCTATAGTATGCATGTTTATGTAGTATATTGTATCTTGTGTACTGATATGTGTACTGTGATGCTGATGGCGTTCTCCAGTCGATCCTGGTCCCGGAGGCGAGCGAGTTCTCACAGTGGGAGGTGGAAGGGGCGGAGTCTGGTTGTGCCGTCACCGCCGTCATCCCCGTGTGGAGAAACCTGACCACGCTGGACATGAGCCACAACTGCATCAGCAGCATCGACAGCTCAGTGGTGAGATACGCCGATCAGAGCCAGACACAGACAGGGAATTTGAGCTTCGCCCAGAGTATAGTCGATAACGGTGTTTAAAAGTTGCTTCTATTATTTTATTTTTTTCCCCCCACAGTGAAATCAGAGGAGGAAATGCTGACTGACCCTAGTCTGTCTGTCTGTTCATTATTATTATCTTAATCTTAATAATATATATGGTTAGATTTAAAAAAAAAATGTGCAACAACATAATAAGAAAAGGAAATACTCAGATTGAAAGGAAATGTATAAACCCATAAACCCCAACCCACTACCTGTGTGACAAACAACAGCACCAAGACATTCAAAAAAATTAATCAGATTCTAATGCTTTCTTAGAAGGCTTTGTTTTGCATGGTCACAAAAAGCTACATGAAAATAAGTTAATACGGATTAAATAATGATACACCTTTATAATATGTGTGCTGGAGTAATTTGGACAGTTTGACAACAAAGTCAGCTAAAACTCTTGTCAAAAGCTGGTCAGACTGCTTAGTGGCAGCTGTGCATCTCAAACAAAACACATTTTGAGTTCTGGTATTTTGTATCACGGTAATAACAGTAAACAGTCTGTCATGTGATCAGTTTGTGTCCTTGTTTGAAATCTTGAGATCCAGATGGTTTAACAACATTTGGTTGTGGTGATTCAATTAACGATGCGTCACGGGTCAGTTGGCTGTGTCAGAGCAGGCTGGGTAAGTGAATAAAAGAAAGTTTAGGCTCCATTAATTCGTTTCTGTGTGCTGACACTGAGTTTTTCTCTGTTGTAGAAACTGATTCGTAAGGTGGAGTTTTTGGATCTGAGTCACAACCAGCTGTCCTCAGTGGAAAACCTCCAGGTATGTAGATTAATTTGATGATAATTCTGTTTCATACCGTAACAGTTAGTATTGACTCAAACTCAGGGCCAAACTTACACTCAGCTGCTGCAACAGACAACTAGTCCTGACAAGTGCCGTTCGACTGATGTGTTGTTTGTCATTAATAATAGTACTGAAGTAGTTGTCCTGTGGTTGCAGCATCTGTACAACCTGGTCCACGTGGATCTGTCCTACAACAGCCTGCGGGTCCTGGAAGCTGCTCACACCCGTTTAGGCAACATCAAAACCCTCAGCCTGGCCGGCAACCAGCTGGACCAACTGACTGGCCTCACCAAGCTCTACTCTCTGGTCAATCTGGACCTCAGCCACAACCAGCTGGCCCAGGTAACCACACCGAGGCCGCCCTCGCCCATAATTTATTGTATAGTTTTTGCATTCTTATAATTCTGTATATACCTTTCAATCCAAAGAAGGAAAAGAAAACATGTAGAAAATTATCACTTACAAATGGTATTAACTATGCTATTAACATGAAGATAAATAAAACTTAAATTTCTGAAGTGACCAACCTGTCGATTTTAATTGATCATCCATATTAACGCCCCCCCTGCTTGCTCTCTCTCTTCATGTTCTGTCATCTGTCTACTGTCAACTCTCCAATAAGGGCATAAAATACCCCCAATTTTTTTTTTTTTTTTTAAAGAAAAATAACTTTAGACTGTGAACAAGGGAGTCAGCGGAGGTTGATTTGTGTGTTTGTATGTTTCCAGTTGGAGGAGATCAGGAACATTGGCTCTCTGCCCTGTTTGGAAAAACTCAATGTGTCCAGTAACCCCATGTGCATCATCCCCGACTACAGAACCAAAGTCCTGGCCCAGTTTGGAGACCGTGCAGCAGAGGTACATGACCAAAAACCACCTCACTGTTAATATTACTACTGCACAGCTACTGTGTTACTACTATTACTACTACAGCAGAGGTACACGAGCTGCTACTACTATAGAAACTGCTCCTACTAATTCAACTGCTTATTTTTTAACCAGAGCACACAGCTGTGTTTGTGTGTTTGTGTGTGTGTGTTGACAGATGTTTATTTATCCTCTGTGTCATCATCAGGTTTGTCTGGACGGTAAAGTGACGACAGAGAAGGAGCTGGACACAGTGGAAGTGTTGAAAGCCATTCAGAAAGCCAAAGAAGTCAAAGACAGGATGAGCAGCAGTGACAAGAAGGTACACTATGTCACACTGAATCATGCAGTACGAGTCAGTATTAGTTAAATTATATGGTCAGGTACTGTATATTGACACACAGTCTGCACATTAAAGATTATTAAATAGTTCAAAATGGTGAAGAGTTTCATTGTAATTAGTCATTTATATAACTGCTATTAATCTTAATTTGTGTTGTTGCAGTCAGGTAAAAACCTGGTAACTCTTTTTTTGGGTTTTACATGTTTTTTTACATCTTTCTTGGTCGTGCTCTATAATCATTGCTTTTAGATTAATTAATTCTGAAACCTGCTGTAGTAGTTTTATAATTCTGATGTAATTATAGACCAATCAGAGAGCACCACGAGACAAAATCCACCAATTACATGTGACTATTATTGATCCAGATGTTACCTGTAAATTACTAACCGATATCTAAAGCCTCTGATCGATCACTGTTACTAAAATACACTCTCCACTAACAAGACCTGACCTTTTTAGATTAGAGAGATTGTGCACATCAGCAGCAGAGTTAAGATGTAATAACATACTGTATACAGCCAATAAATTATATAACTATAGGCATAAAACAGGTATGATTAGGTGTGTGTACTCTGATCTGTGAAGTTCTTGAGCTAAACCTGTGTGTGTTTAAACAGTTTAAACACAGCTTTCAAAATTGTCTTAGTCTTGTATATTTCCTGTAAATGTGCAGAACACATTTGGGCTTTTATTTATTATTCATGCATCATTCTATAGACACTGGAGATATATGGAGACATATTTCAAGGCCTGATTATTCTTGCTTTTGTAACAAAAAAAGGTTTTTCTTTTTAGGCCTTGAAGCCACACGTTGGTCAGTTTTTTTAAGAAAAGTGTTTAAAACTACAGGTGTATTTATTCTCAAGGCTGGACACCCACACAGGAAGTAATCTTTGTCATTGTGGGCAGTTTAACAAATATCCACTGAACACAGATGTTTACAAGTCGATCTGCAGGAGGAAAATGTTGACCACAAATGTTTTAACAGCTTCACAAAAGCAAAATATTGATGGCAGCTTGTTCACAGATTTCTGCACATTTACAGATTGAAAGAAAGCTATGAGACCTGTCACCAGTCAGCAGGTTGTGTTTAAACGTTCAGCACAGTTTTAGCTCTTGAACTTCACAGTTTGGTTTACAGATTTTCACACAACCTCATACATGTAATTATACAACTAGAGCAGTACTAGAGTACTGGATTGGACTGTTCTGTTTTTTTGTTTTGGCTAAAATCAGTAATAAATGTCTTTAAAGAACAGTGACTGTTGCTCTGCTGCTGATGGAGCTGCTGGTGGCTCATTTAGGATCTGGTTGATGATGTAGGTGACTTCTGCTCTCTGAAGGCTTCCTCCTCTCTGTCCTCTCGTCAGATCAGTGAGGAGACCAGGTTGTCTGCTGCTGCACCTCCTCCCCTCTCCTCCTCCTCCTCCTCTCCCCCCTCCTCCTCCTCCTCTTCATGCTGCTCCTCTGCTGTCGCTCCTCCTGCTGTCTCCTTCTCCTCCTCTTCCTCTTTCTCTTCCTCCTCTTCCTGTCCGGCCCAGCAGGCTGCCTGCCCCAGCCAAGGTAATCATGTATGTATCAGGCTGTGCAGGGCTGAGGGAGGGGGGCGATGGTTTTTAATTCTGCTGAAAGGCAGCGGCCAAAAAGTCTGGAATGTGAAAGTCTATTTCCAAAACTAACAGCTGGATAAATTACAAACACTGAAATACAGACATTTCTAGCTCCAAGAGTCCCAAGATGATGTCTTCAAATGTCTTGTTTGTCAGTCCAAAACTCCACAATAACCAGTTTATAATGATATAAAACAGAAAATCTGCACAATATTTGGTGTTTTTTTTTCTGGAATGTGAATGTTTTATTTTATTGTTTTATTTTATGAGCGAGTGTTAATTTTTCATAATGTTAGAGGAGGTGGTCTTTGTTTCAGGCGATATGACCCCCCTCCACTATAAACCATGGCAGGAGACCCTTTATATCATGAATCAAGAAGAAATATGTCCAGTACAGAGATAGGTCCAGGAAATGTTTAGCCTAGCTTAGCACACAGACTGGAAGCAGGAGGAAACTGCTAGCCTAGCTCCATCAAAGGAAAAAAAAACACACTCTAAATCTGTCTGATTTACATGTTTCATGAAGGAAAAAATAGGGAGTGCTGCACTAGGTCAGGAAACTAGTGTTGGTAATGTTGAAGTAAAAAAATCAGGTGCTCTTCAAGAATAGGACCAGTAGTCAAATAAAAATAAAAACAGCAATGACGTCCAAGGTGTTAAAGGGCAGTCTAAAAAGCATCTGAGGCACTCTGATAGTGAGTTAAAAATCCTTGTATTATTCTTGTATCCCATGTATTAATACTTTTTAGACTGCCCTTCAACACCGTGGACTTCCATTAAAAGTAACAGTCATTGCTTTTTTTATTCTTATATGAAAACATGAAATCTGTCTGGTTGTTGCCTTCAGTGAAGATAAAGTTTGGTTTAATTCTCTCTGATTCTGTATATTTTCTTTCCTAATTTGACAGTAATTAGCTTTGTGGATGTAAACATGAAATAAAATGTTGTCTACAGATAATGAAGATCAGCATAACAGCGACTAACACAGACGTGTTTTTCACTGCAGTCGTATGTTTGGTTGGGTGTAGTGTGGCAGTCTTTGGCTTTCCTTTGTGATTTGTATCATATGAGCTGTTAACATTATGATTAATTATTAGCTCAGGGCAGTCACAGGACATCACTCTGCTGCAGTGGAAAAATCATAAAATATATACACCAGGCGAGGCTGATGAAGCAGCTGATTTCACTCCTGATAGAGAACATCTTTTTTTAGACTCTAAACCAGATATCAGCTTTATATTTCCTTATGTAGACGCGTTCCTTCCTGCTGAGACTGAGAGGAAAACAGTCTTTTTTTAACTCATCAGTTACCTGTTACTTCAGCTGTTAAGTTATAAGTTATGTATAAGTTCAAACTCAAGTCTTATATCATAAATGTTCACTGAGTTAACATTTATTCACACAGGTTGCAACAGCCTCATTAATTCTTAATAAAACTTAGCTGTAACTATATTTACACCACTGACGACTTTATTTCTGAGCAGTTAGCCTGCAAAGACTGCAAACTGCTCACTAACCTCCCTCCCTGACTCTCATAAACAGTTTGTTCTGGCTTAGTGCAGGCTGCATACTGTGTGTCTGAATCTGAATGCATGCCTATATTTTTTTTACGCCTGTCTAGTGAAACAATGTTTAACTGCTTTTTGATTGAAGTATCTGATTTCTTTCATAACTAAGTATGCATGAATATATTTCTACAGAAGTTTAGAGCAGCCACCGTTGTAAATATTTTTTAGGTCCACTATGTTCTGATCATAATTCAGTTTAATTTAAAACTTTTATTTATTTTAGTGTAGACATTTAGTGTCCCATGACAGCCTGTTTACCCTCACAAGATGAGGAAAACAGTGAACGCTTAAAATGATTCTGCACAGAACTAGCAAAATTAAAGATGTCAAGTTGGCACACATTGTCAGAATCAGTCCAAAAATAACGGCTTGAGCACTGAACAGAATCACATCAGTCAAACAAACAAGTTTGCAGATGTTCTCCTCGGCGTCAGCATCACTGATCTGTTTGGTTTCCTGTTTCAGAAGTGACGAGCAGAGAAGAAGCCGCAGTTCCCCCCAGCGTTCTCCCTCCTGTGGACGCTGCACCTCCCCCCGCAAGCTTTAACATCAACACACACCTCCTGTCTGCTGACCCCGTCCAGGTCCGACACACACCTGAAACACCAGGGAGGGCTGGTGTTATGTTACCATGACAACCAACAGGATGTCAGTTAGGAAGAGAAAGGCATTTTGATTGGATGGGGTGGATGGAGGTTTTTCTGCAGAGGAATTATGTGACGAAAATGACCCAAAATTAAACTAATTGTTTACATTAGGGTTGTAACAGTGTATCGCTGAACAGTATTTCATTAAAGAATGTGAATATTTGCATTGTGAAGAATGCCAGAGGATGCAACTAAATGTCAGATGAGGATTTGCTTGTAGCAAGCTTTATTTTAGTCAATATTGGAGTGTTAGTCCACCACTTTGGTATAGACTAAAATAGCCTGACAAATATTGGAGGTATTATCATGAAATTTGGTACAGACATTCATTTTCCCCACAGGATGAATTGTAAGATTGGACTTTTCATCTTGCTCCACCAGCAGCTCAAAGTTTGGGTACATGAGCTACATGAGGTGTACAGACGGAGGTAGAATTTGTTTGGATGTTTGTGTTTGTTTACAGTCAGCTGGGTTATAATGTTTCTTCATGTGTTTGTCTGCAGGTACAACAACCTGCTGTCAGTCTGTCTGAACACACACACTGTGGAGCTCCTACAAGCATTACTACGACTGCAACTACTACTACTGTCTGGTCAGTATCAGATTACAGTGCTACTGCCATAATATAATCAGCAACTCTAAATAAAGTTCAGATGCCTTTACTTTAAAGGCTGGCTTTTAATGTGAAAAATATGTGCGGGGGAAAAAAAACAGCAGTAAAAAAGTAAAAGTGTCTGAAAATTGTGAGTGAACAAAAACAGTGTTTGTGTTAAAAAGAGAAACTGAGAGCAGCAGAGTGGTGAGGATGACATGACCTTGTTATTAAACTGATGGAATTTGTTCTGTGGAAATGTACATTATACTGAATTTATCAAGACAACGTGAGAACAAGTAGGACTGCATTAACAGCAAATTCCAAACTACAAAAAACAGAAAAGCTTCTTATTACAATGTGATCAAATAAACTTCCAAAACAGGGAAATTAGAAATAAAGTACAGTTTCCAACATGAGACTGTCTCAAATAAAAGTGTCTCTGCAGTTGAGGTTCATAAAGACCCCAGCAACTATTTGTTTGCCTACTGTACTACTAATACTACTAATACTACTAATACTACTAGTACTATGACCTGGGGCGTCCTGGGTCTGAGTGTTTGAGACATTAACCGCAACATCCCCAGTTCGGTTCCAGCCGGGGGCCTTTGTTGCATGTCGTACCCCTCCTTCTCCGCTGGTATGTGTCTATACTGTCAGCTGTTCCTTATCAGCAAAAAAATTCAAAAGACATTATAGTAGAACCTGGAAAACACCAGCTAACACTGCTGCAAACTGGTGCAGGGGAAAACTGTAATCAGCAGTACAACTACCCCCACAACATCAGAAAAGACTAATGATGCTCCTGCTACTCTTTAGTTTTACTGCTACTACTGAAACTGTTACCACAAGTACTACTAATAATGCAGTACTACTCCTACAGCTGCTACAGTCATTTTATTAATATTATTTACTCAGTACTGTGTTTTGGTCAAGCTTATCTCCTGCTAACAGAACCTGTAGGAAGTCAAGATGGAGGCAGATGTAGGTCATCATATGTCCAGCAGGAAGTGCTGCTGCTCCTCGCTCCTCCCCTGGAGAACAGCTTCAGGAAAAGTCAGTCTTGTTATCACAATTTTTACTGTAATACTTCCAAATCTCTAATGCTCTCAGTTTCTCTCTGTCAGTTTAATTGAGCTGTATCGAGCTACAACTGTAAAGCGAAAGAATAGATAACAAGAATGAAAAGGAATCAGTAATGTGGAACAGTTGGCGATATAACTGTGTATGGGGGTATTTATTAAAGTAATACATAGCTAATAAGACAACAATTAAGCCATTTGAACTAGTGTTTCTTCTGTGTTCATGACATCATGGAAAAGCTTAGAAATCTCTGCTCTTCCTCTCTCTCCTCCAGTTGTGTCTGCTCTTCTTCCTCCTCCACACGAATTGAAACTAGTTGCTCCACCTGCAGCGCCACCTGGTGTCCTCTTCTTCCTACTTGCCTGCTCTCCCTCTCCTCCTCCAACAAAGACTTCATTACCCAGCTCTCCCAGCGTCTCGGCTCCACCTGGAAAGAGCAGAAGAAGATGAAAAAGGAGGAGGAGGAGGAGGAGGATGAGGAAGAGGAGAAGGTTGAGAGAAAAGAGAGGAGGCCTGAATCCAGAGAGGTTCAGTCCCATGTGGAGGGCACAGAGATGGGAAGTCCCAGGTAATTTAACCAGCAACATTCTTGTCTTGGTTTCAGGGATTTTTAGATGTCCCCCCTGGTTTGTGGGATTCTTAAATCCCCAGAAATTCAAAATGGCGTCTAAGGTCCCTTAAAGCTGGTTTCTGGGATCCCCTAAAGTTTCCCCTCATTTCTTGGATTTCCAATGGTTTCTGAGATCCCCAAATGTTCTGGGATTCCAAGAAGTTTGTGCTGGTTTATTGGATTCCTTAAAGGTATTCCCTTAATTTCTTGCTTGTGGGGTTCCCAATCATTTCTAAGATTCCCTAAAATTCACATTGGTTTCTGGCACTCCCAATAAATTCCAATGGTTTCTGGGATCCCCTAAAGGTCCTGCCTAGTTTCTACGATTTCCAGACGTTCCTCTTGGTTTCTGGTATCTGACTGGTTTCTGGGATCCCTTAAAAGTTCCTGCTGGGTTCAGGGTTTCCCTGTGGGTTCTCAAATTCTCTAAATGTCCCAGTGGGTTCTGGGATTCCAAGAAGTTCCTGCTGGGTTCTGGGATTTCTGACAGGTTTGTGAGATCCCTTAAAGCTCCCGCTGGTTTTTGTGATTCCCATACTTCCATGTTTCCACAGCTGTTGCAGCCATGAGAGAAGGACTGTGTAGATGACTGTTTATAATCATAGACTGTGGAGGTCATGAACATTATACACAAATAATAATCAACTGACATTTGCATATAATTGTAAAAGAAAAGAGTCATTTAAAGAATAAAATGATGATTCTTATTTCATCCTCTGTTTTATGCTCATTATTCCAGTCCAGGCTCCAGGGACGGCTACTTTGAGATGGGTCTGGATGATTCGGTTGAGGAGTCGGTCTGCTCCTCTTCCACGTTGCTCGCTGCTCCTCCTGCAGGGCCCAGTGACCAGAGGGAGCTGCATGAAGAGGAAGAGGAAGAGGAGGAGGTGCAGGTCCGCAGGGTTCTGTGGTGCTACTGTCTTCAGGTGAAGGAGGAGGTGGAGCAGAAGGAGGCGTGTCTGGTGCTGATGGACAAGCTGTTGGGCCTGCTGTACCTATCAGAGGATTTCACATCGACCAATCAGGACGCAGGTAAGCACACAATTAGCTTCAGTCAGACCTTGTTTATATACTTCTTGCAAACAAATATGGAAGCTGTGGTTGCCGCACTTGTTAAGATAATGTTTTAGAATAAACACAACTGAAAAAATTTTTTTAATCCAGACATATACAGTAGAGCCGAAATAATTGATCAGGTAATTGAGTAGTCGATCATCGGAAAATTGGAAACTATTTAGATAATGGATCAATTGTTTAAGTCATTTTTTCTGTACAACCATTCTTTAGTTTCAGCTTCTTAAATATAAGGATTTGATGCTTTTCTTTGTTTTATATTATTGCAAACTGACCTGGGTTTTAAGACTGTTGGCTGGACAAAACAAACAATGTGAAGAGGGCACCTTGGACATTTTATAAACCAAATAATCTTAATTGATTGATTTAATCAGCAGGTTAATTGATAATGAAAACAATTGTTACTTGCAGCTGCAACATGCAGTAAATGAAATGATGTGTGGTAGACCTGTTGTGCTGTAATGATTTTGGAGAAATGTTAAGAGCGATCTGTTCTCCTGTTCTCAGACCAGCAGCAGAGTCCGGCCACAGCAGAGGTGCTGTCCGGCCTGCAGGTGGACCTCCTGCTGCCCTACTCCCAGCTCCTGCTCTCCTCACGCGATGAGCTCCCTGACTCCTGTCTCGCCTTCGGGCTCCAGGATGGTCTGACCCGCTGGTACATCTTTTCTGAGGCCAAGAAGCTGCGGCAGACCAGGACTGAGCTGACAGCGCTGATTCAGGTCAGAGAGAAGCACATGAGTTCCTAAACAGCCTCTGCTCAGTTTCAGTCTTTCTGTCATTGTGTCAGCACCTTAAAAACAAAAAGCCTCTCACTTCTTCATGCAGGCAGCAGAGTTTCAGACTGATCCAGAGCCTCTCAACACTCCTCAGCTCCTCCCCCGCGTGCTCCTAAACTCCTGGGAGCTGGAGGAGAGTCAGGCAGCCCGGGGAGGCTACACTGCCCATCTCCTCCCCTCTTCCTCCTCCCCCGCTGCCCCAGACACCCACTCCCTCCTGTCGGACATCTTATCCAAGAATGAGGGGCCCACACTCCCTTCTCTCCTCTTCCTCACCCACCGACACCTCTGGGTGCTGAAGATGGACTTCAGAGAGCTGGCAGAAAGAGAGAGGAACAGCACTGACCTTCATCACCCCTCCTCATCCTCCTCCTCCTCGTCCTGGTGCAGGCTGGTCCGTGTGCCCCTTGGCTCTGTGGTGCTTCACCCCAGAGAGAGAGCTCATCAGGTCGGGGACAAAACCAGCAACACGTCCTGCCCCGACCCAAAACACCACCACAGGTACAGAGGCTGTGATTGGATGAAAGGATGGTCTGGTTTTTTATATGTGTGTATTCTTCTTATTCTGGTGTCACACAAAGATTAATTCCATGTCTTCCATGTCAAAAATACCAGTAAAATTGACTCACATGCATCTGATGTTCTCATATGTTGTTCCTATTCTTTAGTTTCCTTGCTTTCAAATGTTGTCATATCTGTATTTAAACCACCATGTTGTGTCCAGGAGGAGTCACACTGTGGAGCTGCTGCTGGGAGGTCAGAGGCTGCTGCTGCTCTTTCCTCTGGCCCGGGACAGAAGCTCTTTCCTGGGGGAGCTGAGCCAGCAGAGAGCCTCTCTGGAGGGTCTGAAGATGGTGGCTCTGCCCCGACCCTGCAGACCCTGTCCACATCAAGGACAACACACACAAGGTGAAGACAAACTATCTGTTCATACACTCAGACCAAGAAGGGAATTTTCCTCCTAATGGTGTCATTTTGTTTGAACTCTCCTGGTTTCTTCTCCCAATTTGTTTGACACCTGCTTGTTGATGTGTTGTCAGGCCGTTACAGATCCAGAGACCAGTGCTGCTGCACCAGTACCAAGAAATCACACAGCTCCAGCAGGTAGAATTCTTAAACATCTTCTTCTGTTTAGTCCAATATAGATTACTTTCTCTCCAGATTACTGCAGAATTCTTCCTGTTGTGGCTGTGCCTGCTTTTACAGCTGCATGATAATATCACAGTTGTACTTTCATTAATACTAGAACCGCCACAGGTAATTGTACGTTACTATGTTTGAATAAAATATTCATGTCCCCCAGTCTTTGACTTTTCCTAAAATACTGTTGTGAAACACCCCCTATTGTTAAAAATAGTGAAGATGAATCCAGATTAAAAACACAGGTATTTATACCTATAACCGTCACCGGGTAAAATTTACCCGCATATGAAATGCATTTATTTTTGTGAGGTTCATGTTTAAATATTGTATGTATGTTGCTAGGCAACAGCATTCGTTCGGGGTGTGTGATCTGACAACTATGTCAAGTCATAATTAAATTATAAAAAGAGCAGAGGAGAATGACCTGCAAAAAAAACCTTCGGCAGGTGCCTGAAGAGCAGGAAAGCTGTTTGTTGAAAATGCAAAGTCAAGGTGCTGAATGTCTGCTCAAAGTGTGTTTGAGTGAAGATGATTTAGCCACAATGAACAAACGTTCATCATTTGTAAAACTTATTTTTAGTTAATTGATTATTCATTTATTTTTGTTTTGCTATGTTACCATTTATTGTTTATAAAAAAATGAAGTGGTTGTTTATTGTTATTATTATGGCTCATTATTGTCCATTTGGGGTATTTAGGCTACTTTGGTAACTTAAATCACATAGATTATCTCATTAGGTGATGAATAATAATATCATGCCACCCAAATATGCAAATATTTCCTTCTAAAACCCATTTTCAGTGTCATTTTAGACTGATTTATACTGACGGCCATGCAAAGTGATTAATGTTCTTAAAGATACTTAAATTATAAAACAACAGGACCGAAACACAGGTGACAATTAACCTTAATAAGCTTAATAAGAATGACACGTTTTAGTTTTAGAAATGTGGTAGTCAGGTGCACAGGTACATTTTACCTGTTGGCGGTTTTAAGTATATAGTGACCCCTGGCGGTTCTAGCGTTAAGGCTGTACAGTGTGACCCAGTTTCACATTGTACTAATACTGTTATCGTTATGTACTAATGTTATCAGCTCACTGATGCAAATGGACGGCAATTAATCTGTGATTTAAGCACTTAATCACTAGAATCTGACCGATACATCGACATCACATAATAGTAATCCTAATTTTATTTGTGTAGCACTTTTCAAGCTAGGAGCACAAAGTGCTTTAACACAGATATACCAGTTAGATGTTGGATGATAAGTAATAAGAAATGTCAAAAATATGTTTAAGGTAACATAAAAACAGTGTCTCCATTACATAGTTTGTTCACCAGAGAACACTGAGTTTTATTTTTACACTGTAAAATGTCCTGCTCAGTACATCTTGGTCACATTTTTTTAAGAATTAAGGGATCCTTATAAAAAAGGTTTGTTTATGTAATGTGTTTATGTAAAAAAAAAAAAGGTTTTTGAACATAAAAATATCTGTATTGGTCAGACTCTAATGATCACTAGTATCAAATTTCATAAAATTGCATAAAAAGAAGTAATTTTTTGAATTTATTTGTTTATTTTTGTTGTCCAAACTGTCACTGAAGCCATCACACTACTGCCTGGTGTTATATCACTTTATTTATTATTCCAGCCAGGAGTTGCACCTTTGTTTCCATTAAATGTTGCATTGTAGAATTGTAGTGTTCATCAACACCACACTTAAAATAAAAATCAAGTAATTATAGCAGCTGGAACACTGTGTGACTAATTTAATTGTTTCCTTGATTGAACAACCTGACAATCAGCATAGTGATGAAAGAGGCACAGCTTTCTCTCAAGGATAAATGGATTCTGTGGATACAGTTACATCCTGTACAGTACATACAGATTATCCTCAGAGGTCCTCACGGGTCCACTCGAGTACGAGTAACCGAGACCTGACGGTGGGTCCAAACTATCTTTAGTCTGTTCAGGCCTGTTGTTTTTTGCAGGTCTCAGGTCTGTGTGTCAATATGGAAATATGTCTTCAAGAAAAGCAGAAATTTTATTACATTTGCTCCCTGAAGGCACAATGTGTCATCTTCTTCCACAGCAGCTCTGCAGCGATCACGAGAGATGACTTGTTAACTTATTGCTTGTATCTTTATATTTTCCTTACTTCTCTTCTCTCCTCCCTCCTCTTCCTCAGCTGGGACTCCTCATGTCTCCAGGTGGAGGAGAACCAGCCTTCCCCCCATCTCACCCCGGGTCTCTCTCCAGGATTGAAGCTCCTGGCTGGGCTCGGAGGACAACAGCTGCTGCCTTACTTCCACAGATATATATCACTGGTAGGAGACACGCACACAAATTTCTGTTTTATCCCCAAATCAACTTACTGACAACTGTTTCCCAAAATATATCATTGCTGTTTAAGGTATTTTTTATTATTTTTTAAACCCTGCCTGTAGGCTGAGCCCAGGACACAGACAGCATGTAGAGTTTAGAGTTGGGCAGAGACACAACAGTCACTTAAGACTTAGAAAAGTCAGCTCAAACTAGAAACAGAAGAATGTTGAACCTGCTCGCCTTCCTTAATTTCTACAGAGAGAAATTATCAGTCAGGTGACTCAAGTCACTTCTTCTCTGATTATTTTTCACCCGTGATAAAGCCCAGTTGGTTCATTTACTGTCCCAGCTTTAAGAAAGATCGTTCTCCCACAGCAGCAATCACTTTTAACTTCATGTGTGTTCTGTGTCGTCTTTTTTTTTTTTTAAATTCCAACCTCATATCTACTTTTCCTTTTCTACTTTTATGTGCCCCTGACATCAGTCTGAGGCGGAGGAGGTGAGACAGGTCTTGTGGCTGTCTGTGGTTCTCTACAAGTCTCCAGAGACTGAGCTCACCTGCTATCTGTTGCTCTCCACCGATACAATCTACTTCCTGTTGGAAGACTCCGCCTCCACACTCGGTCATCACTCAGGTAGGATGAACTCACGTGATTGGTTCAGTCAGAGTGAGAAGAGATCATATTTAAATCTCATAATGTAATAGGAGTCACTGCTACTTTACTTATACTGATCCTGCTGCCACTGCTGCATCCCTAATGCAAGTTCTGAGGTACTTATTTCAGAGGAAATATTGTATTTTTAACTGTACTTGTACTGCACTGCTACTGCTCTGCTACTGCTACTACATCTACTGCTACTCCTTTCTTTCCTGCTACTACCACTACTTGTAACTACTCCTGCTACTTTTACCACTAATCCATCTTATTTTTACTTCTACTGCTACTAGCCTTGTACAACTACTAATATAGCTGCTCCTGAAACAACAACTTCTACTACTTTTGCTAATACTGTTTCTTATATATCTTTTTAAGTTAAGTCAACTTAACATTTTCATGCCTCTGCACCGGTGACAGCCGTGGCCGGAGGCATTATGTTTTCGGGTTGTCTTCCCGTCCCATTCTTGTGAACACGATATCTCAGGAACACCTTGAGCGAATTTCTTCAAATTTGGCACAAACATCCACTTGGGCTCAAGGATGAACTGATTAGAATTTGGTTTCAGTTTTCAGTTCAGTTTGGTTTTCATTTTCACAAATGTCTAATAGGATAAAATGATCAAGTGACATTTTATATCCAAAAGGTCAGTTTCACTGTAACATCATAATGTTCTGCAAAAACACTTTTCTGGCCATTATTCAGCACCATAACTCAGGAACAGAACAGGAAATTGTGACCATATTTCACATTTGGTCAGATTCTGAATTGGTGACACTAATCTTGGCTGCCCACCTTGAAACTGTGGTAATTGTTTTATTAAATTCCTTCAAAGTCTTCACTACAAAAAATGGTATGGATTGAAGAACAGCAGAGGTTTATTTTTATTTATCAGTCATCCTACAGTTTGTTTTCTGGTGTGTAGTGAACATTACGGCCTCAGAGGGGCATTAAGTGCCTCTGTAGACTTTCAGTGTTGTTAAATCTTTTCTCTCTTTGTATATTTCTTCATCTCTCTGTCACTGTGTGTCTGTTAGTGTTGGATATAACGGACTCTGGAGATCCAGACGTCTTTCTGTGCTGCTGCCTGTCCATCAGACTCTCTGAGCTGCTGTCTGTCAATGTGGGACTGTTCGACCAGTACTTCAGGGTCGTAGGTCAGTGAATGTACACACACCTTGTCTCCAGTGTCTGTAGAGGTCATACATGTTTAAATACTGAGCTTAATGCTAATATTCTGTGTTGCTACTATTCATTCTCTCTGCATCTGCAGGTCGCTCGGCCGATCACATCGTCTGCTGTCTCAGCAGGGACAGTTACGGGACGGGCGTCTTCCTGCAGGAGCTGATGTCAGCTCTCAGTCTGCAGCAGCAGCTTCCTCCTCCAGAGCCGTCAGATCAGGACTTCTACTCCCAGTTCACCAACACAAACACAGGTAATCTTGTTGGGATACTGTGCTTCAGAGGAAATTTAATATCTGTTTTGACATCAGATCCTACCTTAATAATCTGATTGGCCTGTGATCATCCATACGATGCTCTCCCCGCTGCACTCGTAGCTAACTCATCATCCTCAGCACATCACGGTGTTAAGCTGATGATGACGACGATATGGATTTGTCTCCCCCTGCAGGTAAGATGCAGAACTACGAGCTGGTCCACAGCAGCAGGGTGAAGTTTATTTATCCCAGTGAGGAGGAGATGGGAGACCTGACCTTCATCGTGGCAGAGAGGAAAACTCCGGCCAGTGCAGCGTCTTCATCGTCACGCTCCTTCAACGTCCTGTTGTACCTGCTGGTCTTTCAGGTGTGAACTTCTTCCTTTTGTAATTTGTGATTTTAGGAGGAGTTTATATGCTCGAACTTTTTGAACAACAGTGTATTTATACTTCCAGCATTTCTGTTCAGCGTCTCCGGCTATAGTGTGAATTTCCAGATACAGTCGGTGGTTTTGGTCTCTGTATAGGCATGATGGTATCAAACCTGGCAACTTGACTGAGACAGCAAGACTTCAGGAAGCTTCTCATGTTCACTACACCCAACTGTCTAGCACAAAACTCCCCTTGAAACCATGACCTGTCGTTTTTACATTCCTGTTTGTGTACGGATTAAATAAACAAGATATTGTGTGTTAATTAGTGAGCTTTAGAGATGTGTATTTTTTAACTTAAGTATAAGCATATTTTTTCAAAATGTTTAACTATCTCTTTAAAGCAGTCATAATCAGTAATTTTATATTGGATCAAATGACTACTTGGATGTAAACAGAGAATCACCCGACTCTCTCAGCTCTATGAAGCATTTCAGTCTTTGAGTGCATTGTTTTGGTTTTCCAGCCTATAACTTTACTGTTTTGGTTCACTCTCAGTGCTCTCATATTTGGCCACAGCATGCAGATGTTTTCAGAGGAAAAAGCTCAGATAAACCCACTGTACGTTACTTGCTTACCAAACAGTAGACAGAAAAGGTAGAGACTAGCAGGTGAAGAAAGTAGATCAGCTAAAGAACCAGCTCTTTTGTGATATGTAAAATTCGACAATAGGCAACTGTTTGCAAATAAGTTTGCCATATCAACGTAAAAGATGTCAGTAATATGTCAGTGTTATGGTCACGGCTTGTTTCTTCTTCCCACAATTCGCCAAAAATGATTGCAGGCTTAAAAACCCTGTAGTTGACTTAGTATGTAGTGATGATTTCCTGAATAAGAGTTTGAATTTGCTCCTGTTTAGGTTAGTTATTTTAAACTCAAAATAATAATTATTCTTTTTACTTGCCTTTCATTCCTTTCCTCCAGGTCCAGATCCCCAACAGTCTGTCCAGCCAAGGCTCGGCCCTCTCAGGCCCCTCCTCCTTTTCTGGCTCCGCCCCCTCACCTGTACTCCAGCCCAGGACTCTGATCCTGACCAGCACTGATGTGTTCCTATTGGACGAGGACTATGTCAACTATCCGCTGCCGGACTTTGCCAAAGAACCTCCCTCCAGGTGAGCACATAGGAACCCTTCCCCCTTGTACAGGTGAATCAGTTAAGAGAAGAATCATTTCCAGTGACGGCCTTTAGATCAGGAGGCAGGTCAGACTTAAAATAATTAATAAAATCGGTGAACGATGTCGCTTCCCCTGAATGCAGCAGAGTCGGAAGCACATAACAAGTAAAGAAACCCTTGTGTTTGTTTTCGTCTGCAGCAGGAAAAGAGGAAGAAGAGGAGACACTGACTGGCAGGCGAGATGCTGTGTGTGACATGTAGACAGCTCTGTCACAGAGAACATGGTGGTGTACCCTGATAATTTAGACTAAATAGCCATTTCTCTATTCAGTCTGACATCATGTTCATGAAAGCTATTTTATTTTGCTCTAACAGTAGTGAGTTACGTATCTCTCCCGTAGATGTCTTTTCCAATTGCTAGGAGCATTTGTCTTTTAGATCAAAAATTTGATGATTTAAGAGTTGTTTCAAATATTGGAAATTAACCAACAGCAGCACTTCAGAGGACTGATGCACCTCAGAGAAATGATGCTGAAATAGAAGAAGCATCAATTTTTTCAGCCCAGAGGCAGAGCAGATCTGCTGCATCACTCTCTATCATTAACTGAAACTACAAACTCACTGTGTTGTTTGAGAGCAGACTGTTCCAGTGTTTTAACTGAG
Organism: Scomberomorus guttatus; assembly: GCA_038419695.1. NCBI lineage: Eukaryota > Metazoa > Chordata > Actinopteri > Scombriformes > Scombridae > Scomberomorus > Scomberomorus guttatus. Next base: position 29,638,234 of record CM076446.1, read on the forward strand.
TTACAATCCAAAAATGATACGATGTTGAGCTTCAAACAGCAGATACAGATCCATTACAAAATGTCTTCAACGGCCTGAACAGTCATAAGCTTGAAAATGAAAACAAACTGGGCTTTTGATGTTTGATCTTTAAAAAATAATGTTTAACAAGAATCAGGGATCAGACGGGTGCTGGTCAAATGAAGGCAATGTGAAGAAATCAATGCAGATACACTAAAATTTTTAACGAACTTCAAACTTCTTGGTTTTTATTTATTTATTTGTTGCGAGCCTGATTAAGGAAATGCACAAAGCTCTCCTCACTCTTCCAAATATTTTTGAAAAAATCAAGAGGTTTTAATTAAGGCCAGAGCTGCTTTTGTTGTCCCCTTTCTTCTAATACATTTTTTTTTTTTTTAAAAACATCTCATTACAAATAAAGCTGGGTATGTATATCCGAGGCCTAGTTTATGGATTCTGGCAAATGATTTGAATTGAGCATGTCAGTTATGAACTTCCACAGAACATCTGATGATACATTAGAAATCTCCAGTGAGGACTGCTGTGTGTTTAACCGAAGTGACATCTGTCATGTTATTATTATACAGTATGGTAAAAGTCATCATCCTCCTTATCATCTTCCTCATGTCCTCCCTCAGGGAGCGGTACCAGCTGCGTGAAGCTCGGAGGATCCGGGACCTAGACCGGGTCCTGCTGGGCTACCAAACATACCCTCAGGCTCTGACCCTGGTGTTTGACGACCTGCCCGGCCCCGACCTGCTCTGCCACCTCACCATGGACCATTTTGCCGCCGGAGGGGAGGAGGCCTCGCTCAGAGGGGGTGGAGCCAGCGGGGGCGCTGAGGGCGAGGTCCAGTGGTGCGTCTTCGTCCCGGGAGCCGACAGCAGAGAGAGACTGATTTCACTCCTCGCTCGCCAGTGGGAGGCGCTGTGCAGCCGGGAGCTTCCTGTTGAGCTCACCGGATGATTGATCGACGGGGGAAGACAGACAGATGGATGACTGTTCAGCACCTTGTATGTTGGTGGGAGCTGATTGTTTACAGATGGATTCAATGCTTGATTTACTGTTAAAAGGCCTCAATATGCTTCAAGTGAAGTTAAAAAGTGTCATCTGACCAACTCTAAAGGGAAAGAGTTTTCCAGCTGTTCTGAAAGGTCTCACTGGAAGCTGCTGTCATAGAGAAGGTCAATGAATCATTCTAATAGGGATAGATGCGCACCTTTTCAGACAGTCCAGTCAAAAGCATTCATAGTGTGTTACTCAGTTGTTCACATGAAAATGAAAGTTGTTGTGTGAAGAGTGCCATCTTGCCATCTACGGCAATAGCAACAAATACTAAAAAAATAATATATAATAATTTGAGTTGTGTCTTCGCGCTCTCGTGATGGGCAGTGTCGGTGTGGATTTTTATTATTTGTTACAATCAAAGCAAAGTGAAAAAGTGGTCAAAATGCCCCAGAAACACTTAATTAAACACTGCCAGTGTGGATTACCCTTTATAACAACATTTGCCAGGTAAACAGTAGAATTACACTAAGCATTAAGTAGTGCTTGATTGACTTTGTATCTTTTGCACGTCTTAGCATTGTGACTGCAAACGATGCACACTTTCAGTCTCTCCTCAAAGACATTCATGGTGTTGCACACAATTGTTCACGTGAAAAGTGACAGATGTAGTTGTGTGAAGAATGGAAAAAAGAGGGTGTGAGAGAGTTCAAACCCCGCCTACATTCACACCTCCACACACCTGGCCAATCACTGCATAAAGTGAACATGATTGTCACATTCGCTGTTTCAGAACGTTACAAAATTTGGCAGACGCAGACCCACCCAATTCTGCTGCTGGAAGGGTGTGGGGAGTGGGGGAGCGGTTATAGGCGCTGTTTGATGATTCAACAAGCACTTTGTTTGAAGCATACTGAGGCCTTTAGTCTTACTTCTTACAGATTGAAAGGGATGTGGCTTCGCCCACACACCATTTGGTGTCTGCCTTGGGAAAAAAACTGAGGGTACCCAGCGGACACCAGACTGCCATTACAGACAGTAGGATGGGCCTGTGACCTCAGAAGGAGCCGATATAATGGGAGTTTCTGGCTCAACTTCATCCTCTTGCAAAGCGTCTCACACAGAAGAGATTTACAGATTTGTTGAGTGACTTGACAGTCAGACAGACAGACAGACAGACAGACTGGTGTTACTCAATAGGGGGCGCTGCAGACAGTCCACAGGAGTTCTACTGGATTTTATTCATCATCATCTTAAAGAAACAGTTTGTCATTTTTGGTAAATCCTCTTGTTTTCTGTCCTCTCCAGAGTCAGATGAGAAGATGGATATCAGTTTGGAAGCAGGGGGAAACTGTTAGCCTAGCTCAATCAAAAGAAAAAAATCTAACAACTCCAAAGCTGCCTGATTTACATGTTGTTATTTATGTAAAGTTGCTCTTAAAACCAAAAAATACTTTTATATATTTCCATTTCTACATGTGTTCAGTCTGATTCTGGGTGAGGTGACGAGAGGATTTCCCAAAATGTTGTTTTAAGTAACACACACTCACACCGCTGCTCGGCACAATCTACTCTCTGAACATTTTATTCCTTGCACATTCTAATTGATGAAGCAGTATTAATGAACTGTATATTGAAGCTTTTTATTAATATTATATTAATATAATTATTGCTTTGGGACAGACGGATGTTTTCCATCCTGGAGCTGATTTTGTAATAATCATGAAGGTCCTGATGATATTTCCAACACAAACTCTGAAATGTCACATTTAGTATTATCATTGAGTATTATTTTTTATATTTTCTTTGTGTTTTATTTTATTGTATGTTATGTTTTTCATATATTATTATTGACAAATGGGAAGCCAACCAGTGTTGGACCCCCCCCACCCTTCACATGTTGTCTTGTTAAAGGGGAATGCCACTGAATTAAAGTGAAAATGAAAAAACTCCACATGCAACAGTAATTCCTGTTCAGTTAAGCAACAGCAGTTTGGTTTTAACCACAGTCTGCGGTCTTTTCAGCTGATTCAGTGATTAAACCAGAAAACCAGTCTGACTGCTGGACCAACGAGATGTGAGTCCCTACATGAACCTGTGGGAATGCCAACTGACCTGACACACCATGATGGACGTGCAAAAGTCTAATTTAAAATGTGTTGTTGAGTCCTGAAATCTTAGAACACTGAGCATTTCAAGACAGGGTTGTTGTGGGGGGACTTCAACTCATGACCTCAGTCTTTTTAAACTCCTGGCTACGGCCCTGTCGTAAACTATGTTTAGACAGAGGAGACAAAAAACATCTCAAAAACATGTAAAAGAAAGAATTCAACAAATGTTCTCGTCAGCACTTCATCACTCTCGCCGCTCACAGAGGTTTTGATGACTTGGCGATTCAGCAGTACAAAAAGCACCACCACCTTTCAACTCATTCAACTTCCTCTGTTTCCTGTCTGTCAGAGCTGCTCGCCATGAAGTTCGGCTGATTTCCTGTTCAGGGACACTTAAACAGACCAAGGGCAGAGATACTGTACCAGGAAGTGTCTGATCAGCAAAACTAGCTACCTGACCTCTGATTGGCATTCCAGTAGGTCAACTGACCGATTTCAGTTCCAGTCTTTGCTTTCATGTGAAATCAAACTAATTATATTTCATTTATCAAATCTTCATCACATGGAAATTTTGCATTAAAACAGAATTTGTGTTTGGAACAAAGTGACAAGATGTTGGTGCTTTTTGCGTTAATAGGCTGGTAAACTACTCTGGAAAACATGTTTATTACCTCTACTGCAGGGCTGCAACTAATGATATTATCGATTAATCTGTTTATTTTCTCGATTAGTTGTTTGGTCCATTAAATGTCATTAAATGTTAAAAAAATGTTGATCACTGTCTCCCAAAGCCTAAGGTGACGTCTGCAAATGTTATGTCCACGGCATTCAACAACCCAAATATATTCAGATCAGAGAAGACTAAAGAAACAGATAATTTAGACATTTTTCGTAAAAAATGACTCAAAACGACAAATAGTTGGTGATTAGTGTAGTAGTTGTAGTAGTAGTAGTAACTTATCGAGTAAGCGTTGAAACTCTACCCTACTGTACCAGGGAGGTACAGTAAAGTAATTGTTTTTGGTACAATTACTTGATATCCATTAAACTTGTTTTCTCAACATATTTCAGTGAAATTTGGTGGAAAATTCCAAATAATTGATTTGATTTTGATGTGGATTCAAGGATTTTGTAAAGGATTTCTTCACATCATAAGATGGACTTTGGGCTTTTCATGAAAAACTGCATTAATACTTGAATCTGGCTTGTGTATATAGTATATATAGTGATTCCCTATGGCTATTTGTATCATTTTAATCTGCATCTAGCATCAAAATTCAAACGTTTTATGTTTTTGAGAATTTTGCTTTCTTGTGCCATTACCTCAGTGCATAACTGATGCCTCCACATAAAGTTTTTGAGACTAGGGCCTAGGGGTCAGGAAATTTACACCCAACCTGAAAATGACCTCCCAGTTTGGTTCAGGTTATATAACAGTTCTGTTGAGCAGTTAAAACAGTTTGGTTCAGGTTAGCTAACTATTAAGTAACAAAAGCTTTGGTTCAGGTTCGCAGCAAATACTTTTGCTCAGGTTAGTTAATGAGCCAGTTAGCAGCAAATGTTAGGCTGTCAGGTTAGGCAACAGTTCAGTTTAGCAGCTAAAACTTTGACTAGATTTGTTAAAAGCTCAGTTTTATAGCTGTGAAACTTTGGTTCAGGTTACAGTTCAGTATATCAACTAAAACATCTTATTTCTCACTGTTTTTACATCAGATAGCTGTGTTCAATTTGTCTGTCTCCCTATCAAATAAACCATAATTAAAATAGTAACAAACTTTTTGGTTCAGGTTAGGTAACGATCCAGTTTAGCAGCTAAAGTGTTAAAGTTAGCTAATGAGTCACATTTTCAGTTGTAACACTTTAGTTCCAGTTACAGTTCAATATAACAACTAAAACTTTTTGGTTCAGGATAGTTAATATTTCAATTTGGTTCAAGTTGGTTAATGCATGCAATGGTTGAGTTTAGAAGCAAAGACCTTGGTTCAGGTTAGCTAACAGTTCAGATTGACACCTATAACTGTTTCTGGTTAGCTACCATTAACAGTTCAGTTTGGACTGTTTGGTTCCATGGTTTGGTTCAGGTTAGTTAATGATAATTGTAAAAAAGGCCACTAAATTAAGTGGGAGGACTGTTCTATGGTTCTGATTGGCTGTTTTATTAAGTTTGTTCCACCAATCATGTACAGGTAAGGTGACACCAGACAGGGCAGCTCTAATTTCTGTTAATTAAGAGAGTGTTAGCTTAGTTATAGGCAGAGAAAAGTAACATTAGATAGCTTTGGGAGTTAAGTTGACTTATTTTGTTAGTGTGCTGTCCATTGTGTGCGTACAACAAAATGTTATGTTCGATGCTATGTAGAGGTAGAATTAATTTGCTGTTAATTGCCATGATTGCAGGTGTTACAAATTAAGGCTTGGTGTTCAGTAATTAGTGAAGTTAATTACCATGCTATCAAGGCTCATAGTTATAACACATCACAATTCATCATTATGCTGTGCATAGTAGTAATGATGGTTGAGTTTAGACGTTTTAAAACTTGAAATTCAGGTTAGCTAAAAGTTCAGATAGACATTAACTTGTTCAGGTTAGCTAGCTTTAACAGTTCAGCAGCTAAAATGGTTTTGTTCAAGTGAGTTCACCGTTAATTCAGGTTTGCTAATGGTCCAGTTTAGCAGCAAAAACAGTTTGTTTTAGGTTAGCTCCAGTTCAGTTTATCAGATAAAAATGGGTTCAGGTTAACAGTTAGGTTTAAGAGCTAACTGTTTGCTTCATGTTAGCTGCTTAATTTTAGCAGCTAAAACTGGTTGTGGTTCAATCAATGAAAAGTAAGTTTCTGCTTTCCACTAGAAACATGGAGTTCAAAAATTGAACCTGGGTCATGGAGTTAAGGGTAAATCATCTCCTTTTTGTACAAAATGGTACAGTGCTTTAATTTGTTGTGTGCTAGCTGACAACATAATATGCAAAGATAAGTGTACTGCATTTAATAAAATATTTTTACTTGGGACAAAAATTACATGTAGAGCACAGCAGACCTAATGTCCAACACAGACTCATACTGTGTCTTTATTTTACCCAGTGAAGTTGAAACCCAACATTAAAGTATTTATGGTACTGCAAGTTTTACTGGAAATCCTGTTGAATCATGTTAAAGTCCCCTCTGATAAACAGAGCAGAAAGACACCAGGGAACACCAGAGGGATGTGACACTGATAGTAAATCCTTTCTCACTTCCTCTTATCGTTCATGGTTTTTCTTGTCTGTTCAACTGTTTTCCAGCTCAGAGTGCTGATTGGAGGCATTTTCTGAGGCTGAGATGGTCACCAGGACATGGCCCAAGAGACTTCCACGACCTCTGGCTCAGGTCTCTCTTACACCTTGATTCATGTTTTTCTCACATTTTCAGCAGTCAGCAGTGAGTGACTGTGTGCGTTTGTTGGTGCCATTCTAACAGCCAAGGATAACAATTATCATGCGTTGGTCACACAATGTTTTCTTTCGTTTCTTTTATGTAATCAGGCAGTCTTAAGGCAACACAGAGCTGAGAGACCGCAACACAGAAGTCATTTCCAAAGTAATTCACTTTATCAGCCAGGCAGCAGCCCACAGGGACAGACATGATCTCAAACTAATGATAAAACATAAACATCATAAACATGATATAATTTTGTGAAGCTGGTTTGCAGTCGTGTCCTTCTGTAAAGTGTGAAGTAGCTCTGCTGTAGTATTTGGGGCCCTGTAGGAAGCATTGTGTAGTCCAACAGAAATCTGTCTTTCTGTCTGTACTGTGTAAAATACAGACCTCATGTAAAACTGTCAACATTGTAAAGCAGTTTTCTTTACGTGACACAAAGTAGGGCCACCAAGCCCACCCAGGTTTTGGTTTTTGTATAGTTTAGAGTGTGGCTCTATGAGGTTGACATTCTTGGTTCTGAGTGAAATCTCAACAAATATTGGATGAAATTAATATGAATGATATAAAAAATGAATATGCCATTAAATTTAGTGTAGATATTCCTGTCCTCCGGGCATCCTGAGTTGTACTTTGTGTTTATTGCTGATTAGCAAATGAATGCGGTAAACATTATACCTGCCAAACATCATGTTATCATCATCATTTAGCTCCAACCACTGCTTTATTTAAAGATCTCATCCAGACATATAAAATACTCAACTTTGAATAAAAATTTGTGTCTGATATGGTTTTTCTACAAAAAAACTTTAATTATCTTATTAAAATCCTTAAAATTATATCTCCTCATTAAAAATTCCAGAATCTTTAAATATGCAGATATATTTCATTTCAGAAGTTTAACTACTTTACAATGAAGCAGGAAACATCTTCTGTCATGTCCATTCTCAGTGTGTGTGCACCGGAGGCTTCAAGTTTCCACATCACACTTACGTAAGTTGAATATTGGACCAGGATTGGCTCCAAACTATTTGTGATGTCACAAATCCTGCTTATAGACCCACCCCTTAAAATTCAGTGAGCACAGAGAAACTTTCCACATTCAGCAGATTAATGTGAAAACAGCCTTCTAGTGTCAAACTCTGCACATACATCATTCAGCAGAGTGAAGGTCAAACATCCAACTGTAGGAACAAGAACAAAAACATATTTCTGAGTGGAGGGGGACTTTAAGAACAGCCTCACAGAGCTGCTAGCATGGCTGCAGACTTTATTTCTGTTAGGGTTTTGTTATTCTGTAGGAAAGAATCTCCCTGTGAGAAATTTCTTTTTATGGGACGCTCCTGTAGCTTAGGAGTTAAGATGCTGACCATTGTGTGCAGTGTCCCTGGTTTGACTCCATCTGGTGACATTTGTTGCATCTCTCTCTCCCTCATTTCTTGTAATCTCTCCACCATGGCCATATAAGGATCGCCAAATAAAATGTATAATTAAATTACATTTTACACCCTTTCATGGCCTTAAAGAACCAGTGTGTAGAATTTAGTGGCATCTAGCAGAACAGACTTGGCAGAAATGGAATATAATATTCATAAGTATGTTTTTAATTAGTGTATAATCACCTGATAATAAGAATCATTGTTTTTGTTACCTTAGAATGAGCCCTTTATATCTACATAGCGAGCGGGTCCCCTTCACAGAGACCGCCATGTTTCTACAGTAGCCCAGGACAGACAAACCAAACACTGAGGGCCTTTCGCATTTTTTGGAGTTTCGTGGACGACCGTAGGTTCTCCTACATGCTTGGAAGGGGAGGGTGAGTGGAGAGGTATTCAGTTGGTACCTCACTGCTAGATGCCACTAAATCCTACACACTGGTCCTTTAACTTTGACAACCCTCAGATGTGTGTGTTATGTACTGTAGGTAGAAACATTTTCAGTGGACCATTACAGTCCAACAATGATTTATTTTAAACTTACTTTAAAAGCATATTTTTCCTAAAGGTGTGTTCAGACTGAACGTGAAGCAGCACTGAATATAAAGTCAATGCAGAGATGCAAACTTTACCAGGGTGTCATGAATTGTGGCAAAGACATGACTGTGCGAGTTGAAAATGTTTCAACCAATGAAAAACTCACACTTCAACAACCTCATAACCAGAGTTTGTTGGTGGTTTTGTCAAATAGACATAAAATAAATAAAAATAAAACATCAATAAACAGTATTTAATGGTTACTCCAAAGCTTTAAGTCAACTAATTTTAGACTTCATGTTGACTTTTCATTCAGTTTTCACAAAGCTTAAAACAGATTTAAACAGTGTAATTCACTAACTGCTCCATAAATATCATTAAATTAAGGAACACTTGTATGATTACAAATTTGAAATTTGAGCAAAACTGGTTGAAGCTTGTGACTAGAGGGTTGCTGGTTAACATCTCCCAACTGTGTGGGTAAATTTGGCTAAATGTACTGCTGAAGAGCCAGTGAGCAAGGCAGTAATCCCCTGAGCATAACAGCGGTTTACTGTCCGCCCTGTTGACTTCCGGCTATTGTTCTGCCTGCTTGCATTTTGACCTTTGACCCTCCCTCTGGTCAGACTCACCTCACTGCGTCTGTCATCAGTTTGTCAAGTCGAACTAAATTAAAACAGGAAAGAAACTCGGCTTTCATATTTGTTCCTTTTCATTCTGAAAAACAGATGAGGAATTGTGTCAGCTGACGAGGAAATCCGTCCAAATCACCACGGCCCACAGGGACAACCAGGAAAGGAAATCCGCTCAAAACTTCCTGTCATGAAGAAAGTATTTCTCACAATCTCTCTCCCTTCAAACACACACCTGACCATCAGAGGCCAGAATATTATATTACCTGCTAGTACAATTATTTATTGTTATTAGCAGTGGTGATTAAAGACTTTTCCTTTTCCTTCAATATGTTGACTTTATTTGTATCGTCCAATATCACATTCAATGTCTCAGGTTTTACAGCCACAACAGTAACAGTTCAATTCAGAGACAGATCCCCTGTCATCAGACAACCTGGAGTGCAGTAGGAGCCCTCAGAGGGAAAAGGCAAATTACAAAAGATGAACAGAAAATGTATAAAATTGAGTAAAAGTACGGCATGCAATAATGGGATTTAATAGATCTAAAGCTATATAATAAATCCCATAAAATACTTGAACAGTTTATGCCTTACAAAAATAAACCAAACTGTACTTTTGTCATAGTTATTAAAACAGTTTGGAAGTGATAAAGCCAAAGGTCAGTGTGTTTTTTAGTGACTTTTGTCCCTCTGGTAACTGAACTTTATTCACTTTTCATTTTGTGTCCTTTTGTTTTTATTGTCACTGTTAGTTTATTGTAACTACTGCTACAGAGGTGGGAGGTAACTGAGTACTTTTACTCAAATAATGTACTTAAAAAACGTTTTGAGGTTATAAAAGTGTTGAAGAATTTACTCAAACTGTATACGAGCATGTGACCCTTAACTGATCTTCTCAATGATAACATCCTCTACTTTTGCTAAATCAGTATCCAAAATTCTTGGAAATTTAGAAAGCAAGTTTACATTGTGTACTACTGTTGTAGACCTTTCTCACAGCATTTTGACTTGTTAAAAAAGGTGCCATTAATAACATTAATGATGGCTAACATTAGCCAGGTCCCTGGTGTCGAGCATGTTGGCTCAGTGGCGTGGCCAACAGGAACACCTACAGCCAAGAACTACTTGTGAATCGTGACCCAGCAATGGTGAGTAAAAACTTATTTTTTTTAATGATCAAATTCACTTTTTCAGTTAAGTTATCCTTTTTTGTCTGTGCTAAAATTTTATGTAGCATACTAGCTTAGCAGAGATGCTTGTAAGGCTGAAGTATGAATCATAAATGATAAATAATATATATGACAATATAACTATAACCATACACCACCTCACGTCACAGGTTGCATATTTCTGTAACACTTTACCGTAAGTATTTAGCATTTATAAGCAATATATAAACTGTTAATAAATGGTTTATAATACACTATAATGTATATGTAAGCAGATGTGTTTGTTAATGTTTTTATTAGCTGTCTTTGTTTTTTATTTACTTGTACATGTCTTTTATTTATTTATTTTTATTAATCCATAAACAAAAGAACAGACAAACGGGGGTTACAAAAGAAAGACTACTGCTGGTCACAAAGGTCCTTAAGACTTACAGAGTAAAAAGTAATAATTAACACAAAATGATGTTGATTAATGTATTTATCAACAACTATAACTCCTCCTGCGGACACCCATAAACAGATGCTTGTGTAATAACACAGTAAATATAGTAAAACTGTTGTAATAATATAAAATATGTCTTCCAAGGAGAAGTTATAATTGTTGACAAATACTGTACATTATTGTACATAAACAGTTAAAATGTCCTTATATCTGCTTACAACTACATTATAATGTGTTATAAACAATTTATTAAAGGTTTATTTAGTTCTTATAAATGCTAAATAGGGGGATTTAAAGTAAAGTGTTACCCCAGATTGTTTCATTTGAATATTTTACAAATGAGTCTGGAGGAGGTAAACCTCCTGTAAAACGATTTTACAACCAAAAAGCAAAGATTTGATAAAAAGTCAGAAAAATATTAACTTGTAATAATATTTTTTGTAACTGAAATGTTTTTCTTCTTCTGTATTCATTTCTTAATTAGCTCGCAACCCTTTTGAGAGTCCTGACCCCCAGGTTGGGAACCGGCAGTCTGTAGGTATTGAAGTCCATGCACAGCAGAAACCAGATCTTTGGAGGTTTGAGAGTGAGAGGACTGGAGTGGTGTGTGTGTTTCTATGCTACTGTTAATATACTTTTACTGCTACAGTACACTGCTGTTATTATTGCTATTGTGACTAAAACAAGTGCCGCTGTTACAACTGCTACTGCTGCTACTGCTGCTACTTCACAAGTACTAATTCTTTTACTACCAGTGCTGCTGCTGCTGCTACTAGGGAAGCAGTAGGAGGAGATGACCTCTGCTGGGAGGTTCTTACTCTGCCAGTTTCTGTTGTTGCTTTTTTTTTTCTTTCTCTTCCTAGATTAGAGAGGAAAAGACGCCAGCTGTCGCTCCAGCCTCTCTGGCTTCTCTCTGACTCTCCGGACGTTGAGCTGAGAATTAATTTGTTAGTTGAAATTTGTTGGTTTGTTCCTTTAACAGGGATCATTACCTTCAGGTTGTAAGTGAGTGAAGAATACTGTTGATAATCCCAACACTGCCTGGATCCACCTTGTAGTTTAAATTTTTTTTTTTAAATACTTAAGAGTTTTGCGTCTATAAACAGCAGGTTGCTTTTGGTTTTCCTAGACCTATTTCTGCTGGAATACAAGTCTATTGTTTTCTAATAGTTTTGTTTTTCCTGCGCAGAGGATGTTATCTGTGTGTTTTTTCCCGTAGGTAGTAGAGCAAGTCGGGTTTGAGGTTCAGACTAGATATGAGAGGAGAAAACAAGTTTACGATCTAACTCTGCCTGGACACATTCTCTACTTTTTCTACTGACTGATTTGTGAAGAAGAGGACGTTGGGTTGGTGGGTCTATTCTTCCCCCTGGATGTGACACTTGCAGCCATGCTGCTGCTGCTGCTGCTGCTGCTCTGCCTGCAAACTTCACTCCAAGAACAGGTAACACACCTCCAACTCCATTACACTTAAATATACTATCACCGGTTTATTCTCTTACTCTTGATCTCTTTTATTAGTGGATTGCCTGATCTCACAGGACATCTTTACTTGTTTATACAGAATCGAATGCCATTTTTGGTCACTAAATGAATGAAAAGTTGTGGACTGTCATGTTTTTGCATAAAGTGGAAAGTTAAGGGGTAAAGTGAAATCCTGACAAAAAACGGCAACATAATGAAACCCAAAAAAGTGCTCCAGTGATCTTATTGTTGCCCAAGTTGGGGACTCACAAGTGACAGATTTTTTAAAAAGTATGGTCAAAATCAAAACACCAGAGGCTGAGATATCCTGACTTTTAGTCCCCAGTACAGACCAAACTCATGACTAAGAATCTACAGTCATGCTAGTGGTTCTGTGAGGCTGTACTCAGGCACAGCTGTGCTTTAACCTAAATGCTAATATCAAAATGCTAACATGCTGATGTTTAGCGGGTAATTTTTACCCAATTCATCATCTTAGCTTAGCCTGGATACTGAAATTTGCTTATTAGGGCTAAACACAAAGTAGAGTTTGATGGGAGTTTCATTAGTTTTTCAAGTATTTGGTCATAAATTAAAGTACTGGGTGAAGACATTTTGACCTGATGGTGGCACCAGATGAAAAGTCAGAGGATCACCACAGTCATGATAATTCATCCTCCAGGGACCTTGAATTAGTTTACACAATTTCATGGCAATCCATCCAATTGTTGTTAGGATATTTCAGTCTGGATCAAAGTTGTAGACCAATGGACAGACCAACATTGTCATCAATAGAACCACGCTGCTAGCCCACCTTGTCTTCTACAAATGACATTCATATACAACTAAATTGTTTTCTCGATTACGTTGCATTGACAAACATAATCTCTACCTGGATTATGTTCACAGGCAACGTTTTTTTGAATGAATGAAGCCACGTTTATGTATTGTTCTGAAGTTGGAGGGAGGAGGTCGGGGTGGATGGAAGTCGTACAAGACGCAGGATTCTGACACCAGAGGCTGTGCGTGGTTAGGTTTAGGCAACAAAAGTACTTAAGGTTAAAGTTAGTGAAAGATCGTGGTTTTGGTTAAATGTTAAGAAACATGTTGTGCTTCAAATCATTGCAAATCATTTTTCTGTATTAAACCAAGACCATGATCTTTCCCGAACCTTAGTTTAGTATTAGTTTAGTATCAACATTTTTGCAGCTTGTCAAATACGTTAATTAACAACATTTGCTCATTATTTTAAGAGGAAATGTAATAACGTATTAAAAACATATTTGCTAGAAACATAAGTAAGCTGCAATTTAGTAGTATACAAACGTCATTTCTGTGCTAGCATGGCTACACTTGATCCTACATTTTACTAACAGATGGTTTGTTATACAGTCATCCATGGAAACTGTTTGGACTGTTTCGGGCACTTTCAAAAAAATACTTGGCAGGTGATTGGATGAACCATTTGTCTATCACCATCTATCACCGTCTGACCTTGCGAGGCGGCTGGATTCGCAAGATCACGAGAATCCTCATAGGATGCTGATTGGAGATGAGATAATTTCTCAGACTCAGATAAAACTCACAATACTTGAGCAGAGCCACAGAAGACATTGTACAACCGTTTTCACAGGCTGAGTGTCACAAACCATGAATAATTAACTGGCCTTGTTGCGTAGAACTGGTGGAGTGCTCTTGTAATAATTCAACTAAACTGCTGTGGTGGCAGTTTCATATTTATTTGACAAAAACAGAAATCCACTCTTTCACAACTAGGGATGAATACACATTTCTCCTGTTGCATCTGAGCGTCAATAATCGGGTGCAGTCTTCCTTCCAACAGTCACAAACAGAGAGAGAACACTTGAACCTTGTTAAGAATCATTAAAACTAGGTGCTGTAGAAAATAAAATCGAGCCTGATGCAGCAGCTGCGTCGTCTGTTTCTCTCGACAGATTTATACAGAAACAGATTTCGGTGGATAGAAAAATTTGACATTTCCGAAATAGTATCCATGTTTCTGCAGTTTGAAAATCAGAACCAAAGAGCAGTGACAGCACAGCGAGTTGTGTGTTCATCAGGTGCACAAAGCGATGTGTGTTGTCTGTGTTGTGTTGTCATGCTGCTGCCTGAGTTAAGGAGAGAGCTGTCAATCAACTGTTTTTCAGCCTAATTGAAATGACATCTGTCTTAAGTCGATCTGACGCATCTACACCATATTTCACCACCTGGAGTGAATCTGCATCAGTTTGTCTTTACCTATATACCTGCACACATTTTATATGATAATAATGCCAGCTCTAAAGTACCTGCCAACACTCCTGATTCACAGTTTGTCCTTTTCGTTATTACACCTGTTTCTGGCACAGCTGCTCTCTTTGCAGGCAGTCCTTCATCCTGTCCTCCTCTGCTGCTGATGTGATTGACTGCCTGCAGTTACCGCTGGTAGGGAGAGGAGGTACTGCTTTGTGTCAGCCAGCAAAAGGTTTACAAGAATTTGCCAAATGTTAAGATACTAGCAAACTCAGATAAACAGTTAGGCTACACCCAGACAGCTTTTGTTGTGATGCGCTGTGGTTGTGTAAAACTTGCCAGTGGTGGATGGGAAATTACGACCAAAGCAGTTAAAAATATTGCTTATCTACATGTTTATGCTTGTTGAACAGGTGGTTTGATAAAGTAGTTACTGGCTTCCTACTTGCGAAAGTGTTGTTGCACCTACAGTAATGAATGTATCATCAACTCTAGTAAAATGTTATTTATCTTTTACTTCACACACACACAAACACACACACACCCCAAAAACCTCCTGATTTTTAAAACCTAAATGTTTCATTTTCATTGTATTTGTATTTCATTGTATTTGCTGACCCAGAGTCAGCCTCTGAGTCCTTCATTAGCAGCAGATTACTCGTCAAGCTGATGGTGACGTCTAGGTGTTCCTCACCTGGACAAAACTTACACTAATATTCTTACTTTCAGTTCAGGACACATAGAGGCTGTTTACACTTGGTTTTAAAATGTTTTTTGGTGATCTGAATACAAGTGGACAGCCGAGACACATCGCCGTTCACACCTGTGTCTATCATGCGTCTCCACTTCGGCAAGTGGTTTGAGTGATCGTATCACAATGCGTCTTGGTGGTCGTTTACACTTGTATTCAGCGCTGTCCATTTGTGAGCCAATCGCCCAAATGCACTGCAAAATTGACTTGATATTGATTCTGGATAGAAAAGGTATCTCCACAGTCTGAGATCATCAGAGCATCAGGACTCAAAATGATCACACTGCTGACACTGAGTTGTTTTTTTTAAACATTCTGATCAGAATGAGTCCGATTTGAGGTGTAAAACTTTCAGCCGTGAATCAGAAATGTGTCCATATCCCAGTAAAACCATCCAGGATGCTCTCACAGAATCCCAGTCTGCCCACTATTTGCAGTGGAGTTGCTCCAGGTCATAGTCACCACAGTGTGTCTCTCTGCTGTTCGGCTTAGTGAGAAAATGGACTAGTTAGAACTGAGCTGGACAACACAGTATAAGATAACATTATTGTCAGACAACCACACAATTACCTTCATGGTCGGGTCTTTTTTGTGTTAAATTTAGAATTAATTATTTTGCAGTAGTTTTTAAGGTAATGTGTTGTTCAGTTACTTTAAAGATACATTCTGTGATTCACCCAACAGTGTTACTGAATCTCAAAGGTTCCTCACAGCTCACTGTTGAGGTTTAGACATCACTTTATAAACCATGATGACTTTCAAAAACTCACCTGGGATGAAATGTTTTGTCACATGTGTGTCAGTGTGTGGATTATCTATTGAGTCAATGCAGAGAGAACCACCTACCGAGTCGACATGTCCAGGCATTTACATCAAATCATGAACCTCAGTTTTCTTATTGACTCTGACCTTGAGTGACTAAATCATCATTTTATCACTTATAATATTAAAATATTTGGTGTGTCTGTGTGTGATACAGAAACGTCAGTGCATGCTGTTTATCACCAGCAGACTTTTAGATTATTCTGATGATCTCTTGTATAATATACATATAACAAACATTCTCAAGCACCTCCTTTTTTGTTTCTTCTATAAAGCACTTTGAGTCACATCTGTAATGAGACTGTGGTCGACAAATGGACTTAATCTTTAAACCAGAGGTGTCCTCCAGTTTTCTGACCTAAAGCTGATGGCTGTTCAACAGTTGAGGCTGAAACTCAAGACGGATCACATCTTTGCTGCTGTGGAATAGATTATGGAACAAGCTTGTTCGTACACACCTGATAGTCTCCACTTTAATCTCAACTTGGGTTGTGTCTTATCAATATAGTGACGTGACTACTGCTCCTACTGCTTTGTTCTTGATTTAAGCTTTTCATGAAAATGTTTTCCCGTCTGCTTGGTTGATGAGTGTAGACTTGAGTTTATGTTTACATACATTATATGGATGTACTGTAGTATCATATGTTTGTTTGCTTCCCTTGATGATTTCTCTTTTCTCTGTATGTAGTGTTGTTCTTGTAAGCCAATGTGGGCTAAGCATCCCTTTGGTGTGTGACACATGAATAAAAGTTTCAATTCATTCTGGTACTATTGATATTACCACCACCAGTGTTACTACTACGACTACTAACAGAGGTGGTACCAGTGGAGGTTTTAGTAGAAGTTGTCGCTTGTTAAACACAACAATGCCACCTGCAGTCAGAGGAACAGGTTTCTGTAAATACAAAGAGAGATGTCAGTGGTATCAGATTGTAATTTTTGGCCGTCCAGTCACAAACCTCCTCTGCTCCTTCAGACTCCTCCTCCTGGTCGCTGTGATGTCTCGCAGAGGATGGATGTGTACACCTCCTGCACTTCCTGTGCCGCCATCACCACCAGCAGCTGCCCCCATGGCTTCAGCAAAGTTGCCACCACCAACTGCAGGTACGTACATACCAGGTTACACACCTCTAGAACACACAAACCTCAAGCTCAAGCTCGGTGAATGTGTCATAAATGCGGCTACTTCTTCACCTCATGTTCACTGTGTGTTGCAGTTACGTGGTGCAAATCGGTGGCAGGGAGATGGAGCTGAATGGATGTCAGCACCTCTGTGCGAAGGGCTTCCTGCAGCCACAATGCTGCCCACAGCACTGGGGACCACTCTGCCTCTGTAAGAAACAAACATACTCAGTACATCGACACTAAGGCTTCAGAATGCTTTGTAAGAAGTAGTTTGTGTGGTCCGACTACATCTAAAGTCATAGCTGTCATAGCCTCCCCCTGACTCCATCACAATTCCTCTCTCTAGCAACTTTTTTACATCTGTCTTTGCATTTGTCTTTGTAGTCTCAACATGATAAATCGTACAAATGGAGACAATGGCGCACACTTTCAGACAGTCTCTCCTCAGAGAGATCCATGGTTTTGCACTCTGTTGTTCACATTAAAAAGGAAAAGAAGAAGTTGAAAGTTCAAACCCTGTGTAGTTTGTCACCTCCGCACATATGGCCAATCACTGCGTAAAGTGATTGTCAGTTTCTGAAAGATATAACATTGTCAGATTCGGCTGTCGAAGAGTTTGAAGATACAAAAAATCTGGGGGTGTGGAGTTAGAAAGAAGTGAGGTTACCAGACTTCTGCAGCCCACTCCTCATTTCTGCTGGAAGCTACGTTAAATTGAATCACGTGAACAATAAACAATGAATAGTGATCATTTCTAATCACCTGTTTGTCTCTTTGTAGCCTGTCCTAGCTGGTCAGGAAAGACCTGTAACTTTCACGGAACCTGTATGGATGGAGACGTTGGCAATGGGACCTGCGTCTGTGATGTCAGTACACTTATCTGTCTCTCTGTAACTGTCCTACCTGTTTGTCAAGGTGTTCAGAGATCATTATTGTTTGTTTGTTTATTTATAAGGGACAGTGCCCTTAACTAAACAGGAGGCTCGTTCCTCAGAAGATCAAGGCAGCGGCAGTTTTTGGAGCCAGGCACCGAGTGCTAGATCTCAGGGCATGATAGGAAACGCCTGACTGTCCCCTGATCTAAGAGCTGATGGATAGATGTTGGATCAACAATGTGTCGTTTTATAGAAACTCATTTTTGTCTATTTTGATGTTATATAGTTCTATGATGTTTTACTTTGAACATTATACCAGCAGCTGATTTACAGTCGGCCTGCTGTTAGCAAACCAATATGGGGCTTTCCATGAAAATTAGATCTCAATTTCTATGTAAAATAATTAATATGAGTAATATGAAGGCTACAGACTAAACACCATTGTAATAATCACAGATAGCCTATGTGTCTTTTTATTAAGCTACTCTATCATGCAGAACAGCATTAAGACAACAAGTATTGGACGCTGGGTAAAATCTGAACAGACTGGTCTGACAACATTTTATTAAATCATGACCTGATTTAATGGGATGTGAGTGTTCCTGTGACTTCCTGCACAGACTGCTCAGTCTTGACTGCAGCTTTTTGTCACTTCCTCCTGCTGCGAGGCGAAATGAATCTCAAAAGAGCCCATTGACTTTAATGACATTCACATTACTGACTGAGAGATTTGGGCAGTGGGTGGGTGGAGAGGGGGCACTGGGGAAGTTGTGAGTTTGGAAACATTGTATGTTGTTTTCTTACCTCTTTTAGATGGTTGATGTCTTGGCTGTATTGGAAAATAGAAGTCATAAAATAAACTTTTCTCTCTTTAGGACGGCTTCACTGGCTTTGCCTGTCAGGAGTGTAAAAATCAGAACGCTTTTGGAGAAAACTGTGATAAAGGTAAGCTCTCTCACTCGATGACTTCTGACCTCTGGTAAAAATGCATGTAATAGAGTCTCAATCAAAGAGGAAAAAAAACGTATAAACGGGACACAATACTTCCAAATTTGAGAAGACTGTTTAACAGCTGTAAGAACGTCCCACAGCTGTTTCAAAAACTACTACTGTGCTCTGTCTGTGTGTCTGTGCAGTGTGTGACTGTGTGCATGGAGTGTGTAATAAAGGTCCAGAGGGTGATGGACAGTGTTTGTGTCAGCCGCCGTACACTGGAAAGCGCTGTGACCAAGGTAAGACATCACACACTGGATATGTCAGACTCTATTACTACATATTATTAGGTTAAATTAGATATGATTCACAAATATGTAGTAGGACTGGATATCATTTGACATTTTTCAATAATAATGTTAGAGCTGCAACAATTAGTCGATTGCCAGAAAATTAATTTGCAACTATTTCGATAATAATTTAAGTCAGTTTTTTTTAGCAAAAATTAAAATAATGCCTAATCTCAGGTACAGTTTCAGTGAGGAAATCACAATGAAGTCATGGGTTCATGGACCAATAAAAACAAAATTAAAAAACAAACAAACAAGCAAACCTGAAACGATGTGAATGCTAATGCCTGCATTCATAAACATTTATATCAACCTACCAGCTAACACAATGTGCTGAAATTTTTCACAGTAATAATGAAAGTCTCGGTAGACTTAGAGAAGCTACTCAAATTGCTGCATTAATAAGGAACACTGTCCTTTACTTCCTTATCTTTGATTGATATTACATTGTGTCTTTTTAGGATTTTGTTATATTTACTATTTCAAAATCAAAATGTGGACTTAACAGATGTTAAATGCTTAAACACAAGCAGCCATAGAAGAACTTTGTCTAAATGAAATACAGACTTAAACTCGCAAAATTGTCATTTAAAACAAGTAAACAAGACAAATAATGTGACCATTCAACGTCAGCCTTCAGTACTCAGTGCTACAGACACATTTCAGTCTGTACCAAAAAATGATTGAGATTTGATCCCCTCGCAAATATTAATAAAACATGAGGTGACACATATTGCATTTACTGCTCCAGTATGTGTTTACTGTTTGTCTGTATTATGTTTAATTGTTGCATCCAGTGAGCTGCTGTTGTGTCTGTGTTGTTGTCAGTGAGCACCAGTTGCAGTAACTGCAGCCCATACTCGTACTGTAAAGGAGAGGGAGCTGCCGCCGTGTGTGAATGTTTGCCTGGATACAGGAAGACGTCTGCAAACAAATGCGCAAGTAAACACACTGCTAAACATCTTTGTTCATTCTCTGTCATTTCATTTGAGCCCTACTTTTAGTTTAAGTTGTCGTTAGTTTGGTCTGTTGGTCCATCGTCAGCCTCAGCTCTGAAAGTTCAGCTTCGCCTGATGATAGTTGAGGTCGTACTGAGAGTAGAGCTGCGATTGAAAAGGCTGAAGCTCAGTTTTCTGTTTATTTCTCATCCATCCAACAATTTTACTTCCTGATGTGTAATAAACGTTACAGTCTGACTGGGCTGCTATTGAAGCTACAGATTTTTAGTCCTGTTTTATCTGCTAGTCTTGTTTTTATTTGGATAATGCCCCCAACGTCCTGAAAGATCGTCTTTATTGTCTAGATACTGAACCAGGACTACAACCAGAACTACAACTAGAACAAAGTTTCTCTTCCTCTCTAGAACTAGAACTAGAATCTGGATTACAACTAGAAACAGGTCTTTGCTCCCTAGAACTAGAAGTACGATATAAGATTATAAGAAATAGACCCAGAACCAGTTTCTAAAGTTTCTCATCTCTTTCTTTGTCTCTAGAACTAGAACCGGGCCTGGAACAAGACCTAGATTTAGAACAAATTCCTCTGTCTCCCTTATTACTGGAATTAACTATTGTTTTATTTTTTTTCCAAATGAATGAGAATATTTTGTGAATGTTTGATTTTGTTTTTTTTGTAATTTTCATTGAGGATAAAACTCCTCAACTCTCATCTAGACTCAGTCATTTCTTGTTGTCCTGTTCAGGTATTTGTTCGCCGAGAGACTGTGACATCAATGCCCAGTGCTCCTCACAGGGGTCAAAGGTCAGCTGCGCCTGTAAGCCTGACTTCCAGGGTGACGGCAAGATCTGTGTACCCAGAAACCCTTGCTCCATGAACAACGGAGGGTGTCCCATCAACTCCACCGTCTGTGTCTTCAAAGGACCCAACAAGGTAAGGAGGCCTCCAGAACCAGGACCAAAAAAAGGTCAAGGACAAGACTTATCCTTGACTAGAACCAGGATTAGCATGACCATCGGAACCACAACTAATTACACAGAGAGTGGATTACCATAAAAACCAGAGCTGTTAAAAACTTTAAAACTTTCCTGTCGAGATGATGTCAGCTTGTCGTGCATGTCCATGAACAACCGTCTGTCCCGTGGTCTTTGTTGCTGAGGTTGTTCACGTTGTCCACTTGCATATTTCAGAAAAAGAAACGTGAAATCCTACTACTATTGTTTGTTCACGTAGCCTCAGGAGCTGGCAGGAGTCTGCAGAGGGGCAGCTTCCTGGAGCTGACCAATCAGAACAGAGTGGGCTCATTGGGAGGGGGGCCTTAAAGAGACTAAACAGCCTGTTTCAGACAGACACTGAACTGAGGGGCTGCATAAAGGGCCAGCATAAGATAAATAAGGAGTTTTTTTTAACTGTTAATCATGCAAAGATATTCTAGTAGAGCCCCAGAATATAAATATAGAGCTGGAATTGTGGATGATGCATCCCCTTTAACCTCTCTCTGTCGTTCTGTCTGTCTGTTTGTCTCTGTCTGTCTCTCAGTCCAGCTGCGAGTGTATGTTTGGCATGTCCCCTATAGGTGGCAACCCTGAGTTTGGCTGTCAGCTGGTCTCTGCCTGCTCGGCAGACACCTGCGACCCCACAGCTGTCTGTGAAACTGGACTGGATGGACATCCCAGGTCAGACACACAAACACTCTGTCTGTCTTTTGCTTTCTACAACTATAACTAGATCCGGTTGTAGTCACAAGACTAGAAGAAGTAGACATAGAGCCAGTTCATTTGTCTTTCTTTCTGTATCTCTCTTGTTATCGAGAACTAGAGCTAGATTTAGAACCAGGACAAGAACCAGAACCACAACTAGATTTCTTTCAGTCTCTGTCTCTATTAATCTCTAAAACTAAAACTGGCTCCAGGACCAGAACTAGAACGAGAAGCCTTTGCTCATTCTGGAGTCCCTATTGCTGCCTATCTTTTGCTGTCTAGAGAGACAAAAAGGACCAAAACTAGAACCGAGTCTAAGGGAGTTTTCACACCTATAGTTTGTTTGTTCTGGTCTGAATCAGTGGTTGAGTTGCTAAACTTGGTGCGTTTTCTGCTTGGCTCGGTTTCATTTCACACAGAGAAAAATCCAAGCGAACCAAAATGCATAATTACAAGTTACGTGAGAAGTTTCACTCTGCTTATTGGTCAGATGTGTCTGGGGCAGGAGCAAGAACGTAAACACAGGAAAAAGGTCCTGAAGGAGGTCCACTGGCCAAATACAAAGTACTACATTGAGCTAGTCCAGGTCTCTAAAATCATCTCTAAACTCAGCAACTCTAAAATTCGCTCATCCACATCCAAGCATGCAAAGCACACTTGGCTACAGGAGCTGTTTTGCTCAAACTTGCAAAGTATGCCTAGTAGTTGGGTTGGATTAAGGTCGGATCACGTTCCCACCACAAACAAACTGCTCCAGAATTCGTTTGGGACCAGACTGAGGCCACCTCCTCTAAAGGTCGGTATGGTTGTTTTGGTCCGGTTCAACCGGACTAAAAAGCGCAGGTGTGAAAACGCCTCTCTGTTTCTTGTCCTCCAGAACTAGACTAGAACCAGGACTTGTACCAGAGCAAAGCCAGGTTTAGAATCAGGACCAGAGGAAACAGAACAGCTGATGTCACACACCGTTTCTCTCTGTCTTTAGCTCTGTGTTAGTTTGTGTGAATGTGTGTGTACTGTTGTGTCATTAGTTAGCCACCCCCCCTTCCCCCCTCCCCTCTCTCTCAGGTGTGTGTGTGAGGCGGGTCAGATTGGTGATGGCCGGCGTTGCTATGGTAACCTTATGGAGCAGTTTATGGAGCTGGACAGAAGTGGAAGCCAGAGACAAAATCTGACCGGAGCCATCGCCCTGTTTGGTAAAAAGAACCACAAATACGCTGTAAAAAAATGTTTGTTTTACTGTACTTCATGATTTTAGAGGTGTGAATCACTGACGAAACAATTCAGTTTAATTTGATTCTTCAAGTTGGTGATTTGATTCAAGTTATTTGAATTCAGTTATTATTTTTCTGTCTGGATTCTGTTTTGGAAAGCACAATTAGTGCCAAAATGGTATATTCTTTAAATAAATTACCAGTAATATCAGTCGATCCTCCTACAAGATGAAATATAGACCATAGAAGTTTTTTTTAATTATTGTAAAAAAAAAGAAGACATGTAATGCTTCCACTTTATAACTAAGTCTTATATGATACTAAACACTGAAGTTGAAGCAGCAGTTTTGGTTCCCTCCTCATGTCTCTCCAACACACCCTGTTGTTTACCACAAATTTTGTACCATTGTAATGTTACTGTTATGTTGCTGTGATCTTTGACCTTTGATATGCGTGTGTGTGTTTCAGAAAAAGGCTGCTCACTGCTGCTGAGTCACAACGGACCCTTCACAGCTTTCATCCCCCTGCTGAAAACACCTCTGACTGTAGGTCACCTGTCTGTCTGCAAAGTTTTGGTTAATGATCTCCTCATTATTCCTCAACACAGAAACTTGGAGTCTCCTGGATAAATTTCTTTTTAAAGATTATTTTATTGGCACTTTTGCCTTTATTGGATAGTGAAGTGACAGACAGTAAGGGGAGAGAGAGATGGGTATGACATGCATGACTGAAAAAGATATTCATTTAGTGAAAGTGACAAAAACAGAAAACATTCCTTTCAACAGACCAAATACAGAGTCAGACGGAGCTAACGACGGCCTCTTCACTGGAACATTACTCATTTATGTGCCTTCTGGTCTCCTGGGTTACTTCACAGAGGAAATGCTGATGAGGCACAAATCAGAATGGTAGGTCTGTGGCAACAGTGAGCATGGACTTGGTGAGAAAGTCTGGCAGGTCGAACTCCAGCACACCAGGTTGTATGTGACGTGCTTCCACCCCTGCCAGCATCCACACAAGAGTGATGTACCAACACGCCCTCTTGGCCCCAGGCTGAAGAACCTCAGAGCAAATCCTGAGCAGCTGCCCAAAGGCCTGGAGAGAAAGCCGTTATCATTGGCACCATAATCAAGTGCTCGAGGTAGCAAGCACCCCCGCTCACATATGAAGCATATCGCATAGAGCTGATGAGCAGCCACAGTGCAGGGCGTCAATCCTGGGCAGGGCTCAAGTTCCCTGACAGAATTAGACTAACATCACTGAAGCCTGATGTGATCCTGACGTCCACAAGAGGTAGACAGCCAGATATCAGGAGTGGTAGGGCAGTGCCAGAGGCAGGGATGGAGAGTTTACTGTGCACCCATAGAAGTCAGAAGTGGAGGCTTTGCTGTTGATAAGTCTGCAGAGCATTAATGCTGCTGGGCATTATGGGTGCTGCAAAAAGGAGAGCAATCAGGACCACGTCAGAGGCCGCTGAATGACCCTCCAGCAGCCTAAGTGCTTATATCCATCCCAAAATCTTGACCTAAAAATGTTAGAATAAATATAATGAAAGTATCGAAAGTAAAGAGACAAACAGCCATGGAAGAATCCCATATCAAAGAAATGCTGAGAGAAATCACTTCAGACATTACAAAAAAATTTTGAGGGGAGATAAAAGACTTTAGGAATGAAACAACACACGAGTTGGCTGATCTAAAGAAGGAGATCGGGCAACACAAATACGAGCTACAGCGCATGGCTAAAAGGTCTGAGATGACTGAAGAAAGAGTGGCCAACACAGAGGAACGAGAAATGATTTTGGTGGAGGTAAATGGCTACGGATCAGAAGTGAGTAATCTGTGCTGCAGTGCTACTGAGACATGACTCCAGGTTATATCACCATAACATGTCCCAGTGCACCTTAGGGTGTATCTCACAATCATTTGGCCCTTTTATGTCACTTTCACTGTGTGAGTAAAATGTCTGGTTGCATCAATTGGACTTCTGTTGGGTTTCCTTCATTCAGAGTGTGCAGCTTCCTCTTCATTCCAGCTTTGATGCTTTAAAACTTCACACCTGAAATATTTTTGAAAAGAGAGAGCGCAGATATCCCTGAGGTTCCTGGTCTAACTGCTTGTTTGGTTAAGAGCCTCTGATAGCCTGTTTTCAACAACTACTAAGAAGAAAATGATCAGTAAATTAAGATTAGATTAGAAGATTAGATTATTGATCTACACACCTACACTGTCTCTGCAGGGTGTCAATGAGGAGCAGGTGTGTAAAAACCACTTGATCCTGGGTCAGCACCTCTACAAGGATTTAGAGGGACGAGACTTCAACCTGTACGGAGGAGCCAGGTTGAGGAGTAAATACAACAAGGTAATACTTCCTTTTCAAACTCCACATTTCAACCCAGTTAAAGTCCCAGTTAACAAGCATTTAAACTAGATGTTAAATATATGAAATGAAGCTTCATCCCTGGGTCTCACTTTATTCAGAAGCTTTTGGTGAAGATTTTGGCAGATGGTTTATGACACATTTGACATATCTAGTGCAGCAGCTGTAATTTTTTCCCTCTTTCACTTAAAAGAAGATTTACAATAATTTTCTGTTTGTAATTCAGAGAGAAATATTTAGTTCCAGATGTGACCAGAAACTAAAAAGCTGAAGCTTAATAATTTCCTCGACCAGCGTCTTAAAAAGTTAAAACATTAGTACTGATGTTTAGCAGTCACAGTAGCCAAAATAAAGATGGAACAAATATTCCAGTGATCATTATGATGGAAACATCTGCATGAGGTATAAATGTTCAAACTGTCTAGATAGTTTAAGATAATCAAAAGGATACGACACACAGTCAATGTAAACTGTTCTGTTTACTTAATTTTTATTGGTCACACAATCAGAATAATGCAAAGAAAAGAGAGAGAAACCCCAACATGTTACAGATTCAGTTTCTGCTTCAGAAAATCATTTACAATATTAATTCCATAGTTCATCTGACATAGTTATGTTATTAACATAACATTACATAGCTCACATATAACATAACATAACTCACATATTACTCATATATAATGTAACAAACAGCTGTGTTCTCCGTTGAGGACAGCATAAAACGGACACTCTGGAACACTGTCAGATACCCTGAACCAGTAGGTGTGAACATGAAATCTAATCCATGAAACTATGACACAGTTTTCAGTAATCCCACCCTTCTGCCTGTCCAACCAATTGAAACATCGTTAACTGATATTCCACTGATCACTCACTATATTTTGTCTTGCAGCAACATCCAGTTTCAACAACAGTTACATCAAACATTAACATCTTACATTAAAGTTCCCCTCTAGCCATGTTTAAAGACATTTTTAAAAAACTCTCTGCTTTGAATAATAGTTTGTGCCTGATATGTTTTCTCCACAAAACAGTTTAATTGCCTTGTTAAAAATTCTTCCACTCAACTACATCTACTCATTTTCTCTCACTGAAAAATCCAGAATCTATTAATATATACAAATATTTTTCATTTCAAAAGTTTGACTGCTGGGCACAAGATGTGTCCTTCTTTACTGAAAAGTGCATTATCAGTTTATGTGCACTGGAGGCTTCAAGTTTACACATCACATTTGTATAAGTTACATTCCCGGACCGGTTTGTGTTTGACCTTTGTTGCATCCTGTCATCTCTATACTGTTGCATATCTAATAGAAGCATAAAATATAAAAAATAATAAAGAATTAAAATAAAATAAACATCTTGCAATATTATTATGTTCTCTAAATTCCAAGTGAAAACCTTAAAACCTCTTATCCATGGTGACTTGAAAGATGAGGCTCATTCTTGACCTTGGAAACAGCAGTTGACAAAACAGCAGTTGGCAAATGGATCAGCAGTTGATCCATTTAATAAATGGTACAGTAGATACAGAGATACAGTTTAAAGCCCAGAGCAGCTACTAGATGAACCTTGAGGTGAGACTGTTTCCAAGATCAAGAACAAACTCTGAACATCAAATCAAAAAGCTGATGTTGACCAATAAAGTGTCAAATCCTGTGACCTGTTTAAAAGTTAGAATGATGTTTCTACATTACGTCACAAAGATTTCTAAATTGTTGCATCTCTCACAAATTTCATAGCAGACCATTCTGATGTTTTCTGCTATTCTAGGCTTTGTACAAACGTAGTACTATGTGTACCGTATGGAACAACCACAAATAATACCCTGTTAAAATAAAATCCTCCTCATTGATTTGTAACATCACCCACAATGGTCTAGTGCAACCACAGATGTTAAAACTTTGGTATGAATGCTGTAGAAAAATCTGTGATGGTTGTTTCTATCATCTCATTGTAGTCATATCAGACAACCGAATCATTATCATTTCTGACTGCGCTTTTCCACTGTCACAGAGACCTTCACTGGTAAAATCTTCAGTGGGAGATGATTCTCAGTGTAAATGTATGGAAACAGGGTGTCGGTGAAAGTGTGTGTGAAGGTGTGTATGTGTGTGTTAGTATCAGGATCAGAGAATGACAGCTTTCCTCCGTCAAAGTCCAGATGAACTCTGATCCTCTGGAGCTTCTTCCCCTTCACCGGCAGATCTTTGTCTGGATCCAAAGTGGAGAACGCTGTGAATTTACCGTCACAGAACAATATTCTCCACAGTCCGGACTGTAAGCGTCCATTCGTCTGGACGTACTCTCCCAACACGCCCAGCTCCCAGTCCTTGTTGTTCCCGACTTCAATGTCCCAGCTGTGAGTTCCTGAGTTAAACCCCTCAGAGCTCAGGATGGAGCAGGAGAATTTGGTCCTCTCTGGGTTTTTTGGAAGCTTCTGTTTCTCTCCACGTCTCACACTGGTCAGATCTTCTGACAGGATGAGTTCTGGGTCGGCGGTGTTTGGATCCAGAATCACAGGAGTGTAGGAGACCATCTTCTTCATCTTGTTCCAGACGTTGAAGGTCAGGTTGCCCAGGTGTTTGGCCACATCTATCAGAGCTCCTGAGACCAGCTCTGGATCATCCAGCAGGGGGCGCTGCTGGACTCTTCCCACTGCAGCCTTGTAGTTCTGCAGGAATGAGACGTCTTCAGCTCTCAGCTCCTCCTCTGTGGCTCTGATTGTGTGTGAAAGAGCTGCTATCTCACTGCTCAGAGTCTTAATCTTCTCCTTCATCATCTGACTATTCTGCAACTCTTCCTCCCTCAGAGCAGTGATCCTAGCCTCCTCTTCCTCTTGTAGAAACTGGTGAAGCTTTTTAAACTTCTCCTTAATCTGCCTCTCTGTGTCTCTGGCCTGGTCCTTAATGTAATCTGCTGTTTGATCACAGTTTCCTTTAACTTCTTCAAAGAGCTTCAGTTTCTCCTGTAAAGGTTTCAGGGATTTCTGGAGCTCCTCTCTGTGATCCTGTGCAGCTTCATCGATGGGTCTGAATCTGTGGTTGTTGTGTGTTTTTGAATCTTTGCAGACAACACACACTGGCTCCTGATGGTCCAGACAGAAGAGTTTGAGTTTCTCAGCGTGCAGACTGCAGAGAGCCTCAGACCCTGCTGAAGCTCTCTGATCTCTCTTCAGTAAGAAGGCCTCACACAGGTTCTTTAATGCCAAGTTACGAGGCGGGTTGTTCCTTCCACATACAGCCTTACAAACTGGACACTCAAGTGTTTGTTTCCCTCTCCACCACTTCAGCACACAGGCTTTGCAGAAGCTGTGGCTACATGACAGGACAACTGGATCTTTAAAGATGTCATGGCAGACCGGACAGCAGAGATCCTCCTCTAATATTGAAGACATTTTGTCTCTGAGTAAAGCTGAAAAGACAACAGATAGACAGTGAAGTCAGTCAGTCTAGAGAGTTCACTGAAAATTACTTTCACTTTCAGTCGAGGCTCTTCCAGTTCAATATTTGGAGTGTGCAGCAGGTTGAAGATGCTAATTTCGGTATTCCAGTGTTTCCAGTGTTCCCTCCTGCAGCTGTCCTCTCTCAGTGGACGTGGTGGTTTTGATCTGAAGGTGAATCTTACCGTCTGTCTTTCAGTGTGTCTTCTCTCAGGGACGAGGAATTATCAGCTGTGTTTCCTGTTTGTCTGTGTTGAGTAATAGAGTGGGTGGAGCGTTGTCACATTTCTCGCATTTCTCTTACTTTCTTACTTCTCATGTTTATCAGACCACAAGTTATTACTTGCTAAAGGATAGCATGTAATAACTTATGCCATGTGCCACATCTACATTGAAAGATGATATGTGTTTGTAATCATTCGTCCTCTACATACCGGCTGTGAAGTGATCCCTTCCTAACGCAACTACACTGTAAGAGATGGAGGACAAAACCCACAGTCCTCCTGTGTAAAAAGTACTGATATTATATTATGAGTAGCAGTCTGAGTAATGCAAATGGACATGGAATTTAGTTGGTGATTCTCAAAGCATTGAAAAATGACATTCAACAGCAACATCTCTTTCCAGAAACAGAGATCATGTTATTCAACACACTGGAGACAGTTTTCATAGGAGCTACTGTACTTTCTACCAAAATCTCACAAATCAGAGATCATATTTACAGGCAGCTGGTCAGTAATCATTATTCTACTTTAACCACTGATATATGACGCTGTTGCCTAGAGTGTTTTCCATCTTTCCTTGTTGTCAGGGCAGTTGGACCAATGGTGGAATGAGAGATGCAAATGTGTCTAAAATGTTAATCTGTTATTACTCATATTTTGGATTTAATTATTTTGTTAAGAAGATGCACAGCACAGAGACAGTACTATACAGTGGCACGTGTGCCGGTATCAAATTTTCACGCTATGATTGTCGTAGCTAAAAATATCACGGTAAACACTATTATCGCTTTCAGTCATTAGTGCTAAAATATAGTTAAATTCCTTCACATCACGATCACCTTAGATTTTATTCACTGTATATTGCAGCTTTGTTGGACTCTGCAAAAGAAATAACATCAAAAACAGTTTAAACACTGTCAACAAAAGCAGGTTGCTTAAAGTTTAAGACAGCTTTTCTTGATGAAATTGATTGATTGATTTCTGGACTGGATTACTTTGTAGTAAGTGTTATTTGCTAGGTGTTAACAGTTAAATGCATTTTTAAAAGGCAGAGGAATTTGTAAACACAGAATAGACGGTATTGATGCCGTCAGAGTGTTTCACAGAAGTATTTAGTAAAAAGAATACATCAGCACATCTCAACTATACAGCGATAATGTTTCCTTTCATCCTGCTATCACAGTGATACGTTCCCTGTGTGAAGTCTTTGTCATGCACATGTGAACACCCTGTTAGAAACCAGGTTACATGCCTACATGGCAGAGAAATCAGCTGAAATCGGGTTGTTTCTGCACATAAACACACTGATTGTCTCTCTCTCTCTCTCTCTCTCTCTGGTTGGTGTAGAAGTTCATCTTGATGGACAACCCCAGCAGACTGTACACCATCATCCAGGAAGATCTGCCGGCAGCCAATGGGATCATCCACATTATTGACCGGCCAATCACAAACACACTCCCTGATAGGCCTACTCGTGACGAACAGGTGAGTTAAAGGGTCGCTTCACCAAATATGGGAAACTGCCTGAAAACACACTGATAAAAAATGTAACATCTACACTGGTTAACTATAAAAACATTAGAATCAAACAATCAAACATAGAACATGAAAAAATCGTGTCTAAAAAATGCTTCAACAATAACTTTGAGTAAATGTGGTCTGTGAGTTTTTATTTGAGCATTTCTGGCGCTCAGTATTTTTGTTTAATAAAAAATAATCTGCCATAATCGCAGTCCAGTTAAATAAACTGCTAACTGAGTGTCACCTGGATTTACAGTGCAGTCTAACTTGTTATTGGGTCACAGAATAAATACTGCCATCTACTGGTTACCTGTCACAATATATCAAAGCCTGTTGCAAGAAAACTTGGTCACAAGGCTAATCATGTTTTTATCATCTCAGAAATATTGCAAAAATAAGATCTATTTTAAATTTTAGAGATGCAGAAACTGTTGTACATGCTTTTCGACTTCAGACTGTACAGAACTCAGCTGACAGGCTTTTAACCAGAACTAAGAGGCATGATCACATCACACCTGTTTTAGCCTCTTTACATTGGCTCCCTGTTTGTTTTAGGATTGATTTTAAGATCTTATTGATTACTTTTAAGGCTCTTCATGACCTGGCTCCAGATTATATTTTAGACCTTTTAATCCCTTATGAACCGTAGTTTGAGATCTCCGGGCAGAGGTCTTCTGTCTCTTCCAGAGTCCAGGCTGAAAACTAAAGGGGGCAAAGCCTTTGCCATCAGAGCCCCAGAGACTCTGGAACGACCTGCCCGAGTAAATAAGGCTGTCTGAGTCAGCGTCTTCTTCTAAATCTCTTCTTAAAACGTACTTTTATCAGAAAACATTTCCTGATTTTACCTGAGCTGCCTGCTTACTTTAATCGACCTAATTTGTTTTTAATTTCATGTTTATTATTTTTAATTTTTGACATTGCATTTTATTCTCTTTGTGTTTTATAATGTGTTGATTTTTTTATGGCTTTTGTTTGTTTTAATCGTGGAGTTCGTTTTAATCTGTCTGTTTTAAATATGTTTTGTTTTTATTGTAAAGCACTTTGTAACTGTGTTTTGCAAGGTGCTATATAAATAAAGTTTATTATTATTATTATTATAACTATATATCTTGATGCTACAGCAGTCTGTGAAAGTGAATGTCAGTCTTTTGATCTCCTCTTGACTCCTCTTTTTCTTGGTCCAGTTTGCTGATAAGACGATTGGGGAGATTCTGACTAAGGATGGAAAATATAACCGCTTCCTGTCTCTAGCTGATGTGAGTATTTGGCTCTGGCCAATAACATCACACTGATGTTTGGTTTTATCCCCACGTGAGAAGAAAAACAGTAGAAACATTATCAGTCAGTAAGACGAAACAATCCTGATTCTCAAGACAAAACATTTACTAAACCCTCCCTCGAACTGTGATTTTCTAATTTTATCTTAGCAACCGTAACTAGGCACAGCAGGTCTGTCAGTCTTTGGTTTTCTCCATGTGTAATAAGATGCTGTAGGACCACAGATATCTCACAGTTTTGAGGGTCTTGTCTTTTTTTTTTCACCGTCTCCAAAACCACAAGACCTAAAATGTAATGAGGCTGCAAATGTTAGCATACCTGGCTATAGATTATACAGTAGTAATGTAATGTACAGTGTTAAACACTCTGATAGTACTGGAGTTATATCAGTTAATTGGCTTGGATTGGATCATTAGTGGCTCTATCTTGCTCTTTATATGATTTGGGGATGTTTACACAGTTATCCGAGATAACAGTGGTTAACCATCATCCTCAAAGCCTTTTCTCTTGTAAAATTTAAAGTGAAATATACTGTTTGAAAGCAGGAAACCAGGTTTTGTTACATCAAAATAACAGAATGATCTTACGTTTTTCCCTATCATAGCTAAAATATTAGGACTAACTAGCTCTACACTGCAATACAAGAACAGTGCTGCTCTTTTATTTCCACGTCTTCTACATGGATCAGCCATGATTAGCCATCATGTGCATATTGAGGACAGTTTTACGTTTAAGTTTTAACAAGTCAGCTGTAAACATAAAAAATTAAAAGAGACAAAAGATACAAATCTGCCAGTGGTAGGTGTCATATCAGCAAAATAGGAATATATAAATGAGAAGCTGCTTTTGTGTACTTTTATCAAGGATCCATTGTTTCCAAAGGTAATAAAAAGTCATCCACCATTTTCATTGGAAATTGCACGTGTGCGGTGGGTGGGTGGAAAGCAGTAACTAAGGGGGGTGGGGGTTAGTGGATGGTCAATCCTTAGAGAAGTTGGAACCGCCTCTAAACGGGAATCGATTCTAAATCTTTTGACTCTAATCTGATCTGATGTGTCTGTGTTGTTTAAAGAACTGCGGGACACGCCTCCCTCTGCGGGGTCCGGGACCCCTGACTGTGTTTGTGCCCACCAACCAGGCTGTGGACCGAGCCAGAGACGGCAGTATCCTCTACATGCTGAACGATGTAAGGCCACAGGGAGAGGAGCCAGGTCTAATTAGTACTTCAGTTTTCATTTATTTCATTTATTTGTGGTTAGTGTAGATAACATACAGGCAAGTTTAAAAGATGAGTCTGCTTATAATCAACAAATGCCATGAAAAGACCAAAGGTGTTAGTCCGTCTCTCAATACTTTGTAACTTTCCTACCTTGACTGCTCTCAGCCCCAAGCCCATTGGTTCCTCCTGAAGACGTAAATATTTAAAAACGTCTCGCAAAGTTTTTGTTGTTGTTGAAAGGCTCAGTAATTTCCCAAACTGTTTGTTTGTTGTCCTTTTTTGGAATAACTTAACTTTTCCCTTAAATTGCACCTACATTTTATTTGAGACACAACTCTTCATGTTGTAGATCTACAGTAGTTAGCATTAATGATAAATCACCAGTAATATGTGTTAAATTGTCTGTCAGAGAACTGTCACCAACTCTGCCTCTGCCAGTTTAGCCTCTTTTAGCTAATAGTTTTGTTTTTATGTAACATTTACTGTTTTGGTACAGTGTCATTGTTTCCAGCAGCAGCAGGCAGCTGTTTTCAGGAAGCAACCTCTGATAAAACAATTGTACACTACCTGTCCAGCACCAAACTGCAGACAGACAAAATTAGAAACTAGCTGGTGAAGAAGGTGGAACATCTAGCAACTAAAGAGCAAGACATTTTTCTCAGTTGGTGGTCCAAACCAGAGCTAAAAGGAGAGTAAATATTGGACTTGGACAAGGTGATAATATGTCAGATTTTGCTGTTTCAAGCCACAACCCCCCCCCCCCCCCAAAAAAAAGCTAGCTGTGCTGTAAGCAGTGAGCTAACATAATGTCAACAACCACTCCAGCTGCCAAGTGTAAGCACTTTTAGCCATCATTTTGCTATGTGAAGCTTGTCAGGATGTCTTAATGATATTCTGTTCTCCTTTTAAGGCCAAACATAAACTTCAGGAACTTCTTAGACATCACATTTTCTCCCAGGCTGTGGTAAGTACTCCCCACCCCCACACTCCCTGAAGGATCAGTCCTTCCTTCTTGCTTTGTCATCTTTCTTCTTGCCTTTTGTCTTTTTCACTCTGCTCGTGAAACAGACAAAAAGAGAGCCTTTTTTCTGTCTCTGTCCGCAGCAAGATATCTTATAATCTAACTAGCAACATAATGACTCGTCTACAGTACATATCTCTTTAGCTTTAACGGGCAATTTGACATGGTATTTCCTGATCCAGTTCTTGCTCCCCAGAGGATGAAGCCTTTAGATTTAAGACCCCATGACCTATTCTCTAGCGCCATTGTTACACCCCACTCTTGGTCGGCCCTATGGGGTGAACAACAGTCCACCATTTACCCCAAATTAAAACTCTTTAACAAAGTAACACCCAATGCCATGGGATTTATTAACAAAAACATACAAAACAACCAAGACACTTAATAAATGCTATAAATAATGAAAATACAACAGAAAAACTAAATAACATAAAATCCCAGGCTGAGAGGCAGCAAGAACAGCAGTCCACAAACAAGATGCCTCTCCGGTCAAACAGGAACCTGGAGCATTTATTACCCGTTCCTCCCCAGGCCAGGTGCACCTCATTGTGGACTGATTGTGGAGATGACCTGGGCAGAGCAATAGACAGAGGAGGAAAAAGATGAGAAAAACAGGCAACACATACAGCCGTAACACCATCCACAGGAAAACTTTACATTTATATCTTTGCTACAAGTAAGGCACTAAGAGTTGCAAAATCATCAGGATGTTATTTGTTCTATCCAACGTGATGTTTGAAAAATAGGAATTTGTCAAAAAAAAAAAAAAAGCTTTTCATTTTAGTTGATGATAATTTTTTCTGTCTGTAGCTGACAGTCGACGAGTTGGTCACTCTTCCTCAGATTCAGACGATGGCCAATCAGATCGTCACCATCACTGTGTCCGATGATGTAAGTGTCTCTGTGTTTTTCCTCAGAGTGTCGTTCATAGTTTCCTAACTGACTCACACTAAACATTAGCAGTTTCCACTAACACTAGTTTTCCCCCCAAACCCTCCCTGCAGGGTGAGATCCTGCTGGGTGAGAAGGGCGTCCACCTGGCAAGCACCAACATTGTGGCATCCAACGGGATCATCCATATGATTGACGGGCTGCTGTACCCACCCTCCATCCTTCCTATCATGCCTCACCGCTGTGATGTCATTGAGAGCAAGATCACCGTGGTGAGAAGTCGGAGGCGGAGAACTTGAGCACAAACAGGACGAGAGCTGCAGCAATAACAGATCAGTCTAACATTAGCTGTCAATGGCTAATGGCTAACAGAAACAAAGAGTAATGTTAACAGTAAAGCACTAAGTATTGTTAATTTCTGTGTGTGTGTGTGTGTTTAGGGTCCATGTGTCCACTGCAGTTACCTCTTTGAGACTCAGTGTCCAGATGACAGCACTGAAATGGTAAAATACATCATTATTACTGTACAATGTCCTATATATTCTACAGAGCCATATGGAGTCATATGCAAGAATAACTATTGTTTTGAAATGTGTGTGAACAGATTGATAAAACAGTAAAGTGAAAAATATTAGAAAGACTTCTGATACAACCTCTGCCCTTCAGAATAGAATAATATTAGTTATGGTGTTGTAATTTCTTATTTACAGTATAAGCGCTGAATGAAAACACAGATTATAATTTGTCTGTAAAACCTGTAATGCTGGAACATGTATCCTCACAAAAACAGAGACAATCAGCCAACCAGAGAAGAGCATAAATTAGACACTGAGAGTCCTGTTTGATAATTGATGCATACTTTATATTTAAGGGTAAAATGCCTAACTCACTTGTTTTCAGTCTATTAAGTACATTATTTTCTGACACCAGTTATTAGTCTGTGCTTTTATTTACTTGGTGTCACAATTAATTAGTGTATTACTTGACTTTTTTTCTCCAAATAATTGTAATTTCCCATTTTTATTCTTATTGCCAGATCTGTATTCGTGTTTTCAAAATGTCCCTTAAATCATGCGTTCAGTTTAGCAATTCATGTGCACAGCTTTCCAATATTTTTTCTAGCATATGAATCCTGGCAGGCAACACGTACGTGAACAGAATGCAAACAAGTCTGTGTATCTGTCTCTCCAGGACAATCATCTGATTGGCTGTGATTATGTCACATCTCCAATCAGGTCAACACTCAGTAAAGGCTGCGCCAAATACTGCAACACCACCAAACAGGTGAGAGTGGGATCAGTGGAGACTGCATCGAGAGCTTT
Organism: Scomberomorus guttatus; assembly: GCA_038419695.1. Classification (NCBI taxonomy): domain Eukaryota; kingdom Metazoa; phylum Chordata; class Actinopteri; order Scombriformes; family Scombridae; genus Scomberomorus; species Scomberomorus guttatus. Next base: position 29,674,719 of record CM076446.1, read on the forward strand.
ATGTTTAACTTTATTCAGGTGCCTTTCAGCTGTCCCCTACGGCTAATGGTGCCTTCAAATGAGAAGCTGTTTACTGTGTTGACTGTGTACATACATATCAACAACCCACAGCTGTGCTATCTGAGTTTCACAGATAGCCAGCTTTGACATTTTTACAAATGAGAGTGCCTGTGTGAGCTGGTCATCTTACTCTCTTCTTGTTCCTCAGCTTGGTTTTAAAACGTAGTAAAATATCATTCACTATTTTTTTTATTAGTTACATCCTCCTCACACAAACCAGAAACCTCACTGGAATCTCAGGTTAAAAATACTAATAAAAGATCAGGGACAGTTATACAAACTTTTTAAAACTTTTAAGTGGCTATAATCAATATTTTTCTATTAACGATGGATCACATGACCACTTGTATGTGAAAAGGCTCGCTCCTTGTGACAAACACAAAGATAATTATGTCCCAACTCTGCAGTCCCTTTCAGCTGTTTGCAGATTTATGAGTTTCTTATGTCATTGTTTTGATTGTCTGGCCCCCAACTTTGCTTTTTTATTTCACTTCATATCAATGCTTTCATTGTGTCGTTTTTGGATGCAACAGACAGTTGTTTTCAGCAAAAAAGCTCCTAGACAGACAGACAGAGATTAGACAGACAATGTTAACGACTTTGGTGAACATAGTGGAGTATTCAGCAGCTAAAAAGCCACATATTTCCCTTAGTAGTTGGTGGAGACAAAAACCAGAGGTAAAAGGAGAGTGAATATTGGAATAATGAATATTGGCTTGTTTCTGCTGCCCCCAGGTGGCCAAAAAAACTAGTTATTCCAGGGTTAGGTAGAAACAAATGCTAGGCTAGAGTGTTCTCAGTTTTTACACCATGCATCCATGCCGTGGTGTTTTTTCCAATGGACCAGTGTTTAAACATCAGGCATGTCATGTCTTTGACTTCCCATGTCAAAAACATAAACTCACAGGTACTTTTTAAAGGTAGCATGAAGTCAAACAAGGATCAACATGAGCTACAGTTACAGTTCATAGTTAAGGAGCTAGGAAGTGACATCATAGCTCCCAGTGGTCAAATAGCGGATTAGTCCTTTATCTGACTTTTGAAACATTGAGTATGTTTGTGTGTGAATCTGTGTGTGCTGTTAGCATCTGTCTATGATTTAAACTGTGTGTGTGTGTGTGTTTAACAGACCGCAGAGTGTTGTAAAGGTTTCTTCGGTCCGGACTGTAAACCCTGTATTGGAGGATTCCAGCATCCCTGCTACGACAAAGGAACGGTGAGGAACAACCAAACATCTCTGTCACCAGAGCCTCGTCTCTCAACTGACGTTTTTTTATTTGTATTTATTTATTTATTTATTTATTTACCACATGCAGTGCATTGACGGTATCCATGGCAACGGCTCATGCAGTTGTCAGTCAGGCTTCAAGGGTGTCGCCTGCCACATCTGTTCGGACCCATTAAAGCATGGAGACAACTGTGACGAAGGTAACAGCTCCTCCTCATTAAAGCAACTAAACACCTGTTTTGTCTTGAACACGCCCTTCCACATATTCAGTAAATACATTCAAATCCAGCATTAAATTCCAGATCGCACATCTTCCAACAGTATTTGTCATCCGTGAGTCCCAGTTTTCAGAAGTTTAATTGGATTATAATAATACCTGTGTATATTTTTTTACTGTGTAAATTTGTAAATAACCAGTTGTATATTTTAAAATGTTAGTCTGTTATATGCAGAGGCAGCAAAGTGGCCATATATAGAAAATGAACTTAGTTTGAACCAAGGGGTGTGTTTTGCCTGGAGTGACATTGTTCCACTATTGTGCCTGACTAACCTGAAATTATCACATGCTGTGTGTGTGTGTGTGTGTGTGTGTGTATGTTTTCAGAGTGTCGCTGTGTCCACGGTGTGTGTGATAACCGCCCAGGCAGTCGTGGTGTGTGTCGGAGAGGATCCTGTTTGGAGGGATACTCTGGAGAAAACTGCGACAAGACGGCCATGCCTTGCAACTCTGACGGACTGCAGGAACACTGTCACATTCACGCATACTGTACACAAAATGGGCTGCAAACTACGTAAGATACTTCTACTGCTACTACTACCACTAGTAGTGTTCATTTTGGCACCTGATTTTGAGTTAATTCAACGAAAATTTGTAGTTTAGTTACATTTTAGTAGTTTGACTTTATTATATATGATTTATTGACAAACTTGATCGAGCAAGTAGATAGCGGTTACAATTCAAAGTGCCGGTGTAGACCCAGTGAAATGCCACAGCAAATCTGAAGGAAAAGAGCTGAACCACTCTCAGTCCCAGGCGACCTTGTCCCTAGTCACAACATCGCTAGATTGTTTACTTTAGCGCTGTCTCTATGGCAACAATCATAAAGCGAGGTCGGCTTGACAGGGAATAAGACAGCTGTCTGTCCTTCACTGTCTGCTTGTCTAAGGAACATTTCATACATGGCACATACATGAAAAGTCCTTCACAGTATTGTAAGACATTTTTGTCCAGTTTTCATCATTTACTCTTTAGTCTAATTTTTGTTTACATTTTTAGTAAGCGAGAGTTCAACAAAGCTCAGTCCTGGGTCCCCTGATCATGTAGCACCTACACAATATTGCACCAACTATGTACCCATTCCTACATCCATAACACATATGACTGCTGCTAACTGTTATTCTCTGGCTGTGGATTGCAAGCTCTTCTGCAAGCTGAAAACTCCCAACCAAACATAACACTCTGTAATTCTTCAGTGGTTCTCTGCAAAATAAGCAGAATTTATCAGCAGGGTTTCACAGGTGATCAACACCAGTCATTTCTCTGTTCTCCAGCTGCTGACTTTGTTCTGACTTTGTTTGTTGCACCAGGTGTGTGTGTAGGGATGGATACGAGGGTGACGGTCACTCCTGTTCTCCCATCAACCCCTGCCTCAATGGCAACCGAGGAGGCTGCGACACTAACGTAAGACTGTTGATGTAACTCCCCAAAGTTATCAATATTTTCTTTGGACCCTCCCCCCGACATAGAAATAACATGCCTCAAAATAATAGAACAATATTAACTTCACCATTAATAATATTGACAAAACATACAAAATTTAAAAGTTGTGTTACCCCTTTTTAACATTTCATATCTTCTTAGTGGAACAATTATTATAACAATAACGGCCAATTAGAGCCTTAGAGGTGAACTGTGATGTGGCAGAATAAATAATATTATGTATCACTACTAACTACAGTATAAAGATTCACATGTGTTCTGTGCATAGTGGTCCTGTTAGCTACACTACTAGTTGACTGTGATGAAGAACACAGAAACACGATTGCTGTACTCTGCAAAACCATAATTATGACTCATGACACATGTGAAAGCCAACTATTTTTAATGATAATAACAACAACTGCACTTCAAGTAAGGACCATAAGGTGCTTTGCAGTGCAGGGGGACGGTAAAAGACAATCACACATATAAAAACAACTGCATAAAAAGACATATTAAACCTTCAATAAGGTTAAAACATTCAACAAGAGAAAATATAAACATAAAATCTGGTGGTAACAACAATAAATAAGTAGTGGTCAGACGAGTCTATAAAAGTTGAGTCTATAAAAATGTGTTTTAAGACAGGATTTAAGATCTGAGGCTGTTCCAGCTTGGTATTGCTGAAAGACAACATTGCTCTGATCTGATCTATTTGATCTTTTCTACAGTAAATCTCACAGAGGAAGGCTGAAATAAAATCCAAATAGTAGGTGAGAAAAATTAAAAGGCCTGTTCTCCAAAAAAGTCAGACTATCTCTCCTTCAGCCAAAACAAAAATTACATAACCCTCCCCCTTTTTCTGACTTGCCCAGCCCCCAAAATATTTTTCTCACAGTCTCTAAGGAGAACCTCAATGACCCTAATTCCTGAACACAGAACCACAAATATGTAAGAGAGAAAACAAACGTCATATTTGTCTTTTTCTTTTCCTCTCTCTCTTTCTCTCTGCAGGCAGAGTGTGTGTATGTGGGTCCAGGTAACGTGTCGTGTGTGTGTGCTGAGGGTTGGACAGGTGATGGCAGAGTGTGTGTGGAGATCAACAACTGTCAGCTGGAGAGTCGAGGAGGCTGCAGCCCCAACGCCAACTGTAACCACATCGGACCTGGACAGGTCAGTTAACGACAACTAAGTCAGCTGGAGGGTCACTCTCTAAACGTAAATACGACCTCCAAAAACTACGTCATAAATACTAAAAATGTTGAACATAATCGGCTAAACTGGAAACGTTGTCACTTGACATACTGCTGAGAAAATGCTGCATTGGTAATCTGTTTTCAGTTCACTTCGGGGTTTGTTGTATCCAGGCATAGTTTGGAGGGTGTAGACTTAGGAAACAGAACAGGAGGGGTGAGGAGCGTCTTACGCTGTGTTTGTTTTGGAGTTTCATTTACCCTCTAGCAGCTGGAAAAAGATAGTCATATTTGCTTTAAAGACACAGTGAAATAATTGTGTTAATTGTTCAGTTATCTCTTGTTATATGCCAATCAAAAAAAATCCCTTTCTTTTCTATTTCATAAGCTTGATGACTTATCTTAAACTCAGGGGTGTATTCAAAAATGTATCCGATCAATTGTGACGTCTATCATACAAAACTAAAATTGTTTCATTTCTCTCTCGTTCTCCTCCTCATCCGACAACACAGGTGAGGGAGGTGTGTGTGGAGGCCAACAGTCCTTTACAGCTCTGTTTCTCTCTGCAGCTTTGTTTAACACTGCATTCACAAAGCCAAGGCCACCTTTTAGCCATACAATCAACTCTAAAGGATTTGATTTAAATCCCTTCTGTAATTGTACATCGCCCACATATTCTGTTTCACTGGGAAATGTGTCACATTACAAAAGCTAAAGACACCCTTCAACTTCTGTTTCACTGTGACTTTGTGATCTGTCTGTTTTTCTGTGAATCTGTGTGTCTGCAGAGCGAGTGTGTCTGTAAAACTGGTTACATGGGGAACGGGATCCAGTGTGACCTCATAAACCCCTGCCACAAGAAGAACGGAGGCTGCCATGATCTGGTACACACACACACACACACACACACACACACATAGAGTATTTGATCATTTATTTATTGGAATAAATTAACACAGGAAGGCACAGAGGCTCAGTGGTTAGCACTGTTTGAACCTGTCGACCAATGCATGCTGGGATCGGCTTCAGCTCCCTGTGACCCAGTGCAGTGGGTATAGAAGATGGATGGATGCAATAAATTCACACATACCTGTAGAATAAAACAGATAGATTAGGTTTAATTTGACAGTGTAATGTTTTATTGCTGACAGGTCTTGTGGAAGTGAATAGATTTTGGTTTGTGGTGCTGAAAAATTACAGCTGAAACAACGTCCTCATCTTCTGTGCACCCTAAAAAAAGGATCCGTCCTTCTGCATTGACAGACAGTTTGTAGCCATACTTAGAAAATAGTTCTCAGTGTAAGTGCAGAGTGACATTTTTTTCTGTAAAACATGTTTGTTTTTAAAATTTAACACTTCAGTTTTCAGCATTTCTCTTTTTTAATGACTTTAATGTGGTGTCTGTCTGTGCTAAGAGTGATAATAACACATCTGTAAAAATATGAGCTTGTTATATATGTGTGTGTATATATATATATATATATATATATATATATATGAACATCCCATGATCCTTAGCTGCTAAATGTTTTTCTGTCTGTCAGGCAAAGTGTGAGCTGAAGGAGGGAGGAACTCACACCTGTACCTGTCCTGACGGCTACGCTGGAGATGGAACCATCTGCTACGGAACATTACTGGATGTAAATATTCAGATTAGTATCACATACACTCGACGGTACCACAATACAGTGTAATATCCCTACAAATAGCATCCTTGAAAAAAAAATTGATGTTATTTAGTGATGCTTGCAGTAGGTGTAAACCAATAGAAGGCAAATAGTGGCCTGTGGGCCAAATCTGGTTCTCCAACAAAAATATTTGGCCCCCTAACAAAAGCAGAAGTTTCCGCTTTTATAGATTACATCAAATCCTTTACATCACTCTTCATAAATCTACAGTAGATAACATCAGCGTTTCTGATGTTTCCCCATCAAAATGCTTCTTTAGCTTCCGAGCCTCTGAGCGGGTGGGTCGGTGTACATCTTTGAGCCGGCAGGGCCACCGAACCACAAAGTAAAGAAACTTAATCTGAAACTGTAATTTATAAGAGAAGGACAGACCGATCTTTTGTTAGCTGTGATTTGTAAGAATAAGGGCCACACTAGTTAAACCTGCAGCGTAGAACTTTTGTCTCCCCGTTCTGGCAGTGAGAGTAATTACACAAACACTGTCGACGTCAGATTAGTCTGAACAGAACGTACAGAGTTAGATGATCATTCAGAACAACTTCAGCTTTATTGTGGTTTAGCTGTCGGAACGCTGGAAAAATAAATACATTTAAAAGAATTTGTTGAAACATTAATACTTTTAGTAATATAAAACCTCGTCTGGGCACCACCTCTGTAAGGGTAATCTTTAATGTCCAGAGGAAACATTTAACCCTAAATTCAATGTCCAATTTGGTCAATTAATCAGTCTCATACCGTAAGTTCTTGTCCAAGCAGTGACGTCTGTCTGCTGTACTCAAAGAAACCACAACCACAACTTCTTAGGATAAATGCAGATATTTATTACTAGCTAAACGTCTTGGGGATACATGATAAAGCATAAGATAATAAATAAAAATAATAATAAGATCTTTAACTTATAAGATAAAATAATCAAGAAAATGGTTGAGTAATAGTGGCTCGAAGTGCGTGACTCAAGGCTCAGGTATCGCAGCGCGGGATGCTAAAGGAAAGCTAATTCAACTTCCCCAAAGAAATCATCTTTTAGTTTTAAAGTTATTTAACATCAACCCATGCCACGTTATGCTGCGGTCTCAGCTTGGGCAGTGCAGTGCGGCCGTGTTACAGATGAGTCTTCGTGATATAGTAGTGTTGAACCACCAGTGAAGAGGAGTCAAGCTGTGGAAGAAAAAAAATCACATTAGAAATGTACTGTTGGAGAATTTACTATATTATTGTATTAATACTTTGATGATCATTAATCCAGTGTAGAAGTGTATTCAACAGATCAATGTTGCCTTTAAAATAACATAATAGACTCTTGACCTTATCTATGACCTTTTATAGGCTGTAACCACATTGATCTGTTTTAAGTAAGATGTCTCGCCGAGATGTCTCGCACCTTGTTTGTGTAGACGAAATGAGTGTCTGGTCTGTTTGGAAAGAAGAAATAGAAAAGGTTATCTGAAGTACATGATACACGGTGACCCTGATTCTAAAGAAGTGATCGCTGAAAAAGGGGAACTAAATGCAAAAACTAGTGCTGTACAATTGTACAACAGTCATGACACCATATATGGAATTGTTATTGATTATCTTATAGGAAACAGGTGTCTGCAGACAGTGAAGTGTGACTGCACACAAAGTGATTGTGATGGGCGAAAGGTGAAAGTATAAAGTGTTTTGTGTGAGCTGTTCAAGGTGCTTCTCTCTTGCTGCAGAGCTCGGGGAGCCCGTATGTAAACGCTTTAGTGATTTATTAAAGGCAGTTGGACTGCAAAAGTATACTGTGTCTCTGGTATTTAGTTCCCTTTCTCACCTAACTAGACAAGCTGGTATTTCAGCGGCAACAACAAAGCTGTTTCAGGCTGCTCAGGAAAGAGTCTGGAGTTGGTTTAACTCCTAGTTGGCCGATTTCCAGTTTCAAGCGCCGCTTTCTTCTTCAGAGTGGCGTTTAGGTCTGAGCTGAATATTCAGGCGTTGGCTAGCTTCTTGTAATCTTAGTTGAATGCAGAATATAGTTTAATCTGACTAGACTCAAATCTTTAGCAGCATAAATTTAAGAGACTTAATGTTACAGATAAAACAAAAACAACTGAACTTGTTTTAATAAAAGATTAAAATATGCATAAACTTGGTTGAAAAACAAAGAAAAGAGACGTCTTAATAAGAATTGTTTTGGCTCATGACTTTCTGGAGCTCAAAGGAAAATCTTTCTGAGGTTGTCTTTATAAGTTTGGATAAAACGGGCAGAGTTTTGGGTGTGTTTTAAATGTTTTTGCACCGAATTTTGATGAATATTCAATTTCTTTGTTTGTCTCTTAAGGTGCGGCCGACTTTGACTTGAGATGGCAAATAATTTTTCCTACATTGAAGAATTTAATTTTAGTTTTAAATGCAAATTCACACTTCAGTCACTATCTGTGATATTCACTCACCCCCTCAGTTTTAAAGATTCAAGAAAGGCTGTTTTATCCATGAATTAAAGCAAAGGCTGCAAGGTGTCCTACAAATTATACAAATAAATAGAGAAAATGTTTCATCTTGACCAGAGATTTGATTATCAGGTACCTTCAACATCATTCTGGTTATCTGTTTAACCACCATGGGCACACCCTGACTAAATACTGTGTGTGTGTTTGTGTGTGTGTGTGTGTTCGTGTGTTTGTAGGAGCTGGACATGAACATAAAGCTGTACAGTTTCTACCGACTGATCCAGGTGTGTAAGAACCAGACTCTAGTTACAGTTTTATGTTCTATCTTAACTTTATGTTGTGACTTCATGGTGCAACTTGTTTTTACAGTTGTTATAGTGTTACTTCCAAACTAAACTCAAATTAAGCTACAGTTGAAATTACATGGGTAATCAAACTAACCTTCCCTCTTGGGATTAATAAAGTTACCTAATCCAGTTTAATCTAAGATTACAGGTTGTTGCTTAAATGGGCTGCGGATTTTTTATCCAAGTACAATCAACACTTTAAACTAAAAAAACTGCTGTTTTATGCTTTTTTATGCTTTTTTCTTTTCTTGTTACAGTACATGTGTACTATAGTGTGTTTTATACTTAAACATGTCTTTTTTGTCTGGATGGTGTCTTGTTTCCACATTAATTCTATATGTTAGTTGTTGCATTTATTTATATTTCAGTGAGCCAACGGCAGTTTTCCACTCTGGTGGACAATAAAGTTGCATTCTATTTTATTCTATTGCATTCTGTTCTATCTTTTAAATCCTTTCAGATCAGTTGTAGCTGCATTAATAATCGAGCTGGTCAGTGTTTTAAGGAATAATTCTACACTATGAAGAACGCTAATATATATTTGCGTGTGTCGTCAGAGGTACAGTCACTCCCCTGAGGACCTGAACGGGAACTTCACAGTGTTGGTTCCATCCAGAGAGGCTCTGAGGAACATGAGTTCAGCTGAGAACTCGTTCTGGACCAGCCGACACCACCTGCCTCACTTCCTGCGGTCAGACACCTCACACACTGGTCACACATTGATCTATATCATGATAATAATAATAATAATATATCATATTTGAGCCAACTATCACAACATTTCATACATAAATGTTTCACACACTTCAGAAACTGCCTGGTGAATCTTTATCCTCATTTAGTCGTCATCCTGAAACAAGCCTTAACATTTTCCTGTTGCTCTTCCTGGTTGCAGCGCTCACTTCCTGCAGGGGATCTACTCTATAGAAGATATGGACAGACTGGTGGGCAGCAGGCTGCCCTCCCTGAACCCTACCACCGACTGGGAGATCAGCAACAGCAGCGGGGTAAGGATCGAGTAATTGTGGATTCACTAAGATTTACACAGTTTGCAAGGTGAAGTTTTGTGTGAAATTTTCTGCACCTCTAGAAGCAGGTGTATTAAGAGTGTCGGAGTCGACCTGCGTGTCATCTCTTCTGGAGCCGTGTGAAAACTGTCCACAACCATTAATGCGTACATACTCGCGCTCTTGTCCATGTGGGAGTTGCCATTGGACTCTGCCACTGTGGTTTGTGCTGTGGACAAATCTAATCACAAACAGTGTTTTTTACTTTTCTGTTTGTGTAGAGGTGTTGCTAGGTGTTTTTTCATCATTCCTTTAATGGTTCCAATAAAGTAGGCAGACATATACACACATATGCATTATATAACTGTTGTTTTGTTGCAGGTGATCCGTATTGGAAACGCCTCCATCCTCACCCACAACCTGCCTGCAATCAACGGCTACATCCACATTATAGACCAGGTAGGAGTCGACCTCCCAGAGCAAACAACATACTGGTCATTTAACTGTTCTAAAGCTGTGTTCAGACAGTGGAGCGCATTTTAGCCTCGCAACACGTTTCGTGTTTTTTCGCTCCAAGCAGTCTCTCAACTAGATTCATAAAGCTGCAGGATAAGCATGAATTTTTCAATCCAGTTAAGACATTTTCAACTCACATGAAAGTGTCATACCGGGCAAATTTGTGCCTAATTATGTCGCATCACCTCTAAAACATGCTTTGCGTTCTATCTGAACACACAGTTGGAGCCTTTTTGCAGGTAAAGTGACACTGAATAGAAGCAGATCTCGCTGCAAAGTCGAGTCTTTGTGGTTCCTACAAAAAATCTAGTGAGCTGAACCCTGTCTGTATGTTTGTTTGTTTGGTTTGTTTTGGTTTGGGTGTGGTCAGGTTCTGGCACCAGCCAGCTCAGACCTCCCGCCCGAGCCCCCCACCCTGATGGCCTTCCTGAACTCCTCCTCCAACTTCACTCTGTTCAGAGAGTACGCTCTGGTAAGATATCTGTTGACACCTCATTCTCAAACTCAACCTCTTTTTTTTAGCGTGTGTGTTTTGACCTCATGTTTTTATTTGATCATATAAAAATATGTGTGTTTTCTCACAGATGTACAACCTGTCAGAGGATCTGGGTGTGTCTGATTTTACCCTCCTGCTGCCGACAGATGAGGCCATCAGGCAACACCTCAAAAAGACTAACTCCTCCCTCCTGGTAGGTCCAGGTGATATGAGCCAGTGCACACACTGCTGTTGGGGTCGGTTATTCAGTCTGAGAGTGTGTTCATGTTTGCTGCTTTCTGTTTGGGAGGGGGGGTTACTGTAATCAGTCAGCAGTGACTGAAGTATCCATCCGTTTTAGCCGACACAGAAGCTGTAGTAGCGGTACCAGGAGCAGTTGACTTAACATTGTTATTTCGATTAAAGATACTGTATATGTCATTAGCTGCAAACATCTTATCCACACTTGGATATATTTTTCTGGCTCTGGCACCGGAAGATGACATCACCATTCTTAATCCCACCTACAAAACTCTGATTTATTGGTTATTTTTGCAAACTGAGGAAACACAACAGCAAAAATGACAAACTGTAAATGTAACAGCAGACCTATTTGAATCACTGACCAAATCAGAAATGTGGGAGGTGATAACCAATAAACCAGAATGATCCTTTAACCCAGTTCTCATGTCTGTTTGTCCAGAGCTCTGATGTGTTTAAGTACCACGTGATTCTTAATGAGCTACTCTTCCCTGACCACCTGTTTGACGGCACGTTGAAAGGCACTCTACTGGGCAAGGACTACGAGGTCCAGTTCCACCTAAACAACAACAAGGTAACAATAACTGGACCAATACAAATTCACAGTTATGTGACCAACCTTCCAGAAGCTTTCTGACACCAGAATATTGAAGACTTGTCTGTTAGTTTAAGGACCAAACTGCTGCTTTTGATATTCCCATATATTTAAGTTAATTTCTATGAAAAATCAGCCAGTAGAGAGGTAATCCACATCACAGTCAACACATAGACAAATTTATTTTCTGTCATAATTACATTATGATGATTTGAGAACAGTTAGATTTTCGAAAATTCCCCTGGTGATATATTCAAGGAAATTCTGGCATCTGAGGTTTGAGAGTCAACTGCTGAACAGCAACGTATTTAACACAAGAAACAAGTAAACTCACCCTTTTCACAATGTCCATATTTGCTTAATGTTGGTCTTCTGGGTCGGATTTCATGACAACAGTGATTGTCAATAAATTGCTTTTCAGTAGCTGACTCAGTTCTAGGATGAACACTAAACAGTTTCTGCTCACAGCTGCATCATTCAAATTCTTAGTTTTTGTAGAAATTAACTGAGACCAATGGCTGCCTAAAGAGAGAAAAATCAATCTAAACACTGATGGGATGATTTGGAGGATAATAAACATTTACATTAATTATTTAAAAAAAATCATAGTTAAAAATCCCCTCCAGACATGTTTTAAGACAAAAATACTCTGCTTTGAATAATAATTTATTTTCTGATGTTTTCTCCACAAATTTCAATGACTTTCTTAAAATGACATCTCCTTCTTCTCCCTCAGTTAAAAAATTCAGAATCTATGGATATGCAAATATTTTTCATTTTAAAAGTTTAACTGTTGGACACAAGATGTGTCCTTCTTCACTGTAAAGTCCATTCTCAGTGTATGTTTTTAATTTTTTCACATGTAGTTTGCAGTGTAGTGAAGAGTCTGATTTGTTTCTCCTCCTCTCGGCCTTTCAGACAGCTGTGAACGATGTTCCTCTTGACGGCAGTTTCACTGAGACGCAGTACGGCGTCATCATCGTCCTCCCTCAGGTCCTCCAAGTCCGCCGCAACAGATGCAACAAACCGATCACTCTGCGAGTCAACGTAAGGATAGAGGAAGTGATGGTTGGATGGAAGGGTGAATGAATGAATGAACAGAAAGAAGGATAGATGGATGGATGGAGGGAAAGATGAATGGATGGATGGACCACAAGTGCCTCCACATAGTTACACATGTAAGAAAAAAAAATGTCCCTCTCTGTGTCCTTATCTCCAGGGAAGGTGTGCAGACTGTGACGGACCTCCTCGATGCCTCTTTAACTACAAACCAGTAAGTCACAGGAGGTGGACACAATAATATGAACATCTGTACATGCAACCTTAAAAATAACCTCGGAGTTGAATCAACTATGAAATTCCAAGATTCATACAGTGAGGGTTATTCATTGTATTTTCCAGCTGTTGCTGTTATTTTCTCCACCTGAACATCATACTGTGGAAAAAACTCTACGAATCACGTCTTTGGTTTTTGAGCAGGTTCCAATTGACAAAAGATAGTCAGAGTTGTATTTACGTGCAGTTTTTCAGCCATCAGTCTCTCTCAGTCATGCCTGTGTTCTGTTTGGGTTTCTACTGTTTCTAATGTGGTCTACTTCAGATCAGGAGCCAGTTTCCCCTCAACATGAGGCCCAACTGTAAATTCAGGAAGCGGGTCGGATCCAGGAGGAAGTCAGTGCCAGGCTGTTTCATCGAATGTCTTCGGGTCACCATGGTAACCGCTGACATTACTACTACTACTACTACTATCACTTTAGTATTACCATTATTACTACCACCGCTACTACGCACGGCTGCAGTTTGGTTAGTTATTGAGAACTGAACTGGGAGTAAATTTCATTCAAATGTACAGACTTAACCAGTTGTTGTTGTTTTTTGTTTCATCAGTTGACAGAATAAAAAGTAAAATTAACAGCTATTCATTAAATCTTTGATCAAGCTCGTCCTTGGGAGAGGACATCTTTACTTAATGTCAACTCTTTTTTAGACTCAATCTGTTTGACTACAGTCTTGCTACTAATACTTCAACTAGTAGTAATATTATTGCACAAATGACTGCAAACACTACTGCTAATACTGCTACTATCAGCTGGTGTTAGTGTCACTGCTCCTACTGGTAGTGGTAGTAGCTAACATTAGCTGTCACTACTGCTAGTATTAGTACTGTAAGTTGTACTGCTACTACTGCCATTACTCAGACTGGTGTTAATACTCCTATACTAAAGTCCCTTTCAGACAGGCACTTCTTTATGTAAGTATGGGGGCAGTTTTACATGTTGTCATATTGCTGAAATAAACCCCCAAATTACTTAAACATAAAAGTCACAACAACAATCTTACAGGGTCTCACATCTGAATTGAATGTGTCACATTTACAGTGCTACAAAGTATTTAAACACGTTTTATAAATAAATGAGCAAGACTACGAATCTACAGCCATGTTGGCATCTCTGTGAGACTATACTTAAAGTCGAAATGAAAAATGCCTTTTTAACCCTTTAAGATCACATTCCTGGTCATATTGTGCATCTATTTAACAATATATGCCAAAAAATACAAAAAATAAAAATTTCTTTGTATTCTTTTATCAAAATCCAATCATGTTTTCTTCCTGTAAAACAAAATATGACGTGTTCAGGTAGGCTTGAATCAACCAATTTCAACCAATAATATCATGACATCCACCCATCAATCAATCTTCAACTTTTAGCAGCACAGAGCTAAGTTTCATTATGACACGCCCACTTTACAATGTTTAAATCAGATTCCTCTCAACGTTATGTCCCGCCTGTCTGTCCTGTTTCACTTAAAATACGTCACGATACGAAGTTAGACACTACTGGGCTCCCCCGGCGGACCAGCTGACAAATATCACCAAGCATTGTAGCTCTTTCCATAATGGTCTTGTGATGTCTGAATAAAAGTGTAATGAACATTTACATATTTTTTACAGATAGATGTTACTGATTCCAGGTCTGAAAAAAGGGCTTAATAATTATTGTTAGTGTCTGAATCTCTGCCCTGAAGAGTCTTAGGAAGGAAAACCGTCTCTCTACTTGCTTCAACAGCTGCTGCCCAGGAGCCCTTGAGCAAGACACTGAGGCAGCTCACAGCATGGAGCTTAGTCAGCTGTCAGAATCATAACAATAATAATTATAATAAAAATAAAGACATTTTTTAACTGAGTCAGACCCATAGCCGGTAATGTTTTTCCTGTTAAAAAATGAAAATAATAATAAGAATATGATGTGATGGTCTGTCCTGCAGGATCACTCCTGTTGCCCTGGTTACTACGGCCATGAGTGCTTCAAATGCCCCGGAGACATTGGCAGCTGGTGCTCCAATCATGGGGAGTGTCAAGATGGTAACCTAGGCAACGGGGAGTGCCGTTGCTATGAGGGTTTCCATGGCACCGCGTGTGAGGACTGTGAGCCGGGACGATACGGAGTCAACTGCTCCTCCAGTGAGGAACATACACACTCATCCTGACAGTAACTCTCCTGAGCAAACAGAAAGACTCTGACTGCCTCAAGTGTTTGTCTGCCATCATGTATTTCTGCCACAAGGGGGCGTTAGATTAGACTGACCGAAAAACAAGAGCAGACTTCATGAAGCATTACCAAAAAACTCATGGGACATGTAGTAGTTATTGAATGCGAACAAAATAACTGGTTTTAAATCTATTAAAATAACAATCAAATTTTACTGTAGTAAATTTATCCAGTGTGTGCACTGGTAAATTTATCTTAAAACATGGAGAGAAAACCTAAGGAACATGTTTCTGCTTCTCAGAAAGATGAAGACATAGAAAATATAGAAACTTGATGTCAGACTAAAAAAAATATGTTTCTTCTCTCTCTGGCATATCATATCGAAAACTGAGCTCATGAGATGTAATCTGATTGTTGTTGGAGGCTCACAAATATGCAAGTCTGCGATGGTAACAAACCTGTGAGACTAACAAACCTATGACGTTAACAATCCTACGGTGCTAACACACTTGCGAGACAAGAAATCTTATGAGGATAACAAAACCCACAAGTCTAACAAACCTACAATACCAAGGACCTGCAACACTAACACACCTATGACGATAGGAAAAACAAACCTACGACTTTACCAAACCTGCAAACCCTTAAGACTATCAATCCTATGATGCTAATGAGGCTACTCATCAATGCTACCATATAAACCTAAGAAACTAAACCAACTAACCCCTGAAAGCTGCAAGACTAACACATTTATTACACTAACAAACTAGCTAACAATTCTACAACATTAACAAATCTGTGACATTAATACATCTACAAGTCTAACGAAACCCAAATCAGTGAGGTTAACAAACCAATGACACTAACAAACCCACAAGGGTAAAAAATCCTACAACGCTAACAAACTTACAACACTAACACATTTAACATAACAAACCTATGATGCAAACAAAATTGGGCCTCTGGCACACTTGCAAGACTGGCAAGGCAGATAAACTTACCACGCTAACAAACACTCAAAGCTCGTGTGACTAACAGTCCTACAACACAAACAAATTTATGAGGCTTAAAAACCTACAACTTTAACAAACCAGTGAAGCAAAACAATCAACAGAATCAACAGAACTATGATGATAATAAACATATAATGTTGACTAAGCTAGAAAAGTCTTTATTTTCACAGTTTAACCTGTGTGTGTGTGTGTGTGTGTGTGTGTGTGTGTTGCAGAGTGTGTGTGTGACCATGGGAAGTGTGAGGACGGTCTGGCGGGAAGTGGCAGGTGTGTGTGTTATAAAGGTTGGAAAGGAGCTTCATGCTCTATAGGTAAGACACAAACACAAACACACACATACACAGTGGAATTGAAACTACACCAATATTTTCTCTAACCGGTTCTCACCTGAAATCTTTATGTGTGTGTGTGTGTGTGTGTGTGTGTGTGTGTGTGTGTGTGTGTGTCTCAGAGGCTAAGGATGACGCCTGTGGAAATGTGTGTGATGACAACGCCAAGTAAGTCCTCCTGTTTTTGTATCAACAGCTGGTCTGTGTGTGTGTGTGTGTGTGTGCGTATGTGATCTGGATCAGGAGCCAGAGGGTTAGTAGGAGCTGTACATTTACCCAGAATGCACTAGGAGAGGTGATGGACCTCAGGCTGAGTCTGAAATCGTTAACTATTCACTTACTCACAGCATGTTTGCCATTATATAATGTCCAAGTGTGAAATGAAAGTTGTACCGTTTGGAGGGTCATGATTCCATCCAGTCTGATGGACCCTCACTCCCTTAAAGGACAGGTTCACAGTTTTTCAAACCCTGAAAGAGGTTTTCCTCGCTGTAATCATTCCTCCTGTTCATACTGGCTGTTAAAAGATCCCCTTCAAATGTGCTTTCAATGGAAGTGATGGGGGCCAAAATCCACAGTGTGTCCACACAGTCACACAGTCCCTGTTGAGCTGCGGTGGAAGTATAACAAAAAGAGGGACTTTGGCACTTAAAAGACTGTAATGTTGAAAGATATCTGCTTGATCTGATGACTGAAGCTTCATATTAGCTTATTAAGCATAGCATATTTTTGCACATTAGGAGGACTGTGGATTTTGTCTCCCATCACTTACATTGTAAGTGCATTATGAAGGGATCTTCTAATGGTCAGTATGAACAGGAGGAATGATTACAGCAAGAAAAACATGTTTCAGTGTTCATTTGGGCTCCTGACTGTTGTTTTAAAACAGACTTAAAAATTGTGAACCCGTCTTTTAAGAAATGTTTCTTGGATACACAGACAATACTTGTTAGTAAGGCCAATTCATTGTAGGTTTTTGAGCCTACACTTGGGATTTGCTGACAATAAGAAAAATATAGAATATCACCAGACTTATCCTGCAACACGGAAAAATGGTCACAGATGACAGAAATGATTAGTAGCTGCTCTCAGCTTCAGTAGAAATGTGACATAAATATTGAACAGTTTCCCCTCTGCTGCAGCTGTATTACAGGGCCAAAAGGATCAGCTGCTGCCTGTTTGTGTGTGGCTGGATATGAAGGCAACGGAACCTACTGCAAAGGTAGACACACACACACACACACACACACACACACACACACACACTCCTCTCCTGTACAGATATCAAATGTGATCTCTTTCTCTTTCTCTCAGAGGTGGATTTGTGCAGCAGGTCTAACGGTGGATGTTCAGAGTTTGCTGTATGTACAAAGGTCTCTGCAGGAGAGAGGACCTGTACCTGTAGAGAGGGGTACACTGGAGATGGGGTTGTCTGCCTTGGTATGTTGTCCTGACCTCTGACCCCACACCACTAACCTGAACCTCCTAACACTTTACCTGACCTAAAAAAGGAATATGTCATTCCAAACAACTGTGCTATGATGTATCTAGGGAAGACTGAGGAGGCAGTACAAAGTAGAGATAGATATCTGGCAAAAAAGTTGCTTATAGCCAGCAAAAAAGTTATACCAAGTAACTGGTGTAAAGCTTATCCTCCAGATAAGAGCAATGGTTTGAGATTGTCGGGGATATCTATTCAGGTGTAGAGTTACCTACCTGATAAGAGTTAATGCAATATTTTAGCAGCAATCTTCTCTTTGTCCGGTAATCCACATTACCACTACTGTTACAGTCTGTGTACAGTATTGGCAATAAGCTTGACGCGAAA
Organism: Scomberomorus guttatus; assembly: GCA_038419695.1. Classification (NCBI taxonomy): domain Eukaryota; kingdom Metazoa; phylum Chordata; class Actinopteri; order Scombriformes; family Scombridae; genus Scomberomorus; species Scomberomorus guttatus. The sequence continues at coordinate 29,692,863 of CM076446.1, forward strand.
TGAATCTTCAAAGGCAGCAACTCCATTTAAAACATTTACTTAGAACGAAGAAAAGTTACAAGATTCACTCTGTCTCTGCGGTCAAAGAACTGTCCTGCCCCGCAGACTGATAAACTGAGAGATTTTGGCTATGATGTAATTAGTAGTCTAACTAAAGGAGCATTTCAACATTTTAGCTTCTACAATATTAACATGGGCACTAAATCACTAAATACCTCTTATCAATTCTTAATACCCTTAATATGGCTCTTACAATATTTTTGACAAGAACTGGGAAAAGTGGATCGTTTACATGAAACATGATGCTGAACAAGCAACTTAACTGTTAGGATATTGAATAACTGGAAAAGAGAACGTATATACATGCCTGAGTTGCCCTAGACAACTATTTTCAGTGTTGTATTGTTTAGTGTTATATTGTATGTGTGTTCATGCTGTCGTGTCGAGAGGAACTTCCAAGAACTCTAAAGTTGTCTGATTTACATGTTGTACATGTCATCAAAAATCATTTCCAACCGGTTGTATGTTCACAGAAATCGACGGCTGTCTGGTCAACAATGGAGGCTGCCACAAGTCAGCAGAGTGCATCAGAACAGGCCCCAACACTGTAAGACAACACTGTACTGCAGTAAAATGTCAGATTGTTTTTTGGGGATATGCACATCTAATATACATTATCAGCTGAAATGATGATGTATTATAACCTAATCTTGAGGGGGACCTATGTGATATTGTGCTTCTATGGTGCATATTACATCTTCAAATTATTTGTTTTGTTTGACCAGTAGTCCAAAACTTAAACATTCGAGGGGGGACCCAAAAAAATAAAACTGTCGTCATAAATCTTTCAGTAGTATCTTTCTGATCCCGTTCTAAGTACTCTCCTTGAGGTTGGAAAAAATTGTCCCATCGCTTCTCCCGTTCCTAGATATATTTCCTGTCATCTTTTGTCACTGTGTCCAGAACCTCCTGCGATACTTCCTGGATTTCTTCCACGGCGGCAAATCGTCCTCCTTTCAGTCCCAATTTTAGTTTCATCCAGCTGTAGGCACACGTTACCCAGCGGCACATCTGATAACACCCTACTCCTCTGCTATTGATGGCTTCCGGGAATTTATTTGTGCCCCCCCCCCCCCATATTTAATTTACAATTATTTAAAACAAAGAAAATCAGCAAATGATCACACTGGAAAAGCAGAAATCAGAAAATGATTTGCATTTTTTCTTAATATATAACATGACAAAAACATTAATTGATAATCAAAATTGTTGGTGATTAATTTTCTGTCAATCAACTATTCAATTAATTGTTTGAGCTCTAAAAATTAAACACTTGTACATGTTGTAGTTTAACTGAATTACCTCCTGTTTGTTCATAGCTCTCTGTTTTCACCTCACAGTGCACCAGAATCCTGATTCTCTGCTGAAAAACAGGAGTGAGGGAGAATTGATTATTTGATTTGTTGATTGGCTGAGCACAGGGGGAGGGAGGAAACAGATGGATGAAGTGATTGACTGTTTTACTGACTGACTGTTTTCTCTTTCTGCTCTGTTGTTGTCTCCAGACGGCCTGCCGGTGTCTGCTGGGCTTCCAAGGATCGGGGAGGTTCTGTTACCCAGCCAACCCCTGCAGAAATGTGTGTCTCTGTGTCATTTTCATGATTCTTGTGCTTTATTCTGTCCTGTTGCAAGATACTGACACCTCTTTAAAAAAAAAATCCTGGAACAAACTAAAATGAAACTGAAGTGGGAGCAACTAAAATTATTTCATATTCTTAAAGGACTGAATGTTAACTTGTTATGACAGAGCTGGCTGCTTGCAAAATGCATCTGCAGTTTAATTTTGTGGATACACAACAAATCATTTCACGCACAGATCACACAGCTGGGTGTCTTCATTAATAATTTAAATCTTCTGACAGGCTCTGGGACCTGTCAGTGAGCTGTTCCACACAGATTCAAAGTTAATGCATCATTTGGAGTATAGTGGTCATCATCAGGATGCGTCCTGAACTAAAATTCATTTTAGCTTTAAGCAAATCTCCAAAACCCATTTCCTCAGGTTAATCAAAATGATTTCTGTGGTGGCAGCAGGATTATTACAAGCTCTCAGTGTTTGTAGCCGTGACATTGGCACCAACATATTTGGTGCATTCAAATTGCAACCTTTTTAATCAATTAGCTAAGTATATATTTACACTGCATATAGTTCACTGACAGTAATAATGGAAACATGTTTTTTGTATGACAAGCTATTATTGCCCAAACTGAACTGATATGATTGTCTTCATACCAATAAGTTAAGTTTGTGCACATCATACACACGCTGACAGTGTTTCTTGAAATTTAAATTCAACATCATCTTCCCTTGATAACATATTTGTGGCAAAATATAGTAGATTTTAGCTACTGTTCCAGGAGAAGAACAATTTCCTCAGAAACTGCTGCTTTTAAAGGGTAAAGAGGATGAGAAGAGCTGTGATTGGCTATTGCTGAAGCTCACTCACACTCCACCTGCTGCTCTGAGTATTTTTTTATAAACTTGAAATTTTGAAAAAATGTAGAATGATGTTTTTGTTGTTGTTCTGTGTGTGTGTGTGTGTGTGTGTGCAGAACAATGGCGGCTGCAGTAAGTATGCTCGCTGTGACTACATGGGTCAGGGTCAGAGGAACTGCTCCTGCCTCAGAGGCCACGTGGGAGATGGCATCGAATGCCGGGGAAGCACCTACACTGTGAGTCGCATGACCTCTGACCTCCCACTGACCTCCCACTGCCACGCCCCTCTCCCCTCACAGGAAGTTGTCTTGTCTGTCTGTCTTACAGGAGCTGTTCGTTAATCCAGAGAACAACTTCTTCCGTCGAATGTTATTTGTGAGTCGGTCAAATTTAAATCCACACAGTAAATAAAACTTTATTAACCTTTTGTGACTTCATTTAACTTTTAGGTGGCACATACACCTCCTTGTATCTCCTTTGTGTTTGTTTTGACTTATCTATACATTTGCTCAAAATAGTAATTACCAAAAAAGAAGAAATATAAATTGTATTTCTAAATTGTAAATAAATTGTAAATTGTATATTTTTCTCCAGTGGGTATAAGTGGTTGGTTTTCGACTGACGATGATGTTACTGTAATTAGATTGGTGCAATATTTGTGCTTGTGGGCACTAAAAATAGTTTGTTAAATCACTTCAGTTCCAACAGACTAACCGGCAGTTTTGAGCAGACTACAGTGCAGGTTTTAACAAGCTGGGGGACCAACGTTGTAACCTGTTAAGACTCGTTCGTACCAGCATTTAAAACTGTAAAATTTTGTGGCAAAAGCGATTTGTTTCAATGGAATTGGAATTCTTGCCTCGTGTCCATCTTTGGTGAACTTTGACACATGAATTTGTGCTGTTTACCAATACCAAGAAGTCTTGACAGTGCTGACCTTTAGGTTAAGCTGGAGCGTCCAAAATAAAGGAAGTTATCGTAGCTTATTAGAGAGAGGTAGGAAAGGTAGGCTAACTAGCTTCCACTTTCCACAAAGGAAAATTATTGTATTTTTCAACTTGGGTTTTATTCTCATAATTGTGTCCATTCAGACGATGAGTCTTGCTAACTTTGCACTCACCACCACCTGTTGAAGAGAACTGAGAAATACAACTCAAGCAAAACAACATATATCAGGACTAGCAGCACAAGCTTCTTATATAAATTATTTCTTTCTTCTTTGTCTCGGAGTCTGACTGAAAGTAAATGAGTGTTGTGATAATTGTTTCTTTTTAAATATATGTTTTAATTTTTGTTTTTGGTATTTTTGCTTCTATTGGACAGCTGATGATAGATAAATGGACAAGAAACAAGGGAAGAGAGAGGGGCACGACATGCAACAAAGTTTCCTAGCCAGAATCAAACCAGGGACGTTGTAGTTACATGGCATGTGCTGTAACCATTCAGCTACCAGGGCACTCCATGATAATTGTTTTAGATGATTAGGCTGTTAGTTTAGCCAGCAAGTTGACCTTCACATAAATCCCTATGCAGTTAGCTACAGTAGCTAATCCAGGGGGTTAATTTCTGTTTATGTTCAGTGTTCAGTGAAGCCAGGAGACCCAAAGAAAGCCCCTGATCCATAATGACAGAAGTTCAGTTTGTTTTCTTTGTTTCTCAGATATCAAATTATCGAGTTCCTCAAAGGGATGGTATGCACACTCTCTTCGTCCCTGCTGAGGAATCCAACGAGTTCTCCTCTGTGAGTACAGCATCTGCTGTTTGTATATTAATCAGTTTAACAATAATGATATTACCAATTTCAATTTATCATTTATCATTTCTGTGTCACAATGTTGATCATATAATAATGACAATTTTCATCAGTTTAATATGCAAGTATGAATATGTTTGCATGATATGTACATTGGTGACTGGTGTGTGTGTGTGTGTGTGTGTGTGTGTGTGTGTGTGTGTGTGTGTGTAGGTTGAGGAATGGCAGCGGAACGGTCGTCTTGGTGATCTGATTCGTTACCACATCGTTTCATGTGAGACTTTGACCTTGAGTGACCTCAAAACCACTGAGCGCGCTGTCTCAACATCTGGACACACACTGCACTTCAGCCTGCAGCAGGTCAGACACAAGCACATGCACACACCACACACCACACGCATGCACACACGCACACACACACATACACTATAATTTTGCCTTTTCAAAGACTAAGGTGCTTTTAGACAGTTGCCACAGTCGCCTCAATTGTTTCACTTTTTATGAAATGAATGGCAACAGTGAGTTGGTTACAAATGGTTACAAAACAATCTTCCATTAATTTAGCTCAGGAGATCACTTTAAGTTCACGATTAGCATATGGATTTAATAGAAGTTTAACTACTGAATTTATGCTAGAATCACATATCTTCTTTCACAGAATCCTGTGGTCGGTCTGTTTTGCTTTCACACCACAAACAAGCTGCACCAGAGTTCACTTGGAAGTTTCACACCAGCCTAAACGAGCCAAACCAAACCAAACAAAAATAGATACGTATAAGATAATAAGGTGCACATAGAACATTCACATCAAAGCACCATCCAACTATACTACATTTTGACAGGGTAAAACAACAAAACTGTTATAAGTGAAAGAAATTAATAAAATATAAAAATATAAGCAAATCATTGTAAAAGTGTGTATATATATTAGGACTTGCAAATATTTAAGGCAAAAAGCCTTCTACAGATTTAAAACTCTCTTCTTAAAGGTAGAGTATTTGCCCTTAATCATGAATGCAAGTTTTTCAAGAGCAACAGAGTGCAAAAAACCATCAACTCAGAGTTAGCCAGCTGACTTCTAAAATGCAGTTTTCAAGCTAAAATGACATGCACCCACACAAGGTGTCTCAGCTTGTTTCTGCAAATACCTCCGCACACACTAAAACACCAAAACAGGTAATTCTCCTCCTATTGGGCATGCACAGAGGACAGATGAGCAAGTCAGCCACAGAAAACCTGTTTTTTGTTTCTGCTGCGTCTTCCCGACATCTGACAACCTCACACCTGTAACAAAAGAAAGATCTAAAACCTCGACCCAGAAAGCTTGGACAATTGGGCAGTCCCATAGACATTAAACTAATGGGCCCTTTGTGTTCCACATTTAATACACAGATCAGGAATGAAGGGATTAAATCTATTTAACACTGTCTCTCTCTTCCTGCAGGGTTCAGTCTGGATCAACAACAGGTCAAAGATCATTAAGAGTGATTACACCACAGCTAACGGAGTCATTCACCACATCAACACTCTGCTGACGCCCTACAAGCTGGAGGACAGACCACGTATCCAGTCTGACACGGTGTGCTGTTTTTGTTATTTAGTTAGTTGATTGCTTGAAATAAATAAATGTCTGACGATTAATCAGAACTGACAGACATGCAGTGTGACCTCTATATCTCTCTGTGTTCAGATGAACTTCACCTCAGCAGCTGCTTTTTATGGCTACAATCGCTTCTACAAACTTGTGGAGGTAAAAAAAAAAAAAAAATGCTGGTTAGATTTTTCCTCCTACACCTCCTTCCACCACTTCTACAGCTATATCCCCCACACTGCCTCCCACTTCATTTACCCCCACACATCCTCTTTTTATACCTACCTTGCTTCCTCCTTCACCTCTTTTTATCTCTACTTATTCTCCTACAACTGCTCCCCGATGCTAACTTCACATTCTACTACACCTCTCCTCACCTCTTTTTTTAAAATCAGAGAACACAATGAAACAGAACAGTGACCAAAGTCAATATGAATGTGTGCGTCATCATCTTCTTAAAGGACAGGTTCACAGTTTTTATCAAGTCTGTCTTAAAACAACAGTCAGGTGCCCAAATGAACACTGAAATAGGTTTTTCTTGCTGTGATCATTCCTCCTGTTCATACTGACCATTAGAAGATCCTTTAATTACAATTCAGGTTGACGTGTGGCTGTGATCACCAACATGATGTCATAGAGATGGTCAGGATTAAATTAAAGACTGTGTTGTTTTTTGCTGCATCCATTGGTTCACAAAATTAAAGCCCAATATTTCTATAATTGATGAAAATTTTATTTACTTACCACACATTAGAAAAAGTGAAATGAATTACAAATCCAATACAACCACACCAGCGGCTCTGTGAGGCTGCACTTAGGCACAGCAGTACTTTACTTTAATGACGCAAGGCCATCACTTGTTATGTGAACATTAGCTACTCGATCTACTGAATTGCAGCTAGTTTATGGGTGCTGAGTCTCAACATTCAGTGAGAGAGAACATGCATCTGCTCAGTTTGTTAGGTTTAATTAAATCTAAAGCAATCATGGTGTGAAGTAATTCTACTATATTTTAGCACTAATGGTAGTATTTCAGGAAAGTTTGATAATTATTGTGTTAATACTGTAGAATAATCGTAGCATAAAAAAATTGGATACTTGCACATCCCTTCTGTAATCTTTGTGCAGGACGCAGGATTACTCCCTGTGATCCAGATGTCCATCCACCAGCCGTTCACCATGTTCTGGCCCACAAACAAGGCTCTTGACTCCCTGCCAGCTGAAAGACAGCGCTGGCTCTTCAGCCCTGACCACCAAGACCAGCTGGCTGCAACTGTGAAGGCTCACATCATACGCAACGGCAAGGTAGGAGGAGGAGGAGGAAGAAGAAGAAGGTTCAATAACAAAGTGTCAGTACTTTGATACTCAAACGTAATTTATTTGGTATAAATACCCATTAACAGTGAAGCCCCACTTAGTCCCCCTAAAGGATGAAAAGTTAATCACAGCCCAGAAGGAAAACAACGATGATCGTTTCCTCTATAAAATGTCAGAAAATTGTAAAAATGTCCATCACAGTTTCATAAAACCCAAGCTGACGTCATAAAATGCGTTTTTCAGTTCAAAACACAAATAAATCCAGTCTACTATGATATAAGACAAAGAAAAAGTATCAAATGTTTGGCATTTTTGTTTGAAAAATGATAAATTACTCAGCAACATAGTTAGGTTAGTTACTTGCCTTTCGAATTACTAATCGACCAATCGTTTCAGCTGTGATCAGCGTGAGTACTCACTATACAGAGTTGAGCAGTTTTGCCCAAATTATGTCACACTTCATTAAAGTCTTCATTGAACCCTTTCTCCAACTTTCATTTTATTACTTGCATGCTTTTTATGCATCACACTGCATCAAATAAATAAGATGAGCATTTCAGGCATCCTTGAAAAGTCAGGTCCCGTTCGATTTAGAGTTTCAAGTTATTTTTTAGGACCTATAATGCTTTTTCAGTGTTAATCGATGTGTTTTTTATTGGTCTCTAGTGGTCTCAAAAACAAGGTTTTGTTGTTTGGTTGTTTGTGAGCGGCTTAACCACCCAATTATTTCTTCACTTTTACAAGAAACTGATAAAGCGGAGTGTATATAAGCATATAAACGTGAGCTTGCCTTTGTACAAGTTGACCCCTGCCAGTACCACTCCACCGCCTCCTCCTGACCACCCATCAGCTCTATTACTGGAAGCTTACCAGTAATTCAGCTGAAAATATAAAGTTTATCCTGAGGGCGCTTGTAGAGGAAAGGTCACGGAGTCACCACCGTCACATTAAAAGCCACTCAAATCCAAAACTGTAGAGTTGTCCTTCTTCCGTGGGAGGAGGTATAGGATGAGGAGCAGGAGGAGGGAGGGTCTGTCTGACTGTCTGTTGTAGCGCTTCGTGTGTGTGTTTGTGTGTGTAGGTGATGGGTGTCAGTGACGTGGATAAAAACTCGATGTTCCGCACCATGCACGGATCCACCATCAAGTTCAGCTGTGACAAGACCCTGGTGGTGAGAAAGCACACAGACACACACACACACACACACACACACACACACACACACTCATACAGACCAAACAGGTAGCCATGTTTGCTTCTGCACCTGACAGCTGACTGTTGCTATAGTAACTGGTGCTGTCTCATGTTACCATGGTGATGTTGGAGAGAAAACTGTTTCATATTAACAGCAAGAGCATCCTGGAACCTAATCCTGATGGTCTATGGTCACTTTCACACTTCATGTGGTCCGGACCAAAGAAAAAAAAGATCCACTGTTGCCTTTTGGTCCGTTTCATGTTCACACTGACTCATTACATTCTTTAGTTTGATTGACAGCTGTCACACTAGGCTAAATGAACCAAACCAAAAAAGTGTGGTGTTAAAGGACGATATATGTGTTCTATTCTAGGGCTGCACCTAATGATTATTTTCATTATCCATTAATCTGTTGATTAGTTGCTCAATTAATCGATTAGTTGTTTGGTCTATAAAATGTCAGAAAACCCAAGATGACGTCCTCAAATGTCTTGTTTTGTCCACAACCCAAATATATTCAGTTTACTGTCACAGAAGACTAAAAAAAACAGAAAATATTCACATTTGAGAAGCTGGAGTCAAAAAATTTGGACATTTTCTTTCTTAAAAAATGACTCAAAATGATTAATCAGTTAATCAGTTATCAATATAGTTGGTGATGAATTTAATAGTTGGCAACTAATCGATTAATCGTTGCAGCTCTGTTTTATTCTTTTCTGTTCTGGTTCTGTGATTGTGGTGGACTGTTTTAAAAAGTTACTGACTTTGTGTGTGTGTGTGTTTATTAAGGGGGCTATATTGATTAATGATAACGCAGCCATGCTAGTGGAGCGATACCTGACCTTCAAAGAGGGTGTGGCTTATAGCATCGACCAGTTACTGGAGCCACCCGGACTGGGAGCGCACTGCGACGGCATCGAGAACAGAACCACTTATGTTAGTAGTACTAATACTATTACTTTTAATACAGCGACTGCTTTAATACTCAAAATACTAGTTGTAATAATAAAATAACTACTTTAGTACAACTAACCTCTCTTCATGTTTTTTTGGAATGATATACTACTCATAGTATTAGATCTGACACACTTACTGCTCATTGTAATTCAAAAGGCCTGATCACACAAGCATTTGAAGCGGCAACATTTAAAGGTGAAATCAGTTTATTTCAGTGGATTCACTTGCAGGGGACGAAATCCATGTAAATCTTGTGCCGTGTTCATCTTTGGTGAACTTTGCCGCATTAATTTGGAGGAAGCTATCGTAGCTTATTAGCTTTTATTTAACCGCCTCTGTCTAAGAAAAACAAGAGTCGATGGTACAAATATGTCTTCTTAATAAACTGTGTGAACTTAATTGAGCCATTAGAGACCATGTTAACAGGCTTGCTAAATGCCAGCTAGAGAGGATTTTTCTCATCTTCAGTTACTCTTTATTGAATGAAAGGATGTATAATCATGAGAACAAAGTGCCAGGTGAATAAACTGCCCAGTATAGACTAGAAAGAAGTTCAGAGAGCTGTGTGAATAGCACTTGGATGTTTCCGGCAGTCACTACGTTGCCAAGCTACTAGAACCAAATATTTCATGAAAACATGCGAATAAATTTGCCTGTGCCACTTTCTGGTGTGATTGGGCCTTAATACAGCTACTACTAGAACTACTGTTGTTACAAGTACCACCTTTTCAAGTAATACTCCACTACTGCAAATATTGATACCACACTGCTGTGATTCCTCCTCATATTGGAGGCTGGACTTAAATTTTCTGTCTTAAAATGTCTTAGGGACGCTGTGGACGCTGTCTCGTCCCTCCATCCTGCCCCTTCAGACATGAAGACACAGTGAGATCTGCCTGTCTGTTAAAAAAATCTGAACATTAGCAGCTTGTACAATACATGAGCTGTGTAGAGATAAATGTCATTCCTGCCTTCTTCCAGGGAAAGAGGGAGCGTTGTTTGAACTTTCGCTCCAGGTATGTCGCATACCCACATTGGTTTACTGACCTGGACGATCGTTTCAATCAGATGGGCTGTAAGAGAGTTTGTCAGTTTCCCTCCTGGGTCCAGAAGTGCTGCAAAAACCACTACGGCCGAGACTGTCAAGGTAAGGAAGGAAGGAAGGAAGTCTGGAGAAAATCTCCAGTGTTCATTCTTAGAGCCTTACCAGTTGTAGAGGTGAAAATGTTAAAAACGTTTGGTTTGGAAAGGTCACAGGGTCATTAAGTGTTCATGCTCTGGAGAGCAACACTGGCAACAGAACATTTCATGGCAATCTGCACATTAGATTTAGATATTTCTTGTGTGCATGAAAGGTCAGGAGGTCACCAAAACCAGTAGAAATCATTCTCGGGGGCTGATTTTAATGGAAATTTGGCCAGCAGTTGAGCAGAAATTCTCCTTTGGACCAAAGTGCTGTTTTAATTTTGGCTGGAATTAACAAATCCTGACCCGAGGCAGTCGTGATGGTATGAGTGTCAAAATGCCTGCCTCCAGAAGAAACACATCAGCTTGGTTTTGTGTTGGTTGTGAACATCTTCCCTCTAATTTTATTGAACTTTTTCATAGCAGACATTTTGACCTGCCGTAGCAGAAGTACAGGTGTAACCAATAAGCTCCGCCCCACAGAAGTGTCTCAGGAATGCACGCTTTGTTGAAGTAATTTGACAAATCAAACGGTCCGCCATGACAAAGATCAGGAGTGTCTCTTTAGTTACCGACTTTTATGCTTAATTACCTTGAGACGGATGTCTGGCTTTGCAAAATTTGGAAAGTTGTCAGTTGTGATTTTTGCACCAACTTCACACCTTCCTTATGTGTTTCAGTTTGTCCAGGTGGCGTGGAGGCCCCTTGTGGTAACCACGGTGACTGCAATGATAATGTGCGTGGTTCAGGAAACTGTAGGTGCCACAAAGGCTTCAGAGGAAAAGTCTGCGAACAGTGTGACACCGGCCACTACGGCCCCAACTGCACAGGTACAGCACAGACAGTGAAACACACAACCCTTTTCAGAAGACACTTACATGAGATACTTAATTTACTTTATTACTTTAGTCTAGAATAAAGTTTCATGTGGACGGTTTTTATAGCAAAATGATAAAAAGATATATTATACTCATAAAGATATGAATACGTTTTAGTTTTTCAGCATCATAAAGTAGTTTTTGAAAACATTCTTTTCAAGCAGAGATCAGTTATTAATTTTACGGCTGCAACAATTAATCGATTAGTTGCCAACTATTAAATGAATTGCCAACTATTTCAATAATCGATTAATCATTTTCCTTTTTTAAGAAAAAAAGGTCTAAATTCTCTGATTCCAGCTTCTTAAATGTGAATATTTTCTGGTTTCTTTAGTCTTTTGAAGACATTTGAAGATGTCACCTTGGGCTCTGGGAAACAGTCAGCAAAGACCAATGTGCAAAACATTTTGCACATTTTTATCCGCCCCTGAACGTTGCTTTCACCAGTTAAAATGACAAATATGTGACAGTGACTGATTGTATCATCAATACACTCGTACTTATTGTATACATTCAGGTAACTTTTATTTCACCATGTTTCATTACTGAACCAGAGACTACTGTGAGTGTTGATCACGGTGAGCAGAAGGTTTGAAGAGCGGATTGTCAAGTCAAGTCAATTTTATTTGTATAGCTCAATATCACAAATCACAAATTTGCCTCAGGGGGCTTTACAGTCTGTACAGCAATACAACATCCTCTGTCCTTAGACCCTTGATTCGAATAAGGAAAAACTCCTTAAAAAAACCCTTAACAGGGGAAAAATGGAAGGGATCCTCTCCAAGGACAGACAGATATGCAACAGATTTGTGTACAGAATAGAACTAAAACTACAGAATACAGCATTGAACAGGATAACAAAACTATAATGGATTTATAATATATATAAAGAATCTGATGAAGAGGACGCCAAGCAGCTTCCAGGTGCCACCAGAACAGAATAGGACGTGAGCCATGCAACCTACATCACCATGGAGACCTGGCAGGAGGACAGACTGCACATCACACCGTTCAGATACACGGGAGAAGAGACAAGAAAAGACATTATTCACACAGGAGAAAGAGAAGGATAAAGACATCATTCAAAGAGAGAGAGAGATATGAGGTGAGGCTGAACTCCTGTAAGATGGAGAACCAGATCCAAAATCTCGGCGAATGGCATCGACAGCCAGCGAAGCAGAGCGGTTCCATGATGGGTGCTGGTCCAGCAAGAGATGCCAGAGAGACAAGAGAGGAGGAGAAAATAGGGAGAGAGAGGGAGAGAAGAGAGAGGGGCACACAGCTCAGACCCTCATGTGCTTGTGGAAAAAACAGAAGGTTAGAGAGATGCAATGGTTATCAGAACAGCTGCAATAATCAATAATCTCATCGACAGGACAGCGCTTAGTAAATTCATTGAGACAGAAACTGACCCACCGTGCTGTACAAGGTCATGAAGTACTCAATTAAAGGCAACTAATTGTGGGTTAAGGCAAAAAGATGAGTTTTAAGATTACTTTGTTAGACGTGTGTTTCTGAAAAGGAGAAGATAACTTCCTTCAACCTGAGTCATGTTGTTTTCACGCTCAATAATCTCCACCAGCATCAGAAAACCTGTAGGAGAAAACACACGCAGCCCAGGCTGACCAATCATAGTTCCTGTTGTTTCCATGTGGACTCCATAGCCTCAGGTGATATGAGAGCTTTTCTTTATCAATGAAATATCTTTTTATTTTTCACTTGATATCCACTTGATATGACTAACTCAGCTGAGGCCTCATATAAGCTTCAGATAAACTTTTAAATGCATTTTGGCACAAAAGGACTGTCAAGAATTCCCTATTCAGGAGTCACATGATCGCACCTGAGGCAGGGAGGATAGTACAAGCACTCCTACCTGGAAAGGAACCGCCCCGCTCAGGTGCGATCACTTCACCTTAATGAGAGGCTGTATATACTGCCTTCCTCCCCTTGTTCTTTCCTTTTGACCTCAATGAAAATAAAATAAACCAGCTCTGCATTTTTGAACCTTCGATTCCTGCCTCATCTATGGGTCTCTCTCAAACACACTAAGCCTACCCAACTAGCCATTAGATTTCGAATCTAACATTGATCCTAGAGATTGGATGAAGATTACCAAACCGTAGCTGCAGTGCAGGGAGCCACTGCTGCACCAACTCTACTTGACCCCAGAGCCCGACCTAAAGTGCACCTGACAGATTCCAGGACTATGAATTTGGCTTCATAGGCAACGTGATGAAGAACTGCCACCTCAACCCACACAAGGGAGAGATGCTTCAGTCAGCAGTTCTTCTTCATCCCGCAGCCAGAAATCAAGTCAAGCTTTGAGAGAGGCGCTCAATCCTGTGCAGTCAGCAGCTTTGGAGGAGCAACTGAGATGTTCAGGGCTAGATGAACTCTGCTGACAGCAGCATGAGTAAGAGGAGGCAGAAAAATATTATAGGAGGCTTGACAACCAGGCTCATTAGGCTGTTTGAGGCTGCTCTTTACTTCAGGGGAAACATTCTGGCTCGATTGGGGAGATCCGTGTGAGTTGTAGCCTCTCTCAGGTTCTGCCCTCTTCTCATTCACTTGGTGCCACGACTTCAGTGCCCCTCATCTTTCACAACCGGAGCCTCAGCAGTCCACTCAGCCTGAGCTGCAGCTGTCTCCTGTTCCTGTGCAGCAGAAGCCTCCTGTTTTTGAGCTGCAGCTGTCTCCTGTTCCTGAGCTGCAGCAGCCTCCTGTTTTTGAGCTGCAGCTGTCTCCTGTTCCTGAGCTGCAGCAGCCTCCTGTTTTTGAGCTGCAGCTGTCTCCTGTTCCTGAGCTGCAGCAGCCTCCTGTTTTTGAGCTGCAGCTGTCTCCTGTTCCTGAGCTGCAGCAGCCTCCTGTTTTTGATCTGCAGCTGTCTCCTGTTCCTAAGCTGCAGCAGCCCCCTGTGGTTGTGTTTCAGCAGCCTCCTATTTTCCTGGTTCCAAAAGCTCTCTTGCCTGTCCTCCAGCTGCCAGACTCCGGTCTTGCACTCCAGCCATCTGGTTGACCTCCAGAGCGGCTCCTCCCGTCTTTCCTGCCTCCTGGTTGTCCTCCCTTTCTGCCTGCCCCAGGTTCCCAGCTTCCAGCCCAAGCTACCCCAAATCTGCCTTTGATGGGCCGCCAGGATGCTTCGCTTCCCCAAGCTGTGTATGCAAGCAGTCAGCTGATTGGGGAAAAAACGCTGATGTCATACTCAAATCCTGGCCGACCACTAATGGGCAAGCTTTATCAGGCATCACCTTCCAGACCTGCAACCAAGACCAAAATGGAACACAGACAAGGAGAACGTAAAACAGGGACAAATTGTTATTCACCTTAATGAGAGGCTATATATACTGCCTTCCTCCCTTTTGTTCTTTCTTTTTGACCTCAGCCATGTTGTGTGTGTCCTATAAGTGACTTTACTTATTTAATATTTGATTTACCTTTATCACACACAATTTCTGTTGAGAATTGATTTGATGTTAGTAATTTTGTTCTCTCTTTGCAGAGCTTAAATCCACAAAGAAATGAAAATAAAATAAAACAGCTCTGCATTTTTGAGTCCTGCCTTATCTATGGGTCTCTCTCTCAAACACACTCAGCCTATCCCACTAGCCATGTTAGATTTTTAATCTAACAATGAGTGTGTGGACACACTGAATTTTGGCCCTCATCACTTACATTGAAAGCACATTTGAAGGGGATCTTTTAATAGCCAGTATGAACAGGAGGAATGATTACAGCGAGGAAAACCTCTTTCACTGTTCATGGACACCTGAGTGTTGTTTTAAGACAAACTTGACAGAGTCATGAAGTGTCACTTAATAGTCACCTAGAAAATTAACCACTCTCTTACTGCAGGAACCCTAGACGCCTGAAATACTTCCATCTTCACAACTCTAATGTAAGATTATTTTAGATTGTCAGAAAACAGGAAGGTTGAGTCTCATTTTTCTCTCTCTCTGTCTGTCAGTCTGTAGCTGTGGGGAGAAGGGAAAGTGTGATGAGGGCATTGAAGGTTCTGGACAGTGTGTGTGTGAGCCGGGCTGGCAGGGCGATCGCTGCCAGACCAACCTAGGTGAGTTTCCCTCCTGAACGTGAGGACCTGAATACATTTAATATGAATCCTGGATGTTTAAAGGAGTCCGGTGTTACTTAATGTATACTATATTTTTCTTATTGTCAACAAATCCCATGAAAAGACTAAAACCAACAATGTATCTCAATACTTTCTGACTTCCGTACCCTTTCTGTGCCTCTCAGTCCCAAGTCCATTTGTTCCTACTAAAGATGTAAATCCTTGAAAATGCTTGACAAACATTTCCTGAAACAGCTGTTTTAGTAAATGTTACTGAAACAGGAGGAAAATTGTGCATTTGTTGGGCTATTTTTAGTTGCGGATTTATACACATTTGGTGCTCTAGTGAGTATTTACTTTTTAAATCAGCTGCAGTGTGTTCATGGTAAAGAAGGAATATGTCACCCAGGGGAACGGAACGGCTCATTGATGAGTTTTTAATAGTTTTTGGACAACAATGGAGGTCTATGGCACAGGAATAGGATATATCAGGCTTTGGATACACAGAAAATACTTGTCAGTAGAATCAATTAATTGTTGGTTTGGATCACATGAGATTTACTGACAGTAACAAAAAATATAGTATATCACCAGACTTATCCTTTAACCATTACCTCAGAGGTTATGTTTGTCTTTTAGCAGAATATTCCAAAATCTATTTTACTGATTTTTCAATTAAATTTGGTGGAAATTTGGCCATGGAACAAGTAACAAATGATTACTTTTTTGTTGTGGGTCTGGATGATTGGCACCAGTGTGTGTGGCTGTTTAAAAAACACTTTACATACACTTTAGCTTTGAAGAAAACCTCTTTATTTCCAGATTCCTTGGTTAAAGACTAATGTGCAACTATAGGCCCATTTTCACCAACAGTTTGTCTATTTTGAAGTTTTGCAAAACTGTTTTTTATCACTTCTCCTAAGTTAATATTTTCTATTTTAGGTTAAATTTTTAGAAATGAATGAAGAAAAAAACACTTCAAAATAGACTAATTGCTTAATGCTCGCAACAGACACTTAAATGTTTTAAAAGCACACAGAATTATCTCCGGTGCTTCCTCGTCACCTGAAGTTTCTTCTGCTTTCTTCTCTTCATCTTCAAATGAGAGTTCAATTGCTTTCATCATTTTTTCTTTAACTGACAGTTTGACTGCTTTCATCACTTACTCTTGAGCTGTACAGTTCAAGTGCTTTCATCTGTCACTTCTCAACTGACAGTTCAACTGCTTTTTATCTCTTTCTCTTTAACCGACAGTTCAGCTGCTTTTAGTGCTTTTGAACAGACTGAAATTTAAACCTCATTATAAATTAACATTCAACTGATGAATCAGCTGACGCTTCAACTCCTTAAATGTTGACATTTCACCTACAGGTGGCGTTACAGCAACATGATACATTTCAAGAGCTGTAACTCATGACTGCCTAGTATTTGTCTTTGTAAAAAAGTACTAATACTCCCAGATAGGATTTGGGTATCATCAGCCAATCAGCACGATACATATGTGTGTATTTTGATCCAAGTGTAGAAGCAGATTAAAAGAGAGTGCTAGTTTTTACATGTGATGCAGACATGTTAGTAATATTAACTTCTGAACATTTCCAAATAGTTTACTGTTTACCTTTTTTAACTTCCTTCTTTGATGAATCATGCATCCGTTGCTGTCCAGGCTCGGAGGAGTGCCGGCAGTGCCACGCTCAGGCTGACTGTATGCCAGGTCTTGGTTGTCTGTGTAAATCTGGGTTTCAGGGGAACGGCACTTTCTGCAGTCCAGAACCACGTGAGTATTCTGCAGCTCGGGAAGACAGTTTACTGAATCTCTGCAGTCTTTAGTCCACACGATGACAGTGAGTTAAAGCAGCAACATTATAACAAGACACATCAAACTAATTATTATATGCTAAAAAAGATTATAACTTTATTTGGTTAAACAGATGCAAACAAAGTGCTTTGCAGATACAAAAGAAAGAGTATAAAGCTCTGTGGATAAACAAATTTAATAAGAATTTAAAGGCTGAATGTGTGCTGCAGGATGTTAGATCACCCTGACCCTGCTGTGACTCAAAAAAACAACTTCAGACTTGTGTCCTTGAGATAAAGAAAACAGTGACTATGAAGTGTTACAGTAACTATCAGCTGTAATCAGAACAACAGTGTAAGAAGTGTAGCTGTTTTTGTACACTTTTTGTCAATTTTAGGGGGCAATAGGTAACGGGACAAGCTCATATAAACTTAAATAAATCATCAGACTCTTGGTATCTTCGTTGTGATGCTCTGTCAGGTCTGGACTGCAGCCAGCTTCATTTCCTGCTTTCTGTTGCTTTCAGTCGGATTTTTCGCTGTGAAACATATGATCAGATGGTTTTAATTTATCAGTGCAACCACAGAAAATGCAGCTGAGTGAAATATTGTCTGTCAGACAAATCCCATATTGCTCTATGCTCTCAACATACTGCATAATAATAAGAGGGATGTGTAAATATGAAGATGACACATTTCCAGACTGTCATGTTTCTGTACTGACATGAGTCCACCATGTAAGCAGATCAGATGACAGTTTTATTAAACCCACTGCAGCTCCAGATCTCTGTTCTGAGTATAACGGCGGCTGTCACCAGAACGCAGACTGTAAGCAGACGGGACTGCTCGTCAACTGCACCTGTCAGAGCAATTACCAAGGAGACGGCTACTCCTGCGAGCCCATCAACAGGTGGGCGTGGCCTTCACTTCTGTCTGTCATTTATTTTCTGAATTAAATTTGCTTTTGTGGTTTCCTTTTTTTTATTAAAGATCATTTGATATTAATGAAAGATGTCCATGTTAGAGATGTGACGTGTTGTTTTTCTGTCCAGATGTGTTGAAGAGACAAATGGCGGCTGCAGTGACTTTGCCACCTGCAAGTTCACTGGTCCAGTGAGTAAAAACCTTCACAGCACATTTATTATTTTTCGTTAAAGGGGATATATGAGGCTTTTTGGGATTTTCTGTTATTTTTAATAATGTCAGATGTCTATGTTAAACATCCAAAAACGTCATGAACATATGTAAAAATGCTCTCTGCAAGTCAAAATCCAGGGCTTCAGTCTGCTCTGAACACTTTGTTTGCAGTTACCTCTACCTCTACTTCCTCCTCGTGGTGTCAGATCGTTCACACATGCCCACAAACAGCCATCTGTTCCGTAGCCTTTGTTGCTAAGATTGTTGCTAAGGTCTTTCCGTGTGTTGTTCACGTTGTCCGCTCGCAGATTTCGGATCGGATTTGGGCTCAAACATGTACAGATGTATTTGAGAAGTTTACATTTCGAGTAAAGAACCAGAAAAAGAAGTGAAATCTGACTACTGTTGTTTCTTTACGGAGCCGCCAGAAGTCTGCTGAGAGGAAGCGTCTGGAAGCTAACCAATCAGAGCAGAGGGGGCTCATTGAGAGGGGGGCTTAAAGAGACAGCAGCTAAAACTGCCTGTTTTCAGACAGAGGCTGAACTGAGGGGCTGCATAAAGAGCCAGTATAGGATAAATAAGGTGTTTTTTAACTGTAAATCATGCAAAGATATTCCAGTAAAGCCCCAGAATATTAGTATAGTCCTGGAAATGTCCCCAGTCATTTTATATCGTACAGATATGGGAGTTGAACTATTTTTCAGTAATAGTAACTGGATTACTAAATAGTTGGACAGGTAACTCACATTAATTCAGATGTGTGCTTAACAAGGAGAAATACAGTGTAGAGTCATGATGAAAGGAATGCAGTCCAATTTACGACCTGAGCATGTTGTGATAAGAAAGAGCCCAGAGGGAGGGGGAGGAGGAAGTGTGTGTGTGTATGTGTGTGTGTGTGTGTGTGTGTGTGTGAGTAAGTGTAAGACAGAGACACTGCGAGAGAATGAGACTGAAGGCCGTTATTTGTTTAACTCTGGTAATTGTCCTGATGTGAAAAGTATTCAGTGTCAAATTAAACACCAGTCTTTGTTCCAGGGGAAGCTGTGATCATTTTAACTTGTCTTGTGTGGAAACGCTCCTTCTCCTGATCCACAGCAAGGATGACCTAAAAGGTCGTTAAGTGGTTCCACGTCCTGCTATTCATTTTATTATCATGTCAAAGCATTGGCCTGTCCGGGGTTGAGAATGCTGGTTCCTTCTCTGGCCAATGTTAATTCTGACACCTTTATTATGAGAGGTGAGAAGGCCATTTGGCAGATCCTGGGAGTCTATGAAAAGGTCTATTCAAACACACCGTTATCTCTTACTGGAATTCAAAAGCTGAGGGGGGGGGGGGGGGGGGGGTCCTCATCTGATTATTAGTCTTTCTGCAGTAACCATCACTTTGCTGCACCAGCTCAACATAAGTGTGATCTTAAGTTTGACAGTAAAGTCAATAATGTTATGTTGCCAAAAGGTAGTTTCACATTAAACTCACCATTTTGTTCAGTAGCACCATCTTTACTTACACTGTAAAAGAAATGAGTCATCTGCAAGAGAAAGACACTACCAACTAGTTACAGCAAGTAGAGATCTACAATAGACTTTTTTATTCAATGAAGAGAAACTATTGTATGCCATCACGTGTGCACTAGCTAACATACTATACAACATGTATTTAACATCACCCCAATAATATTTAAAAATCCTTTACTGATTGCTGTGCGATTCATTTATGGATCGGTCTCTGGAAAACCATCTTTGTGGTAAAATAGTAATTCTGTTCTGAAAGTGATTGTCTCATAAATCACACTTACATTTACTTAATGTAAATTTAAATTTCTTTTTTTAACTCCACATTGTTACTAACATGTGTGGTTAACAGCTTTTTTTTCCTACGTGAATATTTGTTTGACAAAGGTTTCTTCTTTCTCAAGGTTTCTTATATGACATCATACGAACTTAAATACTTAAAATATACAAAAGGTCACCCAGTAAAACCGCAGGACAGATGGGAGAAATATGACACCATGACCAACTGCATTCAAACACATAATCTGATTTCCTGCTGTAACCTGATCACGTAATCTGTTTCCTCCAGAACGAGCGTGAGTGTGAATGTGTGCCAGGGTACGTGGGTAATGGAGTCCAGTGTTTGGAGAAGGTGGTGCCACCTGTTGACCGCTGCCTGGAAAACAACGGAGACTGTGACCCTGTGGCCATCTGCAAGGACCTGCATTACCATGGTAACGAATCAATGACTTTTATTACAGTGGTTATTACCATGGTACCACAATTGCAATCACATAGCTATTACCATAGTAACACATCACTGCATTCACTTCTGTTAACTTGGTAACAAATCTGCAATTACTTTTATTACCGTGGTAACAAATACCTGTATGTACTGCCTTTTATTACCATAGTAACACATCCACAATGACTTATTACCATGGTAACACATATGTAACAGGCTGATTGTGTAATATCTATCTTGTAATACCATTGTGTTACCATAGTAACACATCTGAAATGAGCCAGTAGCTGCTGTGTAATCATCTGTTGTATTGCTTCTACTGACCAGGAGCCATGTTGGCTCCACAGTCCTACTCCATTGCAGTTGCTATGGTAACTGTTAATTCCACTGCAGCTGACCTTTGTAGTGTTCATGTTACCATGGTGATGTTACGGAGGACATTTATTAGTTCTAGATTTGATTAGTGATTTTTCTGGGACTGGTAAACAGATGCCAACAAGCACTGAGCTGGAGTACAGCAGGTAACAGCCACAGCTCGTTAAGGCTCATTAAACATGGAGCTCGTTAAGGCTCAGCCTGTACCTGGTGCTTAGTTATGTGCTAATTCACAGGTTGATAGATACTGCTGTTTTGTTTTCAATATAGCGAATGAAACAAACCGCTGACAGCCAATCAACAGAATCTCAGTTGTGGTATAATCCATTTTAATGTGGCAGTTTTTCATGTCAGTTTATTAGTGTATCAGTGTGTTGTTTTCACCCATAGAGATTAAATCATTGTACTGAACAGTATAGATGTACAGTAGTTGGAGGTTATGATGAAGGTAACGTGGTTATTGTCGCTCAGCCAACACAGCTGGAGTGTTCCACCTGTCCTCTCCTGAGGGGAAGTACAAGATGAACTTCAGTCAGGCAGACGCCGCCTGCCAGGCTGAGGGCGCCACGCTGGCCAACCTCAAACAGATGGGAGACGCACAGCAGGTAAACCACCTACAGTAAGGGTTTCCATAGAGACACCAAGCAGATCCGTACACCTCACTCGTATTTACACATACAGGATATTTATAAAAATATATATTTGAGCAGATGAAGACTGTTGTTTTTAGTGGAGAACACAGCTGTGTATCCAAAGCCTTATTCCTCTGTGCTGTTGAGCTCCATTATTGTCCAAAAACGATTAAAAACATCTATGAGCCACACCGTAATACTGGGTGACATGTTCCTTCATTACTATCTTGACCAAATCTCACACACACACCGTCCTGCTGCCAGAAATACTCACTACAGCACCAAATTGGTTTGCTAAAAACTACAGCTGTTTATGGAAATTACTGAACCTTTTTTTAATTAAACTGTGTATTTGTGAGATGTTTTTAAAGCTTTATGTCCTCAGTAGGAACCAAAAGGCTTGGCTCTGAGAGCCACAGATAGGGTATGAAAGTCAAGTATTGAGAGACAGACTAACACATTTCATGGGATTTGTTGACAATAACGTCAAACATGACATGTCTAGCACAGTGGAAATAGAAGTTATTCTGACATACATTATTGCTGCTGCAATATACTGTATGTCAGGGATACGGACAAAGGGTCCCACTGTAGATACTCACAGTGAAGGTTTTGATTTATAGTTGAGTGTCGAATTTCACCCGAGGATATCACCACCAACGCTTGACTGATATATTGTAAGTGATTCAGCCATAACATGGTTTATTTATATTCCCCACAATGTTTACATTATTTCGGTGATACGAACAACAATGAGTAGGTCGTTGTTTCATTACTGAATATAAGACTATATTCCCTATACTCACCCTTCTAGTTCTTGGGAACTTCAGGGATTTACACGCACGAAGGTGTCAAGACAACTTCTCTCAGACATACACACATACACATTAATGCACACGTGGAGAAGATGAATTGTCAAATATGGGATATTGACAAGGATAATAAATTAGGAAATTAATTATCATAATGTGTTGGTTTGTGCAGTCAAGACACAGTTAGTGATAATCAAAAGTGGGAGAGAAAGACAGTGATCAATGACTGAACCCACTTGGAATATCAGAGCAGGAAATAGATTTAATAGAAATATAATTCTATATAAAATAATAAAAGAAAATACATGTAATGATAACTAAGAAAAAAAATAAATAAATTTAAGGTGAATAAAAATAATTTGAATCCAAAAAAATGACCTTAAAGACAAAACTTACAATAAAACCACACCCGATTACAGTATTCTCCACTTTCACTGATCGGGATTCTCTTTTGCTGTCACTTTTTACAGTTTTGCTGCAGAATTTTTCAGTTCTGACATAAAGCTCTCATGTGGGTGGGTGTTTCAGGGCTGCGTCCCCATTGGCCAATTACATCTGGAGGGACAGGTCAGTGGTCTGGAAGTGCAATGAAACTGAAGAGAAATTCAGGGGTGAAACTGAATTTCTGTCCTGAGTGAAAGAAGATTGTAGAATATTGTAATCAAATGTAGCACTTATGTATAGTTTTATTGTAAGTTGTAAATGCCTTTGAGGTCATTTTTTGGTTTCAAATTATTTTTATCCACTTTTTATTTATTTAATTAATTAATTTTCAAATTTTTGTTTGATTCTTGGGAGATTTTGTTCAGTTATTCAAATTCAAATCTAATCCCATAAATTTAGGGATCCTACTACCTGAAGTCATAAGAATTAGACTAATTCTGGTTAGAAGACCTTCCATGTACACATAATCTGATGAATGGACCACACCTTACAATGATATCGCACAGTGTGACACAGATCGGGACCAAGATTTTATTAGAGCTGTCTCTAGAGATGTCCGAACCAGTTTAAGTCCATATTTTGTATAATTGTATAAGTATGTATGCATAAATAAATATTATTTTGAGGGTATTTTTTTCCAAAACCTTCATTATTTATGCTACTAAATAATCAAACATGACATGTCTGGAAATAGTTATATAAATTAACTTATATAATAGGTTATCCTGATGTACATTAATGCTGCTGTAATAAATGTCAGAGATATCATTTAAACATGAAACCTTTTGGAAATGAACATGCACAAAATAGTCCAATACAAGGTTTTGGTTTTGGTTTTGGAGGGAAACAGTCTTTGGAGTCTTTGGTTTCATGGCAGAGGCCTGGAACGAGGGAATGTGTTTGAAGCTGAAGTCTTAATGGAAAAGGGATCATCCAAGACAGGGTGTGTGTGTTATCAGATGTTGTCCTCCTCTTTACACATACCAACATCCTGTGGGTCATTCTCTATACATGAGCAGCTTCACTTACAGGACTTTTTGATATCCTGCTAAATAACAAATGGGACAGAAAACTGAACCTCTGAGGCTGTCGATCAATCCGTCGACCAGCTGAGGTCAGATTAAAAATCTTTAAACATCCGGAAATATTTCTGTTGATACACAGAATTTACAGCCACATTATTATTATACAGCCAACAACCTCTTCTAGTTAACTGTGAAGTATTTATTGTATTTTACCTGTCCCTATCACAGCAGTGCATGCTGGGACCTGCAATCAATCACTTATCCTGCTGTGGTTGTTTTTCTCTGGTCCTGACAGCTGGGGATGCATCTGTGTGTGGCTGGCTGGTTGGAGGGGGGAAAGGTGGGATACCCGACTCGCTTCCCCTCCGCCAAGTGTGGAGACAACCATGTGGGGCTGGTCCTCTACAAAGACCCTGTGGACCAGAGCAACAAGTACGACGCCTACTGCTACAGGGTCAAAGGTACAATGGAAAGCACAGTCTCTGCACAGACAGAAGCTGACAGATCAGTGGAAACATCTCTTTATTTAAATGTTCAAATTCAAAACACAAATTCAAATTCAAAGCACAATAACATACAGTATAAAAGTGTATAAAAACAAAAAGTGGAGTGCCAGGAAATTATAACATTACAAAAATAAGCATTTGGTAAAAAGGATACTGCAAGAAGCTCTTCACATTCAATAGAAATAAAATATGTAGGAGGAAAAACTTAATTTGAAAATGTACAAATTCAAATAATTTCATTTTTTTTAGGTTTCAAAAATCATTTTTTGCTTTTTTATTCTGCAGCCCAACTAAAGAATTGACATTTAGATATTTTAATTGGCGAATTTCATTTTATTTATGGAATTTGCTGAAAATTATAAACAGTTAAAATAAAAAGATAACATTCTTATCCATTTAATTGTTTTCAAAATGAATTAAAATATCACTACTGTACTGCATGAACGTTTGACCAGTTTTGATGATATAATACAATACGCTATATGATATGATATATCATAGACTGTATAAAAAATAATGGATGTAGCCACCGTGATGTCACCCATTGGTTTTGTGGACTCGGTAAATGTCACCATGGTAGCAACTTGTCAATCAAAGGTAGCCATGCCCTAAAGCATACCCTGCTTTATTGTCTACTTACTCTAAATGGGACCATAATTTACTAAATGAACATCATTCTGTATTGAAGAAGACCTGAAACTAGCAATGAAGACCATAAACTCATTAGGAAACTGTTTACTGAGGTAATAAATCAAGTGAGAAGTAGGGTCATTTTCTCAAAGACTTCTCCCATCTGGTTTTATCAGTGAACATTTTAGTTACAACAGCATCTGTTGTTTTTATGTCAGTGTTTTATTTTGTTGTTGCTGTAGTGGCACAGAGCTCTGTGTGGATTTAATTAATCACTCAGAGGTAAACAGGCAGTTTGGATGGGCTATATAATCCAGGGCTACAACTAAGGATGATTTTCATTATTGTTTATTCTGTCACCCATTTTTTTCAACTAATGGATTAAATGTTTTGTCTTTTATTGTGTCATAAAATCTTGAAACATGTTCAACGTTACAATGATATTTAGTTTGGTTTCTTGACTGTACACTGTAATATATTGTATTTATAAAAATCCAACATATCAGACTTTGTCAGGAGCAGAATTATAAAGTAAATAAAACAAATGTGTGGTCTTCTGGGCTTTGATACACTTTAAATTTCCAACAGATCAGAACAGATCTGATGACCCTGGTATGCGAAAAGTATTCCTAGTGATATTAACGTGTGTGTCTGTATGTGCAGATGTGTCTTGTGTGTGTCCCGCTGGTTACGTCGGAAACGGAGACTTTTGTAACGGCGTCCTGACCAGCGTCCTCGCAACGTACAGTAACTTCTCCATCTTTTACAAGGTGAGTGTGACAATTAGACCATTTAGTTGTTAAAGGGGACAAATCTGTAAATCATGCAAAGATATTCCAGTGAAGCCCCAGAATATAAATATAGACCTGGAAATGTGCATAATACGTCCCCTTGTGAGGGTAATTTTGGTTTATTATAAGTTCTTTCAGTATTTTCAGTTTTCAGGTCATCCAATCAAATCTGACCTTGTTGGCCTCCACACACACATCAGTCACCCGTGTTTTTAGATCAGGAGGAGGAATAACTTAAGACCTCAGCCACATTCTTTTGGAATAAAAACAAAATTTTTTCCCCCTGATGTAAAACACACTTCCCCTGTGATATTGATCTGCTAGCTACTTCAACCCGCCTGGTTTTATATGATGTTAGCAAGTCGCCCAAAATCACATTTTAATTGGATACATTTTTGTAAAAGCCCCTGAGTTCAAGATGAGTCATCAAACATATGAAAACGTTTTACGGGAAAAGAAAAGGCTGGGATTTTGATATACAAATATTCAGAAATGATTTTTTTGGCATATAACGAGAGATAACACAAGGACACAGGATTAGAACAGGGAAAATTTATTTTTTATTTCATAGTGTCTTTAATGGGAGATTTATTCTCTAGCGAGCATCCTTGTTGCTGTTGGATTCTTTTCAGACAAGTCTATAATAATTAGCTATAAATGGTCAATTTCTTGACTTACTGTAAGTACAGTTTATAACAAAACTGAGTACAACCCTGGTCAGTATCACTAAAATATTAATTACAATCCTTTCCATTTAATACAATTTTATTTGTCTTTAGACAAAACCAAAGAAGAATTAAGCCAATTCACTTGAAAAAAATAATGTTTGACTAATTAAACTATAATGAAAGGTCCATATTTAAGAACGAGCTGCAACAAAAGTCAGTACACCCTTCACTAGTGAGACTCAATTGTTTTATTTTTCAATATTTGGTGTGCAAGCCTTTATTTTTGATGACCGATTCGATCCTCCCGGGCATGGATGATACCAGTCTTTCACAAATCTGTGGAGAGATGTTCTGCCATTCTTCACTGATGATTCTTTTCAGCTGTTTTTTGCTAGAGGGGTTTTGTTGCTCTACTTTCCTCTTTAAAATACTCCGAAGGTGTTCTGTTGGATTCAGGGCAGGGGACACACTTGGCCAGGTCATAGTTTTCACTTTTTTCTTTAAAAACTCTTGATTTTTGCAGTGTGTTTGGATTCATTGTCATGTTGGAAAATCCCTCTCCTGCCAACAAGCTCCTTGAGACTGGGAGTCATCTTTTCATTCAGTATTTGGGTTTACAAACTTGCATTCATAGTGCCATCTATAAACACCTTTTGCACTCATGCAGCCCCATATCAGCATATCATGTTCTTTGGCAAAGTTTAGTCTTGCAGTTTTGTGCCATTTTGTGAGCAATGGTCTTCTTCTTGGATGTTGTCCGTAAAGGTTGACTTCATGCAATGACCTTCACACTGTCTGAGCAGTCACTGAAACACCAATTTCCACCAATAATCCTTGTGCCCAGTCAAAAGCACTTGCCCGTCTGTTTTTCAGTGCAAGGCTGCATAAATAGCAAATTGTGCGTACTGTCATTTTTCGAGGACAACCACTGCACCTTCTGTTATTGGTAATATGATTCCTCCTGTACCTCCTAACCACTGCTGCAACTGTTCAGTAGCCTACTGATGATCTTGCACCCTCTCCCATCTTTATGAAATCTCACAATTTGGTTTCTTACTTGTTCAGGCAATTCCTCACAATGTGGAGCCATGTTGCATTACACACAACCCAGGCCAAAACTGAGAAAGTTGTGGTGTTCACAGGTTCTTTTATAACCTTGTTCAGGCACTTAGTCTGAATTGAAAGTTACAGTCATTTTTGTATCAGTGGTCACAGGTGTACTCACTTTTGTTGCATTGGTGTTTTACTTTGAGGTGTGTATTTTCAATTTAGTCTATCTAACCTGTTTGTTTTTAATTATAGATAAGATCAAATACCTTACACTTCACCCTAAAAATACTACAATTACTGTAAGATGATACAATTTTGAATCATTTAACATTTCATTTTAGTGTTATTGCACAGGGGTGTATTCTGTTTTGTTATATACTGTATGTCTGACTGAACATAAAACAGGATTGAAAAACAAACAATTTTTTGTGCTTCATCCTTTTTCTCTGTAACATTAAATATTCATGACTAAATAAGCAAAAATCATTCTTAGTTACTAAGTAGTAACTAAGAATGATTTATTGAGTGGATTAAATAACACCACTGTCCTCTGTCTCCCTCACTGTAGTTCTTGTTGGACTATAGTGGTTCGTCCTTGGAGGGCAGACAGCTTGTTGATTTTTTATCTCACAGAAAGTCTGAGGTCACACTGTTTGTTCCTCATGATGCCGGCTTTGCCCCAAACCAGGTAAGTTACCAACACTAATAACCATTTTTTAACCATTTATTATTTGACTTTAATTATATATATATATATATATATATATATATATATATATATATATATATATATATGTATGTGTGTTTGTGTATGTATATAGTACCAGTCAAAAGTTTAGACACACCTTCACCATTCACTTAAATGAGAAAGTGTGTCCAAACTTTTGACGGGTACCGTACATATAAAACCAATAACCTAAACAAGTCAAGTATTTTATGTTACTATTTTACTTTCCAGTCTGTGCATTAACCTTATGGTCAGCTATTATAATTTCCCATTGGTTAATATAACTATTACCCTTTAACAGTTACAATATGTGGATTAAGGCAAGGCATTTCTGTCATGCATTTCATAGATAAAGGCATAAAAAGGCTTTACATATGACCTAAAAAACATTAAGACATACTGAATAAGACATTTAAAACAAAAGGATAAAAACAAGATTAACAGAAATTAAAAATATTGAAGCACAGAAAAAGATATTGAGGAAGTTAATGAATGGAAACATCTAAAAGGTAAAAAAAAAAAAAGAAAAAGAGGCCCGATGATTGAGCCCTGGGGAACTCCACAGGTGATGTTGTTTCAATCAGTAAAACAAAGTGGTCTCTGTATTCGAGATAAGAATTTTCACCACCTTAGACGTGTGACTGAAAGTGCAACCCAGGTTTTCAGTCTGTCTGTTAGTTAAATTAAAAATGTACATAATTAACTACACTTAATAGTGCATAAGCATATACTGTATAAAGCGATATTGCATAAATCAATTTTTAACTAACAGTTATTACATATACTTTAATTCATACATATATTTATATATTTTTATATATATTATTTAATAGTTACAGTAGCTCTATTAAGTTGAAATTAAATGTTCGTATTACAATTATTACAATCTATTATAACAATTACTTAAAAATACTCAAATTAACTGTAAGTTAGTAACTGCAAACAGTAAGTATTGTTAGAGACATTCATAAAAAAATGAAGAAAGAAATATTTGCAAATACTGTAATTAAATTATCTATTATTATTATTAATTAATTTTGCTAATATCTTTCCAGTAACCAATAACAACCTCAGAGAGCTTCCACCTCTGATTGGTTAATAAGTTTATTGGTTATTTAGAACAAGTCACCTCTGTGGTTGTTACCCAATCTAAGCAATGGAGTCTGGAGAGTACACTCGTGTTTGAAGGTTTTTAATGTGTGAAGGACATGGACTGCAGACTATTATAGAAGCATGTGTCAACTAAACTTAGCACAAAAGTAAGGAAATTTATGTTTGGATTATTTCTTTATTGTAACAATGCTTCTTGGCAATAAATCTTATACCGTTGGAAAGCCTGTTTGGGTTGCGCCCATGAAAAATTTGCCAAATCTTCTCTGCCATTGCCAAACAGCTTATTTTGCTGTTGCTACACTTGTTTTGAGCTTCTGGTACCCCCAGGTGCTACCCCTAGCATGGGCCCTGCTACAGTGGTCAGTAGGTGTCTGCTCCGTGAATTGGCATGCCACGTTTGAGTGATCTGGATAGGGCCCGTGCGATAGGGCAACTTCATCCAATCCACCAAACACCAAACGAATCAACGCAGAATAAGCTGTGTGGCACTGGCAGAGAAGATTTGGCAAATTTTTCATGGCCGCAACCCACATACTCAGCTCTTCTGCTAATCCCACAAATGCATGTTCCTTACAAATAATCTACCAAGCACAAATTTCCTTACTTTTTGTGCTAAATTTATATAACCTGATTCTAGAAGTAGACTGATCCTCTAACACGTATATTAACCTTTACATAATTACGTTTTTAACCTTTAGAACTGAATTAATTCAATCAAAATACCAGCAGGTTCCAACTGAAAGAGCTGTTGGTGACATCTAATCTGTTTCTATTGTGTGTGTGTATAGACACTGTCTGGTAGAGATCTTGAGTATCACATCTCAGCCAATCACAGTAGACGACCGTACAAGGATCTGAGACACCAAGAAGTCATCGCATCCAGGCTTGGGTTCTACCTGACTGTTACCCATGGCAACAACGAGGTCAGAAACAAACATTTCTCATGTTTTCTTATATTTTTATGTTTGGATTAATGCAGTGATTCCCAACCTGGGGGTCAGGTCACAAGGGGTCGCTGGATTAATCAAAGGGGGCCCGAGATGATAGGATTCAGAAAAAAAAACATTTTTGACACGAAATCATGTTTTAATCAAACTTTCTTCTCATTTTTGCTTTCTTTTAGATTACTGTATTTTAAAAGTTATTCAAATAAAACAAAATAAGTCCTCGTTCTAGAGCTGCAAGGTTAGTCAATTAATTAGTTGATTTACAAAAGATTTAAGATTCAACTATTTTGATAATCGAATAATAGTTTGTCATTTTTTTAAGCAAAAATTAAAAAAATAAGCTTGTTTCAGCTTCTCAAATGGGATGATTTATTCCTTTTCTGTGTCAAACAAGATGATAAACTGAATATCTTTGGGTTTTGGACTGTCAGACAAAACCTTGGACTGTTGGGAACTTTAATGGATATTTTTCACTATTTTCTGACATTTCATGGACAAAACGATTAACTGATGAATCAAGACAATACTCAGTAACTTAACTGGTAGACAATGCAACATGTGACGAGGGCTCCCAGGTAGACGCTTTATTTTAAGGGGTCACAGGCCAAAAAGTTTGGGAACCACTGGATTAATGGACCCGTGTAACATTTTTTAAAATTTTGTTTCTTTGTTATTCTTTTAAATGACCTCTCTCAGAGCCGTAAACTGGTGAACCAGCGGCTGCTGTTGGAGTGGGACATTCCCGCTGTAAACGGGATCATCCATATCATCGAGGCCCCGCTGATAGCACCCCCCCCACCGGTGAGTAAAGATGGTTTATTCTAGAGATGCTGACTGTGTCACTGATGCACACTTCCTTAAAATGTCTTTAAAAACACCTAGAGACAGAGAGATTGATAGATATTTTATTAATTCCTGAGGGGAAATTGCATTGTTACAGCAGCCTACAGATAAGTACAAACAGCAAAAAAATAAGATAAATACAGAATTAAAAAGATAAATAAGGAATTAACAAGATAAATATATATAAAAATACAATCCCATACTATATTGCACTATTGCAATGTATATGTACAATTGTAGTTCAATTAAACCAGTCCAAACTACAGGAACAGTCAGCGTGTAAATCCACAAATCCATCATAACAAATATGATCCTTATAACTCACCTTTATCTATTCATTTATAGATATCTGGTTGAAAACAAAGACATACAGCCAAAAAAAACCCTGCATAACTTCAAGTTGTGTAATACTGTCCAATAACATGTATAGTAGTGGTAAGCTGAGACAACTCAGAAAACACTTTAATTACTTGAAAGAGAAGAGGAAGTAACACATTTTGCAAAATCAACTATAATTTAAAGTAAAGAGGGTTTGCCCTATAAATGTTTTTTGTCGAATTTTTACCAAAATGTTTGTATTAATTATTTTTTATAATTTTTTCATCTGTTTCACAATACTCACATCAATTTTAAAATCTCTTTAAAATTAATCATGATGTTTCTTTTAAATAAAAAACAAAGTAATGAGCCCAAAAAAATGTTTCCATTGGATTTTAGCAAATGTAGTCACGTTTCCACTGCAGGAACTTTCCCTGGGAACTAAGAAACTTATGAGGAACCAGGGTCTAAATGAAGTTTCAGGGAGACTGTTTTAGCCCCCAAAAAGTCCCTGCTGGGAGGGGTAGTACTTTCCAAAAGTGCAGGAACTGTGGGGGTGGGGTTTGCAGGAATGATCGTCACTGATTGGTCAAGCACAGAAGCACAGAAACTGCGGCTGCTTTAACTTGTATATCGCTTCATTCACAAAACAAGTTCTCTAGTATTGGTATCAGGATGAGGGGAGGACATTTCCCTTCATTTGTTGACATTAAAAGTAAAGTTAGGCTTTGATGTCAGCTTCCCGACTCGTTTTATAAAAGAGCGAGAGAAAAAGAGAGAGAGATAGCGTGAGTAAGCAAGAGAGAGAGCAGCGGTGGTGGAGCGAGCTAGAGTGAATGAAGAGAGGGAGCAGCGGTGGCGAGAACAAAGCCAGTGAATGAGAGAAATAAAACGTTATTTTGTGATTGTTCCATGGTGGTTATGTTCTAAAGCAGAAATAAATCACCACTCAACAGATGATTTACTGTGAAGAGAGACTTTCTTAGACTCAGTTTATTTTCCTCCCCTGCATTTATCTTTTTCATTCATTCATTGCATCCAACTCATGCAGCAGTAAATACAAAGAACAACAGGACAAATCTGTGTTGTTTTTTCCTTATGTTTGAATGCTATGTTTCATGCATAATTTTTAAATTCCTCATGGGTCTAATTTGCATGCTCTACCTGGTTCCTCAGACGCAATGGAAACACAAACAGGACTGCACAACAGGGACTTAAAGTTCCAAGTTTAGTTCCAGAGATTAGTTCCTCTGGGTCCAAAGTACCTGGAACTTTTTTTTTTTTTTTTTTTTTACATTTTCTTTTTCCAATACAGATTTTTTAATGCATAAGTTCAACATGAAAAAACAGGCAGATGGAAATGTACTTAATGTTCTTGTACTGGACTGATAAGTAGCAGTGTTTGATTAATGGAATTATTTATGCAGCACGTATTGAAATGTATCCATGTTACAGCTGCATGTTCATTTCTGTTTCTACCGCAACACAACAGAACATCACCACGCTGGCCAGTGACAGAAAAAGATTAATATCTTGGTAAAACTTCAGGCTCCCCGGTTGGGAATTGACATTTTGTTACACTGGTACAAAAAATGTATTTAATCAACATTTTTCTCCTTTTTTGACATGATCTTGTTAACATGAAAGGCATACTATGCAGGATTTTCCGAAAAAATAATGTATACACTCATACAAAAGTAATCCCTCTCAATCCTCACTTATGACCCACTAGAAGTGTGTGGCGATGTATTTATCTGCAGAGACTCTGCCCTCTGATGCTTCTGGGCGTCAACCTTTGCACAGTACGTGTGTAGCCCCAAGCCAATAACAGCACTCAGGGTGTGAAGTCTGGAGTTTACATTGCTGTCACCATCTCTCTCCTCTGCTCCACTCTGCTCTCTGTCTCTGTGTCATGGATGTATAAAGAGCTGCAGGTCTGCGTGTCTGCTTGACCGAGGGTGGGGCTGAGCTACACACATGCAGAGCAGAGAGGCCACAGTGGACAGGATGAAGCTGCATTCACACAAAATCCAGCATTGCGGCACCTTCCTGCAGGGTTGTGCGGAGGAGTGGGCGTGTTTTTTTGTGCTTTAAAACGTAATCGCTGTGAAACAATCAGAAAATAATGTTTTATTTCTCTGATTCACGGCTTTGTTCTTGCTCTCTTCGTTCACTCCCTAGCTTGTTCAACCACTGCTGCTCTCTTTCTCTGGAGGAGGGGCCAACGTTGAATGCTGTGTGTTTACAAACACCAACTGACAAATCCTGCATAGTATACCTTTAAATATTTGCAGTAATGTGAACAACCACAGTTCTGATCGTAGCCACCAGGAGGCGCCATGACAACTTTTCCTCTCCCATCTGCTCCTTAATATGCTGTTCTGTCTGTTGTTGCCAGGCAACAGCAAGAGTTGTGGGCAGAGAGCAGATGGCTGTGTTTAGTTTCTTGGTACACTTTAAGGAAATGAAGAATTTTAAACGTTTTCATCCTGATGACATCCCAACTCTGATCAATATTCCTGATATGGGGGACAAAAGATTAAGATTAGATTTGATCACATCACATTAGATTAATCTGAAGCCTAAAGTAATTATTCTTTTCCAATAAATGACTAATGTTTAGTTCACCTAAAGCTCATCTTCTTTGGTCATCATCCCCTTCACACACTGAATGTGGATCGAGTCAGTTTGATACCTTTTTTCTCTCAGACTGAGATGTCTGGATCTTCTTCAGCTTTTGTCTGTTAAAGTACTAATCTGTAATTTCTGTGACCACATAAATGTAAATTAAATTCACAGACCCCCTCTTCTGCATTACTTTGTGACTCTGGAGTCTCATACAGAGCGTTGAGGTAACAGATGGGGCTAAACTGTAGGTAAACACAGTGGCTCCTCTGCTGGTTCACGCCTGTTGCTGAAAACTGATTCTGGTGCCCAAACATAATATAAATGTTGAACCATTTAAATTGCAGTACCAACATTGTCAGTTGATCCCAAAAATTGGTTAAAAAATTTAATGTTGTGGAGGCGCCAATACTGCAGAAAAATTAATAAAAACTAAAATTTCTTCTTTTTGATAATTACAACTTTAACCAAATAAGTACACAAGTCAATACAAACACCGGATAAATATACTGATACTGAACATTCTCGATTAATCTGTAGAGTATTGTCTCAATTAATTGATTTGTTGTTTGGTCCATAAGGTGAAAAATGTCGATCACTGTTTCCCAAAACCCAAGGTGACGTCCTCAAATCCTTGTAGAAACTGCCAGTAAGTCTGTTGACTTCATACTAACCTGTAAAGGTTCAGACTTTAATGACTTGGACATGTGAGTTGTCAGGCGGCCATCTTGCTTTCCTCCACATCCTGTAGACAGGTTTTTCTTCCTGTGATGGAAAACAAAATGGCAGTCAGGGTCAATCATGGAGATGTTACCGGGAGGATTCGCCCCGTCTGTCTTCTGACTGGATCTTTAACATCAATTATTCATTGTAACAGGTTGAATTTTTATCTTCCTCTGAGGAAATAAAGCTGGTAATGATCACAGCACAGAGTCACGTCTCCATGGCGACGGTGCAGCAAAGTGTAGCTGTTGCCATGGTTATTAGAGCTGGACAGACAAAGAGTGTGTGTGTGTGTGTGTGTGTGTGTCAGATATCCAGCGGTGAGGATTAAAGGTTTAATCTGATGTCCTCATATGTGTAGTAATTCTTGTGTGTTTGTCGCACCTGTCATCTCCAGATCTCCCATCATGATTCCCGTGGCCACGCCCACTCAAGCAGCACGGGGTGGGCCATCTTTGTGTCGGTGTTGGTGGCATGCGTGTTGGCTGGACTTGGCTACTATGTCTTCAAAAACAAAACAGACGCCTTCCGCTTCCACTACTTCAGAGTGAGACACACACACATACACACACACACACAGAGACAGAACTGGTGAGCTGATATTGTACCCAGATGGAAAAGTACATCAAAATGTAGCTAAAGTATTGCAGTAAAAGTAGTGGTTTGGTCCCTCTGACTGATATATTATATATGAGTTTAGAGTTTACTTCCTCTTTAGTCTGGACTAGTTTAGTCCAGTGGTTCCCAACCTAGGGGTCGGGCCCCTCCAAAGGGTCACCAGATAAGTCTGAGGGGTCCTGAGATGATTAATGGGAGAGGAAAGAAGAAAAACAAAGTTCTGATACACAAATCTGTTTTCAGTTTTTGGACTTTTTCTCTAATCTTTGATTTTTGGTGAAATATTGGATCACGATTATTATATTATTATTATATTATATTACAGCCACAATTATAGAGTTGCAAAGTTGGAGGGGCTGCTGGTTCCCCAAGTGTTTTTTTTGTTTTTTTAACATTTATTGAAATGAAACCATGTGAGAAGTTAAGAGGGGGAAAAAAAAAAAATCACTATTTGGTGGAGCTGTTAAAAATCATAGACATCTGATCATCATTAAAGGATACACAAATCTGTCTTAAAACGACAGTCAGGTGCCCATATGACCACAGAAAGAGGTTTTCCTCGCTGTAATCATCCCTCCTGTTCATACTGGCTATTAAAAGATCCCCTTCAAATGTGCTTTCAGTGAAGGTGATGGGGGACAAAATCCACAGTGTGTCCACACAGTCATTTTGTGCAAAAATGCATTTAATTATCTGCCACATTTACAGTCTTTTTAGCATCAAATTCCCTCTTTGAGTTTCCCTGTTGAGCTGCGGTGCAAGTATAGTAACAAAAAGAGGAACTTTGGCACTAAAAAGACTGTAATGTTGAAAGATATCTACTTGATTTGACTCTTTTGGACGACTGAAGCTTCATATTAGCTTCAGATAAACTTTTAAATACATTTCTGCACATTAGGAGGACTGTGGGTTTTGTCCCCCATCACTTACATTGCAAGTGCTTTATGAAGGGATCTTCTAATGGTCAGTATGAACAGGAGGAATGATTAGAGCAAGAAAAACGTGTTTCAATGTTCACTTGGGCTCTTGACTGTTGTTTTAAGACAGACTTGAAAATTGTGAACCTGTCCTTTTAATAACTGATCTTTCATTTAATGAT
This sequence comes from Scomberomorus guttatus, assembly GCA_038419695.1. NCBI lineage: Eukaryota > Metazoa > Chordata > Actinopteri > Scombriformes > Scombridae > Scomberomorus > Scomberomorus guttatus. The sequence continues at coordinate 29,729,426 of CM076446.1, forward strand.
GTTACATTTCAAATGCCAATCAGGGGTGAACATCCAACCAGGGACCTGAAAGTTTCAGATGTCATGTCACCACCTGGTTCTATTGGACATATCAACTTTACTGCACTACATATTCAGAGAAAACAAGGGGAGACGAAAAGCCATCGAATTACAGATTGTTTTCCAAAAACCAGGAAGTGACTCAGCACTTTTCAGCTTTTGGTTCCCTTTTGTTCCACAGGGATTCATTCAGAAAATAAACTCATTGGTTCACAGGAGCGTAGGAATTTCATATGTTGTGTTATTTAAGTGACATCTGCTAATAAGTCAACTGAATTTGAAGATGTAGAACAGATTTTAATGTTGGCAGTGTTTGATATTATCATCATTAAAAAAAAAGAAGAAGAAAACATCTGATGTGTATCAGTCATTCAGCTGCTGGTATTTTCACTGTCGCCCTGCTAACAGCTAACAGCCCTTCCTGTTTCCTCTGTCACAGAATGAGGATGAGGACAACACAGCGGGCGGCAGGACCAAACCCACACTGGTCTCCATCCCCAACCCTCTGTACAGCGGCTCCAGAGCCTTCGCCGAGCCGTTTGGGGTGAGTCGACCAATCAGAGTCTGACTGAGCCGCTCCTGACTTCTCAAACTAAACCACCAAGAACCCAGTCTAAGATTTACCACAACTGCAGAGAACCAGGCCCTGATTTAAAACAGGCTTACATTAGAAACAGGTCTTTCTTCTTAAAGGGAACATAACCTGTTTTTTGTGATTTTCTGTTATTTATACACTTTTATGATGTCTATGTTAAACTTGTTCAAAGGGTGCTAAACTTGAGGTGAACTTATGTAAAATCGCTCTCTTAAAAAGTCAAAAGCCAGGGCTTCAGCCTGCTCTGAACGCTATTTGCAAAGTTACCTCTACTTCCTCCTTGTGATGATGTCAGATTGTTCGCACATGCCCACAAACGGCCATCCGTTCTGTAGCCTTTGTTGCTAAGGTTGTTCCATGTTTTGTTTGCGTTGTCCACTCGCATATTTCGGGTCGGATTCGGGCTCAAACATGTACAGATGTATTTGAGAAGTTTGCATTTCAAGTGAAAAACGAGAAAAGAAGTGAAACGTGAGGATTTCACTTATTAAATAATGAGTTGAGATGAGGCGATTATTAATCCATCTACATAAAACAAAAAATATATACTGTATATGAGTGTTCTTATTTTGATAAAAAAACAAATATCTGGACCTGGTTGGACACAAATGCTGCTTAGTTCCCACTCTGCTGCTGTTGTTTAGTGTGTGTGAAGGACACTCTGCTGCCTTCACTGTTGTGTTGTATCTCAGTAGTTTACACATTCCTTCTCTATCAGGGTCCAGAGAACAGTGACTTCACTTTGTTTTCAGCTGTATGACCTTGCTGCTGTCAGACCTGCACGATCACAGACAATAAAGCAGAGTTGTAGTTTAGAGTCAGCTGTTCAGCCACTGTGGCAGCTGCCCAAGACAATGTTTCTTTTAGCCTTTTTTCTGTTAACTTTCAGCTTCAGCCAGTTCTCTGAACAGTTCATTAAGGACACTTTTACCTGTGATTCTGTCTGTTGTGAATCTTGTTGTTTAGTGTCCTTCAGCAGGTTCTTTCCACACTTTCAAACAACCTCAATCTGGGGAACCCCCGTCTGGTTTCTTGTTTTATTTTCTTTGAGCAGAAAGGCACTCCTGGGTGAAGAGAATCAAAAAATCCAGATTGCTTCCTGCACTCTGAACTTCAACAGAAGTCATATTTCCCTTTCACTCTGTGCATGACACTATCTTTCTGTGGTCTTTGTTTTCTCCTTCCTTTTACTACCCTTGAACACCCTGACAGCACAATCTGGGAATGGCCATAAATATTCACTTTATGACCAGAAGACAGTCCTCCATATACCTTAGTGTACCGACAGCTACGCTCAGTGTGAAACTATATCCCGGTTTGATCGTTTTCTCTCCATCCTACAGGACACCAGGCAGGCAGTGGAGCCAGCAGAACCTGAAGAACCTCCAAAGATTCTTGACCTAGACCAGTAGAGCCAGTTGAACCAGCAAAACTGGAGCTGTCTGTCTGTTTCCATACCACAGTAAACTGGTGACTTTATTGTGGTTTAGCTCTTCCTCAGTTCATCTGTATCCAAATTTAAAAAAAAGTTGTCAGTTTAATTAAAACCAGATGCTCTCTGTGGGAAAAAACCCCAAATGATTGCCATTAAAGCTGCACTAATCAATATTTTTTTATTACCAATGGATCAGCTGACTCTGTGTAATGTGAAAGTGTCTCTGGTAGTTTTGAATGTACAGTTCTCACCAACCCCGCAGCTATACAGAGCTTTTTAGCCTCTTTTAGCTCAGTTTTAGTTTTACAGCACGTTTGTTATGGTTGTTTCCAGCTGTGGCAGACAGCTGTATCTTCCCAGCACCAAACAGCAGACAAAGTTAGAGACTAGCTAGTGAAGAAAGTGGAACATTAAGAGACTGATATTTTTTCTCAGGAGTTGGTGGAGACCAAACCAGAGCTAAAAGGAGAGTGAATTTTGGACTTTTATTCATCAGGTGGACACAAACATGACTCCAATGGGATGATAATGTTGCTCTGCATATAGCTCAGCTTCTTTACCTGCTAGATGTTCCACTTTCTTCACCAGCTGGTCTCAAACTTTATCTGCCGTTTGGTGCTGAGCAGGTAGTGTACAGTTTAGTGTTAGCTCCTGAGCTGAGAGCAGCTACCTAAAGCTGGAATTATGCTTCTCCAAAGATACACGTAAACATCGAAGAAGGGTGTTATGGGTAACCATAGGTTGCAGAGGAGCCATTGTGCACGCCTTCCAAATCTCAACAACACTTGGTGCAGACCTGTGCATCCTCAAGTTAATTGCTGGATTCAATTGCTTTCAAGAAGCGGGTCAGAAATGGAGATGAAAAACAAACGTAAATATGCTACAGACAAGTATAAACGAAAGTGCTACACAAACGTCTCCAAGCGACCCGCTTGCATGTTTGCCTACATGCAGCCTGGAGAATCATAATTCCACCTTGACGTTTTATACAAGCCAGCGCGGTTTTGGTTTCATCAGTCCAGGGAGCCAAAAAAGAAGCTGCATAGAGGTGCAGAGTTGTTCATTCAAAGCCAAAGCCTGATATAAATTTTTCCTCTGTGCCATAGAGCTCTATTGTTGTCCAAAAACTATTAAAAACACATCAACAAGCCACACTGTTGCACTGGGTGACATGTTCCTTCATCACCATGAACACACACACACACACACACACAATAGTTTATTTTGACTCAATCCCACACACACTGTCCTGCTGCTGGAAATACTCAAAAGAGCAACAAATGTGGATTAATACGCCGCTTAAAATAGTCTCAACAATTCTTTCCTCCTGTTTAAGTAATGTTTGCTAAAAACTACAGTGACCAGTTGTTTTTGGAAATTACTGAGCCTCATTTAAAAAAATAAAACTATATATTTGTGAGTTGCTTTTAAAGATTTACGTCTTCAGCAGGAACAAACAGGGAGGAAGAACGCCTGCCTTATCCTTTAACCTGCTCATACAGAGAAACTGGATAAACACTTAACCCACACTGGAGCAGCTGAATTTCCTCAAACAACCAAAATGTCCGCCATCATTTTCAATCACAACCTCAGAGAAGACATTAAACTCCCTGCATCTGCCTGTCTGCTGCTGTTTTGTCATTAATCATTGATGCTGTTGTATGTCAGCAGCGAGGCTCTCTGAATGTGCTGCGTTTGTCAGAAAACAGACGAGCCTGCAGTGATTTCCTCCACAGTCTCTCGTGTGATTCAACTGACCTCCACAAACCACGCAGACAGGTGGCAATCTGATGTCATCATGGGTGACGACACAGAGCAAAAAAAATGTTGTTGTGATGCATTTCTATTGACTACACTGACATCCACAATGGACCAAAATCAGTTAATAGTAACTCACCTCAAGATGCAAACACACACATACAGAGATGCATGTGTGCATTTGTGTGTGGTAGAAAAAAAATTAGCTCATAATAATCAATCCATTCACTCTGATATTACAGAACAATGACAGTTCAACAAAACAGAAATTTAAATTCTAGATTAATTAATTAAAAGAGACAGTAAAAAGTTCTAATCTTGTGTTCCAGTGTCAAAGGAATACTTTTCTTTTGGGAGATATACTTATTCATTTTCTGGCAGAGAGTTAGATGAGAAGATTAATACCACACTCCAGTCTCTCCACTAATTACAGCCAGCAGCCGGTTAGCTTAGCATAGCACTAAGACTGGAATGAAGAAACAGCTAGCCTGGCTCTTTTCAAGGGTAACAAAATCCATCTACCAGCATATATATTAAACTCACTAATTAACACGTTACTCATTTGTTTAATCCATACAAAATCTGTATAAAATTGATAATTAGCCATTTTACAGGTTTTGTGCTGAACTGTTTCTTGGCACGGTATAATGGTATGCCAGCAAAAGACCGACCAGGAACCACCAAAGACCGAGTCTAATGATAAACCTAATGATGGCGCAAGAGCAAAAGTCATCAGGCTTCATCCACTGAAGACCATAAATCCCTGTACTGAATTTCATAGCAATCCATTCAGTAGTTGAGATATTCTCTGGTGTGGACCCATTGACATTCCCATCCCTGGATGCATGCTGCCAGCGTGGTTAATAATCAACAGATTAGTGGGTACTAAAGGTAATTGTTAGTTTCATTGTCAGGACCTGCAGTGGTGTTGAAGAAGCAGTGTTTTTCTTAATGAAATTGAAACATCACAATCAGTTTAGTGACTAGCTATTAAAGCTGAAGACTTCTGCTTCAATAAAAAAACAAAAGTGATAGTCCTTTGTTGGCTTTTCCTTTATTTCATTGCTGCAATAATTAATTTTCCTCACTGGTTTGTCAAAACTACAGAAATCTGCTTCATTCTTCACTCTGGTTTTATTTGATGTGTCTGTCTCTTATTGGCCTCTACATCTGTTTTCTTCCCCACTTCTGTTTTTCCTCATAGCTGTCTAAACAGAAGAAATGTGTTTTGTTTACACAGCCAGCAGGTTTTTTTTTACACTCAGGTTTTCTGTGTGAAAGCAGCCATGTTGTTTATGATGGAGGGAGCCAGTTTGTTTCTTCTCCTTCTTCTCTTTGGCTCCTCTGTTCACATTTTCAGGCATAAGAGGAGATCGTTGTTATTCTGCTGCGTCTACCGCTGGCTTGCACTGAAAAACCCCAAATGCTTCCTCTCTCTGTAGACCTTCACTTTAAATAGCTTTCCTTCTCTGCTGCTGACATTCAAGACGCAAAAAAAACCAAGCCTGACCTCCTCCCTCTGTGTGGCTGTCAGACAGTTTATTGGCTTGACAGTTCAGCAGAAAGCAGTGCACACAAGGTACATAAAGCAGTGTAATTATACACTCAAGCCATATATTAAGATTAGAATATCTGTGACGAGGTAACCTTTCCAAAATGGAGAGCATGCAGTTGTGGAGGTTACTGTTCCGGCTGTTTCTCTGCCTGCTGAGCTCCCTTCCCCCCACACAAAGAGCTGAGCTGCAGTGCTGGCTGCAGAGCAGAGCAGCTTGGAAATGGTTTTGCCTGAGAAGCAACGCCGTGGGGGGAAAAGAGGGGGGGAGTGAAGACCAGAGACCCTGACCTCCATTGCTGCAGGCTGGCTGGCTGTTCGCCGCCACTGCAGACCTCATTTAAAACCGGTGTTGTTTGTTCACATCCGACCTGCTGTCTGATGAAACACTTCCTGATCGGATCTGATGTTCAGCCGAGACAACGGTTTGTCCATGTTAAACAGCTGAAAGTGACAGCTGGTTTCTGCTAAGAGGCCTATAACCAAGTAGTTTGTTGTAGTGCTGGAAAATTCGAGTGTTATGTTGATTTGGTATATCTGGGTCTGGACCTCTAAATAGATCAAACTTTTCGAATATTTTGAGTCTCCAAGTAGTAGGTGCTAAGCAAGTGTTTTTTGTGCTTAAACCTAATCATTTTAACCCAAACCATGGGAAGGATTGGCGTATCACCTGCAAGCAATTTTGAAACAATTTGAATTTGATCATGTGAAATTGCACAATCAATACCAATGCACATGCGTAATAATTCTGTACCAACATTAAATGGACTATTGACATGGAGGAATTCGTACCAATAGCCACTTCCAAATCAAAATGCAAAACAATAACACTAACAGCCAATAAAGTAGTCTAACTATTAACCAAACCGCAGGAGGAGTCTCACCAGACTCCACAGGCAGCAAGAACAAGTATCCACAAGCTAACATGCACTGAGCCTACTGTCTGACTCTGATTCATGTACGAATCTGGTGAGGCTCAGAGCCTCCAAGTGATCTTTTAGATGTTCGTTGGCATACGGGCAGCAGTTTGTACAAGAGCTGGTATCAGCAGCTGAGCCGAGTAGGCAGGAAAAGGCGAGCTCGTCATTGACTTTAGATTGCAAGCATATGGCTATTTCCTGGAGGCAGGGCATACGGTACAAATTGAAGTCTACAATGAATCAGACAATGAATCAGACAATGAATCGACAATGAATCAGCACAGAAGAATTCATTTTTTTGGCAGCACCGGTTTATTTTTGAAGCTGTGTGTTTTCTTATTTGAAGTTGTGGTAGCTCATTAAAGTTCCACCATATTGAATTATGAAGCTGTTGATTCTACATTTTGTTTGAAGTCCTTTTATGTAGTTGAGTGGATTCAAAAGCAAATCAAAACAACTTCACTACTGTCAGAGGACTGTCAGAGGGCATTAGATTAAACCTTTCTCAACTTGCTGGCCCACATATGAGTGGTGGTGGTCACTGCGGTCTATCTTGATTTCTGAAATGCATTTCATACAATTAATTATATTTTTTAAAAAGCAGTCGTTTACAACAGCAAATAGTTTTTCATGAGGAGGACCCTAAAAAGGGCTCAGGTCTCCTGCATGACCCCAACCAATGAGTCCGGTTGTCTCACAGAAACAGACCATAATCTTAGTAGTCATCCGACTTCAGTTACTTTGACTCGTCTCCTGAAGTGTTGCTTTCGTCAACTGGATGGTCGGAGCAGGGCCATTGGTGATAATGTCCACATAGATAGTGACTGATGTGTTTGTCTGAATGTTTTAAAGTTAATTTTTGCTTTAGAACATTACCTCATTTAATCAATAAGCAAATAATGTTACATTTTGTTTCAAGATTCTCTCAAGATCTTTTCTAGACTAGCTGGGAAGTCAGGTCAATTGTTTCAACAATACCATTACAAGAAGGTTATTAATAATACCAACAAAAACCAGTTGTTTAAGGTATGTATGAATGAATATTGTACAGGAGTTATAGCAGCCATGAGGTTTGTATTTGTCCAATCAGCGACGCTCACTACAGCCAAATCTGTCTCAATAGTTTTTTGTGCCTTCAGAAAGTACTAACCCCAGAGCAGAACAGGAACTGAATTTGGACTTCTCCATTTCCTCCTGTCGAAACATACAGTTCTTGAGTTCCTTAAAAAGGTTAGTAGGCTTCCTGGAAAAGTTCTTGTAGTAGAAAAGAGTCAACATCCTCCCAGAAAGTGTCGGTCAGCAAGGAGGATTACTTTCAGCTCCATATGCCCAGTTGTCCAGTAACCCTTTCAGCACAGGCCACATTTGCAGCAGGGCACAGGAGACCAAAGATCTGCTGGCCTTCTAGGGTCAGCGTAAGTCTCACATTCCTGAAGTACAGAACAGTACCACCCAAGAGCCTTCTAACTTGATGGCTCAAGCTTGGTCTTCTGTTTGTTCAGGTGCATTGGAAGCACAACACAGTTCTTCTGAGCAGGCGTAGACACACAAACCATCCAGATAGTTCAGGATCCTGAGCCACTGTCAGCTTGCTAGCCAATACTGCATCCCTGAACGGGTACATCATAGAAACAGTTACTACAAACAAGACTGAAGACAGCCTGTTCTCCTGTGTGCACACATCCAATGCACACACTAGCTAACCAACATTGCAGGATCTTGCCTGAAGATTGAGCTGGAGGTTGTGCATTTATTGTGAACGGTTTGTAAATCTGAACCCAAACAGACATTTTTTGTGAATGAAATATTTACTTGAAGGTCATTATTATATATCTGTCAGACTGTACAATTTGTAAAATTTCTAACTATGGCGACCCCATTGGTAGTATCAAAAGAGGTAAATTCTGGCTGAATATGCAGAACATTTACTAGATGGGGGTGGGGGTGGGATTTGATAGCATTTTATCAAATTCAAATCCTGTATCAAATCCAAATCCTTTCGAATCCTTTATTAGGTTTATCTTTCAACATTTGCAAGTAACAAAAGGCTAAAATAACCACTCAATGATCTCTGATCAGCTTTTGTTGATTGAGAGGGCAGAAATACACAAACAGTTTTTAGTGGCAGCTTAATTAACGTTTACAACCTGAAAATGACCTGAGCAGCATAATATATGAATGTTAAATAAATATATCTGACACATTTGTTACAGCCGCCACCAACCCCTGGCTTGTGTGTGTATATGTGTAGTCATTTTCTTTTGTGTTTTTTTTTTTATGTCAAGCAGTCTCCAGTCTTGAAGGCTCCTCCCACTACCTGCTTGGCCCCCAGTGGTGATCCTGAACCAATAAATGTCCAGCTGGCATATTGTGAACAGCTCGCCACTGTGTCTCTCGGTGTGTTGGCGTTGTTGTGTGTTGTGTGTGTTGTAAGAGAGTACATATCTTTTGCTGAGAACTAGTTAGAAGTACTCGATCCCTAACTGTGCTTCTCGTTGCTGTAGAATATCTATTGTTGTGAAACTAGTACAAGGCACTCGTTTGCTACCTGGGGACTAGGCCAGGTGTAGTTCTGCTTACCACTGATTACACACACACACACACACACACACACACACACTCTTCTCTTTGTTAGTTTAATTAGGAGCACAGGTGCTGTTCTTATTGTGTTTATGTTTTTCAAAGCCACTAAAGACTAGGTGAGGTGAGTGAGGTTTTATTTTCATTGTTTTCTTTGTGTTAGTTTTAGCTCTTTAGCAGTTTGCATCTTGTGTTTGTGTTCTACCCTCTTGTTTATAAATAACTTTATTTAACCAAAAACACCTGGTTTTATGTTGCTTCCCTTTCCCCTAGAAAGCTGGGTTGAAACAAAATTCAAAGGCAGACTTGAAAAATTGTGAACCTGTCCTTTAATCCGTCTTCGACAAGTTCAAGGAAGAACAAAACATTTTTTTGGCCACTTAGGGGCAACACAAACAAGCAGTGAAGTAGTAGCTCTTTAGCTGCTAAATGCTCCACTATGTTCACCAGCTAGTCTCTGTGTGTTTGCCGTTTGGTGATGAGCAGGTGGGTTTTTCTGAAAATAGCGGCCTAAATACTTATTATAGCCTCTTTAAACCCTTTGACCACTTTGGAAAATGTTTGCAAAGAACTACGTGTTGAAACTTGTTGAAATATAGTTCCCCAATTCTGGAACCCAAAACTGGACTGTAGGACTGCCTGCCAGCATTACAGATTAGCTGTTAGCCTCTAAGCTGTAAATAAACACAGTTGGTTTTGGCAGTCAGCTAATGGCTGCTTGATAGTGTAGCTACAGTACGCAATATTTCTTTCCCCAGGATGGCGAAGTCATGAGCTGCCATACTCTCTCTCTCTCTACCCTAACCAATCTCAGTCCTCATGCCTAAACCTAACCAACCCAACCAACAAAGGCAACGAGTTCTAGCCACTCAGAGGCAGAGTAGGGTGGGTCATGACTTTGCCATCCTGGGAAAAAAAAATTGGCCTACAGTACAACCAGCTGGCCAGCAGTTAACCCAGGCCTCCTTTAGCCTGCTGGTTTCAATAAATCTCTAAATTCACCACTTCAGAGCTTTGAGGAGGCAATAGACTTCTACATGGGCCTAAAACTGAGACCAGAACCCGGCCCATACCTGCGTATTTAAGACCCAACTGGTACTACCAAATCTGAGACCTGAACCTGAGGCTATATCTTTGCTTCATTTCATCAATTACTGACCATTAGCTATCCAGGCTAATGCAAAACACTGGCTGCACTCTCTTCTCTCTTTTCTTCTTTCCACTGGACGTTTTGAATCTACTTGCAGCAGTCGATACACGTGGACGCAAATGATTGGTTCAGTCAGAGAAAGAAGTTTCATTACACTGGAAAATAACCAAACCTGAGGCCGACAAGAAAGCTCAAGTCAGGTAGCAGAACTCTGAGGCGAGGTTGTTTAGCTCTGTTGTGGAGAACAAACTGAGCATACAAGTGGATTATGGTCTGAGGTTTCTATGGATGTTTTGACATATTTTCTTGTGGTGATTCTGGGCTTCCATCAGAATCCACTGTAACTGCTGTGAATCACAGATTAAAAGCCAGCCAGCTGAGCATCTTGCTTTGCTCAATGAGTCGCCCCCCACTGAAATGTGTCCCCCCCCTACCCCCCTTGGCTTGGATGTCTCGTTCTCCACCTGCTCCATCTCCCACAGCAGACAGATGATGTCAGCAGACATGTCACTGAGCACTGAGTTGGAGCTCTAATGAAATGAGAAATGACTTCTGGCTAAATGTTAACTGTTCTTCCTCTTCCTCTCATTATTATTATTACGTCGCTGAGCAGCTCATGCCCTTCTGCCTCACATAGCCACCCCCCCCCCCCCCCCCCAAACAATTATTTTCATTATCAATTAATCTGTTGATTATTTCCTCAATTAATTGATTAGTTGTTTGGTCCATAAAATGTCAGAAAATTGTGAAAAATATTGATTACTGTTTCCCAAAGCCCAAGATGATGTCCTTAAATGTCTCGTTTGTCCTTACTGACAGTCCACAACCCAAAGATATTGAGTTTACTATCATAGACCAAGCCAAGAAACCAGAAAATATTCACATTTGAGAAGCTGGAACCAAATCATGTGGAAATTTTCTTCTTAAAAATGACTCAAAATGATTAATTATCAAAATAGTTGGCGACTAATTTTATAGTTGGCAACTAATACCTGTTTCTAGATAAATTAGTGGTGAATTCAGGCACTCTTTGTCTAGACACAGCCCAACTGTCAGTAACAGGCTGACATTAAGCTGGTATGTTTACCATGGTCACCGTCTTAGTTTACAATACTAGAATTTGCCAATTAGCACTAAAGGCAAAGTACAGCAATGGTTTTGCAGCTATTTGTTCATAAAACAAAGTATTGGATAAATTAAACTTTGACCTCATAGCAGTGCTGCATGAAAAGTTACAATTTATCCTGAGAGGGATATCGATCTCTGATCTCATGGTAATCCAAACAGTTGTTGAGATATTTCACTCAAAACCAAAAATGTCAACCTCATGGAGGAAAAGTCAGGGGATCATCAAAGTCAGCAGCACTCATCCTCTGGAGACCATGAATGGCCATTTTATGGCAATCTATCCCAGGGGCGCCTGATTAATTTCAGAAGTGCAGGGGCCAAAAAGTAAGTGTGTGTGTGTGTGTGTGAATGTGTTAAGACCTTTTCACTTTTCATACTTTCCGCATCCACAGACAGCTGTGGACTTGCACGCGGACTGCAGAAATGCACGCGATTCCATTCACAGTTTTTGGGGGTCCGGGGACACAGACGCATTCCACATGTGGGCACTAGTAAACAGGGTTGCGGCGTGATAACTTCCCAGAGTTGTGAGTATTACAAACCGCTGTGCAGTGTTTTTCTGATCAGCCTTTAAATGCAATAATCTGTTACTCCAAGCAGACTTGCTGGATCGTATTTTATTGTCTCACCAGCACTTTTAACAACATGCCCATACCAACACAGCCCCTTGTATTGTTTTATACAGGACTGTTTTCAGCAAGGGCCAAATCTTCAGTCAGACATGGGGGTGGGGGGTTGGGGGTTGGGGGTTGTTGACCAAGTGGGTATGGGGTTTTAGGCTTATCTTGGCATTTTAGCTACTCAAAAATGTCCCGACAGCTCTGATGAGCTCAGGATTCATCCACAGGCATAAATATGCACGTCACTCTCTCAATTTAAAGACGCACTTTCAGTTGCTGTGAGATGCTGCAGGTATTAAATAAAGTTAAAGGAAAGAATGTGACGCACAGCCACGTGAGGGCAACAAATGGAACATCAGTACTGATGTGTCTGCAACATCCCGGATACACGAAAAAATACAAAATACAGACATTAATTTGAGGGGATACAGTGATTCGCAACTTAAAAAGAATGTGGAAGGACCACAATGGCCCCTTGGCTCCCCTACTTCCGGTGCTAGTGATGCATCCAAGATATTTCAGTCTGGACCAAAGTGGCCGACCGACATTTTGACCTGATAATGGCGCTAGATGGAAAGTCAGGGGATCATCAAAGTAATTACAATTCAGCCTGAGGGGATAATATACATGAATGTTGTACATTGTCGAGACATTTCATTCTGGATCAAAGTGGTGGACTAACTGACTGACCACAACGCAAAGTTTGTCTCCATTCATTTTCATTTCAATAAGCAAATACTTTTGCAAGGCATAGTGGAATTCCAGGCTTGCCTCCAAGATTACAGATACACACAAAAATTAAGTTCTGTCTGGCACAAAGTCACAAATTGTTGGTAGGTCTCTTATTTACCCAATGTTTGCTGATAAGTGGGTTCCTCACTAGCTCAAGGCAAAAACAGAGGCGATGTTGCGCAATTTATTCGCTTCCAGTGGGTTTTTGCCAAGCCCCCAAGAACAACGCTGGGCTGTGAGGCAACACTCTAGGCCTCACTCAATACAAAGTATGTCAAGTTCAGACTTGCACACCTGGATCAAGAACAGGGTTTTAAAGAAGAGGTTTTACTACATCTACTTTTAAGGACTGTGGTACATAGCCTGTTAATAAAGATTGATATAACACCATTGACTGCTCTATTTTATACCGCTATTGACTGCTGACTCCTCACTCCTATTAACCAGCCGGTAGGGAGCGCAAGTGATCGACAACATCAACAACTGCTTCAGTTTGGAATCTTGTTTCCGGTAGAGACAACCAATCATGCCTTGTTGCCACGTTAGATCAGTCGGTGCCAAATTTTGGTACCTTGGGAGCGGGTTTCAGCAGTTCAGCGTTTTACGATATGCGTTACGACATAGCAATAGCTAGGCTAAAAACAAGGCTTACCTAGTCTGTTGCAGGCCACATTTTGGCCTTTGTCGTGGCTCAAAAACTGACATCTGTAGAAAGGTTTGGTCTCATCTTGAACCAGAGCATCTGCAGATTAATTCCATACCCATCTTGACTGTACACACCTGGCACAGATCTGCACTCTGAGTGCACTCTTCTAGTTACAAATGGAGCAGCTGTAAAATGGAGAATACATTTTTCTGAGTGTCAAGAACAACCCAAACTAACTGTCTTATCAGAAGTTGATCCATTAGTGCTTGTACTTATGCTCTATGGGCCCCAAAAGCCTTAAAATATATTCAGTTTATGCACCTAGTGAGCACTTACATAGGATTGAATAGGGCACCATCTTGGAATGCAGTATCCAGTTTTTTTAATACCAAAAAAAATTAATGCAAAATCAATTAACATCTATATCTCCACAAGTCTTCATTCAATTGCTACCAAAATTCTTTTGGACATTCTTTGGATACTAGACATCACATGTTTCAAATGGTGTTCAGATTGGTCAAGTGGTGAGTCCACACTGATATAAAAGTGTCTTATTGTAATTTGTACAGTATCATTTTCTATTCCATCCAATTTTTGAACACATTTCACCAAAATATTTGACAATACACCCGAGAAAAGCAGGTTGATGTGTGATTTTTTTCACAATTGTATCCCCAACAGTTAATTTGTTGTGATGTTTTGTGAGGTTCCTCTCTCTGCCTTCTGCTTGTGAGGTTGGTTTGGTTTCCTGGCTCAGGAGCCGGCGGGCGGGGTTGGGCTGAGTGTCAGATAACTACCTGCACCTGGGTAGTTGTGGCTTCCTTGTTAACTACTTTCTCTTGTCTTCCTCCCATGCCTCCACCAACCAGATGGGTTAGGGTTTTGTTTGCACGCATCACACACACACACTTCATTCATCCAAGTTATTCACTCTCATTGACTACAATGCAGTACTTTATTGTATGCAGAACTAAATTAATGTTTAGTGTCAACTGCTGTGTTTTTCTGATGGTCTAGTGGTCTAAACCCTGTAACTGTAAGGTCACTGGGTTGAATCCAGTCTGGCACCAAGCAAACTTCATGAAAATATCAGAAAACATTTCTTTGTTGATAACAATCATGTGATTAACCTTTCAGCTATTTATCTGTAAATCTGTAATTTTGGTGAACATTTGAACTTCAGCTGCATGAAGTCCCATAGACTTCTGTTGTATTCAACTTTGAGGTCGTGAAAAGACGGCAGGTTCCCCAGCAGAGCCAATAGTCAAGGGATTAAACTGCTGACTACAATTCAAATGTTCAGGGTTTAAATTAATGCATGTCCTTCTTACAAACAATAATGCAAGTCATGCATGTGGTATGTTTTCATGTGCTTATTGGGGACATATTAAGTCGAAGGTTGCCTATTGTGACCCTGTACCAATTATTATTGTTATTATTATTTTATTTTCCTCTGCTAAAAGTGTTTATGCAGCAAAAACCATAAGATCATACATTTGGCAGGTGGGTTGCAAATTCCACCCGCTGTTCAGGCACATATAATGACACCTCAAGGGGACTGTAGTAATCAAGTTTATATTTTCGCAATTATCTCTGGTTTGTCCTTTCATCATTTTAATCTCTCAAGTCATCTGCATCTGGTCTTCTGCTCTAAAAATGTCAAATTTCTGTTTGGATCTCGATTACTGATGCTTGTGGCTATATTTCTAGATTGGTTTTCTGTCCATTGATTAACGAATCAATTAATTGACTGTTTGCCCTACATTAAGCTGTATTTAGTAATTGTACAGCATATCGTTAAAACTACAAAATGATTTTAAAAAACATTATAACAATAGGACCTTCTGCACAGAACGCATTATAAAATACCAGAAATACAAGACATAAAATACCAGTCTGACTTGCCTGACTTGCCTGGCAAATTTGGGGAAATTAAGAGCTTCGGCGGGCTCTGTCTGTCTGTAGACAGCAGCAACAGCACAACAACCTCGCTGTGCGTGCAAACAAGGAATGGTACATTTGAGACAGATAACTTCCATCAAAGTTAATCTAGGAGCAAGCAATAAGAGAGCACAGACTACTCACAATATGAAGATGAAGGTCATTTTCTTCTTTCTTCGTGGAGACAACGCAGGTCATTAACGTCCTACTGCACTTGTACTCATTTTAACCAAAACCCCTCATGTCGTCCCTTAATTGCTACTAGCTTGTTGCGAGCTAAGTGAACGTTTAGCTCAGTGTTGTTTGATTTTAATGTAATTTAATGCTAACTGTCTACAATGTGTCTGGTGTGACCGCATTTGGTTGACATTTTTTAATCAACTTCACCTGGCTTACCTCCTGCTTTGACATGACGTACGGACTCGTTTAACTGATATTTACAACATCCAAACTCCAAACCAGAGGGGCGCTGTTTAAGTTGTTCCAGTGGTATTTAGTTTTTTTCAGATTGTAAAATCCCCTTTCAGAGTTGCCTTTTAATGATCTTCAACATAGATTATGTTGGTTTTACTTATTTTAACTTTATTTCTGAGAAATTATGTTTTCTCTTGTCAGTTTGGAACGAATTGCTCTAAATCAATAACTACAATACCCATGATACTCTGCTGCTGTTGCTAAGAAATTCAGAATGCTTTGTGGTTGCCGGTATCAACAAAACACAGCGGGACAGTTACTATGCTCATCCAAACTGACACAGAATCCGAGAGTGAACTGATTTCTACTACACGTAATCTTTATTTTCAGCTATTTGAAGCAGAATTTCAAGCTCTGTGACGTGTCTTACTGAAATGCACCTTGGGAGTTGTAGTTGAATGGCAAATTTGGGGAAATTAAGAACTCTTAATTGTCTGAGTTTTTTTTTTATTGAAAGAAACATATTTTATTAGTTTTTCTTCTTATGTACTGATGATCCTGTTTGACCAGGAGTTTAACATCCAGCCAAGCAGTCACACAACCACTGGTGGAAGAAGTACTGCGATTTTTTAAAAGTAGTAATACTACAGTATAAAAGTACTCATTTACAAGTAAGAGTCCTGCATTCAAAATCTTGTAAAAGTAGAGAAGTATTACTGCAAATTTTCCTTAAATTATCAAAAGTAAAACTATTCATTACGCAAACTCTCTACACTTAATGTTATATTTATTATGCATTATGTGACTGTAAAAAGGACACGTAGCAATGGGAGTAGGTTGACAGTTAATATTAACTCCTGATAGTGAATCATAATCATAAGGCAATGAATCATTTGATGTTAATACATGTGATGGTTAATCATTAAAGGCCATAAGCCATTTATTTTTATTTTACATTAAACCTATCTATAGAAATGATGGTGTTTCAAAAGGGACTGTTTTGAATCATTGTCAACATTTTGACGTCACTAATGATGTCATTTAGAAGGGGAATTGGGAAATATTAGTGGAAAATACCGGAATTTTGTTAAGTGAGGAGGAACCCTAGAAATAGGCTCTACATTAGGAGTTGAATAGGGTATATAAGGCAGTGCTCTACAGACTTACTTAAGTGTGCTTAAGTGCCTGATCCCTGGGACCAGCCTCAGTTTACTTATATTGCACTTGATACACAGTAAATCTTATTGCATTTAACTCAACATTTAAAGTGTATTTCTTTGGGTACTGGATCATTCTGATTTTTGAACAAACATGAAGACTCATTGACCCATCTGAAGGATTTCTCCACGACACTCAGCTCATCAGTTTGGAAATACACTTGTTTTCTTTCTGAGAGTGAGATGAGACAATAGCTTTTAATCATATGTCTGTGTTTTAAGTATGAAGCTGGAGCCAAAAGTGGTTAGCCTAGCTTAGTATAAGGACTTGATGCAGGGAGAAACAGCTAGCCTGGCTCTGTCCAAAGTTCAGAAATACCTCTAAAGCTCACTAATAAACATGTACCTTGTTTAATCAGTGCACAAACAGAAATGTAAAAACGACACTTAGTATATTTAGTCTACTAACACAAGAGAAGAAGAAAAGCAGCAAATCCTCAAAACTGTGAAGCTGGAGTCAATTAACATTTGGCATTTTTGCTAGATAAAAAGACTAGATTATCCAAATAGTTGTATATTAATTGAAGCTCTTCCAATTAAAATCTTCTCATCTCACTGTTGGGAAAGAAAGGGCATAAGTGTATTTATTCAACATGTTGAACTATTCCTTCAAAATACAGCTGACAGTTAACTACAGATGCTCAACCACAGCCCAGTGACACCTAACTTTTGGCTTGGTTAAGTCCGGAATCTACGAATATACAAGACTAGACTATACAGACTAATTTTTAGATCAGTTTTATTGAACAAAAAAGTTTTCAAAGTTTTCATGTAGGAAATACAATATTATACAAGTGTTGCACAAACAAGACTAACAGAAGATCTAGAAAAGGGAATTGTCGGTGGGCATGAACATGACCGTGTTTAGACAAATAGGAAAAGGGTGCAAGGAAACAGAGACTCTTCCTGAATGTAAAATTCACTACAACAGACGTGGAAATCTGTAGATCCGACCACTAAACACTGATGTGGTCTCCGTTTGAACAAGGAAACACTTGATTTATTTGAAAATAGTGCATGGATTTCAGAATCGACAGTGACAGACACCACAGCATTTAAACATGAAATGGATGTTTAGAAATCCAGTTTTATTTTTTATTTTAATTATGGTTTTTGATACTTGATTCTGAAACAAAAGATCACCCTTTTCTGACCTGGTGGTACTTTAGCTCTGTTATACCTGCATCTTAAGATCTGGCAGTATGTAAGTCAATGGTTCCGATATTTGGGTTATTTTGAGAGGGGGGAACTCAATAAAAAGAGTAGAAATGTTTCTAAAAAAATCTTAAATCAAGATCTGCTCAGTGGCTTTTTCCAGAGCTTTCATTGTTTTTTGATGCAGTAAAAGCTCTGGAAAAAGCTAGTAAATTGCCTATGAGTTAAGATTTTTTTGTCAAAGTACTGTTTCGAAGTTCAAGAATAAACTTTCTTGCTCAGTAACAATGTCATTATCACATGGAGTGTGGTTTTGTCCAAACATCTCAACAAATTTTTTTTTGGTTCAGGGGGGACACAGGAATTTCTCACACATGAAAACATGAAAATGGATCCAGGTGGTTCCTCCACCACAGTATTAACCTTTGGAAAGCACACAAGGCTGTTTGGCATGCTCAACCCAACCTGCAGGGGGCAGCAGCACTTTCAGTCCCTAAGAATAACTCACAGGAAGTCACTGCTCTTAAATACTCAAAATATCCAATCTGAAATAGAAGAAAAAATGTGACCACATTCTTGTGCCAGTCGTTTAATTCAGCACCAACACTGCAAAGTTAGCACCTGTAGCAAAAACCAGTGTAGGTTCACAGAGATTCAAACCAAATTTTAGAGATTTAAAATATTTTCTACAGGAAATAATATGAAAGACTTTCATGTTCAGGAACAGGCGGCAATGAAGCACTGTCACACTCCCAAAGTGCATTTTGTTTTAGTTTTAAGCTGAGCCACAAGTTTGAGCACAGCTGAAGAATTCAAGAAAGTAGATTTGGCGATTTGGGCAATTCTCACCATCAAATCAACAGAGCGGACCACAAATGAGTTCTGATGTGAGGTAAAACTTTTTCTAATGCTGCAGTTTTCGAATGTAACGGCAGGATACAGCAAAGCTTGCAGCTCAAGTTAACACATTTCACCACAAACATTTTTAAATCAGCCAAACAAATGTCTTACATCAGGGCTCCAACTGACGGCTGGTTGCCTGTGAGAAAGAAATTCACTGAGCAAAAGTCAATCTTGAGCAGCATAAGACCAGTAGCTGGTGGTCATTTCAAACCTGGAGTGCACATCTTGGTGTTTCATATCTGGTGTAAAACATTTCCAACTTGTGGAGGTGGACAAGGGCCACGTCACAGAATGGATGAATATTTTTGGAAAAAGCCATAATTCTGAGAATAAACTCAAAAATTAAAAATTTGTAAAAACAGAACTCTGAGATAAAAGTTTAATTATGAGACAATATGAGAAAACCTTTGAGATTGATCTCAGAGGTCAAACTGTTTAAACAAGGCCAGATTTGTCTTCTGTATTAGCCGTTTACTGGTTCACTCAATGTAAGACATCAAATATTTCCAACAGTCAAAAATACTATATATGATCAGTCTGTTGTCTCCATGTGTGGATAAACTAAACCAAAGGAACACTTTGTGAAGGACTGTAGTTCAAACATCATCAGCCAGGTATTAATCTCTCTCTGTTTGGGCCGCGGGTTCGATTTCCCTGCTGTACTCGCTCCCAGAGCCTTGCTGATTTCCAGTGGAAACAACAAAAATACAAAAAAGGAAGACAAACTAAACTTTTTTTCTATTTTTCCTCAGTTTGTTTAGTTTATTTGTTTTGCTGGAAACAACCAACCACCATATCTGCTCTTTTGAAGACTTGAAACCCACACTGCTCATTCGCCAGTTCATCTGAGCATCCAATGAGATCATCTTGTCCCACCACTAACTTCATTTTCTTTTTCTTTCCAGTGGGCATCAAAAGTGACAGCGCTGATTTTAAGCGCTAAAAGTGGGTTTAAGCTCAAATGAGTTTTGACTGAGTTTGAATGAGTTACTCTTCCCAACACCTCCCAAAGACAGCAGATTAGAGCTGCTAACTACAATACCTCGGAACTTTGACACTGTTGGTGAGGGGCAGAAAATTAAACTCCTAACAGTAGAAGCTGTGCTCCAAAACTCATCAGCAACACCAGCTAGCAGCCAGTCAACTCAAAGCAGAATGATGGTTGGTTGACGTGTTTTGTGGTGTAAACTAATGTAGACAGGCTGACAGTCATTTCCCAGCCTGCTAGGAAAAGCATCACCTAACTTAAAATGCCTTTCAATTCAGAGTGCCCCCAGGAACCAGAACTTTCACAGGCAGATACTACCTGCTCTACCCCCAACATCCAGCAGGGAACACAAAAACCCATGTAAGAAGTCTGCTATGAACACTGGTAGCCAGGTAGAGTAAAACACTAACATCTGCTCAAGGAAAGGATGTGTTTGTGTTGTGGGGGAACTGTCACTTATTCTGGTATCTGAAGTCTCTCAGCACATGGTTGAGAGGTAGGATCTGGATCACTGGAGACAGGTTGACCTGTAGGATCTTCTGCGCTTTCCTGCAGGCCTCATCCACTGAGCGAGAGTCATCCACCTTTACCACTTTCCATCTAAAACTGTTCTTGTCCTTCCAGCCGTTTCTCTGCCAAGTTGGATTGGTCAGTTCCTTGGGGCCCCGACCATCCCGGTGGAGGCCGTTGCTCCTCCAGCCGTTGCTGGTCAGCTCTGTGTGAGTCTGAGGGAATGCCCGCCCATTAGCGTAGAAAACTGGTGCAGAATCTCCGATGAGGGCGCCGTCCAATCGGATGGGGCATGACAGGCTCTTCTGGCTGAACAAGGCCACAGCTTTGGTGGGCGCCCCACCACCATTCTGGGAAGGCTGCAAAGGTATTCCTGAAAGTGTTGGAGGGTGCTGTTTTTGTGAAAAAACAGCAGAGGGCGCCTCACGGGACAAGTCCCAGGTAGTGTGGATCTGGAGTCTTGCCGTGTGACAGCCAGATAGGCCTTCAATGTTGGTCAGTCTGAGGCACGGCTGCACCTGCAGCGCTTGCGGCATCTCTACATTCCTGCTGGGTGTCCTGCTGCAGACGATTGTGTGATGGTCCACCAGCAGCTCCGGAGGGCGAACCCCTTGAATCCTGGGGTTGCTCCTTTCAGAGGTGTTCCAGGACGGGTGCACTTCTCTCTTCTTAGCCAGGGGCCTCCTTCCCCTCCTCTTGGCTATGGGTCTGACATTCCTGTTGGGTGGCTTCAGCATGTCTTCAGTCAGGGGTTGGTTTGTGGAGGAGCGGTAGCGGTACACGTCCTTGCTGCGCAGCACAGTGGGCTGGTGGCCCTCCTCGCTCAGCTCCTGCAGGAAGGTGACCAGCTCCTCAGTGCTCGACAGGTCACGGGACATTGGGCTGAGGATCTTCACAGCATCCAGGAGGACATTGTGCCCCGCGGAGGAGATCCTCGACCAGGAGTGAACCGCCCTCCGCTCCTCATTGGCAAAAACCAATGGCCGGCCGACCATGGGACCTCGCACCGTGTCAGCCATGTTTCTAGTCCTGCCAGGAAAAAACAGAAAGCTTTTAGTTAAACAGAATCACAGAAAGAAACAGCTCAATAACTATTATCAATAAAAGAGTGATAATTCCTGCATTTATAAATACACTGTTTTTAATCCTTTTTAATCTAAATTTGCAACCTTACATTGTTACAACTACTTTTTTTAGTCCCTGTTTGCTATTTTTCTAGTTATTCTATGACAAAGTGTGGTAGGATGAGAGTATTGATGGTAGTATTTGGAAGTCGGAACTCACTGTGGTATATTTTCCTGAGAATCAGACAATAGGAACATTAGTGTCTCAAAACAAAAGATACAAACTGTTGTACCTACATTCTTAAATTAAATTCAATAAAATTAAAAACACTCAATTAGCAGCTTATTTAAAATTAAAAGTAAAAGCTTCGTTTATCTTACTACTGAGCAGCAACTTGTTACTCAGTAAATATAGTTACTTCTTTTCAGTAGCAAGGGCTGCAACTAACAAAAATTTCCATCATCAATTCAGCTTCAGATTATTTTCTTACTAGATTCATTGTTTTGTCTATAAAATGTCAGAAAATAGTGAAAAATTCCTGTTATTTAATTCATAGAGCCCATGGTGACATCTTCAAAAAGGTTTTGTTTGATCATTTTCATGATCATTTCTGCTGATTCTGGGTGCTGTGACCTTCTGACCCCTGACCTCCTTAACTACTTGTTAAATATATCAGCGATCCAGAAACTGAAGCATGTTCTGCCGTTCACTGCGAGATGTTATTGATCAAGAGTTAGACGCCTAAATATAAAATGTTAACATGAACGTGCACTGCTGCAGCTGTAAACACACAGGCTGGAGATTTTTAATAGTTAGATCAATGCTCAGGAGAGACTCTGGTTTACTGTCAGCAGCAGTGTAACCAGACACCACAGCAAATATAAAGAAGCAGTAAAGCTCCACATCTGCTGAGAACGACACCAGCTGGCTCGTTATGCTGAGCTGACGAGCAGAAGCCACTGTGACCTTCTCTCAGTTCAGCACCAGCTCTACACTTTTACACAATTCATCTAAACGAGCCTCGTTAGCCGCCATGGCAACCAGGACCAGTGGGACAGCACAAACTACGCCCTGGGATCCCCTTCCACCAAAAAAAGGGAGGAGAACCTGACCTGGTGGCTTAAGGAGTCTTGAAGTAGGGAAAATATTAATATTACTACTAATACTAATATCATTTTTATCCACAGCACCAGCAACATTTGAATCTAGTTTTCGTCTCACTTTTATTTTGCAATTTTTGATTTTTGTCTTCTAATCATTCTGAGGCTTGTTGACATCTTTGATGTGTACACTTACCATGGTTACCAGTGTTCCTAATATGTTGCCCCCGTCATGTATATTAAATGGGTGGACAAAATAATAGGAACATGTTTCAATATAATGCACTCCAGTATACCACCACCCACTATGACCTCAAAAATAAACAAAGTAGAATTATCACCTTTTTGATAATGTCAACAAAAACTGAAAATGTATAAGCTTCATAAAAGAATTTATGGCAGAGCTGTTGTATTGGATTAGATTAGATTGCACAGGTGTTCCTAATAAAGTGCTCAGTGGGTGTATGTCTGACTTTTCAGACAACAACACTATTTTCATTATCCATTCCTTCTGGGTGTGGACTGGGTGTGTTCCGACTGCAACTGTTCGGATAGTTGCATATTTAATAAACAAACAGTAGATTTATTAAGGCTTCATGTTTTGGTGAGCTGGAGACAATGTTCCACCCTGGTGGACAATAAAGATATTATAAATTAGATGTAGATATATTCTGTTTATTTTATATCCGGAATATTTTCCTAATTGTTTTGTTAAATTGAGAAATTTTGTGGCAGATTTTTGTGGTTCAGTAAGGAAAATGATTATGTCATCAGCATATAATGAAATTTTGTGTTCAATGTAATTGACATGGACACCTTTGATGTATGTATCATTTCTAATATAAGAAGCCACAGGTTCTATTGCTGATGCAATCAACAATGGGGAGAGAGGACAGCCCTGCCTTGTTCCTCTATGGAGAAAGAAAAAATCTAAGATTTGAGACTGAATTTATTTAACACTGGGAAAAGATCATTTCAGCAAACTCTGTACAGTCCAAAACCAAAAGAACATTCAAAATCCCACTATCCAATAAGACAAAGAAATGCAGCAAATCCTCACAACTGAGAAGCTGGAACCAGAGAATGTTTGGCATTCTGGCTTAAAAAATAAAATAATTGTGGGGAATTATGCTTCAGAAGATACTCAAATGCCAGGGAACCTACACAAAGAAGGGTGTATTATGGGTAACCGTAGGTTGCAGAGGCACTAACTCGTACACCTTCATATCAACAACACATCATGTGGGCCTGTGCATCAAGCAAGTTGATTGGTTGGTTCAGTTCCCCTCTGCAACACACATCAATGAGCCACACAGTGCACCAGATGACATTTTCCTTCATTACCATGAATACATACACACACACACACACACACGCACACACAGTAGTTTACTTTGACTCAATCCCACATACACCAAGCTATTTTTCATGGCAGTAGCTAGGTGGCTAATCCTGCCAACAAAGCTCTGATTGGTTGACTATTTATCCGATGAGGGAAACATCCATCAATAAGCATAACACCAGCCCAATCTGAAACGCTGAACAAGTGACCAAGAAACAAGAAAATTAAGATAGATTTGACTAGAGCTGCAACAATTAGTCAATTAATCGTCGACTAATTAGTCAGAAAATTAATTGCAGACTATTTTGATAATCGATAATTGTTTCATTTTTCAAGCTAAAATGCCAAACATTCACTGTTTTCAGTTTCTTAAATGTGAGTAGTTTCTGTTTTTATTCATCATCGTCAGTTGGATATCTTTAGATTCTGGACTGTAAATTGAAGGCATCACCATGGTCTATTAGAAATTGTGAATGGCTTATTTTCTTTTCTTTTTTTTTTTTACAAACAATCGATTAAATAATGAATTAATTGTTTGGTCCATTGGGAGAACTTGTTACATTAAGAAATATTTGTTTTTAGATATTTGCTCCAAAGGATTAACAGAGGTCAAGGAAACTAATCACTCATAATGTGATAAAGACTGGAAAGACATCAACAGCCTCGTGAAACAGTAAAGCAGGAAAATAAGGAAAACCTACAATCTGGGTGAAATGTCCCATTAGAATAATGAGATGACAGTTAGCTGCCTGGTAGAAAAGCTTCATGATCGCAGCATCAGTCTGGTGGCTGTTGGTAATTTTCCAACCCAGACAAAATATTATATTACAAGCCATGTTCTGTTTACCTTTCATCAAAACTGCAGACAAGGAATGATATGGTTCCTCTATCAGGTAACAAACTGCTCCGTTTAACCCCCCACAAAATATGAGTAATTCATCATTTATTCATTTTACAGTCTAAAATGGTGGCGAAAAAAAAAAAGCAGTGCAAGGAAATCTGTGGCTACTCTGCAGTTGAACATGCACACTATCAGGCCCGTTGATCAGAGGCAGCAACACACAGAGTTAACTGCTGCCAGACAGACAGCAGGTTCGCATCAGTTCATCTGAAAACTGCAGAGTTCTCTCATTCAGATCCTGTCTGCACCTGGTTTATACATGTGATCTGTATCTGGATAATGGTGTCTGATCACGAGTCTTTGCATTTACATCTGATATTAATAAGTGTTCTTGTTATCTCCATTCTGTGCACATAGTGATCGGATCTCAAAATGCAAATCAGGTAGGCCAGGCTGCTGGACTTGTCAGCAGTGTTAATTTTATCAACCAAAAATAATGACAAAAAATATTAGTTGACCTCTTTTCTACAATGGAAACCAGACAAACACTAAATAAAAAACAACTGTTTAAAACAAAAAAATATGACAATGTATTACATTTTTCATCAATTAAATAAAAATTAAACAATGTGAAGGAATGGACGAATGGATACATGAATTTCATATGGAAGGGAGAAAGTAACAATTTATGGATTAAACTCATCTACAATCTCACTGAAAATTAGACAAGACGCAACAACAAACTAGCCAAAACAAGAAGGGCATTTCTAAAAAGATAAGTTACCCTTAAAAGTACTATTATCAAGGGCTGCGGATGTAACGTTTGTTATTTTCAGTCAGCTGTCTTTTGTGTTGCCATCAGTGGGAATGAGACTAACATCAGCAGTCAACCTTCTGAAGCTTCCTCTAAATGATAGCTAAAAGATTACTGTGTTGATGTTATTGTTTTTGCTGGGGTTTTTTTTTTCAAGCTAAACCAGACAGACAGATCAGTATTTCAGCGAACACGTGAGTGAATCCAGCTTCTGAATGAACACAGGTGGTAGCTGAGGTAATGCCAAGTGAGTGAGTAAGAAGGACAGAGAGGGAGCGGCTCTGTTCAGTCAGCAGAGTGACATGAGCGCTGTGTGTGAGAGCCAT
This sequence comes from Scomberomorus guttatus, assembly GCA_038419695.1. Lineage (NCBI taxonomy): Eukaryota > Metazoa > Chordata > Actinopteri > Scombriformes > Scombridae > Scomberomorus > Scomberomorus guttatus. Next base: position 29,755,197 of record CM076446.1, read on the forward strand.
TAGAATCCGGTAACAAGTAAACTGCATCTTTTCCACACCATGGTAACTGTTAACACCAAAGATGGCAACAGCTGTAGTCTCAGCATGCTTAGAAGATAAAAATTAAAAATACACCAATTACATTAAAATCTCCTAATTTTTGCAGGCTAGAACTAACAAACATCACACAATTCTGAGTGTCTAAATTTATACTGTATGTAACGCCCTCAAAAATTCAACAATGGAACAAAGAAAGTGTCCATGGCATGTATACTTCTTTCTGGTAGCAATCCCACAATGCACTGAAAAGCACTGTTGTGTGCCTCTACATCTGTATATGATGACTAGGGATGACAATTTTAATTTCCTTAATTGATAGTTTGCCACATTAACAATCAATAGCCTGTTAATCATTAGGAATTTATGAAATACAGTGGACGCTTTTGCATAACAAAACCATTTATCAACATGGCCTATGTTCACTGCAAAATCAGCTAAATTTAGAATTTAAAGAACAGATTCAGTAAACTCCAAGTTACTTGAATTACAAATTAAATAACAAAAAATAATGACTGAATTCAAATTTGCAGAGCTCCAACTCCCATCTGTTGCTATTCAACAATTGGCCCAACAAAATCCAACACAGCAAAACACAGCAAACAGCTGCACAACTTCCAGCTTCAGTAGAGGACATAAATTAGATCAGACTAAACATGTTGGACATATCTAACAATTGTGCTGTAGCCTTCAAGAGTAAACAAACATTTAAGTAAACACAAATAAACAAAACAGCTAACCCCAATCTACCCACAACAGACTTCAGTCTTACTGGTTTTATATAATATGTATACCTGATCTACATGATGGGAGTGATGTGTGTTGTTGACTGTAGCTAATGTTATTCCAGCTGCTGGAAACAGCTGGTCGGGTGGAACAGATGTCCTGGGGATGCACAAATACTGTTGTGCCAAATTTATCAACTGCCACAGCTAAAATGCATTTATACTCAAATATTCAGGGGAGCGTCACTTATACAACTCATCACTTTTGCGTTGATTTTGTTGAAAGCATGTGCAATTAAGAGTCCTGCTTGTCCTGAACGAGTAGCGCTGTAGCTACTCTCTGCTGTCTTGACACTCAGCTCTCAGCCTGCATTAGCGGAGCAGCTGCTCACTACTTCTGTTCAAGATTGTATTATTGGCCCCAGATAGCTAGCTACACCACAGCCGCCAGACAACAATTCAACTTTATGCTGTAGTCAGTGTTCATCAACACGACTGCCATAGTGAGCAGAACAAGGCACACCACGATGTGGACAGCAGGGAGGTGCGTTCGTTTGACAGTTTGTGCGGCCCTTACAGGCGGTCAGCTAACACGTTGTGGCACACCATGTACCACAGCAAATCTATAATACATTTACTGATGTTACACTGCACGTCTCTCGTCTTCAGTTGTCAGTTAATACATTTTTAATCGATTGAATTATTAATGGAAATTAATGAATACTTGATTAATCATTGACGCCCCTAATGATTAGGGGTGTAATGATACACAAAAGTCATGGTTCGGTATGTACCTCAGTTTTGGGGTCACAGTTCAGTACAACAGAAAAAAAAAAAAGGTAGAAAATAATATTTTGGTCCTTTATTTGAAAAATGTAAACATCCCACAATGGCTCATTGACCAAAACTATTACTGACACAGTTTAGTTGCTGCAGTGGAAACTATGACCTGAAACAGTTGAATTGTGTCGCAATGGAAACTGTTACTGAAACTGAGAACAGTTTAGTTGTGCTTCAGTTGAAAAGGAAAACAACCTTTCTGTTTCTTGCAAGGGGTCAGGACACCTGCTGCCAGCTGTTTAATGCTGATTTATGGTCTAACTGTATATAAAGTAGTTGAAACTAGCTCCACCTCCAGCAGCTACAACAGTAACATGCTGCTTACACACTGATGCTTCAGTATTAATAATGATGTCATATATAATAATATATCAGTCAGAGGGACCAAACCACTACTTTTCCTGCAATACTTTAACTACATTTTTCTCTCTCAGAACTGGTTCTTACTATGTGCTGTCTGACCACGTCAGAAATCAAATGTGTTTATCGTTGTTCTGAATGGTTTCACTCAAAGCCGACCGTCACAGAGTGGGGAGGGGACAGTGTTGTTGTCTTGTTTCACTACGGAGATAACGGAGCAGATTTTAATAATGGTGTTGCACTCAGTCAGTGTTCTGGGTCTCTCGTTTTGTCATTCTGACGGCAGGTTAACCAGGCTACCTTGGCTAAGCCAGCTAGCATACATCCATGAGAATCATTGCCACAGCTAAGTGGTGCGCTGCCAAAATGTTCCAGGTGGAACTCGCGGTCTAGAATTATTGTTCCACACGTCAGAGCAAGTGGCTTATTAACTATTTTGACAAGTAATTGTTTGGGTCACAAAGCATATTCTTCATATGACTGCATGCACCGAACCATAACGTCTGTACCGTGACGTTCAGGACGAATACACTGTTAAATATACCGTTACAGCCCTACTAATGATGACGCAAAGCAATAATGATTGGTAAGTGTCCAAACCATAGACTATATAAAGATGGACGACGCGTCACCACTTCTTACCACTATGCAAAATTGAAGCCAAAATATTTGGCCTATACTGCAACCAGCCACCAGGAGGTGATCAAGATAGTCTGGCTTCACTTTTGGGGAGCTGTCATGTCAAATATATTCTATGGTCCAAACTCTCAACATAAAGGTCACTATTAGGTCATATATTGAGTGTCTATTATATAGGAGTAGTGTATGAGTGGATGAAGGAGAGAGCCCAGGTTTTTGACAGGCAATTTGAGATAGCAGGAAGAGGCAGAGTCAAGTGACCTTTAAGGTGCTTTCAGAAAGTGAGTCACGGCTGCTGCCAGCCAACATTGCTGTCAACATCAATGTCATGTTGTGTATTTTGAATTGGTTAAGTCAGAAGTGGAAGAAAACTCTTAATTGTGAGAACTCTGATCTTATCATTTTCTCCTCAAATTTCTTGCGTACCTGGAACTTGATCCTCATCTGCAAAATAGGTATAAATACAAATTAAGATAATTTTTTAAGGTTAAAGATACATTCTATATTGCTAGTCGAAGGTGAAAAAGAAGAATAAAGTGCAGAGAAAACATGAGGAAGGGAGGAAGAAGAGGGAAAGATGAATGGACAATGGAGGATAGAAAGAGAAGGGAGAGAGAAAGAAGGATAGAAGAAGACTCAGAGGGCATTTGTTGTTGCAAACTCCAGACAGAGATCCACAGTGTGACTGCACACAAGTTGACTTCCTATGATTCACCATGACTGTACGATGCTCACAGGGAGTCTCTACATTAGCAGTTTCCTCACTTGGAAGAGAGTGATAGATGGATGAACAAAAAGGGGATGGGTGCAGGGTGAAGGCTGGTGGGGGTGTCAGGGGGTTCCTGGTGGCCAGCTCCATGACAATCTGCCTGGATTCATTTCTGTGGCTGTGGAGATCATTATTGGCGCTGAGCACTTTACGTGTTATCACACGGTGTCTACACATGCTGTGTAGCAAAAGGAACATGTTAACAGAGCACCAGCTTCAGTTGTCCATCTGTATCTACACAGTATGCGTTCAGACACAGAATTCAGTGTAGGTCACCTGCGTTTTGGCAGCAGTCAGAGCCCAACCACACTGTCATTGTAGTTACATGCGTAAAACAGAAGAAAATAGACTTGAAATGTAAAAATACACTTTGGGTCGAGCAGAGTAATGCACGAGTAGATACACGGCCTGCATGGACAGCTGTGTTAGCTGTATAGAAGCTAGGGATGTCAGTTTTGGTTAATTTTGCTTTTGATAGACCGATTTGTCTATGCGCCCAGTCACAGTAGCTCTTGATGGGATAACGTACTCAGGCTTGAGGTACCAAACTAGCTCTTTCAATCCCTCGCCCTCTACCACACTGATTGGCAGCATATTAGTCTCAATCATTCGGCACACCAACTGGGTGATGGCCTAATAACAAAGTAACACCTACGTTGTTATTACAGATAAACGTAGCATTATCATGCTAGGTTAACAGTCATTTAGCTGTGTGACTATATATCCGCACTGTGAAGTCTTTCAGAGCACACAAACACCATAAACACACCTGTCACCTGCCCAGCACGGTGCTGTTAAACCAGAGACACCGTGGCTGCACCTTATTTTTATACAGTCTATGGGCTACACACAGCACGGCACGTCAGGTCAAAGGGTCAACATTTCTCTAATGCTCTGGTTTATGACCAAATACCTGCAGACTGTGGTATTTGACTGTGCTCACCTGTGAAACATTCAACACATTAGCATTGTTATTGTGAGCATGTTAACTTGCTGCTGTTATTTTATATATTTTTGGTCACAGTTTTAATTGACCAGAACTACAACAGATTATTTAAAGATTGTTGAAATCAAAAGCAGCATTTGGTATGTTTAAGCCTAACACAACATTTTATAAATATAAATATAAGGAAACTTAAATCTGATAGAATTTCCATCCTGAATACATCACAAAATCAAACACCAAACCCCAAAAGAGAACATAACTGCACACTGCATTGACAATATATAATTACAACAAAAAACACAAAAACAACACATTCTTCACATCTATCTATGTATCTTTTTACACCGTGATATTACTACAACTAGACCACAAAATGAAACCAAATCAACGGCAATTCTCCCTCCTCAGTAAAGGCAGTTTCGTTTCTCTACTAGGTTGCCTTCATAGTGAAAATGCAGCTGCAAGCAGCAGCTGCAGCTGTGTGGTTACAGAGCAGTTAATCAGAGCGAGCCGACACAAACGCTTGTGATTGGTTGCTTAACTGGTGGATAAGGAGCGCTTGATTTGATGTGCCAGAGCAGGCACTTAAGATACAAAAGCATGACATTACCAGCCAAATACTTTCTTCGGAAATCAAAATTGAGAATACTGAACAAGTAATTATGCAGCCTCATATTCTATACATTTGTGTGTATATATGCGCAAATAGTCAGTCCTTTTCTACTGCAGGACCAAAACATTTTTCTGCTTAAAACTATGTATGTATGTGTATGTATTTGCCTGAATTTGAAAGTCCAGTTCAGCTGAATTTTGTGGCCCCTTCCTAATCATGATGTAATATCTAAGACTCTATATATTAGGTATATTTCATATTTTTCATTCTCTCCAAGCTGTGGTAGCAGTTGCCACTCCAAGTATAACAAGCAGAACAGTGGCTAATGATGGCCCCAGTTTGTGCCTCTCATATATAGCTGCTGGTGACATTAGCAAGCCTTCAGGAGTGCCTGCGGAGAGACGCTGTCTCACATGTACGATGATGTGTTTCTCTTCTGTGGCAGTAAAGACAACACAAGGACCCAGGGACTATGCTGTATTCAGGGCTTAACAAGATATTTAGGGCTGACAAACAGTAATGTAAACTTAAAGGGCTGGAATCAGTGTCCAAAATTAACTTTTTGACTTGCCTGCTAAGGGGACTGGTAGATGAAAAAAATCCACCAGCCAAGCTTTTTTTTTAACCAGCCAAACTAATAAATTGCCTTTTTGCGTCACATATACATTTGTTTCAGTACTTAATGTACTTTGCACTATATCGATCTTATATCAAAAAGTCGGCAGGAGAGTAAACGTGCTCAATGAATGAATGAATTAATTCGCCTCAGACCATCTCAAGCGCTCATACAGTTTCACAGCACTGTTTAGACTGTAAAAAAACAACAACACATGGAGTGTGTCTGCACTGTATAGGGACAAACATGAGTAATTTCCTCCAAGCCATCATGCCAGATATTTTATTACATGACTATTTTGGTACAAACAGTTACCTGCCACTGTGGCGGATAGCCCTCCGAGATTTACTCACCCAAACAGAAAATCTGCCCGCATTTGGCGCTTGGCGGGTGTTAATTTTGGACCCTGGCTGGAATTGTGTAAAACAAGAAAAATGAGCTTTGGGATAGATTAGGGTGATGAGCCCCCACCATTACGACCATAATCCATACATTACTGAGCCTTTTTAAAAATAAAACTATATATTTGTGAGCATTTTTAAAAATGTATTGCATACATTTCTTTTCTCCATTACTCCATCTCTAAAAATTATGTTTTGGGCATTTCTACCCAATTCTCAGCCAGTATTCAAATAGGACTTTTTATTTAATACGAAGACTGTTAAGACTGTTTATTAGCGTACAATCCAAGATGGCTGCACATGCAGACGCAGCAGCTCAGTGCTCTCAATGAAATAGCATACAAACATACGTCTTAAAAGCTACATACATATAAATTATAATATATACGATTATATCAATTGTATTTTGTATATTGTGTGAAATGTTTTTTATTAATTTTATTATTTTTATTATTCTTTTTATTCATTCCCAAGTGTTATTACTGCATGAAAATGCATGCCTCCGACTGCAGGGGGCAATGTGGCACCACAGAGAACCTGCGACATCTAAACCTGCCAAAATTGCTGCAGTAAGCGTATTGTCTCATTTCCAGTTGCTAGCAGCATTTTTTCTGCTCTCAACCCTGTTAATTTTGCTATGCTATTCACTATTGTGGCCATCTACCTGCTGTACATTTAAATAAACACTTGTTCTGATCAAGCACTCATTGCTCTCTCCTTCTTTTAGTGACTTTTTCGGCAATCCCACAGTTGTTTACATGCTATTCAGATCGGCTAGTTACTTTAGCTTAGCAGTTAGTGATGGCTTCTCTCTCTCCCTCTCACTCTCCTGCTCTCTCTTGCTCGGTGTGTCTTATGTTTAGCTATTCCTCTGCCTCCTTTAGTGTTAATGGCATGTGTAATAAATGTAGTTTATTTGCCATGATGGAGGCGAGGCTCAGTGAATTGGAAGCACGGCTCCGCAGTTAGCCAGCCCCAGGTAGCCAGTGCGAGTCGACCCCTCTCAGTTTAATTATAATCGAACATTTGTTATATTTCTTTCAAGGAAAATTATATTGAGATAATTATTGTTATCATTTTATTGCCCAGCCCTATATCAAACACAGCTTATCTGTATAATAATAAGATTCATTCTTAGGCACACTATTGGTTTGTCTGCATCTCTCAACATGAAAAGTATTGATTGTTAGATGGTTAGATAGGATCCTTTTCATTTGAGATAAGATGCATTTTTATGTAGTTAAATCTAGTTAAATCTTTTCAGTTATCAAAATTGTTGCAGATTAAATTCTTGTTGAACCACCTAATAGTTCTGGCTGTAGTAACAGTACAGTACAAAGAATTAAAATTTTTTTAGAAGTTTGAGAATTTGTTCACCCTCTACTGCAATGAGGAAATCTCACTCTACATAACAGTGAATCACTTAAGTATTGAAAACTGAGCTTTGCAACGTAAATTTTGTCATCTGCCCATATCCATGGGGGTCAGCACGTACCCCCCGCAGACTGTATGCCCTGCAAGCACACAAATTGCAAATTCGCTAGAAAAGCAAACAGCAAAGTCCACTGTAGCCTATGTACTGTAATCCTTTTTTCATTAAGCAGTTACACACACCACTTTTTCTTGTTGTTCTGCAACACAGAGGAACTCCTCAGCTGCATTCAGACTTAAAATAGCCCTGTGCTACAAGGGGCTGTGTTGGTGTAAGCATGTTGTTTAAAGTACCAGAGAGACAATGAAATACAATCTAGCAAGTGATGCAATGATTGGAGCAACAGGTTATTGCTTTAAAGTTTATCAGAGAAATACTGTACAGGGGTTTATAATATTCACAGACTGCATTTCAGAACTGGAAAGTTATGAGAGGTACAGGAAGACCCATACTACCGATAACAGAACCTGCAGTGGCCCTCCTCGAAAAATGACACTACGCACAATTTGTTTCAGTGACTGCTCAGACCGTACATGAAATCAACCTCTATGGACAATGTCCAAGAAGAAAACCATTGCTCACAAAGTGACACAAAACTGCAAAATTAAAAGTTCGCAAAAGAACATGAAAAGAAGCCTGATGAATATTGGCAGCACATTCTTTGTTCAGATGAAACCAAAATAAATTAGTTTGGATCAGATGGGGTCCAGCATGTTTGGCATGGACTTGGCCAGGACTACCACAGTGACTGCATAGTGCTAACCGTAAAACATGGAGGTGGGAGTGTGCTGATATGGGGCTGCATGAGTGCAAAAGGTGTAGGGGAGATGACATTTATAGATGGCACTATGAATGCAAGTTTGTATACCCAAATACGGAATGAAAATATGACTCCCAGTCTCAAGGAGCTTGGCAGGAGAGGAATTTTCCAACATGACAATGATCCCAAACACACTGCAAAAATCACACAAGAGTTTTTAAAGAAGAAAAAAGTGAAAACTATGACCTGGCCAAGTATGTCCCCTGCCCTGAATCCAACAGAACACCTTTGGAGTGTTTTAAAGTGGAAAGTAGAGCAACAAAAACCCCTCTAGCAAAAAGCAGCTGAAATGAATCATCAGTGAAGAATGGCAGAACTTTCCACAGATTTGTGAAAGACTGGTATCATCCATGCCCGGGAGGATCGAATTGGTCATCAAAAATAAAGGCAGGCACACCAAATATTGAAAAATAAAACAATGGAGTGCACTGACTTTTGTTGCAGTTTGTTCTTATAGTATAGCAGCTAATTGCATTTTTGCAGGAAAATCTTTCTTAAGTGGAAAGAAATGCCAAAATTGGCACAAATTCTCCTTGGGGATTGTTCTTTTGATAAAGCCCATTAGTCATGCAAAAATCAAGATGGCTGCCACTTGTCCAAGATGGCCACCATTTCCAGCCCGGAAATTCGATTTTGGGGGCAACTTTGTGTAGAATTGTCCAATATGAGTAATTTTGCTTTTAAACCATACATTTCTGACCACAGAGAAACCAGATTTATAACTCTGGAGAGGCCAGGAAGCTTCCGTCAACCATATTTCAGCCATTGAAAAAAAAAAATCTGCTTACCGAGCTCTAGGCTGCTAAGACACATGGTGTAAGTGGTAGGAGCTTTAGGCCTGCACTGCAAACCATCTGCAGAAGATTTCTGTACCTATAGCATATTCTAACTGTCTGCTATAGCGTACTGTTCAACAAGATAGCTAATGCCAATGCAGTTCCAGTGCCATCTACATGGCACACTGACTGGAGCAAATGTTGCCTCTGTCTAAAGGAGACGAAGGAAGCCCTGAAATCACCACCAATACATTATATAAGTAAACATAATGGCTATACCATGATTGCCACCAATGTTTCTTTCTTTCAAGCCATCAATGAACTCCCAATTTTTCTTGACCCATTACTCATGCACATTACTCACGCCAGCACAGCTGAACTGCCACATATTATGAGAAAGGTAGAGCCAGATTTCAAGAGTACTTGAACGGAATGGACGGAGAAGACGTATCCACCTTCTACGAACCGATCAAGAAAAAATGAACTGATTTTTTTCTGCCAGGAACTGGTCTCTGCTGACTTTTCAAAGGAGAAGGTCATGAAGAAAAACTGCCAACTCTTCTCTAAGCTGTTCATCTCATGTCAGAACAGAGAATGTGATCTCAATGAATTTTTCGCCATGAGAACTATCCCTTTTCCTGCTGCTTGAGTGATGGTAGAAAGCTCCATACCTGTCAGAAATCTCAGCTCGTGCTATTCTTGAGACCCCTATTAAGATCCAAGATATGGAACCAGAGGCTGATGCAGCATTTCAGCATTGGTCAACAGTCTGCCACCACGAACTTCAAAGACATTTGAAGACTATGCAGCATTGGATGTTTTGCCTACCATCAGTGTTTCCCACAGGATTTTGTGAGACTGTGGTGGGTGGATATCGGACCCTCTAGAGGGGTCCGGGGACGTGCTTCCCCAGAAGAAAAGTTTGTACATTTTAACATTAAATGCATCCATCTGGTGCACTTTGAGAGCAAAAACTTAATAGGCAATATTTCCACACTACGTTATCGATACAGTGGCGCTCAAGAATTGATTCAGCTACTTTGACTTACCAGAGCGCCACTACCCTCTGCCTTACGGAGGCACTGAACAGACTGTTGACGGTAGGGCTGGGCAATATGACCAAAATCTCATATCCCAATATAGGTCATTTTCTATCCTGATAATCTTTGTCACTTTGTCAGCTTTGTCACTAGAAGCACATTCATGGCCCTTTGTAAAAGTTTCTGTGTAGTGTCGTGGAAAAATCTTCAGATGAGGCAATGAATCTTCAGGTCTCCCACAACATATTTGTTCTGAATATCATGATGATCCAAACTCAAAGAAATACACTGAAACGGGCAGAGTTCAACGCAGTAAGATTTACTTTGTATCAAGTGCAATACAAGTAAAGCGAGGCTTGGTCCATGGATCAAAGACCTGACTGTAAGACCAAAAACACAGTCTTATATACCCTACTTTGCTTCTCCTATTGTGGATTTTCTAGGCCTCCTCCTTATTTTACAAAATCCTTGAATTTCCCACCATTGACTTCCAAGACTCCCTTGTAAGCTCCTCCCTTGATGATGTCACTTCCAGTAAAGTGATGTCATCAGTGACCCTGACATTTTGGCAATGATCCAAATATGATCCTTTTCGGAAACAATGGTGTCTCAAACTTCCCTAAAAATAAAAATAAGGTCTGTGGCCTTTAATAATCAAATGTCATAAGCACTAACCTTTCCATGATTCTTAATGATTAACTATCTTGTGCACTGTCCCTGTGATGACACTGTCATGACTATTTACACAAGGAAATTATTCCACCACAGTGGTAACTGTGTTGTAGCTGAGCAAGCACTTTCAGTGTCGGGGCCTTGTCAGGGCCCAAGAGCCCCGACACTGAAAGTGGCTTGGGATGCTTGAAAACTCACAAAAATTGGCACACGTTGGGACTGGCGAAAATTGCAGAGTTCTGTAGTGACTAGGCACGGCATGGCCAGTGAGCTCCATAGCGCCCCCAAACGCAGGGCCATGTTGGGATAAAGTTGCTTTGATTTTTTGAGATTTTTTCACCCGACACGAAGTCAGCCATTTTTGATTTCGTGGATCAAATTTCATTATACAAACACATGTTTGAGGCCTTTATGAAAGTGTGCACCCATGTTTGAACTAGTAAATATTTAGACTTGATATCGCAATTGGACTTGGGCGTGGCACATCAAAGTCAAAGCCCCCACCCTTAAATTTGACGTAGATATATGAAATTTGGTAGGCAGGTGTAACATCTCCAAACTTTAAAAACAGCCTCTTGGAGCCATACCCTAAGGCCAACAGGAAGTCAGCCATTTTTAATTTATTGTGCAGTTTTTTCGCAAAGTGAAGCCACTGACAGGTATTGTACTTTAACAAACTCCTCCTAGAGAATTAATCCAAGCGACTTCAAATATGGTAAGTGACATCTAAAAACCTTTGTGATGCTAAATTGTGAAGCTTTTGAGTTTTCACGGAACGCTGCTAGCGTGGCATGCTGCTCAATTTTGCCGAAAACATGAAACAGGAAGTTGTCTTAACACCACTAAATTTCTCATCTTTGATAAGAGCCCAGGCCTGAACACATCTACATGTCAATACTGAGTCATAGTCATAGCGCCACCTACTGACAACAGGAAGTCAGCCTTATGAGGCAAACATTATCTGATTTATATGAAATTTACATGGTGTGGTCTACACATGATATGCAGCAACATGACATAATTAGTGGATGTTCTCTTGCGCCACATAGTGGACACAGGAAGTGATAGTTATCTCCTATAGCAATGTCCAATATTCATGAAAACGTATATCCATGTCAGTTTCCCTCTAGAAAATGTATTGCTGCATGTAGTATTGCCTACCAGCAACAGGAAGTGAAGCCTAAATGACACATAGTTCACCAAATATACAGTATACACAATTTCCAATATGTCATCTCCAGCGCCACATACTACACACAGGAAATAATACTTTACCCATTCACACAGTGTCCGATAATTCTGAAATTTCAGAGCCGTGTCAACTGACCTCCAGTAGTGATACCACAACTGCCGCTCCCTCCGACACACGTGAGGTGCGTTCATTGGTGCTTGCAGCTTTAATTACTAGATACTTTTCAGATGAAGATTTTACACAATGAATAATATAACAAGCTTTTACAATACAGTACATGGTTAAAGACTAAACCGGTGGTTTCCAACCTTTTTGACTTTTGACATTTAACAAAAAGCAGTGTGTAGTCGGGGTCACATTTTAGATGTCTATGAGTTGTTAACAGCTCTGCCAAATAATGATTTTTCCCTCTAAACTTCTCACACGGTTTCATTTGTAATAAATGTTAAAAAAAAAAAAACACTTCAGGAACCAGCAGACACTCCAACTTCGCAACTCAATAATACTGGCAATTCAGTTTAAGAATTAATTTCACCAATATACTTTATAACGGTTCCCACACACCCTTTAGCTGTGCTTCGAAATCACAGATAAAGACAAAACTAACAAAACAATTGATATGTTTACTCGATTGATAGAAGAATGAAACCTCCAATGGCACTGCTACATTTAAAAAATATATATCAGAAACAATAAGAAACAGACTAGCCCATAAGGGTTGACCTACAAAACGTGCGTAAACATACGTCGCTCTGTAGCTCTCGAGCGACCCCTGTCCGAACGCGCCGGTAAGACTCCACTGAATTTCAAGAACATTGCTATTCAGCACCTTTAAACTGCAGCCAAACACACATTCACGTAGTCAACGCCGAGAAGCTCATTTACAACTTTCAGTGGTTTGGCAAAACACGACGCCATTTTTCACACGGACTTATGAACTGCCAATCGACCAGATCTGCTCACCAAACACTCTCCCAGCAGTCTTTCCTCTGTCTGGGCAGCTAACAGTTGTTCAGGCACCCTTAGCCGCTCCGGCCATCCCGGCCCTCAGCTCGCCGGACATTCCCCGACGTGTTTGCTGAGTCGGAAACATGACGGATACTGACACGAACTGAAGTGCTCAACAAAAAAAGCGGGATTACCTTTTAGCGGTGCAGTCTCGGCATCCTCCGGTCGCCGCTGTGCCGACGCTCTACGGTAAAATGGCTGCAACAACAGCGGTGTGGATAGGAAAGCAGAGAAGAGAGGCGGAGGCTGCCGGGGAGAGAGGAGAGGGGGCGGGCTCTGTTAGCCCCGCCGAGTGGTGGGGGTGGGGAGCAGGCAGAAGTGACTGAAAAATAATCTCAGGAGATAAACAATTTTCCGAAATAAAAAGCCACATGAAATAAGAAATAGCAGGAAAATCTACGTTGTATTTCACAACACAACAATTATTTTGAAACAAACATTGGCTCTCCAAAACAGGAAACATGACACCAAGAGTGAGTTGTGACGTCATGGCTGGACTGGGCGGGGCTTATGTCTATTTTTGTGTTTGTAGTTGAAACAGTTAGCATGAGCAACCAACCAACCAACCAACCAACCCGGGGACGAAGAGTAGTTGATATATGTGTATAGCTAACTTTTTTTTTATTGGTAGTTGTATCTGCAGTAGGAAATATAACAAACCAATTTTCACCCAGATTTTTTATATTCCCAAGCATTTAAAAAGGTCTAGTTGCCAATGGTGAAAAGTAACAAAGTACATTTACTCAAGTACTGTACTTAAGTACAATTTTGAGGTACTTACTTTACTTGAGTAGGCTATTTCCATTTAATGCTACTTTATACTTCCACTCTACTACATTTCAGAGGAAAATATTGTACTTTCTAGTTCTTTTGATTCACCATTAGTTCTGGATCCTCCTTAAAGTAAAAATAAAAATAAGTGGCTCATGGCCTTTAATGAATCACTGTTATGATCATTTACCTTTTAATGATTCATTGTCATAAGTATGAATATAGGAAAAATATCCCACAAGCAGTGTGTAGTTGGGGTCACATTTCAGATGTCTATGAGTTGTTCACAGCTCCACCAAATAGTGATTTTTCCCTCTAAACTTCTCACATGGTTTAATTTCAATAAATGTTCAAATGAACCAATATTTCACCAAAAATCAAAGATTAGAGAAAAAGTCCAAAAACTGAAAACAGATTTGTGTATCAGAACTTTTTCTTCTCTCTTCTCTCATTAATCGTCTCACGACCCCTCAGATTTATCTGGTGGGCCTTTGGAGGGGCTTGACCCCTAGGTTGGGAACCATTGGACTAAACTAGTTAACTCTATATAAAGTAGTTCAAACTAGCTCCACCTCCAGCAGCTACAACAGTAACATGCTGCTTCAGTACTAATAATCTAATGATGTATATAGCAGAGGGACAAAACCACTACTTTTACTGCAATACTTTAACTACATTTTGCTGCGAGGTAGTAGTAGGATTGAGTAGGATTTTTCATGCAGGACTTTTACTTGTAGAGTATTTTTACATTGCTGTATTGGTACTTTTACTTAAATAAAGGATCTGAGTACTTCTTCCACCACTGCTCAGTTGGGTCATATGTGCCTGGAAAATATTGTTTTTACCTGAGAGAAGTAGTACCCTTTTTTTGAATGAAAAATGATGTGGTATTTCATATGAACACACGAATTTGGGATGCAAACATTGCTTCCATTGACAACATTAAATGAATAAGGAATTGCAGATGGTATTTTTAAAAATGTCTGTGTCTTCTTACTAATTGTGTTTTTGTGTGTGTAGGAACAGAATGCTGTACTAGTCCACAACACTGAAGAAGGTGGACTTGCATATAGGATTTTAGTTGAATTAATTGGGATGTTAGGGCTACTAACGGTTTATGCCTGTTGTAAAAGCATATTTTCATCATTCTGCTAACATGGCTTGGCAAACAGTAATGTCAGTGCAGGATGACATTTTACCTGACTTAACCCTGTCTGCACCTCCATTCCCACTACACATGCATAATTATTCAGTTAGCAATTTGGATTCTTGGATTCAACTTTGTCTTCAGATGAAAGCAAAGTGTAAACAAACTGAGAAAGAGACAGCAGAGCCTTCATATGTAAAACCTGTTCGCTTGGTGGGCGATAGGAAAAAGTGTGGATGGTTTCTGTCTTCACATCAGCTCTCATCAATGGGCTCCATTGTTTGTTTAGTGCTTAACCTCCTGCTATTCACAGATCATTTGTTGAGACTTGGTTCTTGTTTCAATCAGTTTTCTTTGTTTTGCGTGGAATAAAAATCATTAGTCATTAGCCATTAGCATTAGTCAGTAGATAGTTATCCATGATGGAGAGGTTTTCTTTTGGGTATTGTGCCCAAACGCTGTTGCAGTGGCGACGCACCAAATTTCGATGGTTCGCCATGAAATAGAAAAATGTTGTAACTCTAATGTACATTGTCCAATCTTCCCCAAATTTCTCATGCTCATTCTCATGACAGTGATGATGCTATATTATGAAGATTGTGAGTTTTCATTGAACGCTGTTGCCGTGGTGACATGGTGAATTTCGATGTTTTGACATGAAAAGAGAAACTGTTGTAACTTGACTCAACATCGTCAGATCTTTACCAAATTTCACATCTTTGATAAGTGTCCTGGTCTGAAGACATGTACAGGCCAATATTAAATCATAGTCATAGCGCCACCTACTGGCAACAAGAAGTTATAGGCCCTATACTTTGACAAACTACTCCTAGCAGGTTAATCAGATCCACCTAAAATTTGGTCAGCTAAGTTGTAAGACACTGATGATGCTAAATAGTGAAGCTTTTGAGTTTTCATCAAATGCTGTTGCCATTGTGGAGCATTATTTGCTATGAAACAGAAAGCTGTTTTTGAGGTGCTAGGGGTGCTCGAAAATACATGAAACATGCTCATGCATCAGAACCCCCGAATTTTGCAAGAATATACAACGATTGGGTTGATGTGTGTTTAGTGTGCTCTATAGCACCCTCTAATGCATGGCAGGCCGTGGTCGTGATGAAGTTGCTCCGATATTCACGAAATTGGGTATGCATATTGCTCTCATCATTTCGGACATATTGGCTTTCATTAGCTCTGCCCAACTGAAAGTTGGCCATTTTTAATTTTGTGCGTTTTTCCTGTATTTTATGTGAACCTTTTTGAACTCCTCCTAGAGGGTTTATTGGATTCATTTGAAATTTGGTTGGTATAAACCTCAGACTAATGTGATGCTAAATTGCGAAGGAATGGTCGATACCTCAAACAATGATAGGTCATGTGACAACACGCCATTTTAGGCACTTTACAGGTATGGAACTTTTTGAAACTCCTCCTAGTGGATTCAACAGGTCCACCTCAAATTTGGTCAGTGAAATCTCAAGTCCTTCACGATTCCAAATTGCGAAGCTTTTGAGTTTTTGTGCAACGCTGTTGCTGTGGCGATGCAGAAAATGTACATGTTTCGCCATGAAAGAGGAAGCTGTTGTAACTGGGACTTTACACTGTCCAATTTGCCCCAAGAGTCCAGGCCTGAAGACATTTACATGCCCATATTGAGTCATAGTCATAGCGCCACCTACTGACAACAGGAAGTGATCCTTATGTGACTAACATCATCAGATTGACATGAAATTTACTTGGTGTGTGGTCTACACATGATATACAGCAACATGACGTACAATTAGTGGGTCTTCTCTAGTGCCACATAGTGGACACAGGAAGTGATATTGAACTCCTTCGTGCAACATCTGATATTTATGACAATGCAAGGGGGAGAACTGCAAGGTGTACCAGAATATAATCTTATACTGTAGGTACTTGAACAAACAGAGAGCTAAGATAACTATCACTGTGATTAAACTCTGATTGAGTGCTTTGCAAACATAATTACTGTGATTTCTATAATGAATGTAATCAAGACTGTTTTTTTCACTGTGAATCCATGAGATAAATGCTGCTGTTGGTTCTTTTAGTTAGGATGTAAATTTTAATTTAATGTTTTCCATCCTGCAACGTGTTAGTTAAGCTATAATGTTGAAGAACTAAGTTTTATATGATTCATTTTGTGCGATGTTTCCATATGATTCAGGTAGAAGTTCAACTAATTACTGATGCTGAATGTTTTTCTTCAAAGTTTAGATCATGATTATAAATTGTAATGTCATTTACCAACTGTGATTAAGTTTAAGTGATGTTTGGCCTTGTGTGGACCCGTGAGCTACAGTATGACCTCCCTCCACTGATCTTTGCTTCTTGGCATTGTTCATAAGTACAGAGCCACTGGCTTATTATTGGATGGCTATCCCCTTTCAAGGTCTCCTAGTGCCAGGCTGTGATAAAAAACTGTTTGTCAGAAGAGATGTCACCCTGACCCAGTTGTCTGTGCTGCTTTTCTCAATGTTAATAAAGAAGTGCTCATGTCAGCCAGCCCGAGACCAGTTTGTGTGTCATTGATCATCCACAAGTATTTATTCATCAATTAGAAAATACTCTTCAGTGATTAAAGCCATTCCTGTTACACTGATAAATATGATAAAAGAGGCAATTAAATATTCATCCACTATACCTAGAACTTATATGTTGTAAACTGACAATATTCATTTCCTGGATGTCAAATGCAAACTATCAAGATCGGCTATTACAAAGGTATATTTTCCTCCTCCAGTTAAAAGAAATGTGTCATTACAAGATTACAATAAAAGAAATGTCAAAATAAGGTATACTTCTAAAAATGAAAGAAGTTCAGCAGAGGCAAGAGGGAGTAATGTGGTCCTTCTTTTTTGATCTTGTCAAACTAGGGGGAGATAAAGAAATCCAGGTGATACCAAAAGAGAAAAAAAGAGCTGCAATAATTAAGGGAGGGCATGGTTGACATTTTCCAGGTCAGAGACACAGAGAATTGATCTGAGTTTGGAGACAGTGCATGTCACCATCTGCTCCTCAGTCCCTCTCTGTAGCAACACACTGTTATCCCCAGCTCTCTGCTTTGCTTCTCCCTGTCATTCTCCTCCAGTCCACCAGAGACCCTCAGCCTTTTCTCCCTGTTATGTTAAGACTGGACTGTGTTGGAGAAGGCTGATTTGAGTTGTATCTTTAAAAGACTATCTGGCATGATATTATTTAAGTTGCCTTTATTAGTTAGTCTGTCTTTATTTTCATTCTGGTCTGTACTCACACAGCTAATACTAGTCTCAGTTGTTAAGAGGATTTTGGTTTTATGTTTATTACGGATAATAATAGGTTGTAGTGTTGCTTGTGTATTTGAGTTGTGTTCATGTGTATTCTGTGGCGGTTTTATGTATGTCGGTTTACTATCAAGAGGATTGTGTGTCTGGGTTTCTGGTTTTCTGTTACTTTGTTTTTCCTCCTGTGTTCCTTTGCTCCTCCCCAGCCTGCTTTTCCCTCTGCCCTTCTACACACCTGCCCTGTATCAGCCTTGTCAGCTCTGTCCTGCTCCCTCTGTTTCCCCAGCCAATTGGCTCCCTGTCTGCTCTCCAGTTTCATCAGCTCACTCCCCTCACCCGAGCTTCTCCGCCCATCTCCTCATCTGCACCTCATCTCATTGTTAGTTCAGTTAGTATTTTAGTCCTGTGTTTCAGTTCAGTCTTGTTGGATCCTTTGTTCTTTTCTGTTTGGTTTTGCCTGCCTGCACTTCTGTATCCTGTTCCTGAGTCTCAAATAAAGATTTATTCTTCAAGTTCCTGTCACCTGCAGTGTCCTGCATTTGGGTCCATCTCCTGCTACTCTTCCTGACAGTGCAGAGCTGATTGAAACTTGATTTAGTGGCCTGATTTATTTGTCAGACCTCAATGCTGAATTGAATATGAATTTTTGCAAATGATTTTATAGAAGAGCATAATGTGCCCAGATGAGGAGAAAGCTGCAAGGTTAAATGTTGTGATCCAAATAATGACTTCAGATTTATTCTCATTGAGCTGGAGAAAGTTTGCAGCCATCCAGGATTTTATGTCCTAAAGACAGTTGTCAGTTTGTTTGTTGTAGTTATTAGGCTTTTGGTAGCTTAAAAGTGAAAAGAGAAGTTGTGTTTTTTGATAATGTGACCTAAAGGAAGCACATAGATTGAGAAAAGCATTAAACCAAGTATAGAGCCTTGGGGAACCCTGCAGGAATTGGAGGCTGGGGATGAAGATGAGTTGACAGATCTGTTGGATAAATGTGAAGAAAACCAGTTGAAGGCAGAGCTGGAGACACCTGTCCAGTGGTTTAAGCTATTAATGACAAAGAAATGGTCTGCTATGTCAAATAAAGGCCATCGATATTGACCATTTCAATGAATCCCATTATAAATGTTCATGGGGTAATTGTACACTATACATAACCAATATCTGCAAATACTGTGCATTGAGGAAATCAGATTTCAGTGGACAATGTGTTGGATGCCGTAGAAACAATTGCCTGTTCATCTGCGTACAGGTTCAGCTAACAGCTTGCGTGTTAATCAAATATGCTTTTTGTATTCATCATTTATGTTTCTTTTTATAGAATCAGATTTATTGCCAAGTAAGTTTTCACATACAAGGAATTTGTCTTGGTGTAGTGGTGCATAACAATCAAAAAATAGAAGGGAAGAGAAAAAACAAGCATCTAGCATTTTTGTGACTTCAATGTAATGTCTTGAATGACCATGTAGTTTTTTACACACACTTTGTAAAAATGGTCTTTTTAGTAGTAGGGTATTAAAGTAACTGTAGAAGAAGTAATTGTAAATCTGGTAATATTTACAGTGGCCTTGTAGTAGTTACAGTAGTAGCACTATACAGTAACAGCTGAAGTACTAGTAGCTGGGACTACATCTTTGTCAAATATTATTCACCTGTTGGGCTGTTAACATCCCACTTCATTCTGTTAACCTGATTATTAGGTGACAAGTTACATTTAACACAACAGAAACATAACATCATCATTCTACAATGTCAATATAAAATCTTCCACTGAGCCATGTAGACCATACCTAATTTTCTCATGTTTAGTTGTCATGTTTGGTGGATTACACTCTCAATTTCTACTGTCAAGTGTGACTTGTGGTAGTGTTGTGGAAAAATCTTCAGATGGGCCAATAAATCTTCAGGTCTCCCACAACATAATTGCTTCAAAAATCATGATGATCCAAACTCAAAGAAATACACTGAAACTGGCAGAGTTCAATGCAGTAAGTTTTACTTTGTATCAAGTGCAATACAAGTAAACCGAGGCTTGGTCCATGGATCAATGACCTGACTGTAAGAACAAAAACACAGGCTTATATACCCCACTTTACTTCTCCTATTGTGGAGCCTATCTTATCTGATTTTCTAGGGCTCCTTATTTTACAAAATCCTGGAATTTCCCACCATTGTTTCCAAGATTCTTGTAAGCTCCTCCCTTGATGATGTCACTTCAAGTAAGGCTCCTCCCACAATGACATCATTAGTGGCCTTGACCTTTTTGCAATGATTCAAATATGATTCGGTTTGAAGACAATGGTGTCTCAAACTTCCCTAAAACTAAAACTAATTAAAGCTGCAAGCAGCGATGATTGGGCCTTTGCACCTTTGTGCATGTCAGGTTGCGCCGCAGTTCAAGGGTTTTATTGCGGGTAGGTAGATATTCTCAGGCCTGGACTCTTATTGGATGTTGCACAAAGAAGATAGATATCACTTGCTGTGTCCACTGTGTGGCGCTAGAGAACACACACTAATTATACAACATGTTGCTGTATATCATGTGTAGACCACAACATGTAAATTCCATGTAAATTGGATGAGTTTGTCATGTAAGGCCGACTTCCTTTTGTCAATAGGTGGTGCTATGACTATGACTCAATATTGACATGTAGATGTGTTCAGGCCAGGACTCTTATCAAAAATGATTGATTTTGATAACTTTCATCACAAAGGCCTTTAGATGACACTGATCAAATTTGAAGTCGGTTGGTTTAAATCTCTAGGAGTTCGTTAAAATACAGTGGCAATGGCAAAAAAAATGCGCAAAAATCGCAAATTGAATTCAAAATGGCCAACTTCCTGTTGGATCTAGGGTATGACTCCAAGAGAATTTTTTGTGCGTCTGCCCATGATATATGTCCCTACCAAATTTTGTTCATGTATGTCAATTTTGAAGGAGAGGCTTCAAATTTTAAATTTTCTAGGGGTCGCCCTTAAGCCATTTTGCCACGCCCATGGCCAAGACCCACACAATATTAAATTTTTCACAACTTCTGACATATGTATATAAATACATATAAAAGCGCTTTGAGTGGTCAGAAGACTAGAAAGGTGCTATATAAATGCAGTCCATTTACCATATGTGCATAAGTTTTCAAGCACATTTAGCCCCTCAAAAATGCTTTTCTTTTGGAATAATAATTATAATGATAGGGAAGAATAATAATTCCTTCAATTACAAGAGTGTGTGTTGTGTTAACATCACCATTTTGGATACCAAGACCATTGGAAAGTGTGAGGCAGCTTTTTAAAAAAAAAATTATTCGGACAAGTGACATAAAGACGAGATTTTTGCTTTATCAAAAGTGTTTTCAAACAGTATTTTTCGGTTTTGCAAGAGAAAAGACTTTAAGGATGAAGACTGGTTGGTTTGTTAAATGTATGTCTGAATAGCTTCCCCACCTTCTATAAAGAACAGCACACAGCCACTTCCTAACATTTTCTATGGGAACCACCCAGGACTGTCTTCATGCAGTGGGTGAGACAATCTAAAGAAGAAGGGCTAAAGAAGTTCCACTTTCTTCACCACTTATTCTCCAACTTTGTCTTGTCTGCAGTTTGGTGCTGGGCAGGTAGTATACAGTGGGTTTATCAGAGCTTGTTTACTAAAAAAAACAGCTGCCTGCTGCTGCTGGAAACAGTGAGATTGAGCCAAAACAGTAAACGTGCCTAAAAAAGGCTAAAAAGCTCAGCAGAGCTGCAGAGTTGGTGAGAACTCTCTGTGGGCCATAAAACAAATAATAAAGGAGAACTGAGTCAAACAAAATCACCTGACATTATATTTCAGATTGCTTTATTTGCAATTATTATTGAGTCCTAGTCACTTAACAGATTTCTGATACTACTGATATAGGCCAGATATGCAGGTAACATAAAAGTGTGCGGACAGCCAAACATTCAAGGCATATGTGATGTTTGAGCATGTGATTCCAGTACTATGGTCATTAATCTGCTACTATAACAGCCTCCACTCTTCTGGTTTTAGGCTTTCCACCAGATGTTGGAACCTGGCTGCAGGGATTTTCTCCCATTCAGCCACAAGAGCATTAAAGAGGTTGGCCAATGATGTTGGGTGACAAGGCCTGGCTTGTAGTCGGCTTTCCAGTTGAGGTCAGGACTCTGTTCAGGCCAGTCAAGTTCTTCCCCACCAGAGTGGGAAAACCATTTCTTTACAAACTTGACTGAAACAGGAAAGGGTCTTATCCAAACTGTTACCACAAAATGGAACGCATACTGTTGCCCAAAATAACATTTTACAGCTGTAGAATTAAGATTTCCCTTCATTGGAACCAAAAGGACTAGACCATTCAGGAAAGACAGACCCAGATCAAAAGTACACTGAAGGAGCGCCCCAGTAGTTGAATGGTTACTGCGCATGCTACATAACTGCAACATTCTTGTTGCATGTCATACCTATCTCTCTCCCCCCGTTTCCTGTCTGCGTCTTCACTGCCCACTGTCCAATAAAGGCAAAAATGCCACACACACAAAAAAAATCTGAAAAAAAAGTACACCAAAGTATGTGGGGGGTGTCCAAATAGTGTATATGATAAAGCAAAGGTAATATACATTAAAGTCTCATGCTAATGGCTAACGTGCTAGCCTTCCTGTGACTGCACCTTGTGCTTTATCTCCGAGTAGCCTGCAGGAATTTTTCAAACAACACACGTCATACAAAACATTAGCACATTATAAACAAAACACCAACAAGTCTGTCTGTCTCTATGCAGACACCCTGATAACATCTCCTGTCTGTCAGTAACTCCATCTATGAGTTTATCCATCAGTCGTCGACTTTGCGTGCTCGTCGGCAGAACGTCCAGTGGTGTTCAACTGTGTTTTCATTGGCTCGTTCGCTCATGTGGTGAACACGTGTGTTGCGTATCCTGAAACCCTGGAAAATAATGACACAGACAAAATGAGTCATCACACGCACACAAATTCAACTTGCTGTCAGCCATGATTTAAAAAACTACAATGTCAGACAGACAACCCATTCATGGTGACCAATCTATTTTGAACATGAAAAGACTTCAGATGTGTAGATTTGATTTGCTGCACAGATGCAACACACATGTAGATGATGACACATCTGCCTTCATGTTTTTCTACAAAGTAAACACTGTAATGTTAACCACAAGCTAAAAAATCAGTGATGAGTTGTGATCTAATTCCTCAGTATTGACAAATTTGTTACGTTCAAGTACTACAAACTTGACACATTAACCAGCAGAAACATGTTTCTTCACATGATGATGAAAGTTAAAATAAAGGCCACGTACAGCTTTGGAGATAAAGTCGAGCAGGTGGACACGCAGGCTGACTTCCTGTTGGTGGTCACATGGTCCGAAGGTGAAGGACACCTGGTAGTCTCTGGTGTCCATCATGTGTTTGTTCCACTTTGTGAAACTTCTGGAGATGGACTGCAACACAGCATGGACCTAAACACAGAGAGAAAGAGTCATGTGACTACTTATATAAAATGTACTTTATTAGTCTTTTCTATGTCTTATTAATTATGGTTTTGTTTTATATACCTTGCTGTTTTTTAAATGTTCAAACGTATATTATTAATCTTTCTTTTCATGTAATACAGTATTTTTAAAATTATGGAAATATATTTTTTATGTAGGTCACCTTTAAAAATGAGATATCAATTAAGATGGGAAATTCTAGTTATTTACTTATTATACAGACTATTTTTGCTACCACCATCCTACAGGTGTAATGATTGTTAACACATGCTTTGATACACTTGAAAATAATCTATGAGAGTAAAGAAATCCTTTTATTTGTTCTTTAAGCAAAAAAAGTGCCTAAGTATTTTCAGTATTAGTATGTTATAATTGATTAATGTCAGTTTTGTCACAAGGTTCAACCTTGAACTGGACGTGGATGATTTGGATAAAATAATTTATCAGTTATTTTGCAGTTTTTTTTAAATCATAATATAAGTATATATCATAATACAGTAATTTTTTCTGGAAAATCAAATGTTTATAGACAAAATGAACAGACAGGAATGTCTGTCTTTGGCTAAACCAGCAAATTAAATACCTTACAAATCAAGGTACTTCACATTAATGCAAAAATCCATATACACATATATAAAAATCCAATATTGCCATAAGTCAGTCCTGCTCATTGATTTATAACATTGCCCACAATGGTCTAATACAACCAGAGATACTGTATTAAAGAGACACCGCAATATAAAATTGAGACATTTCTGATGGTTTACAATGTAAATGATGATGAGGATGATGATGTATTGATATGACCCGAACCACAGCTGTTCCCACTGACCTTGGTGGTGATGGTGAGCTGGGTGATAATGACCGCGACGGGGTTGGAGTACTTGGACAGCTTTCTGGTGCTGGAAAGCTCCACCACCTCCTCGTAGGTGTCAGTGGAGTAGGGTAGATGGGGTTTGGGGTCTCCCAGGCACTGGATCAGGGGCTCGATCTGATAGAAGTCAGCCTCCTTCCTGAGCAGCTCGGTCTCCTTGAAGTCGCACGGCAGCGTCAGCTCTGACGTGCGCAGGAAGTTGAGGATGTAGCTGAAACAGCAGAAACTGAGACAGGATCAGACCAGACTGCTGATCTGATGATTCTGTAAAACTGAGCTATCAGTTAAACTGAGGACAGGAGGTGAGAGAGGCCCTGTACATTCATACTGCTACCAACTAGATCAGAGTGAGAAAAGTTTCAGTTTTTTCTGACCTTTCAGTTCTCTCTTAAAGGAAAAGGCTAGTGTTATTCTATATCTTTATTAAAGATGCAATATGTAAAAATCAGAAATTCCTTCTCATTAATGACACTGTTGGCTGTTAAGTGATCTGTAGTCAGCATCCTGTTGCTCATGCTTGCTCATGAACATTGGCGCTAACATTAGCCAGCTAAAACCACAATATCACAATATATTTAACATGCTTTGGAGTAATGTTAGCTCACCTGTCCACTAGGAAGAAAGTCAGGTCGGGGTCGGATGTTAGTGGACTCCATTTCTAAGCTAATGTTAGCTAGTGTTGCTCCCTGTTGGCGCTGTGGGGGACGGGATAGAGGCAACCGAGAAAGTTGGATGTTTCTTCACATTATGTTGGTAATTTTAGTTAATTTTTGAATGTTTTAAACTAAAATTCTTACATAATTCTTACATATTGCACCTTTAATGACAAATCCCATGAATGACCAAAACCAACTCTCAATACTTTCTGACGTTCCTACCACGTCTATGGCACTCAGCCCAGAGCCCATTGGTTCCTACAGAAGACGTAAATCTTTAAAAACGGATCATGCCGGATCATTTTAAAAAAAGGCTGAGTCATTTCCTTAAACAGCTGGAAAACAAACAGAAGGAAACAAAGCATTTTTTGGACTATTTTCAGTGGCAGATTAATACACATTTGGTGCTCTAGTGAGTATTTCTGGCTGCAGGAAGGTGTGTGTGTTTGACTCAAACGGATTTCTTTATATGGTCATCTGCTCCACTCAGCGCGTGAGTTCACTGCTCCGCTCTGCTAACATTGTTTTGGGGGTAGTCAGCCATGACTTGAGTCAAGCTGGTACACTGTGAGCACAGCACAGCAAAGTAAAATAAGTTTACTGAGTTTACTACAGGGTAAATGTTATTCACCTGAAGAGCTAGCTGCAGATTGTACTATTAAAAAACAGACACACACACACACATGCACCCACCGAAACAGTGGGCCGTCACGGTCGATGAAGTAGTTTCCGTGTGTGTCCCTGACGGTGGGGAGGTCTCCTCCGAACATGGCTCCCAGCATGGAGTCTGGGTAGCGCTGCAGCGTGGACAGAGACGTGCTGTACACACAACCGCCCACATTCAGAGTCACTGGCTCCCCCATCTGGGCAGAGCAGGAAGAGCAGTCAGATACAAAACGGTACACCATGAACAAATTAGTGTTCTTGGGAGTCTGAACTTGGCCAGTTGAACTCTGTCTGAGCAGTCTGAGCAGGAGGATTTCACTTAAGCACACTTAAAGGACCAGTGTGTAAGATTTATTGGCATCTAGCGGTGCGGTTGCAGATTGCTGTAGAAATACGGCGGTGCAACATGGCGGGTTCTGTGGAAGAGGACCCACTCCCTATGTAGATATAAAGGGCTCATTCTAAGGTAACGAAAACGCAATGATTCTTAGTTTCATAGGAATATACACTAATTAAAACATACTTATGAATATTATATTCCATTTCTACCAAGTCTGTTCTGCCAGATCCCACTAAATTCTGCACACTGCACCTTTAGGGTTACAGTGAACAGTGAGCTTCAGACAAACTGTGAACCTATCCTTTAAGTCAGAGCAAGCTGCCAACTCTGATTTTAGTACCACAGCATCCCAGACCTCATGTTACCTTACATAAAAAGTAGATATGAGATATAAAGATAGCCAGAGTATCTGGAGAGAAAAAAGATTGGTGCATCCCTAAACTGAACCTAAATCAATAAATAGACAGATGTAAAGGAGTACACAAACACACAGAGCAGCATGAAAGCTGCGCCATCATTCAAATGTCAGACATGTTCAACTGGCCAAAGGCTGAACTGCCAGAAAGCAGGAAAGTTCAGACAGAAAACATGCACACGCACACGCAAGCACGCAAGCACGCACACACACACACACACACACACACACACACACACACACACACACACACACCCACACCCACACACACCATGTGTCCCAGGTCTCCATTCTCCATCTGCAGCCCTGAGCTGACTGTCTGTGTTGTGTTCAGGTCAGACTGTTGGGAAGATTATTTTTCAGTTCCCACCAACACCTGCAACAAGAGGACAAACAGCTTGTGAGATGGTTGCCATGGAGATAAGCAGCCAGCTGATGCAGCACCGTTGCCATGTCCCAGAAATCATCTGGCTGACTAGTCTTGCGTCCCTGATGTGTTCACACACAGCCTGCCAATGAGAAACAGGAGGAGGAGCTCTAGACTTTGTTTCTTAATCCTGTATTGAATCTTCTACGAAACAAACGCAAATTTTAAACAGACGAATGAACCTCACTGTGACTGATTAATCAAACTCACACAGCATTTTAACGAGCTGTGATTAAATCATAGATCATAAATCAGACTCAACTGTGGATACAAATGAATCTCTCTCTCTTGTGCTGCAAATTGACTACAAAACCATTCTCAACTGACTTTAGAACAATCAAGGAGAGTAAAATCATTTATATGATGATGAAAAAGTCACATGAATTTACCTTCATTAGAGTAAAAAACAATAGCATAAAAAACCCATGACAAGCACCAAATCATTCATGACTACATGACCAATTCTGTTCATCAGTTCAGGCGAATACTTTAAATGATTAGTTGATTATTCAATAAACAAAGAACTGAACAACAACTATTCTGATACTATATAATGTATAATAGTAAACTGAACATACTGTTGTTTGGACAATACAATTTGAATATGTCACCTTCAGCTCTGGGATATTGTGATTGTGTGATATTTTCATAACTCTCCCACATTTTAAAGGGGACGTATCATGCACGTTTCCAGGTCTATATTTTTTATTTTGGGGCTCTACTGGAATATCTTTGCATGATTTACAGTTTAAAACATTTCTTATTTATCTTGTACTGGCTCTTTATGCAGCCCCTCAGTTCAGCCTCTGTCTGAAACAGGCCGTTTTAGCTCGTGTCTCTTTAAGGCCCCCCTCCCGATGAGCCCACTCTGTTACGATTGGTTAGCTTACTGAAGCTGAACCTCGGCAGACTTCCGTCGGCTTGGGAGGCTACGTAAACAAACAGTTGGATTTCAGCCCCTAATGCTTCTCGTTTTTTACTCAAAATGGAAACTTCCTAAATACATTCATACATGTTCGAGATGAAATCCGAAATATGCAACTGGACAACGCAAATAACCTGTGGAACAACCTTAGCAACAAAGGCTATGGAACAGACGGCCATTTGGGGGCACATGTGAACAATCTGATGTCATCATGAGGAGGAAGTAGAGGTAACTTTTTACATACACATTTTTACATATGTTCACCTCAGGTTTTGGACCTTTGACCATGTTTAGATATCCAACATCATAACAGTATAAAAATAACAAACAAAAAAACAACAAAAATCACAAAAAGCAGGATATGTCCCCCTAAAATAATGGGTAGCTTAATCCATAATGAAAATAATCATTAGTATCAGGCCTGACATCCATGATCATTATATCCATTACATCATATTAAAAAATAACATATCATAATTGTACTGCTGTTTTAGAAAAGCGTCCTTTCAGATGAAACTTTTAACAACAATTTTGATAATCTTTTAATTGATTAGGTAATTTATAAATTATCAAAAACTCCAAGCATTTGTTAATTCCAGCTTCTCAAATGTGATGAATATCTTTGGCTTTTGGACCATTGGTTAGCTTAAAAAAAACCTTGGGCTCTGGGAATTTATAATTAGCTTTTTTTCACTATTGTTTGACAGTCTATAAACGATTTATTTGTTAATTTAAAAATGTATCTACAGATTAATTGAAAATAAATGTTACAGCTGTACTGCTGTTGCAGTCCTAATTACTTTCAGTGCTGAAGCATTCACACTGTGGAAGCTTTGACACAGACTCAAGGGTTCTTTGTTTGGTGTTGACAATAACAAGTAGTTTTTCCTGCAATGCCGGGTGGAAAAGTAATGTGATTTAACATTATTCATGTGACCCCAATATTTTTATCATTGCATGACACAGCTTTCTTACTGTGAGGCACCCATCAAGCTGCCTCTCTCCCCTCAGCTACAGTACTGTGTCCAAACTGAGGATGTAGGTCAGAGTTTGTTAACAACATGCTCTACTGCCCTCCAGGCAGCCTATGTGCATTAGCTTAATGTTACACATGGTTGGTGCACTCATTATTGTTTAACATTTATGTTTGAGAATCAAATTGGTTTAATCTTGTATAATCTTTACAGAATAAAAGCAATTGCCTCGCATTAGCTGTTCTGTTAATCATTAAAGATTATATAATTCATATTTTTATGTTAAAAATTGATGCCAAAAGGGATCAAAAAGTGTAGCTTGTAGTGATCAATCCACCGAGAATCATTGCCCAATTTTGCTGTTCCCCTTTGCTCTGGAGCTTTTTTAGCCTTTTAGATGCTGGTTTTGATTTTCCAACCCTCAACTTTACTGTTTTGGTTCAGTCTCAGCAGCAGCAGGCAGTTGTTTTGCAGCTAAAGAGATATTTCTGTCCAAATTAATACTTGCTTTGTATTTGCTGGATGTGTAAGTAGGGCACTGTTTTGCTAAAGGTATAATTATATTATAATATGTCAGTGTTGTGTTTACTGTAGGGCTGCAACTAATGATTATTTTCATCAACGATGAATCTGTTGATTATTTTATTGATTAATCGATTAATTGTATGGTCCATAAAATGTCTGAAAATAGTGAAAAACTGTTTCCCAGTGTCCAAGATGACATCTTCAAATGTCTTGTTTTGTCCTGACCAACAGTCTACAACCCAAAGATATTCAGTTTACTATCATAGAAGACTAAAGAAACCAGAAAGTATTCACATTTGAGAAGCTGGAATCAGAGAATTTGGAATTTTTTTCCTTACAAAAATGACTCAGAAGAATTAATTGATTATCAAAATTGTTGGCAATTAATTTAATAGTACGCAAGTTGCTTCTGCTGCCCTCACATGGCCAAGAGGTTGTTGCAGTTTTAAAAATACACAATTGCTACTGTTTACTGTGCGTAATCTCCCATTTAAAACCAGAAATACCACCTCGCAGTTGTCTGCCTCCGCCAATCAGTCGAGTTGCAGTTTACGTCCATGTCTGTCCAGACTCAGAATATTTGTAGTGAAGACTTTGAAGGAATTTCATAAAAGGTATTAAGTGTATTTTCTTTGTATGTGTTCACGTTTGGCCAATAAAGCTGATCCTGATAGAACACAAAGTTGTAGTCATGATAGTAGACAATGCTTCAGATATGGATGTTGCTGCAAAGAAGCTAAATCAAATTCTAAAATGTGGATGCTTCACACTAGGGCTGGGTGATATGGCAAAAAATATGATCATGGTAATTTTTTCCATATTGATCAATATCGATGTTTATCACAATATATAACTTGATATGCTGCCAGTTTGAAGAGTATCCTGATAATGACTGACACCTGAAGAAACCAGAGGGTTCATTTGTTAAACTTTAGAATAGTTTATGAACATAAAAAATAGAATAACATAATGCAAACATTTAACTTTGCAAACATGCTTTATCTGCCTAACAAAACAATACAAGTTAGCTACTCTGTTTACTTAGCTTTGTGCTTAGCCTAGCTTAGCAGTTAGCTTTGTGAATCCACAGTCAAAGCAGCCTCGTTAAAACGAGGATATGTGATGACGAGAAAAGTGTGTTTGTGGAACATTATGATGTCACAGTATAGCTGACCTTTGATCTTTTGGATATAAAATGTCATCACTTCATCCTTTTATCCTATTAGACATTGTGTGAAACTTATGACAGTCATAATTAGTGTATAAATTCTTGAGTTATGGCCAAAAACATGTTTTGTGAGGTCACAGTGACCTTTGACCACCAAAAAAGTATGGAAAAAAAGTATTCAGATCGTTTACTTAAGTAAAAGTACTCCATTACAAGTAAAGGTCTTGCATGAAAAATCCTGCTTAAGTAAAAGTGCATAAGTATTAGCAGCAAAATGTAGTTTAAAGTATTGCAGTAAAAGTAGTGGTTTGGTCCCTCTGACTGATATATTATTATATATGACATCATTAGATTATTAATACTGAAGCATCAGTGTGTAAGCAGCATGTTACTGTTGTAGCTGCTGGAGGTGGAGCTAGTCTGAACTACTTTATATACAGTTAGCTAGTTTAGTCCAGTGGTTCCCAACCTAGGGGTCGGGCCCCTCCAAAGGGTCACCAGATAAATCTGAGGGGTCAAGAGATAATTAATGGGAAAGGAAAGAAGAAAAACAAAGATCCGATACACAAATCTATTTTCAGTTTTTTTCTCTAATCTTTGTGAAATATTGGATCATTTGAACATTTATTGAAATGAAACCATGTGAGTAGAAAGTACATTTCCCTCTGAAATGTAGTGGACTGGAAGTGTAAGTACCTCATAATTGTACTTACTGTAAGTACAGCTACAGTACTTGAGTAAATGTACTTAGTGACTACTTTCACCACTGTACATACTACACAGTAATCAATTAATTGAAAAAATGTAGACCTGTACAATAAAATGAAAGCATCCAACAGTCATCAAACATTTCATATCATGTTCAGATTTAACTGTCATTTCAGAGGCTGCAGTTTGTAGTGGTAACTTACTGGACTGGACTGCGTCAAAGTGTAAAATGTTTTCCACATCATTTAATACATGAAGGAACACATGAGAAACATCTGAAGGTGATGATAACCTGATGTGTGCTGTGTGTGGTGATTAGCTGAACGCTGTTGCATGTTTCTCTCCATCTGAATGAAGCTACAGCCGGAGTTCATCACTAACGTACGATTAGCGATATTTTGTTTCCTAGGATGGCGAAGTCATGACCCGCCCTACCCACCTCTGATTGGCTTACCCTGATATTTTTACTCTAATCCTAAACAATCTCACTTCTCATGTCCAAACCTAACCAACCCAAACAACGAAGGCAACGAGTACTAGCCAATCAGAAGCAGACTAGGGCGGGTCATGACTTCGCCATCCTAAGAAAATTAATTCGGTGTACGGTTAACGACTGCTAGCTCAGCTGGTTAGCATGATGTGTATGAAAACAAGACGTTACATCGTGACTTTAAAAGATTAAATTAATCTAAAAAGTCCGTCCGCTCTTACCCATAACCGCTCCATCACTGCTGCCTACACACGACACACAGGTGGAGGTAAAAGCTACCTGCTCAGCGGCTTACATCCATGAGTTACACAGGTGTCAAGTTAGATACCGAACATGAGGACACGTCCGGTACGACTCATCAACATAACAGTTGTTACTATGAAGATGAGAATAATCAAATTAAACTTATCATAGTTTATATATTCTGATCCAAAGAGAGTCAGTGTTGGAAAGTCACTAAGTGCATTTAGTGAAATACTGTATTTAAGTACAATTTTGAAGAACTTTACATGAGTATTTCCATTTTATGCTACTTTATACTCCCACTTCACTACATCTCAGAGGGAAATATTGTACTTTGTACTCCACTACATTTATTTGACAGCTTTAGTTACTTTTCAGATGAAGATTTGACACAATGGATAATATAACAAGCTTTTAAATACAAAACATTGTTAAAGATGAAACCAGTGGTTTCCAACCTTTTTGGCTTTTGATGTCTTACAAAAAGCAGTGTGTAGTCGGGGTCACTTTTTAGATGTCTATGAGTTGTTAACAGCTCCACCAAATAGTGATTTTTCCCTCTTACATGGTTTCATTTCAATAAATGTTCAAATGATCCAATATTTCTCCAAAAATCAAAGATTAGAGAAAAAGTCCAAAAACTGAAAACAGATTTGTGTATCAGAACTTTGTTTTTTCTTCTTTCCTCTCCCATCAATCATCTCAGGACCCCTCAGATTTATCTGGTGACCCTTTGGAGGGACCCGACCCCCAGGTTGGGAACCACTGGACTAAACTAACTGTATATAAAGTAGTTCAAACTAGCTCCACCTCCAGCAGCTACAACAGTAACATGCTGCTTACACACTGATGCTTCAGTACTAATAATCTAATGATGTCATATATAATAATATGTCAGTCAGAGGGACCAAACCACTACTTTTACCGCAGTACTTTAACTACATGTTGCTGCTAAGTAACATGCTGCTTAACCCCAAAAGCACATTTTACAAAATTGATGTCAAATACTTCAAAATTGTACTTAAGTACAGTACTTCAGTAAATGTACTTAGTTACTTTTTGCCACCTATTTTCTGTGGTAATTTATCATTTTATAATATACAGTGTTTAAAATGTATAATTGTATTTTTTATGTGTTATATTAGTAAAATTCTGTAATATGTAATATTTTAGTATATTACTTGTTGTAAAATAGTTGTTTATAGATCAGCATTAATCTGTAGAGTCTATCTATAGAGACATGTAGTACCTGCCTCCCAACACCTGGTGGCGCCAGAGTCTGTCGGCTCAGAGAAAGACGGAAACTATTTTGTTTATTTGGGGCTACATCCTGTTGCCCACAGCTCCTCTGTGTTTCCATCTGCTCTGGAGCTATTCCTACAGAAAACCTGTCTTTATTTGTTTCTGCTTCGCTGTCTAATATTCAACAGACTGTGCTGCACACGGCGCCGGACGCGTTGAGGAGAAACGTCTGTCTGCAGGTCCCGGGCTCGGTTCTGGCGGGCTGAGGTGTTAGCTCGTCCCGTTAGCCGCCGTGTGAACCGCGATGACCGCTGGCACAGTTCGTCTTTCTGCGTATTTACATTGTTGACTCTAACCGGAGACCCTCCGTTCATCATGGCGAGTGAAAACACCGAGACCAACACGGGGAACGATGAGGAAACTGGTCCTCCATCCGAGCCAAACGAGCACGACTATGCCCACACCGCTGCGACTAACTTTACGTGCACGGAGGCGTCTTTCTGCTCTGGTACACCGGTCGGTGACAACGGCGTCACCGCGCAGGAAAGCTTTACTACACCGGCTGAACCCGAGCAGAGTACACCGGTGCAGCCCCTCGCATCCCCGTCGGTAGAGCTTCCTGAACCGACCGTGGGTGCGGAGGTCGACTGCCCCGGTGGAAATGATGTGGAAGCGGCCTCTCCGCCGCCGCGGACGGAAGAAGACCCAACAAAGACCGCAGCCTCTGAACTCTCCGCTGCTACCGCCTCACCGCAGCCGCGGGGCGGCCGTCGGCGTCCCAAGCGGCTGGAGGACAAGAACTGTTGCTGCTGCAAGTCCGAGTTTGAGCGGCAGGGCCGCAGCTTCAACCGGAGGGCGGTGTACACCTTCACCACCCCGGACACCGTGCAGTGGGCTTTCCCGGACACAGCAGTACATGACAAGTCCTTCTTGTGCGAGACCTGCGCGCAGGTCATCAGGAGCAAATGCAAACGCAAACAGACCGGGAAGCGGTCTCTGTGGCTGAAACCGCCTGTTACCAAACAGGTGTGTGTTACTGATACTATTGCGATATGCTGTTAAAGGACAGGTTCACAATTGTCAGGTCTATCTTAAAACAACAGTCAGGTGTCTAAATAACCACTGAAACAGGGTTTTCTTGCTCTAATCATTCCTCCTGTTCATACTGACCATTAGAAGATCCTTTCATAAAGCACTTACAATGTAAGTGATGGAGGACAAAACCCACAGTCCTCCTTCTGTGCAAAAATGTATTTAAAAGTTTATCTGAAGACAATATGAAGCTTCAGCGTCCAAATGAGTCAAATCAAGTAGATATCTTTCAACGTTACAGTCTTTTTAGTGCCAAAGTTCCTCTTTTTGTTACTATACTTCTACCGCAGCTCAACAGGGAAACACAAGGAGGGAATTTGATGGTAAAAATACTGTAAATGTGGCAGATATCCACTTGATATGACTAACTCAGACTGCTGAAGTCTCATATAAGCTTCAAATAAACTTTTCAATGCATTTTTGCACTAAATGACTGTGTGGACACACTGTGGATTTTGTCCCCCATCACATTGAAAGCACATTTGAAGGGGATCTTTTAATAGCCAGTATGAACAGGAGGAATGATTACAGCGAGGGAAAACCTCTTTCAGGGCTCATATGGACACCTGACTGCTGTTTTAAGGCAGACTTGGAAAAACTGTGAACCTGTCTTTTAACTGTGGCATCACATTTCAGGCGATTCTGCCATATTAGCCTCAGTTTGTTGCTCAACAGTAATAGTAATGTATAATATCCAAAATTGGTCACTAGTCACTATATTGTGTGTTTGCCATTTTGTAGTGTTGCATGAATGTCTAGTAAGAATTATTATACTGTATATAGTGTGCTGAAAATTAGAAAATATGTCATGCATTTAATTAAAAAACAATATCAGTTGATTTCTCTATAACTCACAAATATCTATATGAGCCTCAAAAATGCTAATGTACTATACTACAGTGTGTGATCTGTGCATAACGACCTAAAACATGCAAAACCATATTTCACACTTGGGACACGTGAAGAAGTTTTAAATAATGTGTTCTGTTTGTGTCCTTGGTATGGTGACTGCAGTCAGATGTGAGAGACAAGAAGAAGAAAGGCCGCAGGATGGGGAAGAAGAGCAAAGCGGCGCAGCTGGTGAGCAAGTCCTGCTACAAGGCTGCTTTCAAAATGCTCTGGTCTGCAAAGGGCGCCAGGAAGCCCATGATGGAGTTCTGGAGCAAACAGCTGAAAGAGGAGGTGAGGACACAAGCTCTGCCTGGGTGATATTCCTGTTAATCAGGATGAACATATCCTGCTTTAGGATTTAGGAAAGTGCATTATGAAGGGATCCTCTAATGGTCAGTATGAACAGGAGGAATGATTACGGCAAGAAAAAAATATTTCAATCTTCATTTGGGAACCTGACTATTGTTTTAAGGCAGACTTAAAAAATTGTGAACCTATCCTTTAAGTTTTTGTAACTAGCACTTGGTTTTTATTTTTATGTAATCGCGACATGCTTTGTTTCCTGGTGGTGGTGCAGATGAAGATGCTGTCGCGGCAGGCAGACAGTCCCTTCCATCAGAAGGTGTCGAGCAGGAAGCCGCTGTCGTCCTTCCCCTGGGGGCGCTGTCTGAACTGGGCTCAGGAGAAAGCTCCACTCGTCACCACCTGCCTCCGCTCGCTGTTCCCCGACATCAATGCCCTCGCCAAGAGCAGCCAGTAAGTCACAGGTCACACAGTATACAGAGCTTTAACATCAGTCGTTAGCTAGTAAAGTGCAGATGGTTCATTTCAGTTTTTAAATTATCTACTAAAACTTCATTATTGGTCTGTGGATCTAAATCTGACCAGTTGGGGATCTGATGAACATCTGTTGTTCTGTTTGTTTGTTTGTGTGGCAGCCAGCTGTCAGAGGAGCAGGCCCAGATGCTGCTGGAGCGCCGGACCGTGGTGACGCTCTCCGTCCCGCTCTTCACCAGAAACATCTGGAAGAACAACTTCCTGCAGGCCGCTCTGGGGGCGGAGCTCCGGCTTCAAGGCTGCGCTGGCTCGTCCCTCGACGCCCTCAACACCATGGGACTATGTCAGAACAAAGACACCGTCAGGTTACTGCTGCACAGGCTCCGGAGCAGCAAGAAGATTGTGAGTATTGCTGAGATCAGTGGTGCTGGTAGTGCAGGCTTCAAAACAAACAGAAATTTCTGTTTGCATGATTCAAATGTCTGAATAAAGCCAATAAAAATATGAACAGGAGAAGGAGGAAGTAAGGGAGATTTAGAAAACAGTCTTCAATATTAAACCAATTTCAGATACAAATATAATCAACAACATTATGTAGACAAAACAACAGCTTGAAGAAACATAAAAGAAAGGGAAGTATACAGTTTGCACTGATTGAAGGGGTTGGCTGATTTAGGAGCCTTTTATGTGTTGGATCAGAGCCTTGATTAGGGATGATAAGATGAATAACAAGTTTAAAGAGACAGGAGCTAAAACAGCCTGTTGTAGACAGAGGCTGATAAAGAGCCAGTGTAAGATAAATAAGGAGTTGAACTGTATCATGCAAAGATATTCTAGTAGAGCCTGAGAATATAAATATAGAGCTGGAAATGTGCATGATTAAAACTTCCATGTGTGTAAACAGTTCCTGACAGGATACCTCTGAACCTAATCATGAAATTCCACTCAGCCTTATCTAAGTTGTAAATTCAGTTTATCCTGATAAAAGTTGAGCCAAGTCTGATAATGTAGAGCTGAGTCTGAGATGTCCTAAAATGGTGACTGCACAGATCAAACATGACTCTGCCTCAGGCACAAACTTTACATTTACATCTCTGCTGTAACTGAGATTAGTAACAATAAAACATAAACAATTAAATGATTGATTTGTTATTGTCACCTGCCAGTCTTTCAAGCTGCAGATCACATTTTTTGTCCCACAAGTGGTAAAGATCTGTGCAAAGTTATCTTTCGTTTTTTCCTTCTTCCAACATCATTTAATGTACTATTGTGTAATGATTGTTTCAGACACACGGGGGCGCCAGAACAGCTGTTCAGTCCATTTTATACACAGTCTTAACTTTGTTCTCTGCTCCTGTCAGTCAACACAGAACGGACGACAGAGGATGAAGATGAAACAAGAGCAGATGAAAGGAGAACACATGACAGACATGGAGGTAGAGATGGAGGATGACGAGGAGGAGGAGGAAGAAGAAGAAGAGGAGGAGGAGGAGGAGGAAGAAGAAGACGACGATGTCAAAGAAGAAGAAGAAGAGGAGGAAGAGGATGAAATGGAGATAGCAGTAGAGGAGGAAGAGGTGGAAGAGGAGGAAGTGCAGGACGGAGTGCAAGAGGAAGAAGAAGAGGAGGAGGACGATCAGGCAGTGGAGGCAAAAGCTGAGATGGAAAAGAAGAGGAGGAAGAAGGCGAAGAAGCAGAGGAAGGAGGAGAAGAGGAAGCAGAGAGGGAAACGAAAGGCGAAAGAGAGGGAGGAGGAGGAGAATGATGATGATGATGACGATGATGATGAAGGGTCAGATCAGAAGAAGAGGCGGGTGGTGGTGGTGAGGCTTGGCTTGCTGAAGGGACACTCGGAGGTCGGACGATCTGACCTATCAGCTCCCTAAGACTCTGTAGGCTCCGCCCAAGAGTGCAACAGGCCACGCCCCCAATCAGAGGGCAGGACAGAGGTCCCGCCCTCATCTCTGGGGGGAGGTTGAAAGGCATTCTGGGAATTGTAGGAGGTTAGTAACTAAACTGATCAGTTTTACGTAAAGTTTGAACATTTTAATTTTTGTGACATTTAAAAAAAACAAACAAAAAAAAAAAACAGTTTGAGCCCAGAAAGGCCACTGAAACACAAAACTGCTGCACAGAAACGGAGATTAACAATAAAACAACTGATTGATCACCTGATTATCTGCATCGTTTTTACCCCTGATAGTTATGTCTCAGGTTTGTTGGATCTATTTTTTTTTGTAAGCATCTCAAATTAACCACCTGTCAACCAACTTCCTCTGTTGTTTCACCTCCTCATATATGATGGGAGCAGCTTTTTTTTTTTGTAACATTTTGTTTTACTGCTACTGTAGTTTCCTAATAGTAATAATATGGGCGTTTTGTTATGTTAAAAATTCAGAAGAATTAAATTGCAATTTAACAACTAAAAAGTCAATATTATGAGAATTAAGTTTCAACTATATGAAAAATTACTTATATTTTGAGAATAATGTCATAATGCTTCGAGAACTTGTGTTATAGGACGATTAGATCAGAGGTCCCTTTGGACATTTGGTACCATAACACAACTGAACCATATGATATTTGTAAAAAACATCAAATATTATGTACTTTATAGGCTATTTTGAACTTGGGGCAGTGTGATCTGATATGTTTGGACCTGCCATGAACTTTTGTTTTGATCTCTGCCAGAAGTCGTCCCTGCTGAGCTCCAGCTGCTATCTGGCTATGCCACTCATATGTAACTGGCTTCATTTCAGGATCCTTAGATCTCTGGTAAAAAGCTGCTTACTGGTGAAACGTACAACTTCAGCTCATCCACAAATGATATCTCACCTGTTAACTACAGTGTGTTCATAAATAATGAAAGTTTTAAGTAATATGACAGTTCAAAACATTGACTTATTCTCGTAAAATCATGAATTTTTCATCATAAAACTGTAACTCATTAGGATCTTTTTGTAAACTTCATTCTCATAACATGACCTTTTTCCTCAGAGGGTTACTACTTTATCGCCCATTAACATTACTTCTGTCTTATCATTGAGACTTTTTTCTTTTAATTAATCTCTTTCAGTTTTTGCATTCATCATGATTTCATTAGTTTTTTGTTTGTAAACTCCACCCACCTTTCTCTTCTTTGTTAGCAGACTACTTTATCATTTTCTGGTTCCTTCTTACTCTCAGAATGTTTCCTGTTAGCACCAAATTCTTCCTCTTTTTTTTTTTTTTTTTTAAACATAAGACCTTTGGCCTTCAGAACAGAAAAACACAATACCACTTACAGGGGGAGCATTAGAAACTATAAGTGGGGGGAGGCTCATTCTTGGCTTCAGGGAGGCCGGGTGACCCCCAAACACGCCTTGAAAAAAGCCATCAGCCACAGAGACGGTTACAGAGAAGTGACCATCAGCAGGAGTCTGATCTGTTTCTAAATGTTTATACAGCTGCTGAGTGATGGAAGATTATCAGGAGGTGAAAAGCGTTTTATTTCCTAATCCTGATTAGAGTTGAAATTTCTTCATTAAAAGTGACTGCGACTCCTTCAGGTCAGTTCAGTTCCCCTGCAGGACTCTGTGTAAACTCGCAGGAACAGAAAAAGTTTAGATTTTTATTTTTTAACACGGTGGATGTCTCAAACTGTCGAGGCTGCTTCTGTTTATAGACGACGCTGTGCATTAAGCAGAGTGGCTGCGCAGCTGAGAAGACCTGAAATTTATTGCTTTGTTTTTATTTTGTTGTTTTTCTTTGTTTGTTGGCCGCAGTGAACCCACAGGAACAGAATCAAGGCTTCAGTATACTTGTTTGAAGTATGCCGAGGCCTTCATGTCATGTTCATGTCACGTCGGACAGATGCTGATTATAATCAATTAATCAAGTCAGTCATTTTTTTAAGAACATTCCAAATTCTAATTCCAGCTTCTCAAAAATGTGAATATTTTCTGGTTTCGGGACAAAAGACATTTGAGGACTTCCTCTTGGGCTTTGGGAAACGGCGATCAAACTAATTGATTAATCGAGAAAATAATCAACAGATTAATCGATAATGAAAATAGCAGCCCTGGAGGTGTCCATATCTGTATGGACACTTAGATTATTGAGCACTTTAAGATTATCAAGTCGATTATATCAGAGCTTCAAGAAAATAATTACGACTTGGATGTTGCCGTGAGGTCTACTTACAAGTCGGACAACAGGTGATTCCTACAAGGCATGAACGCAGCATTAGAGCCTCGTTAAAAAACAGCTTTTAAGATTAATTTATGAACTCAGAAGAAAAATGTCAAAAATCTCAAATTAAATCTGGTCAATTCTGACTGTTTTTTTTTTTTTTTAGAATTGAGACATTCTGAATTCAAAAATTGATTTAATATATTTTTGGTTTATTTTATGGTCTATAATTTCTCAACAATTTCCTAATAATTTTGAAGAAAGGACAATGTAATCTCCTGATTATAGTGGAAATACAGGCAATGTTCAATTGGCACACTTATAATTATTGCTAAACTAGTGTAACTTAATATTTTAGTCAGTTTAGTCAATTCCACAGTTGGAGAATAAAGTTTTTCCTATAATTAGTTAAAGATTACATCGTTCTTTCCCGTTGATTAGGAAATAAATCCATAAAATAAAGTGTATGTGATTCGTTTCTGTGGTGTTCACTAAACACTTGGCTAAAGTTTTTCTCTCCTGGTCAGAAAATTCAGTGAAAGTTTCTGAATCAGGAGACGCTGTAATGTAATTTTATTTGTAACAATTATTTGTTCTTTGAGTTTCTCAAAGCTTTTTTCAGTAAATGTCTTTATTTTTATGTTTGTGTTGAGAACAGATGTGTTTTCTGAGTGTGGGGATGCAGATCATCTCCGCTGGTTCTTGTAAAAGTTTGCCAATAAAAAAGTTTAAGGCTTTAATCTTTTCTCTGTCAGTGACTCAGTTGTTTCTGCTTTTTGAGATATTTTTTAAAAGTACATCACAATATTTGGGGTGGGGATCAACAGCGCAGCTTTTACTTGAATTTCTGTGGAAACGGGTAAATAAACATTCTGGTGTGAAAGAACGACGCAGCATGAAGGACTGAAAGGTTTTTATTTCTGTAACAGAGTCATTTACAGCAACAAAAACATCCACCGAGCTGCTGCAGCTACAATAAATATTCCTGACCACACTCCACCTCCAGCTGTTCATTCTTCTTCACTGCTGCTTTAAGAGATGAACCCGAGTCAGTGCGAGAATTAAACAGAGTTAAAGACTGAGTATAATATTTTTTTTGTGGTGACAATTATGTGGGAGGGTATCAACAACAAAACTACTGAGTGAGGAGCAAGTTTCCATCAGTCTGTCAGTCTAAATTTGAGAGCACGTAGGTACAGTCTTGGATTTTCTGCTTTTTGCTCAGTCTGAAATCTGCCGTTTTCACCAGATGTTGACTACATGAGTACTTTGATACTTTAGAGAATATTAACATGTTTTAATCCAAGACAAGACAAAAAAAGGTTTCACATAAAGAACTTCCAAAATAAAATCTAAAGTTAGAAAAGTTTTTTGAATCTGACTGAGCTTTCAATACTGATATCGGATATCAGTCTGATACTGAATCAATTACCTGGATTGGGTATTGGATACCATTATTTAATAAATAATTCAGTAAATTTATATCTTTACATTTGTTACATTTTGTTTTAAAAGGTTAGGAAAGCAATGTTTAAGTCAAGCCTGATGTTGCCTTACACATAGCAGAACGATCCCAGTCTCTTCCACACAGTGAGGCATACAGCTCATCAATTAAACACTGGTATCGAAAAAAAATCAAATTTACAGTTACGTGATTATTTACACAACTGGTTTATTTACAACAAACCAGTTGTGCACTTGTTGTTCTGACCCTGCAGACTGATCAAAACGTGACTTTTTTTCTTGGCTCTCGCAGCAGTTTTGTCATTAGCGAACTTCCAGAGAGCACAAACGCCCACAGGATAGAGCAACTTTTATTTGAAGGGGAGGAAGTGAAGAGCACAGTGAAGAGCAGCCAGAGCCACACACACGGTTCGGTCATGTTTGTAACCGACTAACAGAGGTGACAACTTGACCGAAACCCTGCGTGTCCACAGCTCTGGGTGCAGATAAACAGTTGTGCGCTTAATCTACCAACATCTGGCTGGAAACTTTACAATCTGGAGTATTTTTAAAGGAAACGTTTGGCTGTATTTACACATGGTTCAGATATTTCACCAGAAGATGTTTCTACCATCTGTGTGGACAAGACAAAGAGGATTCAGGTGGGTTTGTCTTGTGTATGTGTGTGTGTCTCAGACGTTGAGGGTCTTTTTGATAGAGAAGATGATGTCTTTAATCTGTGGCAGGCTGTTGTCCTCCAGGATCTTAGCGTACGGCATGGGGATGTCGACGCCTGTCACTCTGGTGGCCGGAGCATCCAGGTAGTTAAACGCGGGACCTACAAATACAAACAGGAAGTTAAAGACACACTTCTTGAGTAGAGATGTGCCTGTATAACATTCTGATGGAAACAATACCACCAACCATTTCCATTACTGTCATTATCACAGTTTTCAGAGGACACTGAACATAGTACAGCTCTCCTGTCTTTATTAGCAGTTTTACCTTTTTTTTGCCAGTCAAACAGAGACAGCGGCACCCGAGAACCAGACTTTAGTCTGTCTAGCTGCAGCTACTCTCACCATGACCTTCTATGCTAACATTAGCTAGTCCACCTGCTGACATGTGGCTAGTTTATGGTTGAGTGAGTACAAGTGGTCAACAGTGTGCACAATGTTTTGGTTCTTTCACAACTATCAACACCCAATCGAATAAATTGTATCAAGTTGCATTGTGGGTAACGTAGGCGTCAGGTTCTGACAAGGAAGAAGAATTCATGGACTAAAAATAGACATCGATTTGATACTTTTTTTTTGACAATATTATAGTAGTGTGATGCTAAATTGGTGGACTGCTGTTTTAATATTTAGGCATTTATATTACATATAAAATAGATGGCACCACACATACTAGTACTTATGTAAGGCTTGGATATTAAATATTTACGGGATATGTCAGAGTAGTCGTCTGCACATCGACAAAACGAGTACCCCCCACCATATCAAAGCTCCCTTAAATTTTATTTGCAATGTTTCCACCATCTTTTTGCCTGAGGACCTGTAGTTGGTCAAAACGTATGACTGAAGGGAGCTTTGATTTAGTGTGGGGGTACTCCTTGTATTGCATATTAAATATTTACTCCTGACAAAACTAGTTACCAAAGGCACATCATAAGACCACTCAGTGGAGCGTGAAGTAACACAACAGCAGACTTCAAGTTACACGCTAATGTTACAGTTACATGAATAATCTTAGATCAAAAGGAGCCAATAATGTCTGTTAGGAAGTGTAATATGATGAGTTATTTTGCTCTCACTGTGATCTGAATTAATACTTGTTAAATTCGTCTGAAATACACATTTCTCTGTATATAAATATATAAATTAACTAAACTACAA
This sequence comes from Scomberomorus guttatus, assembly GCA_038419695.1. Lineage (NCBI taxonomy): Eukaryota > Metazoa > Chordata > Actinopteri > Scombriformes > Scombridae > Scomberomorus > Scomberomorus guttatus. Next base: position 29,798,721 of record CM076446.1, read on the forward strand.
AAAAAATATATAATTATTATAATTATAATTCATTATGAAATTATTACCTTCCATGACCCTGGCACAGATCTCAGCTCCAACTCCAAACTGAGGCCAGCCCCCTTCCACTGTCACCAGGTGGTTGGTCTTCATCACGCTGGTCTCAATGGTCTCCACATCCAAAGGACGGATGGTCCGCAGGTTGACCACCTGACACACAGACACACAGGGAGTAGTTAACAGGCTGCTGAGCACAGATCATCTGTGTCAGGTATCAACAGGCACTTCCTCTACCTCACACTCGATTCCCTCCTTGGCGAGGACGGCGGCAGCGTCCAGGCAATGACCTACAAACCGTGAGTGAGAAACCACAGTGACGTGAGTCCCTGAAACACAAAAAAGAAGAAGTAGTAGTTAGGAGGTTAAGGGAAATACACTTATTTGCTTTCTTTCGAAGAGTAAGACAAAAAGATCGCATATTGAGATCCGCAAAGACCCGTGGATCGGATGACATTATCAAGATAATGTATCCAGAGGGCCTACAGCACTGGGCGGATGGATACACTGTTGTCATTAAAGGAATAGTATTTTGTGTGTCTTCTGAAGTTTTACAGACAGACAGGCGGTCAGTTGTAGTTTTGAGTCACAGAGAGCTGTGCCCACGTCGGCATCCTGTGTGTCTGTTTCAGTCTCACCTTGTCTCTCGATCTTGGCCTTGCCGATGGGAATGGTGAAGTCTTTGGACTGTGACTCCTCCGTCATCTCGAAGGGAACACCGTACATCAGCTCATTCTCCAGGAACACCACTGCAACACACACACACGATTCAGTGAAAACAGTGACTCCGATTCAGACAGTGAGCCACTTTTACACACGTTAATGTCCCTCTTTCTCTATAGATACATTATGTATATGACTTCAATAAGTCTGCCCCCACTCCTGAAACTAAACCGATGCTCTTTGGTATTATTTGTCTGTTGAGCTGCAGGCTCGCTGACAGAGGGACTCGCACCAATATCACCGAATCAAAACAGTAATTCATAGCATCATAAGACATTCCAAGTTTCTTTTTAAAGGAAAGGTTCCTGTTTCAGCGGTTTTGTTAATGGCCAAAATGAAACAGAGTTAACTCACTGTGTCCTGAGGACAGAAAACAGGGAGACAATGACAGCCTGGTTTCCTTTACCAGCTTTCTTACAGAACTGGACGGTAAATTACTGAATAGTAAGTATTTTTAACTTCTTTCTCTAAAACCTTCAGCCTGTTGATGACCTTTGACCTGCTGCAGTGTCATGTCTCACCGGGGTTGTCGTCTCTGATGGCTGATTTCAGGAGACCTTTGGCATCTTCTGAGTTCCAGGGACTCACAACCTTCAGACCTGGACAGTGACCGTACCTGCAGACAAACACCAACCACACTGACTCCACTGACACCAGTAATACTGTCGAACCAACATCGCCGACTGTTACCTCAACTACTACTACAAAGTTAAAGGATAATTCCTTCATTTTACAACTTGGGTCTTATTTTATAGGTTGGCTCATTTGATTGTCTGACTTCCTCTCAATGTTATTTTTAGGGCTGCATCTAACTAGAGCTGCAACGACTGATAGAAAATTAATTGCCAACTATTTTGATAATCGATTAATCGTTTTGAGAAAATATTAACATTTGAGAAGATGGAACAAGAGAGAATGGACATGTTTTTCCTTAAAAAATGACTTAAAACAATTAACCAATTATCAAAATAGTTGACGATTCATTTTCTGTCGATCGACTAATCAATTAATTGACTAATCTTTGCAGCTGTAGATATTTATGTATATTCTATTTACTGATAGAAATGGACTAAACTAGTGAGTTATACTAAAGCTGCTGTAAGCAACTCTTCACACAGTAATAAAAGCTAAGTATTAGCAGTAACAGTATCAGGTGTAAGTGAACGCACCATGCAGCAAAGCACTGTGAGTGCTGGGCGGCGACACCCGCTGACGCTCCGTTGGGTCCTCTGAAGACGATGGGCACTGACTGCAGACCGGCTGACATGTAGTAGGTCTTTGCCGCTGAGTTGATGACCTGGTCGATGGCTTGCATGGAGAAGTTAAAGGTCATGAACTCACAGATGGGTCTCAGGCCGGCCTGGGGGGTAACAGATTAATATTAGTTTACAGAATTAAATGGACACAAAGATTTTCAGGTCAACTTGTGTTCATCACAAGCAAAGACATAGATTTAAAATGGTTAATTACAAATACACCCAGTGTTATAATCTTATTGTACTGTTAGAGAATCGTGTGGCCATGTGGCTGAAAATGAACTCACCATGGCGGCTCCCACTGCGATGCCAGTGAAGCCCATCTGCACCAGAGAGAGAGAGATCCACGTTAACCATCTGAGAAAAGTTTCCTGCTCCCTCTGAAGTGCTTTGATCACACAGCTAACAAAGCTCACACAGAAAACTCAACAAGAGAGAACGTTCATGAAGGGCAAATGTTCAATTGTCTCACCTCTGAGATCGGAGTGTCAATGATGCGTTTGTCTCCGTACTTCTTCCACAGACCCCTGCTCACCTACACACACACACACACACACACACACTATAATTAGTCCAAGCAACCAACTATATAACAGTCTTGTTCAGACAGTGCAGATGTTGTTTTTGTAGAGAAAAATATACAGCATTTGTCTAATTGTCTTAGCTACAATGTTATCATTACTGATAGAATGATGAAAAAAAGTAGTTTTTGTTAAGAGACTCAAATAAACGAGGCTGTGCTGAGTAAACAGACAGAGCTGCTGAAATGTCAAATAGTGAGCACTGTGCCCAAAACATGAATTAATGTTACCTATTGCTTATCTTTATTTTAGCCTGTTACCTCCTGAATCAGCTCATCTGCAGCTTTCACTGAGTTTGATTTTGAGAGTGTAACTGTAATGGAAATGGGTTCGGAAACGGAGGGAGCTTGACTGATATGACCACAACAACTACAAATGTGACCAATGATTCTCAAAGTGTCCCGTATTGAGCCTAATCACTGGCTAGATGGCATGTCAGCATAAGCTGAAGTGCTTAAATATACCAAACTCTCTTCATGAACCTCGTCCACTGTTTTCTACTGAACGACTACTGACCTTGTAGGCTCCATCGTATTGGGCCACTTCCTCGCCCAGCAGGAACACCCGCTCGTCCCTCTCCAGCTCCTCGTCCATTGCCTGGGTCAAGGCATCACGGACCGTCACCTAAAAACAACAACAACAGCATCACAGTTAGTACAGACCCACTACTGAGTTCATTATCATGTCTTTCACAGATCAAACCATCTTTTAATTACACTGGGTCTGTCCACTCTTATTTTAAAATGGACTAAACCATCTGTGGGAAAAAAAAAACTCTCTAATCAGAAATGTAATTAAAGCTGGAGTGCAGGACTTTTGTCTCCCCCTTCTGGCAGTGAGAGTAATTACAAAAACACTGTTGAGACATGCTTTCGTCATAGCTGCCGCCGTAGCCTACTCCGTCGCTACTGTTGCGTCTGTAAAACAGTGGATAAATTGTTTTGAGCATCACACAACCCCCGTGAAATGACTGGTTTCACTATCAGAATTTGATCCATTCAGTTCAATAACATTTGGAAAGTCTAGAAGAGCCGCACCATTAAATTATTTTATCCCCATTCAAGTTAGCAGAGAGCTAACCAGAAGTTAGCCGGCTCAGCCGGTGGAAGTCTCTGGTGTGCATTCAAACAGCCAGAGCAGGAATGTCCCGCCTGACATGAGATTTAAAAACTCTGTACTGTGAAATATAGCTGTGATATGCTTAATCAGCATTGTGTGAACTCGTTTGGCAAGGGCTTGAATGTAATGGACGTTTATTTATATGTAAAAGTTCTGCACTGCAGATTTAAAGCTATATAAGTAGTTTTCGTCTCCTGTGATTGTCTATCTATCATCTATCTTATCTATCAGAGGCTTCCTTACAACAAAACAAACATTCTTGTCTAAAACTTCTCGGAATTGCTTTTTGTTTTGTGGTATTTATTACCATGTTATTACTTGTACATTTTACTACTAGTTTAAGAAATGTTTTTTGTGCGTTTTAATATTTGTATTTTTCTTATGTATATAAATACATACACAATACAGCACAGGAAAGGCCTCAGGCTCTAGTTGTGACAGGATTAATATTCTGAGAGTAATGTAATAATAAGAATAAGAATAATAATGATGATATGGCCAAAGTCCAAAATGTTTGTTTTCTTAGGGCTCCAACTAAATCCAGTTTGTTTGTGGGTTTTTTTTTTTGTGCTTTTTCTTTTTTTGCAAACATAGAATACAGTCATTTCAGAACACAACACAACCATGACAGCAAAAATCAGGAAACAGATATAATATAAATCCTGACAATTAATTTGTATATACTGAATAAAAAAGAAAATACTGTACTTTCAAATATGTAGAAAAGTCAAGCAGATAAGATAATCGTTAGGGATAAAACAAAAAACAAAAGAAAGGCTACAGGTGTTTTGAAGCAGCCAAAAATGAATCCGCTCTATAAAGAAATGTTACTGAGTTACAATCAACATATTCAGATAAATATCTCATGCATTTTATAGCTTTTCTGTTTTCTGAGTTTTTAACAGAGGTGTGAGATACATGTCAAAATCTGTTAGGAACACTCTTAATTTAGGCTTTTTGTAAATTACTGTCCCTCTCTTTCTCACACTGTTATGTTTGTGTTAATGTTTATTGTTTAATGTTCATGTTTATTTCACTTTCTGTTGACATCTGGACTATAATGACTTCCGTTTTCTTCCTACTTGGTGAATAAATCTGATTCTCATTTTTCTTGAGTCACCTCATCTTATGAATAAAGACTTTTCTCACAGTGATGTAAAGATTTACAATGAACTCAATTTTAGAAATCTTAAGAGAGCAGCAGAACAGAATATCGACATTCTCAATATACTGTATATATTGACACTGAGTTTCACTGAGTCAAGTAGTTTTCCAAGTGTCTCCAGAATTTCTCAGTATGTGAACAGTTAAACATGTGATCTATGGACTCCGTTTCTATATTACAAAAGCTACATTCCTTTCTAACATCAGGACAATACTTGGAGATGACTTCATTACAGGGGTAGCATCTATGCTTAATAGGTATATAATTGTAAACTGAATATTATTGGAATTTGGAGCGTTGAACGATAAAAAACAAGACAATTAACTGCATGACCTTGGACGTACTTGGGATGGATACTTTTCTCTATTTTCATAGTTTTATAGACTAATAGATTGGTCAATTAATTGAAAAAATAACCCATAATTGACCATTAAGATCGTGAGTTGCAGCCTTATTTACAAAATTATTGATGTGTTTTTTGTTTTGTTGCCCAAACTGTGTACAGTCTGTTCATTATTGGAAACAACAAAACTGAACCATGTTTTGGATATCTTTAATATTTCTGTGAAAAAAGACAAATATAAAATCAATTCAAGGGGACAGTTAAATGTTTTTTCTTCCTGATTTTAATGTTTGCTGTTACCAGTAGTGGAAGTCCTGCATGAAAGATCCTACTTAAGAAAAAGTATTAGCATCAAAATGTACTTAAAGTATTACAGTAAAAGTAGTGGTTTGGTCCCTCTGACTGATATATTATTATATATGACATTAGATTATTAATACTGATGCATCAGTGTGTAAGCAACATGTTACTGTTGTAGCTGCTGGAGGTGGAGCTAGTTTGAACTATTTTATATACAGTTAGCTAGTTTAGTCCAGTGGTTCCCAACCTAGGGGTCGGGCCCTTCCAAAGGATCACCAGATAAATCTGAGGGGTCGTGAGATGATTAATTGGAGAGGAAAGAAGAAAAACAAAGTTCTGATACACAAATCTGTTTTCAGTTTTTGGACATTTTCCTGTCATCAGTGACATGATGTGACAGCGGCTCAGTGACCGGACAACTACAGCAACAAACCCTTAAATTTAAATAAGCAGGTAATACATAGTCTAACGTGGTAACCACTGAACATGACTGCTGCACTTTATTATTAAAATCAGTCGTTAAAACAACATAAAAAAACAAATTGGAGTGTTAGCTGTGGCTAGGTTAAGCTGCTAGCTGCTAACACTGACCTGCACAGCGGCCGGAGCGCTCCTGTGAAACTCCCGCCGCCGCAGAGCCGATACGGCATTCTGGAGAAAGGCAGAGAGAGACCACATTACTGACATTATCCATCAAGAAAAGCAAAGTGGTGGTACAACGACAAACGTTTTTAAACGATCCCATACCTTTCCTGAGCGGAGAACACACCTCAGGGACGCCGCCATCTTCACTCTGTCCTCTGCCGGAGAAAAGGCGGAGCCGTTACGTATGTCGGGAGGTTTCAGCCAATCAACGCTGCAGTTTGCATGTCGGTCGGAACGTGTCATAACACAGAGCCAATCACAGTGGATCAGCGGAGACGGAGGCGGGAGAAACTTCAACAGTGGAAGAAAAAAAATCCAAGGACACTGCGTTGTATGGAAGACCAATACTGTCAAGAGGAAAAATAGATTCAATATTCGGAATGATAAACCAATTCCAATTATCTTGGGAAGAAAGGCTCACATACATAAACTAACATGAAATAACTATGAAATTGCTTATGTTTATTCTTACTCTGTGTCTCGTAGTCATGCCAGCATTTATTTTAAAAATGTTTTCAAATTAATATAAATTATTATGATATTATAAATTATTTAAATTATTTGGTTAATTTGGTGTGAATACGTACACTTCCTGTGTGAGGGGCACTGGTCAAATTAGTGTGTATGTAGGTCATGGATGTGTTATAAAAACTGGATGTTGGATGAGAATTGCTCGCCTGGGGCATGAGCCAAAAACGTTTCTAGCTTCCAGGTTTGTTTCCATGTTGTGCAGCCCATTGAATCTGCACAGTATTATTTATCCCACTCAGCCCATAGACTTTACATTGGGATGACGTCATGGATGGTAGATTTTCTAGGCTCAAGGAACATTTTACAAATATAAAACCTTCATGGATTAAAAACTCACAATAAAAAAAGAGTCATAATTTATCTTATTCGCAATTCGAGGTGTCCTATCAACAGTTTTATAGATGTCTCTTTTATAATGGTGGTCTATGGGGAAAATGCTTTTTGGGCCATACAGGTGGCCACTGGGAGAAATTGGCAGCAAGGCTGAGCAGCGGCGTGGTATCCAGTTCTCTTAATACATCCATGATGTAGGTCCTTCTACTTTTGGCAAGCAGGTGACCTGAGGTTGCTCTCAAATTGGTTGCTTCAGATTTTCCACGCACCCTGCACACTCACATTTTTATTGGTAGCGTATAAACACACAGGTTTCCAAGCAATGTCATTAGCGACCCTCACTTTCCACTTCTCCCTAATCACACAGCTCACACAATCTGTTTTCCTCCTTTATATATTTTTTTTATCTAATGCAGAAACATTTAATAACTCATGGTTAGTCAGAATTATCAAAAAATAAGTCAAACTTTTAATTTAAAGTAAAAGTGAGCTCTTATATAGTGTTCACACCAACATGTAGTATAGATGTTTCTTAAATAGCAAAAACACAAGTGATCCCCTTTAAGGTAATTGACACTGCACCTGTTCAATCAGATAGATAATAATCAATGAAGAAAGGTGGGCATGTCCACTAGACTTACTAATTCATTAAATTTCTACACATATCATATGTTAATACACATTTTAATCATACATACACTACAGTCTAATAGTTAGAAGGAGATCCCATTGCTGAGCCTTGTTGTTGTCCATAATATTGATTACTGATATCCGAACACCCTCCTGTCACAACACAGTGGATCAGATCTACCCTGGCATTCATGCTGATGGAGGCCTTAAGCTTTTTCTTGAGGGACAAGCCCTTTCAGTTCTACAAAACATGGGACCAAACTCTGAGTCTAACCCTGAACTCTGAGTTGATGAACCCTGAGATTGGAAACTCTGAGTTTTAGGTTTCAGAGCAGCTGATCAGTCAGTTTAATCAACTCTGAGGACCTTCACTCTGAGTTAAGTGCATGCGTGATGAATGAAAAAAGCCATCATCAATGGAGCTCCGATATTATAATTCACCATGGCAACAGGTAAATAAAAGGCAGAGCATCCATTTCAATCCAGTGGATGTAGAGATATTAATGCATGTGTACATGGACGGTGCACATTTATCTTTAAAAAAAAGAGCCTGAGCAGGAATAGGCTAACACAATTAAGTTTTATTCAGTGTTGTCCATTAATTCATCATTTACCAGACATCATTTATCACACGCGGATGCTGTTCATTGACTTCAGCTCTGCGTTCAACACTGTTATCCCCCAACATCTGGTGAACAAGCTGAGTACAATAGGCATCAGCACTTCACTGTGCAACTGGCTGCTGGACTTTCTAACAGGCAGACCGCAGACAGTCAGAGTCGGAAATAACTCCTCAGCGACCACCATCATAAACACCGGGGTCCCGCAAGGATGTGTGCTGTCCCCCCTGCTGTTCACGCTGATGACCCACGACTGCTGTGCCAGATTTGAAACAAATCACATCATCAAATTTGCAGATGACACAACAGTGGTTGGCCTCATCAAAGACAATGATGACTCAGCATACAGAGAGGAGGTACAGCAACTCATCAACTGGTGTGAGAAGAACAATCTGCTTCTCAATGTCAACAAAACAAAAGAGATTACTGTGGACTTCAGGAAAAAACAACCAACACACATCCCACTGATCATCAACGGCAGTGCAGTGGAGTCTGTGAGAAGCACAAAGTTCCTGGGAGTGCACATCACAGATGATCTCTCATGGTCTACCAACACCACCGCCCTGGTCAAGAAGGCGCACACACGACTCCACTTCCTGCGGAGGATGAGAAGAGCCGACCTCCCCACATCTGCACTCACCACATTCTACAGGGGTGCCATTGAGAGCATCCTGACCAGCAGTGTCTCTGTCTGGCATGGCAGCTGTCTAGCTGCAGACAAGAAGGCGCTGCAGAGGGTGGTGAGGACAGCAGAAAAGATCATCAGATCACCACTACCAGCCATTCAGGACCTGTACACTTCACACTGTTCCAAGAAAGCGATGAACATTATCAGAGACCCCACTCACCCAGCGCACAAACTGTTCTCCTTACTACAGTCAGGGAAGCGCTACCGCAGCCTGCGGTGCCGCACAAGTAGACTGGGAAACAGCTTCTTTCCACAAGCTGTCAGACTCCTGAACTCACAGATGAAAAGTACATGATCATCTCAAGAAAACATTCCCTAAATATTTATCATTCCACGAACAATTATAATTATTTATTCACCATGCCGTTGCACTTTACCCTTTGCATCTTATAATGCACTACACTACAGGTCTCAACCTATATGACCACTGATTGTACTCTCTGCTGCTGCTTATGTGTATGTGTGTATGTATGTAAGAGAGAGAGAGAGAGTGTGTGTGTATTTTATTGTTCATGAGATTTTTATTGTGTGTGTGTGTATTGTATTATATTTTATTTTATTTTTAAACTGCACATTGGAGGCTGGTCAAACGCAATTTCAAACTTCTGTGCTAACCCTGTTACATAGATTTTTGACAATAAAGTACACTTGACTTGACTTGACTTGACTTGACTTACATTTCCTTAATGATGATAAAGTGGAGTCTGACTGTGTATCAGGCTGTGTCTACATTACATTTTAAATATATTTGTTCATCTTTAATCTGACAGGGGAGAAAACACAGGAGGCAGCAACTGAAGATGAAAAATATTGTTAACGATTTAAAACAAAGACATAAAAAAATGACTGTAAGCTTACAATCTGATCCAGTAATAATGAGTTTGGTGATTTGTACTTGAAAAGGCATCAAGGTTAAAATACAGTAGATTTTAAATGTTTAGATGTCTATTTGTATCTCGGCTCAACAGTATTCAGTGATGCTGCTCGATCCTGCTCACTCAGAAATATTAACATATAATCTCCAATATTATAGGAATGATGTTCCATCAGTGTAACCAATCACATCATGAGTGATAGAGATAATTATTCATTGATCCTACGTGTCTGAAGCTTCATACCAATTGTTTAAATTTAAACTGAGATTACACATTATGTGCAATAGACATTTCAGTGCAGGAGCTGCTCTAACAAACTGACAGCTGTCTTGTGTGTAGAGTCACAGTGTTATAAAAGAAGGAAATGCAGAGGTTTGATTCTGAGCTGAGGGTGAATTCACTCTGTGTAATATGTGAATGTGAAGGCAAAAACTGCTGTTCAAAGAGATGACTGATGCACATAAAAGCGATAACTTTAGATAGTCCTGAGTAACAAACTAATATCCAACCAGGATTTTGATTCTGACAGACAGTAAACCTCCGCTAATGAATGCACTTCAATACACGCTTTGATACAGACTGAATGAATGAGGAAGTGAAACTCTGTAAGAGGGAGGAGACAGAGAGAAACTCAGGGTTTGTGGAAGAAAACCTGCCAGCGAGCAGGTTAGCTTCACAGAGTCAGTTACCATGGTAACCGACCCCAAGTTTAAGTTAGCTCTCTTTCTGGAACTGAAAACACAGATTCCCTCATCTCAGGGTTAACAAACTCACAGTTTTCACTAAACCCGCTTTCTGGAATAAACCCCAGAGTCTAAAAAGTGGATTTTTTGGAAAGTGGATGATTGGTTGGAGTAGATTGCTTTGGACTGATAACCTGTAACTTAATATTGTGTTAGTTATTATGTTTTACTCTGTGAGACCTTTGTTTGTTCTCTTGTTTATGGATTAATTAAAAAAACAAACAAACATTAAAATCATTATTGAAGAGAAAATAATTCTTTGTACAGGACAAATTTCATTAGTTTGATAATAGAGTCATTAAGTGTAATAATTGAACATTGTATCAACATTATATTAGAATGAGTTTTGAAACAGCACAATTTCAAAATGTTATTCATTCATCATTCATTCATTCATTCATTCACATGATTTTTTTATTTCATAATGACGTTTATTGGTCTGGTTTACGCCCTGTGGGTATGAAACACGTCACTTGCCCAAATATTTTGGATATGCTCCAGACTATTCCCTCCCCTCCTTCAACTTTTAAGTCAAGTATTTCTGGTTCAGTAACATTTAAGTAACACTTTAATGCTGATTTGCGTTCAACAACATGATGCTTAAAACTCTTTATGCACGCTCTGTATTTAGTACATTGTTTGAAGTGGAAATTCAACTAAGAATCTCACGCAACTTGTTTGTGTCTCTACCTGTTGTCTAATTGTCAAATCCAGTCAGTACATGTTTGTCGTACAGAACAATTTAAACAGCAAGTGAATTATGGGAAACATGTCATTCAGGTCCCACACTGCTTAAAGTAAAATATACTTTGCCACTGTTGTGATTTTGTATATAAACAATGGAAAAAATTACTACACGTGATGTGAAAAATGTTGCTTATAGTCATGTAGCTCATTGTTCTGGTTTTACAGCCCAAAAACTTAACTTTTTTTTTTTCATTCAGTCTCAGCACTCAAACTCTGATAAACTCACTGTGCACTACCTGCCCATCACCAAACAGCAGACAGACAAAGTTAGAGAATAGCTGGTAGACAAGTGGAACATCTAGCAGCTAAAGATTCAGCTATTTTACTCAGGAGTTGTTGATAATATGTTAGCAATATCAACTTCATGAAGTGATAAAATGTCAATGAATGTAAAGCTAATAGCGCTCCCCCCAAGTGGCCAAAAAAATCAACAAATGCAAGTTTAAGGTTGTAATGCAAAATCTGAATAAGCAGGAGAATATGAGAGCTTTTGTTTGTGTTAGACACAGAGTGCAAGGTTGTGACTATTTCCTGGAAGTAGTGTGTGGCAGTGGAGACCTGGTAAATACTAAACTCAAAAAATATCGTAGAAAAGATTTGCTTTTGCCAGCTCTAGAACTATTGTTATGCCCGGCTCGTTTAGGAGCATAAAGAAGGGAGGTCCACACAGTAACAGCTTAAGTAAAGGAGTAATTCATTAAAGATAACTCAACTTAAGCAAACTAGGAAGTGTAAAGTCAAAAACATGAACCAAGGCTACATTAAACACAAACAAAACCCAAACAAAACCAGCCTTCCCAGCCTTCCAGGAGGGAGAGAGGGAGCGTTACCTTGGAATCACCCAGTTTATAAAGGCTCCAAGCAGGTGACAGCCATCCCTTAATGAGGTGGGAGGGGCCAGACCATCCAGGAGAATCTGGAAGGAGGGAAACAGAGGCAGGCCAACATAGATATTGTCCTAAGGCCTAGGGCCGTCACACTATATATACAGAACTACAGGCTTCTCCGCTGTGTGCATCCATTTTGGAGTACTTTCCTTTCCTTTGGACTAGAGCTGAAATAATTAGTTGATTAATAGTCGATTCATAGAAGAAACTATTAATCACTTAAGTAAAGCAAAAATGGCAAAATTTACAGGTTCCAGCTTCTCAAAGGTTTATGCTGATTTCCTTGGTCTTCCATGATAGTAAACTGAATATCTTTGGGTTTTGGTTTTAGACTGTTGGCCAAACAAAACAAGAAATTTGAAGATGTCACCTTGGACTTTAAGAAATGATGATGGCCATTTTTCTCTATTTTCTGAAATTTTATAAACCAAACAGTTAATTGTTTAATCACAAATATAAACACGTATTCATTAGTTGCAGTCTCTCTATAGACAGACAAAAAAAAAACAGAATCTGAGAAAGTTTTATAAATATTGATCTTTAAATTAACAATACAAAGAATATTGATTTTTTTAAATTATTAAGTGCTTTTCAGTCACTCACTATGGTTTTGTGAAATTTTGTTTTCCTGTATTGATGTTAATTTTTATGTTTTCTGTAGTGTTTTGTGTTAGTTTTGTGATAATGTGTTGTTTTCTAATCTATTTTCAGAAATGTCACTGTGATTTTGTTTTGTTGTTTTGTTTTGTGAAATGTCGTATTTTTGAGTTTGTCCTTGTTGTTTTCTGGTTCTCCATAGACTGTATATAATCTATCTTTATATACAGTCTATGGCATTCTCTTACAATGTGCTTGTAATACACGTGACACATTCACTTAGGTAAGATAAAAATATCTGTCATCAGCCAGTCATACAGGAGACACAGAGAGAGAGCAGATTCTTCCACACCCACAGACAAAAACCACAAATCTCTACAAGAACTGCAGAATCATCCACAGGGACATCAGCATCAAGTTTCATCTCCCGAGGGTAAGACACTGTTTCATTTCTTCTTCTCTGTACATCTCCAGTGTTCTTCACACAGCAGGATAGCCAAAGGAAAATTTGAAACTACTTTGGAATAAACAGAGTTTGTAGAAAAGAAAAATACATACTACAGTGTGAGCTTGGTCAGCCAGCAGCAAACACTGCAGACACAAACCAAAGTTAGCGAAGTGAACACAAAAATAAGGAAACACTTCAGCTGACCTTTTTACACTGTGTTTATTCATCAGAGTCACAAATAACTAAATAAGAACATCACTGGACTCCGAGTTTCTTTGTCTTTAAAGGTGAACTCCACCAGTTTGACAGATTAAGTTCACTTTACTGGACATGGGGAGAAAATATCCCCCAGGAAATGTTTTTACCAGAGATGGTTTCTGATCTTTTGATCAATTCACTTAAATTAATTTGATTAAAATAGGTCTTAACCAAAATCAACTTACTATATAATATATGACATTTACTGTGTGGAATAGTGTTCCTGTTCATCTTCCCTGCTCTTTTTGGTGGTCTTTGACTAAACACTACGTATACTGTTAGGTATTCTCAAATGCTACTTTTAATGTTTTACGAACAGGATGTTTAAATTTTTAATCATGTAGATTGAATGTTTGTATTGGATGATATGTACCTACGTAGTTTAACTTTTGAGATTTTTAAACATACTGCGCTTGTTTGCAACTGGAAGAGAAAGATTTTATTTCTGACTTTAATTTGTATGAACAACAGGAAGGTACTGTTGATCTTCTCTAATTGTTGCTTTAAAACACATTATTGCATACCTCTTGATTCTGCCTGAGGGAAGAGCACTGAACTTGAAACACTGTATTCCAGGGTAACCGCTGTTCCAAGCCTTTAATGCGTTCACCGTGTGTCTGCTTTTTTGCACATACTGAGCAGATTTCATTCTTTTTTTGCACTTTTCTGCATTTAACAGTGTGACCCATGTCAGAGAACATATAGACCTGTGCCTCACAAGTCACCCAACTTCATGAAAGTTCATTACTAAATCACCAGAAAACTGCTTTGGATGACAAGTAATGAAAGTTAAATGTAGATGTAAATAAATAGAAATGTAAATGTAGAAATTACCAGAATATTAATGTAATAAAGTGTATGTCTTAGGTGAGAGACTCCAGAGTTGCCCTGTAGATGTATGTTGTTTGTCCAGCTATTCTTAATTTGTGTTTCTTGTTAGTGTGTAAACACATTGAGACTTAATTGACAACTGGAGTCGTTATTCTTGTATAACAGTACAGTTGGCCAATTAACATTGTGATGGTTGTGAAACTGTGTCTCTTCCAGCTCTCTGAGTGACCTCCTCCAACATGCTCTGCTTACTGCTCTACCTGACTGCAGTCGTCCATTTTAGTACCTGTAGTACCATGGACATGTGCCAAGGAGACAACCAGTAAATATGTTTGCTGTATATTAGATGATATTAGATATGAAAAAGAGTTTGTCCATCTGGGAAACGGTCAACGTCTCCCAGCAGAACTATGGAGTGCCTAGATTGTTCCCCCTCTGCAGGAACTCACCCAGAGACTACCAGAAACTGCTGCTTAGTGCAAAGACATAACAGTCAGAACCCTCTTCTTTAAATTATGCAGTTGCATAGAGGCAACTAATCTTAGCCCCTACAGTGCGGCCCCCCGGGGGCTCTTGATCATTCCCACACCTGCCTGGTGCCTCTAACTTTGGGCAAATCCAGAAACATCACCCAGAGCCTATTCAGGCAAGCTAATGATGTGCACACAGGTGAGCCCAACTGTATCTGGTTGGTATTGCTCCACCACTTCTGGCTTCTTCTTCACCAGACGGATGATATTCCACATCCCAAGAGCCAGTTTTCATAGTCAAGGCGCAACACGCCAAGTCCTCTGAATATGCCACTGACAACAGACCTGATCCCTTAACTTTACCTTGCTGGTGATGGGCCCACATGGCTACTGTGTCATTAAAGTATAATTAATTTGCTTCATTTGCAGTTTCCACTCCATATTATTGTGTTACTTCTTGGTCACAACCAGCATCTACAACAATCAAGCCTCTTATGATTATATATAACCAAGAAATTAAAATTGTGGACAGGAAACCAATAAGATCACACCACTGCCATTATTAAATTTGCTAACCTTAAGGTACCTCTCAGGTGTCTTGTGCTTAAATGCATATATAAACTTAGCACAAAAAGTAAGGAAATTTGTTTGGTAGATTATTTCTTTGTTGTAACAATGCTTCTTGGCAATAAATCTTATACTGTTGGAAAGCCTGTTTATTTCCCTTTTAAATGGTGCCGCATTTGTAAGGAACATGCATTTGTGGGATGAGCAGCAGAGCTGAGTATGTGGGTTGTGCCCATTAAAAATTTGTCAAATCTCCTCCGCCAATGCCAAGCAGCTTATTCTGCCTTTGACTCGTTTGGTGTTTGGTGGATTGGATGATTTAAGTTTGAAGAAACAAGACATATTCGCAATTTAACAATTTATTCATTTAACAAACAGGAGCCTCAGTAGCGTGTGGAAGAACCATACACAGCCACAACAGCCTGGCAAATCCCCCTCATGCTGGTCACCAGCCTGGTCACACCCTGCTCTGGGATGGCATCCCATTCTTCAACCAGCATTTGTCGCAAGTCAGCCAAAGTGGTTGTGTTGGTCACTCTGGCACAAACAGCACACCCAAGCTGATCCCACAAGTGTTCAATGGGGTTGAGGTCAGGACTGCTGGTGGGCCATTCCATCCTCTCCACTCCCAAATTCTGGAGGTAGTCTCTGATAAACCCCGCTCTGTGGGGGCGAGCGTTGTCATCTTGGAGGATAGAGTTTGGTCCCAGACTGTGGAGATATGGGATTGCATTGAGATTGCCTCCAATGACCACAAGCCTCGTTTTTCCAGTGAGGGAGATGCCGCCCCACACCATCACACTGCCTCCACCAAAAGATGTTATCGGTGCAGCAATCAGCATAGCGTTCTCTGCGTCTTCTCCACACTTTGACCCTACGATCGATCTGTCGTAGGCAGAATTTGGACTCATCGCTGAACATCCACATGTTCAGGTTCCAGTGCACGTGTTGCTGACACCAGCGCAAATGGGCCTGACGGTGAAGGGCAGTCATGGCAGGCCTCCTGGCAGCCCTATGACACCGGAGATTGGCTGTTCCGGATTGTCTGGGCAGAGAGCCGTTGGCCATATTGTCTTGCAAACCTTGACTGCAAATCTGTAGAAGACAGCCTACGGTACCTAAGTGCTGACAGGGTGAGGAAACGGGCTTCTTGGGGTGTTGTCTTCTTGGGACGCCCACCTCGCGGCCTGTCTCTGACATCCCCCGTTATATGGAACTTGGCCTTCACTTTGGAGATGGTACTAGGGCTCACTCCAAATAATGCCGCAACTTGGTTTTGCAGAACACCAGCTTGAAGTTGCCCTATCACACGGGCCCTATCCAGATCAGTCAAACATGGCATGCCGATTCATGGAGCAGACACCTACTGACCACTGTAGCAGGGCCCATGCTCACAGCTCACCTGGGGGTACCAGAAGCTCAAAACAATTGTCAATAGCAACAGCAAAATAAGCTGTTTGGCAGTGGCAAAGAAGATTTGGCAAATTTTTCATGGCTGCAACCCACATACTCAGCTCTGCTGCTCATCCCACAAATGCATGTTCCTTACAACAAAGAAATAATCTACCAAACACAAATTTCCTTACTTTTTGTGCTAAGTTTATGTATGTATGTATGTATGTATATATGTATTGTTGAGTGCAGTTTCATATGTATTTTACTGTATTTTAAAAGCCCATCTAGGGAAGGGCATTGCAAACAAGCTTAGGCTACAACTGCTGTGGTATGTTGCATAAGTTCATGCTCTATGCTTATCCCTATACAAATAAATATTTAATAAAATATCCTACATTAGCAACATACTGTATGTTCAATCCTCATTTTCAGGGCTTTCAGTTTGTGTGTGTCATCAATATAAAACCATGTGTCTTTAGCAAATCCGTCATCTTTCTTATGATGTTACTTGCATGTGTATATCTGTCCCTCCCCACCTACACCAGGTGCATCCTGTGCACTGTGACAGGCCCTGCTGTCATAGATATCCATGGCCATGTTAACTCTGTTCAGGACCGGTGTGCATACACTCTGATGGAGACCAATTCAATCCCAAATTTAAGAGTACACGCAACCTTCCAGGAACGACGCCGTACAGATGTTAGTTTTTTGGACAGCGTGATCCTGCGACTGGCCAACCCAGGTGTCAATATTAATCTGGAACAAGGCGGGAGAGTTCAGGTAAGATGGTGCCACAGTTGTAACATGACAATAAAACATCCTCTTCTGCTGAGCCTCACAGAATTGTTGGCAAGGCCGTTCTGTTTTTCATGGTACTCACAACAAATCAATAATTATGTGGACTGTAGATAGATTAATTTCTGGTCTCTGTTCTGCTCCTGCGACTGCATAAACTTCTGTGTTTCCTCGTCTTTCATAGCTCAGCTTTGAAGCTTGCTTTAGCCAAAAGACATAATTCAATAAATCCCACAGAGCCTAAAAAAATCAACCAGCTGCGACTACTAAGCCAGAGTAAAAGGCAATGGTAGTTGAATCAATCAATCAATGTACTTTTTGAACTTTAGACCTATTGGTTGAGAGGCAGCTATTTTAACAGCAGTTTGTTAAACAGTTAGTTAAACACCATACACTTGTGTGAGCTTCTTGTGATAGAAGAAAGTTGTGCTGAAGCAGTCAACTGTCTTGATAACTGTATTAGGACAGTGCATTGTCAAGGGGTAATAATCAGCAGGGACATTGGCCCTATTGATCGAGGAGGGACCTTTTAAAGGCCTGGTCAGACCAGAAAGTGACACAGAGAATTAATCTATTAAATATTATCAAAAAAGCTGGTGCTAAAAGTTGAGGTAGTGGCTTGCAGGGCTAGTTTCCTACTGTAGCTGGCGAGCAAACTGCTAACAAGTGTTAGTGCTAATAACTTACAATAGCTCTCTGAGGTGGCTTGCTTGCTAACTGAACAATAAGTAAACAAGTTTATTCAGGAGATTTGTACCACTGAGTCCTGCCAAATACCTGTCTGCAGACCAGTTTATATTCTGGCAGAGTGAAAGTTATACAAAAAGTTGATACTATGAGTCACAACACAGCTATTACGGTTTTGACTCCCTGGCTGTCTTCTCCCTCCAAGGTCAGCACCATCAAGGCTGTTTGCTTTTGATCAATGGCGCTATTGCGGGTCAAAGTTCACCAAAATTTAACTTGATGCAAAAGATTTGTGCGTTGCCGTTTTAAATGCTGGTGGCACGGCTTGAGGTTGAAGCCAATGTGGAAGTACCTTAAAGTGCTGTTAGATGCTGGCTCCAATTGACTCCCCTTCAAAAAGCATCAACTTCTCTTTAGAAATATAAAGTCAATCTTTTTTTTTTCATTTTGGTCTCAATTGCTAAATTCAGGCCCGCTTATAAGTGTGCTGGTGGTTATTTTGGAAACTATTGCTCTGTTAAGATTTGAAGACTTATAGTAGCGTTGATGTCTGCCGTGTGGGTGTTGATTGACAGCTGTGATTGACAGTTCGCTCACCTGCTGCTCTCCCTGGCTCCAGGACTTGCACTGAGATGGTCTATTGTTGTATTGTATCGTGTTGTATTTCACTACTTTAATGTTACTTGATACCTTGATACTTGTTACTTGATACTATGATACCTTCCCTGTTAGCACAATTTAGCCAAAGTAGCTAAAGTTAGCCCAAGTGTGCAGCACTTTGTGTTCCCAGTAAGCTAGCATTTGTTTCGGTACGAGGTAGCAGGGTGTGTTTCCAGAGCGTGAAAGGCAACACTCCACATTCTTTATTTGGAAGGTCTTGGCTCCAGACTGAAAAGATGGCACTGACTATAAGCTGTGACTCTGGGCTTCAAACCGACTCCAATGCAAACCAACGGGTGATGTCACCCCTCGCTACATCTTTATATACAGTCTGTGGTGTGAGCAGATGGTGCGAACTATTTAACCGACATGACAACCAGGAAAATTGATCTATGCAAGCACACATTTTCCTAAGAAGTGTAATTAGCCAAACTTACTGTATTAGGGCTTGATCATTTTTTAAAAGCAAAAAGTGGAAAATGAAACACCAAATTCAGATGATTGAGCGGAAAGTGTAGCTTGTAGCTCTTAGATTTTTACATAGTGGGAGGCAGCAGGAGTAGTTGAATTATTTAATCACTTATTAATCATAACTCCCTCTTATCCATCTGCTGTGATGCAGCTGGACAACATGATGATGACGCTCAATGCCACGGCTCAGCTGGTTCACGGTGTGGAGCTCTCAAAGGACCAGGCTGGAGTGACCGCCAAGATGTCCTACTTGAAGTACACGATGACCGTCTTCTTTGATGGCTCCACTGCACAGATACACATTAGAGGTACAGAAAACCAAATACTGGAGGGATTCATGATGAAGAACAGACTGTGAGAAAATATGTTTTAGGGACTTTACATACAGCATTAGTTAAACAGTTTAAAGAAATAGACAATAAACATTTTGGGAAATATACTTTAAAGGTGCAGTCTGTAGAATTTAGTGTGTTTTTGTTACCTTAGAATGAGCCCTTTATATCTACAGAGGGAGTGGGTCCACTTCCATGGAGCCCGCCATGTTTCTACAGTAGGCCAGAACAGACAAAACAAACACTGGTTCTGGAGAGGGCCTTTCATGTTTTTAATGAGTTTCGTGGCCACCGTAGTTTCTCCTACACGCATGGTAAGGTAGGGTAAGCGGAGGGGTGTTCAATTGGTTGCAATCTGCAACCTCACCGCTAGATGCCACTAAATCGTACACACTGGTCCTTTAATTTGAAGACAGATATTAAAAAATCCCCCAATCAAAAAAAGAGGAAGATGGATATCAAGCTCATGCCTGTGCTTTAAGTACAGAGCTCAGGATATGATTAGCCTAACCATCCAACACCTCTAAAGCTCACTAATTAACATGTATAATAAACACAAGCAAAAAAGTAAAAAACATTTTGTTTGGACGGAAGCTGCTCTTCCACCACGAGCCTCCAGAACAGACTCAGTGGTCCTTGTCACAGATTCTCCAAATTCTCACATTGTACAGTGTATGTGTTGTTTTCTTATATGTCCTTGTTTGCATCAGCCGCAATTACATAATTGTGGTAGTTTTTGTGCTGTGTGCAAGTGCAAAGACCAGTGTGTGTCAACAAATGGAGCATCTCATTACCTCAGGGAAAGCACCAAAGTCACACTTTCATTAGCATCACCTGCTTCATCGTGTTTAACATTTAGTTAAATTTAGTTGAGTTTTGGAAGGATGGCATTCATCACTCCATTAGAGGTCACAGACTTGGAGAATATACAACAAGAAGTCCTGAAGCTGTTCTGAAGCTTCAGTGCTCTTTGTGGAAGAACGACTTACCAAGGCAGATTTTTACGTTATTTTTCTTTCTGTGTTCCTTTTGTGTGTGTCTAATTAGGTTGAGATCTGGTGACTGCAGAGGCCATAATTTTCATGCTCAAACCATTCAGTGAGCCCTTTGTGTCCTGACTCTGCATTTGCATTTGTTTTCCTGACTCATTTATTCAGGCTTTTTAAGAAATTTGTCCAATATTCTCAGCCTGTCAGACATGTTAAAGCTTCACTTACCTGACAAAAGTTGACTGAGCTGTCTGGTCCAACATAAATCTACAAGTGTTGGTCACTTAGACCTGATATCGCTAATCAATCACTCACTTTATTTGTCCCCAAAGGGTAATTGGTTTAACAGCAGTGAAACAGAAACACAGTATAAAAACACATCATATAAATCATATAAATGCAACTTACAAATGGGTAAAAATAAATAAAACAAAATTTGTTAAAGACTTGACCATTTACAGCAAATGGCTATACAGGTCGATTTGGCAGAAAAGGCTCAGCTCTTTCAGGGAGAGCTCAAATAATCTGAGCGGCAACAAGGATTGTGAGAACTAACCTGCCCCTTTAACAAACACAGGAACATTAGATTGAGTTAAAATGCCAAAAACATAGCACATGTGGAGGAGGTTGGGGTGTTGGTAATTGTAAGAAGTGTCAGGTTATAATGGCAGAACTGAACACCTGCATGAATACACTCACCAAGCAGTTTAATAGGAGGTCGCAGTGGGTGGCCGCCTCATATTAATGGGGTGGACAAAATATAGGAACACTTTTCAATGTAATGCACTCCAGTACACCACCACCACCTCAATAATAAATATAAAGTAGAATTATCACCTTTCTTACAATGCCAAAAAAAACTGTAAATGTATAAGCTTCGTAAAAGTAGAATTTATGGCAGAGCTGTTGTATCGCATTAGTACCAGACTTATTAATTTCTCTTCAGTTGTATCTTCAAAAGTGGCTGTTGTGATTGTTTTTAATCGATGAAGGACTGCTGTTCTTTGTGATGCCAGTTTATTGATCTGACTGTTCTCTACTTTTTCTCTCCTGAAACCGGCCAGGACCACAAGGACAAGTTCCCCCTGTGAAGGGTTTATGTGCAAACTCCAACAGGTCGTTCAGTGAAGAAAAGGCTTCTGACTACAGTCCCACAGAGTAAGACGTCCATCATAACATGAATGTCCTGCTGACTGCTGGTTGATGAAGTTCAGTTCCTGTGGGGTTCTTGTACAAAGCAGTTGGGTGTTTGGGTGCTCTGTGTGTTGGTTTATGGTCTTGATCCTCTGCTGTTTTTCACCTCTAGCTGTGAGGTGCAGTACGCAGACCCCTCTAATAATACGATCACCTGCAACCAAACGACTGAACGGTGAGCAGAGACACACCTGAACACAAATAAAACACTCCTTCGATCCATAAAAGTTCCTGATCTGAGCAGGGATGCAGTTGAAAGGTCAACACACCTAAACTCAGATAATCAGCCTTTTTATTTGGGTAACAGAGGTCATTACATTTAGAGTTGACACAAATCTGCATGACACACAGTTTCAGATCTGCTGGCACAACACCTGTCCTGTATTTAGGCTTACCACTTGTTCAGACCAAACACAGCACAGTGTAAAAAACTAACACAAAGGTAGAGCGGGGCGATATATCAAATTAATTTGATTCATTCCAATTTTTTTGCCAGATGTGTAAAAGTTGTGAGAATCAAGTTATTACAATATGCACAAAAAGTTTATCTTAAATCAAAAGTTAACTTAGATGGTAGCTGCTACATTAGCTGTTTAGAGTGAATTTAATGATTACGCAGGCCTGGCAACTTCTGACTTCAGCTTGGAGTGAGATTTGTTCCGGGGGGGTTGGTTTACGTTTGTTGATGAGGTGTCATCTCTAGTTATGAGAACTGAAGCGTTGGGAGTCAACTGAGTTTCCAGATTCTACTTGGTTAAGTTTGTCTCTACCTGCCGATTAGCTAACCCTAGCTAGCAGCAGTCTGCTGATATCAATAAACACAAACAGCAGCATATCAATTAGTGAGTGAGCTTTTCTGCTCTGTGCTGAAACTGATTATTAAACTAGATGTTAGTGCTGCTTTAGTTGAAGCAGGTCAACAGCTGTGTGGGATAACCTGTATTTTATGCAGAATGACAGCCTTGCAGGTGGTGCAGGTCTTTTATTATTCTTGCACAACTGTCTAAAAAAACATGTATCAATCCTGCATTTTATAGTCAAAGAAAATTGATTAAAATTGTGAATTGACCCCCAACAATATATTGAGATTTTATCTCTCTATATTAATCTATAGATTAATTTGATCCATTTAGTCCAATAAAAATTTTGAAAAGTTATGTCATTCATGTGTGTGGGAAGCTAACAGGAAGTCAGCCAGCTCAGCGAGGGAGTCTTGAACGTGCATTTCTCTATGGGCCCAAAAACATGAAACCTGAATAACATTTTTGCTGTATGATCAGCTTTCATTGGAATGAATAGGGCGCCATCTTGGAAGACAATATCCAGTTATCTTTTAACATGGTTGGAAGGTTTATCACACACGCTGCACAGCGGTTTATAATATTATCATGTATAAATATTATTGGAGGCTGGAGGAGGCTGTGTTTTTTCACGCAGTGCTAATGTTGGTCTGGATACAGCCTGAGCCCACTACTTCACAATTAATAAATAAAACATAACACAATGCTGTTCATGAAATGCCTTTGTCTTGTCGTTTATCTTGGTAAAAATTTGCTGCTCATTATTCCATCTCCCTAACCCTCTCTGCATCACTGGAACAGCTGTAATCTCCTGAAGAAGCCACCCTTCTCTGTTTGCCACAGCTACACAGACCCACAGCCCTACATAACCGCCTGCTATGACACTTTATGCAAATATCCTGCAGTGGACGGTCTCAACTGTCAGTTTCTGGAGGCCTACGCCAGAGCCTGCAACCTGTACAGCAATAATATACTGAAGGAGTGGAGGCCAAAAGCTGTATGCTGTAAGACTGTTCTTCAACACACTGAAAAAACAAACCTACGCAATACAACTCCACTGAAACAAGACCTCAACAAAAACAGGATTTTATGTGATCCAGAGAGACTTCCAGATTGTATGAATTGTTTTAGGGAGCCCTTAGCAGAGTATTGCATTTTCTCAGCGTGATACACTTCAGTGCCTCCTTGTAGGAGTAGGGAAGTAGGGAACATGGGAGGTTTTTGGCCACAGCAGTAGTTGGGAGTAATTCTCTTGTAAAGATTTGAGTTTGTATCCTGAGATTTTACCAAAAACATCAATAATGTGTAGAATTGCAGGTTAAGAGGATACTGGATTTGAAATGTACAGGAGCAAATCTTCAGTATACAGTGAAAAATCTGAGTTTCTCCTAATCATAAGATAATCATGAAGTAATGAGGAACAACTTACTAAATACTCAGTCTGATGCACCATAAGGGTGCACAAAGAGAATAACTAATAATTACATAAGCAGTTATAAATAAGTCAGCAGCTGGTTTATAAGCTGCAATTAATGGCTTTATTAATGGTTAATAAATCATTTACTAATGCTTTATAGATCATTAATAACAACATTTGGGTTGCCAGTTTAGGGAAAATCCTCCTCCAGGGTGACACATCTTTTTAGGTAGCGCTTCAATCCATCAGGAAAGACCCTTCCAAATCGACCACTTACCTTGTGGAAAAGAGCTGCAGGGCATTTAATCCATGTATAAACAGCTTATTAACATTTACACCTGCAGACCTCTAGCTTCTAGCACCACCTGAACTTTGCTGTGGTGTGACTAGAGCTTAGAACAATTTTTTTGTTATTAAAACAGGATTCAGGTTTATGGATTATAAAAGTGGCCTTATTACGGATCTATAAAGCATTAGTAAATATGACATCAAGCAATGACAGTTCTGAGTACACAAATCAAACACTAACGATATTTATACTGATTTCTGAGCAAAAAAGAATTTTAACTTGACTTTATAAAGAGGAAGCAGTATCAGTTTCATGTGTTCTGCTGGTTTTCCTTCAGCCTGTAAAATCTCTCTCTCTGTGTCTCTCTCTGTAGCTGATAACCCTCAGGCCCTCTGTCGGGAACGGTTCTGCAGTGCTCATGAGTTCTGCGGTGAGAACAGCCTCAGTGGTGGAACCCGTTGCCACTGTCGGGCCATATTTGCCTCCACATACAGATCCAAAAACACTGTAGGTAAGATAGCTTTAACACAACGAAGCGTCCTGCTGCCTGTTGCACGAGCTGAACTCAAGTTTAAGTGTAAAAGTCAACACCACATTTTAACTAGTTAGCTTCACACTAAACTAGCTAACTTGTTCAGTTGCACCATCTCTACTAATACTACAACTTACCTAAGTCAATTAATCAAAACCTACTTTCACCTGTGCGTCATTCTCATACAATGGGAGAGTAAAAACCCTAGTAACTATAGTGACAGATATTATCAGACCTACAATACTGTTTATTAAAAAGGAAAAAGTGATAACAGGTGAAATGATGAAAGAACCAGCTGTCTCAGTGATGTTCCTCACACCCCATATCTGTCAGGTCGGGCTTGTTGCTGGTCCAATATTGACATATCCAAAGAATTTGATTAGAACCAACTGCTGGCTTCACAATCCAAAATGCACTCACAGGGTTGCAATGTAATTTTTTTGTGAATGTTGTATGTATGTTTTACTTTCACTTGTGTGTGTTCAGGTGATGCGGCGGTCTGCAATCAGACCTCTCGGTCGATTACTCTGGTTGGTTGTCTCCTGGGGGACAAAGGCATCCACTACTCTGACTTACACCTCTACGACAAGACCTGCAGAGGTGAGATAGACAACGTGACCCACATGGTGACCATAAGCTTCGACAGCAAAACCAACCCCTGTGGGACGATGGTCATGGTGAGTGTCTCTCCTCTACGTATTGACTCTAAACAAGCGGCCAGATCTCCTTTGTAGTGTTTAATCATTTTATAGTTGCAGCTCTGACCTGTGACCACCTGGGTTTCTTTTAATATTGCTGATCTGTGAAAGTCTAAAAAATGTCTTCACTCCCTTTGACCCTGCAGATGGACAGAGAGGACAACATTATCAACAAGAATGGCATCATCGTGGCGACCACCAAAAAGGAACTGATGGACTTTACTTGCCCCTTTGTTATACCAGACATAAAAATGGATTTATCAGTGGGCATGAAAATCAAGGATGGCCCCAGCAGGTAGGTCCTCTGCAGGGGTTTTAGACAATTAACTTAAATATTGAAATTTTCAAAGGTAACATAAACAGAACTGACTGTGTTGTGACAATCTGAGAGGAGGGTGTATGCAGTTCTAGAGGTTTAGAGATCTCTGTAGTTTGTGAGTATAAGAGAGCTAAAGTGTGTGTGCGTGTGTGTGTGTCCAGCGCTTTTATCCAGCATATTACATCTGGAGCTTGGAATTACACTCTGACCATGAAGGCCTACACCGATGCTGGCCGTACACAGCCTGTGGATTCGAACACCGAGCTCTACCTGAACCAGAAGATCTGGTTTGCGCTAGAGATGGACGGGCTGGATAGTGAAATGATTGCTTTGGTGACACAATCTTGCTTTGCAACCAACGAACCAGCAGCCGATGCGAATCTGAGATATGACCTCATCATCGATGGGTGAGAGACACACAGAGGTGGTTACCCAGTCTGTGGACCTGGAGTTTCCTGTGGTTAGTTTTATTTATAAGAGCCCCAGAATCATACATTTTTCCTGGTGCTGTTAGCTGAAGGGTTTTCAGTGGGCAAGAAATGTCTGGATGAAATGGCTCCAAGTGAATAAATCTTTGACTCTGTTGTTCACATCGTTCAGTCATCACTGTGTGAAATCACCAATACCCGATATGAATGTGATCAAGAAGCAGAGTGGCTTGTGCTCATTAGCATCACTCACACAGAGCTGAGTGCAACTGAGTGGTGAATGTTCAAAGGTGCCAACATGCAAAATTTTGGTTGTTTTATATTTTAGTTCTACATGTAAAACAAATATATAGGAAATTAATAGTGGATTTCCACAGAAGACATTAGGATTTTTATACATTTCAGAAAAACACATATTCCAACTCATTCTGCAGCTGCTGATGTGTGTTTTCCTGTTTCTGAGCAGCTGTGCGAACCCTGCTGACAAAACTGTGATAGTGGAGCGCAATGGACAGGGAATGTCCAGTTACTTCTCCTTTAACATGTTCGACTTCTATGGGAAAAGTGGAGGAGTCTACCTGCACTGCAACCTGAACCTGTGTATCAAACAGGGCAACAACTGCACTCCGGTATGTTCCCAAAAATACTCATACAAACCCAAATACATGGAAGCTTCCCTTCATCCTACAACTGTTAAATCAGAACATCACTTTTTTAGATCTGTCAGATTGGTGCTGTGCTTTTTAACAATATGATCAGTCAGTGTCATCCACCTATGATACACTAAATGGCAAAAAACCCATGCAGACAACCCCATCCCAAAGATGTTGGATGGGGTTGAGGTCATGGTTCTGTGCAAACCAGTAGAGTTTCTTTTACATCAAAGTGAGAAAACAATTGGAGCATTGGATCTAAAGCGTGGACTGTCTGAACCCTAAAAATTTCTCTCTTTCTTTCTCTTTGTCTTTAACTTTACCCAGAACTGCAGCCCAACTTCTAGGAGACGCAGATCTGCCGTGTATAAATATGCAGGTGAACAAACCACGGTCATCATGGCCTGGAATACTTAGGTAAGGCACAACTCTGCTGCTGAGCAGGGCTCCAAGTGACTGAAGAGCACCAGTGAAGGTGCAGTCGCTCTAATGGTGACGACCCACTGGCAGCAGAACATCGCCCCCGCCACTTGCTTGTCGCTATGGGTGTGTCAATACCGACTGATAGCAAGGCAGAGATATTTACGGCAGAATCACAACAAGAAAGGGCTGCGTGTGTCTCGGTAATATTTAAGTTTTAGTGGATTGAAAACAGGTTAAATATGTTTGGAATCAGTCGTGTTTAACTCTGTATCACCATGGATCACCAGGAGAAGATCTTTGCTGTTGCTCTGTTCTACCTTTGTTCGCTTGCCTTTGTCCCTGTAGTCTAGTCACGGACATCTTCTTGGAGCTTCCTGGTCCACCACCGAACCACTTTGTCTGTTTCACTGCATCTTTTCGAATTTCACTTTCATTTGCATAAAGCACATTTTTTGTGCCGTTGGTCAGACCCACGTTGCCTGGAATCCCACATTGCCTTGTAAAGCGATTTGCTTGTGTCCCATAGAAAATGAATTGGAGTGAACTTTGCATCACGCCGCTTCCAGTAGGTCTTCACTGTGAGTCTAGTTTTAAGAAATATGCAGAGTTCATATGTAGTGAATACTGGCCGTAAGACATTCGTTCCAATGGAGGATGAATAATGGACAGGAATGGATTAGTGCCCTCTTGTGGCTGTTGAATCTGCTGGTCATCGGATCACAAATTCGTTGGATTTTTCCAAACTCTCTCTCTCTCTTTTCCACGTTAAAAGTTTAGCTATGGTTTATAAAACTGAGGATTTTAATGTCACATTCTGTGCTTTCAACATATTCCCATTATCGAAGAGCTTTTATGATCACATAAATATTTGTTTGACCATTTTACTAATCATGAGACCCAATCATGAATCAAGCATTTTGGTCACAATAATTGTCTATTGTTGGGTCATAAAGGCAGGAATACCCAGATAAAGGAAGAAGTAGGCTTTCCTTGTGTCAACAAAAAGAAGTCCGCCAAAATGTCAGCGCAAGTTATGCAAACTGTGCAGGCACCTCATGTAATATAAAAAGAACTGTGTCCGCTGTCTATGTCCTTTTCAGAGTATATCAGGGCCTTTACAAATCTACTGTAGTTTACTTTACAATCGTTGAGCTGGAGCACCAGCTTTCCTGCCGTGGTAACTTTCCAGAGTTGTCTTCACAGGTTGTTTCCATGGTGACTTGGACTGGACGACAAGCAGTAGATCTCCGCAATGATTCCTGATCAAGAATCTGGACACCTGAATCCCTTCAATTTTCTAAACGACATCTCCTGAAAAGATTAGCTCAGTTATGATTGCTCTGAAGCCATGAAGCACAGAGAACTGTAATAACCAGACACCGCTGATCAGCCAAATCCGTAAAATGTGAACATTACAACCAGAGCATGTTAGCGTGGATATTTTCTCAACATACCTGAGCAAATCTTTGACTGAGTGTCCTGGAGCAGAATGTGTTGCTGTGCCCTCCACAGCGATTTACACATTATATAAACCAAACAGGAAACCCAGGATATATATGAACAGTGCTATGAACTTAATAGAACAGTTTTCAACAGACTGGGGAAGTGTTACACCTTTATACACTCCAGAATGTTGCACGGTTTTGTCATAATTATTGTTGCCCAAATTTTTTTTTTTACTGTATCTTCTCTGCAAACTGCAAGCAAGCTTCTAAATGGAGTTTTTTTGAAATATTTTGAAGAACGGACAAAATTTGAAGCTCATAAACGGATTGGTTGAACTTGCATTGATTCCAGGGATTTCCTGGAGGGACTAGTACTACAACTTGATACTTTCACTCTACTAATACTAACATGGTGAAGGGACGTGTAAGGGGAAGCTTTAATAACCTGTACTATATTTACAGTCCAACCAAAAATATATAAAACATATTAGGAATAGTTGAAATAGTTTGACATTAGGATAAATTGGGAGTATTTGCTTTCTTTCTGAGAGTGAGATGAGAAAATTGATCATTAAAGGATATTGGCTCATGTGCAGAGCCGAACCAACAATGAATTGATCTGCTTACAATTATTGCGTGTGTATCTTATTCCTCTGTGCCATAGACCTCCGTTGTTGTCCAAAAACACATCAATGAGCCACCGTTGCTCTGCGCGACATGTTCCTTAACCCTAAAGACTGTTTGTTTCTAAACAGCTCCATAGACTAATAACTGTGATCACATTTTCAGTCTCCACAGAGTACACCATGTACGGCAACCCCCACTGTTCATGTGTATGAGTGCAGGTCCGCTTCACTAGCTTGTTGTGCTACAAATCACAATTTCTTGACTTTGTACTGAATTTCTTTGACATATTGACAATGTACAGTGTAATACACTTAGAAATACTCTCTGGAGACTGAAAACGTGATCGCTCTTATTAGTCTTTGGAGACGTTTCTAAACAAACCAACATGCCCAAACTCCTTGTGGTCAAGGAACATGTCACCCAGTACAGTGTTGTGACTCACTGACGTGTTTTTAATAGTTTTTGGACAACAACGGAGGTCTGCTGCACAGAGGAAAAAGATACATCGGGCTTTGGATACACACACACTACTTACTAATTAGGATGAGTTAATTGCACGAGATGCCAGACCCATCCTTTAAGATTTAACATGGTAATTACTGAGCTTTACAGATGTTGGTAGGTGTATTTCTGAACTTCGGAAAGAGCCAGGCTAGTCATTTCCTCCTGCTTCCAGTCTTTATGCTAAGCTAAGCTATCCAGCAGTCGATGTTGAGGACACACAATAGTACAACTTTACCATAACTATATTATTTTATATTTCCCTGAGGAAAATTATTTCTCTTCAGACATTAAAAGAAGCTGTGTTACAAGGGTTATGTCCAGTCTCTGGAAAACAGTAAATCTGAACGCCACATCAACATGCTACTTGTTTATAGATTCCAGCTATATTAAGAATTTACATGAAAAATAACTCACACTGTGGCCTTGTTGACACTGAGACATGCTGTTCTGCTGTATTGCTTTTTTATTATGCTGTCATTTCTATGCATGAAAAAAAAAAGGGAAAAAAAGAAAAAAAGAAAAGGGGGCAAATGGGATAAACATGATTATGAGTCCTTTCATTGATTTGATTGATTTCATTGACTGTAAGTGTCAAGTTGCAAAACTTGCATTGAGAAATGAGCCCAGTAAGTCAGTCTCACGCTGATCTGAAGGGCTCGTATGGAACGCGGATTGGACCAAAACGTTTAGTTCGGCGTCCGCATTAATACGTCAAATCTGTATGTTTTAAGACAAAAAAATTTACATGCAGCCCATTCTAAACACAGATTTTTACACAAGCATGTGAAATAAACACTACTTACACTCAATTTTCTTGAACCATTTTTAATCAAATGTTCACTCGGTTGATAGTTATTTCATCACAGCAGACTCGCTAGATTTTTATTTCAATATTGATGATGAGGGTCATTTTGCAGCTGCATTAAATGTAGAAGAGGAATTTTTATTTTAAAGATGACATTGGGACAAAACCTGGAAACATTGGACGCATCAACTGTGTGTTAACTGAGAGTGATCTGAACATGGTTTTTCATACCAACTTAGTTGTGATCCAACACTGTCTCTGCGACTCTAAATTTTTTTTACAAACACAAACACGCCTCTGGACTTGTCTTCCACCCCTCATGGGTAAAGTGCTGCGAGGAAACATTCGTATACAATTTAATGACCATTCAAAACATGAAGACCATTGCATTGAATTGGATTGCACTGAATAATAAAAACAAATGATTTCAGCTTAAAGGTCCAGTGTGTAGACTTTAGTGGCATCTAGCGGAACGGACTTGGCAGAAATGGAATATATATATATATCATAAGTATGTTTTAATTAGTGTATAATCACCTGAAAATAAGAATCGTGTTTTTGTTACCTTAGAATGAGCCCTTTATATCTACATAGGGAGCGGGTCCTCTTCCATGGAGCCCGCCATGTTTCTACAGTAGCCCAGAACAGACAAAACAAACACTGGCTCTAGAGAGGGCCTTTTGCGTTTTTCGCGAGTTTTGTGGCCACCGTAGGTTCTCCTACATGCTTAGAAGGGGAGGATGAGGGGGAGGGGTATTCAGTTGGTTGCAATCTGCAACTTCACCGCTAGGTGCCACTAAAACCTACACACTGGTCCTTTAAAGCAGAGTCATTTAAAACAAACGCTCTGAGCACAAAAACTTGGATTGTAGTGATCAGAATCATCAGGCTGCAGGACTCACCTGACCTCAGGATTCACCACAAAATCAGCTCCAACAGCCGTTCTGTCCACTGAGCAGACTAATACTTAAGCACACAGTATGTCAGGTAATCACAGGTGAGCAGGGTTAAGGTAAATGAGGACTTAAACGCACAGCTAAATAAAATTATATTTTCCAAGGTCTTATGTCCCTGCATTAAAATATTTTTGATAACTCATCCTGCACTCGTGTACGTAAATTTAACCAAACAAATGTGACTTGTGATAAGCGTATTTCCCAAACTGTGTCACTATTCCTTTGAAACTGTGCGATTTAGCTACCATTACCTCTCAGGGTAGAAACACAGAGCGCCAGGAGCTAAGCAAGAATTTAATGTTTGATCCCACTTAAAATTTAAGGGCTCGTTTTTATCAGTCATACCACAATTGATTTGTTGAATGTCAGAAATATTACCTGCAAAAATTTTGATAATCAATTAGTTGTTTAAAATCACGCTCTCTGGTTCCAGTTTCTTTGATGTGAGTATTTGCTGCTTTTTCTATTTTACATGACTGTAAATTAAATATATTTTGGTTTTGGACTTTTGGTTGGAAAAAACAAATAATCTGAAAACACTGCCATGGTCTCTGAGAAACTGACATTTTGTTACTATTTTCTGACATGTTAACTAATTGATTAATTGTAAAATAATTAACAGACTAATACATAATAAAATTAATCATTAGTTTCAGCCCTTCTTATTACAGGGACATGCCCAAACTCATCATCCATGATAACATCCTGTGTACTTAAGCGTTAGCATCCTCATCAGACAAAGCTTCTGACACATACAATATTTTTTACAAAAAACAAACAAAAAACATTCAGATTTAGGCACAAGGATCCATATGGCACAATAAAAGAATATCAGCTCTGTGACGACAACAAACATTAAAATACAACAGAAGCAAAACACTTGACAGAAATCAACACAATAAGGGTCTGAAATTAACCCTTAACAGCTGTCAATTGAAGGTTAACTGAACTCTTCTTCTTGTACTAATATTACTGCAGATTTAATAACCAGGACCAGACAGATTTCCTTCCCTTCAGGCCGCCAAGGTAATTTCTAGGGAAATAAACTTGCAGACGCTTGAAAACTCCTTCAGATCCATTTAGATCCAATAATTTGGTTTTGATGGTGAACAATAGTTTTATAAGAGCCTGCTATTATTCTGTGTTAGCTCGTTGTAAAATTACAATTAAGAAAAGCTGATGCTGAGACTGACAACATGAGGTTTGACTTGAGGGTCGACTGAGGATTCGAATTGTCAAAGTTTGAGCAGCTAATGGCAGCTGACATAGAAGTGAATCAGCTGTTAAAGTTTTGTGTTCATTATTATCAGAAAATCAAATCCAGAGGACACAAAATCAGCAAATGGATGGATGTTGTGAAAGTTGTTATCTGAAGGTGGTCATTTTTTTGCATTAAGAAAAGTTGCTGCTCAACAAAATGAAAGTTTCAACACCAGCAAGCAACTTTAAATAACCACATGAATATAAAGTAAGACGAAGTTACCGAATCCAACGGCTGCCTGTGAGGAAAGAAATCAATCTAATAACTGATGGATGATGTAAAAAACAGCAATGATGTCAAGTGTAAGTGATTTGAAATTAATTAGCTAAAACATGCAGAAATAGCAGAGTGGGTATTTGAGTATTTGAAGGAATGTGGAATAATTAAGTTTTTTCTCTGGTGCAAAGAAGCAAAATCTAACATTTTGGTGATGATGTTATTTTATCTGCTGCTACAGTAGTTGGTGGAGAAAACTTTAATTTCGGCTTAATTTCAGACCCTGAATACAATCGGAGCTGAGCGGCTCTTTGCTGCAATGTCTCCAGATCTGAGACAGTACAGACGTCTGAACACCATCTCTGCCTTACAGGGCTTTCACATCAAAAGCGCAAGTTCGACATTGCGTAGAGTGTGGCAATTATTTCCAATGAAGAGAGCAGCTGCGCGACTCATAGCAGCGTACACTTCACTGATCTTTGCTAATCTCTCATTTGATTGGAGGCGGAAGTTATAATATGATGGCGATCCATTGTGCTTCTCTGAATTCCATACCTTGCGAGGCAGCTCGCAAGACATCGCGCGAGAATCCATCTCGTCAGGCTTCAAGTTATGCGCTTGTGTCCGAACCACCGGTGGTTTGGACCAATCAGCGTCCTATGAGGATTCTCGCATGATCTCGTGAATCCAGCTGCCTCGCAAGGTAAGACAGTGATAGACTGATGGTTCATCCAATCACCTGCCAAGTACTTTTTGAAAGTGCCTCCCCTTTTCCAAACAGTTTCCAAGGACGGTTACTGAATTCCTGCTGTTATATATAATTTTACTCTCCTGACCTAACAGGCCTCAATAAAAACCTGTCAAGCATTCCAGAAAAAAAAATCTTAGAAAATTTATATTGTTACACGCCAGTGTAGCTTGTAGCATTGTAGTTAGCTGCTTTGTAGGACTACTGTATGTGCTGCTCTTTATTTTGCACTCTCGCGCAAACTATTCGCTCTTGCAGTTTTGATCTGAAGCTGACGTTAAGTTGTCCAGAGTGAATCTACAATTGACCAATCAGGTCACCTCATGCTTACAGAGCTGAACAAAACTTAGTTATTCCTTTATGTTTGCACCAGAGAGGAAGATGTCATGGTTCTAACTAACCTCCTCTCACTGCCAGAATCTCTAACTGATGAATTAATTGCACAGAATGCAGCAGAGTCAAATTAATCTCTCCCACTGACTCAGACCAAACAAAACCAACATGCAGGTGTGATCCCACCTTGACTGGTTAAGGTTTTTGTAGTTTCAGACAGACATGCTGCAACAAACATGAAGTTGTCATTTTTTTCTGTAATTTGAGTCCCATTTACTTAAAACTGAAAAAAATGATGCAACCAAGGTCTCATTTTTCTTGTTTCAAGAGACAGACACTCATTTCTAGAAATGAGAAGTTAATTTCTATGAAAATATTCTGCACTATATTCTGCACACTTATGAAAATATTCACTGCACTGGCAGATTTTTTCACTTGTTTTAGGAGTAATATAAGTAATGTTTTAGGGCTTATTTACAGACAGAAATGACTTAATGAGATTGAACATTTTTGCAGTGCAGCTCTGTTGATTTTCTGTAGTTGTTCTTTGTCACTGACGTCCTGCAGTGAAACAGTCCCAGTGGAGTCTGGAGGCTACATGTCAAGAGTCACAGAGATGATTTCAAACAGGGAGGCTGGAGGAGACTGGGCTATTTATTCTGCTGCTACAGGGTCAGGATCAGGACCAGTAACAGCGCCATGACAGCGTCAGAGTGCGTCATTAGAGGTTTGGATCCAGG
This sequence comes from Scomberomorus guttatus, assembly GCA_038419695.1. NCBI lineage: Eukaryota > Metazoa > Chordata > Actinopteri > Scombriformes > Scombridae > Scomberomorus > Scomberomorus guttatus. The sequence continues at coordinate 29,833,831 of CM076446.1, forward strand.
AAATTCAACTTCATCATTCAGCGGAATGAAGCGTCCAGTGGCTCCAAAATTTCAAACGTTCAACCGCCACTTTTACAAGCCCAAAGAACAGAAATGAAGCCAGTTGGCTGCCTGCTGAAGCAGCAATTCGACCAGAACAGCTCACCAGACCAGTTTAAGTTTATTATCTTTTATCATCTTTTATCTGGAGACTGGTGACTGTGTCTTAGTAACAAAGCAGTCAGAGAAGACAAACCTTCAGGTGCCTAAGATTGTCCAGAGTTTTTTTTAAAGGGCAGACTGAGGCGGCCATTTTCCCCCGCCAGTCCTCTACTTTCTCTTAACACAGCAACAGATTTTGAAATTTTAAAAGCAGGAAAAAACAGAAAAAGCCTTAAAAACTGAAACGGTACTTTGATTTTTTCTTTTTTGTGATTTGTTTTCACATCTCAGGGAGCAACAACATGACCCGGTACGGACCACAGCGCAGGTGGGTCGGTCATGTCGTTATAGTGACGGTTTTCGGTGGTGATGGTGGGCGGGGTCAGATGATGGGTTTGCTGCGGTCGATGGTCTCGGCCTTCTTCAGTTTGCCCTTACTAAAGGACTGGATGGAGCTCAGCAGGGCGGTGCGACCTCCCCCCGCTCCATCAGAGGAGGACAGAGGAGGAGGACGAGGACAGGGGGGGACGTCCAGCGTAGGAGGAGGGGGAGGGGGAGGAGGAGGAGGAGGAGGAGCAGTTTGGGCTCCTGGTTAAAAGACAGAAGAAGGAAAGAAAGCAGTGTCAGAACAACACCTATGGTTTCTGGTAACATTCAGTTTCCTCGGAGGCTGGTTGCACAAAGATATGTTAAGACTGATCTCAGGTTTTACTCTTAGACCAGTCTGATGAGAGTTTATCACTGGTCACATTACACTCTAATGCTACTTTCACTTTAATTCAAACACTTGCAGAAGGCAGGGAAAAGTGTCCGCAGCAGAGTTCAAGCTTGGTGAACTCTGACCATGAAGACACTCCTCAACCACTAGTGGAGCTTCACATCACAGCAACTCTTTGCCTGTAAACTTAAAATGGAGGCGCGGCAGTCTCGCTCTCAGTTATATTACTATATCCAATGATTAATTGGAGGGATCTTCCTGATGAACTAAAGAGCTAAAAAGATAATTAAGCCTGATGCTGGAGAAGGATTTTGTCACAACCTGTTGACCCAAAAGTTGTTCTTATTAATGGCTTTTAACTGATGTATGAAGAATTAGTAATAAAGTCATTAGTTAAAACCTAATAACCATTTATAAAGGGTGATTTATTACAAAATGGAACCACTAACTGTATGTTCTGTGGATTTTCCAGAGTAACAGGGACGCTGTTTCTGGAAAAAATAAATCTTTGTGAAACCAGCACCTGCAGGTCAGTGTCCAGGCTGAACTCAATCCACCATCAAATTCACCCCAACATGGGACTTCAGTTTAGGTACCACAGACACATTTTGGCTAGTACCAAAAACGTACTGAGGTTCAATACCAAGCCCTTATTTAAAAATATGGAATCGCGAGGTCCAGTGCTTCCTCAAATAAATACGTTTAAATAGAGCTGCAACAATTATTTTCTCGATTACTCATTTTCTCTATAAAATGTCAGAAAATAGTAAAAATGTCTGTTCTAATTTCCCCAGAGTCACAGGTGAAGTCTTTAAATGTCTTATTTTGTCTGACCAACAGCCACACACCCAAAGATATTCAGTTTACAATCATGTATGACAAAGAAAAGCATTAAATCATCACATCTGAGAAGCTAAATCTAGCAAATTCTGGGCTTTTTGCTTAAAAAATTACTTAAACAACTGTCAAAATAGTTGCTGATTAATTTTCTGTTGATCGACTTATTGTTGTCGCTCTACATTTTAAATGAGCATGTTGTGATATAATCGTTTTCCGGTATGTATAACAGCTCTAAATACTACATTACCCATGAGCCTCAGTAGCCGTTGCTATGGAGAAAACATGAGTTCTTGAATATTCTGATCAAACTGATCCAAAATCCAAACATGAAATTTCTGAATTTATCCAACGAGTTTGATAAAGATTAACCTCTAACTTCCCCTCGCCATCCGCCCCACGGCAACAGAATCTGAAGCTCGCTGATTGGATGATTCTTACAGCAAAGCTCTCTCACAGCTCTGTTGTCCTGTAACATCTGAACTGCTGAGCCTGCGTTTCCCAGACAAAAGTCCATTTGTACTTTTGCTGGTGATGAAAAGTGATTCTGAAAGTGAACTGATGGTGAATTGAACCTAAAACCTGGTACATCTCTTTCAGTTGTGCTATTTTGCATCCCAAACTGAATAAAAACCAGGGATAACAGGCAGAGAAGCAAAATGTTTGAAAGTTCTAACGTGTGGGAAAAGCAGAGGCCAAAAGCTGCGACTGGAGTCCATGGACTCCACCCGCTGTCCGACTACACAGTGAATTCTCTGCTATTGTAATGAAAGGACATCCGTCAGTCTGACAGATGGGAACCTGGAAACACTCGTCACTGCAGGAATCAATAAATGTTTGAAGATAATTTTCAGTGGAATAATTTGTTTTTTAGCCGTGGTGAACACATTAGAAAATTAACAACAGGGAAAACATAAGAAATTAGATTTTAATCATTTAACAATGGCAGAACCACTAATGCCTGCAGTGGTGACGGTTTATCTCCAGGACGGCTGTCAAACAAACTGACTTTCATTACGTTTAGCAGCCACAGTGACCTTAAGTGTTTTTTTCATTTAATATTCAGATGACTCCTCAGTCACATCCACAGAGGGCCCAGCTGTGTCCATATTTTACAATTAAATGTGAAATTCATGCTCAGATCTATGATCACATGTTGGCACAATATGCAAGTATTTTCAATTGGATTGATGGTCTGCTCCTGTATTTATAAAGCACCTCAGAATTCCTTCTAGAAATTTCACTGAAAGTTAAAGGTGCACTATGTAACATTTGGCCAGAATACTAGTTTAAAACATTCAAAATTAACTAAAATTATCAACAGAATGTGAAGAAATAACAGTTTTGACGTTATGTAAAAGACGTCTATGTATTGTGCTGCAGAGATATCTACTGAAGTTAGCATGCTAACCAGCTAGCTCCGGCCCGTCCTGTCTCGTATTACCGCTTTATACCACAGGGATGATAGTGAGTCACTGTAGCGTCCGGTCTGCCCTCAGTCCAGTATAAGACGAAGAAGAAGTAGGACTGTTAATATGTCACTTTATTAAGTTATAATATTTTTTTCCTGGCGAGAAAGTAACCATTTAGATTCCCAATACATGGTCAGTTTATCCAAGTTCCAGATTATTTGGAAATTTGCGCCAACATTGTTGGCTGCTGCATGATCTGATGAACTGATCTGTGCAGCTCTCTGGTAATTTACCGCTGGCTCTAATGTCTCCGTAGCATTTTGATATCTTGATGATGCCATAGCACAGATTCACTGTAAACAATAAGCTTGACTATGCTTTCTGGTGATATGCTGCCCCCTATTTGTTTGGTGCAGGTGGCCAAATCTTAAACAGTGCACCTTTAAACTAGGACGAACACTTTCAGCAGAAGCGACTCCTGTGAGAGAGTGATGCTGCTGTTGTACAACACTCTCAAACACAAAGTATGTTGACGTGTTCTAGTTTTTTAACACTTAGGATTTGTAGAACTAGACAGTGGTGAATTTCAAAATAGAACTAAAGCAACTTATCTGAGGCCTGCAAGAGCCATTAAATATTGATTTATTACTGTTGAAGTTATTGGCTGTGACAGACCCAAATTATTACTGTTTCAAAGCTGCATTTTCCCTGTTTTGAGGATCTTGGTTTATGTGGATGTTTGTGTATGTACTCTTTTTACGCCCCACATAAGGTCAGTCACAAAAATTATTCAGTTTTTATTGAAACTGTATCTTTTAATAAGGTAATTGTCATCAGTGAACATCTCTCCCCCGACAGAATATCTCTGCCTCATCGCCATCTCCTGGCGACTCCTCAGTTAGGACACCTCTGGAACTCTCCTAAATATCAGCACAGACAAAAGTAATTTCATTGGTTAAGAATTGAATTTCTTTCTAATTTTCTATGGGAATTTCTGTCCAGTTCTAACTGATTTTCTACCCTGAGATGCTTGATAAATATGGACCCAGATCTCCAACAGTGATGTAAATTATATGCAATTTGTTGTTGAAACCAAAACGAGCGCAAAACAGTTTCAGCTGGTTCTTTTAAGATCTTTGTGGACAAAGAATGATCTGAATATTAGATTAAACAAAACAAATGAAAATCCTTCAAAATAATTTATTGAAGAGTTTGGTCAACTGTAGAACACCTCTATAAGGCTGGGGGGTGGGTGGGGCGGGTGTTTGGGGTGGGTGGGGCGGTTGGGGCGGGTGGGGCAGGTGGCGGGTTGTTGGGGTGGGTGGGGGACCAACGAGTACATAAGAAATTCTCATTTCACAGCTAATAGCTGACCAAAAAAACCCCAAAGACCTGACACGTCTTCCCTGTGAAACCCCGTCCCAAACAGATACACAAGGAGACAAAACAAACAGAGACAGAAACAAACAGACAAACAGACATGCCAACTGATCAAGCAGACAGACAGAGCAGACCTGACGGATCACAATCTCCAATGAGAACAGTAGGTCTGAATCAGGGAGGAGTTGGACCGTCTGTGAGTTTTGGAAATCATTGCAGATTGTGAGGTTTTTATAACGATGTGCGTACATCTTGTTCCAGGCAAACAGCGACTCAATTCAGAGAAAGGAGAAGAAGAGGAAAAGCTTCTTCACTTCAGATCTTATCAGGCCTCTTAAAGCAGGATTAGCCAATAAGAGCCAGGAGAACGTGATCACATGACCTACTCCCGCTGACAGATTCCTACACTCAGTCTTCTTACTTTAAAAAGAGAAATTCATCTGACTAACTGTCCTCCTGCAGCTTGGTTCAAGATGATGCAATGCTGTTGATGTTGGAAGTATTTCTACTTTGAGGTCCAGACGAACAGATGAGAAACTAAATTTGAAGCCATTTTCAGTGGATTACATGTGTTGTTCTCAAAGAACAGACACTGCTGGAGAATAATTAATTTCAGTTAATAGAGGAATGTGTTGAGGTCAATCATAGATTTACTTAGAAATCAGCTGGGGCTATCTACTGAGATTTTGGTTAATTTAACAAAAAAAAAAGTGTTATGCAAAAAAAATCCCATTGGTCAATTTGAACTGAAAAATAGAGACTGAAGAAATGGTTGAAATACTGTGTTGTATATGTTGTATTTATTGCATATTTGTTGTAATTGATTTTCTTTAAAAAAAAAATGCTTATTCCCCTTTGACATCGATATCATGTCTATATGGTAAATATAAGGCTACAGTGGGCAGTCGGTTGGTTTATCTTAGCACAAAGACTAGAAACGGGGAAACAGCTGGCCTAACAAAATCAGCTGACCAGCACCTCTGAAGCTCAGTAGTGTACATGTTATAAATGTATTTCTTTTATACTAAAGAAACTAATTTTAATACTACTAAAAATGACTATTCTGTTTTATGGAGGGATATGTGCCGGACTATTTCTCGGCTCTGAGCAGTGACCAGGCAACCAGCCAGATCACTAATATATGTTTGAGAATTTACAGTATTAGCTTGTTTGTACCTGAATAATTCTCCTTTTTGTTACGACAGGGCAATAACATTTCGGTTCAAGTATTATATTTTGTGATTTGTGAATGTTTTGTGTTACTGACAGAAAAACCTACTTACACTACACTACACATTAGTTTTAACACTTTTCTGTGTCTGACAATCACAAACCTTAAGAACCCTGGTTTGTAAATAGGTCCAGGTTCCAGCTTTCAGTTGAGGGCCATATTAGTTCACAGAAAGCTCTCATTTTAACCTGTGCTGCTGTCTACACTGGCTCCATATTGGCGCCTGCTTCAGCCGCATCTATCTTTTAATTAATCATTTATTAAATGTCAATTTTTTCATTTCTTTAGTTTATAAGCAAGAGGCAGATCTTTGTGAGCAGGAGCTTGCCGGGAAGCTAGCGTGTACGACAACTTGAAAAAACCACCAGAGAGCTTCATCATCATCGACATTATAAATCTTTTTACTTTACCCAACGACACGGTCAGAATGGAGCATGCTCTATGGTGGAGACGGCACAGGAAGAAGAGAAAGAGGGAGATGACAGTTATCTGTTCAGTGAACCAATCAACATTTACACAGTATCACCAGGATGGAGAGAACAGGAGAGGAGAGAGGAGAGAGGAGAGAGGAGAGAGGAGAGAGGAGAGGAGAGGAGAGGAGAGGAGAGGAGAGAGGAGAGAGGAGAGGAGAGACAAAAATCAGGGTAGGAAACTGATGCCGGATAAATGTCAGTGTTTGAGTAACATTTGCTAAAAACTACAGAGCCCAGCTGTTAGGGGCTTAGAGCTGAGAGCTACAGAAGGGAAGTCAGAAAATATTGAGAGATGGATTAAAAGATGGTTGGTTTTGGCCTTTTCGGTTTGCTGTCTGTAAGAAAAATATAGAATATCATCAGACTAATACTTTAAAATATGAAATCAAACATCTGTGTCCCACCCTGTGTCCAACTACCTAGAGACAGACACAAAATGAATAAGACACACTACTATAGCAGAGACAGATACCTGTCTGAAAAGCAGGTTATCATATGACGAGAGAAGAGGTGAAGAGACAGACAGACAGACAGACAGACAGAGTGGTCAAATCAAATGTCTTCATAGTCACACATGCAGATTTCAGATGAAAATTGAGGGCAGAAATTCAAGGTTAACGATAAAGATGCTTTTAGTGGTATGAGCAGTGTGCTGAGACACGCCCCAGCAGGTCCTCACTACAGGGGGTCGCTACACTGTCTGTACGATACTTTCCCAAAACAGAGACAGACAGACAGATGAGAGGACAGACAAAAAGACAAAAAGATAGATAGACAAACAAATGGGACGACAGACAGACAAAAAGAAAGACTGACATACCTGTGGTGGATGGGGGGGGTGGGGGAGGAGGGGCATGTGGGAGGTGAACTGGCTCCAGAACCTAAAGAAAAAACGAGAAAACACACACACACACACACACACACACACACACACACACACACACACACACACACACACACACACACACACCACCATCAATAACTGGCCTGATGGAAAAAAAATATCGGACTCGAAGCTAAACAACAAACTCATTCTGAACATACCAGTTAACCGCCTGAGTAGTCTAATAACAAGCTATCTAACTAAGACTGTACCTAGTTCTCAAATGGGCAGCTAAATATGTAACTAGCTAACTTGCTAAAAAAGTATTTCAGTGATTTAACACACTACCCAACTACTTAATTAGGTAACTAATTAGCTAACCTCTCAGGGTTACTGTTAGAGCAGTTTTGTTATGTTGTAAATGCTAGCAAACCAACCAAATAAAGAAACAAACACACCGATAATAACTATTTATCTATCCAAAACAATATCTAGCAGGCTAACTAGTCAATTACTAGCTTTAGCTATAGTACTTATGGTTATCGAAAGGCCTTTTTGCTCTTTTGTGAGGACAGAAGACTTTGTAGCTGGCTAACCAACTAACCAACTAACAAACTGATTGACAAGGGTTTTGTTAAAGTATTTGTCCAGGGTAACAATAACAGTTACCTACCAGAGTTATTGTTGTTTCTAACAGAGACGTCTTCTTCATTTTCATAAGCGGACTGTCTGGACTTCTGCAAAGACACACACAACATTGTTTTGACATCACTGTAACGTTGATTGAACATTGTACATTGATAAAAAATGTACTAGTTCTTGTATAGTTTAAGTCTGGCCCCGTTTCTACACTAGCATCTGTAACCCTAAGCAGACAATGCATTTAATTTCAGTATCTAAAACAGTTGAATGTTCCTGTGGAAGTTTGAATGGGTATCAAATTTAAGTGCCTTGTCTTTTTAAGAAAGACAAAACATGGACAACACATTCCATGTGTCTTAGTCACAGAGGTACTGTTTAATTATAGCTGTAGTTGTTGAAGTTATTGTTGTTATAGTCTTTGTATTGTGGTGTGTAGGAGACTTGCTTGTCTACCTTCCTCGCCAAAATCTTCCTCCTCTTCTTTTCCTCCTCTGAGCCGTGGTGAGACTGAGCTCTGGTTAGCCTCCTGTGCTGGTGGAGCTACAATCAAACATTGATACACAACATTATCCTCCGTACAATAGCAGACTTTACATTTAAAAGCTGTATTATGCAACATTTTCATAAAACCATATCACAGTGTAACTGTGCATCTTCCTAAAGTGGACCTGGGACCGATAAAGCTGATATACATATATACATATATACATCTAAAAACAAGCAGGTGTTTGCACTGTGTTAGCCTCAATGCTAAAGAGCAGAAACACGATACTTTCACTCCAAAGAGTCAGCATTTAAGAACACTGATATTGTAATTAAGTGGTAAATATTACCCAACAAATCTGGCGTTAATCCAATTACTGCAAAACCATACACACAGTTAATCTGGGTTTTTTGGGGCCCTGAGAGTCAGATTGACTCATTCAGGTAATACAGTTTGTTTATAGTTTTGTTTGCAGAATAGAAGCAGCAGTGATAGAAGGAGGCTGTTTGGTTGCAGGGACAGAGACGGAAGTAAATGACCCGCCTGCTTTTTGCCACACCAGGTGAAATCCGGTCTGACAGCACCTTTAAGAGGCAGCCACCATAGAATGACTCTGATTGGCTTGTTAGGCTCAGACACCTGCCAAACGAGCATTCGTGTCTATTTCTAGAGAGAAGGTTCCTTTGCTGGTAGACGTTTCCCGGAGTCAACATCTATCATTACAGGAAGTGCAGCTTAAAATAATTCCACTTTGATGACAGCACAGATTTGTTTCGGTTGCAGCATGAAAACCTTTTTTTGTCACAAGAGCCTGCCAGAAAGTATTCACCTGATCTAGAAGGTCACTGATTTTAAATAAAGAGATTTGGGAAAAACTGTTGATGTAACCTTGAACAAGGGAGCGTAATGTCTCCAGTGGAGTTGCTCAGGGATATAAAACAGAGGGAAAATTTTTTTAAAAAATGTTAAATGAGGGTAGTGACCCACCACTCTCTGCTCCTCCTGCAGCCTCTTCTCCAGACTCTCCTTTGCCGTCCTCAGCGCCTCCTTTAGCCTGCTGGGAACCTGAAAGGGGATTCACATAGTTGCCTTATTTCTTCATTTGTGTTGTTATTTGTTTTTATCACAACCCTGTGCATGCATGTACAAACTGTCAGAAGTAATACCAAACAGAGCTTCTTACCTTGATCTGGAGTTTTTCTGAGTGTTGGAGCTGAACGTCACTGAACAGCCTGCAAAACACAAACTGTGACTCACCAGCAACAAAATAATGATGTTCTGGTTCGTTCATATTTCCTCTTTAAAAATTCCAGACCTTGCTTCATTTTAAAGAGAAGTTTATATACAAGAACATGGCAGCTGTCTTTTTTGGTTTGGGTGCATGATGTTGACAACTTTTACTGTCTTTCAGTTTTAAAGAAAAGAAAAAAACATTTTCAGATGTAGATGGTTTAGTGTGGATTAATCAAACAACATAATCTGCCACTGTCTCACTGCTCTATGCTAGTGTCATTCTGGTATCTGTCACTTAAAACATTAAGACAGAGGTAATAACATTTGTAACTCACGGTGTCTGAATGAGCTGTGACACTGTTGGCATCCCACTCTTACAGGCCTCTGTGGACAGAATGGACTGCAGCACTGACACTGAAAACACACACATACACACAATCAACAGATCACATTGGGACACTTTTGGACATTTCAGTAAACTTTACGTGATGATTTTTGAAGATTGATGAAGATTTTTGTGTGTACATATGAAGTGTGTGTGTGTGTGTGTGTGTGTGTGTGTATACGGACCCACAGCGGTGTAGGGGACAGTGGGGTATTGATCGACAGGGACGCTGTCTGGTGGTCGGCCGTACGTCATCTCGTACAGTAAGTGTCCGAAGCAGAAGACGTCAATGCTCTCTGTTGTCTGTAGACACACACACAGAATATCATAAACCTTCAAATCACAAAGTATGTTTAGATATTTATGGATCACTTTTTCAGATGTTTTTCAGAGCAACACAGGCTAATTTATCCAAGATAAAAAAAAACTTTAAGAAGTTATTTTAGCCTCTTTTAGCTGTTTAACACGCTCATTACTCCGGCCAATAAAAGCCATTTATGTGCTAATTACATTTTCTAATTTTGTCACTTAAGGTAACAGATATTAATATACAATAAAATAAATTTAAAAAATACAAGGAGAATATAAGTAACACAGATAACATACTTGTGGATCTTTTTTTATGAGTGTAATTTTGATATTTTGAAATTATTTTATGTGAAATTTTCTAAAACAAAAATAACCACATATCATCCAGTCTATCCCAGGCTAAGCTAACCCGGGTCAGTGTTTACGTACGTTGATCTTTCTGAGCTGGGTGAAGGAGGGTCGCAGCGCTGAGGGAACTCCCAGCATGCCATTCTCCACATCCATTAGTCGACACACGCCATCATCCACGATGACATTGGACGCGTGCAGGTGACCAAAAAATACACCACCATCATGAAGGAGTTTGAGGCCCTGAACACATACACACAAACCACAAATGTTTACTACCACTCTGTGTGTGTGTGTGGTTTTTTTTGTTCTCTGTGACTGTGTGTGTGTGTGTGTGTGTGTGTATACCTCCAGTATCTGACGACCGTACAGTTTGATGTGCGGCAGTTCAAGACCCTGACTCTTCTTTGGGTTACAGTACTTCTTCAGGTAACTCTCTCTCGGCTTCACCTGAGAGAATATATGAGAGAGAGAAAGAGACAGAGAGAGATTGTTGAGGGTGAGCGAAAATAAAATTGTCAGTTGATTTCTTCTGTCGTGAGGAGGATTAGCAGCAGAGCTTTGTTTGGTCAAAGCTTCTTGCTCTCAGTTATGTCATTTCAAAGCAGAGGAGTAATTCCAGTTAGAAATCTGCCTTAGTAACATCAGGCTGCCCCAGTTTTTGTCTGAGAGGAGCCCGAAGTCCAGTATCTTCCAAAAATATTGGGTCTTACAAAACAAATACACTCTCATGAGTCGTCTGTTTTGTTTACACATTAACTTTAAAACTGTTGTCCAACACACAAAAAGAGGTGCAAACTGTATTTATGAATAAACTGATCTTAGAGGAACGTAAATGTTGGACTGATTCTGATAATATTAAAAATGCATCTGACTGCGAGTGAGGTTTCTATACATAGATTATTTATGATGACTGATTTAAAACACATATATATATAAGAATTAAGGCTTGCTGGTTAGTTTAATCTTTTCTGTTGTTCTGAATGTGACAAAAAACTGGAGGAAACAATGACAGAAAGAAAAGCACCAAATCAGAGTTTAATGCTAAAAGTTTGGTTTACGCTTAAAGGCTTGATTTAGCCAAATTACAAATTATTTTCATATAATCACAACATATTTTCTCACTTCCCTCTTGCGGTATCTGTCTGTACAGATAATTTTAGTTTTATCTATTTGTCCTGGTTTTGAGATATTTGTCTCGGAGTTTTAAAAAAATTAAACAACGTGTCTTTCCAGAAAGTGTCCCCTTTACCTCGGGAAAATCCACAGACAACACTGAAGACAGTTATGTTTGGAACTGCTTTTTACTGAAGAAACTGTCTTAAAAAGTTGTGAGTACTACAGACTAAGCTGTAGTTGTAAATTATATTGGGGTGGAGGCAGCAATGTCAGAGACGGATATCTCACAACCTGGACAAATAAAACCACATTCTATCTGGAGCGCCCCGGTAGCCTATTTGTTAAGACACATGCCTTATAACCGCAATGTCCACACTACGAATTGGGCTGCGGACCTTTGTTGCATGTCAGCCCGCCATCACTCTCTCCCTTCAATTCCTGTCATCTTTCCACTGTCCCTATAACAGAGGTATAAAATGCCCCCCTGCCCCCACCAAAAAATCTATCCGTATGGAGACATACCACTTGAGGGAAGAGAGAGAATGTGCTATTTTAAGAATCTGTTCCTGTCAAATCTGCATTTACAGACTAAAGGTTACATTTATTTATTTGTTTAAATCTGGGTTCACAGGAGTCTGTAAACCCCAGTTTTATTTGATCATGATGTTCTATTCTTGTCTGTTTGAACTGGAAAAAAGTAGCATCCACTGGATTTTAGCTCCCAGAAACTGTATTGGACTTCAGTTGAATAGAGTGCAGAACAACAGATTCCTTTATTGAATCTGTTGTCCTGTAACTGGGCTAAACATAAGATGGGATGTGCACACAAATACCTCTTTGTTTGCCTATTTGAACTGCACCACAAGCATGACAATGCACTTCATCGTCTCCCTATTCCTCTCACACGGAAAAACACATGTAGACAGTGTACCTTACAGATGTGGTCTCTCAGAGAGCCTCTCTCACTGAACGGCCGGATGAGCAGAGCTGAAGACTCGCTGGTGCTGGAGAACACCAACGGACAGAGGTATGGACTCTGGAGAGGAGGAGGAGTGACATGATGAAAGGAGGACAAAATGGAAAAAATGTAGGATTGTTCCTTTAAAGTTGTAATTTAGCTACAAAAAAAATCTGTATTTGGCAATACTATAGTTACACACACTACACAGCCAAAAGTATGCATACATTTGGGAATTAATCTGCTATAACAGCCTCCACTCTTCTGGTTTCAGGCTTTCCACCAGATTTTGTAACCTGGCTGCAGGGATTTGCTCCCATTCAGCCACAAGAGCATCAGTGAGGTCCAACACTGATGTTGGGTGATAAGGCCTTCAGTGTTCCAGTTCATCCTAAAGGTGTTGGATGGGGTTGAGTTCTTCCACACCAAACTGGGAAAACCATTTCTATATGGACCTGGATTTGTGTATGAGGACATTGTGTCTGTGGTCCTCAAAAAAACTAAAACAAAAACAAACAACAACAACAGTCCTTGACTCAAGTCCCACAGACTGTTTAACATTCGTCTGTCTTACATGGGTGTTTTAAAAGAACAAAGAACAAGAACAAAGATATAACTAGTAGATAAATAAAATGTATTTATTCCCCCCAGTTCTAGACTTAAATGGGCAGTATATATATTTCCTATCAAATATGTAGTGTTTACATCCAGTATGTGTCCAGATTTATAATACCTTTGATTGTAATAGGTATAATATTACAGAGGTCCATCTTTTCTCTGTAAATATCCATTTGGTAATCCTTTTATGGGCTATTAGTACCAGAACTCTGAGCATGTACATTTTATTTTTATCACACGTCTGTAATAAATTTCCCTAAAATTATGTTAAATAGTGGCCATTGTGATGTTGAAACAGGAAGCGACCCAAACTGTTGCCACACAAGTTTAGACTATTGTCTAAAATATCACTGTATGCCGTAGCAGTAAGATTACCCTTCACTGGAACAAAGGGCCCTTTATGGCCTCTAATGTATGGCCAAAAGTATGTGGACACCCTTGTCTACATAGTTTTGGCCATTTAACTCTTTCATATGTTGTGTACGTACAGAGAGGCTGGTTAGCAGCTTCATGGCTGACTGCAGGTCTTTGTCTGACAGGAACTTATCAGGACCCAGGTCCACCTACACACAGACATGCACACACACAGAGTCAGGAAGTGATTTAAATTTTTATTTGATCACTGAAAATTGTATTTAGTAGTGAAAACAATGAATGTTACATGTATTGCTTTCTGTACTGTACTCACCCAGCTCAGCAGATACCTCTCTTTGGGCTGCTCTTTGTTTTTGATTAAAAAATATCTCTTCCTGATCCTCCAGCCTGAAAAATAAGCAGCATGCCACTTCAACTCTGCCGATTAAAACTTCCCTTTAAAATGTACTGTTATTCTTATCTTATCTGTCAGGTTATTTCAGGTTTTATTTGTTTAAATCAGAGGGAATGAAAAGCTTTTTTTTGAGGGAGTAAATGAAAAAAAAAAAAAAAACCCAAATCAGATTATTCTGTTGGCTCAATGATAATAAACAGACGTCAGCAGTTGGAGGAAAGTTTGACACAGTAGCAGCAGGTTTCACAACAACACACCATCTCCATGTTCATCTTAAATGAAGAGCTGAAGACAATGGTTGCCAATCTGTGTATTTACATGCAATCTAATCAATCAATCAATCTAAATCAATACTCAGTTTCAGCTGTCACATGAACACGTTCCCAGTTAAAGGTACAGTAACGGTCATGTGAAGTGACTGGAAACTGTGTGTTTAAAGAGAGACTATCGCTATTGTTGGCATAATATACATGTACAGTATATACTGTACATATAATTAATATATGACTTAAACAAAGCCAAAGTTAGCATTCACATGTTCACATTATATTCACATTCTATTACCCATGTCTCTGAGAGGCTCCAGGACCTCCCACTTTGGGTCCGACCTGAAGAACATGGAGACCTGCTGTAGGGCGATCTCTGACAGACACACAGAGAAAGAAAGAGAGAGAGAGAGTACACGTTTATGAACTTACAAACCAAGTAAAGAATGTATTTTCTTTTTGCAGGAAAGGCTATTAGTCTGTGTTGACTGGGCATTCATGTTATGTAAAGCCACCATTTACCAGACACTGCACACTGCTGACCACCTGCCCTTCCCCCATCACATAATATTTAAATATGGAATGATTTTCAGTTTTACATGATTACTGTAGAAAGCTTAACAGATTGATATCATAAGCGCTGTGTATTAGCCCCTTTGAGATAATCTGGCTTTGAGCTGATGTTGCTTCAGGCCTGTTTTTTTTCCCCACAGTGATCAAACTCAAAAATACATATCAGTTCAAAAGTAGAAAAAGGTGGCACACAATCAAAGCTTCATATTTTTATTAAAATATCATTGCTGAAGCGTTTTGGCCACAAGCCTTCCTCAGAGCATGAAACAGCAAGGTCACTGCCTTGATTGTCTTGATACTGTAAGTGACCTGCTGTTAAACAAGCTCAAGCTTTGAGCAAAGCTGGCGGCCGAAACGCGTCAGCAGTGACACTTTAATAAAATATAAACCGCTGCTGAATTTCAATGTGGTGTCATATAATTCAGGGTTATTATCCATTACAAATAAAATTAGGTCTTAGTGTAGTTTCTGTGGTTGCCATGGTACCAGAGTGAGCTGCAGCAATAAAACCTGCACATGTCACGCACATAAACAAACATTATATCAACATAGTAATTCAATTATATGGCATCTTTTTTTCCTTATAGCTGACAAAAAGAAAAAATGGACAACATCTTTGTGTTCCTTTATAGTTGTTGTGGATTTGCTGACAAATATTCATTGCTGACTAAAAAAAATCTTTAAACATAATACTGCAAACAATGCTTTTACTGTACACATTCAAAAATATACAGCTTTCATGGTCAAACTAGAAATAACGCCTCGCGGTTGTCTGCCTCCGCCAACCAGTCAAGTTGCAGTTTACGTCCATGTCTGTCACAGACTCACCTGTGTAGTTGGCAGAGTAGTTGTTGGGGTCGAGGAACTTCTTGACATGCAGGGAGCTGGAAAGCAGGGGATGCTGGGTAATAGAGTCCAGATAGGCCTGCAGTCCTCTCTGCCGCTCTGCTATGAACTCCCTGTCCATGTTTCCAATGAGCTTCTTAGGAGGAAGAGGGAGACCAATGCTGCACACCTAGACAGAGAGAAAACTGTTCATATACTTTCATGCACAGTTTGTTTTTCCTGTTGTCGTCCTTTTCTGTGTGTTTCAACAATGTATTTACAAAGAAGGATGAAAGCGTAATTGAACACACTTGACAGACAGACAGGCTCTTGGTAGGTTTCCCATAGTTGTGCTGCATGTTGACTGAAGATCAGGGGCTGATGGGAGGTCGGGGTCAGTGTAAGACCCGGACAGGAAATGAGCAGGCAAAACGTCAGCAGAAAAACTGCTAACATCCTGTTATCCAGGAATGGTGTGACCTAAGACAGGTCACAACCAGGATAAACTAACATACACCTTGTAATCAGATCCGCCTCAGTCCCTTACAATGCATTTCCATTGATTCCATTGATTTACTAAAGATCAATATGACGCCATGTGTCACTGGAAAGAACTGATTCTAGTAACACATTTGGATCACATTTCAGAAACAATATGCTGAGTATGATTTTGATGTTTTAGTCCCAGCTTTTTGGCATGTGACTCTTTGCTGTTGCATACATGTAGTAAAACTTCACATCCCTGCTGATCATTTTCCAAAGTCATTCATCAGTTTCTAGATAGACTTCCTTCCTTCCAGAGAGACACTGCTTTCAGCTAATTTCTATGAAAATCAACCCGCAGAGACATGAAACCTCACAATCAACAATTAGTCTACTTTATTTTTACGTCAGTTCTGGTATTATTAAGTGGTAATGGCAGGTTAACTTGTACACAGGAATTACATACAGGAACTTTCTGTTCTAAGTAAGACACTCCTGAAGATCCTTAACTTTACTTACATACAAAGGCACAGCATGCTTATAGACTAGGACACTCTAGTAGCACTGAATTAGTGCACATGACTGATTGATTGCCAACAAATGTGGATGACAGGAAAATAGTTGGGGCTGTGCTCTTACATTTTACTGCAGCATTTGATGTCATTGAGCATAGTAGCCTTATTGTTAAGCTTAAAGGTTATGGTTTTCAAACTTAAACTCATGCCTGGCAGACATCAGCAAGTATTTTTCAATGGAAATGTCTCTGACAGCAAAAGAAAAATCACTCTGGGAGTTCCACAAGGAAGTTGCTTGGGTCCACTTTTATTTTCAGTTTTTAAGTTGTGGGAGGTAATGGGCCTCCAAATAAAAAGAAAAAAACCTTCAAAATAGTCAGGGAAGTTTATTTGTTTTCCATGCCTCCATGTCAGCTGATTAGAATATCACCTGGTTGTGGTGCTACTAGGGGTGTTACTATATATCATAGCACGATATTTCACAATGCAAAAATATGGATAGTGGACCTAAAAAATTAATCACAATATGAGCTAAATTTAATCTAGTTAAGGGATTGGGGGACGATGCAGTACAACCTTATAATCAATTCCAAAACTAACAGCTAACCGAGACGGGGACGATCATCAAGCTGCCCTCTCACAGCACCAGCCGAGGCTTATGGGACATTGATGACACAACAGCAAAGCCTTGAACATGTCGTAACGAACTGTCACTGAGCTTTTCCAAACAGGAAGGAGTTTGCCTCAGACAAAACTGGTGTGTGTGTGTATGTGTGGTCGGTGTTTGTGTGCGTGTGTAAATGTGGACATAAAGAAGATGCTAAGACTTTGTTTCATAATAACACACTTATGTTTTAAAAGCTGCCGTTTTTAAAAAAAATCTTGCAGTCAATAACCTACAATTCACTTTACTGCTCACTATTTTCAAAGCAGACCAACATAAGTTTTCGTGGCGCCTCCAAGTGAGTCATGTCTAAAACGTTCATGAGAAGAGTACATATGAATGTCCCACCATTGTGGTATTTCCGATGTTATGGTTACTTCACTGATCTTTTTTTAAAAATGTCACAGCTCATGAATGTTAGTTACTTTTGGTCATGAATGGGGCTGAGTGTTTGAAAATTTTCATGTTTCAGCAAAACATTTTTTTTCATTGAACAAAAGCAGCCAGTGTAAAAGAACTTCGTCTAAATAAAAAACAGTCTAAAACCAATAGATTTTGGTACTTGACAATTTTCAACATTTGACGCTCGGACACATCTGAGTCGGTACCAAAAAAGTATTTAGTTTCAATACCCTGCCCAAGTTATCGACTCTTATTATTCCAAAAAAAAAACATTGGGTTGAAAACCAGATAACACAAAATTCTTCACATTCATTTTGGAAAAAAGGACAAGGTTGTTGTTGTAAGTCGCCTAGCAACAGTACTCTGATGTCACCAAAAAACTCTCTTTTCTGTGTCAAACATTAAAAGGCATGATAGGAGGCTGTGAATGTCAGTTACAAAGCATCTCAAAATGTTCACAGAATGATCAGTTTCTCTGTTGTCCATCTGTAAACATCCGACAAGACAGTTATACAACATTCACTGTTGGTGTCAATCAGAACAGCTGATGTGACTGAAACATGTAAAACTCACCATCAGGCTGGTGTTGAGAACATCAAAGTCACTGTAACGCCGAATCACCTGCAACACACACACATCAGTTAATGACAAAAAAGCTGATTTCCTAACACAGCCTTTTCATTGGTCAATATTTCTGCCAAACAAACTGATTGATTGGCCTTACAGACTTATAATAGAATTATAATTGGCACCTGACACCTGAGGTTGGTGCATTTACCTGCCAGCTGTTCTCTGAAGACACGCCCCTCTGGACTCGGATGATGTACTCCTGAGAGACAGAGAGAACACGGCCATCAAAACATTTTATATGAAGCTATATAAAATAAATAAAATGTATAATAATGACAAATATAAATCGTTTAACAATGGGGGGAAAATCTAGAGGTGAAAAAAGGGTTGAATGATCCTTTAAGGTTTAAACAGCTGTCAGAAAATCAGCCAGCTGTGAGCAAGTTCAGACCATCTTCTGTCTGTGAGTGTTGACGGCACAGTTAGGAAAAGAAAGATCTAACATATTTTGATAATAAAGTCAAAATACTGTAAGAAAAAAGCTGTAATGTTATGAAAGCAAAAGGCTAATTTTAAGGGGGAAATTATATAAAAAAGAATATAATAAGAATAAAACCATACTTTTACAAGAAAAAAATTATTCAATTAATGAGAAAAAGTCCATAATTCAAATAAATTTGCAGTTTAATGAAAAAAAAACATAGATTGTAATATTACAAAAACACAGTAATTGAATTAATGATAATAGTCATAATTTCAAAAGAAAAGGTGATAATACTTTGACAATATGTTTATAATGTTATGAGAAAAAAACATGGTATAAAGTTATAGTTTTATGAGAAAAGTAATCATTAGATAAAGGTGTAATTTTACAAGATTTTACAAGAAGTTGTAATATTATGAAATAAAGTTATAATTATATGAGAAAATAAACACAGATCATAATTTTATTAGAAACAAAAACAGGGTTACAAAAGTTGTAATTTTCAAAAAAATAATTTGTAATATTATAGATATAAAGCTGTAATTTTACAAAAAATTGGAATGTTATGAAAATAAAGACTGTAATATTATTAGAATAAACTTTAATTTTACTTGAATTAAGACGTCATGTTAGTTAAAAAAATATCAGTTATGAAGGAAGGAAAGGGAAGAGTAGTTCTAAAAAAAAGAAAAAGCTACGACTTTATTTTCATAACATTGTGACGTTTTTTCATGTAAAATTGTGACTTTATCACATTATATTATGACTTTGCTCAAAATCCTGATCTAATTCTTATTGTTAGACGTTATTTTTCTCAAAATATTACAAAACCTGACGTTTCAATTTTAAACAAATTCTCAAAACCACACTGCTGTCCATAAAACACACATTACTAATTTAACTAACAAAGTGAGCCCCATTTAGTTACAATCATAAGCAATGACACACTCCCAATGTTAAGGACAAACTAAGACTCAACAGATAAATCAAAGACTAAAACAAAATTATTTGATGGATAAATCGAACACTTCTGTTGTT
Organism: Scomberomorus guttatus; assembly: GCA_038419695.1. NCBI lineage: Eukaryota > Metazoa > Chordata > Actinopteri > Scombriformes > Scombridae > Scomberomorus > Scomberomorus guttatus. Next base: position 29,853,531 of record CM076446.1, read on the forward strand.
CTTAAATCTTTACCACTACCGGGGCAAAAAATCTAATCAAGTTTGTCCCGATGGTGGCGCCATAGGTCACATTGACCCAAAATCAAAAGGGTTTACATTCCCGATGTGTTCACTTTCTGTTTCATTTCCAAATAAGTGGTTCAGTTCAAATGAGGCCATGTCACCGTGTTTACAGATCTCTGCAAGAGTGATAGACAAAATTTTGAAAACAAGAACCAGGGTGTAAACATGGAATTTTCCTTTAATCTAATCCTCTCAGTCCTTTTACAGTCTAATTCAACTCCGGCTTCTGTTGTAATCCTGCATTCATTCATGTGAGCTGAGCAGCTTCACAAACAACCAGGACTCAGGATATAAACAGCCAAAGTCCTGACATCACTTCCTGTCTTGCTGCTGTTCCATTAGCTTCTGTAACTCAATACGATGTCTTTCTGAACAAGTGATTTAAAACAAGGAATGTGGAAAACTACAACTCCCATTGAGGTTTTTCCGGCGCAGCAGTTTGTGTATTATACGTAATTGAAACTGTTTCTCTCTTATCTATGATATTGACCCATGCTTTCTTCTAATGTCATCTTTCCAACATTTTAGCTGTAACCTCTCTTGTCACAATAGTCAGTCTTCATAAAGACCTCCACCTGGTCTCAGTCTATAAAGCTGGTGACCCTTAAACTGTGCCGGTCTTATGTTTGTGAGAGCTGTTAAAAAAACTGACATATTACATAACAGGGACGCAGCAATATATCAGATCGGTATCTGCAACAGCACTGACCTAATTAAGATATCTGGTATCAGCCAGATGTCCACATTAAATACAGCTTAATTAGTCAATTTCATAATTTTGTGTTTCTGTTACATTCATCACGTCATGGCAAACTGATCTAATCTCTGGCCTCAAGTTAACATGTAAATGACCCCAATGAGGTGGTCACAGTGAGGTATTCTGATTTTAAATTTGGGAAAAAGAGAGCACGGCTATCACATCGGTACTTAGCATGGGTAGTATGAGGTATCAGGATTGGATGAGGGCGAGAAAAAATGGTTCTCTGCCTCCCTATTAAATAAATAATTATATTATTTTTGTTATATATTGTTTTGTTATTTTAATAACCACATCTAGACAAAAATTAAATGAACCACAAAACAAACTATTGAACAAGGTGATTATCTAGTGCTGGAGTTTGTTATACAAATGTCAAATGTCAGTGTGAGTCTGAATAAGGTTGTTTTTCTTGCTTCTGTAATAGAACCTGTAACATCCATATACATTATAATTTTGCCACCGTCTGTATCAAAACACTGCATTGTGTTTAATTAATGTCATTGTCATGAACACATGGAGAAGTGACACCACCCTGTGTCTACCATATGTGGAGCCCATTAGACTTTCCATCATTTTTGAAAGTGACTTGTAATTTAGTGACTAGAAGGAAATGACTAGTCCTTGACTGGAAGCTCAAAACAGACGTCAGCTGTGTCCTGTCAAAGCACAGAGTTACAGTATGTGGAGGCCTGTCCTCACTGGGTTGCATTCATTCTGGAACTGCTTACATGTTGTGAAATTCTGGAAAGTCATCTGACAGATTCAGTATCAAGCAAATCTGCAGTAGTAATGTTCTGAATTAGAGGAAAGCTGCTGCTTTGGTTTACTTTCAGAATGGCATAACAGAATTAAATACTAAAGAATATAGAGACATGTAATAGGTTAATAGATAAAGATAAATCTATCCATCAGTATTGGTCGGTTTTACAATATCAACAAGACCAACGATGGTCGGATGCCTGAGATTAGCATGCTAAGCTAACTGGCTAGCTCAGCTGATCCCAGCCGGACTGTCAACAACAAAAATCAAATGCGCCCATTATCGGACAGGAGCCAGCTGTATCGCTTTATCTGTCCTATAAGAGGATGTGGTCACCGACAGTCACATTGTTTAAACGTGATTTTGTTACTGTGCACAGATAAGTCCAAAGGACACATTAAGTAAAGTTGACCACAGCCTTCTAACGTTGTGGAAATGTGATGCACCAAACTCCGTTTAAAATCTGGCTATTTGTTGTTCCCGCGGATTTCAGTCGACGCTTATTAGTCATGACAAGACTTTTAAAAACACACACATATATATATCCACTCCCTCTTTCATTCGGCACAGATAACATACAGAAAGCGGAGCGTGTTTCAATCAAATCTCAACATTTGTAACTGGCCCAGTGTTAGCAGAAAGCAGAAGGTGGGGGAAAATATTTTAAAAAATACATATTTTATTTCAGGTATTTGGTGGAGGGCTGTATGCCGAATGTTAAAATAAACCATTATAATTTCAAAACGCCCCTACATCTTGTGTTAGATGCTGTATTTGTTGATCAGCATACAAAGAATCAATAAAACGCAAAACTTTTAAATGGAATGAATTCTCTTCGCGCAACAGTGGATCAACGCGGCTTTACACACGTAACGTTATAGTCTGGGACAGACGGTGTCAATGCTCCAGTACAAATCCCTTTATATCAGCAGTTTGTTGAAGAGCTTCCAGGAAATTGCTTAATCAGAGACCGCACTAACGTGCCAGGGTCAGCTACCGAGCTGTCCGATAATGGAGTCACGGTGCAACTCCAACAAGCTACATCTCGTTAAAAAAAGACACTCACGGGGATGATAGTCATGTTTTTACAGTTACACAGACTTCGATGGTCCAATAATGTTCGTGGTTATTGTAACAACTTAGAAGAAATAAGACAAAATTAAGCTTCTACAACCGTGTCCGATAATGGAACTGGTGATACAGTGACTGACTTACACTTTTAAAAACACTTTGCCTGTATTCTAAACACACCAGCAGCAGCAGCAGCAGCAGTAGTAGTCTGTCTGTCTGTCTGTCTGTCTGTCTGTCTGTCTGTCTGCCTGTAGTCCAACACAGACACCGGTTTCACAGTTTAACTCACGGGTGATGTTAACGGTTAACTGACATCCATCTCCGGTGAACACTCACCGTGTGGGACTGCAGGTTCTGGCTGGCTTCGATCACCGCCGTCAGGGGGACGGTGTCGTCCAGCAGCAGCCTGCCGGGGGTCGGCTTCTCTAGGAAAGACATCCCGGGAGGATTCACGGTGAACGTCTGATGTGAGCGTCCGTCTGTCGCGGAGCGAAACCTGCAGGGAAGACACCGAGGCGGAGCCCCTCTGAGCAGCGGAGGAGGAACACCTACAGACCCGGGAGAAGCGAACTAGCTGTTAGCTTAGCTTCACCGTAACCAGGAAACGCTGCTCCGATCAGACGTCAACAGGCTGCTTTGTCGTCATAATTGAAGGTTTAGGCGTTACATAAGTGCGCGTCATCACCTCCTGCTGGTTTGGAGGATAAACTGATGATCAACGTTTTGTCACATTTGAAGAATGTAAAGGATTTAGGTAAAATATATATGGTAAAATAAAAATTAACAAAAAGAAAATATTTATCTTTTAAGATATTTATCTATTATTACTTATGTGCAATACTGTACCTGCACACCAATGTGCAATATAATGTGTATTTATATATATATTGTTGTATATAATGTACTGTATATTGTATATATTTTAATTTGTCTCTCTCATTTTATTATATACTCTAATTGCAACTTGAGCTTGAAGAAACCAAATTTCACTGCCTTCAAATGTTGCCATCTGCTGTGTTGTCGTGCGTGTGACAATAAAAAACTCTTGTATCTTGAATCTCTCTTGAATCTTGAAGAGAAGTTTTCAACCTCATCTCATGGCCTTCCTCCCTCAGCAGATTGAGCTTTGGAAACATTAAGTAAGTTGGAGCTTGTTTTGTGATTTGTTTTAATTTATTTTTTGTCAAACTGCTGTTTTCAACGTCAAGAACAAACCTTGACGCTCAATTAAAAGAAAACTTATTTTAAAAATGATTAAACAATTGAAATAACTCACTAAAGCAAAAATAAAAACTACATTCTAAATATTCAATAGAATACAACACTATGTAAATTCACTCACTCAGGTACTGTAGTAAGAGATGTGTTATGTGCTGGAACTATTTCTTGGTAAACAACAGTTTATCTCTACAGCACATGGTTGGAAATTCTCCTTGGTGCTTGTGAAACAGAAACCTGAGTGACAGTGAGGTGGAGGGAAACGAAAATAAAATGACAACATTTGAGGCGATGACAGCAAACTGAACTGAAAAACACTGCTGAACTTAGACTGTGACAAACTGTGAATGATTATTTGTTAAAGAAGTTAATTGTTCAGTTTTTATTCTACACAAAAGATTTCACAAGTTATACATGTAGAGCGATTAAACACACTAAATGATAAATTATCAAGTGACTGACACATCATGATCAATAATCAACAAAAATAACAGCATGAAGTCAACGTGGAGCAAATTCCATCGTGTATGAAAGTTGTTGCAACCAAATTTACTCGAGAGGCGCAGAGCTGCACGATGTAAAGGCCTCTGTAACAACTCAAGTCATCGGTCAGGGTGCTGACCGCAAACTGTTGCCTTCTTCACCTCCTCACTCCCTCGACTGCTGCTCCTCAGGCATCATCACCATCACCTCCCCCTCCATCACCACCTTGTCCTTGACCGAGCATGTGACAGCGATGAAGGCGAACGACATCTTGATCTTACGGACCTCAGCTTCAGCCAGCACCTCCTCGTCGATGTAGAGCGGCGCCGGGAAGCGGATCTCCTGGTAGAGGAAGACGCACCCGCGGCCAGGCATCTTGGTGCCGAGCACGGCCGAGATCAGGCCGTTAATGAGGACGCCGTGGACGATGGGTGTCTCGAAGGAGGTGGTGCTGGCGTAGGCCGGGTCCAGGTGGAGGGGGTTGGTGTCGCCCGTCAGCTCGGCGAAAAGCTCCACATCGCGGGAAGAGAACGCTTTGGTGAGGGAGGCTTGCTGGCCCACATGGAGCAGCCTGCAGAGAGGAGCTGTTGCTGCGACGGAGGAGGAGCACAGCTGACATTTATTAAAGACTTGACTCCATATGAAACTCATCGTGAAGAAGACGATGCTCCTGCTTCAGTCCAGCTGCAGCTCTCGACTGTCTCCTGTCAGCGCGAGCAGGAACGGAGACACCTGAGGACAACAGCAGAGAAACGCGTCAACCTGAGCAGCTCGGAAATGCTTTTTTTCAGAATGCACTTAGTTATTTTTATTTAATTTTAGTTAATTTCTGTAACATATTTAAATTCCAAATTCATTCGGATTAAGGCATCATGATTCCAACTACTGTTTTCTTCCTCTGTGGAGAACTAGAGACTATCTGTACAAGAGTCGTATGACATGAGTTGGACGTCAGAGAAAATTATGAATACAAGAAAACTGGTGTGTTAGACCAATTTCACTCGTACGTGCCACTAAAGAACAAATCTTTTTGCATGAGCATGAGGCCCGTTGAGCTGAAGTAAAGTCTGCTGACCTGCAGCACTCTGAAGGCACAGGCCTGGTTCTGGTAGGAGCCCAGCAGAGTCAAGGAGCTCCACAGCTTCACTAAACCTCTGAAAAGACACAGACACACACACACAAATTAAACAACTAGTTTATTTCAATTAATTACCTGTGACGGGTCCTTTAACGAGAAAAGTGACACAGAAGAGAATTTCTCTTCTTTTTCTAAAGCTCACCTGCTGTAAACACGCAAAAGAGCAGTGAGGGTGTCTTCATTGTATTTCAACAGGTCGAAGGACAACGCTGCTCCCACCTGAGGCACATTTAAACAAAGACATGAAAAAAATAACTTTTCTTCTATGCTTCAAGTAGTTTTTTGATTAATCAATTAATTGTTTTGTCTATAAAATATTAGAAAATAGTGAAAAATGCCTGTTATAATTTCCTAAAGTCCGAGGTGATGTCAAAAATTTAATCAATTCAAAACCCAAAGTAAGTCAGGTTTAGGGCTGCAACTGACCATTATTTTTATTGATTAATCTGCCAATTATTTTCAATTATCTATAAAATGTCAGTAAATAGTAAAAAAAAAAAAAGCCTGTTATAATTTCTCAGTCAAAAGGTGATGTTCTCAAACTTCTCGTTTCATCTGACCAACCGCCCAAAACATTTTACTATCATGTATGACAAAGAAAAGCATCAAATTTTCACATTTGAGAAGCTGAACCAGCAAATTTCTGGCCATTACAGCAATAAAGATGATTTGATTATCACAATAGTTGCCAATTCATTTTCTGTTGATTGACAAATTGATAAATCGTTGCAGCTCTAGTCAGGTTACTATAACATAAGACAAAGAAAAGCAGGGAAACCTCATAGATAGAACAAGGGAGTGTCTTGTGTTTTTGCTTAATAACGGCCCCGTTATTGATCTGACCTCTCCGTACAGGCTCTTCAGGCCTGTGATGATGAACTGCTTCAGTTCAACTGCAGTCAGTCTGGTAGATTCATCCTCCAGCACACTATACAGACACACACACACACTTATAATTCAGATATTATGGATAACTAAAAGTTTATATTAAACTATTTAGACATGAAAACCACAATATCAATATGAAAACCTTTTTAAAGACAATAAAAACATGATGAATAATACCACACCCACTTCTTCTTACAAGTAACTACAGCATTAAAAACTTACAGGCAGACTTTCATGTAGTTGTACGGTGAGGCGTTCTTCAACACAACCCGTTGGTAAACAGAAGATTCTTCCTTTTTGTCGTCAGGTTTCATTCTATTAAAGCATCAGTGAATCAGACTTCCTCAGGTGACAAGCAGAAGCTGACTTCAGAGTCACAAACAAACCGCTGAAGGTAAAACAGACACCAACTCAGTTAAACATGATTTTAAATACATATAAGCATCAATATCATCAATAATCCTACAACAGGAAGTGTGTGTGTGTTATAATTCTACAACAGGAAGTGCGTACAGGTGTTACATGTTTTAGACAAGTTGATCGTGATGTTGTTATGTCTCTTGTTATGAGGTTCATGCATTGTAACAAACGTTTCATAAACTGTGTAAGACAAAAGAATTGGAAGAAATGATGTTCATTACAGACTCATGTTCTCTTATATTGTATATTGTTATAAGTTTAAAAAAATCTTATATCAACCGATAATTTTTAAAAACATAAATCCATTGCATAATCAACCAAACTTGATATGGAACACTTCGATTAGTTATATTTATGAATTATGGCCAAGATGCATACTGAGCTGGACATTTTAAACTTGAAAAATCAATTTGTAAATACTCTCCGGTGGACAAACTATGTCAATGTGACAGTTTCTAAATGACCTCAAACCTAGTTTGGCATTTCTGTACTGGAATTTCTTCTTATTTAGGGACGGGGGAGGCACGTCAAATAATTTTTTAAGCACTGGGGAGTGACTTCAAATAGTTGCATTTTGTATTTATTTTAAATTTGTTTTTTCTTTTCAATATACGTGTTTTACCGCTGCACATCATCTGACAGTTATAGTAGCTGGCAGATGCGCCAGATCTGCTGCCAAATTTCAGCGGCAGAGTGCAGCGTTTACGTCACCATTACATGTGCGGATGTGATCATCAAAGGATAAATTTTTAATCTAATAACGGCTGCTGTGCCAACTAATATTATTCTGGCCGCTGCTGCCACTGTTGTGCATGTTGCGGTTTATTTGGGAAAATGGTCATTAGCATGCACATGTTGCTAATGTTGGCTGTGTGTGGGCTGTGATTGTGTGTGTGTGTGTGTGTGTGTGTGTCTGTCAGTGTGTGACGTGTAGGGTTATTAAATTTTGTTGGTTTTGTGTGGTAGGAGTGGAGGATGTCATGCACTCATATCCTGCTGAAGTGCACACAGCTTGTGTGATGATGCAATAATATGTAAGGAGGATTTTGCTTAAGAAATTAGCATTAGTTTGTTTTGGTGTTAACTCTCACTCCCTCTGTGCTGTTTGCTCGTTGCTGGACTAAGTTAGTGTCTTATTTTTGTTTCAGAGCTGGAATTGTCATAGGTTACTTATGCAGTACTATAGGAGAGGACACAGTAAGTTGTAGTTTGCTTTTTTCCCTGATGAGGGAAGGGGGGTCAGAGGGCCAAGGTTTAAGAGTAACGGTTCGCTATTAAATGTAGCGGTTGGAAAAGGTCAGCCTTTGTTTATTTTCTCCAATACTACCTACCTTTGGTGTGAATTTAATAAAATATGGTTATTTATGGTGGAAGGAGAGTCATGCATTTTTACCTAGTCACTCAGGGAGGCTAAAGGAAAAATATTTGTAACTCCATGAAGCGTCAAGAAAATTTTAAAAAATACAAAGTCACACCCCAGCTACCCCCTACCCCCTAAATAACAAACAGCCCCTTATTGGTCGACATATACACCGATACTGGTATATCTGCAATAAGCTTCTATCGTCCAGTATATTGGCCTGGCCAAAAATTAATTTAACAAATATTGTCTGTGCTATCCAAAGTCTGTTATGTCTTATTCATCTGTGCCATAGAGCTCCATTGTTGTCCAAAAACTATTAAAAACACATCAATGAGTCAAACTGCTGCACTGGGTGACATGTTCCCTCATGACCATGAACACACACGCAGTAAGTTATTTCGACTCAATGCCACACACACCGTCCTGCTGCTGGAAATATTAGAGCTAGAGCACTCTAAAGCACCAAATGTGTTTTAATCCGCCGTTGAATCAACAAATGCACCATTTACTCATGTTTGAATAACATTTGCTAAAAACTACAGTGCCCAGCTTTTTTTAAAGGTGATTTCTGAGCTTTTTTAAAAAAGGAAATAATATATTTGGGAACTTTCTCTACAGATGTATGTCTTCAGTGGGTTTGTGGTTGAGAGGCACAGACAGGATAGGGAACTCAAAGTGTTGAGAGATGGACCAACACATTGTTGTCAAAGGGGATACAAAGTGGAGGTGGACCACATACCAATAAAATGTATATAATACATATAAAATATAAGTATATTTTTAGCTAAATAGAAGAAAACAAACATTTAAAAAACATTCAAAATGCCATCAGTGGCAAAATTAAACAAATACAAACTTGCTGTTAATGCAAACTGCTTCACAATAAGACCTTGACCAGAGTCCTGTTGGACTTTTCATTTTCCTGAGGAACTTTTTGCAACATGTTTGTGTAGTGTTTTGGAATATGAAGGTCACAGAAGCAAAATAGACAAATATAATAAATAACAATAACAATAACCTCTGTGAGACTTCAGAATAAACATTGCATTCTGAGTTTCAGTGGTATAAAATATATTCTATGAGAAAAAATTCAATTGTAGGCTTAGTCGAACTTTGTTTTACCATGTAAATAAATTATAAACTTAACTAGCAGGACAGCCGGCCAACCACCAGGCTAAAGCTGATAAGCTGCTGTTGAATATCTGTGACGCATTTCATTTACAGACTCGACGCGTATAAACTTAACTAAACCTCTGCTGGTATAAACTTCAGACCTGCTGTTTGTACAAGCTAAAGCTAAAACTAGCCAACAGTGAGGTCAAACTGTAGCTAAGTGAACTAGCTAACCTAAAGCTCGTCGCTGCCACGCTGACAGCTAAACACGGCTATAAATGAAGTGCCGCTTGTTATTGTTGTAATATTCAACATAAAAAGAAAAGTTCTAGCATTTTACTCACCAGCTACGCCAATGTGGAGCGATAACAGCGTGCTCACACTGCTGTAAACAGCTCAACTGTAAGCGCTGTCTGCCCTGGGAACTGCGCATGCGCGGTGCATCATCTGTCACAACATAGTTACACCCGGGTTGTTTCTGTTTCTGTCGTGTTCGTTTAAAATAAAATATTAAACATTTCTATTTAAGCAGTGGTGGAAAGTAATTAATTACATTTACTCAAGTACTTAAGTACAATTTTGATATACTTGTACTTTACTTGAGTATTACCATTTGATGCTACTTTATACTTCCACTCCACTACATTTCAGGAGCAAATACATTTTCTTATCCTGGTTGAAATGGGCTTCTATCCTTTTCCAGCTCTTTTTAAAACTTGTTTCAAAAGGTGCACTTATGTTACTTATACTTAACAAAGTTTGCAGCTCCTTGCTCATCTTGTATGATGCATCATAAAAGTCACAGTATTTGAAAACAAGGAATTATAAACCTAAAAAAGATTTAATGTTTGTATTTTGTATGAATTAAGTCACTTTGCTAATAATCATCATTAACTATTGGAATCTACACACTAGAGGACAGACCACTTCCTGCTGTGGAGTGATACATCTCAAAGAAATAATCTACTCTTTGATATTCTTGATAAAGCTGTGAGGATGTGTCGCCACCCAGCGGTCTGTTGGTGTATTACATGCAAAAAAAAAAGTTTCCAATCAACCATCAATTCTTCAGAAGATTTATTTCTGTTGTTCATAGACACTTTGTATAAGTGCTAAAATTATTGAATCACCTCATGTGTTCACTTAATTTGTAGTTTATAAACTAACACACAGAATGATCACACATAAATCAGAAAACGCATTCACCTACAGTACATTCATTCTTCATTCTGAATTTCAACCTGAACGTTTGCTTATGAGGATGAAACACACAAGCAGACACCTGCCTTTACATGAAACAAGAGAATAAAATACAGTTTTCTGAAAGAGAAATGTGCAAAATCCCGTAGTGGAATGTTTTCATTAACATTTAAAACAGAGATTTAAAGTCTCCTGCGGGGTGCTGTGTTAGAATCAAACTGGTAAAAACTTCAGGAATATTTTTCATATTTTTGTGCGTTCTTGTGCATTTTCACGCCGTCATAGAAAACTCTTAAATTAAACTATAAAAGAGCATCATCACCTTTATCATCATCACTATCAGTGTCATTGCCTTCATCATTTATATCATCATTATCCTCATCACGTTCATCATAACCCTCATTCTCGGGGTTTCTTTAGGAAAGTTTCTTAGTGTCTTTGCTGTTGACTTCCTGCGCAGACAGGAAGTCCATGATGAGCTTGGCGGCCTTCCTGGGACGCTCCAACGCCACCGAGTGACCGCAGTCGTCCAAGATTGCCACCTGGCAGTTCGGCAGCGCCGCCTGCAGCACTGCTGCCCCTGAAACATCCAGCACCTGAGAGAGCAGAGAGGTCATCAGCAGCTGGTCACGGTTCTGACTGTGCTGTGGATTTATTATATTCATTACTTCAATATACTGAGGGTTGTTGATTGTAGGGATTGAAGAATTTGATCGCACCATACTGATTGATATGTAATTGATATCTCTGAGGTCTGGGTTGTAAATATTATAAATAATGTTACCGTTAAGGTTAAAATTTTACAGATACAACATACGATCAATATATAAAATATGCCACCTTGTTATAGATCAAACTACCAAAAGTATATAAAGCAGTTAAAATTAAAGTGCTGCTTGCATGTTAATGCATCAACAATAATGATCCAATAATACAATCATATAACACTGACCAGGACCAGTCTGCATAAAGAGTACTTTTACTGTTAATACTGTTAAGTACACATTGTTGCCAATACTTATGTACTTTACTTGAATAACATTGTGAAAGCAGGACTGAAGGCTCAGGTGAAGTCTACATATGTAAAGTCTTGATCATATGTTGAGTGTTGTGTATTCAATAAATAAATCTTTTTTTGGGAACATTTATTCCGTGTGCGGGCAGCTTTTTACTCCACATATGTAGTTTTTAAATGGCCATCGTTGTGTCGCTGTGATTCATTTACCTGGTCTTCTTTCCCCCAGATGACCTGCAGGGGTGATGTGATCAAATGCAGCTTTTCCTGCAGCGAGTGACGAGACTTCTCCCCGACGATCTCCATGAACACTGAACACACACACATATACAATAAAGCACATTGCAACCTTATGCAACTATTATTGAAGCAAAGAAAAAAAAATCACTGCAAAAATAAGTTAAAACAACATTTGAAAATATATATATTTCCAAATACTGTAAATTTTCAAATAAAAGCTGCTATTTAAACAACGGAAGAGTCTCAAATAATGTCAGAGGGGAATTATCTGTATTATAATGGTTGATATGGTGAATTTAGTATAATGTAATATAATTATATTATATAATGTAATATAATTTCCACAGCACTAATTCCCTCAGTACAACAACAGAGTCGAGTCATACTAACCTCTGCTGTTCTGAGTTTCTCTTCTTTAACAGAAATACAGTTTTGTTTTACTAAATAATTAATTATTCACTCGTTAATAGTGTGTGACAGTTGTATTTGTCTGTTTGTATTGTTTGTATTTATCGTTGTAACAATGTTTACGCTGCTCTCTTGGCCAGATCACTCTTGGAAAAGTGATTTTAATGTCAATGAGACTTTTACCTGGTTAAATAAAGGATATATATAAGTCCAATCACTCCAGCTTTGCTGTCTACAGCATTATTTTCTATGAGCTGCTTAACAGCATTTGAAAAAAATCACAGTAAAAAAATATTTTAAAAATTAACTCACGAATGAGAACAGTGTTAAAAAGAAAAACACTTTCCAACACCAAAACAAATAAATTTCATCTATAATTATATAAAACAAGGAAAAACAGCAAATCCTGAAGAAGATGGAACCTGAGAATATTTGGCATTTTTGCTTAAAGCAATTAATCGTCTAATAGTTGACAATTACAGTAAATTCGGGCAGATTAACTAATCACTGCAGCTCATTACTGAATTTATCAAGACAAGACAGGTAAACATGGAGGAAGTGTTGACTTTGACATCAGTTACAATTAAAACAGAACCGGAAAAAGGGAAAAAGCTTCTTACTAAAATATGATGAAATATATCTGGGGAATCTAGAAATAAAGATCTCCTGATTTTATGCAGGAGAATTAAATAAAGTTTACACATTTTATCTGAGTTTATTGTTATTAATTAATTAAAATAATTTATCATCACTACAGTAGTTTGGCTCCATTATATATTATATTACGGAGGTTATAGAGGAGAAAAGCAGTTGAAGTGATGGACTGACCTTCTCTGTAGAAAGTGTTGTTGGGGATCCTGTTGTCAAGGAGACCACGCATGACCTGACAACACACACACACACACACACACACACACGTGTTCATGGATTTTCCTCAAATGCTGCAGCAGCACTGATATTATGAAACTGTATATGGAGGAGCACAGTTGTGTGAAGCCTTAAAAGTGTCTTAATCTGGACGGTTGACCAGGTAACTCAGTCCTGTACCTGTCGGGGGAGGTTCAGAGGGGTGTAGCAGCAGAGTCTGAGCATGTCCTCCATTTCCTGATGAGTGGAGGGAATCAGAGGAATCGACTCCTCCTGCGGATTCTTCTCCAACTCCCTCAGATGACTGATGAACTCACTATCTGTGGGATAAACCAGACCTGGAGGACAGAGAGGAGGAGGAGTAGGAGGAGGCGGAGGAGGAGGCAGAGGAGGGGAGGAGAGGAGTGTCTGTAATTCAGCATCATGACACAGTCTCAGGTTTGAGTCCTGGAGGGAAACACTTACCTGCCGGGCACATCAAGGTGACGCTGGACAGGTAGGCGGGGTAACAGGCGGCGTACACCCCCGCAACGTTCCCACCCATCGACGTCCCAACCAGGTGGAAGGGTCTTTTATCCAGACCGATACTCTGCACGAACTGCACAGAGAGAGCGAGAGAGAGAGAGAGAGAGAGAGAGGTGTTATTTACTTTATCGTCTCTCAGGAGAACGACAGTGTTCAATGATTTCATGATCAGGAATGTCAATAACAGAGATGTTTGAGCACATTGTAGACGTTGATAAAATCAGCCAGAGAAGGCAAAACATTTCAGACATGTTAGTTTTCAGGGCCATTATTGCACTGATATGATGATGTCTGAACCTGGCATAAGACTTGTGGAGGTATTTCCGTCTCTGCCTGTAACTACAGTGGGGTTCCTCAGACTGTAGTATGTTACAGCGTGTTGGATTCACTCGTACAGACCTGGTGGATTCGGTTGACCTGGCCCTGAATGCTGTAGTCCTCGGCTCCGGTGCGACTCGTCCCCTCGTGTCCCGGCATGTCCACACACACCAAATGCTGGTTCCTAGGGAGGTGCTGGAGAACAAAACAAAACACACCCATGACTCACTCAAATGAAAGTCCAAACTACATATTAATTTTAAGCAGGTTTTGAGCAAGTAGCGTGTTCACATTTCTTTGTATTTTTATTGAAGCATTTTCAATCACTGAAAAAGACAAAAAACAAAAAAGTGAGGAAATGAAGTACACTCAGACCAGACAGTACGCACACTATAAAATATTTAGATTTTTTAGTGTGCTGTGCCTGTAAATGTAATGTAAATTGTTGGTGCTGTTAAAACAAAACAAAACAAAAAAAGTATTAGATTAGTATTAGACTCCTGAAAAGATATTTTACTTTCCATTTGTGAGGTTTAATTGGCAGTGATATTCCAGACTTGCAGTTTGATTGATTTCCTGCTAGTATGAAATGGTTGATATTGATTTTTTGTTGGTATACTAACTGCTAAAACAGTTTACTAGGATAATAAGTATGTAGCCTCAGGCAGACACATTTCTAAGTGTGTGTGTTTGTTTTTTTATTTTTTATTTTTTTATTGAACATCATGAACATACAGACGTTCAGCATTTGAATCGAACTGTGCATTCTTGTGCAATTCAGGATGTAATTATATGTCAAGTAAATTAAATATAAGAAATATGTTAAATAAAATATTTAACACTTATAAAATCCTTACAACATAATCAAATAATTCCCCAAAACAATAAGTAAACAATAATAACAAATAAAAAGTTAATCAAGGGTAATGGAAAATAATTCTTCATGTAATAATATACGATTGTTGTAGAGTGCCTGGTTTTATTAAAGATAAAATTTGTGTGTGTGTGTCTGTTTGAGAAATATTGTGTCTGTACCAGTGACTGTATATAAATATGGATGACACGTCTCCACTTCTATGGCCTATACTGCAGCCAGCCACCAGGGGGCGATCGAGATGTTTTGGCTTCACTTTTGGGGAGCTGTCATATCGTCCATCTTTAAACGTCTATGGTCTGTACCTGTGTGTGTATATGTGGGTGTTACCTTGACAACGGGCAGCCACATGTCCTTGGTGGCGGAGAAACCGTGCAGAAGCAGCACTGATGGCGTGGCGCCCCCTGGTGTCCCGCGGCTGGAATAACAGAAGCAGTAACTTCCACTGTGAGAGTAGCGGACCACCAGCCCCAGCCTGCGACGCCAGTACCTGGAGGATTACAGCGGGATTACGAGGAGTTTTATGTGCATTTTTCATCTGAATTTGTTTGCAATAGCATGTGTTCAAGAATTATAATTCTGACAAGACTAAGAGTCTACGGCCATTCTAGCAGCTCTAAGACTGTTCACACATGTTCACCAGGACAATGCCAACATGCTAATGTTTAGCGGGTAATGTTCACCATTTTAGTTTAGCATGTTATCATGCTAATATTTGCTAATTAGCACATAACATAAAGTACAGCTGAGGCTGATGGGAATCTCATTAGTATTGCAGGTATTTGGTCATAAAAAAGTATTGGACACAATTAAAATTTGACCTCATGGTGGCGCTGTACAAAAAGTCAGAGAATTTCCAAAGTGATTACAATTCATCCCGACAGAGACATGAGCGTGTGTGCAAAATTTCATGACAATTCATCCAATAAAAATGTCAACCTCATGGCGTTGCTAGAGGTCAGTGGATTACCAAAGTTATTAGGCTTCATCCTCTGGACAGTCTGTACCAAACTCTGTGCCAATTCATCCCGTAGATGTTGAGATATTTCACAGAACAAGTGAAAACTTT
Organism: Scomberomorus guttatus; assembly: GCA_038419695.1. Classification (NCBI taxonomy): domain Eukaryota; kingdom Metazoa; phylum Chordata; class Actinopteri; order Scombriformes; family Scombridae; genus Scomberomorus; species Scomberomorus guttatus. Next base: position 29,869,324 of record CM076446.1, read on the forward strand.
GACCTGCTGGTGGTCATTGCCCAGCATGGCCAAAGTCCTGCAAGCAGCCCAGAGGATGCAGTGTTCATCACACTCCAAAATGTATACAGCTAGATTTAAGAGGTTATAGAGCCAGGCACAAAGCCACCATAGCTGCATGCACCTCCTAAAAAATGTAACTCCTGTTAACCCCTTGTGTCAAGTATTGAACATAAACATAGTGTTGATTTAGCTTTTCATGGAGCCCTACCAGCTGTCAACCATACCACTAACCACTATATATAATCAACCATCAGTGTACCTGAATGTTACAGATCTTTGACTTTTAGTTGAATTCTGCATCACTTGAGGTTCTACACTTTAAGGTTTTTTTATGAGACAATACGTAAGAGAGGCTTTAAATGTGGCTTAAAAGATTGTCCTGAGGGTGGAGTTAGAGGAAAGGTCAAGGGGTCATTTGAATTTCAGTAAAAATCTAGTCAGTAGTTGTTGAGACACTGTGTAACACAAGTGTTAAATGGATTGACAAACCAAAATTGCCATCATTTTGGGGCAAAAACCATTCAGAAGTCATATTTGAGAAAATGTAATACCCATATTGAAGAGGCTACCCGGGCTCATATACTGCTAAATTATCAAAATTGTTCTTCTTCTAAACATCTTCTGTATCATCTTTAGTTCTCCCTGTTAGTCGTACTGATATTTTTACCTAATTTCAATTTCAATTGTGCCAACATTTTATAACATAACATTTTATTCATGCGACAAAGCTACTGAAACACCATTACATGACAGTGACTCAGCACTGTGTCTGTGTGTTTGTGTAACAGTGTGAAATAGTGACTGTGATCTATCAAAAGGCCAATATGTAAGTTTTTTTTTTTTTTTTTACAGCTTAGACAAAGTCCAGAAGACAAGGTCACAGTCCTGCTCCTGCTCATTTACAATGAAAGTGTGAAAGCATGTTTGAGACAGTGACATTACAGCAAAGCAACAGCCTGTAATTCACAGCAGACATGACATGAGCATTCTGTCAAAAAATTTTAAATACACAGTTTTAGTTAAATATGTTAAAAATATAGAAACACAACTTTACTGTATGCACAGGCAGATTACCAAAAATCTCTGCAGGACATCTGTCACTGTGCTGCCCACAGGGGGCGATGTATTATCTTTGGCTTGTTGTAAGGTGGCGCTAGAGGAAAGAGGTTAAAGAGTTCATCATCTGTAGAGAGAGAATGTGCTCAGTAATTTTAAAGAAAATCTGGTCAGTAGTTGTTGAGGTTTGTTGCTCTGGACCAGAGAGTTAGACTCTAGTGTTTGCATTATAATAATAATAGTTACTGGGACGCCCCTTACAGAATTTTTGAGTGATAAACTACCTTCAAAAAGGCTTTCAAATGGTTGTTCAAGAGAGGAAGTCAAGTAAAATAACCTCAGTATTCTGGTTCTCCCATAACATGGTGAATGATTTTATGTTTTCTGCATTTCTGCTCTCTACACATGACCAGCAGCAGTATGAGCCATTATTTTCCTAGAGAGTGAAGACATTGAACCTTGTGGCAGCGCTACGTTGTGTTGTGTTGTGTTGTGTGCTGCTTGGATTTTAGACCTTCAATCAGTTTCAACTTTGACCTTGTTTGTCGGTGACCTTTCTATGTGCAACCAAGATGATGTTGTCCACGACATAAGCTGAGTGTGATGGAGGAAAAGTTTATTTTCTGTGTTTCAGAGATCCAGGAACTGTCTAACTGGGTGGAAACCCGGTTCACACTATAGGGATGACATCTAGAACAGAATATATATATAATACAACTTTACTGCCCGCCAGAGTGGAAGATTGTCTTTAGCTCCACAAAACATAAAAGCAGCACAAGAACATGTAACATGTACTCTAGAACAAATGTGGCAACGTGAAACCACTGAGATGAGTATAAAGTATACTACAGTACAAAAGTACAAATACTTAAAACAAAGCACAAAACATTAAAATGTTATAAAATACTGTGGAGCATTGCACTTAAAAGACCTGATGGTATACAGCTCACTTAGCTTCATCTAGGGATACCTTGGGAATGTCCTGGATGAGATGGTCATCTGGGCTACTTTACCACAAAAGTGGTGAACAACTGACGGATAGTTAATCTTGGCATTTATAGTTGTGCACTAAAGGGTTATGATGTAGCTTCAGAGTCAACCATAACTGACGTGCACCTCCTCACAAATGTAACTGCATGTTAAATTCAGAAAACACTTCTGATAAAGCATGAATCTCACCTTTGTGCTGATTGTCTGAGTTTGTTTTCGACTGTTAAATTGGCAAATTATTGCTCCTGCTGGCTGTCGATGACGTAAATCTTTGCTACCACAGATGTTTCTATATCTATGTTGGCTACACTCTGCCTCTGCACATAACTCAAACTGCTCATCGTGTGTAGAGGGGGCTTAGAAACAAGTAACGAGTAGATAGAGGTTATTTTGAAAAGCCTCAATGTGTCTTACAATTCATGAAGTCAGAACATTTTCACAACTGTTTTACAAGTTCATATGAACTCTTCTCCAGGACAAAATAAACACAACCTCACTGAAAACCACCAGCAGCTGAGCTGAGCTACACTAGACAGACACACAAAATGTCACAATAATTCTTAAATACCAGTAAATACTAACCACTCTGATGTTTTTGTATGAGCGTGTTTGTGTTTTTACCAGTTGTAGGCCTTTAGGAGCACTCCAGGCCAGAACAGGAAGGAGGTGATGAAGGCGAGGACAGGGACCACCAGGATACTTCCTGCCAGCATTATCGTTTTAGCCACACCCTGCTCCATCGCTGCACACTCCTTTAAAAATAAAAACGCACAAACAAACATTCAGTTCAGTTCGGTTTCTGAATTGTGAATGCTCACTCTGTGTCCCATCAGCCCTGCAGCTACTGGCATCAGAGCTGAGAAGTGCTGATTTTGTCCTAAAAACAGTTGGTGATTATAGTTTCTGAGCCGGGGATCTTCTCTGAGCATTAACCAGTGTTTTAATGAATTAGCCTGTGTGCTTCAGATGAGCCATTAAAGACAGACTTAGATGTTTTGGGAAATTTGCTTCACATTTATATCTGTGTGTTCAGTACAGAGACGCTGATTAGCCTAGCTTAGCAATAGTCTCAGTCAGCTAATTTTCTTGCAGGTAAATCCAGGCATATATTCCAAAAGTAATTTTAAAGGGGCCATATTATGCTTTTTGTGATTTTATATACATGTTTTGTTATTTATATAGGTTATGATGTTGGATATCTATGCTTAATGATGTAGAAATGTTCCCTGTACGAGCTGACGACAGCATCAGAATTCGGCTCAAACATGTACGGATTTATTTGAGAAGCTGACATTTCAAATAAAGAACAAGAAAAAGTAGTGAAAAGTAGTTTGTTGACGTAGCCTCCCGAGCGGCTGAGTTGGTTGTTATGCAGCTTCCAAGAGCTGGCCAATCAGAACAGGGTGGGCTCATCGGGAGAGGGGTCTTAAAGAGACAGGAGCTAAAACGGCCTGTTTCAGACAGAGGCTGAACTGAGGGGCTGCATAAAGGGCCAGTATAAGATACATAAGGAGTTTTTAACTGTAAATCATGCAAAGATATTCCAGTAGAGCCCCAGAATATAAATATAGGACTGGAAGTGTGAGTAATACGTCCCCTTTAATGTCCCGTAGGTTAACTTTGGAGCTTTTATGATGCCATTGGGGTTATTCACAGTGTGCTTGAGAATTGAACATTTTAAATCCTGTGTTACAAACCAGGGATGTAGGTTTTTTTAAAGATGTTTACCAGGCAGGAAGGATCTCATGAAAAGCTGTAACCGAGTTGCATAATAGGAAATGTGGGATTTAGTGTTTTTGGAGGTTGGGGATAGGGAATAAAAGTCAAGATATCTTTTTTTAATCTGTCCTCCAACATCATGGAGAGGCTATAATAAATCACTGGACCTCCCCTTTAAGTAGGTTAGGTTTTGGCTATAGTCCACATGATTCAAAATGTTTGTACATATCTAACAAACAGTAGTCTGCTTTACACAGTATGTAGTCTGTTTTTAGAAATATTATCAGTACAAACTGATCAAATAATGTTTTAGTAAATAGCAATATGCGAACTAACTTCATTAAAATCTTTTTTTTTTTCATTTTTGGTAGCCTATTATATTTCATTTTACTACATGATTAGGGCTGCAACTAACAATTATTTTCATTAAGTATTAATCGGTCGATTATTTTTCCAATTAATCGATTTGTCATTTGGTTGATACAATATCAGAAAAGTGTGATCACTGTTCCCCAAAGCCCAAGGTGACACCTCCAAATGTCTTGTTTTGTCTCAGTAACCCAAACCCTTTATAACTCTAACATATTCAGATTACTGTCATAGGAGACTAAAGAAACCAGAGAATATTCACACCTGAGAAGCTGACATCAGAGAATTTTGACCTTTTTTAAAACAATTAATCGGTTTAATATAATAATATGATAATAACATAAACATAGCCTTCATATCCCTATATAGGCTACATGTAGCCAATAATCTGGAAATCTCTATTTCAAGGGTAAACTTTGATGCTTCAAGCCAACACAGATTAAAAGCCCTAAAAATGATGTGGATTAAATCATAGCAGGTTCCTCTGAGCTCACATGTCAACAGATCAATCTCCACAACCAATTGAGCAAATTACAACCACTGATGAAGACCATGTGTGAGCTGATTGATCGTTTAAGAAAGTAAGTGGACATTAAGTTGCAATTGTCAAAAACAAACAACCAAACAAACAAAACCACCTTAAGGTGGTTAAGTAACATAAAGTTACATAACTATTGGTGTCAAAATCAAATTATAGCCTTCAGCAGTAACCTGGGAGTTGTATAAAAACGTAGTTTACTTTAAAAGACCGGAAAACGGAACTACTTTTCATACCGGACCGTTTGCTGGTTTCCTGTAAGTTGCAGAAACATATCATTTCATATACTGACAGTCTAACGACAGATCACATGTTTGAAGCAGCTCTGTGAACCAGCAGATAAAAAAATATTACATTTCAGCCAAGTCTATCCCGGTGAAGATTGTAGATATCCTTCTAACATGTTGGTGAATGTAGAGATTATGTAGCAAACATGATCATAACAGAGACTGTAGGTTACATAAACACACTGATGGAACAACACAGTCAGCTGCTACAGTAAACACATTAATTATGTTCACTATAACCTGTTAATAATCACCTGTACGGAAGAAGCACCCTACCTGTCTGAGTCCTCTTAGATCTGTCACTGCCGGCTGCCCTCCATTTAGTCCGCTCCTCCTTCTCCTCTGTCACCCAAATTACACAACAGCCTTTCATCTCCATTTAAAGGGGAAGTACAATATGGAGGACCGTGCTGCATTCACGCACTGTCGGGAATAGCATAAACGTATGTGTGCGTGTGTGTGAAACTGTGGAGCGCCTCCACATGAGGGCGCCACCATCACAGGTCTGTATTTATGTGTCCATCCGCTTCACATCTACAGTCTACAGTGTTAAAGGATAGGTTCACATCAGGCTGTACAACAAGAACTGTGACAACAGGATGAAACAGCTGTGAAGCCCCCCCCCACCACCATCTCCATCCCACCCCACACACTCCTTCATCCTTCAGAGCTATTTCACACAAACTGACAGACTACAACACATAGAAATATAGCTGGTCAGTGTCGATATCACTACTGCGTATTTTATTTAAAATTTGCATTCGCTACTTCACTTATATAACAACCAACACATCCTTGCAACATCAGTGTTTCCTTGTGGGAAGCGACGAGGTCAGAGCCTAGACGCCAAACACTAATGCTGTACATATTCTACATGTAAATAATAATCTACTCCATGTGAGTTGGCTGACTGATGTTTTTCCAAACCTAAACTTTATTTGTTGCCTGTTTAATCACAAATACTTAATGTCACAGAGAAATACTTACAGATTTGAAACCACGTTTTCAAGGGCTTAAACCAATCTTGTGGTTAACTCTCATAAAATGTATTTATTTCTACAATGATAATGGGTACAATTAAGTACTTTTTGAGCATTTGAACATATAGTTTGCTTACATGTTTACCTATTTACTTTTTTGTTACTTTACTTTTTATTTTGTTATGTTTGACCACCATTTAAGTTCAACTATTGTACACCATGTGTCATTGTACATTTACAATATTTTATTTTTATTTTCTTGCCTATGTGTAATTATGTCAATTTAGTTTATTGAGGGGTCATGGAGGAATTAAAGCCTTTTAGCTGTGTTTTAGCTCCTGTTTGGTTTCCTAAGAAAATCTGTCTCTTTTAGTCCGTTTAGCTAAAATCTCTCATTCACTCCCATTCAATTCCACACAGAAGAGAAAACACCTGCAGTTCTTTTATTCATTCAGTAAAGGTAATCCATCACTGTGGATGTGAAGATGTAATCAGAACGCCAATATCAGGATGTGACTTTTACTATTTTAATCAACTGGATGGATGAAGGATGAGACTGTGAATGTGAAATCATTTCAGATGTAATCATTCAAAAAACATGTTTTAACAATGCCTTTATTAGGCCTAATAATCTTGGATAATCTGTGTAAAAACTCAGAGGAAGTCCTGAATTAGTCTTCCAGATCTTCTGTAAACCCTCCCCGATCTCGCTGGATGCTATTAAAGGCCATAAAACTCTGCAAACCAAATAAATTTGTCTAACTTTGGGACTAAAAATATCCTAATCTGGTTTTTCTTTCATGGTTCAGGAAGCGGCTGTCAGACGGTCAGCAGGGTGATGCAACGGCTCAGGAACGTTGGCCGAGAAACCATAGGAATACTTCACATTCCTGCTGGGAGTAGGTCAGCGCACACACACACACACACACACACACACACACACACACACACACTGGATCATCAGATTACTGGATTTCTTTTTTCTGAAACCTGAAATTGTTACTTAATCTTTTGATCAGTGTTATACGTGAAACTTTTTAATGCAACTTGGTCGTATGCAATTAATTATCATCATAGTTGGTCTGTTTATTACTTTAACTTAAATGTTGCAAAGTAATTTAGTCCCCTTAAATTGAAATGATCAGAACTTTGGATAATGAAAAAGTAGGGATGGGCTAAAATTGTGTCAAAACTACCTAAAATATTTTCTTTTCTGCTCTTTTTGTGTTTAGAACTATGTTACAAGCTTCATATGAGGAGTTAGGTCTTTACAGTATGTTATGCATTTATTTATTTATTGGTTATATATTGCCTATTAATGCTAAATATGGGGTATATAAAGGATCCAAAATTCACCAAAAGGGTTTTTAACATTTGTATTCAAACATGCATTCATGTTGTGCATGCCAGACAGAGTATATCACTTTTATCATATTTTTTATCAAATAACTGCAAAATATGTCATTTATGACAAAAGACTGAACAGTTCTCACTATTGAAGATACACTGGCAAAACCCCACTGTAAAGTCAAGGTGCACAACGTCAATGATGTAATGAACTTTCAACATAAATTATGTATTTACAGATTAAAGGATACGTGTCCATATGAAGACTGAAAGGTTTTCCTCGCTGTAATCATTCCCCCTCTTCATACCGGCTATTAAAAGATCTCCTTCAAATGTGCTTTCAATGGAAGTGAAAGCACATTTGTGGCCAAAATCCGCAGTGTGTCCACACAGTCATTTTGTGCAAAAATGCATTTAAAAGTTTATCTGAAGCTTATATGAGGCTTCAGCAGTCTGAGTTAGTCATATCAAGTGGATATCTGCCACATTTACAGTCTTTTTAGCATCAAATTCCCTCTTTGAGTTTCCCTGTTGAGCTGCGGTGGAAGTATAGTAACAAAAAGAGGAACTTTGGCACTAAAAAGACTGTAACGTTGAAAGATATCTACTTGCATTGTAAGTGCATTATGAAGGGATTTTTTAATGGTCAGTATGAACAGGAGGAATGATTACAACAAGAAACACTTGTTTCAATGTTCATTTAGGCAACTGACTATTGTTTTGAGTACTGAAAAAGTCACAACCATCCATTAGGTAATAACTCTCTTTCTAAAAAGATGATGGAAAACAGTTGTTCAATCAGAAGGAACTTTAATTCAAACCAACAGACTGTCAAAACATGATCAGCAGAAAAATCTTTTTCAACTTGTTGACTTTTTTAATAAATGCCAAAACATGACATGCAACCATAACCTGAAATGGGATCATCGTTAATCCCTGTAGGTGAAAATATCATCACATTAAAACCTGTCATCTAGGCCCGTATAAAAACACCATCACTGCTGATTTAAAACAGCAAACATTGACCGTGTCATTTAGTATTCACTGTGCAATTCAATCATTTTTGTCATTTTGCACTTTACACAATTAGTGTCCAATACTTTTTACATACAACAGTACGCAACTGGGAATTCTTTATAGTGAATAGAGCATAATGACAATTTATAACACAGCATTAAACTTAGTCATTTAAATCATGAGCTACTACAGTTTCAATATCATGCTAGCTGCTCAAAAATGTCCGGAACATGGCAACCTGCCAGTTTCTGGTCTGCTTAATTTCTACACATTATAACGAAAACTTTAATTGCCTTCACAGAGCAGATTTTTTATAAATCCTTGTTTATCATCCTACTCAGAGAAAGATCATTTAATGTTTCTTCTGTACACATTTCAGAAGTGTATTATTTCATATTTGACTGAACTAGCCTCGCAGTTTCCCCCTGCTTACAGTTTTTGGCTTAAGTTAGGCTAAAGCTACATTGTATTGGATGCAGGGAGATTAAACCAATATTAATATTTAATCTGATATTACTATATTCTACTGTATGTCATTTTGCCTGCTCCGGATAAAATTGTACTTAACAGTATTGTTGTATACATGCTACATTTTTAGCTAATTGCATCAAAAAAACAACATTGCTAGCTAACTACTACTAAACACTTTGAGCAGCAATAAATTCAAAAGGTAATTGAAGGCTGAAAATCACGTGCAAATATCAGCTATCAGCCCGTAAAACAACAGTATAGGTCTAAAATTCAGGCTGGCAAAACGACCTATAGTTATGTTTTATGCCAACCATGTTTCATGTAGACTTCTTATTTCTGGCTAACTTGATAGTTTTTAGGGATTTTAGCAAAAATACTTTGCAGCCAAAATAAACTTTGACCTTGTTTACCTCACAGTACTCTCCCTTTGGTTGACGCATCAAACATTTTTTAATCTTCCGTTAAAATACAAAACTTTATTAGAAATATAATAGCATAATGCAGCGTTTAGCAGCAGCAGATATCATGAAAGAGGCTAAATGCAAACTGAATCTGCAGTTTGGCTGAAATAACACGTCAGTACATGAATGAAAAGAGAAGAAAATGAAGAAAAAGACATTAATCATTGGTAAAACCCAAACTTTCTCTTTGTACAATTCGTATAACAAACACATGACTCAACTTAAATGGTGCTTATTAAAAGGCAGATGGTTGAAATCTAAAAAAAAGAATTTAAAAATCCAGCAGAGCACTTTGTTAATTAGCCTGTGAAATTCTTTTTCCAGCCTTTTCCAGTTCTCTGAGGTTTAAATCAACCGATTAGATTATTTCTACCTTAAATAAATGTTAACAAGTGAAACACAAATCAGCACAGATTATACATGATGTTTTAGGAATTCATTCTCATAGATGATAAGTTCAGTTTTCCTTCAGTATTTTGATTTTAGGTTAAGTAAAATTATTTTAAAGGTTCAATTAAGGTTTAATCTTGACATAAAAATAAAAATGTCCACTTGAGTGACAATTTCCATACACAGTGACAAAAAACATGACAATTATTTTCATAGATGAGAACAAATTATTTTCCCACAGCAGCATTTATTTTATATAAACCTCTATTCTGCGCTAAAAGTCTTTTTGATCTATAATTTAATTATAAAAAACATTTTCTTCAACGTGTCTCAAGGATTTTCTAGAAATGAGTGTCTATCTTAAATTTTAAAAGATTAAGGCATGTCGCTGCATTAGAATAGGCAGGTTTCTTATTTAAAAAATCCTTGAACCAAGTTGATTTTTATTGAAAACATCTCACTGCACTAGCACATAGTTTCACTAGTTTTAAGGAAATAAAACTTAAACGGCTCCAATTACAGGCAAAAATGACTTCATAAGAAAGAGATTTCTTGCAGTATGTCCCTTAAATAGACAATCTATAACAGTATGTCGCAAACCTTGAGGGTTAAATCAGATTTTATCAAACTTTTCTAGTCCTTGAACCTGTTTTTAAGTCCCAATACTGTATTCTCACAACCCCGCAGTTTGACTGTCATCACATTATCATGTGAATTTGAGTGCCCAACTTATGTATACTACTTTCAAAAGCATGAAGGGAGCTTAACATCCACTATACAGAAATTATGACTACAGAGTATTTCATTCAAGTGACCCAATAAATCCAGAGATTGAAAGTTCATTTATGACCTAAGCAGATGGAGTTTGCTCAGTATGGTTGAAAAATATGGTTGAAAGCTCCCAAACAAGCTAGTAAGTGGAGATTGTTGTGTCAAATTTACTTCTCTGTCTCTTTTTTCATTTATGTATCTATTTCTCATTTTATTTGTCCATCTTATTTTTGCATTCACTCATGTGTTTCCTAAAATGTCACGTTTGGTCCTCCGTACGAAGCTGCTGTTTGTATCTGAAATGCTGCAGGCTAAAACCAGCACATCTGGCTCACGTCACTGTCAGTACTTAAGTGCTACTAAATCCACCAAATGTTTCTTTAAGTACTTTAAACACTAATGTGTCAACTAAACATTTCCTCAAGTACTTGAAACACCAGTAGGCTCAACTGAACAAGCCTATGAGTACTTCAGTGTCAGCTAAATGTCTTTAAGCGTTTTAAACACTGATAAATCAACTGGACATTTTTTTCTTTGTACAATATTGTAATTTAAATACTAATATGTCCGCTAAACACATACTTTAAAGACTTACAACTAGTTATTTATTATTATTTATCCATTACTTTTTTCTCTTGTCAAAGCTAACACGGTAACCAACCAGAGTCAAATCTAAAATTCAATGAGTGCTATGTAATTTTGTTTTTGAGCACTGCTAAAACTTTGTAATACTGAACGCCATATTGTGTTTAATACTATATTGTGTGTCAGTGCTGACAGGGTGTATCCAGGTTTTGTCCGCACTTCCAGCAGCAGTAATGATGATGATGCCATGTCCGTCCATCTTTTGCTGTGTGAAACGACTGGCAGAAGATCAACTGTGGAAGGAGAACAGGACAAGGGTCAAGGGGGATGTTAGACAAGAGTTAATTACATTAACAATGAAAAATAAACTTTGTTATTTAATTGGTAATGTTTGTAGAACTCAGGCATACACCAGTGCTAATGCTGTGAGTAGGCATTATGGAATTATACTGTTTGAGTTGTATAGATACTGTCGGTCCAGCAGTCAGGAAAAGGAATTTGGGTACTGAGAAGGAACCTGATTCTGTTCAGTATGGAAACACAAAAATAAAATTGGAAACATTATCATAAGTATGATTCAGTATCTCCTATTTATGGGCCATGATCTCAATAATAAGACAAGGTAATAAGATTTGTGTTCGGACCTTGTTGTGATGAGATCTTTTCTCGTTATTGTGAGAAATTATATGGTATAAGCGGGATGATACCCTCAACGTTACTCATTCCAAGATTGTAATGGATTTTTAATGTTATTTATTTATTTGACAGGGACAATGCTCATTAATCAACAGGGAAAAAAAGAACTGTAAATGAGCCAGAGTTGGCCTAGAGGGCTATTTTTCATCTGTTGTCCCTGGACAGAATTGACAAGGCAACCTAAAATAAGAATAAAATGACATCTTGCAAAAGTCACGGTAAACAACATAATTAATACGCACAAAATAAAAACAGCAGACATCCACCAATCAAACAATGTCATACACAACACAATATGTGGAGGCTAAGCAGAGACTAAGGTCATTAGCCTCCACGTCATCCATTATATCATGGAAAGAATAACTTGAACAACTCCTTATTCACATATATAATGTATATAATATAGTATAGTGTAGTATGGTATTGGATGGTATGGTCATCTTCCTACACATCTGACATCGTGTCTACAGAAAGTCAACAGGAATGAAGTTCACCGTGACGTCATCTCACCTCGTCACAGCCTGAGCATCGTGGCCAGACTGTCTGACAGTAGTGTCGTCCGCAGAACAGCCTCTGATTGGACCAGAAGTAGACCAAGTCCACCAATCCCTGGCCACACTCTGAACATACGAAGCAGGTGGGATGCCACAGGGCGCTATGGTATCCTGCACGCTCAGCGTAAACAGCTGGGCTCTCCTTGGCAACCTCACCGTGGCAACCAGTACATCGCTAAAGGACAAAGAGATGATAGAATATGAAAGTGAAAGAAGGTCATGTAGCAAATTACTGGACATTTTCTAAAAAGCGGTAAGAAAAATTAATGGGGTCAGAAACAGTCTGACCGGTCTTTTATTTCTGTTTTTATTTCGTTTAAATTTTCTTTTGTTTTTTCTTACACTAAATTGGTTTTATGTGTTTAAAATCTAATAATTTTAGGATTTGTCTGTTGCTGCCTTTGTGAACTGGGCAGTGTTGACACCATTAAGTGTTTAAGGTCTTTTTGGGGTCTTCAGCCTACAGAATAACTGGACCACAATAACTGAAATGGAAATACATCTGCTGACGTTTACTATCTGTCTGGTGCTTTGTCGCAGAAAAAGTGTTTTTTTTAAAGCTACATCCAAGATGACCAGAATTTAAACTTCAAAATGTATCAAACACATTATTTACTTACATATTCAGTCTTCGAGTTGTCATCTGTTCCATTAGTAGAACCAGCAGTGGAGGCAGAGTTGTTATTGGCTGAGCCGTGGTCTTGGTGCGCCAGAGCATCCTTCTTGTCACTGTTGCTGCGGTCCTTGGCCTCCTTCGCTGTCCTCTGAATGGCTGCTTCCTTCAGAGCTCCGCCCTCACCAGGTAAAGCCACCTCCCCGACTCCCAGCACCTCCTTCTTGTAGTGCTTCACAAACAGCACCATGGAGGAAATCTGCAAGAGGACGTAGATGTAAGAGATCAGAGTCAACTTGTAACAAGAATATATTTTTTAGCTTAGAGTATTAACAACGGAGGTCTGTAGCGTAGGGAATTAATTAACAGTATTGTATTGTGCATAATTAATGAGCTATAATGATTTGGCTGGAGAGCTAATATTAGCATGTTGCCTGTGTTGTTGATAATCATGAGCAGAGCACTGTACCTCCTCCTCACTGGCCAGACTCTGACACTTCATTGGGTCCTGATCGTAGGCGGGGAGCTGGCTGAGGAGCTGCCTGCGTCGCTCCAACGCTCCATCTGTCCCCGAGACTGGACATTGACTCTCTGGGATGAGCTCCATGTACTGCATGGCCTGAGGGGGACATTTTAGTTGTAGTTAGTTTCAGTGTGACCCTAAATTCACACCAGACAAGACATGTCAGTGGTGTGTAAGCACTACTGAAACACCCTGTCAGGAACATCAGAACTTTTTTTGTTTTTCAGTTGGCTCCATGATGAGTATACAGGTCCACTGTAGCTCCATATGCCCTCAGTGAAACCAAGTTTTTCTAGTCATAAATCTGTAATAAACATTGTGTTTCAGCTAGACGCCTATTCAAAATTTGAAAGTTTAGAGTGTATAAGGGCTTAGTACATTGTGATGGAAGTATATGATGGTCATTCACATGCTCAATTATATCTCATAGGTTAAAATAAGATAAGATTTGAAAAACTTTTTGACTGCTTGAGATTTGATAAAAATAAAAAATCCTTCCAAAATACCTTTTTTAGACTCCAAGACGTTGAGGAACACCATAGAAAAAATCATGCTGTGATTTGGTATCAAAAACTTTTCACATTTGGAGATTTCTGGAAGAATTGCATTTTTCGGCGATTGGATGGCGAGCACTTCTGTTCTGGAAATTGCTCAGAAACCTCCTTATTGTCAATATACCTATAAAAGCCAAACATCCTCTGAATGCCCGATGTCTGTAGTTTGTGGTTGTAAAGTTTTATGAGGCTGTGATTATCCTGGAGGTCACAATAGGTCATTTTATACAGTAAGGTCAAGTTTCAAAAACTACAATGAAATGGCTACTGTGGGAACTAACATCATCATACATGAATATAATTGGGCTCATTGAATCCACAAGAGTCTCAGCTTTCCAGTCATACCCAATATATGCAATTCAAAGACTGTTTAGGGACCCCAGTGTGCAGAAACATTCAAATACACCATTTTTAGAATAGGCGAAAATAACATATTTATACTGCATGCCAAAAAACTGCATGGTTTTTGCCCTAAACTGCACAGGATTAACATAAAATGGGGACGTCTGTAAAGGGGAGATTTTCATTCAGATAATTTGAGGTGAGAGGTCAAGGGACGCCTTTGAAAATGGCCAAACCAGTTATCCCTCACCAAAATTCAGACTAACTTTGGAATGCTATTTACTTCCTGACAAGCTATCATGACATGGTTGGTACCAATGGATGCTTTAGGTCTTCTAGTTTCATATGATACCAGAATCTTCACTGTAGTTTTAAAACTGAGCCTCTGAAAGACAGTAATGTCGGCCGAGGATGCCGGCGTCCTTGGGGAGTGTAAGAAGTTAAGTTATACTACACTAACCTGTTTAGATTGTTGTGTTTTAAAGCCAATTGAAGACAATGTGGGAACAGATGCTTTTTAACCGTCTGATCTTTATTTTGTATCTGTATGTCCTGAATAGTGTAGAGTATATTACCAGAAGAAAAACTCATCACTTGCTTCAGGCTTTGGAGGAGAAATGACAGAAACAAATACGTGTTTGTATGTAAAGATAAAGTCAGTAAATAAGGATATGCATCATTTAAGATTAAATACATGTCAATGGTCAATAAATATAAGCATTAATAAACATTAACGGTGAATTTCACGCTTCACAGACGCAGGATGAGAATTATAGGATATTACATTTGAAGAATCTCATCATATGTATAAAAGTTATAAAAGTTCATATCTAATGTCAAAAATGTACATGAATAGACCGGATATTCACCAGTTCCAACTTCTAAGTTTTAAAAAAGCAGCTTCAGTGTTAAAGTATTTATTACTGCTCAGTTTTAGTGATATAAGCGAGTCGAGGCTTTTGGAAAGCCGTTTGACATTTATATAAACAATTATCACACTCACGTCTCCAGAGTCGCTGGGACAAATTAGACTCTGAGTGAAGAAAAGATATCATTTGTCTTTATATGTCCATGATACATGTGGATCAATTTAAAAAAAACTGTTTTTTGGCACTTTGGCTGGTTTTTCCCACCGCTGAAATCTGAGCTTGTCGAACACACTCTCTCTTAAGTAGATAAATCAGAAAACACTGATCTCACATTATAGTGTGGAAGGCTGTTCTCACAAACAAAGACGTCAACTTTTCACTAACATGACCGGATGACATAATTCAACGTAGAAGTAATGCTCAGACGCCAATTTCTGACTCAGACTCTCTGTGAGTTTCAGTTGATCACTCAGGTGTTGTCAGTGACGTACCTGTGTTTTGTCAGATGACTGCACCAGAGTAAGATAGTGACTAACAGTCTAGAGCTGTACTAACAGACTCTGGATTTGTACCATTTCACAGGAGAATACAAGCACACACATGCCGAAGATTTTGAAAAGTGTGCTGTCTGCGAATATTTTTTGTTACTAATGTTGTGAGGACATAAATCTGTCTACACAGTCACATTGTGGGGACTCGCCTCCCTTTTGGGGACAAAAAACAAGTCCCCATAACATAAATCAATAAATTTTAAGGTGAAGACTTGGTTTAAGGTTATGGTGAGTGTTAAGGTTAAGGTAAGTCTCCAGTAAATGAATATAAATCAATGTAATGTCCTCTGAAGTGATGGAAACATGACTGTGTGGATGAAAGAGAAACAGAGCTGGAGAGCAGTCAGTGTTGGGTCTGGATTTGTCTCTACAAGTTCAACCACAGTAATGTCCCCCGCTATTCCCCCGCTGCGCTGCCGTGCTCAATAATCACTGTCATCATCATAATTATAGGCTGTGAAACCTGAAACAGACTTCAGTCTGTTTTTAATGGAAACCAGACGGTGTAGACTGTTCGACAGGCAGAGACGGCTGCAGAAATCAAATGAAACCAAACAAAATAAACTAAACTAACTATAATAAAGAAATTCAAGTGGTAAACCTTTAGGAGGGGAATAAAATTTATCATGTTGACTATGTAATCTATGTTTCCATTCATAATATTTGATGCATGTACTGTTTTTACTGGTGTTTAAGTGCAAAAGGATAGAAGTAATATAAAATAATAATCTAAACAGCCTGTTTTCAATCCTAAATCAAATGTTTTGTGTTTTCACTTTACAAACTGACACAGACCAACAGACAGCAGCAGCCTCCTGTACTTCACACTCATCCTCACCAGTTTCTGGTTGAGGCCGGCCGGCGCCCAGTCGTATGTCGTGGTGTTGAAGGTCGGGTCTTTGCGTGACACCACTGGATTGGTCACGATCATACGGTTCCTCTTGTACATGCGAAGGCCGCCGCCTCCTTTAATCTTCGCCGTCAAATGGGAGCAGGGTGAGTCTGCGAGCAGGCGTCCCATTTGCTGGTCATCTTCCACATCACTCCCAGGAGCGTGGTCGACCGTGCTGCAGCCACACGCCGTGCAGGCTTTCCTGTTCACAGTATGGAAGAGGAGACAAAAGACAAATATGTCACTTGACCAGCTTGTTTAAGTGCTTTCAATTCAACAAGGCTCTGTAGTAACATTTAGTGGCACCAGTAGGGAATATGTCCTCCACACCAATTTTAGCAAATTTAACAGATGTTAAGTTACAGCTCCTTATCTGTCTACACAACATTACCACACTTTACACTATCATGTAGAAGATGAATGAGTGGAAACAGTGGTGCCACACCGCTCGAGCTAGCAGTTTAAGTTAGCATGTTAACATTAAGGGGTTCAACTATGTATGAAGTGGAAGAAACCGCTACTTCCACTAGTATTTTCGGTAGGCTACTATAAAAACCCATTTCAAAGTTTTCTCTTAAGGATCTCCTCAAAGTACCGGATAATCCAGCGATGGCCATGACATCAGTTTTATATATGTATTTATTGTAAGTGGTCACTTTTTAATGTACATTTAATGAACTGATGAAACTGGGGTCCTTTCATTATTTTTCTTTTCGTTTCCATTTTCAGGCACAGAGAAATTATAATTTAACAAAACAGGGAAGCGTTTTACCTCCAAGAATGTGGCTGAAATCCAGAGCAGCTCTCTTTACATACGAGACACACCGCTGAACCTCCTCCTGCACCTCTTGCACCTCCTGCACCCTGCTTCACAGTCATCTGACAGGAGACACAAAATACAGCAAAATCACAACTGATGCATGCACTCAAATAATTTATATGATTCTGATCATGTGAGTTTCCTACATTCCTACTGCATCAAAGGTCAGAGGTCACAACAGCCCGACAAAAAAATAGAACAAGTATAGAAGCCCGTTTCCACCAGCAAAAGAAAAGAACAGATGAAAAGTTATGAATGATGAAGTTAAAAAATACAAAACCAAAATTTAACTGATCCAACTAACAAGTATCATCTGTGTATCTTACTCATCTGTCTCATAGAGCTCCACTGTTGTTCATTTCCATGAACACACACTGTAGCCACCGCTGAAAACAGTCCCTAACAAATGCACTATTTCCTCCTGGTTGAGTAACGATTGCTAAAAACTTCAGAGCTCAGCTGTTTTACTGAGCCTCTTAAAAGAATGAAACTACATATCTATGATCCGTTTTCTTCCAAAAGGCTTCAGGCTTCGAAACCAAAAGTCTTCGGGCTGAGTGCCACACAGCAGGGTATGGAAGTCAAGACAAGACAATAACAAAAATATAGAATAACACCAGGTTTAAGTAAAATTATGATATGAAGTAACATTTTTTCTTACTTACTTTGACTTAGTATTTCAAGTTAAATTATTTGTTTTATTTTTGTCATTACAAAACAACAAAATGCTTCCATAAACATGAGATTTACTCAAAATATATCCTATAAGATTTATTTTTACCTTATTTTTAGATTTGATTCCTGTTTCCTCTAGAGGATTGTCTCCTTAGTGATATCATATTGGAATTTCTTCTTTATTTTTTTAGCTGTTGATGATTTCCTATGTAAAAAAATGTTGCTTTGTGATTTATTATGTGACATTATTTTGAGTCACACTCAAAAGTTTGCACTCATACAGCCAGCTGTTGCCACGTCTATGACTTTTTCTCCAGTGACACACACCTGCGGAGTCTGTGTGATTCCTCTGCAGTTTGGGCTTGAAATAATCTACTTTTTCTAATGCAATGAAGATTTAAAGGAGTTTTTTTTAACATTGAAGTGAGTGAAACCCTGATTAAAACATGAATCAAAGGGTTTGTGAGGGTGAAAGTTTATTCTTAACCTTGGAAATAGTATTTTGACTGCTTTTCCAGAGTTTTCATCATGTGAATTTGGTTGAAAAGCTCCACAAAAAGCCAGTATGTGGACTTAACCTCAAAGAACTGAGCCAAAACTAAACTGAACAAGCCTGACAGCAGTTAGTTTGATGAAAATAAAAAAAACTTACAGTTCTGTTCTGAAAAACAAAGTCATTAGACGTTTGAATGACAACATAAGTTAACGGCAAAGAAAAAATAACTTCCTGGCAGCCTGAAGTGACAATGATGGTGAAGGCGTGTGAGGAAGTGTTAGATGAGAATTGTTGTTTTAAACGTTTCTCAGTGAGTGTGGGAGGAAGAAAAGGGAGTTAACACACACACACACACACACCCCCACACACACACACACGCACACATGCAGGGTGGATGAGCTCATTGGTCCACCCAGTGACATCATCATCACTGTATCTGTCATCCCAACACGTCTTTTTTCATCTCCTCCTTCAGCTTCAGCTCTAAATACCTTTCATTTTTTCACCTCTTCAGCTCTTTTGTAATTCGCTCCTCTCTTTTGTTTCTCTTCCTGCGATAGTTGTGCCTCCTCTTTCCTTTTATTTCCTTTTTTATTATGTTTAAAAAGAGCTAAAAGCTACAATCGTCTTCCATACTTCAATGTTTTTAAATAACTATAATGTCTTTCCTGTGATCAGTTAGTCATCAGTTGTTTAACTTTAACAAATGTCATTAAAAGTGCCTAAAACAAAACTCAAGGTCCACTTATTAGCTTTTTTCCTGGAGCTTTCAACCACATCTCACAGTCTTCTCACAGTTTCCTTGATTGTCGTCACATAATACACGACCACCTGTTATCACGTGACTGAAGTTCCACACTGAGGTCACGTGACAACAACTGAACGAACTCCATCCACTGAGGAAGACTGTGAGATGTGATTGAAAGCTCCGGAGAAAACGAGAAACTATTTCCAAGGTCAAGAACGAACTTTCTCCGTCAAGTTTTTTAATTTGTAAAACTAGTAAAAGTTTAATTGTGAATTTACTGATCTGTTGGTTTCTGGTCGACCTTTGACCTCTGTTACAGTGATTCGTTTGTGCCTGTGTGTGTTTGTGTGTGTAAATATTTGAGTCCTGACATTGTTAATATAATTGGCAGATTCAAATAAAGCATTCAGTGTACGGCTGTCTTTAAAACTTGGTTTTAAGGTTAAGGTAAGAATTGGTTACAGATTCAGTTTAGGGTTGGGGTCAGGCATTTCGTTGTGATGGTTAAGGTCAGGGTTGGGGGCTGGGGAATGCATTATGAAATGAAAAGTTCAAATGTGTGTTCATGTGTGTGTGTGCAGGAAACAACACTCAGAGATGACTGACTGTTTTTAAAGTTACTGGCAAGAAACCTGACGACTGTTCTGCTAAAACAAGCCGCCGCTATTTGTCTGACAGACTTGCCCACCTGTCCATCTGTCACCAGGTATTAAAAAGCCCATCACTCCTGAGGGAGACATTTATACACGTAATATACTGTATGTGTAGAGGGGGTGGGGGTGTATCTGTTGCTATAACAGCCTACACTTTCCATCAGATTTTGGAGCCTGGCTGCAGGGATTTGTTTTGGGATTTGAACAGCATCAGTGAGGTCCAGCACTGATGTTGGGTGACAAGGCTTGGCTCGCATTCGGCGTTCCAGTTCATCCCAAAGGTGTTGGATGGGGCTGAGCTGTCAGGACTCTGTGCAGGCCAGTCAAGTTCTTCCACACCAAACTGGGAAACCCATTTCTTTATGGAGCTGGTTTTGCGCATGTCGAGTTGGAAGCACACTGTTGTCTGAAATAACACTGTATGCTGTAGCATTAAAAAATTTCCCCTTCATTGGAAATAAGGGGCCAAACCAGCAAAAACAGACCAAGACCAAAAGTACACTAAAGCATGTGAACACTTTTGGTCTGTCCACATACTTTTGGCAATGTAGCATTTTTGGACCACAGATTAATCGACAATGAAAATAATCGTTAGTTGCAGCCGTAGTTGTTGCACATGCTCCTTATGTTTGTAATGGGCTTAATTCTCAGAGAGCATGACCTCAGAGGAGAGAGAGAGCCGAGCTGTCATTAGCGGTGAGCGAGGACAGATGAGAGTATTTAGAGGTGTGAAGAGAAACACATGGAGTGTGTGTGAAGCGACTTTTGTTGATCGGCCCGTGTTGAAAAGGTCACAACGCTGACTGCTGGAATAGAAGCAGCTGAAGAAGAACAAGACTTCATTACATCCCTCTGGAATACACTGACTGACAGAGAGTGTGTGTTTATTATTATGTTACTAAGCTGACACCAGTTAGCAGTCATCAGGACCGGTACACTTTGTGATGTCAAGAGTGAAACACCTTTCTGAAGTCAGTTCAAACCTAAACCAGATTTAAAAGGAACATTCCACTAAAACTGTGCTGTTGATGCCAGTGAGTATTGAGAGTCAAAGTGAAATCTGAACTTCCTGGTTTTGCTCCAGAAGAATGAAAACCTCATCAAAATCCTACTGACATTTGTAAATAAGTAAGCCTACAGCCAATCACGAGTCAGCTGACATTATGCAGGTAATGTTGTCTTGGATTCTTAAACTGACCATCTTTTACAAAATTTCTTTGTACACACACAACAAATGGTTTTATGCATTCCCCAGATGGACACAAACCAGGGGCGTTGCAGTTCATGGACGGCACTTTAACCCTTAGACCACCAGGATGCCATCTGAAATTCCTTTAAACATGACAAACGAGTTATCGTAAAAACAAGTACGGAAGTAAGCTGAAAATGTCTGTGGCTGTGATTTACATTACTGGCTCTGCCTGGTTTGTCTTGATTGACAAAGATTTTGTGATAAAAAGTGGAATTATGACACTGAATGCTAATTGGAGAAAATGCTGTTTTTATCAGACTTTCCAAAACAGACAGAAAGGATGAAATAACGTGATAATTATAAACTGAGTTTAACTGTTCTCGGTGTGTGTATTTTTGTTTTAAACATATTTTCATTGCCTTGTGATGGACAATGTTTTTCTGATTCTGAAAATCATTAGATTATTTAAATATTTAATTTCATTATCATATTTTGTCTCTATTTAATCTTGATTATTTCTTATTATATTATCTATTAAATTATTTTTAACACTTTGGATATTCATTGTTTTTCAGCCTTCATATTTTGGCTGCTCTATGTTTGGTCTCTAATTTATAGTAAATAACAGAAGTAGTAACTATGATTCTGCAACAGAAATCTTCACTATTGAAGGATTTGTGTTTTAGTTTCAGCACAAACACTTACTCAGTATAACTCCTCTGTTGTTAGGTGATCACTGACGACCTTCACTTGGTTTGATGGAGTTGTCTTAACCACAAATACTGAACAGTACAGTATCACGTTGCTCTGAATGAGAACATTTGCCAAACATGAGCCAAACTAGAAATGCATTTTTTCAGAAAGAGGGAAATGTGTAGCTGCTCTATATTTAGGAGTCCGATAAGGCGAGTATGTTGTAGGTAGACTCAGCTGAGCTACGCTGAGTAATTCTAAGCATCTCGGCTATGTGAAGAGGAAACTGCAGGAAACCGTGTGAGATAAGACGCTGGAGGTCACTGAAGGCCAGTCGACCTTCTGCATTTCATGTCCTGAGTTTGAGTCTGAGCCCAGACCTTTGTCACATGGCATCCAGGATATTTCCTGTTGTCCATTTATTACAAAATGAGATATAACACAGACGAGCTGGCATTTAGAGAAAGTGTAAACAAATGAGATATCAGTCAGAAAAAGAAAGACAGTTTGATAAGACAGGAGAAGTCGAGATTAAGTCCCCCTGCGCTAAAAAATGTGTTTTTCTTCTTGTTCCTGCAGTTGGATGTTTGAGCTTCACTGTGCAGAATGATGTATGTGCAGAGTTTGACACTAGAAGGCTGTTTTCACATTCATCTGCTGAAAGCGGAAAGTTTCTCTGAGCTCATTGAAAATGTGATTTTTAGGGGCAGGCCTTTGAGTATGATTTACGATATCTCAACTAGTTTGGAAGCCAATCCTGGTTCAATATGCAACTTACACAAGTGTGATGTGGAAACTTGAAGCCTCCAGTGCACAAACACTGAGAGTGGACTTTACAGTGAAGTAGGAGACATCTTGTGTCCATCATTTAAACTTCTCAAATGAAATATATCTGCATATTCATAGATTTTTTTAATGAGGGAGAAGGAGTAGATGTCATTTCAAGGATTTAAATGTGGTAATTATACATTTTTGTGGAAAAAACCATATTAGACAAATTATCGTGCAGAGTACAACTTTTTATGTCTCAGTAAATGTCTGGAGCAGATCTTGAAATTGTTTTTTTTTTCTTCTATCTGGAAATCCAACTGAAAGCGCTCTCATTGCTGCTAAAACTGTCTTTGCATTTTTTCTTTGTATATCTTTTTCAGAGAGTTTTTGTTTGTATTTTGTTTACAGACACTCACTCCCCTCACTCCTGAAACTCATTGTGTTAGGGGTTATTTCCAGCCTGGTGATGACAGTTTTTCCAGCTCCAGGGGGCGGGGGGGGTCAAACCCCCCAACAGGTGACACTGATCCATCAGGTTATCAACCACAGACTGATGTGAACTCTGGACGAACAACCAGAGGCTGAATTACAGGAGGAATCTGAGGGAGACAAACTGTACACAGCTGCCAGAACAGACCCAGCAGGGGGACAAGGTCCTCGTGTTCATGGATCACCTTCAACGATTGAATTAGAAATCTCCAGCTGTTTGAAATGGATTAGATGTAAACAACAACAAGAGATTTGTCCAAACTGATTTTAAAAATATCTTTAACTGCAGCATATATATGTAAAAACAATCGAAATCAACAGTAACAGAATGAAATCTGCAGTGAGAGTCTGTAGCAGGTCACAGAACCAACTGTTCAATCAACCGTTGTTGTTTTTGTTTTGTTTTTTTGAGTCGAGCAATCCCTGGAGAGCTGCCATCAGGCCATCACTCAAACTGACATTTTAGCCGGTACAGTAACTGTTGCAGTAAATTACCCTTTCAGCAGTGTGTCTTTGGAAAAATATTATTTTACATAACTTAACCATGGTTTATCAAGGAAATCTTAAAAACTTAAACACTATTTGTATGTTCATCATGGAGATTAATTAGTCTGATCAGTATCAGTCAAAGAGCAACTGGTGCATGAGTGCAGCCACACTCACATTGTTTTATTAAAGACTGAAGAAGACAGAAAACAACAACACCCAACAATGAACTTGTGATCCGGTGTTGTCTTCTGCATCACATCCAGTACAAGAGTGCATTATTTCGACTGAGTCAACTCCACTATGAAAACTACTGTACAGAGTGGCAGTTACAGAATGTAAATGCTCTGAATGTTAATGAGATTTGATATGAAAATCTTAAGCATTATAACTTTAAGTTAACCTGGTTCCAGACCTCAGAATTGCTGCTCACATTTCAGATTTTCTCAGTGATTCAAACAGGTTTGGTGTTATGCTCACTGACAGCAGTTTTCCCTGATTGGGGGATCAACTGACCCTGAGAGATTAGTTGGGAGAATTAAAGGGGGCGTATCATGCACATTCCCAGGTCTTTATTGATATTCTGGGGCTCTACTGGAATATCTTTGCATGATTTACAGCTGAAAAAAATCCTTATTTATCTTATACTGGCCCTTTATGCAGCCCCTCAGTTCAGCCTCTGTCTGAAACTGGCTGTTTTTAGCTCCTGTCTCTTTAAGGCCGCCCCCCCGATTAGCCTACTCTGTTCTGATTGGTCAGCTTCTGGAATCTGTGTCACGACAGACTTCCAGTCACTCCGGAGGCTCCGTCAACTAACTATAGTAGTAGGATTTCACTTCTTTTTTTCATTCTTTACTCGAAACTTCTCAAATAAATCCGTACATGTGAGTGAACAACGTGAACAACACATAGAACAACTTTAGCAACAAAGGAATGGATGTCCGTTTGTGGGCATATGTGAACAATCTGCGTTCAGAGCAGGTTGACGCTTTTGACTTGCAGGGACTATTGTACATATGTTCACCTCAAGTTTTGAACCTTAAGTTTAACATAGACATCTGACTTGATAACAGTATAGAAATAACAGAAAATCACGAAAAGAATCATATGTCCCCTTTAAGAATGGAGACGTCATCTTCCTACATAGCTAGCCAGCTACTTGGCTACCTATCAATCGCATTCAAAAATAGCCACAAAATGACGACAAGTGTGGATGCGATGGAAGCAGATACAGGTACAGGTACAGGTTGCTGTAAATCAACTTACAGAAATAACAACTCTTAAATCAGCATATTATACAAATCGACATAAAATGTTAACCTGACTGCTCCTAGCAACCGCTACCGCAGGGTTGGTGCTAGACTGGTTCAGCTGGAGGGACGATTTCTGAAACTCTCGCAATATTTGTATGCATTGTGCTTTTTCATTGTGCACGTAACCCTAACCTTAACCTTAACCTTAACCTTAACCTTAACCTTGACCTTGACCTAACCCTAACCTTAACCCTAATCACACTTGAGAGATTTTGTCCCTCTGGCTGATCCAATCTTCCAAACCGGCACTGAAATGTCAAACGTTTTCTCTCAAACTGAAATAAAAGAACATGACTGACAGTCCTGACTGAATAATGAAACAAAACAGCAATTAAGTCTGATTATCCACTCAACTTTCTGCAGCTATGCTAACGACGGAAACATAAGAACACAGCAGAAATGTGAAATGTTTCCGGGGGCTGAATTCAGTAAAGTTTCCTTAGCTCACAACAGTTTTTCTAGAGGTAACATCACCTCAGACTAAGTGACCCTCTGACCCTTGAACTCCACATTTCTGTTGTTAATCTGGAAGTATCTATAAATAAGGATTTTAGCTGTGTAGATGTAAACGTTTCTGTCTTACCTTCTCCATGGCTGAGCTCACGTCCATGTTGTTCAGCGTCTGTCAGTGGTTCGACTCCTCGGCTGCTCAGCTCTCTCTGCCTCTGCTCTTCCAGAACAATGAGGCTTTAAATTCCTCTCTTGTCGACCACACTTCCTCTCTCCCCGCCCACAGCCGCTCCTGGCCCACTGCAATTTAACGGTCTAGCCTTTCATCTCATTCCTGGTGAGCAACATCAACTCTCTTCTTTACTTCTTCACTCTCACTGCAAAGTCTTTTTCTCTCCTCTACCTGGTTCCACACTTCACTTTCAACCTGTTTCCTTTCTTTTCTTTCCCTTTTCATATTTTTATAAACTCTCAACAACAGCAAAACTCACCTTTCTCGTCTCAAACTGTGGACTTTTCCTTTCTCTTCAGTTTTTTTTTCCACTCTTGCCTCCTGATTCGTCCTGTTGCCAGCTCTCCTTCTCCACCCTCTGCAACATGAACTGAGCTGGTTTCTTCACCTCCCGATTTTGTTCCAACACGCCGCTGAAGGGATTTATCTCCCAACACTTTCTCACAGCAAAACAGCAGCTCCCTCATTCACCTCTGTTTCTGTGTAATGTAATGTGGAATTCACTCTGCTTTGCTAAATATTACAGGTACTTGCAGCATGTAGCAACATACTGGCAGTAATCAGGGATATTTATGGTCTTGCAAACAGCAGCTGTACTGCTGATGACTGTGCTGCAGAGCAGCAGATCAGACAACTTCAGTCCTGGTCTTAAGCAGACTGGTGGACACCCTGGAGCAGCGAGGCCTGACTGGACTGTTTGTGTTTTTACTCTGAGACAAAGACAGAGAGCACCCTGAGGGATTCCCTGCTCACACTCTGGCAGCCAATCAGAGTGAGCCTGAAAAAGTCCCTGGCCAATAAGAAAATCAGAGATTCCTCCTCCTCCTCTCATTCTGCAGCTTTTCATTGTGTGATTTAGGAGAATGTAGACCACAGAGGGCCAAACAGAGTCACACGGGCACCTGGGCGTAACAGAGCCAGGCAGGGCCGAGATTCAAGGATTCAAGGACCTTTATTGTCATCTCACCACAGTTACATTTATA
Organism: Scomberomorus guttatus; assembly: GCA_038419695.1. Lineage (NCBI taxonomy): Eukaryota > Metazoa > Chordata > Actinopteri > Scombriformes > Scombridae > Scomberomorus > Scomberomorus guttatus. The sequence continues at coordinate 29,895,921 of CM076446.1, forward strand.
CTTTTCAGTTTCAAATGCTACTTATGAAGATATGAAATTGCGTTTCCCGGGCTTGGTGAAAAGGTAACGTAAATGCAACAGGTATTCAAACTTTAGAAGAATTTAAAATTAAGGTTTAAATCATATTTTAAAAAATAAATAAAGAATAGAGAATAAAGAGAATGTAAAGAATGTAATGTGCAAGGTTGAATTGATACAGCCATTGAAAAACTAAAGAAGCATTCATGAACATAATTGTGCAAAAGAGATATATATATATATATTTGGCTAATGTTCTACAATACAGAAATACAGAATAGACAGAGAGCAGTAGTGCAAGAGGATCAGGTAATCAGTAATTGACCATACAACTTTGTTGATGTAGATAGTCCACAGTCCATAGTCCAAGAATTACACTTAATCATTCAATGCTTGTGCATGTCTGACTTTATAAGAAAGGAAGCAAATTTGCTCCTTATTAATATCAAGTGATGAAGGTGACATGACAATCTGTGGATTCACTGTGAGAGGAGAGCTTCCCTCACGCTTACAACAATGGCCATTAATTAAGACTTCAATGGCAAAGTTTGAGAAAGAACAAAAAACAGTCTTCATCCTCCTAATTATAAAATGTTAACTCACCTTCCTCTATCTGCTCCCTCTTGTGCACCAGCTGTCAAATACCACACAAGCAATGTCTCTTAAATGTCCCGTCATGTCTGAATAAAGCTGCAAGGAACATCAACGTAAAAGACACCTATATTTGAATGAAAGAAAGCCAAACAGATAGATGACATTAACAATGTGACTTGACTTCATTTGTCATTTTCACAGGTTTTTGGCCTCCTTGGCTTTCCATATCTTTGCCACCACACTTTTATATAACGCCCATTCACCTGAGCTGCAGTCACGTGCATCAGATGGGTGTCTACAGTACGTGTGTGCCACGTTCCATTGTGTTCAAGATTGTTTTCTTTCCTTTCTCTTCTGATAGCCTGATTTTATTTTTAAGTGACATTTAAGTAACACGATAGCTTCAACTTCACCCAAACTCCTCTTCATTAGCACAATTACAGCATCTGAAGACCCGTTTGGAACTATTTTTGTCCACCCTACTGCAGGAGCGGACTAAACTACGTGCACTGAGGGAGAGGGCCCCTCAGGGAGGCCCCTCAGAGGCTCTAATAATGTTTTAGATACAAGAAATAGTCGATCAAACTATTTATTCAGCCAGCACTAATAGTTTAAATACAATGCTAATAATGTGAAATTTCAAAATTGCACATAAAAACAATCTTTTAACTCCAGGCTTTTTGAGGGCTCTCCCCATGTCCTGGGTACTTAGTTTCACTATTCCCCTCACTATGAGGTTTGCCACCATACTTTCATGTTACACCTGTTCACCTAATGTGTAGTCATGTGCATCAGATGGGTGTGTGCAGTACGTGTATTCCGCATTCCATAACTGTGAGCATCATGACGTTGGTCATGTAGCACTGCTGCACTTCTTGTTCAGCGTGTTCAAGATTCACCACCAGACCAAACTCAGGAATTCCACAGAGAGAGGCCACATAAAGGAGGGAATACTGGGAACAATGGAAACACTGGGATTACTGGACTACTGGAATACTGCTACTTCAACCTTCTGCTGATTCCACATTATAAAAAAAGAGTTTTAGAGGAGCTACGACTCAAAGTGAAACTAATTTTAAGGGAGCTTTCGAGACGGACAGATTTCCCCTGTCTGTCGGTTTTCTGCTTCACACAGAGACAAAATGTTTTCGCAATCAGAAAACGATCTCTCCTGTTCTGTCTGTCAGGACATCTTTAAAGATCCAGTTGTCCTGACATGCAGCCACAGCTTCTGTAAAGCCTGTGTGAAGAGCTGGTGGAGAGAGAAACAAACAAAGGAGTGTCCAGTTTGTAGGGAAAGACATTTATTGATTGATCCGCCTCGTAACTTGGCATTAAAGAACCTGTGTGAGGCCTTCTTACTGAAGAGAGATCAGAGAGCTTCAGCAGGGTCTGAGGCTCTCTGCAGTCTGCACGCTGAGAAACTCAAACTCTTCTGTCTGGACCATCAGCAGCCAGTGTGTGTTGTCTGCAGAGATTCAAAAACACACAAAAACCACAAATTCATACCCATCGATGAAGCTGCACAGGATCACAGAGAGGAGCTCCAGAAATCCCTGAAACCTTTACAGGAGAAACTGAAGCTCTTCAAAGAAGTTAAAGGAAACTGTGATCAAACAGCAGATTACATTAAGGTCCAGGCCAGAAACACAGAGAGGCAGATTAAAGAGCAGTTTAAGAAGCTTCACCAGTTTCTAAAAGAGGAAGAGGAGGCCAGGATCACTGCTCTGATGGAGGAAGAGGAGCAGAAGAATCAGATAATGAAAGAGAAGACTGAGGCTCTGAGCAGAGAGATAGCAGCTCTTTCACACACAATCAGAGCCACAGAGGAGGAGCTGAGAGCTGAAGACGTCTCATTTCTGCAGAACTACAAGGCTGCAGTGGAAAGAGTTCAGCAGCGCCCCCTGCTGGATGATCCAGAGCTGGTCTCAGGAGCTCTGATAGACGTGGCCAAACACCTGGGCAACCTGACCTTCAACATCTGGAACAAGATGAAGGAGATGGTCTCCTACACTCCTGTGATTCTGGATCCAAACACTGCTCATCCAGAACTCATCCTGTCTGAAGATCTGACCAGTGTGAGACGTGGAGAGAAACAGAAGCTTCCTGAAAATCCAGAGAGGATTGATTCTTTCATCTCTGTCCTGAGCTCTGAGGGCTTTAACTCAGGGACTCACAGCTGGGACGTTGAGGTTGGACATGATAAATTCTGGGTTGTGGGTGTGGTAAATGAATCTGTTGGAAACAAGGGACAAATAACGGCTGGATACTGGGAAATAAATGTCCTTGATGGAAAATACACAGCAGTCTCTCCACCACTCTCTAATAAAGTTCTCTCAGTGAAGAAGCTGCAGAGGATCAGAGTTCATCTGGACTGGAACAGAAGAAAACTGTCATTCTCTGATCCTGATACTAACACACACATACACACCTTCACACACACCTTCACTGAGAGACTGTTTCCTTACATTGGCACCATGAATGAACTCCCACTGAAGATATTACCAGTTACAGTCTCTGTAACAATGGAACAGCACACAGTCCAATCATTTACAGGTTTACAGGTACAGGTTGAATGGTTTTAGCTGAGCATGCCATGTTTTCTTTTCAGGTTAAGTAAGGCTACTTATCATTTGTCATCTTAGTGATATTATACATGCAATTATGTTGTTTTTTTGCCATTATGTCCACAGGTTGTCAACCCTGAGCAAATAATGATAATGGGACACTCAAGCCTTACGTCTCTCAAAAGAGTATACTGTCAAAAAATCTTTTAAGCATAGGTTTTATTACTTGTATTGTATTTTTTTTTTATTTCCAACTGGGATCCATATATGTTGAGTCACTTGCTATGTCCCAATGTCATACTACATACTAACTGTATACAGTATGTACTATTATACTATTCTTTATGAATCAAAATGTGACTTTGGAAATCCACTGTCAATTAAACAAAAATGTTTTACAAAAAGAAATAATACACATTTTTTGTTTTCTGAGGTGTTTTTGCACAGTTCATTGTGGTACAACAATAGAGTACATCAACCGTGCACACAAACATCGAGCATTTTTTGGTTTGCATACTGACTTTTTTGAGTACCTATCTGTGTCACTTTTCCAGCACACTACATATACTGCACATTTACAAAATTATATTTCTTTACATTTTGGTGAATCTGCACCATGAAAAGTCATGCTGCATTACTTGTTTACACTGTAGCTATGGATGTACAAACAACAGTCTCTGGATTATTGTTGATACTGAAGGAAAAGACAAAATTTGACGATGGGGCTTTTTGATGTCTGTTCTTGTTTAACTGAATTATGCCTCTGAGAAGAATTGATGCAGTTTTTCATGTGAAATGTATAAACCGGTTACTAATGGAGAAAAAAGAAGGAAGCAGAAGATAAGAAAATATATATTTTTTAGGATTTTTTTGTCAGGCAATTTGTGTGTTTTGGTTGTTTTTTTATTTAATCCTGCACTGTCAGTTTCTAAGAGTATTCATTACTTTATTTTATATAGTGGAGACTTAGATTCAGGCTTATTTTTTAAACTTACTGTAAGTTACTATTTAGGGGAAACGTATTTTTATAAATATATTGTACAGTGGATTCAGAAAGTATTCAGACCTCTTCACTTTTTGCACACTTTATTGTGTTTTAGATTTTATTGCAGAGGTCTACAGAGAGCTCCTTGGACTTAACGGCTTAGTTTTTGTCCTGACATGCAGTGTGGATTGTGAGACCTTATACACACAGGTGTGCACCTTTCTAAACTATGTCCAATTAATTCAGTTTTCCACATTGAACTCAAATCAAGTTCTAGACACACCTCAAGGATAATTAAAGCAAAAAGGATGCACCTGACCATAATTTGGAGTGTTACAGCAAAGGGTCTGAATACTTTTATGAATGAGAGATTTCAGTTTTTGATTTTTAATACATTTGCAAAAAATTCTAAAAACAGGTTTTCACTTTGTCAGTATGTGTTATTCAGTGTAGAATTAAATCAACAACACAATAAAGTGTGCAAAAAGCGAAGGGGTCTGAGCACTTTCTGAATCCACTGTAAACTGTACATTACTGTGTTTTATCCTTGTTTTATTATTGTTTTATTGTGATTCTAAATCAACTTATATACATCATAAATAAACTTTATTTGTACTTAAGCTCATTTCCAGTTTTCAATTTTTGTTGCTAATATAATTGCGAGCCACTTGTGAACAGCTGCTTTCCCTCTGATTGTTTTCTTTCTTTTCTCTTCTGATAGCCTGATTTTATTTTTAAGTGACATTTAAGTAACACGATAGCTTCAACTTCACCCAAACTCCTCTTCATTAGCACAATTACAGCATCTGAAGACCCGTTTGGAACTATTTTTGTCCACCCTACTGCAGGAGCGGACTAAACTACGTGCACTGAGGGAGAGGGCCCCTCAGGGAGGCCCCTCAGAGGCTCTAATAATGTTTTAGATACAAGAAATAGTCGGTCAAACTATTTATTCAGCCAGCACTAATAGTTTAAATACAATGCTAATAATGTGAAATTTCAAAATTGCACATAAAAACAATCTTTTAACTCCAGGCTTTTGGAGGGCTCTCCCCATGTCCTGGGTACTTAGTTTCACTATTCCCCTCACTATGAGGTTTGCCACCATACTTTCATGTTACACCTGTTCACTTAATGTGTAGTCATGTGCATCAGATGGGTGTGTGCAGTACGTGTATTCCGCATTCCATAACTGTGAGCATCATGACGTTGGTCATGTAGCACTGCTGCACTTCTTGTTCAGCGTGTTCAAGATTCACCACCAGACCAAACTCAGGAATTCCACAGAGAGAGGCCACATAAAGGAGGGAATACTGGGAACAATGGAAACACTGGGATTACTGGACTACTGGAATACTGCTACTTCAACCTTCTGCTGATTCCACATTATAAAAAAAGAGTTTTGGAGGAGCTACGACTCAAAGTGAAACTAACTTTAAGGTAACTTTCGAGACTGACAGATTTCCTCTGTCTGCTGTGGTTTCTGCTTCACACAGAGACAAAATGTTTTCGCAATCAGAAAACGATCTCTCCTGTTCTGTCTGTCAGGACATCTTTAAAGATCCAGTTGTCCTGACATGCAGCCACAGCTTCTGTAAAGCCTGTGTGAAGAGCTGGTGGAGAGAGAAACAAACTCAGGAGTGTCCAGTTTGTAGGGAAAGACATTTATTGATTGATCCGCCTCGTAACTTGGCATTAAAGAACCTGTGTGAGGCCTTCTTACTGAAGAGAGACCAGAGAGCTTCAGCAGGGTCTGAGGCTCTCTGCAGTCTGCACGCTGAGAAACTCAAACTCTTCTGTCTGGACCATCAGCAGCCAGTGTGTGTTGTCTGCAGAGATTCAAAAACACACAAAAACCACAGATTCAGACCCATCAATGAAGCTGCACAGGATCACAAGAGAAAACTCCAGAAATCCCTGAAACCTTTACAGGAGAAACTGAAGCTCTTTAACGAAGTTAAAGGAAACTGTGATCAAACAGCAGATTACATTAAGGTCCAGACCAGAGACACAGAGAGGCAGATTAAGGAGAAGTTTACGAAGCTTCACCAGTTTCTACAAGAGGAAGAGAAGGCTAGGATCACTGCTCTGATGGAGGAAGAAGAGCAGAAGAATCAGATGATGAAAGAGAAGACTGAGGCTCTGAGCAGAGAGATAGCAGCTCTTTCAGACACTATCAGAGCCACAGAGGAGGAGCTGAGAGCTGAAGACGTCTCATTCCTGCAGAACTACAAGGCTGCAGTGGAAAGAGTCCAGCAGCGCCCCCTGCTGGATGATCCAGAGCTGGTCTCAGGAGCTCTGATAGATGTGGCCAAACACCTGGGCAACCTGACCTTCAACATCTGGAACAAGATGAAGGAGATGGTCTCCTACACTCCTGTGATTCTGGATCCAAACACTGCTCATCCACACCTCATCCTGTCTGAAGATCTGATCAGTGTGAGATGTGGAGAGAAACAGAAGCTTCCTGAAAATCCAGAGAGGTTTGACCATCACCCCTGTGTCCTGAGCTCTGAGTGCTTTAACTCAGGGACTCACAGCTGGGACGTTGAGGTTGGACGTGATAAATTCTGGGGTGTGGGTGTGGCAAATGAATCCGTTGGAAACAAGGGACAAATAACGGCTGGATACTGGGAAGTGCGTCTCCTTGATGGAAAATACACAGCAGTCTCTCCACCACTCTCTGATAAAGTTCTCTCAGTAAAGAAGCTGCAGAGGATCAGAGTTCATCTGGACTGGAACAGAAGAAAACTGTCATTCTCTGATCCTGATACTAACACACACATACACACCTTCACACACACCTTCACTGAGAGACTGTTTCCTTACATTGGCACCATGAATGAACTCCCACTGAAGATATTACCAGTTACAGTCTCTGTAACAATGGAACAGCACACAGTCCCTTCATTTACAGGTTTATGGCAATGGTTTTAGCTGAGCATGCCATGTTTTCTCTTCAGGTTAAGTAAGGCTGCTTATCATTTGTCATCTCAGGGATATTATACATGGAATTATGTTGTTTTTTTTTTTGGTTTTTTTTTGCCATTATGTCCACAGGTTGTCAACCCTGAGCAAATAATGATAATGGGACACTCAAGCCTTACGTCTCTCAAAAGAGTATACTGTCAAAAAATCTTTTAAGCATAGGTTTTATTACTTGTATTGTATTTTTTTCTTATTTCCAACTGGGATCCATATATGTTGAGTCACTTGCTATGTCCCAATGTCATACTACATACTAATTGTATACAGTATGTACTATTATACTATTCTTTATGAATCAAAATGTGACTTTGGAAATCCACTGTCAATTAAACAAAAATGTTTTACAAAATGAAATAATACACATTTTTTGTTTTCTGAGGTGTTTTTGCACAGTTCATTGTGGTACAACAATAGAGTACATCAACCATGCACACAAACATCGAGCATTTTTTGGTTTGCATACTGACTTTTTTGAGTACCTATCTGTGTCACTTTTCCAGCACACTACATATACTGCACATTTACAAAATTATATTTCTTTACATTTTGGTGAATCTGCACCATGAAAAGTCATGCTGCATTACTTGTTTACACTGTAGCTATGGATGTACAAACAACAGTCTCTGGATTATTGTTGATACTGAAGGAAAAGACAAAATTTGACAATGGGGCTTTTTGATGTCTGTTCTGGTTTAACTGAATTATGCCTCTGAGAAGAATTGATGCAGTTTTTGATGTGAAATGTATAAACCGGTTACTAATGGAGAAAAGAGAAGGAAGCAGAAGATAAGAAAATATATATTTTTTAGGATTTTTTTGTCAGGCAATTTGTGTGTTTTGGTTGTTTTTTTATTTAATCCTGCACTGTCAGTTTCTAAGAGTATTCATTACTTTATTTTATATAGTGGAGACTTAGATTCAGGCTTAATTTTAAACTTACTGTAGGTTACTATTTAGGGGAAACGTATTTTTATAAATATATTGTACAGTGGATTCAGAAAGTATTCAGACCTCTTCACTTTTTGCACACTTTATTGTGTTTTAGATTTTATCGCAGAGGTCTACAGAGAGCTCCTTGGACTTAACGGCTTAGTTTTTGTCCTGACATGCAGTGTGGATTGTGAGACCTTATACACACAGGTGTGCACCTTTCTAAACTATGTCCAATTAAATCAGTTTTCCACATTGAACTCAAATCAAGTTCTAGACACACCTCAAGGATAATTAAAGCAAAAAGGATGCACCTGACCATAATTTGGAGTGTTACAGCAAAGGGTCTGAATACTTTTATGAATGAGAGATTTCAGTTTTTGATTTTTAATACATTTGCAAAAAATTCTAAAAACAGGTTTTCACTTTGTCAGTATGTGTCATTCAGTGTAGAATTAAATCAACAACACAATAAAGTGTGCAAAAAGCGAAGGGGTCTGAGCACTTTCTGAATCCACTGTAAACTGTACATTACTGTGTTTTATCCTTGTTTTATTATTGTTTTATTGTGATTCTAAATCAACTTATATACATCATAAATAAACTTTATTTGTACTTAAGCTCATTTCCAGTTTTCAATTTTTGTTGCTAATATAATTGCGAGCCACTTGTGAACAGCTGCTTTCCCTCTGATTGTTTTCTTTCTTTTCTCTTCTGATAGCCTGATTTTATTTTTAAGTGACATTTAAGTAACACGATAGCTTCAACTTCACCCAAACTCCTCTTCATTAGCACAATTACAGCATCTGAAGACCCGTTTGGAACTATTTTTGTCCACCCTACTGCAGGAGCGGACTAAACTACGTGCACTGAGGGAGAGGGCCCCTCAGGGAGGCCCCTCAGAGGCTCTAATAATGTTTTAGATACAAGAAATAGTCGATCAAACTATTTATTCAGCCAACGCTAATAGTTTAAATACAATGCTAATAATGTGAAATTTCAAAATTGCACATAAAAACAATCTTTTAACTCCAGGCTTTTGGAGGGCTCTCCCCATGTCCTGGGTACTTAGTTTCACTATTCCCCTCACTATGAGGTTTGCCACCATACTTTCATGTTACACCTGTTCACCTAATGTGTAGTCATGTGCATCAGATGGGTGTGTGCAGTACGTGTATTCCGCATTCCATAACTGTGAGCATCATGACGTTGGTCATGTAGCACTGCTGCACTTCTTGTTCAGCGTGTTCAAGATTCACCACCCGACCAAACTCAGGAATTCCACAGAGAGAGGCCACATAAAGGAGGGAATACTGGGAACAATGGAAACACTGGGATTACTGGACTACTGGAATACTGCTACTTCAACCTTCTGCTGATTCCACATTATAAAAAAAGAGTTTTAGAGGAGCTACGACTCAAAGTGAAACTAATTTTAAGGTAACTTTCGAGACGGACAGATTTCCTCTGTCTGCTGTGGTTTCTGCTTCACACAGAGACAAAATGTTTTCGCAATCAGAAAACGATCTCTCCTGTTCTGTCTGTCAGGACATCTTTAAAGATCCAGTTGTCCTGACATGCAGCCACAGCTTCTGTAAAGCCTGTGTGAAGAGCTGGTGGAGAGAGAAACAAACAAAGGAGTGTCCAGTTTGTAAGAGAAGATCATCAAGGACTCATCCGCCTCGTAACTTGGCATTAAAGAACCTGTGTGAGGCCTTCTTACTGAAGAGAGATCAGAGAGCTTCAGCAGGGTCTGAGGCTCTCTGCAGTCTGCACGCTGAGAAACTCAAACTCTTCTGTCTGGACCATCAGCAGCCAGTGTGTCTCGTCTGCAGAGATTCAAAAACACATAACAACCACAGATTCAGACCCATCGATGAAGCTGCACAGGATCACAAAGAGGAGCTCCAGAGAACCCTAAAACTCTTACAGGGGAAACTGAAGCTTTTTGAAAAGGTTAAAGGAAACTTTGATCAAACAGCAGAACACATCAAGTCCCAGGCCAGAGACACAGAGAGGCAGATTAAAGAGCAGTTTAAGAAGCTTCACCAGTTTCTACAAGAGGAAGAGAAGGCCAGGATCACTGCTCTGTGTGAGGAAGAGGAGCAGAAGAGACAGATGATGAAAGAGAAGACTGAGGCTCTGAGCAGAGAGATAGCAGCTCTTTCAGACACTATCAGAGCCACAGAGGAGGAGCTGAGAGCTGAAGACGTCTCATTCCTGCAGAACTACAAGGCTGCAGTGGAAAGAGTCCAGCAGCGCCCCCTGCTGGATGATCCAGAGCTGGTCTCAGGAGCTCTGATAGACGTGGCCAAACACCTGGGCAACCTGACCTTCAACATCTGGAACAAGATGAAGGAGATGGTCTCCTACACTCCTGTGATTCTGGATCCAAACACTGCTCATCCAGAACTCATCCTGTCTGAAGATCTGATCAGTGTGAGACGTGGAGAGAAACAGAAGCTTCCTGAAAATCCAGAGAGGATTGATTCTTTCATCTCTGTCCTGAGCTCTGAGGGCTTTAACTCAGGGACTCACAGCTGGGACGTTGAGGTTGGACATGATAAATTCTGGGGTGTGGGTGTGGTAAATGAATCTGTTGGAAACAAGGGACAAATAACAACCGGATACTGGAAGGTGCGTCTCCTTGATGAAAAATACACAGCAGTCTCTCCACCACTCTCTGATAAAGTTCTCTCAGTAAAGAAGCTGCAGAGGATCAGAGTTCATCTGGACTGGAACAGAGGAAAACTGTCATTCTCTGATCCTGATACTAACACACACATACACACCTTCACACACACTTTCACTGAGAGACTGTTTCCTTACATTGGCACCATGAATGAACTCCCACTGAAGATATTACCAGTTACAGTCTCTGTAACAATGGAACAGCACACAGTCCCTTCATTTACAGGTTTATGGCAATGGTTTTAGCTGAGCATGCCATGTTTTCTCTTCAGGTTAAGTAAGGCTACTTATCATTTGTCATCTCAGGGATATTATACATGCAATTATGTTGTTGTTTTTTTGTTTTTTTTTTGCCATTATGTCCACAGGTTGTCAACCCTGAGCAAATAATGATAATGGGACACTCAAGCCTTGCGTCTCTCAAAAGAGTATACTGTCAAAAAATCTTTTAAGCATAGGTTTTATTACTTGTATTGTATTTTTTTCTTATTTCCAACTGGGATCCATCACTTGCTATGTCCCAATGTCATACTACATACTAACTGTATACAGTATGTACTATTATACTATTCTTTATGAATCAAAATGTGACTTTGGAAATCCACTGTCAATTAGACAAAAATGTTTTACAAAAAGAAATAATACACATTTTTTGTTTTCTGAGGTGTTTTTGCACAGTTCATTGTGGTACAACAATAGAGTACATCAACCATGCACACAAACATCGAGCATTTTTTGGTTTGCATACTGACTTTTTTGAGTACCTATCTGTGTCACTTTTCCAGCACACTACATATACTGCACATTTACAAAAATATACTTCTTTACATTTTGGTGAATCTGCACCATGAAAAGTCATGCTGCATTACTTGTTTACACTGTAGCTATGGATGTACAAAACAACAGTGTCTGGATTATTGTTGATACTGAAGGAAAAGACAAAATTTGACGATGGGGCTTTTTGATGTCTGTTCTGGTTTAACTGAATTATGCCTCTGAGAAGAATTGATGCAGTTTTTCATGTGAAATGTATAAACCGGTTACTAATGGAGAAAAGAGAAGGAAGCAGAAGATAAGAAAATATATTTTTTTTTAGGATTTTTTTGTCAGGCAATTTGTGTGTTTTGGTTGTTTTTTTATTTAATCCTGCACTGTCAGTTTCTAAGAGTATTCATTACTTTATTTTATATAGTGGAGACTTAGATTTAGGCTTAATTTTAAACTTACTGTAAGTTACTATTTAGGGGAAACGTATTTTTATAAATATATTGTACAGTGGATTCAGAAAGTATTCAGACCTCTTCACTTTTTGCACACTTTATTGTGTTTTAGATTTTATCGCAGAGGTCTACAGAGAGCTCCTTGGACTTAACGGCTTAGTTTTTGTCCTGACATGCAGTGTGGATTGTGAGACCTTATACACACAGGTGTGCACCTTTCTAAACTATGTCCAATTAATTCAATTTGCCACATTGAACTCAAATCAAGTTCTAGACACACCTCAAGGATAATTAAAGCAAAAAGGATGCACCTGACCATAATTTGGAGTGTTACAGCAAAGGGTCTGAATACTTTTATGAATGAGAGATTTCAGTTTTTGATTTTTAATACATTTGCAAAAAATTCTAAAAACAGGTTTTCACTTTGTCAGTATGTGTTATTCAGTGTAGAATTAAATCAACAACACAATAAAGTGTGCAAAAAGCGAAGGGGTCTGAGCACTTTCTGAATCCACTGTAAACTGTACATTACTGTGTTTTATCCTTGTTTTATTATTGTTTTATTGTGATTCTAAATCAACTTATATACATCATAAATAAACTTTATTTGTACTTAAGCTCATTTCCAGTTTTCAATTTTTGTTGCTAATATAATTGCGAGCCACTTGTGAACAGCTGCTTTCCCTCTGATTGTTTTCTTTCTTTTCTCTTCTGATAGCCTGATTTTATTTTTAAGTGACATTTAAGTAACACGATAGCTTCAACTTCACCCAAACTCCTCTTCATTAGCACAATTACAGGATCTGAAGACCCGTTTGGAACTATTTTTGTCCACCCTACTGCAGGAGCGGACTAAACTACGTGCACTGAGGGAGAGGGCCCCTCAGGGAGGCCCCTCAGAGGCTCTAATAATGTTTTAGATACAAGAAATAGTCGGTCAAACTATTTATTCAGCCAGCACTAATAGTTTAAATACAATGCTAATAATGTGAAATTTCAAAATTGCACATAAAAACAATCTTTTAACTCCAGGCTTTTGGAGGGCTCTCCCCATGTCCTGGGTACTTAGTTTCACTATTCCCCTCACTATGAGGTTTGCCACCATACTTTCATGTTACACCTGTTCACTTAATGTGTAGTCATGTGCATCAGATGGGTGTGTGCAGTACGTGTATTCCGCATTCCATAACTGTGAGCATCATGACGTTGGTCATGTAGCACTGCTGCACTTCTTGTTCAGCGTGTTCAAGATTCACCACCAGACCAAACTCAGGAATTCCACAGAGAGAGGCCACATAAAGGAGGGAATACTGGGAACAATGGAAACACTGGGATTACTGGACTACTGGAATACTGCTACTTCAACCTTCTGCTGATTCCACATTATAAAAAAAGAGTTTTAGAGGAGCTACGACTCAAAGTGAAACTAACTTTAAGGTAACTTTCGAGACCGACAGATTTCCTCTGTCTGCTGTGGTTTCTGCTTCACACAGAGACAAAATGTTTTCTCAATCAGAAAACGATCTCTCCTGTTCTGTCTGCCATGACATCTTTAAAGATCCAGTTGTCCTGACATGCAGCCACAGCTTCTGTAAAGCCTGTGTGAAGAACTGGTGGAGAGAGAAACAAACTCAGGAGTGTCCAGTTTGTAGGGAAAGACATTTATTGATTGATCCTCCTCGTAACTTGGCATTAAAGAACCTGTGTGAGGCCTTCTTACTGAAGAGAGATCAGAGAGCTTCAGCAGGGTCTGAGGCTCTCTGCAGTCTGCACGCTGAGAAACTCAAACTCTTCTGTCTGGACCATCAGGAGCCAGTGTGTGTTGTCTGCAGAGATTCAAAAACACACAAAAACCACAGATTCAGACCCATCAATGAAGCTGCACAGGATCACAAAGAGGAGCTCCAGAAATCCCTGAAACCCTTACAGGAGAAACTGAAGCTCTTCAAAGAAGTTAAAGGAAACTGTGATCAAACAGCAGAACACATCAAGTCCCAGGCCAGAGACACAGAGAGGCAGATTAAGGAGAAGTTTACGAAGCTTCACCAGTTTCTACAAGAGGAAGAGGAGGCCAGGATCACTGCTCTGAGGGAGGAAGAGGAGCAGAAGAATCAGATGATGAAAGAGAAGACTGAGACTCTGGTCAGAGAGATAGCAGCTCTTTCAGACACTATCAGAGCCACAGAGGAGGAGCTGAGAGCTGAAGACATCTCATTCCTGCAGAACTACAAGGCTGCAGTGGAAAGAGTCCAGCAGCGCCCCCTGCTGGATGATCCAGAGCTGGTCTCAGGAGCTCTGATAGATGTGGCCAAACACCTGGGCAACCTGACCTTCAACATCTGGAACAAGATGAAGGAGATGGTCTCCTACACTCCTGTGATTCTGGATCCAAACACTGCTCATCCTGAACTCATCCTGTCTGAAGATCTGACCAGTGTGAGATGTGGAGGGAAAAAGAAGCTTCCTGAAAATCCAGAGAGGTTTGACCATCACCCCTGTGTCCTGAGCTCTGAGTGCTTTAACTCAGGGACTCACAGCTGGGACGTTGAGGTTGGACATGATAAATTCTGGGGTGTGGGTGTGGCAAATGAATCCGTTGGAAACAAGGGACAAATAACGGCTGGATACTGGGAAGTGCGTCTCCTTGATGGAAAATACACAGCAGTCTCTCCACCACTCTCTGATAAAGTTCTCTCAGTGAAGAAGAAGCTGCAGAGGATCAGAGTTCATCTGGACTGGAACAGAAGAAAACTGTCATTCTCTGATCCTGATACTAACACACACATACACACCTTCACACACACCTTCACTGAGAGACTGTTTCCTTACATTGGCACCATGAATGAACTCCCACTGAAGATATTACCAGTTACAGTCTCTGTAACAATGGAACAGCACACAGTCCCTTCATTTACAGGTTTATGGCAATGGTCTGAGCATGCCATGTTTTCTTTTCAGGTTAAGTAAGGCTGCTCAGAAATGCCATCATTTAGCATCTTAGTTGTCAAAGAAACCAGAGAAACTGGTGTTAAAGCTACATTCAGGAGGCCTCAGCCCACAATCTGGAGGAATCTGGAAAAAGACAAAGAGGAGGGAAGGTGGAAACCAGACCTGATCATCGACTACCTGACCTGCATGTCTCCAATACCTGGCATGCCATCATTGTAACAAAGTCAAAGGCCCAAAAGAGGAAAGGAACATTATTAAGGATAAAGCAGTAAGAGGAAAGTGAGGTATTGATTTAAAAAGATGATTTGAAATGATAGGGGTACACAAAACGATTACCAGAAAAAAAATTTTTTGGTATATTTTGTCAGGCAATTTGTGTTTTTTGTATTTTTGAATTGAACCCTGTACTGTCAGTTTTTCTTGTTTGTTTTTAAGTGTTTTATTATCGATTTATTGTGATTCTAAATCAACTTGTATACATCCTAAATAAACTTTATTTGTACTTAAACTCGTTTCCAGTATTTAATTTTTGTTGCCAATATGCTTCCACAGAAAATGACAGAAGTCGAGAGCAGCTGTAGTTGTTGAGAATATTGTAAGGCATGTTATCTATCACAAGTTATCACAAAGTAAATAATGCTGCTCATATTTAGGAGCCTATACTGCACCTTTATTTTCATCTAAAAATAATTAGCAACCACAGCTGCTCGAAGCTCCTGCAGAAAAAAAATAATACACCAATTACATTTTTTTAAAATCATCTTAAACGCTCACATCTTTCAAACTTCTCACCTCCAGGTTGTAACGCAGGCTTTCTCTTACACATTTGTAATCTCCAGAGTAAAATCTGAGGAACCCATCCAAAAAAAAATGAGCCGAGACGAGCTGTGGATGTGGTCAGTATATTATTCTCTTAAAAAAAGACTTCATTACAAGAATTGACTTCATTCATTCAGACACAAAGTCTTTACATGTTCAGTGTTCTAAATACTGTTTGTCACTAACTGCATAACAACAAGGAGCTACTGCATTCAGTTCAGAGATCAGTGTTGTTGAGTATCGGGACAGACAGACGGCTGACATCACCTGCTTCATATGTTCATGCTTAGTCATGACAAGTCAAATGTAGAAGACACATTATTACTGACCTCTGTGCATCTGAACTGACAAAAACATGGACGACTGTGGCGAAGAGCTCCAGAAACCTTCAATAGCAAAGTTTTTTTTTTTTTTTTTTTTTTTTTTAACTGTATCAAGCGACTCCTTCATCCCTGTTGCACATTAAAATGACTCGTTTCTACAACAATAACGAAACAAGAGGCAGAGCTAATTCATCTCCATTTGAATCTGTCTCAAACAAACTCTTCTTATATTAAGTAATATAACCAAAAAATGTCTGACGTTAAATTCAACAGCGCTGGTCTATCAGTGAGTCTGTCGGTCCGACTCTTTGGTGAAGAGTGAGATATTTTAGCAACTTTCAGGATTGCCATGAAATTTGGTTCAGACATTCATGGTCCCCTGAAGATGAATAATAATGAGCACTGGAGGTGCAGGACAGTTTTCCCCTCACATGTCAGTTCATGACAGGATACTTCTAAAAGTAAAGGGTGAATTCCCAACAGCCTCAGCCTGAGATGAATGCAAAAGCATGCTAACATGCTAAGTGTTTATTATCTGCTTTCAATGGTGAGCTTCAACCCTTGACCTTGAGTCGCTAGTGCAGTGACAAGGACATGATCCCTCGCTGGCTTCTCACCGAGAACACAGCCGACTGCTGACAAACAATCTCACCACCGGATCCATTAGCAGCTGTTTGTTGGTGTTTTCCCAGTTGTCGTGAAATTGTAGATGTTCTGATTTCCATTTTCTGAGCACTTTAAGAATTTCTTGTCCATGTCAGCTTAAAAGTTGAGATTGAAAGTTCATTCTTGACCTTGAAATCAGACACCTAATGGAAAGCTCACCTTCTAATGGACCCTGTGGGTAAAACTGTTTTGTCAACATCTGTTTCCAAGGTCAAGAATGAATGAACTTTTAATCACAGCCAACTGTGTTTGAGCCAAATGCACAATGAACCCGATCGTAACCCTGCCAGAAATGTAACCCCTGGGTCTCTGTGGTCGATGGGAACATGCTAAATTTAGTATGCTAGCATGCTAACATGCTGCACATTGTATTATAACAGTAGCATGTTAATATCCAGCTGCATTTTAACATGCTAGCTGTAGCTAACTGATGTACAGCTGAGACTGATGTACTGTGCCGAGATGTCCTAAACAGCCACCGTATGGAAGATTAAAAACTAAGCAACAACATTAACTCTAGTGCCCCCCCCAGGACAAAAATTTTAGCCCCACTACTGAAAAATTTAGTTTCCAATCTGTTTCTCCTCTCACCAAACTCGGCAGAAACAAGATTTTCAGAGGGTGTTAAGTTACTCTTTAAGAAACATTCAAACAAAAGAAAAACATGTAAAAACAATATATTATTTTTAAGTAGAATATCCCCAATGCAGACTAACATGCAGTCTAATCATCTCACTCAAATATCTGTAAATGTTAAATCTGTAAACAGACCAGTAACCAGTTTGGCATTGAAGCGCATAGTTTTCATCATAAAAAGAAAGAACATAAAAAGCTGTCGAGTTTACCAAGGCATCGAGACATAATCGACATATACTCTATAACTGATTAAAGTTGCACTAATCAGTGTTTCTGTATAAAAATGTATCAGGTTGACACAAACATGACTCAGATGGGATGATAATGTTCCTCTATGTCAACAACTCTTTGCTCTGTTGTGTTTACAGCTTGTTCTGCTGCCCCCAAGAGGCCAAATATTAATCGATTAATACAGCTTTAACTATAACCAATACTGCATCTTGTTTAACATGTCAGCTCAGAAATCTGTGTCATTCATTATTCCAGTCTCTGCTACAACAGAGAAACATGTAGATGTAGTTTGATCCTTCGAGGTCTATTCACTGATACTCTGCAGCTGTCCAGGAAATGTAAATGCATAGTGAATCTAAACAGAAGTGTTCATATTGCTCTCTAACCCCACCTCCCCTAAATACACTCAGTATCAGTCCCTGCACCATCTGACAGACAACCAGCCCAGGTATATCAGCCCACTCCCCCACTTTTTCTTTATTAATGTGTGTGTTCACACATATTTAACATCCACTACATTCAGACGTTTTACCTCCAGCACTGTCAGAGCTTTAACAAGTATAAACTTTCCTGATGGGCCAGGCTGCTGTCAGTTTTTTTGACAGATCACATGCAAACGCCGCCTTACCCCATCGTTTCTGATTCATGGAAGGTGCAGCCAAGCAGGGCTAAAAACGAGTCAAAATTAATTTAAAAAAGAAAAAAAAATCTGTCTTTTGTTCCTTTTTCTCTCCTCCCGTCCACCCATGTGTTCATCCCTCTCTCTCTGGCACAGTTTGGGTGTTCAGTCGAGTTCGTATAAAAAAAAAAAAAAAGGCGTTGGTTTTTCTCCTCTGTCCGATGCTACATGATGATTCGTGGCTCCGGGACCGACTCGTTGATGGATTTGTGAGGCAGGACGTTGGCACCGTTCAGATAAAGCTCATCGTTCACGATCACATCCTCCCCCAACACTGTCACATTCTCCATACGAACCTGACGACACACATTAACCCGGAGACAAGTCATCGTCACACCTGACAACACTCAGAACAAGTATCTACACATCCAATACGAGTCGAGGTTGGCGACACCGTCTTTTACTCACCCACTGGCCAACAGAGGAGCTCCAGCCCACGATGCAGCTCTCCAGCCAGGAGTGCGATCGAACCCGCGCTCCCTTCAGCACCGTGCAGCGTTTTATCCTCACCCCATCCTCCACGACCACACCGGCACCGATGGTCACGTTCGGGCCGATGGTGCAGTTCTCTCCGATCTGAGCCGTCGGGTCCTGCAGAGGAAAAAGAAAGAAAGGAAGATTATTATGGAGTTCAGTTCTTTATTTGACACATAAGCTGCTTTTCCACTACAGAAACTTAAAGACCTGTAACCTCGAGCTTCTCATACCTTAAACCTATTGGAACTTAAAAGGTTGTCTAAGTTAGACATTGTGAACTGAAATTACAATCAAGTCTTGTGAAAGACAAATAGAAAGGACAATGAGAGAAAAAAACAATACAATAAAAGAATACATTAAAATTAAATAAAGTAAAAGTTCTAAATGTTTTCATTAATTGTGCATATACTCTTTTTTTGTTTTGAGTAAATTTTAGAGAATTTTATAAAATATGTAAAACCATGAAGGAAAATAAAAAAACAACAACTTGGTAATCTTGAAAAATGACAAAAAACGTTACCATTATAACCATTACATTTACAATAAATCAATCTTCGGGTCTTTGCATTTAAAATATGTTATAACATCTTTAGTATAGTAGTAAGTTTCAAATTCTGTTTATGTTGGAAATGACACCTAAAATCTGACCGAATTTATAAGGTTAAAAAAAGTTGAAAAAGTGATGAGCGAGTGATTCACTTCCTTTTCTACAAAAAGTTATTAGCATCATCAAGCTGAACTCACCACCAGAACGTTGCCTAGGAAACCGGGCCCTGTGCGTAGCCTCTCAGGAGCGTGTTGCCGTAGTGACTGAAGGTACATACACATCCCTGTCAGGAAGTCTTTAGGCTGACCGATGTCCATCCAGAAACCTGCAGACAGACAGACAGACAAAACAAAACATACAGACAGACAGACAGACAAAACAAAATAGAATAGACATACAGACAGTGGTAGCAGTTAGTTGCCATGGAAACAAGGACACGAAACCACGAGTTTCCTTGTGATTGCCAACAGCTGACGTACTGAAGCAGGATGTCATGTGATCAGCAGAGAGCTCTATGTCACAACACCTGCTTCCACTGACTGATAAGCTGACTAGTTGCTGCTAAACTAACTAAATTGAATCAACCTGAATAAAAAAAGTCAACCAGAAATGACAGTGTGACCAATTTTCTGTAAATGGAGTCATCTAATCTATTTAAATTAAATGATTTAGCTGTCTTTTTCAAAACTAACAAATTATTTAGACTATGAAATATATATACTTGTGATGCATAGCACATTTAATACATTTCTAGTTCCACATGTTGAGCAACAGTGAGACCTTTTTTTTTAATTTATCTATTTTGCTCGAGCTCAAACAAGCTCAAGTTCTTACTTACTTAATTGTGCTGATTTTATTTTATTGTGTTTTTCAAGACGTTTTTGTCTTTATTCTGATTTTTTTAAATAATTCAACTGCACCTTCTCATTAGCCTGTATAATCTTTCTCTAAGGAGACTTCACTTGTCGTCATGTAGCTAACTGTGAATCAGCCTGCAGGTTTGAGCATCAGCACCTGTTGTTCTGACAACGGATGCAGATAAATTTGAAGTCAGCTTTAAAGAGCTGTAAAAATTAACCGTTTCATTGTCCTGCGTGTTTACATTTCAGTAAATCTTCTGCAGGAAATCACAAGGACGCTCTGTCATTCTCTCACACTTTAATAAACTGCTCAGTGTTTTCTGAGGAAAATAAAAAAGCCACTACGACGTGGACCAGAGTCTGGTTCTGCCGGTGTGGACTACAGGAGGGGAGGGAGGTTTAACTGCTCGGCTACATGGCTCAGCTGAAAAAGCTGATCGCTCCCAGAGAGGGATGAGGATCTAGAGAAGCACCGATTACAGAATCTCCCAGCTGATCTGAATTACGGTTAATTCTTATCCGATTATCTTTATCTGAATACAACAGAATCCAGCCTGTTTGCTTGAGGACGTGTGGATAAAGACTGATTAATTAAAGTATCTGGAAGCAAATCCTCTGATCCAGACATCGTGTTTCAGGTGTCATGTTTTGTTTATATCGGTGCTTCTCTACAAATGATTCCTCTCCAGAACTACATGAGTTCAGGTGTGTAGAAAAGCCCAAACACTTACGTCTGGTAGCGCTGTGAGCTGAAGAGACCGGAGCGAGCACACGGGTCAGCTTCCCACAATATATTCTATTATCATGTTACCATTGTGTCTCTCAGATAAATAAATTAAATCACTGGGAACATGGCGACATAGATAAAAAGAAGTGACGGGTCAAGAAACACAATTATCTGACTGACTTTTTAGTGATGTCACTGTGTTGTTACAATAAAACTGAGTTTGTAATAAACCAGAATTATCCTCTCAGATGTATAAAATTAGTGCTGAAACGACTGACAGAAAAATATTTGTCAACAATTTTGATAATCGATTAATCGTTTTAGTCATTTATCAAGTGAAAATACCAACTGTTGGTATTTTTCCAGTGGTGTTTGCTGCTTTTCTCTGTTTTATATGATTGTAATCTGAATATTTTGGGGTTTTAGACAAAACAAGACATTTATAATAAACAACTAAAATGCATATTTTCCAGCTTCTTAATTGCGAAGATTTGCTGCTTTTCTTTGTCGTACACAGCACTAAACTGAGTATCTTTGGGTTTTAGAGAAATGAACAAAACAAATACTGTATCGGCCTGAATATAAGACAATATTTTTTTCTGGAAATTATATTTGAAAAAGTGGGAGTCGTCTTATAATCAATGACTAAACATTTACGTGTTCACAACATCAGAGATCCTTTTTCTGAATGGAGAGAGTATCAGCGTAACACTGACTCCTACACAGAGTGTTGCATTATGGGTTCTTTATAATAATAATAATAATTTGATTTGTTATTATTAATCTATTAATCTGAAAAATAATTGACAAAACATGTTTTAGTTGCAGCCATAAAAAATGTGTAGTATAGTATTGTGCTGTAGTACTGTAGCAGTAGTTAATAGTTACCCTGTAGCTCCATCGCGTACAGATGTCCCTCCTCTGCCATGACAGGAAATATCTCTTTCTCTATGGATGTTGGTCTCAGCTGCACACACACACATGCGCGCACGCACACACACACACACACACACACACACACACACACACACACATACACACAACACATACACACAAAGACCAAAAAGAGTCCAAAAAGAAATGTCAGATATAAAAAGATTTATAGTTAAACTCACAGTGCACGTTCACTTGTTATTTCATCATGTTTGAGGCGGTGTGTGTGTGTGTGTGTGTGTGTGTGTGTGTGTGCTTGCACAGACCTGGATCCTGCTGAGCATGCTGGGATTGAAGATGTACATGCCAGCGTTGATCTTGTTGGAGACAAAGACCTGCGGTTTCTCGACGAAGCGGTGGATCCTGCCGCTGTCCGTCTCAAACACCACCACGCCATACTTAGAGGGCTCCTCCACCCGGGTCACCTTCACACACACACAAAACACACACCTGGGTGTGAGTGACAGCCTTGAATAGTCAGTCTTACTTCAGAACTGCAGCTTAAACAACAGACAATTAAAAACATTCAGCTTTCATCATGAAAACTAAACAGAGATTAAAATCAGCTCATCCAAAACAAACTGAAACAGTGTTAAAACAGTCTGGAACAAAGTAAACATAGTTGTTGGTTTTCTGCGTTTTCTGGTCTTTTCTTACAGGTTCTTGTACCTGCAGTTAAGAGTAAGTAAATTACATTTAATGTTAAAATAATTACAAGGTTTATTTGTCATTTAAGTTCTAATGTGCCTGTTTTACTGTAATGGCAGGAAATGTGATTCTCATTGGTGAATTCTTATGTTATAGTTCATGTATATGGTGGTTTGTCTTGTATTTGCTGTATGTTTAGGTGCACTTGAAGGTACACAGTCAAGTTTTTTAGCACTAGATGTCAGGTGGATATAGTCATTCAATAGAGCATAGTTTGAACTGTTTATATTTCAGTTCAAATATCTGTATAGAAATGCATGAATTTCATATTTGTGATGACAGTTAGAAATGAAAAGTGAGACAGAATGTGATTGACAAAGAATTAATTATAAAGTCTTAAATTATTAACTCAAGAAAAACACTCAGTAACTCTGTCTCTGTCTGTCTCACCACGATGGTTCCCTCCTTGCCGTGGTTGCGGTGGAACTGCAGCAAATCTTTGAAGGGAAAATCACAGATGACGTCTGAGTTGAGGACGAAGAACGGCTCGTTGTCGATGTTCAACAGCTCTCGAGCCAACGCCAGGGGGCCCGCTGTGTACACACACACACACACACACACACACACACACACACACGTTAAACTCTCATTATCTATTTCTATCAGTCAAACTTTCAGTCCAGGTCCAAATGGATCTTAGTGCTGCTTTGAGACCTTTGATCACATAATTGTCACCATAAATAAATAAATCACAAATTAAATGAGACATTAAATATATAAATGTTAAATTTATGTGTATTTATTTATTTCACTTGTATATCAATTTATTTATTTACTTATTAATTTATTCACACATTTATTTACCTATTTATAATTTTAGTTTTTATATATACACTTTCATTTATCATCATGTCATTAATCAAGTCAGGGGTCTGACTCTGCACTGTGATTGGTGGTTGGACTTGAATCTACTGCTTTTGCCTAATTCAAGATGTCAGCACCCGGTGCAGATCTTAATGAAATCTTGCGTGTTATAATGGTAGATATGTTGGCTGTAGCTGAACAGATGGAGGCAAATGTCAATTTCTTTGCTTTTTTAGATCAGATTGCGGGCTTCACTGAATGAATTTGAAATGATAGTATGTAATAGCTTCACAGTGCTCATAGCTCGATCAAGAAGAGCTTGATCGACTGGTTGAGCCTGTAATACCGGGCCTGTAATACTGTTCATTCACCAATCAGAGGCTTTAACCTGCTTCAAACAGTGAACTATTTTCAGTAGAATTGCTTCATATTGATTCAGTGCTTCAGAAAGCTTCTTTTGTGTGTACTTTATTGACCCAACTCTCATCAAGCGATACAGTCCCATAAATTCTCTTCATAAGTATGTTAAACAATGTTTGTTCAGCTTAATATTGACAAAACTGAGAAAATTGTCTTTGGTGCAAAATAAGAGGTAAATGTTGAAGGTGTAATAATTCAAACAGTATATTCTGTATCCTCTGCATATCTTTTCTCCCATTTTTTTCTCCATTAAAGTGTTTCTTCTTTATGTGAATCGAGGGTTTAAGGATGCTGAATATTATACAGATTGTAAAGCCCCCTGAGTCAAATTTGTGATATGTGATATTGGGCTAAATTGACTTGACTTGTATGTTTGGGTGATATGACGATATCTACAGTGAGATACAGTTGTGCGGTTTTCCTGGAAACAGGTGTGTACTCTCACCTGTTCCAAGAGGCTCCTTCTCATGAGACAGAGAAATACGAATCCCAAGCTGAGGAGAAAACAGTAAAACATTCAGGATACTGCAGAGTCAGCACAATTAACATTTCAATAATACTCCAAAAATTGGGCTTGAAATATCATAAACACTTTAACTGCCAAATTGACCAGATTCCCTTTTTTTCTAATGTATATTTATAAAAGAGTTCAGTTTAGATTTGTATGACTTCCAATCTGGACTGCTGATATTCAGAAGAAAAAGCCTGAGGGATTAGATCGTTTTACAGTAGTGTACTGTCTTTAATGTTCTCTTAAACAAATTAAAAACATGGATTGATCATTGGTGTCAGAAAAAAAAATAGTGTTGTAACATCTGTCCTGTATGCCTGCAGATCACAGACTGACAATCAGACACCCGGATCAGCAGAAAACTGTCCACACTGGAAAGAGATGTCGAATTTCTCATGTCACGCTGTTAGTTGCTTTGAGAGACAAATGAAATTCTATCCACATCTACTGTAATGTGGTCGAGGCAGAGGTCAAACAAACTAAAACTACCTGCATGACTTGATACCACTGTGGGTAAATATAACATTTGTGTGATCTGACCATTAAGGAAAGCCCTAATAAGTTATTGGACTGACCCACTGCTCTGGTTCTGTACACTATTAAAACATTCATGTGTTGTGTGTGTGTGCTGATGTGTGTAACAGCTGTAATAGTGCGTCAGTGTGGTGGTTTGTTGGACGTACTCTCTGCTCCTGAACTCTCATCTCTCTCTCCAGCAGCTCGGACATGTAGCTCACCGCCAGAACCACATGGTCCACACCAGCCTACAGACACACACACACACAAACACACAGACAGACAGATAGAGAGAAGGTTACGAAAGCACAAAATGAGACGTCAACATTACAGTTAAAGCTCCTTGTGTGTTGGACTTGAAAACATCTAACTGTGTAACTCCTGGTGGCAGCTTCAGAAAAGAAACTGACAGGAAAGCCGCTGCGTTCAGGGTCACTGAACGTCGCCTCCTCCGTACCTTGACCAACGCCTCCACCTGGTGCAGCAGGATGGGTTTGTTGCAGAAGTCCACCAGCGGTTTCGGGACGCTCAGGGTGAGCGGTCGCAGCCGGGTCCCGTACCCGCCCACCAAGATCAAAGCCTTCATGCTTCTGTTGTTAGCAACCGTTACCGGGGCAACCACAGCTCATCAATAATGAGACCAGAACCAGCCTGAGCAGGAGAGACGAGAGTCACAGGGACAAGTTTGACATGTTCTGTGTGATAGATCGTCTAGCCTATTTCAAGTAACTTTGATTATATTTTCATGACAGACTAAAATGAACTGAAACCACTGGCTGCCTGGAAATTGTCATGAGGGTGGCACTCAAGGAGGGTGGTAAAGGGTAAAAGGGTTCATCCTTTGGATAGCATCACTGTGCTCAGAAAATATCTGCTGATTAGATTATATGGAAGCACATTTCCACCAAATTTTAGGAATTATAAAAATAAAAATCGTCATTGTCAAAACTGTGAGACAGAGACAAAATTATGAATTTTGAATTTAAAAGCTGTAATTTTGAAATCTCATCATTTCAAGAGTATTTTTATTTTTGTCTAACATTACATCTATTTCTTCTGTTCATGACGGGAAAGGGTTTCCACAGGATTATGATATCTATTATGGCCCAAGTGAATATTTTGTCCAGATCTAAACAAAGCCGGTCGCCAGAAATTACAGCTGCTTACTTGTCAGTTTTGCCATCCTTGTTTGCCATCACTTCTCTGTGACTTTTGTTTTTAATATGAAGCGGAAACAGAGGAGGATTATGAACATGTTTTCAATAACAGGTTGAGGTTTTGTTAAACAACCTGCCAGATCCATTAAACACTTGCTTTTTTTATTTTAGACAAAATAAATATTTGTAACACCTGAATTCTAACAATTCTAGGGCTGCAACAGTAAGTCAATTATAGACAGAAAATTAAATAGTACCTATTTTGATAATCAATTAACCATTCTGAGTAATTTTATAAGAAAGGAAAATGCCATAATTCCCTAGTTCCAGCTCCTGAAATATTAATAGTTTCTGGTTGTTTTAGTCTTCTTTGAGAGTAAACTGAATATCTTTGAGTTATGGATGGCTGCTCAGATAAAACAAGACATTTAGGAAATTGTAATAGACTTTTTAAAACTATTTTCTGACATTTTGTGGACATTTCTATAGATTAATTTATAAAGTAATTGACAGATTAATCGACACGGAAAATAATAGATAATTGCTGCCGAACGACTCATGCAGAAGTCTTAATTCTTAAGAAGATGATCCCATGAGAGGAAGAAACTGTCCTGCTGATGACCCTGTTAGTCATGGTGTCGCCTCAGGTCACAAGAGTTCATTCATTCTTTAAGGAAATCTGTCTGTAAACACATATTATATTATTTTAGTCCCTTTTAAGTGTCAACAAAACTGCAAAACCGAGGACACACAGAGGGAGAAACAGAATAAAGCTAGTACTCATTTCTCGGCACAAAACCAGCAGCTAACCATGTTAACAACACAGTAAAACAGAACTTTGTCTGTCATAAAAAGCGACAGTTTGTGTCTGAACAGTCGCATGTTTAATAAGTCTGAACTGTGAGGAGTCCAGAGGCAAATACAGCCTGAGCTCAGGTCCTGAACTCCTTACAGTGACTGTAGCTAACTCACATTAGCTAAGACAGCTAATATGCTTCTGATTTAATTTACAGCCGTTATAAACCGGCTGCTAACCAGTTAGCATCGTGCTCCTGCCTTCAGTCTGTGTAAAAGTGAATAAATAGGATAAAAACTCACAGCGGTTTGGTCTCCGACAGACTTAAGGAGATTTCTGAATCACTGAAACTCCGGGAATGACACGTAAGATCGTTCAAATCTGAATTCCTTGTTTGGTTTCCTGTTCAGCCGCGCAGCGTCAAGTCAGCCACGTGACACACACAGCATCCGGTGAAAAGCTTCAAAGTAAAGCTCACCAAACTTACTTTTTCAGTTAAAGGACGGGTTCACAGTTTTTCAGGTCTGTCTTAAAACAACAGTCAGGAGCCCAAATAAAGATTGAAACATGTTTTTTTCTTGGCATAATCATTCCTCCTGTTCATACTGACCATTAGAAGATCCCTTCATAATGCACTTACAATGTAAGTGATGGGGGACAAAATCCACAGTCCTCCTTCTGTGCAAAAATGTATTTAAAAGTTTATCTGAAGCTAATATGAAGCTTCAGCGTCCAAATGAGTCAAATCAAATAGATATCTTTCAACGGTATAGTCTTTTTAGTGCCAAAGTCCCTCTTTGGGGAAGAGGGAATTTGATGCTTGATGCTCCTGACAGGCTATTCAGCCTAGCCAGTTAGTTATTTTCCCTATTTAGTTTGGTGGTATGAATATTGTTTGCTATTTTATTTTGATGATCTTTGCACGAGGTTTTATGGATTAGAAATACAAACCTGACTGATTATTTCCTCTCACACAGGTGTGGAATATAAAAGCATGCTGGCAGTAACCTAGCTGTCAGTTGTAGTCTTTGTGGTGTGCTCAAGTGCGACTTTTAAGACAAAGGCAACATAAAAAGTTTTGGTCAATCTGCCCGTGTCTACATTAATTATTTGATGTTGGCTAAGTGTGTCTGGGAAAAAAACATTTAGAGATTGGAAAAACATAAAAATGCAAATATGTACACATCAGCCATTATCAACAATTATGTCATATCCAAACTTACCTTTTTTAGCTTGAAACTGACTTTCAAGGGGAAAAACATTGACCTTAGGAAAATTTCAAGGTTATACTTTTAATTTAAAGGCCAAATTAGTCCGTTTCCGGTCTAACTCGCTGAATCCGACGAACTTAACAGTGCCTCTGACTGCTGTCACTGACTCGGGGATGTTTAAAGGAACCTGTGACTACTTACACCCCTAATATAAGACACAATGGTATGTCCCAAATACTCTGGTCCCACCTCTTCACCACTTCCGACCAATCAGAGAAAAACAGCGTGGCGACGGAGGGCGCTGCCACTGCATCCATACTATGAATTTACATAAAATACTAAAAAAAGAAAGATTACAGTCAGTGATTTAAAGGAAGAGTTCACAGTTTTTAAAACACTAAGGTGCCCAAATGCACTTACAGTGTAAGTGACGGGGGACAAAATCCACAGTCCTCCTCTTGTGCAAAAATGTATTTAAAAGTTTATCTGAAGCTAATATGAAGCTTCAGCCATTCAGATTAGTCATATTAAGTAGATATCTTTCCACATTAGTCTTTTTAGTGCCAAAGTTCCTCTTTTTGTTACTATACTTCCACCGCAGCTCAACAGGGAAACACAAAGAGGGAATTTGATGCTAAAATGTGGCAGATATCCACTTGATATGACTAACTCAAGACTGCTGAAGCCTCATATAAGCTTCAGATTTTTTGCACTAAATGACTGTGTGGACACACTGTGGATTTTGGCCCCCATCACTTACATTGAAAGCGCATTTGAAGGGGATCTTTTAACAGCCAGTATGAACAGGAGGAATGATTACAAAGAGGAAAACCTCTTTCAGTGTTCATATGGACACTTGACTGTTGTTTTAAGACTGACTTAAAAAATTGTGAACCTGTTCTTTAAATGTTGTTGGAAGAATCAGAATTAAGAGCAGAGTGAACAAGAATGATCCAATAATCTGACTCAAGTGCGGAATTTAATGCTGTAGATTCAAACTTTATTATTTTTTTAAATAAGGGACCACGGCACAACATGTTGGGCCAAAATAATAATAATAAATACCTATATTAAAATGTTAATATTAATTTATTAACCACGTGATTGAGAATTAAAGCCAATTAGAGTTTGCCTTAAAGAGTGAAGGAAAGCCAACCACGTACCAACCAACCAAAGTAACTTATTCAGAAAAATAAAAAAGTATTCTGCAATTCATTACTGTTTGCAGTAACAACCCCAACACTGAATATCAGTGATTAAAATTCATTAATTATTGTACTGTACATGCTACAATATGAACTTAATCACAACACTTCAGTCATATTGTAGTTTAAGACAGTTCTCTGGTTAGAGATGATTTATCTGCTTGTCCATCTTGTCTTTCAGTGATCTTCAGTGAACCTGCAGGAACACGTTTCCATGCTTAGAATTGATTCCAGTATAAATAAATCCAAAGTCAGATTGGATCTGCAGAAGGAGCGTGGTTGGAGGTCAGAGGTCAGGGGTTCCAGCGTAGGTCACAGACCAGGGCGATGTGGTCAGAGGGGTGAGCCACGCTGGGCAGAGCCTCGTATGTCGTGACCTCTTGGTGGCTGGGCAGAGGAATCACCTGCTCCACCTGCACACACAAACAGAAGCATGTTAGATTCCAGCTGAGATGCTTAATCATACAAAGAATACAGACATTTTCACCATATCATCAACAATTTTTCCAGGATTTATAATGGTTCATCTCCAGTGAGTTTGTTTTCTACTGTGTGACATTTACACTGTAAAAAGAAAACAGAAAACAGGTCATGTATCATTTAAGAATAAACTGTAACATGACTTCTTGGGAGTCCATAAAGAGTTTTACAGTATGTTCAATGCTATCACACAGTCGCTGGCTCTGGTGGCTGGCGGCGATGTGCTCTGCTCTTTCCAGTCAAACCAAAGTTGAGGATCACATTTTAAAAATCAGGACCTGTTATATTTCCCTTCCTATACAACTAAAACCTAAGGAAATTAATTTTAAAACAATTACAGGGATATATCCCTCAGGGGAATTTCTTCAGCGACTGGGACTTGACAGGAACTGTGGTACTGTTAATGATAAAAACACTGAAACAATAATCACTTTACAACTGTATTTATAGTAAAAACATTTGAGATTATGTTAATTTCTGGTTACTTTCATTATTGAACTTAATGAGGAGAAAAATGCTTAAAGACTATAAACCTTGAGCATCCTGGATTTAAATTTAGCATTTCTGGTTAAATTCTTACTGGAACTGGTGTTCTTTTTCAGTAGTAGTACCAGTTTCTGTAAGAGTATCAGTATTAGCAGTTGCAGTATTAGTACCTGCATGCTGTCTGGCTGTATGAAGATGTAGTCTAGGCAGCCGTGAAATCCTCCTACATAGTTGGTGTAGGCCGGCTGGCTGCAGGCGCTCAGCAGTGGTGGGAAGTTAGAGAGCAGCTCCATACTGCAGGAGTCCTCCGGACCCGAGCTGCTCCAGTCTGAATGCTGCTGAGGAACCGCAGCCTCACTGACCAGCTGGAACACACCTGAGACAAGAAGAGATGAACAAACAGGACTCAAATTCTGCTAGAATAATGTTTGTGCCTTTTCCACACACAAGAGGCATCAAGGTAATACTGATACTGATTTTAGTGGCCAAACATGCAACACTGCAGGTGAGTAAAAGGTGAATTTGAAAGTCTGCTGAAGCCTGGTGCAGCCTGCACTTAAACAGGAAATGTTTTATTAAATCTTCAGAAGGTTAATGAGCTGTGGAGTTACCTGAGTTTGGGGTGGAGTTGAAGTCGCCACAAAAGACCAGAGGGGCTCCAGGTGCGACCTCACTGATCACATGACTCAGGTGTTGCAGGGCGACGCCCATCTGGACCAAGCGGACATTCCCCCCTTCAAAGGAAATTAATTAAGTTTGTTCTTGCGTACATTAGGGGTTACAGATCCTCACTCTGTTCTCATATCAGTGACTCAGGTGTGTTCAATACAGAGGAATGAGTTGTTCTACCTTTAGGGTGCCAGTACAGGTGGGTGTTGGCCACACACACCTTTCTGTCTGGTTTATTCAGGTCTTCGAGCACGGTGACCTGCAGAGAAAAGAGACAGGAAAGTGTCACAACAGAGAAAACAAAACAAATCGGACTAAAGCTGAGGGTTCACAACACCAGGG
The DNA here is from genome assembly GCA_038419695.1 of Scomberomorus guttatus. Classification (NCBI taxonomy): domain Eukaryota; kingdom Metazoa; phylum Chordata; class Actinopteri; order Scombriformes; family Scombridae; genus Scomberomorus; species Scomberomorus guttatus. The sequence continues at coordinate 29,927,066 of CM076446.1, forward strand.
CTGCAACTTACAATATTTTAATTATTCTTTAATCTATTACTTTTTCTGATTATCTGTTTAGTCTCTTAAATGTCAGAAACAGCAAAAACTTTCCAACACAATTTCCCAGAGTCCAGTTAGAGATGCAAGACTCCAAGATCAACAAGACAAAATGAGACAGTTCTGAGTCCCCGTCCAACAGGTGAACAGTGGTACCTGCAGCGTGGTGGACCTCTGCAGTATCTTGTCCTTCAGAGTGCTGTTAGCAGAAACCCTCTCCAGCAGTTCAGAATGGATGGGGTCAGAGGTCAGCGCCTCACTCAGCATGATGTCATGACGGCTCAGCAGCTTAAACTTTGACCTAAAAAAGACAACATGATGTCACTTTAAAATGACCTGACTTAATCCTGGATTTACAAACTTTAATAGCATATCAACAAAATTTTGTAGTTACAAAACACTTTGGGCTCTGAAAGAAAAGAGAGGAGTCTGACTGCAGCGTTGGAGGGGCGTTCCTGTGTGGGCAGCCATCAGCTTTGACTCTTGATAGCTTTAAAATGAACCATTCATTCTACCTATTTTATCCTTCTTCCACATGGACACAGTAACATAAATGATAGATAAATATTTTTAGAGGTGAAGCACCTTGTGGAACTGGCTTTGTGGCACACCTGAGAACATCCAACTGTGGCTGCATCAGACAATAATGAAAAACACAGAAGCCATTTTATTCAGATTCAGCTGGTGGGCCAGACCTGCGGTAGAAAGTAGCCAGTCCCTCATGCTGTTTCTCTTTGATCCTGAAAACGCCATCCAGACCGAAGGCATCGAGAGCTGGAGTCAGACTGTCCACGAACACCCCTGAAGAGTCCAGAGAACATGAAGAAAGTCAGAAAGCAGTCACATATACACATCGGGAGTTATTTGGAGTTGGCATTGTTATGGATTACCTTTGTCGACCTCCTGCAGACAGATGACGTCAGCATTATATCCTGCCAGCTCCTTCTTGATAAGGTTCTGCCTGTAGTCCAGCTGCAGGGCGTAGGGGGCGCAGTACGGGTAAAGCACCGTTTTGGACAGTTCTGTCTGGGCGTAGACATCGGCGAGGATGTTGTACGACACCACCCTCACAGCCGGCCACTCCGCCTCTCTAACAGTGTAAGCGTGTCGGTTGTCAAATGTGCACACACCTGGTCCGGCCTCCACCGCTCCCACAGAGACCAGCTCCTTGGCCGGGCCACTGCGCGTTCCATCTTTGGGTGTGCAGCACAGTTTGAGCCTGCAGCCGATGTCCTGATTGGACGGGACGTGGACTCTCCCACATCCTACCTCTGTCCAACCGCTGGCCTGACCTGGAACCTCCCCATCAGCTTCAGGACTAGGACAAGAACAACAAGAAGGAGAAAAATAGGAACAGAAGTGATGAATGTCGCATTACAACTTTAACCACTGTTTTGCTCATATCCTTATAAGGATATGAGCAAAACAGTCCAATACAACACCATCACCACAGCCTGCAAAATGAGCCTAAAACTGTATGAACTCTTCCCTATATTGTACACAAAAACTTGACGCAGGTAGGATTTATTGCATGGATGTTATGCTGGATTGCACTACACTGTACACGCTTTGGATCATATAAACTGTCAATAACACCTACCATCAGTGTAATTACCTTGTGTTTGGGAGATTTTCTTTGTACCAGGTGAACTCGCAGTCTTGGAGGTTACCAAACTCTACCTCCAGTTTGGGGCAGACGGGGAACCCGGCCAGCAGGGACACCGGGAGCTCCGCGGTGGTGAAAGTGGGAGCGTTCCTCTGTACCGAGTATTTAACGTCCCCCACCTGCAGCACGGCTCCGTCCCGCCACGCCTCCAAGTTCAGCGCCGTGTCGGGCACCTCGTCCCCGCCGTAGTACAGCTTCACCACGGTAGGCTCCGGGGCTTCACACGGCTGCTGCCCCTTGTTCTTCTTCGACTTCTTCGCCTTCCCTTGGCCCTTGATGATGCCGTTGGAGATCCGGGCCAGGACCTTCCCCAGCGCCTCGTCCTGGTCCCGCAGCATGTGCTTCTGACTGCCGTCCAGACAGAAGGAGATGGTGAGTTTGGGCTCCCCGGGGAGGCACCTCACCACGGCCAGCTCCATCCTGCCGAGGCGGCGACAGGCTGTGGTCAAAGACCTCGGTGAGGAAGAGAGCAGGCGGCGGGGCAACAGTGCGAGAGCCGCGGAGAGGTGGTTAAACATGAAGTCCCCGGCGACAGGAAGAAGACCACGTTATTAAACTAAACTAAACTAACCGGGACTGTAACGGCAGGGAGAGCGGTCTCCTTCCTGACGTCACCCGGTGCTAACCGGAAGAGAAAAGCGACAAAATGGCGGTCTGATTCGAAACTACCACCACACGGGCTTCAGAAACTAATAACGCTGCTTTAAACAACGTGTGTCCTTTTAAATTCTCAAAAGTTGGAACACTAGCTGGCGTTACTTCCCTGGTGCCAGAATGAGCGTCTTCTTCTTCTTCCACAAATATGGCTGCTTGAACGCTTTTACATACATCACTGCCACCCGCCGGACATAATTAAAATTACACCAGTCGCTATTATTAATTACAGGATGGTTGAATCTGTGGAGGCCCAAAGTGTTCAATATTACATACTGATTACTTTCTGTGGAGGCCCAAAGTGTTCAATATTACATGATTTATTCTATGGAGACCCAAAGTGTTAAGTATTATAAAATGATATAGTTACTATTGAGACCTTAAGTGTTCAATATATAATGATTGATTTTATGGACTCAAACTGTTCCATATGACGAGACCAAAAGTGTTCTATATTATGCTAACTGATGTCATATATTTCAGGGAGACAAGAAAAACAACACAATAGGTCATAATGTCAGTCACTCAAAAACAGACATATAGTTACATTTGAGTGACAGACAGCATCTAGTGGCCGTAGTAATTATGACCTGGAGCAGTGGCACAGTTCAGATGACGTATATACTGTATAAGTTGACAAATTTAATCATTTGGAGGAGGAGGGGTGGATGAATGATACAACCAAACAGTGGACTTTGCAACAGGAGACAAATGTTCGTGTCCCGTTTCCAGCCACAAGTTGGAGAAGTTTTTTAAAAAAAAAACATTCTTGTCGCCATGACGACAAAGGTTGCCCAACTTTAAGGAAGTAGGAACTTTAACCCACACCACATTTCTCTAACCTTAACAAAGTGATCATTTTAACCCAAACCATTATCTTTCCCTAAACCTAACCAGACCTTAACTATAGTGTTGTTTTCCCCTCAGTGAAACAGAAACACGCGCAGACAAAGAAAAGAAATGAATTACACTATTATACACTACTATAATTACACTATTAAACACTATGGAATGACACAGATCAAAACAAAAGACTTTTTAATGTCTGTTTTATTACATTTGTTATAAAGACAAGTACAGAAACTCACTAATAGGCAAATTACAAAGCACTAGAAATATATTTTTAAAAAATCAAATCCTGAGCTTAAAATATATCACACCAGCGTCAAATCAACTGCGTCTCTCTGAAGTTGATGAAGAATCTGATATATCCTGTTGCTGTTGTTAAGTGCTGTCTGTCTGAATGCAGCACCCACTCCTGTTTCAGCCCCTTGATTTCATTGACAACTGACTGTCTGAATGCAGTGCCCCCCCCCTTTTCCCTTACCCCTACTAAGGTGACCCTTCATATTGTCTGTGTCACACTGTAAGGTCTGAATACTTCCTTCCTTATTTCCTTTTGATCTGATCAAAATGCCTTTACATATTAATCACAACTGTATTTGCATACGGTCTGATCACCAGCCCTCGGCCCACTGTATAAGTGTCCCTCTGTCCTCTGCTCTGGGTCAGTCTACTGTCTCAGACCCGCTCTGTGTCAGTAAGCTCACCGTATTTTGGTATACTAATAAACCACCACCGCTACAGCAAACTCTGAACAAGGACTTGAGTGAATTTCTTCAACAAAGTGTATGTGTTGACATTCTCTAATTATCTTCCTGGTTACACTACAAAATGTTTTTCTCAGTGATGTTTTCCTCACAGTGTTCAGGGTGTTCAGGGTTTTCGGGGTAGTAGATGTCGGCCTTGTGTTCGTTGTCATGCTCGATGTGTTTCAGGTGGATGACCATGTGCAGGGCGTAGGCCAGGACCAGCAGCAGGATGAGGGAAGTGACAAGGCCCATCAGGATGGCTGGCGTCAGGAAGGTGGCGCAGTCGCTCGCAGGAGAAAACTTACCAGAGGTGACGTTGAACGCCTGAATCTGTGAAGGAGACCAACATTTTGAAAATAATCAAGAAGATAAAATATGACGGTTTAAAGTTCAATTTTATTGTGAGGCCAAAGCTTATGGAGGTAAATGGGGGCCAAATGTTTTGTCAATTTGAAAGACAAAACAGAAAAGCTAAAATTTTAAACTAAGTATATTTTTTTCAATTACAAAAGTTTTTTATGCCAACTCTTGGCCTTGGAAGTAATGCTTGGTTACTTCTGTAGGTAGCAAACTAATTAGCCTCGCAGGCTAAAGTTTGCAGTTTATGTTAGAGCAGACAAATGCACGGTTCAAGACATTCATGACACTTTTACTGTTTTTGGTTTTGGAGAGGATGGTAAAAGATACAACCCTCCAAACTTGTGGCAAAACTTGACAGGCCTTTCATGCCTAACAACTGTTGCAAAGCTATGATTGGACAGTCACTATTCAGGGGAGGGGTTTAGTGAATAGTCAATTCAAATACTGATAATGATAGTTTCTCCAGACGTCATTTATTAAGCCGGAGGCGCAGCTATTAGATATCAGTTAGACTGTGACAGGTACCTGGAAGTCAGTGAAGGTGACGGTCCAGCGGCGGGCGTTGTCGGTGTTGGGCAGCAGCAGGGCGCTGTACCGCTGCAGGCTGCTGACATGGAGGCAGTGGTAGGAGGAGGAGGCTGGAGCGTACACCTCGCTGGCATTGAACACAGCTTCCTCAGAGGTGTTGTAGAGCAGAGAGATGCTGTCCACTGAGAACCACCACTGACCTGAAGACTCGTAGAAAGTGTTGGACAGCTGCAGTCTGGACACCAAAGTGATGAGAGGAGAGGGAGACAAATTATTAACAAATTTGTTTCTGCTCATCATCTGCAGTCCTGCTCTGTTCTGTGTTGTTGTAGATTGTTTACTGGGTTTTATCATCCAGCAGAAAAGATTAACCTGGCTCAACTTTTGCAGGACTGCAAGGTGACGTCATCTAGGAAGGCCAATTAAATATGTACAAGCACACATTCCTGGTAGATTACTTTGTAAACACTGTATTTCTACTGTTTACCTTGCAACCATCGCAAAAAAAAGATAAAATTGCAGGTGTCATAACTTTCCAGAGTTGTAAAATCATGTCTCAAAGTATAAATCACTGTGCTGTTCTTTGGTGTCTGAGAAGGCTTCAAACTCTTGGATCTGTTACTCAAACCGGCCTTCCTGGATCGTATTTTATTGTCTTACTTGCATCTAAACACCCCCACCAACAAAGCCCCTTGTATTGTTTTAATGGCTGTTTACAGTCTGAAAACTTTACATTTATGCCCCACTAAGGATCTAAGAATAGCAAAGTTTTCCCTTCTCCATTTTTCGTCTATCCAACCATTTTAGTGAGCCTTCCAGCCTCTTGCTGGTGTTTGCATGGCTGCAGATTTTTAGCCTTGATATGAACGTTAAAGACCCCCTCCAAACAGATTTTAAAACATATAAAAATACTCCTCTTGGACTAATAATTTGCATCTGTTAAGGTTCAGCAGGTTAATGTGAAAACAAACTGCACATACAAGCCCAAACATCCATCTGAAGGGACGAGAAGAAAAACAGTGTGGCTGCTCCTTTACATTACATTTGATCACTCATTTGACTTCATTTAACATTATAAAGTTATATTTTAGAGCATGATTGGCAGACAGATGGTATGACCTACCTGATGAACAGGTCTCTTATGTCCTCCACATCACCAAACCTCATGACCAGCCTGGTGAAGACATACAGACAGACAGATAGACTCTTTTATCGGACTTATTGTAACTAAATTGGATATTTATCAAATTGCCTTTTTGCTACCTATGCCTCCTGTTGTATGGTCAGCTGTCTGAGCAGCGGGGATCTCTGTTTGAACTGATTTGACAATGTTTCTCCTTAACATGAATAAAAGGTTAAATCTAAATAATTAATGTTTGCTTTTAATGGTCTGTGTACATCAGACAGACAGGTAGACAGATGGGTGATAGGTGTACATACGTAGCTTTGTCCTTGCTGCAGACAGACTGGCTGGTGTCGACAGGTTTCTGAGGAGAGAAGGCTTGCTCCGTCAGGTCCAGCTGCTTCTGCCTCTCATAGCGGAGAGACAGCCTCCTGGCCTGGAAGATGAGGCACGACTCCCCATTGGACAACACCTGGTGGGCGGAGATATTAGTGTTATGGCTCTCTCCTCTGGGCAACATCTGGGACCCCCAACATAAAATGACTTTGCTCAGTTTCTCATATCAATGTAAAAACTTTCTCATTTTAACATGATCCTTTTCACATGACAAGATATCTTTCATGTTATTGTGACATTTCACAAAATGAACATATCTCATTAAAATTACACATTGACTTATCTCATTAAAACAAGAAAAAAATGTATTAGGCAATATGGCTGTGGGTTGATTTCCTATTATTCTGTGTGCCTACTGTATGTGTAAATGTGGATTTTGGTTTCAAATTAGATCATTGTCAACAGCTGGGCTACAACTCAGTGCTGGCCTTACTCAGTACTAACAAAAAAGTTCTCTTTATAACAAGAAACACAGGGAAAAAAAACTTTCGCAGCAATATGCTGCCATACTTTACTGTGTTAAAGTTAATTAATCGACTGGAGACTACATCACCTTCAGGGGAGGAAAGGGAACTGCAGATCCTGGCACCTGAAGTAATTTCCTCCGTGATACATCTGGAGACTGGAGAAGAGGCAGAAAATTAGTTTTTTATCATGTGAAACACCTTTTCACCTGTTGACAGTTTTTTGTCAAATTGCTAATGAGAAAACTACTGACTGATTCACCCAATACCTTACTTATGATAATCTTGTTTCCATATCTGATGTTATTTGGATATGAATGTAAACACATGTATCATCACAACCTCTGAGGCAACAGGTTTTTCCCTCTCATACCAAGTCATTCCTTCCTTTAATCCCTCTTTGCTTCTTTCCTTTTATACTTCATTTATGCTGTCCTTTCCTCCTTTTTTCTTCTTCAGCTGATCTGAGAGGATAAGAAAACCTTAAAACTAGTTTTCACTCAGCAGTGAAACTAAACTGTTCTTCACTTTCAGTTCTTTTATATTAGATTTTTAAGCTGATTCTTGTTTACCCTCACTGAAGTAAAAATTTCACATGCAGGACTTTTGTGATGTTTATACATGTTGGTATTGTTACGTTTGCTCCCACCACTCTTTATTTAAAGTAAAATATCAGTAGAGTAACTTCTACTGGAGTAGTACACTCGTGTACTCTTCCCTCCACTGAGTTTACCTGCAGCAGTCGTCTGAACGATTGGTCAGCATGTACCAAACTCTCCTCCATCCTCATCCCTCCATCATTCTCTGCCATCCCTTCATCTGGAGAGATACACATTAACAAGATGAATTCTCTTGTTTTATGAAATAAGTCATACTTATATAGATACTTTAAAGCCCCTCAGGCTAGTAAAAGTCTCTCAAAACCTTTTGTACTATAAGACCAAAAATAAATATTCGCCCAACTAAACCAAACACCACACACATAGTTCCTGAAAAGCTGATAGCAGTTAATTTGCTTTGCTTTGCAAGGAAGTCAGTGGCGATAGACAGATACACAGACAGATAGACAGATAGATAAACAGATGGACTTACCATGAACTGGAGAGACAGCAGGACTGTAAACAGAAGTAACAGGAGGATCAATAAATAACTGACATGATGTTCATTATTGTCATTTCTTCACATATTTGTTTTTGTTGTGCCCACTATCAATCTCATGTTATCTTCCCCTTCTAGATAACTGCAACCAATGTGTTTGTTTCTCTTCTACTTTGTTTCAATTACTTCTTCTTGTTTTCTTTTCTTTTTTCAATTGTTACTTTCTATTTCAGTCTTTATTAGTGAGCATTATATATTTATTTCAGTTGTTAAAAATACCTAAATACAAAAAATATTATGCAATACAATACAACAACAACTACATAAACTAATTACCATAGAGGTGATTCAACACCTCTCTGACTCAATTTTAACAAAAGTTTTACATTATGATATACTATACTATATAGTAGAGTCAATCTGAAGTTCTACTACTCTGTAGTAGAACTCTATACACACTAGAAAATAAATTACATTTCTTTAAAAACAGTATTATAATACTAGTCATCTTTTGTTTGAAACTATTCATATTTTCATCTTTAGATCCTAATTCTAACTAATTACCAGCTGACAGTAGGTGGCATGAACTTTAGCTAAATCCAGAAATGTTTAGGATTACATATTCAATCAAAAATCAGCCACTTATTAAATTACCTTGTGCTTATTGGATAAAACTGAATAGTGTCTCATAAAAGCCAAATTAAACTAGTGTATATTTAGATGGAGCTAAGAACTTTTATAATAGTGAAATTCTACAAAATAATAGAAAAGCATGAAAATATAATATCATATAATATCAATATTTTATATTATCCTGAACAAATATAAATGATGAGGGTTAAAAATAGAGGATGACCAGGAGAGGAACCAGCGAGGTTTTGAGTACCCAGAATGCATCTGGGTTGTCCAGTGACCCAGCCATTCACCTTGTGGATTAGTCTTTAAGGTAACAGAGTGATCAGTCTGGCACAGAGATGTACTGATGCTGAGAGGACCCACTCTGACCCAGATTACATAGAGAAAGAAATTAGACTCTTGTAGGAGAAAAATAAAGGACAAAGAGTTCAGTATCAGAATCAGCTTAACACCAAACACAGGCTCTGATTGCTTTTTGTAAAAACATGCAGCACATTCAGGTTTTATATAAAGAATCCTGAGCCTGTGCAGATCAACAGGTCGAGCGAAGTAGCATCAAGGATGGAGCTTCAATACAACTGGAGAACCCCTGAAGAAGTATTTTTCTACAATTAAACATTAATCATCCTCCTTTGCTGTCAAAAATAATGTCAACATGTTTTTAAAATGTTAATAGTTTTGTATTATTAGAATGAAGAGAAAAGGGTCTTTAAAATATCAGAAATGCTCCTGTTTGTCTCTGTCAGCCGGACAGGTGTCATTGTCTTTGTTTGATTGACATTAGCTGGCAGGCTACCTGTGTTACACCATATGAACAGAGACAGTAAACAAACTGCACAGCTACAAGTCATGGGCAGACAGTGTGTCTCTAACACAGATTTAGAAGATGACCAAACCAGCATCTAACTGGTCAGAAGTGACATTTTGGGGGTATGTTTACATGCTGCTTAATGTGCTGCAGCTGAGCAGCTAACTAGCACTTTTCACCAGTGAATGTTTTTTGGACACTCGTTCAGCAAGCTAAGGTGCAGGACCTGACGTGTGTTCACGTTTGTAAGTTAGATAAGAAGGAAACTTTAGCAGGAAAGTTAATGTGGGTTGTTGTTCAGAGTCTGGCTCTTGTGTAGCAGGATGCTATCAGGCTCAGTGTGACCGTCTGCTCTGCCTGTGATAGACATGTTATCGCTTTATTAATGATTTGATTTAATGTATGTCATTTAATTTCAGTTGGACTTGAAGAAAAAATCAAAGTTAAAGCAGAACAGAAACAAACATTCTTAGTTATTAATGAAGAGTTTAACATATTTTTAGGGACACGCAGAGACCAGCAGGTTTCATGGAGAAAAAGTAAATTTGTGTTTTTGTATTCCTTCACATGAAAGCCCAAATTATACTTTACGTGTACATATGTGTACCTTCTAAGTGATGTAAAGTGTGTCAGTGCCAACCGTCCATGTGCAGCTCAAAATGTATGTACTCCATTTTGTAATATATTCGGTCTTTTAACATAACTGTAGTGTTGAACAAAACATTTTCAAGCATAACACAGTGTTGTTTAATACGAAGAATCTGAAGTATATCCATGTGTCTCTGTCAAAAAATCGAAACACGACTGTGTCTACTCTGGTCAGTTAGGGAGGAGCGTGTAGCCTGATTCTGTGCAAAATAATCAAGTAAAGTTGTCTGGCCATGGACAGTCTAATCTAAATGAGTCTGGTGCACGCTCCGCCTCTGTCTGGCGACTTAGTGCCTCTCAGGATGAAAACCTCTCTGTAGATGCAGAATAAAACGCATTTTTCTCTGAACATACTAAATGTATTAGACCGAGTCCTCCCAACAGCCCAAACAAAGGTTTAGCTCCTCTGGTGCATTAGGTCAAAGCAAAGGACTGTAGATTGTGGGATTGCACTGATTACATAATCATACAAACATGAGCACACACACACACTCATAAAGGATGGGATGGCTCTGAGCCAAAAGAGATTTTGCAGCGTCTCCATCCTCTACCATCAACAGCTGCACACTGCAAAAAATGACACACAAACAAGCAGCTTCTATTAACACATCCAGCAGACACGGAGCAACATTTTATGACCACAGGTTTTTTTAGGTCCAATACCAACGTTTTTACAATTCTCACTTTCAATGACATCGGTGCACAACAACTATGGTATGGTTAAAGTGAGGGGAAGATCATGGTTATGACAAATAAAGGCATGTTTAGGGTTAGGCAACTATAACACTTAGTTAGGGAAAGATTGTGGTAATGGTTAATAAAAACGGGAACATTATCTTCAGGTCTGCAATGGCACATAAACCCCTAAATGAAAGTCAGACATGTAGGGCTGCAACTAATGATTATTCATTGTTATATTAATCATAACATTCATCGATTTATTGTTATGTCTATAAAATGTCAGATAATACTACACAATAGCCATTATAATTTCCCTAAGTCAAAGGTGACATCTTCATATATCTTTTTCTGTTCGACCAACAGTCCAAGATATCATGTTTGCTATTATGTATGACAAAGAAAGGATTAAATCATCACATAAAAGAAGCTAAAACCAGCAAATATTTGGCTTTTTATTAGCTTAGATTATTTGATCATCAAAATAGTTGCAATAGTTAATTTTTAATTGACTAATTGTTGCAGCACTACCTAACCATCCACCACCACGACCTCCAAACCCTTATTTTCCCCCTCTCTACATAAAGGACACATAACATAAATCCTGAGGTGCAGAATCATCAGTTGTGGACATAACTGGAGATACTGGGATACTGATTTGTGTCCATCTGATTAAGTCCAATATTCAGTCTAATTTTAGTTCTGGTTTGGCCCACAAAGAATGCCCCCACCAACTCTGCAGCTCTACAGAGCTTTTTAGCCTCTTTTAGCTCCTAGTTCTGGTTTTAACATTTGTTTTGGTTCAGTCTTAGTGTTTCCAGCAGCAGGCAGCTGTTTTCAACAAACAAGCTCTGATAAACCCACTTTACACTACCTGCCCAGCAGCAAACAGCAGACAGACAAAGTTAAACACTAGCTGGTGAAGAAAGTGGAACATCTGGCAGGTAAAGAGCCAGCCATTGTTGGCTGGAGACCAAACCAGCTAAAACGAGAGTCAATCTTTAACTTACATTCATTAGGTGGACACAAACAAGACTCCAATGGGATGATCATGTTGCTCTGTTTCTGCTATATATATAAATATTTGCCTGAGGTTTTCAGGTTGTTCCTCTTTACCCAAATGACCTAATAAGCTTTAAAGAAACACAATCAATGAAACTCCACACATGGCCTGGTGGGTCTGACAGCAGAAACACATCAGTAATCTTGGAACTGGACGTGTCAAGAGTCAAAGATTAGAGAGTCAGCAGAGGTCAAAAACAACAACATCAATCATCAAGGTAAAATTACATTTGTGTCTCTTCTTCTCAGTCTCTTCACCTACCTGTCAGCCGGTTGTCGGTCGAGGCTGGAAGATGACTGCAGATGGAGGAGGAGGAGGAGGAGAGAGAGGAGGAGGATGCAGCAGTGTTTCCACGGTGAAGCCATCGCTGTGGTGACCAGAGCGTGATGCCAGCACACTCTCTCCCCCTGTCCTTTCTCTCTCTCTCTCTCTTAATCTACTTTAATCAGCCCACCGTCTGTAAGCCCCCCTGACAGACTGATGAATCACCCAATCAGGAAAGGACAGAGACTGACACAGTTAAGAGAGTCCTGCCCACTGGTTAAAGGCATTGCTGTTCTCTTTCTCTCTTATTTTCAGACCAGCTCAGTCAAAATAAATTTAATTTCAGTAGATTAAAGGATGGCGATTACACTGACAAAGCAAAGCACTTAAGATGCATTTGGTACATCATGTACAGAATAATAAAATTGTTGATCAATGTGCATATGCTGTATGACATGTATAGGTATTTCAGAAAGTCTGGTGAAAAATCTGGGATGTCTGAAAACCCTTTCAATATTTAGCATCTATAGTCTACAGAGGGAGCAATGTCATTGCTGAGACCAGCGCTGAGTTGGAAAGTAATGATATGAAGGAAGGGGAGTGTTCCCTGTTCTCTCACAGGCTGCTTACAGTGATGCATTTTAAAAGCTATTTTACCTTAATTAATGACCAGTTAGTGCGTATACATGCACACATGTATCCTGGTTTTGAGTCTTTTCCTGGTTGCGATCATATTCTGATGATATGACATTTACATGGAACCTGTTTATTCATATCTCTGGTTAGTAAGTCAGTCAGTCAGTCAGTCAGTCAGTCAGTCAGTCAGTCAGTTAGTCAGTTAGTCAGTTAGTTAGTTAGTGTATCATGCACATACAAGTGCCCACATGGACTTACAAGACACCAAAATACAGTCGCAGTGGTGAACACAGTTTTTTATAATCACTCATCCAGAAAAACTTATCAGAAATTAAGGATATTTTACTGAATAGTGTAGCCCTTAAATCACCATATAATGAGAAATAAAACATAAACTGGTCTTCGTCTTGAGTCAAGTCTTCAGTTCTCTTCAGTGAGAGCAGTAAACCTGCCTGTTTCTATATAATGGTGATGTACCTGAACATACCTGTCTATCTCTGATTACATGATTCTAACAGTATCCAGGTTTCTGATCATCTGTGTCCAGTTGTGTCAGCCACTAATTTTTCTACCAACAGAGTGTTGAGAAACCTGTTTGCAGGCCACAGTATCCTGCAGTATTCCAGGTAACATATCCAGGTTTCTCAAAACCGCATTAAAGACTTATCCAGGTTTCTAAAACCAGGATATGGTGTTTACATGTGCAACATGAATAGTCCAAAAACCTGATCATAACCAGGAAACACACTCATTGTGAGGGATGCTCGTCCATGCTTCTCACAGTGAATTCACTAATGAATGTTCTTATTAATTTAATCATTTTAAAATATAATTTTGCTTTTATTAAGTACAGCAGTGCACAAGCATAGAATAACAAGACATTACGTTGGGACTCTCATTTAGTTTTCTGTTTGCTTGCATGCTCACATGCTGTGTGTTTGATGGATACTCATAATTTCATCCATGCTGTCGAACTGAGAATATAAGGATGGAGTGTTGGTCTGTTTACTGCTATGGCTGTAGGAGTATACTTATCTATTTGTATGCACAACGAAGGGAAACAAGACTTAGAGCTAGAAACTAGAGACAAGACTAAGACTTAGAGATTCTAAAACCATTTTAGAGTCTACAGCCAGGCTAGAGGCTCTGCTGTACTTACATACTGATACAAGCAGGAAATGTTTACCATATGCACCATATTTTCGCATGTGAGCATGCTAAAATTTAGAATGCTAATAAGCACAAAATTAAAAATACAGCTTTGGTCATAAACTGGACAAATTACACTTTTGACATGATGATAGCACTAGATAAAAGTCAGGAGATCATCAAAGTCATTAAGATTCAACATCTGGGCACCATGAATGTATGTACAAAATGTCATGGTAATCCGTTCAAGAGATATTTCAATCTGGACCAAAGTGAAACAACTGAAAGTTTGACATTGCCATCCTTAGAGCCACAATAGAATGAAGAAAAAAGCTAAACAATGTAAATAGATTACATTTATGATTTTAAAAAATCTAATAATGTTAAAAAGATGAAAGGTTTGGAGCATATATATGTAGGGTATGTTTGTTATATGCAGCCTGGTTTGGAGTAACATTGAAAACTACATTGATGCGCATAGAATTAACCTAATATCATTATGTAACAAAAGTATTCCAAATGTTTGTTCTGAATGAAATAAATAATGATTTTGCAGGAAATTATCTTAGTTTCTTTCGTGTGTTAAATGCTCAGACTGTATAAATAGTCTGTATATAAAGTATTGTATATGCAGTCTTTGGTTAAATGTGTGTTAATTTCAGTCAGGCATTCTCTGTAGCATCACCTGTCCGGGGTCCTCAGACTAGACATTGCCGCGGTGCATGCTGGGTCCTTCCTTTCCAACCCGGACTCTGCTGCAATCATGGGTTCGTCTCAAACTTCAGTCTAAATATCAGATAATTGTCTTTACTGCACGGGTTTTTCACATCGGTGTTGTATATGAAGATCTTATAAACTGTTCTCGATGTGTTTATGACGGAAAATCTCCACAGTGACTGATAAAAAAGAGCCGTTTTTACCGCTCTGTTTGTCCGCAACGTGGAGCGGCCATAACGCGTCTGATCCGGCGTGTTAGCGCGGTTAGCTTAGCATAGTGGACGGTCCTTCTGCGCTTAATTTGCTGCTGCTCACATTATAATGCTTAATTAAACAACTGTGAAATGTAATAACATTAAGTGTAATTTGAGTTCTGATGTCTGTTAAGGCTCAGATTGTGAATGTTCGTAAAGCTGACTAGCTTCGCGCAGAGTAACGAAGCTACGTCAGGTTGGCTCAGTGTAGTTAAAACTGCGGTTTTTAAAGAAATATCGGCGATTGAAAACAGTGAAGGTCATTTGTGTGAGTCTAGAAAGTCTTGTTTGTCCAGTATTTTTAAGTAATTAAGTTATCTGCAGTAAATTTATCCGGTTTAACAGGCAGTGAAGTTTAAGTTAGTCACTGAAGCACGAAGCAGGACATTTTGACAGACCGTCATTTAATGCTCATTTTGTCATTTAGTTTGTGCCCCATGTAGCATTTACTTTTAGGTTTCTCACTGTTTTAATTTTAATTGGTGAAAAATCGGGATAAACACAAGCCCTATTTATTTATGACTGCCATTGTTGGTAGTCTGGTGCTGTTGGTGCTGCTCTAGTTCCAGTTTGTGTCTCGTGTATTAACTTATGATCCAGTCAGTTAAAGGACAGGTTCACAATTTTCAAGTCTGTATTAAAACAGTCTGGTGCCCAAATCAACATTGAAATAGGTTTTTCTTGCTATAATAATTCCTCCTGTTCATACTAGCCATTAGAAGATCCCTTCATAATGCACTTACATTGTAACTTAACATTGAAAGCACATTTGGAGGGAATCTTTTAATAGCCAGTATGAACAGGAGCAATGATTACAGCGAGGAAAGCCTCTGGGCTCCTGACTGTTGTTTTAAGACAGACTTGAAAATTGTTAACCTATCCATACAGTACTTGAGGCTTTCCAGTATCATGTTAGGTCTCAATGTTTGGATGCTATAAATTGTATCATTCTACCACAAAGGTAGAGCATCTGTTTGGGCCATGTTAGTTTTTTTATTTTGATTTTTGTTTATTTTTGCATAATTACCATAAGTGAATTTCTGTTCTGCTGGAGCATTATGTAGCTTGCAGACACAGATCTTTTGAAATGAGACAAGAATGCTTTGTTGAATTTCACAGCAAACAGAATAACTACACGATCGCAGTCCTGTATTGGTTCCAATTAAATTTCCTCTTCTTCTTCTTACAGGAAAGTGTCGTGGTCTGCGTACAGCCAGGAAGCTCCGTAACCACCGCCGTGAGCAGAAATGGCACGATAAACAGTACAAGAAGGCCCATCTGGGCACAGCCCTGAAGGCCAACCCCTTCGGAGGAGCCTCACACGCCAAGGGCATCGTCCTTGAGAAAGTGTAAGTACCATCTGACCTGCCAAGCTGATGTGATGCCTAAGAGACCCCTGATCGTACAACACTTCCTGATACAGATGTAGACAGGCAGTCATTTTTAGGAATTGAAAATTACCCCCATTTCATGGTTTTTCCTTTACCTCTTCAGATAATGTAAATCCACTGGTGGGTTGATTTAAAAGCATGTTAACTTTATACAAATCCTCACATTGAGTGTCTCAAACTCAATTTACCCAGGTGCCACTGGTGAGGGTTTTCTTTAGGGGGGGTGCTGCTTGAACATTGGGTGGGGAAAAACTCATTGGTCTCTCCATTGTACCAATTGGAAAGTTCTGAAGTGGTTGTTGAAATGTTGGTTCTGTGAAGAATTGCATCTTTGAGTCTTTTAGTGTTAATCATTGCAGTCTTTTACACTTTCATGTTTTCAGTCTTGGCACTTTCCATCAGTGTGTTAATTTTTTAAACATCTATTGCTGGCGTCACACACTGTTTAAAAAAAAAAAAAAAAAAAAAAAAACGCCAATTAAGATAAAATCCCCCAAAATACAACTTGAAGGGTATTTACAGAACACATCTATATGCAACTTGTACAGATGCCTCTTGGTTCAAACTGTTCTCAGTTTTATTTTTGCAATTGTTAAAGAATGCTGTATGTTTTCCCTCTACAGTGGTGTGGAGGCTAAGCAGCCCAACTCTGCCATCAGGAAATGTGTGAGAGTTCAGCTCATCAAGAACGGCAAGAAGATCACCGCCTTCGTCCCCAATGACGGTTGCCTCAACTTCATCGAGGTAAACGCCAACATTGCACACATGATTGAAAAAACAATCAAACACGAGTGGTGCTGCAGCCAAAGAGCAAGTTTCTGTAAAGAATCAGCAGCAGAGAAATTAAGCTAGAAGTCAACCTGAATTGAGTAGAACTGAAACTAGTGTTTGTCTGAATGAGTAGATGTCTGATTGTATAATCAACATTCAGGGTTTTCCTACCATTGCCCTGGAGGGGCGGGCCACCTCTCCAGTGGGACCCCCCACCCCTCCTGAAAGAAACAAAATGTTTATTTACTTAATTTATGTGCAAATGTTACTGTAAGTGCAATAAAAACTTCACATGTAAAAAGCCAACAAGAGTTGGGGTTATACCCAAAGTTAGCGACAAAGGGTTAGCTTAAGGTGGACCAGCTATTGTAATTTTAATGACAATCTCAGCCACTCCCACAGACCCCACCCAATCCAAAACTTGAATTTTGACGTATTGTCCTTTTTTAATATGAAATTTATGGCCCATGAGTTTAGTTAACTCTGCTGAGTTGGCATTGACACCCTTTTCCTCTCTGCCTTTTCTTCTCCCTCCTCTGCTGCCGGTCCTGCAGGAAAACGATGAGGTTCTGGTGGCAGGATTTGGACGTAAAGGTCACGCTGTGGGTGATATTCCTGGAGTTCGTTTCAAGGTGGTCAAGGTGGCCAATGTGTCCCTGCTGGCTCTCTACAAAGGCAAGAAGGAGAGACCAAGGTCATAAACAGTTGTGGCAGAAAATAAAATAAACATGTTTTCGATTACAGTCTGGTTGTCTTGTGTTTTCATTAATTCTTTGTTACTCACAAGGAGATATTCAGATTTCCCTTAAGGACTTGTAGGACTTTGAAAGCATGAAAATTAGTCCAGCTGCTCACATATTGTAATTGCTTAAAGTCAGCAAAAATGTTTGGGGCACAAAGTTCTTACTGGTGTTACTTGGGGAAGCCTCAGCTGGAAAGGTTCATGGTATACACTGAGCTACCTAATACTCAATGTAGTTTTTGTTTTTACTTGTACACACAAGATTTTAAAGATCTTTTTGGTCTATTGTCCATCTGTAGAAAAGAGACCTGAAGCTTCAAAAGGTGTAAAGTGCAGATGTTCCATCATTGTCCACAGCTGTAATGATTAAAACTGAAACACATTTGCTCCCATCAGATGAAAAGAAATAGAATGATGGTGAAGTGGCTCCATCATATTGCAGCTGTGGTTCCAGGATGCATTGAAGGCTTTTCACAAGCAGCCTGAACCTCAGCTGCCATATTTTGTTGTACCTTGAGCAGCTGGGCGGTCTGACATAGAAAATAAAATAACATGCACTTTTATGTTGCCTATTTGATACAAAGTTCAAGTATACTTGCATTAAATAGGCCTTTTTCCACAGCAGGCTTGTGATAGGTAGACAGGTGTTACTGATGACATTAATGATGGCTTTGTTATAATATTGTCCCAGTAAGTCAGCATTCACAATACCAAAACCCTGAAACTGAAGCAGCCAAATGGAATTTGGCCATCATTAATTTTATAATTTACACCTGTGCTTTTTCTATTGTGATGTAAAAATGTATCCTGCAAAAAATGCCTATAGGCTTTATACATAAATCTATCATTAAATGACTGTAATTAAACTGACAATGTTTTGAGGAAATAAAATTATTGATTGCAGTCTGTTTCCCTCAGTTTAGTAGTCTGCCTTCCTTTGTCCAAAGTTGAATTACAGAATGGGCAACTGTCCCAGGACAAAAGTCTGAGGGTCATCGCATTTAAATTTGATAAAATGCAAATTTGTTAAGAGAACTTGCACCATTAAAATTCAGTTAGACTAAGGCAGATTTTGCATTAATGTAGTTTAGTGGCACTGGCTTATTATTATTGTGTCAAAATCTGGTTTTAAGACCGTGAAGATGAGGGGCCAGGTGGGATTATTCCAGCACAGGAGGAGTACCACTGCTCGTTGGTCTCTGGGTCAGTGATGCTGTGTGTTCTGTATTGAACAGGAAATTGAAAGTGATAACTGGTACATACAATGCACAGGTTAATAAGCCTTTCATACCAACCATGATCTGTACTGCAGTGTCCTTCGGCTGTCTGCTGCAATAAACTACATAAATTTAGCTGCAGGGGGTAAATATAGTAACAGGTATCTGATCCCCAGTCCTCCCAGCCAGAGCGCTGCAGTTTGACAGCTGAAACAGCCGGCTCGCCTGAACCTTCTCGTTTGCTCCTGCAGAATTTATACACTTTTATGACACTTTTCTAAGACACACATCTATCTACATCTTGTGGGTAAATCTTGTGTATGTAGTTGGAATCTCTGCTGTTTAAAGACAGTGTGGAAAATCAGGGAACTGCCACACACTACCTGATGGAACCCATGTAAACGTGCAGCTCTGGTTTCAGCCAAACAGGTCAGAGACCTCCGTCACTTCAACAACAACAGATCCTCTTTTAATCTCCAGGGATGCCACAGCAGATTAGAGGGAACCAAATAAACAACCCAAGACTCAACCAAAAGGTAAAAAGCAAAGTGACCTCATCTGTCTGTTTACTGTGTTTTACTGTTTACAGTTTTTCAAGTCTGTCTTAAAACAATAGCCAGGTGTCCAAATGAACATTGAAGTAGGTTTTGCTTGCTGTGATCTTTCCTGTAATCCATTCTTAATGTGAAAAGTGAAGAAGGACAGAATCCACAGTCCTCATTTTGGAGTAAATCCCTGCAGCCAGGTCCAAAATCAGGTGGAAAGTTTTGTAATCACATGTTCAGCCATCATATATCCTGCAATGTTCGGGCGTCCACATACTTTTGGCCATGAATGTACATAATGTACTGCAGAATCCTCCAACCTGCTGATCACAAACATCAGTGAAATATGTCTTCATGGATGTCCTTTTTGAACAGAGCCAGGACCCTTGGTGAGGACAACATGGACATCAGGCGATTTGGGATTGAGGAAGAGGATGATGAAGACGACGTAGCTATTCAGTACATGATTGAACAGAGTTTGCTGGAGAGCAACAAACAGAAGGAAACCCACAGAGACTCCACAACACGAGACAGCAGGAGGTCGGTCTAACAGCTGCTTGGTTTGTCTTGGAGAAATGTCAGACAGGCTCAAAATGTCACTTACTGTCCTACAGATTTGATCGTTACTTTGTTAGAAGTATTTGCACTTTTTTATTCGGTATATAGTCTCAAACTAATTTGTTGGAAGTATGACTTTCTTCCACTAAGCAAGAGAACAAATCTATGAAGCCCAGAAACTGAGGAAAGGCAGTTAAATATAACTGCAGTAGAGATATAATTACAGTGGAGTGTAAAAAGAAATTTAAGGCTTTACACTTTTCCTTTAACCTCCAATCAGTTGTTGAAAAAACAGGAAACTTTCTTTTTCTTTTCTTTTGCCAATTAAAACTTTCTAGCGTGGAAGTTTTGTGCCTATCCTTTTGCTCCATCATTATTCCCAGCAGGTAGAGCTCACAGATCCAATGTTCAGTTTCACTGAGTTTTCTTAGATTGAGTGTTTAATATTTTTAACATTGTTAGTTATCTTCTTTCCTCGCAGCTCAGGGCCGGACTCTGCAGACAGCAGCACCATCTTCACTGCAATAAGAAAAGGTGAGGGGGGGGGGGGGGGGGGGGGTACGATATTTGTAACAAGGTGAATGTTGTGATTTACTGTTAAAACATAATAATTTAACGTATTTACATTTTCACATTTTCTCAAGAGTTTCATGGCAGATCTTATGGATTTGGTGGTGGTTACTATGACTCAGTGTTTTTCTTTCTTAGTTTTTGATGGTTACCTGTTTATTTCTTTTTAATTGTCTTCCACTTGTCCCCACACTGTTCATGGATGTCTCTTAATATACAGTTTACTGTATTTCTTTATTAGTAAGTCCATTTCTAAAGCCCATATATGTAACTTTTCAACACGTGAAAATGTCTAACTTTGGCACCTCCTAGTGGTAACATAAAACACAGCAATGTACACGTTTACACCATGCAGTCCTTTACAAATTAAGCATATTAATAAATGGTGTCATTGTTTTCTAAAAGAGGTGAATTAGTCATCATGCATTATTAGCAGACACAAGCTAATGAAGCCAACCCAAGATATGCTTGTATGAATGAATGAATACATTTTATTTGTCGTGTCATGGCGCCTTTACAAAACATCAACATTCACAATACAGTTAACAGCTTCCACATGTGTCACACATCAGTCCAGGTGATATTTTAATACAGTAAAAAGCAAAATTAACCTTATTCTCATACAAGGTTTTCTTCCTGAACTCCCATCCATTCAATAAACACATTGCAAATTTGAAAGGGTCAAACTTTGTCAAACAACTTTTTCAGATGATGCAAGTCATTCATGTCCAGCAACTCACTTGTATCCTCAATACCATCAAGTCTGACAACCATGTGTGTTAGATTTAAGCTGTCTGTCTATCCAATCACCAGGTAATGAGAAGCTCCTGAAGGAGTTATGTGTTGGACAAAAAGATAAGTTTTTACAGACAGACAGCAGAGGTTGGACTCCTCTCCATGAAGCAGCAGTTCAGAGCAACCAAACCATCCTGGAGCTCACATTCAAAGGTTTGTATCAGCTTTTACACTGATTCTGCACCAGACTCACATTAACATAAAACACCATTAATGAAACAAACATGCGATGAATGATAAATTAAACAGTATATCCTGTTCTCCAGTGTTAGGATCAGACTCTGTGGAGCGTCAGACCCTCCGTGGTCAGACTCCTCTCTTCCTGGCTGTAGAACAGGGTCTGATAGAAAACTCCTCCTTCCTCCTTCAACATGGAGCCCAGCCGGACACCCAGGACCACGACCAGGACTCACCACTGTTTGCAGGTAGGTCGACCAACATTTATCCCCTTCAAAACCTGTTCAGTCATTGGGGCCAAAGAAGAGATTTCCCTGTTGTTTCCTCCAGGGGACAATGTCAAATACATCTCATTTAAATTCTGATCTTTTGTTTATTTTAACCCACTGCACTCAAAATAAAAAACAATATACATTATAATATGTTTTTCCCTTTTATGTATGCATATACTGTGCCATGATTAAATGAAAAAACATATGTAAAAAGACAACTATTTAGCTTATTGTCTGATTGAAGTGTTTTAAAATGTGATGTGAATTATATTTGAAACACATTAAAATCAAATCACAAAACTTTCATTTCAAAACTTCAAAACATGACATATGAAAGATTAAAAAAAAAAAAGATGCCTAAATAAAATGGTCACCAGTTATGCATTATCTATCGTCTGTCTCTTTGTAGCTGTCCGTTCAGACCGCGCTGACCTGGTGAAGCTGCTGCTCCTGCGGGGCTCTAAGGTGAACCAGCAGGGCTGCCACGGCCGCTGCCCCCTCCATGAGGCCTCTCAGCGGGGCAAAATAGCGCTGGTGAATCAGCTGCTGGAGGCCGGAGCGCAGACAGACCCGCGCAGCCACTACGGACTCACGCCACTGGCACTCGCCGCTCAGGCAGGACACCTGGAGGTGGTGGAGACTCTACTCAGGAGAGGTGGGAGAGGAGGGATGTTTCCATAGTAGGCCTATTACTTTCTAAGGGTTCACTTTACTACTTTAAAACTTAAACCTGAAATGGCAGATTAGAGTTTGGGAAGTTACTGTATGAAAATGATTGGGGTGAAGAGGGAGGCTGAAACTTGATGTTGAATTCTAGCATCTTTTTTAGGAGAATATTGACTGTAAATAGGAATATACATTGTTTTGGTTTTTTTAAACACAAAAAATGTATATTCCTATAATGTATAAATGTATAATGCCAAAGTCCCTCTCCTTGTAAATAATACTTCCACTGTAAGAACCTATCCTTTAATCATCATCAGGAGCAGGAGGAGGTATTCAAGGATAGGTTCACATTTCTTCATGTTTCCAGTGAGCACAGTTGTACTAATGGTGACGAGTTCTGTTGCCGTGATGCTGCGAGTGTGATGTTAACAAGTTGTGTGTTCTTCAGGAGCGGATGTCTTCTCCCAGGCACAGGATGAGGCGTCTATCTTGTACGAGGCGTCTGCGTCTGGAGATCCAGCTGTCATCAGTCTGCTGCTGGAATTCGGTGCAGACGCCAACATTGCCAAACTCACGGGACACATGCCGATCCACCGTGTCGCTCACAGGGGACACCTGCAGTAAATGTTATATCAGATTCTTTCCTTTGATGTAAAAACATTATAATTTGTTTATTTGTTTGTTTAGAGTGTGATAGATGTGGGCATTTACCAGACAGGGAGGGTCTAATTAAAGATGTTATGCTGCAAGTTGCATTGTGGGAAATGTAGGATTCAGTGTTTTTGGAGCTTGCGCCATACTAGACACTGAGAGTCAGGATATCTCAGCATCTGCTGCTTTGATTTAAAAAGAAGCAGTTATCTTATGTCTTCTGTTATCAACTGTTTAGTTATTAAGCAAATATTTTACATATTAGACAAACATGTCAAACATCACGTGTGTATTTTTGTGTTCTTCAGAGCTCTAAAGTTGCTGATTCCAGAAACTTCTATGGGAGATGTAAACGACAGCGGGATGAGTCCTCTACACTCTGCTGCTGCAGGAGGACACACAGACTGCATCAAGGTGTGTGTGTGTGTGTGTGTGTGTGTGTGTGTTATCCACCACGAAACATTTTGAAATAAAGTCGGGTATTTTTCATGGTTGGGTTGTGATGTGATGTGAATGCTCCCATCAGGTCTTGCTGGATGCAGGTTATGACCCCAACTACATGCTCCATCCCTGGATTCGCCGTAGCTATGACGACGAGAGGAAGTCAGCGCTCTTCTTTGCTGTTTCCAATAATGACCTGTCGTCAACCAAACTGCTGCTGGAGGCCGGGGCCATGGCCAACCAAGACCCTGTTAAATGTCTGCAGGTATCTGTGTGTATGTGTGTGTGTGTGTGTGTGTGTGTTATTTATTTGTGTGTGTACAGTTATTTATTTTCATTCTGAGAGTGAGGCTGTCCTTTGACTGTGTCTTTAAGGTTGCACTGCGTTTGGGCAACTATGAGTTGATCAACCTGTTGCTGAGGTTTGGAGCCAATGTGAACTATTACTCCAGAATAAACACGACACACTTCCCCTCAGCCCTGCAGTACGCCCTCAAAGACGAGGTAAACTGTTGTTTTTTTATCTTTTTACAAAATCATTTCTTCAGCTTTACAGATGTCACTGGAATCTGCAGTTTTAGTGACCTTAAACTGATATTATTTCTGTTTGGGAGGAAAGCTGTTCTCGTTTTTAATCTGGCCTGTCGTGTGTGTGTGTGTGTGTGTTTGTTAGGTGGTTCTCAGGATGCTGTGTAACTATGGTTATGATGTGGAGCGCTGCTTTGACTGTCCCTATGGCAACAGCTCACACGTTCCTGAGGACTACGAGGGATGGAGCAACACAGTGATCAAAGATACCATGGTAACCAACAGAGCCGTGTCCACACCAGTTTATCAGCGAGATCCTAAAGGCAGCATAAAGTGATTTTTGGCCACTTTGGGGCATCAGAACAAGCTGAAAACACAACTTTGACATATTATCACGTTAGCAAACAGCTGCCTATTTCCACATCCAGCAGACACAGAGAAACATGACCATCCCATTGGAGTCGTGTTTGTGTCCACTGGATTAATAAATTCAATATTCACTCTGCTGGGCAGGTACAGTACAGTGGATTTATCAGAGCTTGTTTGCTGAAAACAAAGAGACCATACGGCAAATGTGCCATAAAACCAAATTTATGAGTGAAAAGTGGCTAAAAGCTCCTGTAGGTTCAGACCTACAAGCGTCACCTTTTAGGCTTTTAACTTCTTGTTAATATGGAAAATACTAATAGGTGCAGCTTTAAACCTGCATTGACTGATTTTTTTGGCACACACTGACATATCATCACCTTATATACTGATATGATGAACTCGTTAGCAAACAGTTGCTTAGTTCCACATCCAGCAGTTATGGAGCAACAATATCATTCATTTGCAGTCGTGTTTCTGTCCACCTGGTGAATGTAAGTCCAGTGTTCACTCTCTTTTAGCTGTTTCTGCTCTCTACCAACTCCTGAGGGAAATATCTGGCTCTTTAGCTGCTAAATGCTCCACTATGTTCTCCAGCTAGTCTCCAGCTAACTGTGTCTGTTTGCTGTTTGGGGAGCAGGTAGTGCACAGTGGCTTTTTAGAGATTTTGACCTGCAGGTGGCGCCTGAGGAGAAGTCAGAGTGTCACCACAGTAACTGAGATTCATCCTCTGGAGATCTTCAATGTCTGTACAAAATTTCAGACAAATAATAAAATACATGCCATACATTAATTTTAACTTCCTGTATGTACTGACATACTGCTGACAGACTTCTATTGGCAGACAAAGTCAATCTGTTTGAAATCACCTCTGACTGCATGTCAGTAAATTCAGTTCCTCTCTTCCCTTAATGTTTGTGAACGTTACTTTCTGTTTCATTCATAATTTCAAACATAATTTCAAACATTCAGTCAAGTAGGAGGAATGATGTGGAGTCAGTTAATTTCACAGGTGTAACTGCTCATCATGTTGAACTTAACGCTCAGTCAGACACATACGTGTAAAACACTTCTGCTGAACATCTGTCTGTCTGTCTGTCAGTGCAGTTCTGCGAGGTGATCACCGTCTCCTGGCTGAAGCACCTCTCAGGTCAGCTGGTTCTCATCCTGTTGGACTACGTGGATCATGTGACCTTGTGCTCCAAGCTGAAGATGGCTGTGATGGAGCAGCGACAGTGGCCCGACATCTGCAGGCTGCAAGGTGAATGAAATTAAACTTTCATCAACCCCTGCGCGGACAGAGAGAGACAAATGAGAAACAAGAACACAGCCAGTTTCCATTAATCTTCCTCTCCATGTTTCCTCCTCCTCTTCCTCAGAGAACGTCCGCTGTCTGCAGCATCTCTGTCGTCTGCGGATCCGTCGTTGTCTCGGTCGTCTTCGTGTCAGATCACCTGTCTTCATGAGTTTCCTGCCGTTGCCGGGGCGACTGAAGAACTACATCCAGTACCAGGAGTACGACCTGTACGGCCAGCAGAGCAACACATGCAGACAATCAATATCAAGATAACAAATCAATATCAAGATAATTCAAAGAAATTATTCAATATGAACGCATAATCACTCTTACATGTCACTTTTCTGGTTTGTTCACCCATATTCCACATCATACACGTATCTAAGAGTAAAAGACAAAACATGTTTTTCTATTTTATTGTATTTTCTTCCTGCAGTTGTATAAAATCATAAAATCAAAAACTATCTGAAAGTAAAACCACCCAGAAAGATGCCAACAACAAATCTTCCATTTTTTGTTTCAAATATATTTTTGCACTATATTTTATTATCTGCTTTGGCAACAGAAATGTGTATCACAGATTGTAAATGATAATTTATTCCTCTGTTATCTTTTCATAATGTTGACACCAAACATCTGTACAGCCCAGAGAGGCTTATATTCATATATTATTTTATCATTTCATTTGAGTTAACAGCCTTTAAGTATTGGTTGATCTCAACACTTCATTTTTGACCTTAAAACAGCAGTTGACAAAACAATCTCCTCTCATGTTCCTCTTACTCACATTATGTTTGTCACATTTCATGTTGTAAAGTGTCAAACTTCTCATGCACAACAAGACTGTGTGATACAGCAAATTATCACACAGTCAGTCAGTCTATGTGTCTGTGCTTCCAACACCTGTGATGGATCTTTGACTTTGCTCTAACACCACTGTCAGGACAAATATTTCCACTTCTACACAATAAAGATGGTAAAAAAATAAAGGGATTAAATAAAATTCTTACACACCACAAAGTCCTTCCGACAAGTATGTAGTAGAAGTAGCAGTAGTGGTAGTAGTACTCTAACAGCATGCATGGCAGCACATGCAACATTTGGGGACATGAATCATGTGAAAAATTATTCATTTGAGCACAAATTACTATTTTGCAGGACATCGTTGCAGCGAACCTCCTAAGAATTAAAAACAAATCTCAGTTAGTGAAATGAAAGTGGAGAATATGATTAAATGAGGCACAGTGTTGTTTACTTTTTTACTCTCAATTTATTTACTTTTTGTTTGATTCTTGGGAGATTTTGCTCAAAACTATTGAGCCAAATCTGATCCCATGTTTAGTGTGCATGTGTAAAATAGTTTAGTGACACTAATGAAGAAACAGAAGTCTGATGTGATCAAAACCAGCTTTAGATCATGTAATAGAACACAAGTTGGTACCTTTAGATGTAACTTGTTTGTCTCCTGACTGTCCAGCTGCCAAAATCCAGATGAGAGAAGCTGATCAATATGTTGATACACTCGTCTGGGATACCTTCAGTTATACTGTGCACTCAGCAATATGAGGAGCAGCAGTTTGAGGATTCACCTGTCAGACAACAAACAGACTGCTAACTTACTGTCTGACAGGTGGAGGTTGTTTGGAAAAATTCTTTTCCTTGAATATTTTTCAGGTAAAAAAAAAAAAGTACACAATGTTTTTATTTACTGGTACTATTTTCCTAAAACAATGCTGGAATTTAACATTATTTGTCATTTTAAAGCAAAAATGTCAAATATTCACTGGTACCAGCTTTGTCAGATGTGAAGATTTGACAGTTTTCCATCATAGTGAACTCAACATCTTTGGGTTTTTGACTGCTGGTCAGACAAAATGAGTCATAATTTGGGCTTCAGGGCTTCACTAGTTTCTGACAATTTATACACTGTACAATCAATCATTAAAGAAATAATTGTTGATAATGAAAATAATTGTTGTTTGCAGCCTTACAGCTTCTATGATGGATTAAAACTGCCCTCAGATTTCTATGTGTAATTTGATAAAACTCAACTTTATAACAAATGAGCTCAATATAAACTAAAATAATTAATGTCTTAATTTCCCTCTTCAAGGACCACAAAATGGATGACGTGTCACAGCTGATGTTGTATTTTAGCAGTGCAAATTCTTAACAAATTTTCAATTAATCAAATTATGCAGACCTGAATTATATAGAGTAAACCCAGGGGGGGTCCGGGGCTGTCGCCCTGCAACATAAAACAAACTGATATGTTGATGAAATGAGCCGAGTCACACTGAAGTCACAGATTTTATTTTGACCCCTGCAGGAAGATTTTGAGAGAAAAATAAGCTTTAAAGATTGAATACAAGATTAAATGATTCAGGATGAATATTTTTACATTTGACACACTGATCTGAACTGTGAGTCTTTCTACACAACAACAGTAACGTTCAGGGTCTCATCCAGCTGCTGATGTTTGTTTTTAAATCAGCTCTGAAGTTTGTAAAGTTTTAACTTTGTGTAGGAGAGGTGTCTGTTTTCATGCATGTGACTGACTGCTGGTGATGTGCATTCAGGCTGTTAGCATGTGATCAGTATAAATGATATACAGTAAGCTTACCCTGTTAGCATGAACCACACGAGTCTGTGAGTTATTAGTCATGTTTACAGTGTCACCGACTGTGTTTAGAAGCCAATTTCTGCCACAAAAAGAAACACATAAAAATGAAAAGTGTAAGTGTGATAAAAACAAAAATACTGATGGTAGTTCAAGACTGTGAGATACTAAGTCAACATGTAGACACACAGGGCGCCCTGGTGACCAAGTGGGTGAAGAAATGGAGCACAAACTGCAACCTTGAGTCAAGCCAGGAGACCATTGTTGCATATGATTCCCCATCTTTCTCTCCCCTCATTTCCTGTCATCTGTCCTGTTGACTATCTACTAAAAAAAAGGCATAAAATGCAAAGCTGTGATGCTAAAACTCAACACTTCAACTTTCAAATGGTACATTAAGTAGTCTATGCTTACCTGTGTGTTTAAGCACAGTACATCCTGCAGGAAGCTAGTAATGCATCTATATCTAAGTCCATAATATGTATTTATGTATGTTGATTAACCTTCTCTGTAAAATATTTGTTCAAATGTCAAATAATATTTAAATCACAAAAAAAGACATAAAATGCAAAAAAAAAAAGATGAGATACTATGTAAAAGATTTGACTTTATCTGAATTATGACTTCTGAAGTAATAAATTATATTATAATACAACAGAAACTTGAGTTACTACTTCAAAATAGTAAAATACGAAGTCAAAATATGAGTCCTGATTATGAGATACTGTGTAAAAAAACAAAAAAAAAGGATAATATTGTAATTTTGACTTGGCAAGTTCTAAGAATGTCACAATTTCATAACAAATAAAATCTCATAATTCTAATTTAATGTCATAATTTTGACTTTTAGTTCCACTTCCTCAAATAATATTCATCTACTTTTCTCTCTTTCTGGCAGAAATAGTCTTCCACTGTCCTCTCTTAAAAACAGAGGAAGCGATTTTGGACACAGTCAATGAGTTCAGGGCGTCATCGTGGGGGTGCACCTCATTTACAGCACGCATGGTACTTTTTAAATTGCACAAAACGTTTCCAGGAACTTTTTCAGTAACATTTTGACCTGAGCAGCCCCACATGAAGTCACAGCTCCTGAGGAATGACTTGCTGATGACCTCCAGACTGCTGCAACACCTGTTCATCATTTATTCAGACTGGAAACAAACTCTAGTCGCCACTCGTATCCACGTGTCTTAGGAATTTCAATGTTACTGACATTTAAAGCCATTTATGTAGCCGACTTTCTGGCTGGTCTAAAAATAAGCGAGATGAGGGCAGGTGTGCAAAAACATAGTGCGAGTGTGACAAACAAAACTGAAACTTAAATGCTTCGATCAGGTCACCTAGTATAGCAGAAAATCTTTCAATCTCAACTTCACACACTCTGACAACAGTAACTCACAAACACAATTACTGAGTTGTTGTCTCAGTGAGTTAAAAAAAAACACAACTTCTGGGAACAAAGCAGTTATTTTCATAACTTTCATGGCTGTGTGGACTGGAGTGTGACTTTAAGGTCCTGATTTAGTTCCTGGAGCTCCTTATTTCCTGAGACTATTTGGTCAAAAAGGCCCATGAGTGACTTTATATTGAGAGTTTCTACACCCTGATGGACTGACCCGCAGTTTTACTACACTACACAGAGGCACCTGAACTCTGCGGTACTGAATGATGTGAACTGGCAGTGCTGTATCAAAACCATTTCATATGAAGCGGAGCCTTCTGCTGCAGGAGGGGCAGGATGTGTCTGTCATGTCAGTAATTACAACACGAGCCCAAAAGCTTCTGGAAAGATTTAATCTCACTTAACTTTCACTGTTCTAACAAACAGTCAGGATGATGTCAGATGTAGAAAATGCTGCTAAATAATTCCAATCAATCATTGAAGCTAATATTCATGAATAAATATCATGATCTGAGAGAACACATGGACCATCGCTGCTTCAGTCATGACAGTAACTAGAATGTTTGACCCTGTGGTGGAAACAGGAGGATGTTCATGTGCATGCAGTTCTTTACCAACGCCTTAAAGGTGAAGTGAAACAAACCAAAGACTAACGATGGCGTCTACGTTTGTCCTAACAGACACACATTAAGAAGAGCTTCCCAACAGAGCAACAACTCCTCAGCAGGCAGAAGTGTTGGGCTCAGTGAGCTGATCTCAGTCTGGGTTTGGCTGCTGTAACCGTTTCTTCATGAAATGTTTTGTTAGTTGATACCCAATCAAAGTGTTAGGCTGGAGCTGAGTCAGCAGCAAATAAAACAGGCTTGAGTTAGCTGAAATAATACTGCTTAATATTCTCCTGACATATCACACATTGTGTCTCTGATGCAGTTAATTTCTTTACATTTTTTTTTTTTACATTTGGGGGGGGGGCACATGTAAAAGACAAAACATTTACCCACACATATGGGTAAAGGTACAATAAAAAAATAAATTATCACCTCAATAAACCAAAAATAAAAATATTCATATTTGCTCTCTTATTCCAGCTCCTGCAGTTGAGTTCCTGTTGCTGACCAGCAGGGGGCGCTGCTGCGTCACAGCCGGCCTCTGGAACTCATTGAAGGAAGCATAAATGGACCAATGTGATTGTTTACACGTCTGATCAATCAGATGAGACAAATGGGGACGTCTTCACGTGAGACACGGTGGCCAATTCTGCTGACAGTTACAGGATGATGAATCGAGGCAGGGCTGGGCGATAATTCAACATTAATATTTATCGACTTCCGGTGGAATCATGATGATTTAAATACATCATGTCTTATAAAATTATGTTGCTCAAGTGAATCATTCCAAGCAAATTATAACTTAAAAAACTGAAAATAAGTGGAAGTTTTCTAAATTTAAAGGACAGTTCATTCAGTGAACATCAATGTGATTATTTTGTGATTTTATGCACATTTTCCATATTGTGATTTCTATCACAAAAACATATATATAAACTATATATCACAAAAATATTCTTCTTAGTAAATATTGTTATTTAACCATATCACCCAGCCCTAACATAAAGAACAGCTTTATATTTTTGTTATTGTCAACAAATCCCATAAAAAGCCCAAAAACCACCAATGTGTTAGTCCGTCTCTCAATACTTTCTGACTTTCCTACTCTGTTTGTGGCACTCAGCCTCGCGCCAACTGGCTCCTCCTTAGGACATAAATCTTTGAGGTCTCTGTGTAGTTGCTGTTCTGGAGCTTTTGATTGTACCACACAAACCTTTATTTCCATTTTTTTGAGCAATTTTCAGGACTTCTTGTCCGTGTTGGATTTAAAATTAAGACCCAAAGTTCATTCTTGACATTGGAAACAGTTGCTCCAGTTGCTTGGAGAGCTCCAGAACAGCTACTAAATGGACTTAGAAAGGCAGATTGTTTTGTCAGTTGTTGTTTCCAAGGTCAAGAATGACCTTTTAGGGTCACCCTGGCGCTGATCATGAACCGCAATGTCCCCACATAAGTCCAGCTGTGTCCCCGTCATACCACCATTATAATAAAAAAAAAAGACTCAGTAATTTCCTGAAACAGCTGGACACTGCAGTTTTTAGCAAACGTTACTCAAACAGGAGGAAATGTATTTGTTGGGGACTATTTTCAACAGCGGATTAATTTGAGTGAATAATTAAGGATTAATTTGATTTGGTGCTCTAGTCAGTATTTCTGGCAGCAGGACGGTGAATGTGGGATTCAGTCAAAATAAACTACAGTGTGTGTGTGTGTTCATGGTGATGAGGGAACATGTCACACAGTGTAACGGTGTGACTAACTGATATGTTTTTAATAGTTATTGGAGAATAATGGAGCTCTACGGCTCAGGGGAATAAGATATATCAGGCTTTGGCTACACAGATGATACTTGTTAGTAAATCAGTTGAATCTCGGTTTTGGTCTTTTCATGGGATTTGTTGACAAGAAAAAGAATATAGAATATCACCAGACTTGTCCTTTGAGACGTTTCATCATGAGACAATTTGGGAAAGTGACACTTATGCTTCCAAAATTACACAATAACCCAGAGGATGATTTTACAGGACACCAACTACTAACATTTTTGAATTAAGCCCCAAAAACGGACATACAGCGTTTTAGAAATCATCTATATTCTCTCCTTAAACTCTACTTCTATGATGCAAGTTTCTGTTGCACTTTTATCTCCCTGCGGGCGACGCTGCCCTCTGCACTGCTGAAGAAAAAAAGTTGCCGTCTGTCATCGCCATCTATTGCTTTAACAGATGCTTGGATGTGTTTCTGGGTGCGTTTCCAAGGTAACGCTAAAAGAGTCTGTTCACCTGTCCTGGTTTGGTTTCTGTAGAGAAGGAGGAGCAAAGAGGAGTGGAGGTGGGGGGGAAGGAGGGGGCAGGGAGTGAAGAAGAGGAGGAGAGGGGGTTAAACGTGAGTGTTGGCCAACTTCAGTGGGCGGTCCCTGGGATTCAGCTGATTGGTCGTTCAGAGAGGACGCTCTGTCAAGCAGCTCCACAGACAACTGTTCCCAGGATAGGTGTGTGTGTGTGTGTGTGTGTGTGTGTGTGTGTGTGTGTGTGAGAGAGAATCAGGCCATCTATCTTTGTGAGGACAAATTTGAGTTTCAGACCTTAGGAGTGAGGACATTTTGGCTGGTCTTCACTTTGGGACAAACCTTCAAATATCTGTTGGATTTGGTTTTATGGTTAAGGTCAGAATTAGGTTTAAGTTCAGTTTGTGGTTAGGGCTTCAGTTGTGATGGTTAAGGTTAAAGATAGAGGCTGGGGAATGCATTATGTGAATGAGGGTCCTCACAAGAATAGAAGTACAACGCGTGTGTGTGTGTGTGTTTTTGTGTGTGTGTGTGTGTGTTGTGCAGAGCCTCAGACAGACAGGTTCTCTATAACAGCTTCAAGTTGCAGCCATTGCAGCTCCACTGTCCCACCTCCTGGCCGTTGCTATAGTAACTACTTGACTGTAGAATGCCCATGTTGCCATGGTGACGCTCTGGAGGACCCTGTTCCATATTTACAGCCGAGGCGTCTCAATTATTGAGAACACTGCAGCACAACCTGCACTGACTGTGCGACCTGAACAAACTCACAATAAGCTGTGTGTGTGTGTGTGTGTGTGTGTGTGTGTGTTTGGTGTCTATGTGTGTGTTTTTGTGTGTGTGTGTGAGTTCGGAGCTACGGCATGTTGTCGTCCCGCAGGCTCTCCAGGATCTGGACCAGGCTCTCCAGTCCAAACACATATCCCCGGTCCGGCCCGTCGTGCACCGCCGTGTCACCGCGGAAACCCTTAAAGGTGGAGTGGGCGAAGTCGATCATACGAACGTCCACCAGGGGGGGCTGCTGGGGCGGGGGGGCGGGAGGAGGCGGGAAGGGGTTTAAAATGGGAGAGGGGGCAGAGGAGTCTGGATGGGGGTGAGGCGAGGGGGGAGGGGGCAGGAAGGAGTGGCAGTCTGATTTGGTGGGCGGGGCCTGTGGGGGAAGATGAGGGGAGGGGGTGGGCGGTGCCATCAGTCCAGGTCCCTGAGAGGACAGTGACCCCGGGTTCTGGGTCATGTCTGTTTCACAGGGAGCGTCGGGGAACGGAGGTGCGTGGGGCCCGGGGCCACAGCGAGGCTCTGCAGGGGCCACAGGACTCTTCTGCCAGGATGCATGCTGCCCAGAGCTGAGGACTGAAGGGCCCTCAGGTTCCTACAGACAATCAAACACAGCAGTGATCAGTATTAACCTGACAAAGACCAAACATCAGCACAGGTCACTTTAAAGGGGACATAACATGCTTTTTGTGATTTTCTGTCATTTATATACTGTTGTGCAGATCATGTACGGATCTATTTTAGAAGTTTCCATTTCGAGTAAGAAACAAGAAGCAAGAAAAAAAAGTTAATCTTACTACTACTGTTTGTTTACTTAGCCTCCCAAGCCGCAGGAAATCTGCCGAGGGGAAGCTTCTGGAAGCTGGCCAATCAGAACAGAGTGGGAACGGTAATCACAAGATCTCCACAGGGAGTGAAGTAAACCAGCGAGGTGAAAAACATTAGTGAGCTGCTGCCTGATATTAGTGATATTGATATGACTGATATTATAAATTTATAGTTACTGGCGCATCCAGTATCTAGGTTGTCTTGTAGGTTGTTTACTACACTGCTGAGTGTTTTTGGTGCATCACGCCGAGTCGTCACCGTCAGTCCGTGGCTGCATGTCAGGATAATAACAAATCCCCTCCATCTCCGTCGTGGAGAAGGCGTGCTCTGTTTTTCCAGCCTGCCCTGAACAGCTCTCTCCTCTCATTCCTCTCCTGTGTCTGCCTTCCTGCTCCAGCATATGTCATCTTGCCTGCACAGGGGTGCGTTACACAACCAGCCCATCATGCATCTCTATCCCAGCCCTGCAAACTGTTGGCTAGTTGGTTTGTTTATGACGCACAGAGCTGACTGTAAACAGGTAAGGGGCTGTGTGTCGGAAACTGCGATAAAAACTCCAACTGTGCTGTACATTCTTCATAAGGCCTTCTTCAGACTATCCAAACAGAATATGCTGCTTACATGATCCGTATCAAATTCAGAATATTGTCATAGTTGAAATAATAGTGGAATATTAGTGTGCATGTAAACATACCCATTGTGTATTGGGCTCTGAGTGCTGTAAATCATGCAAAGATATTCAGTAGTGCCCCAGAATATAAATATAGTCCTGGAATTATGCATGATATGTCCCCTTTAAACTGTCTGACAGCACAGGAAAGAAAAAAAATTTTCATCTTTTTTTTTTTTTTACCATCTGAGAAATTGAGTTTTTGGCCACTTGGGGGCAGCAGAAACAAGCTGTAAACACAACACTGACATATTACAGTTTAAAGACATTTCAGGTGCGCTCACTTTCAGTTTGACCTCCACATGAAACAGATAATCTTGATAAACTGTTGGTTTATTTCCAACCTGTCTGATTGTCTGACTGCTTGTGTTTCTTGACCAGTCAGATGTCTTTTCAGTGGTGTCACCATGTTCTCAGATTTCAGCTTTTACCTTGGTGAGTACAATGTTATTATTACTGATAGAAATGATGAACAAAACTATCAAAATAAGGCCCAAGATGTAACTTCTACTTTTTAAGGTCCAAGAGAAAAAAATGTGAGAAAACAGAAGATAATGTGTTCCAACAAACACAAGAGTAAGTGTTTGTCGGTGGGAAGCCAGTGAGGGATCACACTCTTGTTACTGCGCCAGAGTCTAGTTGGTTGAGGTGTCTGGTTATAATTTGAATGAATGAATTTAAATGAATACAAATTCATTGCATTGTGGAAAAATGTGCACTATGTAAGCATGATATCAACTGAAATGCCTGTACTTCAGTACATATTACAGAACAAATTTGAAATTAATCAAATACTGAACAGTACTTACTTCACAAAGTACTTGCTGCATAGGTTATTTTGGCCTTTAGAGCCATATATTTAACACCACAACACACGTTTTTAGTCCTGGCTCACCTTTCCCTCATAGATGATGAGCAGTGAAGACGAGTAGAAGCGATAGGACGCCTGCCTCTCCAGCACCGCCTTCAGGCTGCGAAGCTTATTCAGGATTGGCTCAAAGAGGTCCTGCCTCAGGCCTTTGCCGTTGTGCATGTACTGGTAGAGGGCCTGGCGAAAGCCCTCGATTGACAGGCCACGGCCGTAGTACTTGTTCCTGCAGAGGTAGTGACCGGTGTTCAGCTGGTACACCTGCAGAGACAGGTGAGCAACGGCTGAAACATCTCTCAGACAAAAACAGTCCAACTCTTCAAATCTAAGATCAGATATTCCCCTTGTTAAATGCAAGGCCAGTTAAATACATAATACATTATATCACATTGCATTTTTACATGCAGTCAGATTTTCAAAATACATTCAAACCATAGTAGAAGAATCCAACATTTTTTCCCGCTTTTTCAAACCTTAATATCAGTACTGACATTGTATTGCTGTGTTTGTGTGTGTGTGTGTGTTTCTACTGTGTAACCCGATGATGTGTATTTCCTTTGGGTAGGTGTGGTTACTGATGCAATTGAGAGGTCTCTGTTCACTCACAGGAGTTTTACATTTCAGTCTGAAAACGTGAACATTTGTTTTGAACCTTTCAATGAAAAGCTCAATACAGTCATTTTTGAAACTGAAGTCTGTCATGGACTGATACTCTGATGTATTCAGTAACAGCAGCAGTCGTTCTACCTGCATGCCACACACTCTGACTCCCAGTGTCGCTGAAGTGCTCTGTTCACATTTCTTCATCTGCCTGGCCGCCTTCTCCTCGGAGGCATCGTCTCCGTGCTGCCTGGTACCCATCTTCAGGTCCAGGATGCAGGGGTAAGAGAAGTGGTGAACCACATTCTCCAACAACAGGAACTCTGGTAGACACACTGCAGTAAAGGAGCAAATATCTACCCATCTTTGATCTCTACTTATTCTACAGATTTGTCTTCTCTTTATGGAGGGCGAAGGGATACAACCAACAGCTTATATAGTTCTATACTTGATTTAACAATTATTTATTATGCAAAATGTGAACCGAATTTGTTAAACATTTTTAGAAACAAATTATTTTAAATGAGCCTCTGTGAAGCAGCAGGAGAGCTGTGTCAGTTTTAAAGAGGACTGCTCAGGTTTATTGATTTGTCTGAAAGTCAAATAATTGGTTCCAATTCCATTCTTTGCCGTTTTTTTTTTTTAAATCAATGTTCATCTGTTGTTAATAAAACACTTCCTGCATATGTTTCGCATTCAAGGTCAATCATAAAAGGAAAGGATTGTGCCCTTTGAGCTGCTCTAACATTTTTAATGTGAAACATCTGCATAAAGTGTAGTTTCACTAACAGTAGCTCAACATCAACCAAA
Source organism: Scomberomorus guttatus (assembly GCA_038419695.1). Lineage (NCBI taxonomy): Eukaryota > Metazoa > Chordata > Actinopteri > Scombriformes > Scombridae > Scomberomorus > Scomberomorus guttatus. The sequence continues at coordinate 29,964,293 of CM076446.1, forward strand.
GAAGAACAAAGTAAAACAGACTGGAATTAATTTGTCAATTAAGTATTTTAAGAGTGGGGAGTATAGCATGACTGTTGTTGTACTGATGGAATTAGTGCAATGGAAATGTACATTATACTGGATTTATCAAGACAACAGGTAAACATGGAGGAAATGTTTGAGTTTGCATCAACAGTAAATTAAAACAGGAGCAGAGCAGAAAACAGAGAGGCTTCCCACCAAAATACTAATTTATGGTCAAATATAAAACTGTGAAAATTAGAAATAAAAGCCTATCTGTAATATAACCCAGAGAGAACATAATATAAATGTTCTCTCTGCAGTTTAAGTAGATAAAAACATCGTTCACTATTTGAGAATTTATGGGATGGTCATAGACAACATTAAAGATAAAAGAATACGAGACATATCACTGTGATTTAAACATTGAGGGGAAAAAACACCACAGCAATGTTACACTAATATTTCTCCATAAGTCTGATCTATGGCTAGTTAAAATTTCTCTCGGTAAACACACAAACACACTCACTATAAAGCCCCTCTTTTGCTTTAGTTCTGAATTTGCCCAATAATGCAAATTTGCAAACACAACTTATTTGCAAATTGGAACTTTTATATTTTCCCCTTTTATTTTATTTCCACGTCTCCCTCACATGGTTACTGTGCTTTGTGTCACATATAAAAATGCCATCTACTTTTTCTACTGTCTGATACTGTGTCTAAAGGATTAAAGTTAAGTTCTTGTTTTAATAAGCATGGCTTAAACACTGAAAAACGTCTTTCCCATAAAGCTTGTAACAAGAAAATCTTATCAGCCCCAGAGATGTACAGTGGATGCTGATAATTTCAATGATCTGAATGTATCATATATCTGTAGTAATATGGAAATATGAGCTGACAGCAGCCCTGTTGAATCTGTTTTGACTGAAGACAGACGGACGTTGTTGAGGACATTGTGTGTGTTGCACATTCACTTTCCTCAGCTGTGTTTTCCAGGCAGCTGCAGTCTGTTCTCTTTGAAGCTGAAGATCAAAATATGACCTTTGACCTGATAACCACAGACACTCCAAACCCTCCACTTCATTCCTGCCCTCCTCCTCACAGTCTCACTCACATTTACATTCAGTGCCTGCCTCTTATTGTACTGGTACACAAGGGTTTTTTCCGACTACTAAAACCACTAGTCAGAGCTGTATGCAGTAGTAATATGATTTTAGCCAGCATCACTAGATTTACAATAATCACTCTGTAAAACAGAGCTTGTATATACAGTACATATTAACATAGTTTAATTATCACTATTTACCAGCCCTTTGTCACAGCTGCAGCCCAGTACTTTCTGTTCTGTTCAGTTATAGGCTTTGAAATTATCTGAGTATCATTTCACAAGTTTGAGCCCACAGTTTGATGAGATCATTTTGAGAACAAGGTCGGGTTTATTTCACTCTTTCTCAGACATCTGCTGTCAGATTTACACAGCAACAAGTACTCCGTCATCGACATTTTGAATTGATTTTAAACTGGATTTTTTTTCATACTTCTAATTATATAAAAGAGGATGTGGTTACTATATTTTGAATGCAAGTTAGAGTTACTCAGAAACTGTTGATGTTAAGACATGGTCTCTATTTTCAGAAGTTTCAGTTCAATTGTGCATTTGCACAACTTTCAGTGACAGAAGGTGAAAATTTATAGATGATAAAATTTACTAGTATTCTTTTGATTAGATTATTTTTTTGCAGAAATATTTATTTGCCAAAACTGTGAGCTCTCACAAATAATCTGAGGATTGGTGAAAGTTCACCTTGACCTTGGAAACAGTACTTTGACGAAAGAAATCTTAGCGTGAAGTCAAATTACTTACTTATGTTTTAAACTGCATCTCATGGTCTCCCTCAGGGGATGGAGTGTGTTTTAAAAGCTAGAAAGTGGATCTTTATATTTTTGTCAAATGAAAAAACAATGTTGGTGGGTGTGATTGGCTGGAGAAGGATACTGAAGAGTTTGCGGTCCTTTGATTCGGACCTCATGCGGCTGAGCTGCTGTTTGTGGCAGCGGAGACTCCAGGGATTGTGGCTGATCTTCTCTGAACTTAAACCGCTGTTCCAGTCCAACATCTGGAAGGGAACATCTGAGTGGATCTTTGGGTCGAGTCTGGGACTCTTCAGCTCTGCAAGACTGCAGGGAGAAGGAGAGAGTGAGGATAATTAATACTGCAAAAAATGCTGTTGGTGATCCTTTGTTTATGAAGCAAATATGATCATACTTATCAGAGGTGTCTGTGTCGTGCGCTTCCCTCCTGTCGGGCCGCTCCTCCTTGTGGTCAGAGGAGGAGGAGGATCGATGGAGGCTGCGGCGGGAGTGTTTCCTCCTCGGCTGCTCCCTCTCAGGGGGGTCACGCTCCTCGTGCTCTCCGGCCCCTCCCTCCATGTTGCTCTCCCCGTAAGGGTAGGCCACCAAGTTGATGTAGCCATCAGAGTCACCTTCGAAACACACGAGCACCACACCTGACAGGACAGAGCAAAATACAGACAGGATGTTTAGAAATACCTGACATACTGTATCTATTAAAATACCAAGACAGACAGAGAACTATAATCCATCTTCTAAAATACTTGGAAATGTCTTATGTAATGTTTGCCGTCTGAAGCTTAGAAACAGCAGAGCGTAGAAAAGTCAATGTGAAGGAAGAAGTAACAACGTTCGGCCCGATCCTAATTATATTCAGTCTAATCATGTCTTGAAGGGTCTTACTGTGTTGCCACAGATCTAAGGAGTGTGGGTCAACATGTCTGATACACAATGATCCAAGCAGACCCTCTATCAATTCATCATCGTCATCATCATCACAGGAGAAAAACTTGTATTTTAGGCAGACGGAAAGTGTGAACAGTGAAGTGCAGGAAGCAAAACTACCATGACACTTTATGTTGGGTTTTACTTTCATTTGTCATCCATCTGTATTTAGAGATATACTAAATGTTCTGGAAATTCAATTTTAGAAACTGTTTATAGATTAAATAACCAGATAGGAATGTCTTACAATTTTTCTTTTAAACATTAAGCTTTTATTTTTAGCCTTAGAAACCGAGTAGAGCACATCATCCCTGCTAAGTGAAACGCTGAACATCCTCCCTGTTTGTCCAAATTTAAATTTGCAGTCAGTTGGCTCACTGGTGGGAAATTGACTGACCAAACTGAAAAGTAAAATATTACAAATATAATAGCATAGAGTGAACGCTCTGTCCGCAGAAAGCTGGACTTCTTCACCACCTCCACACCCACAACACAAGGAGAAATTTAATCTGATAATATCAAAATGGTTTCTGGGGGAAACAAACTTGACAGATTCAGAAAGTCGACCCTGGGCAGCTGTCTGTCTGCTGTTATTTAATTAGCAGGACAATGGTAGTGGGCAGAAATCCAGAGCTAAATATAGACTCCTTATGGACCACTGTTGTCATGGCACTGGGACCCACAACACTACACAAGGTGAACTGGTGGGAATACAGCCATGCTAGTAACTGCAGGTCAATGTACTGGGAATTCTTCATCCAGACAAATCTTTCCACCATGTGTCATGTAAAGTAGCTCAGTGTGACAGGTGCTAAAGACACTGAATGTAGTTTTAAATAACAATCGGCAACATTTTAATATAAACAAATATATGTTTTTAAAATCCGTATCAGATTTCATTAGTTGTTTAGAAATTATGAAATAGCAAAGAATAATAAAAAAAAAAAAGCCATTTCTGATCATGTCCCAGAGTCCAATGTTGTGTCTTTAGTCATTTTAGTCAATTTACAATAATAAACAAGACTCATCTGAGACAAGAAGAGACGAGAGCAGAGTCTACAGCTACTCATAGCAGCTATATGAGGCTGTAACTGGCAACAGTGGTGCTTTGAGCTAAATGCTAATGTCAGCATGCTAACCTGCTCACAATGACAATGCTAACATGCTGATGTTTGGCAGGTATAATGTTTACCATATTGCAATATCGTTTTGAAAGTCTGTATATTACATATTTAACAATTTTAGTTGTTAAACAGTTTTATCCAACATCCAACTCATGAGACTTTTTTTATTTAATGTTGTAGACACGTTTTGTTGTAGATTTGATGTTGTAGGCGTGTCCAAACGTTTTTTGCAGTTAGTCTACACAAAATACACATATTTACTGTGTGGTGTCAGATGTCAATCAAACTGCAATGCCACAGCCAACTAAACCTCTCCAAGAGAAAGCAAAATACTTATATAGGTAATAGTTTTTACGCAGGAATTACATGATGTTGAATGAGAATGATATTATGAAGCTATTAAGTTTTCCTACCCTGACAGGTGCAACAAAACCAACAGGACGGCAAACAAGAGTCAATCAATCACAATCTGCGCGCGCGCGCACGCGCACACACACACACACACACACACACACACACACACACACACACACACACACACACACACACACACACACACACACACACACACACACACACACACACACACACAGTTAGAAGAGGTCTAATCAAGCATACAGGTCTAATCAGTGAAAACACCCTACGTGTGCACTGTGTGTGTGCAGGGAATTTAATATGTAATATTTTGTTTTCCAAGATCTTTATAAAGCATTCTCACCTGGCTTTGTAATTTATAGACCTTTTAACACGTCCACCAGGAGAATCACAGGTGTAATTAATAACATGAATCATGACGTTCCTTTTAATTGTGCAGGTATCAGGGCCCTGGTATCATGCTTACTGGCTTACTGGGACACCTAAATACAACAGAGCCATTGTAAATGTTATTAGTTACAGCTGTGCTTTTCCTGCTATGACAAGTCAAAATGTCTGCTGTGAAAAAGGTCTGTATGTTGTTTGCAGCTGTGAATAGCACTTCTACTTCCTTTGTGCACTACATTGCGGGACAATAGTGTCCATCCATAGTGTTTTTTGTCTGTTTTGAGTAATTTTGTCAGTTTTTCTGTGTGACAACATACTCAAAACCTGATTAGAATCAGTACGTAAAATGTCCACAGTGTGTAATGCAGATATTTTGACATCAAAGAGAGATGAAACTAAAATGATGACTGCATTCAATTTTAAGCGTTTCAGTGTCAGGGCCCTGGTGTTGTGTACGTTGGCTCACTGCAGTGACTTAGAGCCACACCTAAATGGAACAGAGCCATCATTAATGATATTAGTTACACCTGTGCTTTTTCCGATATGACATCTCATCTTCCAACCTCCCTTCCTCCCCGCCCCCGACTTTCGTCATCCTCTCCTCTCTTACATCATTTGCGAAGATGATGAATAGGGCAAATACAGGTAGGAGAAGATGAGACGTGTGTGTGTGTGTGTGTGCTGGCTATCACGGTGTGTTTGGGTCTGTTACTACAGTTGCTACAGCTACATGCCTGGTGATGAAGAGCAGAGCAGCTAAACCACTTCACTTCCACTAAACATCCGTACGTCCTTCTCTGCTGTCTGCCAGCCTCTCCATCCGCCACCAAACCCACTACAATAAAGATTATTTAGAGCAGTGTTTAAATTACAGGGCAGCCTCCTTAAAAGAGACCTGAGCTCCCAGAAAGCAACAAAAAACTGATACATAATCAGCCATTATATTATAATATCTGTAATCCTAATGTCGTCAAAATACTGAAAATATATCTCTTTGCACCTGAATGTGTGACAGGTGCATCCGAGGGCAGTAAAAGTAGAATAAAACTCCCACATACTGCCTCTCTTAGTGCTGGCTTATTTCATTATTAATGTAACATTTCAGTGAAAACAATTCAGTCTAGCAGTGAGCAAGATGGTGTGCATGAGATTTTCCACTTCTACTGAAAACATTTCTAATCCTACTGTGAATCATATAACAGATAAAAACATAAAAACAACAAAATAATGTACTGTAAATGCATTAGTTTAAAATGTGTGTGCGGCTCTTTGATCTGGTCATTATCTTCTGTCAATAACATAACTGATTTAGACAGGCAGGATGTGTTATTATGTATTATAGCTGTGAGCTGTTTTCATAGTGTATTGTGTTGTACCTATTTGTAATTACTGTGTGGATCTGGTGTCAGATTAGATTGATTTCTCTAAAGTAAACTCTGTATCTTGTGTTGTGGCTGCAGAGGATTGGCCGCAACCAGACAGTTGTTGACACTCAGTACAAAAGCACTTTATGAGAATGTGTGTGCACCACAGAGCGGCTACAAGTTTTGTATAATTGCCGCCACAATAACCACTAGCCTTCCTGCTACAGTAGACTGGCTGCACAGATGAATGAGGGTGCATGAAAACTAGTTAGCAAGTAAGCAGAAAAGATCATAATGGACAGCTGAAAGTAACACATAGATGCTTCTGCCACTCCGAGTGGTAGTAGAAGTAGATACAACCTTGACAAAAATTAACAGCCTAAGGATCAATATGTCTTATATAGAGTCACGTGTGCTGCAACAGATCCAACGCATTTGCCGTTTTCTCTGCAGTGAAATACCATGAAACAATTCTATGAAGGCAATCCCATCTACTGACGGGGTACGATGAAAGGGTCCCTAAGCCCACCTCATAATAGGGCTGTGGGCATACGTCAGACAATAAGGATTGGGAAGGGTTGGTATAGGCAGTTCACCAACAAATCCAGCTAGCATCCATCAGAGAGTAAAAATTACCTTTATACTCCGGAGTGAACTCCTTCATCTCTGGAGGCAGAGACTCGTAGAAGCGCTGCTCTCTGCTGATTAGAGGCTTACACACCGTGTGGTCATCATAACGCATCATACTGGTGTGACCCCCCACCTGAAATCACACACACACACACACACACACACACACACACACACACACACACACAAAAAAAAACAGTTAAGAGAGAAAAACAGGTGTCATAAAAGCCTAAAGGTCGACTAAAACAGTAGCACAAACAGGATACAGTGAGCTCTTCCTTTCTTGGCAAATTATTAATGGCTTTGCTTTTATCTGAAACACTATAGTTTGCCTCTCTTTCACCCATTCACACTCACTGTTCTCCATACTGTAATTTTACTACAGTGGTCTTTTCTGTACACATAACATCTATTGCAGGTCTGTCTATCCTGGAAGAGGGATCCCTCCTCTGTTGCTCTTCATTTTTCCATTTTTTCCCTGTTAAAGTTTTTTTTGGGGGTGAATTTTTCCTTATTCTAATCGAGGGTCTAAGGATAGAGGATGTTGTGTAAAGCATACAACATCCTCTATCCTTAGACTCTCACAGATTATAAAGCCCCCTGAGCCAAATTTGTGATTTGTGATACTGGGCTACATAAATAAAAATTGACTTGACTAAAATGGACTCACACATCAATGGCAATGAGATACAATGCAAGACCAAAACCAAGGTTTTATGTCTTGCCGGAGGACACTTTGACATCTGAACAGGAGAAGCCGGGGATCAAACCGCTAACTCTGTGATTAGTGAATGACTTGCTCCACCTCCTGAGTCACCGCCGCTCTCCAGCATTAAGGCTCTACCTTTATTTCAGCTTTTCTGAAATCATTTTTACCCACCTGGTGTATGAAGGGCTCCAGTGGAACGCCTCCGCCTCGTGGTCGAAGTGAAGCCCCTCCCCCCGGCCCCGTCCCCTGTAGCTTGCTGTCCATGTTGTTGGTGTGAGGGAGGCACATGGCTCCTGGCGGACGCACCACGCCTCCTGCAGAGAAGAGGAGGATTTAACAAAAAGGTGACAAAGAGGCAGACAGCTGCTTGTACTACGCCAGGCTATGGTTTAAAATGTTTTGATGCTAGTGCCGATACGATACCTGAGTTGATCAAATGATACGGCAAATCGATTTCCTTTTAAGATAATAAAGTTTATCTATCAATCAATGCCAAAATGATACTTTTTTGATATCTTACTTTGAGAAATATGAATACAAAAGCCTTTTTATTTTAATTTTAAATAAACTTTTCAAATGTTTAATGGTGTCTGAACACAAACACTTACAATTACTTTGGCCCTCCCAAAAATACAATTAGATACTGCCAAAACTAGCAAATATGATTTAAATCACAAACTCTTTGATCAAAGAGTAAGAAAATGAGATTACAAAGCTGACCAGCCATTTCACCACATACACATTTCTTATTAAGCAGTATTGAGGTTCAAACTTGCAGGTGTTCTCTGTAGTTTGCAAACATGAAACTTCAAACACACAAAATCAATGTAAACATCTTTCTGCACACTAATACTGTCCTCCGTTGCTTCCAACTCTATCGTATTGTACACAAAGCAATAGTGTTTTACGAGAAGGAAGAGACATTATATGTATCATCTAAATTTAAAGCCATCTAAAAAATACTGATCTGTGCTCTGAAATTGTGGTATGAATTGTGTATATTATTTTGTGTATATTATTTTGTACAAATTGTAAAGCTACTTGAGGAAAATTTGTGATTGTGAGTTCAGGAAATACAAATAAAACTGACTTGACTTGGTCTAATGATCGTGGGAAAAGTCACATTCATATTGGCCTGATATAATGGAATTTATCTGAATGATTATATATTTTTCTTTGGTTCATCAGTCAAAAGAAATGATGTAAAACCTTCTTCATCTCTAGTGTTCTGGTGACTTCATGTTCACAACTCTTGGTTTGCTTGAAAAAATGGAAGTGACTTCTAATAAAACAGCTGCTTTGGTCCAGATAAACGAAACCAAACTACAGGTGTGAACACTGAAAATTCCCCTATCTAAAAAACAAAAACAAAAAAAAAAAACAAAAAAAAAACAGCTGACTGGCACAGTGATCTGTGGGATCACCACTGTAATAAATCAGGGTGGACCTGGTCTTACCCGGGGCATGGGCTCTGGTGTGCAGTGACGGGGAGGGGGGGGCGCAGGGCACCACGGGCTGCTGGGAGCGCACGCCGGCCCCGGGGGGAGGCGGCGCCAGACCGAAAAACCACCTCGCAAAGCCTCCAATCAGAGTGCTCCAATCCACCGCCGGCAGCACAGAGACCCAATCAGGACAGGGGGTGGGGGGGCAGAGTTCGGGGGAGGGCAGGAGAAGCAGGGTGTCAGTAGGGCAGGGTCACTGCTTCCTGTAGAAAGAGGAAATGACACCATGTTAAGTTTAATCGATTTTTTTTTGGCCTTTTACAGTAAAGTAAATGTGCTGTAAAACCAAAATTATGAGCTGAAAGAGGCTAAAACGCTCCATACAGTGGAGCTACTCCGTACTGCTGAATCGGGTGATAATTCTCTGTGGGTTCGTCCCCACAAACCCTCGATTTCACATTACACAGAGTCATTTGATCCATTATGGATATAAAAATATTGATTAATGCTGCTTTAACCTGACCAGCTAAAAAATAATTGATTGAGTTTTTCTAAACAGCTGAGACTCTTTCAATTTTTCCCCATTTAAGGTTTTTTTAGGGAGTTATTCCTTATTTGAATTGAGGGATATCCCCAAAGGATAGAGGATGTTGTATTGCTGCACAGATTATAAAACCCTCTGAGGCAAATTTGTGATTTGTGGGCTTTACAAACAAAAACTGACTTGAGTTAACTTAAACTGGTGGAGTTTGTTGGGAGTGACAGAGGACAAATTTGGGGGGGAATCCTCGACACATTATGTTAAATTACGTTATCTTTCTGCACTAAACAACATTCCCATTTACAGTCCTAATCCACTGATCCACTGATTCTGAAGCACGCAGCTTCTATTCGCCTTATAAAGATAACACGCCGTTTTCTGGGCACGTCGCCACACACAGTTGACATCAAATGTTTCAGCATGTCGGCTTCCAACAGACTGTCACACCCTATCAGCAGTCAACACATACGCGCACACACACACACAGAGCATACACAAATACAGACTCATATTTCTATACTCTGGTCAGCTCAATGAGTAGGGCAAGATAGCCGCTCTGCCAGGTTCATAAAAAATGTCCCTTTGTGCTTGATTTCTGCTTGACTGTTGGCTTCTAATGATGTGGAGGGTTAACAAGAAGTCATTCCTAAATTAAATTTAACTCCTTGTAGCTCTCGGTTTGAAGAGGTACTAAACGAGGGAGAGAATCAAGCCATTTAAGTAAAAAACTCCATAAATTATGACCTTTACCTTCCTGAAACACACTCCAGAAAAAAATGTCTTAAAGATATAGGTCATAATTTTGATGTAGCACCTCCAGATGTACTTCCAGGTCTCTGCGGGTGATTTGAAACTCAAAACATTATCAGTAATCTGAGAAGACATTTTGTGATTCAGGATTTATTCCCCAATGAGCCGTCAGTGCACACTTACACAAATACGAGCAACAGAATTGAATCAAAGCCCATCTGTTGCTGAGTAACATCTAAAATAACAACCACAATAATAAATTATCAAAATTTAAAACAATGACACTGGAGACAAAAGCAATGGAGTACAACACTGTTATGTTTTTCCCAATTACCACATCAAACAGCTAAAGACACCACACAAATGTAACAGAGCTTGTTTCCATCATTCAATGATATGAATTATTCAAATGATCTAGTCTTTAAAATTGTCCTCATTAGTCGATTAAAGGTTCTTGAAAAAAAATATGACCTGGTTTAATGTTGTGCCCAGTTTTTAAATTTGTTTTGTATTATATTGTTTTCATGTGAAAGCAGCATGAGAGGCTTGGTTATAATGTAAACTCGGCCATGAAACTCATCATGAACCTCCTAAAAGCCTGCTACTCGAGGATTAGGGTAGTTTTATAGATTCATTTTAATGACTAATACCACCAATACGACAGTATATGGCAAAAAGTATGTGGACATGGGGGCCTGGGGCTGTTTTTCCTAGTTTGGTCTTGTCCACTTAAGTATAATTCTGGCTTATTTAAACCTGATGTATTTCCCATAAATGTGGTCATTGTGGCTCTTTGGGTTGTGCAAATTTTCAGCTACGTTGTAAAGATTCAGGGAAAATGAGGACTTTACGCAAAATGACGTATATCAAGGTAATGTACTTTCCAAATAAACATGATTTTTATATTAATCATTTCAAACACTTGTCTCTGAGTCAGACTGAAAATAAACACAGACACTAGTCATTATGCCTATCTGCATAGGGATCTACATCCAGGACAACTTGCTGGCTAACCTAATCACCCTGCATATTCATCCACCAGCATCTTTGGGATGAACTGGAACTGTGAGCCAGGTCTTATTGCTCACCACCAGTGTACTGAGTTGGAGCAAATCCCTGCAGACAGATTCCAAAATCTGGTGAAAAGTCTTCCCAGAAAAGTGGAGTCTGTTATAGCAGCAGTTTAATGCCCATGGTTTTCAAAAGACATGTTCAACCCTCTACAATCTACTGCCTAATTCTCCAATGCCATCGTGCACCTCAAAGCTGCCCCTCAAAGACTCATCGCCTGCCTGAAGACGAGAAGAAAGGATGAAAGAAGAGAAGGACAATGGAAGAAAAAAGGGAACAAAGAAGATGATTGGGAGAGAGAAGCAGGCCTATTAATGATGTCACAACTTGCTTGTATGTGTGTGCATGTGTGTGTGTGTGTTTCTGAAGGCATGGTCAGCGTCAAGGATTTAGCGAGCATGTCAGTCGCTGATTATGTCACAGCGTAGGCTCGAAATAATGGAGTAACACCAAGCACAGACTCCATATGCAACTACATACTACTTACATTTACTAGCCCGACGTGGCATTTTACTGGCTCCAGGCAATCAGGCAAGCCTTATTGTTGAATCCTGCAGAGTTCTGTTGCATATGCAGCATTTTCACCCCCCAGCTGTTAGCAAGTCCAGCTGGTCAATACAAAATTTAAACTAACTTCAACTCAAGGCAGACTGTACTGCAGTGTTACTCATTGCGTGGCCCGCCAAGCTTTAATTGGCGGCTCGCATCGCACCTAATAATGCAGCCAATACACATAATTCACAAGGACTGCAACAACAAACTACAAATATAACATGAAGAAAGTCTAGGAAATGCATGCCTGCTTCTGCTCATCCCAGTATTTAGGTAAATCTGTTTTTAATTCAGATTGTATTGGCTGCATTACATATTGTATGTCGTGGGATGACAAATTAGTAGGCAGATTTACTTAATGGTAAGGGTGGATTTTGGTGTTTCGTGATAGAAGTGGCTCTCCTATAGACTGTGTCCTGCCACTGCTCTACTGTGTAAAACATGTGTCCAACTGGTGATTATCAAACTAACTTCAGCCAGGTTTCTGACCTGTAGTGCAGTGGAAATTTTTTCTCTCACACATCCCCATCTGACTGTGAGCAATTAGGCTGTTTGTCTCTACATTTCAAACATATTTCCTGACATAGCGACTCGATGCTCTGATTAATTACAGCAAAGCTGTAGCTAAGATGAATCAGACAGATCCCGATGCATCTAATCTTGTTATCAGTGTAGTTAGTAGAGGTTTTAAAAAATGGCTTTTTCAGTTAAATGTAGTACCTCTGCTTGTTTTGTCTTCAGCATCACATCTAGTATGTGCATGCTTCATTTCCTGTAAATCCTTTGTGTGCGGATAAGTGGTTGAATTCAGTGTATTCCGCACGGGAAGGGCGGACTCAGACAGTGAAAATGAAAAGTACTATGCTCTACATAGTGCTTTTCATTTTCACTGGCTGAGTAACAGGTAATTACAGCATACAAATACTGTAAATTGAATGGCAACAGTCCACAAGAAAGGGGGATGGATTACCTCACAAAGCCAAGGCACACTGCTTTGTAACAGTACAAAAGTTAAATTCGTGGCTAAAATTATAATGGTGGTTAAAAAACAAGACCTTGTTTTTAACAACAAGATCTTGTTTTTAACCAACATGACAGAGCTTCCCATAAGGGCCGGCTGCCGGCCAAAGAGCCAACTATTCATTTAAGTCCAGCTACTTTACTATATTAATTTTTGATTCTAATACAATAGTTTTAATTAACAAGTTACGATTCACTATGCATGTACATTTACCACTAGCCTCTCCGCTTCAAAACAATGCGAGCATGATGATAGAGAAATGTGCCTGTCTGTCTGTATCAGTCCCCACATGCTCTATATGAATGTGTGTGTGCGCACGCTGTGTGTGCACAGCTGAGAGTCGTCTTCAGTGTTTGACAAATATTAGCAAAGTAATTGATGACAAAACACATTAAGACATGCATTGATTGCACAGACGGGGTTCATCCTCATCAGACGGGCTACTTCGGAAAAAAACGGTGGCAGCAACTTGACAATTGTGCAGTAAGTTTTAAAAAGTCCACTGAAAGCGCTGCATTTTCCATATACAGACGTTTATGGGCTTAATGAATGAATAAATGAATGAATTATCTTTATTTATATTGCATTTTTTACAGCAGAGCTATCTCTAAGACGCATTGCTAACACACACTAAAACAGGCAATGTTCTCAAAGTGACAGGCCTATGTCATATGAAATTGATGACTAAAAGTTGAGTTGATTCAGTAGATTCACATGATTTGAGTCAAGTGATTCATGTTTTGTGTTATTTTTGGCGTAGGTTTATTATATAAATAATTTAATTTAAAACTAATACATAGGCTAGATAAGACATGGGATTAAAAACATGTTCCCCCTAATAGGAGTGCATTTAGTAGAACAATACATTAACCATCATTGTGGCATGTCTGGATAAACCTTACAGCGAAGGTGTCAATAAATAAATAAAAAATAATAAATAAGGTCTAATTACAAAAGTTCTGATCAGTCAGAAATATGCATGGTTTTAAATATTAGTAGCTATTTACAGACTGTGTGTGTTATAATGCACAAGAAGCCTAATTCTCCTTTTACAATAATTCACTACATGTTTACAATCGGGTAGGCAAACTCATTCAAATATGCAATAATTAAGATCAGTGTATATGACAGAATAGTAACATTAGAATGTGCCAGAGGCCACCAGCATGCCCCCGGACCCCCCTAGCTTTCTACTCCATATCCTCATGGACAGCCCTGCGGTGATAAACATGCTGGCCATAAACAGTGTCAAAAGTTAAACTACCGTTCAGTGTCCAGTTTCAATGTAAATTATTCAGCAATGGCTTCACATCAAAAGCTTTGCACCAGTGTACCAATGGAAGGTTTATTTTTTGATGTGGACATTTTTTGGCACTTTTTTGTCTGTGTTTGGGTTTTAAACATTGCAACGGAGAGAAGTAAATAAAAGATGCAGCTACAAACAAATTGGTTAAATGAGGAGTTGCAGGCTCAACCTCCAACAATTCATCAAGATAAGAAATATCTTTATGTGCTGTTCATGTTGTGCAAAAACACACTGACACTGGGCCCACATCACAGGCTCTGATCACAGCGACTCACAGCAAGATGCATGTATTTAACCACAAAGGAAATTCAACATCCAACAGTCTGATCTCAAGTCACGATCCAAGTCTGACCAAGCATGAGCCCCAGATGCAGGCTGGAGCACAAACACACAAACACACAAACATACAAAAACACACACACACACACACACACACACACACACACACACACACACACACACACACACACACACACACACACACACACACACACACACACACACACACACACACACACACACAGTAAACAGTGTTTCCCATGAGCAATGAATTCTAAAGTTAGCAGCAAACAGTAAACATCAGGGCACATCTGTTCTGTTCTGGGATCAGAGAAATCACCTTGATGATCCATGACTTCTAACATCCCACTGCACTCAACAACACACATGCACGTGCACGCACGCACGCACACACACACACACACACACACACACACACACACACACACACACACACACACACAAAATCCAACATTTCAAGATGTGAGCACATCCACTGCCTCTGTAAGGTCTGTGATGCAGCTGAATATTCACATACTTAGGATGTGTCAAAATTATTAATTAATGCTAACTTAAACCTGCAGTGCGGAACATTTACATATAAATTAATGTCCGTTACATTCAAGCCCTTGCCAAACAAGTTCACACAATGCTGATTAAGCCTATCACTGCCCGATAAATCTCTCTGTATTTCACAGTATACAGAGTTTTTAAATCTCATGTCGGGGGAAACATTCCCGCCTTGGCTTTCCGAATGTTATGGGACCGAGTGGATCAAATTCTGATAGTGAAATGAGTCATTTCACGGGGCTGTTTTACAGCCGCAACAGTAGGTTACGGCCAGTGGTGTACTGGCCATTGTGCATACTTGGACAAATCCTGGTGGGCTGTCAAAACATATCCGTTTTTACTGGCCCTCTCTGTGTGCCTGTCATTCAGGGTGCACATGAGAGCGTGCTGCATGCCTGTGTCAGGCCATATTCAGACCAAATCAGGTGTTGCAGCGCACCGCTGCGGGGTGTAGCAAAGGTGTGGGCGTGTTTGTGCTCTAGAACATAACCGCTGTGAAACAATCAGAAAATAAAAGTTTTATTGATCTGATTTACTGGCTTTCTCACTACCACCACTCCCTTTCTTCATTCACTATCTACAATGCCTGTAATTTTAATCACCTAAAATACATTAAGCTACAGTGATGCTGTAATGCTGGAAAGCACAGAATGATAAACCAAAATTAACACTGTTTTTATGGACACTGCAGCATATATCAATAGTAATCAAAACAAAAGAAATTTCTTCTTTTTTTTTTGGTCTTTCGACTGCTGCCATGCAGTGTCACTGGTAGTGAAGTCATAGGAATTATGCTGCAATACTGCTCAATTATGTAATGTTGTTAAACTATAAAAAAAAAAAACAGAGCCAAAGCAACTGCAAAATACTGTAAAGGGACACATACTGTACCACAGTCTAAACAACACAGGAAAATCTGACAAGGGACAAATGTGAATCATCTCACTGTATATATTGTCACCCAACCCTAACAAAAGGGTCAACTGACTAATAAAACAAATTCAGATTCACCAATAGTACATACTGATACTTCAGCTTTAGCACTGGTTCAGATCTAAAAGTGTCAGGTCAGACAGAGGTGGGTATTGGGGTATCCAGTGAACAGCTGGTGTAAACCCTCTGTATGGTGGTTAGTGGATCTATATGTGTCTCCACTGAATTCCTGGCACACAGACAACAGGTGTGTGGTTTCGGCAGGCGGCGACCTGTATGCAGTGTGATGCAGAGGGCTGGGAATAGGCTGGTGGAGGGCAAAGTCAAGGACGACTTGCCTCCCGCCTCCTCTCTCCTATACACACCATCCTCCTCCTCCTCCTGTTTCCTTCATCCCTCTCCCCAGATCCCCTCACCTCCCAACCCCTCATCACTTTTTCAGCTCTCTTTTCTCCTGAGGCGGGGGGACATCAAAGAATCATACAATATAAATGTAATATTTTGACCAAATACTGTAACTCCATATTGATATATATATAGATATACTGTTACAGTAAGTGATTTCAAAAATATATTTAAACACAGTTGATACCACAATATTAAACTTTTCTAAGATAATACTATAAGTGCTCAAATATTGTATAGTAAAATAGTAAAATACAGGGTACCAATACGCACAGTCAAAAATGAGTAATTCCTGTTCATGAACGCAAGTGACTCAAGAAATGAGCTCCCTGCTCCTCACACTGCAGGATTTATACTGACAAGATTGACTTTATGTATTAAAACTGATCTCTGTTCTGTTCTGCCCGTACAATTCCTAGACACTTTTTATGTTCTGAGTCTACGACTACGGGATTTTAAACTTGAGGGAATATTAAAGCTCAACAGAAATATTGGGCCTCATGCAAGAAGCACTCGTAAGAATAGATTCGTTCTTAAAATGCACGTACGAGTGATTTAAGAACATTTGTGGCATTCATCAATTTCCTCGTACTTAAAAAATTTATGAACAAAATTTACGAGTCATGAATAGATAATCTCTGCCTTTCTTCACAGGGTGAGAAACATTTGTTACAATTATAAGGTCCTAATCTGAATTAATTTGGAGTTTAAATATGATACCGAAATTAACAAAAAATGTAAAACAAGCTTAATGTAAAATTTATATTCTGTTTACCATATTATCATCACCATGTCTTCCAATTTACTGAAAGGTTTTTTAGATTTTATGATTTTATGGCCATATATTTCAGTAGGAAACTTCTCTCACTGCAACAGCTGCCTCTGTGTCTCTCTGCACGTCTCCGTCCAGTATCATGTTGTGTTGCAGCTGACAGTGTAACATCACCTGTAGGCTATAATATTCTCTCATCTAATATCTCAGCGACTGTCACATCCTATTAAGGGCCACTTTGCTTTAGAAAGATGTTTTTTTAACATCTAACTTCACTTCAAAGCATTCCCTCTTCATTTCTGTCACAGTGCAGAGCTTGATTCATATTTTCTTATTGCTTCAGGTCTCCTACTGTCACTTCTAAATTTGTTATGCATTTGTCTTCTGATTTCTGAAAGCAGGACTTGAAGTTGCGCAGTGTTTTTACTCCATGGGAACTTTTTGTGAAACCCGCCCACAAACGAAGCGGAACATGTTGAATCTGACTTGGAACATTTGTGTGAGCAAACCTCACAAAGAAAAGTCAGAGAATTTTAGGATATAAATAGAAAAATGTTCTTGCATGAGGCCCATTGACTTGATTTGCACAGTGACATATATTGATATGAAAAAAGTTATTGTAATAAGAGTTTTTTGCCACATTGCCCAGCCCTGTAACTGAGCGACATAAGGCTGCACAGAAAACTTGAAAAACTACACCAATAAATTTGAACCTAAAACAATGTCAGACAAAGAAAGACAGAAAGAAACAAAAACAAGCAAATCCCCGGGTTCTGATTGAATCTGTGGGAGGTAGTCGGGTCAGTTCACGGTCTAAACAAACAAACAACCCAATCTCTAATCGGCCTCCTGTGTCCTGCCAGGTGTGGTGAATGACCTGAGCAGCCAGCCAATCAGCTTAGAGGATCGGAGGGAGCATATCTTACATCATCAGCCATCACTGGGACAAAGCCGTGGGCTCACTACAGCTCTAAGACACTGACAGACTGATTAAGCTGCTATTTCTGACTGACAATGTGTGTGTGTGTGTGTGGGATTCCTCTTGTCCTTCATTAAGTCAGAGATAGAGCCAATTAAGGACTTCCACGAATATCTAAGAGTAGAAGTGTGTCGTTTGGCAGCCTGTTGTGTCTCTGTTGAATTTTAAGGGTTTTGAGGATTTGCAGCACATTTATCATTTCTAGGAGACATTGTCATCCTGTCATCCTGGTAGAGTAGTTTTAATGATTCAGTTTAAATTGCATATCACTCTTTAGTTTGTCAGGAGAGTTTGAAAACATTGTGCAGGCTTACAAAAACTTCAGGAATTTAGTTATTTGAATTTTTAAATTAAAAAAAAAGATTTTGATCTGTATATAGACATTGTATATTGTCCATTGTTATGTGCATCTTCCTGAACACTGTTCTCAGAACTGTTTGTACGCACATTGAGAGTCACTAGCACCTGGAGTCAAATTCCTTGGATGCATAAACATACTTGGAAAGTAAAGATGATTCTGATGTGCATCAATTAATCATTACTTAGCACAGTCAATTTAATCAGCTAACTGTTTGAGCTCTACTCTTCTCCATCAATCTTTTAAAACACATTTTATTGCAAAAGATGTCTCTCTGCTGTTCTCATCTTATCATAGCGGACAGTTGACTAAATGTGGTAACAATCAACAAAGACACCTGTTCCACCTGTATGAAAATCATCTGAGGTAATCAGATTATAATCTTTCGGAGGTCAACCAGATTATAATCTGTCACAGGTCCACAGAGGCCTCACACTGGGAACTTGTGGTAGTGGCGACCACAGTTATGAAGGGTAGTGAATTCATAAATTTACAGTGCACACTACAGCAGAGTGATGAACAGTAGCTGCACAAAATAATAGTTGCAGCCTTGCCAGTTTGTAGACTGTCGTCACCACCACTAACATTTTTGTTATTTGATTACAGTGTCAGTTTGTCCAGCTATCAACTGTCAACACAGCTTCAGTGTTGACTGAAAATTACATTGAAGGGACAAATGCATCAGTCAGATTGATTTGAGAAAAAAAACTGCCCCTCCCAACAAAGAAAACAGCTAACATGAACACAATGTCACAAAATAGCAATTCAGTCTGATTATCAGACTAGATCTTCTCATCTTTCCTTTCACTTGTGGATTGTTTTGTTAGTTCTGCCTCAAGAAGGGTCAATGCAAACCACCTCTTTAGCAGTAAACCATTCATCCTATATCACTGTGTGACAACAACTAGCTGTGTTAGTCCAAATTTACATCAGAGTGGTCGGTGCTTTTTTTCTAAATGCCAAACACAACCGGATGGAGATAAGTTGGAGAATCTGCGTTGTCTCGGCTTGCTCCGGGCACCAGTCTGCAAGACCTTGGCATCGCCCCAAGAGAACAACCGCCCAGGGGGGCGCCAAAAGCGGTGCTCAGAAGCAGAAGCATGGCAAGCGAGTCGGCATCCAAGCTAGGCTAAAGGCTAACCCCAGTCAACCAGCTCTCCTGTCAATCTTCCTCGCCAACGTCCACTCCATTGACAATACACTAGACTACCTAAGACTGCTTCTGACCTCCCGAAGAGAAATGACAAACTGCTGTGCCCTCATCTTCACTGAAACTTGGCTGCACAACAGTATATCCACCTCCACTATCCAGCTAGCCGGGCTAACCACTCTCCGGTCAGACAGGATTGCTTCATTGTCCGGTAAGACCCAAGGCAGTGGCCTGTGTGTTTATAATAATAAAGACTGGTGTACGAACACAGCGATCATCTCTGCACACTGCTCAGCATTAGCAGAGGTTCTAGCAGTCAAATGTAGACCTTTTTATCTATTTAAATTATTTTTGGACTGTAAAAGTAAAAAAAAAAGACAATATTGGCAGTCAACCGTCAAACCGCAGGGATACATTGCTTTCTCACCGCAGTAAGAAAAAATCCATACCGTCAGCAGCAATGCAGGCACTGTGCTGGACTGACAAACACACTGGAGTAAAAGTAATCTCCTGGCCTGTGAACAACTTGTGATCCTCCTTGAGGAGCTGGAGGACGAAGCTAAGGAGGAGAACAAGGCCTGGGATACTTTGTTTAGTCTGCTGATACCACAACCTAGACTAAGGTAAGCAGCAAAAAATTGGATGAATGAATCCAATCAGGAAACACAAGCATAAGATCCACCAAAAATGCATTTTGAGGAAACTGAAAATAAGCAACAAAAGGTGTTTCCTGCCTGTTATACTGGACCTTAAGTGCACATTACATGAAGAAGTGACACGAAAACAATCAAGTGAGGAAATCTTCATCTTCAGTTTCTTGGCAGTATTGTTCTAAATCTAAAATCCTAGCCTGATGCTCTTCCACTCGGACAAATTCAGTGTTCTAGATGAATCCCAAAATTCAATACACAGCCCTGGGCAAAAGCTGAGACGCTGTCATCATCATCATCATCATCATGTCTTCACTCAGCAGCTTTGTGTGTGCTATCGCTGAATGGTTGCATTTGTGAAGCGCAGCATGCATAACCAGGCTAAATAATTCTAAATAAGGGCTGGAGGTAGCTACTGCTGACACACACACACACACACACCATTATCTTGTGATAAACACAAACACACAGAAATACACAAGTTTCAAGTCTTAGTGGTGTGGAAGAAAAGAGAGACCCAGGTTCAAGTGTAACTGATAAGGAAAAAAAGTAGGATGTAAATCAAAGAAAGAGGTAGTGAAGTAAAGGAAGAAGTAATGAAGAAAAGGAAGAGGAAGCGATTAAACAAAGTATGAGACAATGATAGACATGAGGAGGCAGGGAGAGAATAGAGGAAGTAGTGTAGGAAAAACTTTCTCTTTGTCATTCAGCCCTGTGGGAGAGAAACCCCAAACACACATGTCAGTCTCAAAAATCACAAACTACAACTGGAAAACACAAAAACATACACACAGCTGCTGCCCATGTCCCCTGACAGAGCTCAACAGCTGCCGAGTGACACACACACACACACACACACACACACACACACAGACACACAGACAGACAGAGAACAATCCGTCCTGTCAACAATTGTCTGGGTGAGACAACAGTTCAGATCTGTCAAAACTACCACCAAGACCTCACGTCTGCCATCTGGGCTTGTTTCTCACCACAAACCTAACAGCCAATCCACATATAAAGTGTGTTAGACGTCCATCGCTCACGTGTCTCATGGAAAAGATACGCTTCCATTTTGTCAAATCTAACAATCCACAGAGACTACGAGACCCCGGGATGCGGTCCAAGTGTATTTTTTGTCCCTTTGGCGTGATTAGGAAAGCAGTCTCCACAGACAGCTGATGAATTTATATGTTCTGAATTTATAAATAGTATCTATATTGATTGAACAAGGCTCCCAGTGTGGCTATGAGCTTACTGGGAAATAACATCAATGAATCAATAAATAAAAACACATGCAGATTTCTTCCAGGAGCCTACATGAAAACTATTTTTGTTCAGCAAATTTCAGCTGTCAGCCTGGTGGAGACAGTTTGGCTTAAGTTTGACTTAACGCCACTCACGACTCACTTTTGATGTGGATTCCCAGTAAGACTATAGGGTTACCATGGCAACCAAAACTCAAGACATATCAGTCAAGACTTCCAATGAGGCACAAAGTTTTTGGTGAGACTATTTTGTCAAACAGTTTGGTCCACTATTAGGGGGCAGCCCTACAAACAGTATACATGTTTAACATGTTAGTAGCCTGGAGCAGATGTGGAAGATAATGTATTACTTGAAGAAGCAGAATTACTCCTGCTGATATAGAGAAACTGCAGAACGGTCTGCGTGAGTGATGAGTGTTAATAAATTATTAGAGGCTAATTTTCAACATGCAGATAATCTTCCTTTTTTTAAATTATAAAGCTTATTACTGCCTATCATTCCTGCACAGTGGGAATACTTTTTATTTATGCGATACTGCCATCTGACTTCCTCTATAAAGATTGTCTATTCATCAAGTCACCTCATGTTCCTCAGGGCCGCACTGATGAAATATGAGTACAACACTGAGAAATGTTATTCAACAATTTCACCTAATTTTATATGCAACAGTAAATTTTGTTAATTACTGCTACAGCAGTGTTGCCCTTACCATTGCCTTGGAGGGGCAGCCCGCCCCGCCAACGGGACCCCTCCTGAAAGAAACAAAATAGGCTATGTTTGTTTGTTATTTACCTAATATATAGGCACTCGTTTCATTTCAGCTCAGTATACAGAAATACACCAATACAAACAACCGCCTTACTCCGCATGTCTATGACAACAATGTTTTTCACAGCACCTCAGCCAAATGAACAGAACAAAACTATGCTGAGAGTCTCTACCGCGTTTTGGTGCAACTTATGCTCGCACCAGCTTCTCTGTCTTCTGCTCTCTGTGTTGGTGTTTGACCAAGGGCAGGGCTCTGCTCACACACACACACACACACACACACACACACACACACACACACACACACACACACACACACACACACACACACACACACACACACACACACACACACACACACACACACACACACACACACACACACACACACACACACACACACACACACACACACACACACACACACACACACACACACACACACACACACACACACACACACACACACACACACACACGGAGTGGAGCAGAGCAGAGCAGAGCAGAGGAGTGAGACAGCGGTGGACACAGTGAACCAAGTGAAGTGAAGATAACATGTTACTCGAGTTGACGACAACACCTGTTACTGTAAGTGCAATAAAAGCTTCTCAAGTAAAAAGCCAGTGTAATTTATCAATTATTATTTTTTATGGCGCACAGTGCGATCTCTCACAAAAGTGTAAGGGATCACTTAAGGTCAGGACATAGCACTTACTTCATCAGTGAGCATATTTGTTTCACTTTTCTTCTTGCTAATGTCTGAGTGTACGTTGAAAAAGTACAACCTGTGTTGTTTTAATAAATATTGTAATGATAATAGTCCAAAATTATGTGAAAATGCCGCCCTGTGACATCACAGAAGTTACATGGGGGTCTACCACCCCCCCCTGAAAAAAATCCTAGAGGAAACACCGTACAGGTAACAAGCAACTATTTGTTAGAACTCATGTTTTATAACCGGCATTAAGCACTAGCTGAATTACAATTCTTTACAATGAAACCTGTGGGATCTTTGTGGGACCAAACAGCCAGAATCAAGTCCAAACTTAGTCAGCTAACTTACAAGTCCTTCTTCATGGGACTGTTCCAGGGTTAAATAATCTGCACTGACCCATTCACACCACATCCTGGATTTTCCTGCATCTTTGCTACAGACTGAATGCAGTACTTGTTGTTATGAGCCCGCCAGATGTTTGTTGGTTGCCGGGAAAAGGCTCAATTATCAAATTATAGACTTAAGGCTAAATTATACTTGAGCGAGCAGACAGACTGTTGTCACACATCATTTTTTTATTTATAGTTTGGCGACAGAACACGCTGATCTTTGAGCAACAGACGCCAAGACCAGCTGACATTTGTTTACATTCCTCAAAACAAAGCAGTAGTGCAGGAGAAAAAGTTTTGAAAAGAGCTTGGACATTTTTTATTTCCATTTTGTTGAGATGATAAAGGGATAGGACTGGTTGTGGTAAGTCAATAATGGAATAGAACAATGGAGTAGAGATGCAACGATTAGTCGATCCACAGAAAATGTATTGCTAACTATTCTGATAATCGTTTTTTTTTTAAGAAAAAAAAAGCCACATTCTCTGGTTCCAAATTTTCTCAAATGTGATTATTTTCCTGGTTTATTTTGTCTTCTATGATTGTAAACAAAATATCTTTGGGTTGTGGACTGTTGGACGGGACAAAAGAAGACTTGTATACTTTGTATAGCCCAATATCACAAATTTTCCTCAGGGGGCTTTACAATCTGTAGCAATACAATATCCTCTGTCCTTAGACCCTCGATTCAAATAAGGAAAAACTCACAAAAAAAAAAGAAAAAAAAAAACTTTACCTTGCCTGTCGGACAAGTTTTTGATTAAGTAGAAACTAGGCTTGACAACACTTTCACACACAAACACCAGAGGTGTTAACTTTGACAAATGATAATTAACTCAAGTTAAACACTTGTTTGACACACTCATACCAGACCTGTGTCATGCATTAGACCAACAACATTCACAGAAACCTGGTTCTGCAAATTTAGTTCCATATACTGTATATCATTACTAAACCAAAGCATTAAACCAGACTTACTGTTAAAATATTTGCTACAGGGACATCCCCTTCTACCTCCCCTCATTTCCTGTCATCACCTACTGCCAGGGACTATTGAAGGCATAAAAATTCATCCAAAATTATTTTAAAATATATACAGCATACATTTGCTACAGAGAATTGGCGACTTTCAGTGTATTAAATGTTATCACATGTATGTTTACATATTTATCTGGTCGCCAAATTAAAAGTTATTCCCATGAATTAACTTCTACAACCATGTTTAAGTATTTCTGCAACTGCAGAAATTTGAATATATGGCTGTGATGGATGTAAGTAACTGCCACTATTTTCTGTATACATTTATTTCCCCCAGTTAAATAACAACATACCTGGCCAGAATACCTTGAATGCTGTTTTAAAACACTTATCACTGTTCTGAAGGTATATCCAGAATCCCCAAAAGACTAACCAATGTGGATAAAAAATATATATTTTTATAATAAAATATTTTAAAGTAACCAATGCAGGTTGCTGGAAATAATATATCTCCTTGCTCTTTATGACAAAAATTACAAACGTGTCATTGAGTATGATAATATAAAATAATAGAAAGTAACATTGATACAGTCAAATATAACTTAAACTGTTTCATTTTGGCTCATGTCGTACAATTTGAGAATATATATATATGTCATTCCAGCTACCATCTTTATTTGGATTAGGAAATAGAGTCAGAACTTGGATTTTCAAAAGATCATCAAGTATTTGTCTCTCAGAAAATTTTATG
Source organism: Scomberomorus guttatus (assembly GCA_038419695.1). Classification (NCBI taxonomy): domain Eukaryota; kingdom Metazoa; phylum Chordata; class Actinopteri; order Scombriformes; family Scombridae; genus Scomberomorus; species Scomberomorus guttatus. Next base: position 29,989,327 of record CM076446.1, read on the forward strand.
CTATATGCTCTGTGAATGTAATAACAATGCATGAGGAACTGGGGCTAATTCATCCTGTTAAAAAATTGTAGCTACTATACTCAGTATTGTTATTAAGCAAACTATATTTTCATAGCAAATTCTAGTAACTACAATCCCAAATTTCAGAGTATGGAGAACTGGACATGCTCCATGTCATCCATGACATCCACTGACAGAGAGACAAACCAGGCAGACAGGGAGGAAGTAACCTTTTCTCTATTCAAATGTTGACATTGCTGTTATACAGTATTGTACAGCTGTTATACAGACATCATCAATCACAATTCAACCCTGCCGACTGGTGTGGATTACAGAGGGAATCTGGGGTTTTTTTCAGCAGGATATTAAGCACCATTAAACTTTTATCATCCTGTTTTTCTATGCTGTATTTCTGTCATTTTTATTTCTTGTTCTATTCTGTACACCACATCTATTCCATGTCTGGAAGAGGGATCCCTCCTCTGTTGCTCTTCCTGAGGTTTCTTCCATTTTTCCCCAGTTAAAGGGTTTTTTTAGAGAGTTTTTCCTTATTTGAATCTAGGGTCTAAGGATAGAGGATGTCTTATTGCTGTACAGATTGTAAAGCACCCTGCGGCAAATGTGTGATTTGTGATATTGGGCTACACAAATAAAATTGACTTGACATTTCGATAGAGAGAGGCAAGAGTACCATCACAGCCTCAGCCACCACTCGCTCCCACCTACAGTTATGAAAATATAACAGCAGCTTCTGCATGTCAGTCTGTTTATTTGCAACTATTGCTATTGCAGTCATGTGTAGAATACCATTATAAAGGTAGTCCTGCATCAGCTGTGTGACAACAAATAAACACGACTAGCAGCATGGTCATCACATCCAATACAGCTATGACTATGGATTAACTGACTGTTCATTTCAGCACTAACATACTGTTTTGGTGTTTGTATTTCTGTCTTCATGCAATCCCACAACTCTTTAGCTTAATGACCCAATTTAATAGTCGAGAACCCTCTGTATTGTCTGTTTAATTCTTGTTTCATCCCCCCCGCTTTTCAATGCATATTTTTATTTGTAACAAGTTTGTTCCATTTCTATATGTATATTTGCGTGTAAAAATAAATAAATAAATCACACCCAATGCAGCTATAGCTACCTAATTAAAGAAATTAACAGAGTCAAAGCCACCAAACCTCCTCTATCAACATGTCATGCAGTAATAACAATCTATTCACCGGTGCTAACCTGTCATGCACCGGTATATCGCACTAATAAACAAGGCAGTCCGTCTGAATACAGCCGACAACCGCCTCCAATAACACCTTAATTGTATTTACACGGAGCTAGCTTCAAGCTACTAAAACTTTTAAAGACTCGCCTCTTAATTAGCAAACGATAACTTCCCTGCCTCCGATGTTAACCTGAACACAAGCTTAACCAGTGCTGCTAATAAATATCTAACTGCCACACAACACGTTTATAGACTCTCGGGTAGCATATTAGTTAGCGTTAGCTGTCAGACTGGCCAGCTTCTTGACCTTAGCTTGACAACAAGCTAGCTATGTCAGCTACACTCATATTAAAATCAGCTAGAATGAAAGTTATACTTCACACCATTTCACGTCCACTCTCTTTAAAACTCTTCCTCTTCTTTAGCTGCTGCTGTGTCCCGGGACACCGGCGGAAAACACTGACGTTAGCTCGACACCAACTGCCGTTTAAGTAGCCTCGCATGCTAACGCTAGCTAACGAGCTAACATCACGGCTTGACGTTACGCAGTCTCTCCGGTTAGCGGCACCGAGCTGTCACAATAACAACATACCTTCAGGGGCACCGGGTGGACACTGGGCTGACTTCGCGGAAGTCACGGTGGATGTGTTTCAGAGACCGGAGAGGTACATGGATGTCGGTCCCGGGTATTACAAACTCATTAACGGTGGAAAAACAACATCCAGAAGGCTAACGTCATTACAGTAGAGCTAGCGCTGCCTGTTTGGCTTCTTTTACAGTTCAGTTCATTTGCATGACAGCGAGGCTCTGGCGCCACCTACAGCCTTCAGCCTTCAACGTACAGCCTTAAACAATTGACTGTATATAACGATTTTCATATACAGTCAATGTCTAAAACCTACATCCTACAGCCTCCAACCTTCAGCTTACAGCCTTCAGCCGGGGATATCTTCATGTGTCCCCTCCTCCTCCCGGAGCTGGGGGATTGTGTTGCACTCACTCATCAGTGAAGCCCTGTAATATTTAGGGAAAGGGACAGTTGAAGGTAAGCGTTAAGGTCAGAAATATATATTACTTGAGTCCTGTTGTGCAACAGCTGTCATCAAACTGGACTTTACATTTCACATCCCTCTTTTAGTCCCTGCACTGATCACTTTCATATATTTCATCAAACTGGGTTTAACATTGTACATTGCATTCGACCATTGTTGTATAATTTAATTATTTAAAGCACGTCACATTTTAAAAAACCATTAGGCTACTTCTGCACTTCAATGAAGTCTTATCTTATTTTTTCACACTTGTCAGTTTAAGTTATTTCATTAACTTCATTTCTTTCTCCATAGCACAGTCCATATTTCTTTTGCACAGTCAATATTTCATTTGGAGTTTTATATCCAATTTAACAATGTGTCAGTGTCATATAAAATATATACGTATGTGCTAAAAATACACATACAGTATGGTATAATATAGCAATATATAATAAGGAAAAATTAGAGTAATATATGATACATATATAATAAAAATAGAATATTGTGATATATATATAAAATGAAATATAAATATGGTATAATACAGTTTACATTTACATTTTGTCATTTTGCAGACACTTTTATCCAAAGCAACTTACAGGCAAGGCAAGACAATCAAGTGATGCCATAATTTTAGTAATATGTTAAAAAAAAAAAGTAAAAGTAGTTAAAGTATTTATCATGGAATAGTTCATTCCGCACAGTGTTACATTACTGCTGCATATTGCATCAATTCAGCATACATTTAAAAAAAATGTATCTAAGGGTTGTATTCATTCATTACAAACTAACTAACCTGCCTGATACTCACTTGTCACTGTTTCCTTTTATTAATAATTTTTTTTTTGCAAAATCAGTTAGTTAGTAAATAGTAATTACTCACTGCTGGATTAACCTGTTCATGTAATCTGTTGTTGGGCACCAGCTGATCCCCCAAATACCACCTTCTGTTGCCTCCATGTTCCCATTAAGTCCAGTTAACCAGTAGTTCTGTGCTGGAATAATACATAATCTGTGTTAGTTTAAGGTAATTTGATTAAACATAACTTTATATGGGAATATGCATCAGCATAATATAACCTAAAATAATAAAGCTCTTCAAACTACATTTAACACAGGCTCCCACTACAATACATGGTCACAAAATGAGTATTACTATTAATGCTGAACCCACTTTAGCTGATATTGTACTTTATTGGTGCAAATTCCCTAACAAATCTGCAATTAATCAAATTACCAAAACCAACTGACATGCAGTGAATGTGGGGATGTTCTTTCACTCTACTAATAACAGTTGATGTCTTGATTTCATTTTGTTTTTCAACACCTGACTTTCAGAGGAGCGCAGGGTAAGATGAATCAATGGACAGATTTGGCCACCATCTGTATCTGGGCAACAACAATTTGTCTCATGTGACCATAAATTAAGGAAGAGATTCTCTTTTCCAAAACATTATTTTTGGTTGGTCACTGTGTGATCTTTAGTGCTTTCACCCCTGATCCAATATGAACCTTTAATTATACCTCAAGATTCAAGAGGTTTTATTATCACGTGCACAGCAACACAGCAGATGGCAACATTGAAGGCAGTGAAATAATAAATAATAAAATGAGAGAGAAATATATAAATATACATTATATTGCACATCGATGTGCAGGAGCAGTATTGCACATAAGTAGTAAATAGATAAAAAAGTGTATTGCACATAAGTGATAGGTGATAAATACTTCTGATAAAATTATAAATATTGTGTTTATATTGTGTTACTTATGTATACCTGTGATTGAAACAGCTGCATGGAGAAAATGGTAAACACATTTTTGCAACAGAAAGTACAAATTTAGCATTTGTGTATTTATATTGTTTTGCAGTTTCTAAAATGATCGATTAAATCTTTAAAACATATGCCCATGTTGCACCAACCCTGTTTCCATAAACTGTCTATGGTATTTTCTCGTATACAAGGTTGCCTTTAATGGCCTTTTGAAAAGCCTAGACGCAGTAGAGGCTTACTGTGTCCACATTAAAATGCCAATTGCACAGGCTCTACATATGGTTTAAGCAGCTGGTCATTTTCAACAAAATATTAGCAGCGCTGATCGTTTAGTAAGTAACCGTCAGTAGTAGTAGTATCAAGTTGTAACAAGTAATCGTTATATTTTGGCTCACAGGCCCACCACTTTCAAATAAATTCCCAGTCACTCTAAATGCATCACCGTCTAACGTAAACGTTCGAATTAATACGTCTGATTGGCTGTTAATTTTGCGGTGAAGAAAGAATTAGCCAATCAGTGTAGCCGTTCTTGGTCGTTGACAGCAACCAACATACACAATTTAACAACCAGGAGCTTGCGTGAGCCTGCCAGGCAGTGCGGTCAGTCAGAGGTGGACAAAAGTCAAAGCTTGCAATTATAAATCATTTATTAACCGCCTGTTTCTGTGTTTATAAGGTTGTCGGTAAACAAGCCGCCGTCTCAGTAAACTTTCTCTGTCGGCATGAATCTCGGGTGAGTCTGTTTTTTTTTACATCAAGAGTAACGTTAGCTAGCTAGGCTAACACGTTGACGGTACGTGTCGCAGTGAAATACACGGGGATTATTATACATTACATAATTATACAGCGTTATCCACATGAACAAACAGTAAACACTTTTCGTAAAACACGCTACATGACTGTTCATACATGCACAGTGCAGATAATAATAATAACAACGTGTTGCCTTTAGCCCACATTTTTGCTTTTGGTTGTAAATAGTCGACAAGAGATGAGGACAAAATCCGTGAAACGAGTTGTAAACATTACAACATTCACAATTTTTCAAGTGTGTCTCAGGTGCCCAAAGGAACATTAAAATAGGTTTATTCTTGTTGTAATCATTCCTCCTGTTCATACTGGCCATTAGAAGATCCCTTCATAATGCACTTACAATGTAAGTGATCGGGCACAAAATCCACAGTCCTCCTGTGCAAAAATGTTTATCTGAAGCTAATATGACGCTTCAGTCTAAATCCAAATGAGTCAAAGCAAGTAGATATCTTTCAACATTACAGTCTTTTTAGTGCCAAAGTCCCTCTTTTTGTTACTATACTTCCACCGCAGCTCAACAGGGAAACACTGTCTGAGGAAACACAAAGAGGGAATTCGATGCTAAAAAGACTGTAAATGTGGCAGATATCCACTTGATGTGACTAACTCAGACTGCTGAAGCCTCATATAAGCTTCAGATCAACGTTTAAATGCACTTTTGCACAAAATGACACAAAATTTTGGCCCCATCACTTACATTGAAAGCACATTTGGAGATCTTTTAATAGCCAGTATGAACAGGAGGAATGATTACAGAGAGGAAAACCTCTTTCACTGTTCATATGGACACCTGACTGTTGTTTTAAACAGACTCGAAAAATTGTGAACCTGTCCTTTAAAATAACTGGAGCTCCTGCAAACAAGAGAGAATAGGTTATAGCATGCTCTGCCCAGAGTGTTAATAAAAAGCATTTAATATTGCCTGGTGTTGCGGCTAAAAGGTATAATTTCAAGTAAAAAGATAAAATACAGAGACACTTCAGTGAAATAAGACGTGACACTAATGAGTTACAGGTGTGAAAAGAGTTCCTGTTAATTTCATTAAAGCATCATTTTCACCAACCAGAGCCAAATTATATGAAACAGGGCAGGCAAGAAAGCAAAATCAAAGCAGTTCATGTGAACCTGTAACACTGTTTAATATTGTCTGTGGTTACTCAGTGTTTTTAGGTTTGCTGTGCTGCACCTGCACCATGTGACGCTATGTACTGTAATTACCTGGAAACTTAATACAGTGTGTATTGTTTTGTCTCTGCACTAATGTTAAAATGACAAACTCTATTGTCAAGCAATCAGCATTTGGATAATTGAGTCCTCCACCACCTCTGACCACCAAGTCCAGGACTAACTCAGTGCTGTTTCTGTGATTCTGATCCCATGTTTGGACTTTTCCACTGAGCGGCCTGTGAAGTTTAGTTCATTTTTGTCCCACAAAAAAGTATTTTTGCAGGAAAAACATCAACACAATAAAACACAATAAGACAATGGGATACATTTAAAGTGTTTGTACTATACACACAATACAATAAAATGTTCAGTCTGCTTTCTGTCGTTATGTTTCTGTTGTTCACTCAGATATTTTGTGTCTTTGTGAACAGAGACGGCCTGCTGTTTGAACTTGAAAATGGAAAACCCAAGTTGATTGTACTCAGTCATGGTGAGAGGCTTCAGCTTTTTAATCTTTAGTAGTCCAGGGAAGGTTCACTCACTTATCTGCTCTTTACATCAGGGCCTGTCAGTAAAATACTATATTTTGACTACTGTTTATTGATCAATAAGCAATTTTGTGTGCTATTTTGTATTTTGCAAAAACATTTTCATGCTCATTACATGTACATATTGCACATACTGTTACAGCTTTTCTTTGACAAAGATAGTTTGTGTTTATTTTTTTAGTTGATGACTAACACACAACCCTCATATCCACACAGGTCAGATAAAATAATTTGTTATAGATTTTTTACATTTGAGTTGTGAGACTAAACCAGCTTTCACACAAGTTTTTTGTATCACTTTATTTCACTTTGACAAAGGTATCACAGAACATGAACTGTGTGTGTGTGTGGAGGTGTAATATTCATGGCTGTTCACTGTTACGTCTTTCCTCCACTGCAGGTGTTGAGAAGAATCCAGTAAAGGTAAGAATCTTCCTTACAGCCTGGCCATTACAATACTGCATTTCTACACAAATTCACAGACTTCTTCACTGTAAATTAGTGTCTCATTAGAAATGTGTCCACATATTGTTGGCCACATATTGTAGTATTCAGCACAGGTTTATGTTTCTAATAGGAAAAAATGCTGATAAGAAAACTCAAATACTCTCGGTGTTATTAAATATAGTTTTGTCTGATATGATTTAATTTAATATACACAGCAGCTGTCCTTCAGGCCCAGAGCGGCTAACATCCTGAGCTCCAGGCAGCCGTCCTGTGTTGAGGAGGTGCAGGTGGAGCGTCCAGCCAGGCAGCAGGCAGGGAGGCACAGAGACCGCAGGGTCAAGGCAGGAGGAGCAGCAACCTCCTTTACCTCCAGCACCACTGCTGACAGGGGAAAGAGCACCACTCTGACAACATCCAAAACACGGGAACATCACACAGCAGGGAGTGGTCCTAAAGCTGAACCCAAGGTAAATCTCATGCTGTATCCCATTTCTTTGTTGTTTTCTACTCTTGACTGTTCTTTTGACATCACATTCATCTGCTGTGTGTGTGTGTGCGTGCTGAAGGTGAAGTCAGACAGACACCAACAGAGCTCCACCGTTGGATCCCGGAGAGCCAATGGGAAAAAAGGACCGCTTCAGACTCGAGGTGGTGGAAAGGCGGGACTAAAGGACACCCTGGTCAGTGGGGATACAGGACTGAAGGACAGCGTGGTGTGTCTGACCAGTGAGCAGCTGCAGCACATCCTCAACACCGTCCAGACCTCCAGCAATGGCCAACATCCACCAGAGGACCACAGGACGCAGGGTATTGAGAGTGAGTGAGAGTTAGTGTTGAAGAGGACTGCAGCACAGGGGGATTATAAACTCCGACAACAGCGGCAAAAATCCACAAAGAATCTGCAATAAATACAAAATTATATTGATTAGGTTCCCATTCATATTGGACACTAGACGTTCCCTTCTTTTCAATATAATGGACAACTTCATGTCTTTTTCTTTGTTAGGAAATGAAACAGACTCAAAATCTGGCTCTTTAATGAATGATGGAGGAGGAGGAGGAGAGATGAAGGAGGAAGATGGAGGAGGAGAGGAGGAAATTAAGAAGGGAGGAAGCAGAGGAGGAGTAACTGATACAACTGGAAGCTCACAGGATAAAGACAACAGGTGAGGAGTTCACCCTCAACAGGCATTTTCACAAGATGTTTGTCCTGCTGGCAAAACTGATTTACTCTGGATAAACATAACAAAACTCCAGCAACACTTGTAGTTTGAAGAACAACTTTATTGTGAGACCAGTGTGTTTTAGGCTTGTGTGTGTTGGTGGAGTTTTGACCTCTTTGACCTCTCTTTTGACCACACTTTTTTCCCTCTCTATGCACCTTGGAAGCAGGTGAAGTTGTGCCAGAAATCCCTAATCTGAACATTTTTTTAGTGGATAACAGTAAATGTAAGAGACTAACCCTCTAATTTCCTGAGGGTCCTTCAGTGGAGTTAGCTGTAAGAGTTCAAAGTCCTCTCTTTAGATCACCGTTAATACAGTCAAACAGAAGTGAGGGTCAGAGGTCACAGACAGTCTTTCTGTGACCCTAGAATAGGACCAAACCTGTATTCCACTTCCTCACAATATTATAAAAACACAACAAGATGTTTGGTGTTGTTCAGCATGATTTAGTCGATGTCCTTTCTACTGCTGCACTCCGGCTCTGTCCTTTATTGGAATTGTATGGGAAGCAAAATAAGTTTAGTTTTCTCTTAAGTCAGCTAAAATTACACAAAATATTCTATTTAGTCGCAGAATTTACCCATTTGGTTCTATTGTTTAAGACATGTCAGCAGTATTAGAGCAGGTCAGGTCCATTATGCTCCCATAGTGTGCAAATGAGTTTTTTGATGTCTGTACTTCTAAAACGTTGGTTAAGAGCAGACTGTTACTACTGTTGTTCAGGTCGTCTGGGTGTCTGTTTAGCTGGCTGGAGGAGCGACAGTCAGAGAGCAGAGCTGCTGTGGACGCCAAGAAGGCTCAGTGGAGGAGAGAACTAAGTAAACACACACAAACACACACAAACATTTGAATGCCCCAGTAATTCATATTTATGTTAATTATAGCAACAAACCCCAGAGATTTCACACCAACACTGCTGCTCTCTGGAGCTTTTTAGCCTCATTTACTGTTTTGATTCAGTCTCAGTGTTTCCAGCAGCAGCAGCCAAACAAGCTCTGATAAGCCCACTGTACACCACCATCCTGCACCAAACAGCAGACAGATATATTTTTGATATTAACAAGGAATTAAAAAGACTACATGTAATGTGAAAGGTGACGCTTGTAGGTCTGAACCCACAGAGAATTCTCACCAACTCTGCAGCTTTTTAGGCTCTTTTCACTCATAGTTTTGTTTTTACGGTGCATTTATGATTCAGCTCTGATAAACCCTCTGATACACTACCTGCCCAGCACCAAACAACAGACAGACAGAGTTAGACACTAGCTGGTGAAGAAAGTGGAACATCTAGTAGCTAAAGAGACAGATATTTTTCTCAGGAGTTAGTGGAGACTGAATCAGAGCTTAAAGGAGAGTAAACATTGCACTGATATTCACCAGGTGGACACAAACACGACTCCAATGGGGTGATAATGTTGCTCTGTGTCTGCTGGAAGTGAAAATATGCAACTGTTTGTTAACATGTTCGCTTTATACTTCACAACTTATAAGGTGATAATATGCCAGAGGTGTGTTTCCAGCTTGTTAAGGAGTTCCTTTGCCCCCAGGTGGCCAAAAATAATCATTTGATGCTGCTTCAAATACAGAAAGGTTTTAAGCCTACAAACTATTGCCTTTGAGTGGCTTTTAATTTTCTATCTTGAATAATCAGTCTCCAGGCCCTCACCAAAACATGCTTAACAGATCATAAAGGCAATTCATACTCCAACATTGTTCCAAATGTATAATCCACATAAATATTCCTGCTCTCTCTGATGAGGAAGGAGTCAGAACTAGTGTAGGAGGTTGAGCAATATCAGCTAGATACAGATGGGCTCACTGCTATAATTTGTGACATTTATACCCTAAATAATAGTAAAATATAACTGTTGGGTACAGTGGTTTATTAAAGCAATTCATGAAATGAATGAAATTGTGTGTGTGTGTGTTAGATGAGCAGGTGGCGCTGAAGCAGCAGCAGCAGCAGCAGCAGCATTCAGCTCCTGGCAGACTGCAGGTATGTCACATATTTCACCTTTGAACTCCAGAGTTTCACTGTTGGTTGTTTTCATCACTGTGGGAACAAGAACATTTAACTGCTTGACAGCAACTTTGTTTGTACACAACAACAGAACTGATAACAAATTGCTCCTCATACTGAAATGTTGAGATAATTGCTTCATTGTTTTCATCTAGTTATCGATCCAAATTTAGCACAAAATGTCACAAAAAAGGAGACATTTTAGAATTTTTAGTAGGTGTGTTCCCCTGAATGTGTTTGAATAGTGTTTAGTAGTGTTACTTGTAAGAACTGGTTAGAATTGATTAGTATTAGTCAGTGTATGCAAATTTGTTTATTTATGTAACAGGTAATGTTAAAACAAAAACTCATCTTTTTCATGTCTGTTTTTACCGCTAACAGTCCTCCTATGTGGGAGAGACGCTGGTGCAACATTTCTGGAGATTGTGTTGAAACAATGAAGTCAACAACAAAACATGTCGCTGATATATTCAGTGAAATATCAGGTTGTCATTTGGTCAGGTTGTCATAAAATATTTCATAATCTTTGTGTGTGTGTGTGTGTGTGTGTGTGTGTGTGTGTGTGTTGCAGGCTGAGGAGGACACAGAAAGTGTGTTATCAGTTCAGAGCTCATTCAGCCACAGAGAGCAGCCTGCTGCCATCAGATCCAGCCTCAGACTCGGGGTAAATCTGACCTGTTAATTAAAGTCTTTGTCACACGGAGCAGCCTTTCCTCCTCTTCCTCCTGGTCTTCAACCAAAGAATTTAGGGATAAAAGAATTTTGCTCCTATGCTTTAGTCAAAGTGGATCATAGGTGTCATACAAAAAGCTCCATAAATTTGTGGTGCTGAATGAACACATCTGACTGTCTCAACAAAAAACAAAAATATGACCAAAAAAAATGTTTTTAAATGTTATCCAAAACTCTGAACTGTGTTTGTGTGTAGGAGGTCACGCCAATGGAGGAGGTGCTGAGTTTGGAGAGGAAAGAAGAGCAGAGGAGACGCTGGCTGGAGGAGCTGGACCGACAGAGAGACGAGACGACTGAACGCAGGAGACGAGAGAAAGTGCTGCAGAGCCAGGTACAGTAGAGACACAGTAGAAACCTGGCAGGTACAGCCATTTATCATGAATCATGTTGATGTTCTACTGTGTTCCGTGTTCATATTGACACGTGATGATCTGGTCTTTCTGTTCACGGTGTCTCCGCAGACGGAGGACCACGAGCTCTGGGCCGCGCACTTCGACTCTCTGCAGAGGAGACCTCCTGTCCAGACTGCGGCTCCATCAGCTCCACCTCCAGCCACACACAGTGGCTCTGAGCGAGGGGAGTGGGAACCCTCCTCCAGCCTGTCCCTGGTCTGGGAGGCCACAAGCAGCTGTGGAGCAGAGAGCGTAGGGGGAGCCAGTGTGGATATGACCAGCGGATACCCAACCAGAGCCAGGTAGGAGGGAGGGGTGAAAGACCAGTTTATGGGCGTGTGTCTATAAAAGGTGCAATACAAAAAAATAGCCTTGCCTTACTTCAATCCACCCAAAAGTTTGTTTTGGGGTGTGTGTAAGGGGCAGTACTGCCTTACAGTACTGTGAGTAACTTTAGTCTTTATGTTTGGCTTTTCTAGCTACATACAGATTGATGACAAATTCAGTGAGTCCTTCTATTCAGTATGGAAGTATTTGTTTCTCCGCTCATTTATTCAGGTTTTTACTTTAATTTGTCACCTGTCTGTATGTACTGTATAAGAGTAAATGTTTTGTTTTTTTTTGTTTCCCCTTTTGTCAGCTATCTGAGGACCATGACCGCCCTGCTGGACCCTGTCCAGATAGAGGAGAGAGAGAGGAGGAGGCTCAAACAGCTGGAGCAGCAGGTGAGAGGAGGGAGACAAGAAGTCCACGCAGATTTTATTGGTTGGCTTTCTAAATATTTTATTGTCTGCCCTCCTCTAGCGAGCAATCGAGGCCCAGGTGGAGGAGCGGCGGCGGCAGAGGGAGAGAGAGGAGGCGAGGAGGAGAGAGGAAGAGGAGGAGGAAGAGAGGAGAGTGGAGCTGGAGAGGGAGATGCTGCAGAGACAATACGAGCTGGACACACTGAGGGAGAAGCAGAAGGTCTGTGAACAACACACACACATACATGTTTGTCTTTCTATATTTGTGAGGACCCTCATTGAGCCCCTGACCCGAACCTTTACTCTAATCTAAATATTTTAAAGATATGTTTTTCCTTTAATGGAAAGCTGATAGTGGAGATGCAGACAGGAAACAAGGGGAGAGAGAGAAGAGTATGACATGCAACAAGGGTCCCAAGCCGAGTCGAACTCGGGAAGTTGCGGTTATGTGGCGTGTGCTGTAACCTTTCAGTTACCAGGGCGCTCCACTAAATCTAATTCTACCCTGAACCTGAAAACAAAGTTTTAACCTTTAAACCAGCCAAAATGTCCTCACTACGATGGTGTAAAACTGAAAGTGGTAATTTTGTCCACACAGTCATTGAACTATTTTCTCTAAACCATTTTTTAACGAAGGCAAACACTAATGTTGTTGAATTCTGCTGTAGTCGCAGTTATATTAATGTCTGACAATACTTCTGTGTGTGTGTGTGTGTGCGCCATCAGGCAGAGGAGCCAAACAAAGACCACGATTATGGAAAACTGGAGGAGACACAGGAGTCCAGAGGTACTTGAACTACAAAAAAACTGACGCCAAAAGCTGGTACTTCACACCTGTTTCAAGCAGTTTAAATGAACTCTGTTACGTTTGCTTGTTTGGATTAGTTCAATGACCGACTGAGACCACCTGAAAAGGTCCAGTCGTACATCCACAGGACATTTTTATAGTAGATCTGTGATTTTAGCATCAATTCAAAAGATAAACTACAATTAAATCAGACATTTTGTACTGAAGTTCTTTGAGAAATTAATATGTAGTACAAAGTCAAGAGGTTGTGTTACATCAAGCTAGTGAAGCTCTGTAAACAGAACCACATTCCCACACACACACACAAGACTCTCTGGAGACTGAAAACATGATCACTGTTTTTAGTCTTTGGAGATGTTTCTAAACAAACTAACATAACCAAACTCTTCATGGTGAAGGGACATGTCACCCAGTGTGGCTCACTGGTGTGTTTTTAATACCGGAGGTCTACAGCACAGAGGAATAAGATATATCAGACTTTTTGATACACACACAATACTTGTAAGTAGATCGGTTCATTGTTGGTTTGGCTCTGCACATGAGATTTGTTGACAACAAGAAAAATATAGAAAATTGCCAGCTATAAACTTTAATCGTCTTTCCTTTTCTTTGGTCTTTTCACAGGTGTGTAAAAGACCTTTAAAAACACCATAAATACTAGCAGGTTGATTGTTTTTGTGTGTTCAGCAGGTGAGCGTTTTGAGGAGAAGGGCAGCAGTTCAGTCTTCCCATTAAAAGACACTGCTGTACAGACAGGTAACTGAACCATTACTACTACTGCTACCATAGAGAGAACACCAGTGTATGAGGAACACATTTTATAAATGTAAATATCTTATATGTCCCTCTCTCTTTCTGTGTAGAAGCGGCTCCTTCTCTCCTGCACAGAGCAGACAGAGTTCAGACTCCTGAAGTCTCTGCACAGTACCAGCCGCCTCCTTCTCTGTCTGCTGCTCCTCCAAACAGCAGGAACCGAGCTGCGAGAACAGGCAAGGAGAACATCTGTATGCCAGCAGGAGGAGGAGGAAGAGGAGGGGGAGACCCGTATGAGGCGTTTGCCAGGACAGACAGGAGCAGGAGGGAGAAGAGGAGGCCTGAGTGGAACACACAGAGGTAGACACACACACACACACACACACACACATGTCTCACACACTGTGATGTCATCAGACCTGTTCACATTCTGACTGGATATGGACAAAAACTATAACAGCTACTGTCTCTCAATAACAAGAAGTCACACAAGTCTGGTTCTTCTGTATTTATTGGCGGTTGGCAGGCAGCTTACCACCACCTACTGGACTGTAGTGTGAAGCAATATGTGGCCAAGAAAAGTAAAAAAAAAAGAAAAAAGAAAAGTAGTTCGATCACGAGGCTGTTTGGAGTTTTCTAAACAAACAAAAGTTATGTTTACATTGGCTATATCCTTGAGATCTAACAAATGTGTTGAATCCATTTCCTTCCTCATAAAACATTTGCAGAGCAGATTTTTAAAGTATTTTAAATCCTGTCTTAAAATACTATAAAAAATATATATTTTATAGTGTAAAACTAAAACCTTAAAAATATGGTGTCTCCCTACCGTCAAAGCAGTCTGACAGTCCAACAGTGTAATAAATCCTTGAAACTTAATGTCCAAGTTTGTCTCAAGATTCTAATAATCAAAAATAGTCAATTCATTTTAATTTAGCCAGACCAGCCCCAGTAATGGGGTGGGTGTTAAACAGTTAATGGATAGCCCTCATTTATTTCTGTTGCTCCCTTATATTAAAAAAAAAACTTTAATAAAATGTGTTCAAATCTAGTTCTTATTCAACACTCTCAGACTTAAAGAAATCCTAAATCTCTTCCATGACCTGCATATTGTCTTCATGAATGAAGACCTCACAGCCCAGACCCATGAAACCAGTATTTAGTCTGATCCCCTGCACTCTGTTCCTCCAGGCCCAGCCGTCGGTTTGTTCCAGCCTCGGAGCGTTACCCAGCTGCTCTGCAGAGGAACAGACAGGAGAGTCGACTGAAGAGGCAGGCTGAGCTCCTCGCCCTGCAGGAGAGGACCCGTCTGCCCAGGACCGATCCTCCTCCTCCTCCTCCTCAGAACCAGGAGCCTCGTCTCTGCTCCAACCCCACACAGACCAGAACCAGTCCCGCCAGGAGGGTAGGAGGCTTCCTGACTTTGTTCACACTCTGAACTTTCATACTGAATTCTGAAAAGCTGCTTTTGTCTTAATCTATTTAAACTTTTATAACACTCTTGTGTTACTTCCTGACAAACAATTAGTTGTTTCTCTTTTTCTGTCTCTGCCAGCTGTGGTTGGATGTGTGTTAATGTTAATTGTTTACTGGTCCAGGTGGAGAGTGTTTCCAGAGGACAGAGCGTCTCTGCAGCTGTGTACATTGAAAAGTGAGCATCTTTTTTTTCTCTTTCAGGATTCAAAAGTAGGAGGTTGTCTTTTCCCCTCCTGAGTCTGTAGCTTTCAGACATGATTAGTGGTGAGCCTGTAATTTACATACTCAGCTCTGATTAGGAAGTTATTTTCTCATGCTGACACTGGCGGACTAGTTCATTTCCTGAGCTTTCCGTGCATCTTCTTCCTTATTTAAGTCCCCATAGCCTGTTAAGGTTATATAGTTATTTTCTTTTGAAGTTTCTTTACAAATGCAGAGCAGCAGCACATATATTGGTTGTTGCTCCTGGGCTTCAGTCTGAAGGGAACAGTGTACAAAATAATCTAAAGGATTCTAATCAAAAATTTGTCTCACGTCCTATTCAGTATTGTTATTCTGATATCAATATCGGCATCAGTCAGGTTCTAATTCAGGCATCCTGACGCTTCTCCAGTCTTGAGTTTTGAATGGGGCCTAACTGATAAACCTAAAACAAAAACATTTAAAAGAGTCAGACAGAACTGACAAGAACAGTTTCATCCTGAAAAAAAAAATCTTATCTTAAAAATTGAGAAGGACAAGCAGTTATAACTCCTGGATATAAAACATGAGTCCAGTCATCAGCCAGCAGCTGTTGTCAGTGGTTTTTAATTTGTTGTCTCCTCCAGGGGGCGCTCTCCTCCCGTCCCTGCTGTCAGACACAATGTGCAGAGCCAGCAGGCCTCCACCTCTCCTCCTCCTCCCCTGGAGTTCATCCCTTACGTCCGGACCGACGAAGTCTTCAACCTGGACCCACTGGAGCCTGCAGACACACCCCCCCCTCACACCCCCACAGGTCTGACACACACACACGCACATACACACGTCTTACATTGTACTGATGATACTTTAACTTTAGTAAAAACTTGATTTTAGATGTTTTAAGACTTTTAAAGGGGCTGTGTGATCTCTTAGATCTGTATTCAGATTGAGTTACACAGATGTGTGTGTGTTTGTTGTCTTTTGTGACTCTCATTGTGCATATCTTCATATAGCCAAAAATAACAAATCTGCCACCGAGAGCTTAACAACAACATACAACAGCCTCGATCCTTTGAGCCTTTCAGGGCTTAAAGTTTGCAGACACCGTGCCTGATTTCAGGCATGGAGCCGGTTTCAATTCATAAAATACTTAATTCAATACATTGTACACATTTCCTCCTGGACAACTTCTCAGGCTCACACATCTTTTCTTGCTTTAATCCCTGGCCTCTACTCAGATAAGAAAAACTTCCCCAAAAAACCCTTTAACAGGGGGGAACAGCAAGAGCAACAGAGGAGGGATTCCTCTTCCAGGACAGTCATGCAATAGATGTCAGAACCAATAATAAAATGACACTATGGAGAAACACATTGTCATTGAGTCTTATTGTGAAGCACTTTGTAATGTCTGCTGCATATAAATAAAGTTAACTTGCTTCTCCTGGTCAGAAGCTCCTCAGAACTCTGCGTCTCCTCCTGCTCCATCACATCGAGACCCCCTCCTCCACCCGGAGCTGCTGCGTCACTCACACACACACCGACAGCAGGAGATCCTGAGAGGCCTGGCCCAGCTACGACAGGTAACACACACACACACACACACCCTTTAAATGTCCATCTACTAAAATTGAAATGTCTTCCCTGAATATTAATGTTGATTATTATTCAGTGTTATATCATTAAAAAGATTTGATTTAACTGGACATAAATTAATCACTAACTAATCTAATCAAAAAAACAGCAAATGTCATGGTTGAAAACAGGAAACAGATACTTGACTGGAAAATTAAACTAGTATCAATAATAAATATTATTACTAAAGCATTGGTGGAGCTCTACTGTGGACGTCTCAGTTTGTTCCACCTGCAGCTTGTAGCTTCATGTTAGCACAGAGAAAGAAACTGTTGATGAGCAGCTCTGCTCTCTGTTGTTACTGTGTTTTAGTTTAGTATTCAGTGTCGCTCTTTAATAAAGTTGGGAGATAAGGATCAATAAGAATCCTAAGTATAGATGTCTGTGTGTTTTCAGGGTTTACTACAGAAGCAGAGGGAGCTGGAGACAGATCTGAACCCTCGACTGAAGCGCCATGACAACCAGCTCCAGTCGGCCTCGACAACGCACCATATGTGACCTGCGGCAACTAAATTTCGCACCTGGCTGGTCCGTGTGTGTGCGCTGATGATGTGTCGCTGCAGTGTTTCACTCTGTTCACAGGAGGTCACTGGAAATGGTTCAATGTGCCACAACATGGAGGAGTTTAGTGGGAGCGCTCTCACTTCACCTGAATATCAACAACCAGACTGCAGCAGCACCGACTGTTTACAGCTTCAGGATAACTGAGACTTGTTCACTCGTGCTTGAATTCTGCCTGGAGAAAATCGGAGTGCACTACTGACATCTTTCCCTCAATACGCCAATCACAGCTCAGCGAGAATTTGGACATTTTTCCACTTTAACTCCTGATGTCAGTTGGGTTCAGATGTGCGTCGTCATGGCTGCTGGAGACTAGAGCTGTCACTTTTTTATTTGAAAATCAAACTACTGTTCAAATGCATATAAAAAGGTTCATAAAAGTCACTGACAGTGTGATGTATTGATGTGTTGTTGTCAGTAGATCAGACTGTTGTTCTGTTGTTTGTGCTTCATTAATGCAAAACTGCCGAGCTGTGCTGAACTGTAAACATGACACCAAACCATCTGTCATGTGGGGAAGGATTTTTAAGAAAAGTAAGACGCAGCTGGCTCACAGTGACGTTTGTCACTCAGCGAAGCAGCAGAGGAACAGCAAATTCATGTGGTCGGACTTTGATTGGGCCCGTTTTTGTTCCCCCCGTCCCGTCCCGCTGCAGATCGTTTCTATCAGATCACAACAGCTGCATTCAGAGGACACTGAAGTTTATATTTACTACAGTTAATAACCTGCCTGCAGTTAATAAGGTTGAATTGTGACAGGCAGCTACAGTATAAATATCATCATAGCAACAATAACTAAAATTTGATTTGCTTTCAGTCTAAACATCTTTACAACCAAGTGTCTGAATTTTTGGTTTTGATTATTGACAACTGAAATGTGAGCTCCAGTTTTAACCAAACACGAGCGGCTGACTGAGCTTTTAACTTTGACTATTTCACTACAAACGGTTGTTACCTTTAATTTATCTGCTCTATCAGTTCTACCTCACAAGACCTTTAAACCACGACTGCTTCCTCTGAAGACCGCTCATGTTTTCACCGGCATGTTTTCTGTCTTTCTTCCACCAGGTGTGATTAATAAAACATTTTGCTGCTCACTGACTGAATTTATATGGGTGAGCAACTTTTCATGTGCAGATTGTATTTTTTATTGTTTTTAATGAACTTTCCAGTCACCTCCCTGTAAAGAGGTACATGTTTTTTTTTATCAGTTTCTTTAGCTTCCTGCTGGCAGAGGAGTTCCATGTTTCAGTTTGTGCTTCAGTGTTGTGTATTTTTCCTGGTTTAATTGTATTAGTGTATTTTTATTTATTCCAAATGTAATAAATAATGTTAAGTGCAGCTATACCCCTGACTTTATTTCTCTGCAGCTGAAAGTTAAATTTTAAAAACTGAAGAAACGTATCGCTCCTAAAATAAATGTTGAGTGATGTGAATACATTAACAGGTGAAACTATATTCTTAAACCCCAGCACAGACAATGAAGCATGAATACATGAATGAATTATATATTTAACTAAAGCAAAGGCTCTAATCTCAGGATTTAATCCCTCAAACTGTTAATCTGTCAGTTTTAAAGGTCAAACATCATTTTGGTTTGTTCTGTGTTCACAGTGTGAGTGTTCAGCTCATCAGACAACTTAAGATGGTTGTATGATTACAGTTGGTTATGTGAGGGATTACGTTCTGATAATATAATAATGAATTTAACATCCATTTAATTTGTGTTTAATTACCCCGAACGAAGCTGATGAGAGCCGTTACTACTTCTGTATTATTTAGCTCTGAGTCAATATATATATATAGTAATAATAATAATATAATTATCTTAATTTATAGAGCACTTTTCAAAACCCATGTTACAAAGTGCTTCACAGGCAGCAGCAAGTTAAAACAGAGAAATCAGAAAAAATATTTAAAAGAAATAGAAACAAATAGAGTTTTAAAAAAAAAACAACAAATAGTCATAATTATGACTGACATGAGCAACATTTACAAGTTAGAAACTGGTGATTATGGTAACTCCCCTATGCTGCATTAATGTTACGATGGTTTCAATCATTCTAATATTAATAATTGACAAACCCTCAGATTACTTATCAGGCCACCTGTCCTGCTCCATTTGAGGTAAAGTTTCATTCACAAAAATATCACCAGGAAGGAAGGAAAAGAAAAATGTAAAAGTCCAAACAAAATCACATTAAGTCAAATATAAGGTACAACTCAGGTTTTTATTTTCATAGTTTTTTCTATCAGTAATAAAAACTCTGTACTCACCAAGCTGATAGCTACGGTCTGGGATCAGGTGTGCTCACTTTCAGGTTTAATTCTTTCCGAGTTGAACTCAAAACACAAACAGCAGCAAAAACAGATTAACACGACAAACTGGAACAGATCAGAAAAAAGGCTTTTTTCTAAATATCATATCAATATCAATATATTTGGCAGGACTTCGATAGACATTAGATAGATATTTGAAGTGGAGATCTGTCCTGCTTCTCTTCAGTTAAAATAAATAAACTTCCTCTCAACCCAATATTCCCCTACACGCTTTAACATATTGACTAACCTCGGTGGTCCTTCTTCAGGACCTGAAATTTAAGGTGTCATTATGCTTCAAATGAGGTCAATAATCAGGCAACCACATGTAAGGCTGCAACCAATGATTATTTTCATAATTTATTAATCTGCAGGTTATTTTATCAATAATTGTTTGGTCTATAAAATTACAGACAACAGGGAAATACTGTATGTCTATTGACGTATCTTTGAGCACAAGGTATCGTCTTCGAATGTTTTATTTTGTCCGACATACAGTCCAAATCTGCAAAATATTTAACTATAATTTAAGACCAAGAAAAGCATAAAATGCTCACATGTAGGAACCTGGAACCATCAAATATTTGTCATTTTTACTTAAAAAATGACTGATCTATGATGAATGACTGATGACTTATCTATGTCTGCGGGCTTTCCCGCCCTTCCAGTGTTCCAATAGGAACAGTAATCAACAATCTATTTGCCTTAGGACGAGACCTTTAACACCTTTTTTTTTTTTTTTTTTTTACGAACTGTTTTGTTTTGAGCGTATCCTTGCCTTTACGATCATGGACACACAGAAACACTGAAAGCCTTGGCATCCCTTTGTATGCATAGATGGATGAAAGGTGATTTGACACATACAATTTGATTAAAAATGTATTTTTACAGAGTCCCCTAAGTCCACATAATATAAAAATAAGAAAGATAATGTCTTTTTACCTTGTGAGCACAAGACATGAAATTGTGCAAACTTGTCAATATCTTGCGCAGACAGGATAAATTAAAAACTATATTTACTATATCTATAGACCTCAAACTCAGACATTTAACCGCTGCTGTGATTTCTCGTTAGCATCGTGTGGCCGCTCTATCTGAACTCAAGAAACTCTGGAGGCAGAGCAGCTGGTTTAAACAGGCAAGTTTTAATAAAAAAAAACTCTGATGTAAAAAAACATAAAAAATGATTTTTAAGTTAAAACCTCTTACAGAGTCACTTCCTACTTACAACAGCAATGTGAACACAAACAGCTCCCAGGGCAACAAACCAAACATTCAGTACAAAAAATATTTTTACAAGACATAACAAGTGTCCACTGGAAGACCTGTAAGGCCGTCTGTCCGTCTTATTCCTTTACAGTTTTTTTTTTTCACTTTTAAGTTCTTCCACTGTTTCCACTTTAAGAACTTGGGTGCATCTCAATCTCTTCTATGATGCAAAGAGAACAAACAGTTTAAGTTTCCTTGCTGTAGAAAACATCGTCAAGGGTTCTTTAAGAAATAGATTTGTCAAACTGCAGGAATAACTGTCAGAGTTCACAGAGTTAAAAGACTTCTCCCTGTGCCTGAAAAACACAACTATCTGTTTGACTGTGAAGTAGTCATGGTGGTGGTGCATTCAAGAAAACTTGGAATCAACGACAGACTTTTAACATTTTAGCCAATGCTGCTACTCAGAGCAGTGCACAGCGAGAAAACGAGTATGAGCAAATGTGTCATACTTGAGACTAAAAGGAAAACCGTTAGAGGATGGTCATGGAGGATAATTTAAAATCCATCTTGTCCTGACCTGGGGGGTGGGGGTGGGGCCGGGAGCTCCCTTTTAATGAACTGCACCCCCCTGTTCAGCTCCCACCGTTCCTATTTGTCTTGAATGCTCCTTAGCTTACCATGTTTCTTAGAGAACAGAGGCAGAGCTGGAAAGCGCTCTCAGAAATTAAATATGTGCATTTGTACAGTTTGTGAGAGATTAAATAAAACTTAGTCATTTTGAAAACATGCCACATGTCTGAAGGCGAGATATGGCCTTTTCCTTCAGTGTTTTTATGTCTTCTTTACAGGTGAACAGGTAGTGCTTACAATAGGTAGTTAACAGCCTGTTTCTGCTTGTAGGGAAGTTAATTCCAGTAAAACACTACAGCAGCTGGTTGTACACAGGCGTGTGTCAGTGTGCCATTTTTTGTCTCTGGTCAGATGAAGATGTGGCTGGGAACTAGGGATGTAACTAATGATTATTTTCATTATGGATTCATCTACTGATTCTTTTTTTTTTTGGATTAATCGATTAATCATTTGGTCTGGGAATATCACCTGACCCTGATCCCGGAATGTCATACTGCATATCACAGTCCAGGATCGCCATCTCTCAGATGACATTTCAGTCACTCAGGGGTTCAGTAAATGAGTTACAGGTAGAATATTCAAAATACAAAGTCTTCGGTTTAGACGATCAAACTACCATTTTATTCAGCAGTCTTACTGTAACACAGCTTCTGGCCACCTCTCCCTGTCAAAGTAAATCATGTTTTTGTTACTTTACACCTGCCCGACTTCAACTCTTTTACAACTTAAAAGTCGTTAAGAGGGCGTCTGCTGGCCTAGTGTTTAAGAGACATGTAGCTCCCCTGGTTTGATTCTGGATGGTGACTTGGAGAGGCCATCCAGGACCATGACATGTAGTGACAGTGCTGGATCAGGGCTAGACATGACCCTGACTTTGTAACCATAAATAACAAACCTTGGGAGCTGCATGCAGAGTGTAGACACTCCTTCCTTCAGGCTCGTGCCTTTCCACTTCTTCATATGACTAGAATGAGACTGTGTACTCTGGTAACAGGGTGTAAAGGTTTTGGTTTCCTTCCTCTTTCTTAAACCTGCTACAGGTTATCTGGGTTGATCAGCAGGTGTAGGTAAACTGGCTCTCTACATCCCATTAAAGCCTCCTCCTCTTTGCCCCCCTCTGTGCCTGTTGCTGCTCTGACCTGCAGGGTTGTGGTAACCCCCCAGCAGTCCAGAACCAGTGAAGTCCCTACCGGTCGGTTGAAATCCCCAAATGAGGCCCCCTGACCAGACAGGTGCTGTCCCCAGAATGCCCCTTGCCCCACCCAGGGCACTCAGGGGCCGTGGTATGGGGCCGGGGGAGAAAGGCAGGTGGGGGCGGTGCAGCAGGCCATCGCCCAACCACTGCTGGCTGTAAAGTGGTGGTAGTGGATGTGATGGACTCTGACGGATATGCTCATTTAGTTGCTGCTGTTGGTTCAGTGACTGCAGGTGATGTTGAGGCTGTTGGATCTGTTGTAGTCGTTGCTGAGCAGGATGTGGGTTGTCCTTCTGGTCTGTTACCATGGTGATATTTCCTGTTACCTGGGCACTCCTGGAAGCTATCACAACGCTGTAGCCAGGTGCTGATCCTTCTCCTCTTATTGGCTGTTCCTGGCCTGACTGCGTGCCTCTACAGGGAGGTAACAAGACGAGGTTCAGCATCATCATCATCATGACATCATGAAAGCGGTGTTAAAAATTATATATTATATTATATATTTATATTTTAAAGCCATATTTATAACAGGTGAACACAGACTGCAAACTAAATTACTTGAATGAGCCTCTGACGAGTAGATCAAATTGACCTGAGTGCCATCTGAACGCTTGGTTCAATGGAAGGGACAACTCAAGGAAATCTGACCTTTTGTACAAACAAGTTAAGTTGGTCAATGCCACACATTTGATTAGATTTGTTTGCTGACCTAGAAATAGTGCAGAATCTTAAATATTTCTTCCTCATTTTACATGTCATTACCTCCTGTGTTTTTAAAGGACCAGTGTGTAAGATTTAGTGGAATCTAGCGGTGAGGTTGCAGATTGCAACTAACTGTTTTCTAAGGATATGTTAAAGGATAATTTGATTGGCACTTTTCTGCATGATCATAAAAGTGCAGGGCAGTACTCTTTGCACTCTCAGGACTTGTTTATGCTTTCTGTCCCAAATGCCCATACGGAAATTGGAACATACACGAGTGCAGGGGTAGGTGAACTGTTTCCTCAAAGGGAAGGAGTTACTTCTAGACCCAAGGAGTATTCATTGAAAAATGAGATGGGAAAAACCACTTACCTAGTAGGTTGTAACAGCAACTCACCAAAGAAGAGGAATACAATGACTTAGTGAAAAAGGATATTCTCTTTATTTGAGTTTTAGAATATAAATGCTATTCCAAAGTCCAAAACCAATACAGGGTTTCAGTATATCATACAATGTTATCTAAGCATAAGCGTCCTCCGAGCAAAGAAAACTCATGCTCTCGTTTCTCTCTCTTATACCATGCAACATGAGGTGGGCTACACCCCGACAGTCAGAGATATCAGGATCTGGAGAGTACCAGAAAGTACTGGAAATGATACACATACACAAGGCAGGCTGTTACCTGTTCAAGGATGTGTACTTTTCCCTGACCATAATCACCCAGAGAATAAAGTTCATTTATTAATAGGGCCCTGGCCTAGAGTTCATTCTCCTTGGAGGTCCAGGGGATTGAAGGCGGGGGGACACCCCAGCACAGGGCATCAAGCGCGGGGTGCCGACCTTAACACCCTCTCTTGGCCCGTGCGGGTGTCCGTACCCTTGGGGAACCATGTCCATCAATGGTGTTGGTGGTGGGGGAATCATGGGTACCCTTGGTCCGTACCAAGGTCCAAAAGATTCCAAGGGAGCTGGCCCACGGCTGGAGAAGTATGCGATGCATCTGGTCATGAAGGGGTTGACGCTGTCCACAGCATCAATCATACACCAAGGTCCTTGATGATGTTTGAAGCGGGTCACCATCACAGGGGTGAGGGTTCTTTTACCCTTAGGAGGGGGTTGCTGTGGTCTGTGGAAGCTAACTACACTAGAGTTGCACAGCACTCTTGAGTATTCCCCTTCTCCCGGGGTCCAGAAGGGGCTTACAGGGTCACCATTAGTATCTATAGGAATTCTCCCTTCCCGGGCAAAGGCAATGTCTCCCCATGTGTCAGGGTTTTTAAGAGCCTGGGTACTAAACTTCTTACCACATGATGAATAGAACTGTATTCTAAGGAGTTTTAAGGTGTCTTCTTCGGGCATAGGTAGGATATTGTCATGGAGGCTTTTTGGGGCTTTGTCTTTTTCGTTCAGCATCTGTAGGCTTTCTTTGGGGGTTTCCCTTTTTTGTTTTTTGCTTTGACTGGAGGTTGTGGAATTACTTCCTTTAGTATTGGCAGGGAATTTTCCCTCACTTCCATTATCTCTTCCATCCCTCTCTTCCCAGAACCTGCAGGCAAATCAAAAATAGATTGTAATTAACCAGAGGTTATTTCTTAGAAGAAAGATTACGGAACCAACTGACTTTTTTCCCGGGCATTTTTACTGTGGGTTTCTTTAGTGCGGACAGAGGCCCTGTGGGTTTCTAATTCCCATGGCCTAGTTTGTGGTACCACCTTACCGGGGGTAGACTGGTTTCAGTGGGCTGGGGGGTTCCAGCCTTGCCAGGTTTCTTTCGATGTCTGCATGGGTTAACCCACTCTTTCCCCTCTGTTGTAGTGGTGATGCTAGAGATCCCATAACCGAGGCGGATATTGTAATGCAGTCTGCATTCAACCATACAGGCGAGCGCCATGTTTCGGGGCCGCAGGCCACCATCCTCCAGGATGTCACTATCCTGTAATTTCCTTGTTCTGCTCAAGATGAGGGTCGCTACTTTTGAGAAAGATTAGTTAGAGACTTCGGTCATCCATTCCACTCAGGGGTGTGCAAGGCGGGGGGCTAGGTGGGGTTCTACTACCGTTTCCATTGATGGGTCTAGGGCGATGACCAGGGCTTTGAACAGTGTTTGGGAGGTGTAGGCCATGTCCTGGTTCTTCTCTTTATTCTGGGGAAAAAGCTGGTCCCTACCAGGGCACGGGTGCAGGAGCAGCATTTCCTTTATCCTAATAAGGCTGGCCCATTTGGGTCTTGATGAGGCCACCAGGGGGGTGTTAAATTCTATCAATGTGTTCAGATCCTGATACAGGCTAGACATAAGGCTGACGTTACTAGCTCTAAAGTCAATACCAGGGGCCACACCTGCTGTTTGAGTCCAGGCCCATTCCTTAACTCTGTGTTCCTGGGCCAGAATCTCTGGTCTGCAGGTTATTTGTAGTCCTGGATAGATATTCTCCTCAGCTAAAAATTACATGCCCTCAGGGCATACCCGTCGTACATGCGAGTTTGGTCTCTGTCTGGGGCTTCCAATTTCTTATGTAAATGCGCACTTCTCGGGAGAGGTAACATGATCTGCATAGTAGGATGCAGCACCCTCCGTCGACCTCTCTTGCTCCCACCTCATGGTCTACCAGGGGTAGGAGAGTTTCATCAAGGGGTAATTCAGCAGGTTTGTGCTGGGCTGGCCCAGTCCACCTCACCACGGCCCTCTTTTTGTCACATACCATACAGTTTCCTGGCTCATATCTCTTCCATGTGAGCTTTTCTCTTTCTATAGCTGTCTTGTACCCCAGTATGCTCCAATCTGTGGATTTCAGGGCCAGGGCCACATAGTGGTCCTTCTCTCTCTCTAAAACTCCTTGGGCTGTAATCCAGTGCTTCTGGGATGGCCATTTCCCTGTTTTCCTTGTCGTTTTATTTGGGTTTTAAGCAGATCTGGGATGTGTGTACTAATCCAAACCTTTTAAGTTCATCGGTGTTGTTGTTATGTGTCTTAACTATGGTGTTTGTCCCTTCTGTTTTGCTTGAAACAGTATCTCTCTGGGATTTCATGTCCCACTGGGCTACCCAAACTGTATCTCCTGCCTGAAACACAGGAGGAAGAGGGGTTAGTGGCTCCAGGTGGGGTTCTACCAGTCTATGCAGCTGGACTTGGCTGTATATGGTAATCATTCACGAGGGAGTGTCCCAATCACCAGGGCAATTTTTTTAGTACCCATACCTTGGTAGTCCTCACTGCTCTTTCTGCTACCCCATTGGTCTTGGGTTTATATGGTATGGACCAAATAGGATGGATACCTATTTTCTGATACCTTTGATTTACCTGTTCTAATTCCTTTATAGTGTTATCTAGTTCCTCTATGCAGTTAGATCAAGGCGGTGTACCATGGGTGTACCACCAGGGAACCTGCTGATTTTAGCTCCTGTATCAACCATAAATTACTCACAATTTACACTGGCTCTCAGCTCATCTTTTGTCCCCCAGGTATTTTTTTGCCAATTTAGCCAGCAGGGGTCTGGCAGTTTTCAAGAAGCTCACAATATGTAGTTATTTGTGTTGCGCGGGTTTCAATCATGCTTCGTGTCTTGCCTTTAACTCATCCCATTGTGCAGGGGTTATTGACCTCTACTCAGGAACTGGGGGTAAGGGTCTTGATTGCTTCTGGACCTAGTGGCCATAGGGTGAATATTTCCCTGAGGCATCCACATATGGGAGGAACCCCCTGGGTTGAGTGGCTTCAGCTGCTGGTAAGGACCGGAAGGGAAAGTCCCTCAGGGATGCTGTGTTCGGGACTTGTGTGGGGAAAAGGGGCCTTCTGTCTCATTGGTAATTTTGGGTGTGTGCTGGAGGCAGTCCCCTCTTAATGGGTCCCTCCACTTAGGGGATGGGTAGTTTAGGTTGGTTTTTGGGCTCTGTTTTTTGTTTTTCTTGGGATTTGAGTGCATTGCCAGGCTGTCATTGTGCGTGTATGATTTTAGATTTTAGGTCTCTTGTCTTATTGTTGGGCCTCTTCTAGTTGCTTAGGGTTATAGGACTGTACTTTAGTGGCTAAGTCTACTCCCCCTTTGATATTTGTGAATAGTTTTTCTAAGACTACCATTTGTCGATTGGCATGAATAGTGGTTTGCACCTCCATTATGGCCATAGCTATAAGTATTTCGCCATGTCGATTAGTAGGCTTAACAGCTCTTGCTCTGCATCTTCGCCAGGTGTGGTGGGGAACAGGTCACGCATTTCTATTACTGTCATCCCCTTTGGGATATCTATATAAGCTTTGTTTTGTAACCAGAGGATAGTTGCTAGCTCTCCTAGTAAATCCTCTGATATTCCCATTGCTAGGAACCTCTGGAGGTATTGCTCATTTGTCTCTCCTGAAAACCACTATGGGGCCAGGGTGTCCAGGTATTTGAAATAATTTGAAATTCTGACATTTTAGGCAGCCCTGGTTTGAAGTCTTGACTTAAAGCTGACTGGAAAGATAGAGTGCCTGGGGTACTATGGGCTATAGGTAATGAATGATGGAGGGCAGGTTTATTGATCTGATCGGGATAAACCTGGCTGAACATTGTGGGTCGGGGGTTGGAGGGCACCCCGCTGGTAAGGGAGGGTATGTTGGACATTCCAGTTCTATGGCTGGTGTTGGGTTCAACAGGGGTACAAGGGGGATGGTACACGTTTCAGATGGTTCTAGTCCTTGTACTTCTGAGGTCCAGGCGTGTCCTGAATTAGTTAGGTAAATGTTGCCCTTACAGGGATCTTGTGGGGGTCTACCTGTCCCAGTTGAATGCCTTTTGACATCGGGGGTTCGTCTTCCACCGTTCCCACAAAGTGAACTCTGTTCCTTAAGGTGAGTGGGGTGATATCTCCTAGGGGGTAACTGGGTAGAGGAGGGGCTGGACAATGAAGAGGGTTATGGTTAGGTGCGGGCATGTAGCTTTGGGTCTGTCCATGTAATTTGTTGTTTCCCCCAGTGAGCTCGCTGGGCAGAGGCACCCTCCCTGTTTTTTGTTGGGGGTTGGCTTCAGTTCTGGGGTTGTTTGGGGGTGGGCAGCCCCTTTCCTCAGCTCACAGGGAAGTGATTAACTAGCTAACTTGCTGGGGGTTATCCAGCAGGATGTTTATGGTGAGGCCGTCCATGTGTCCTAAGTCAAAAAGTGCTGCTCCACAAGCTCTAACGACCAAAAAAGTATTATGGTTCTGTATTTGGTGGCCCTGGGTGCAGCATCTGATAGTTAACTCACCCTTGTCATTTTTCTGGTGGTGGGGTCTGGTGAGTCCCACTTTCCCCAAGAGTTGGTTCAGGGGTTTTATGGGGGTCTGCTTTCCAGGCTTCTTTGGCCAACATAACCTCATTAACTATTGTTTGGAAATCTTCACCGATGGGCACCAAAAGGTGTATTTCTGCTTGGCATTTGGTGTTTCATAGCTTCCACTGCCTGCAGGAGGGCTTGGCAAAGGCAATTTAACTCAACTTAACACAGCCTTCCTTAATTGTGACACTTCACTAAATTAAAATAATTGAATATGCCATATACATAAAAGTTGACAAAGAAAAAGTTTAGAAGATACCATATTTATTTATATTTATATTATATTTTAAAGCCATATTTATAACAGGTGAACACTGGCTGCAAGTTGAGTTACTGGACATCTGCTCCACACACACAGTGCGCAAGTTCACTGCTCTGCTCCTGGGGGTAGTCACACTGAGCCATGACTACATTACACAGCACTGTAAGTAGTTTACCTGTTGGAGGTGTGCTGGTCGTCTGCAGCTCTTCAAACATCATCATCACTGTGGCTGTTTATGCTTGTACTATTCCTCCCTGCATTATTTGTAACTGATCCACTGAACAAATACCTCCAAATAGGTCCATACATTTTTGTTTCAACTGGTTTTTAGCGCCGCTAACGAAGCTCCGCTAATTCAGTGAGGAACATGTTTCACTTCCTGTAAATTCTTCACAATAAAAGCCTCCCATTATTTAGTAATTTAAAGGCTTTTAATTTGAAGCAGTAAAGCAGGAAATGTTGGGTTTGCATTGGCGGTAAAGTTATACAACTCTGATAAGCTGGCCAATCAGAACAGAGTGGGCTCAACAGGGCCTTAAAAAGACAGGAGCTAAAATGGACTGTTTAGACTCACAGGGTATACTGAGGAGCTGCATAAAGGGCCAGTATAACATAAATAAGGAGTTTTTTGAACTGTAAATCATGCAAAGCTATTCTAGTGGAGTCCAAAATAAAAATTTAGAGCTGAAATCAGCATAATAGGTTAACTTTAATCATTCAATTTACTAACCTCAATGTGTCGCCCTCTACAGGAAAGGAGGTGGTACTGCTTTGTTTAGCTGCTTTGGGTAATGCAGGTTCCCCTTGCTGATCTGCTTTCTCTCTCCCGTCATTGGTCGAGTCCGTCTGGTCACTTGGTCCTGCAGCTGTGTTTTGATTGGATGAAGGTGTGGATGGATGGACAGAGCCGGATGTGTCACTATTACTGGGACCCTGGTTTCTTCCCAACAACCCCACCATTCTCACTGGAGAACCACCTCTCTGATCTCCAGCCTGTTCTCCTGGACTTCCTCCCCTCCTCTGTCCCTCTGTGGGCAGCTCCACTCTGTCTCTGTGCTCCCTCCTCTGCTCCTCTCCCAGCTCCGGATGCAGGGTGGAGTGAATTAACTCCAGAGTGGCTGCCACTGCTTTCCTGCCAGGAGTGAGCCGGACTAACTCAGTGGGAACTCCCTGAGCTGAAGGAGGGGTGATGTGACCGCTACCTGTATGAAAAGGATTGGGAAGGAAGCTTTTGCAGGGGTTGATGCTGAACTCTGCCTGGGTGTCTAACCGCTGCTGCAGCTGTTGCTGCAGCTGTTGCTGTTGCTGCTGCTGCGCTTGACGCTCAGCCCGAAACTGTGAGATGGCCAGTTGCAGCATTTCAAGGTCTGTATCTGAATGGTGTGGCACTCCCTCCTTACAGGAGGCTTCTGGGACTAGCTGGTCAGAGAGTTGGGGGAGAGGAGGGAGGTCGGAGCCGGGCTGCTGGAGGTGATGTTGGTTCTGGTCACCGGAGGAGAGGGGGTGGATGTGTTCTGGGAAGATAGATGGAGAGCATTCAGAGCCTGACACACCATAACTCAGCTGTCTAATGAGACCTGAAGACAGAAGAGAGCATTCAGTAAAACACAAAGAGACAGTAAAAGGCAACCTCTAGACCAGAAGTTCCCAACTTTTTTGACCCCAATTTTAGGTCTGAAATGATTTGTGACCCAAGCTACTTAATATAAATATTTATTTGCCATTGCAACTTTTCAAGTGGCCGACAGGGATTTTAATAAAGCATTATAAAAGAACATTTTAGTACATAATCACAACTAAAAGGGAAACTGCACCAATTTTCCACATATGATATGACAAAAATCTCATATCCCGATAACGGACATTTTAATTCAATGAATAAATAGTTGGTCTGTGTGTGAAAAAAAGTTGTATAAAGCCTTTTGTGGCTACAGAGGGAGCTGCGTGAAATCTGGAAAATTGCCCCAAGTGATGTCACTTGAATCCTGCTTGAATGTCGCGCTGCAGCCTACAGTCTCATGTGTAGTCATGTGTAACCTTACATCTAGCCTGGACCTCTACTTTGATTTCATGCCAACAAGAGCACTTGATCCAGCTTCACAGTAAGTGTTTAAGTTTTAAAGTGTCACCTCTTCTGAAACACAGCTCCTGGTGGTGCTAAATCACTTGACAGCTCACTCAGCTTTTTGGTTGCAGTGGCTGACAGATGCATAGAGATTGCATCTCAGTTGAATGACTTTTTTCTAACTTGTAAGTTACAGGAAGACTAACTTCCTTTACTAAATATACAACTTTGCTGATTACCAGATACCATCAACATGCACAGTCTTGTGAAAGTCAAGGTTTATAAAGTTCAAGCATCATGCAATATAATTCAAATTTTCTTAGCAGGATTTTTTTTATAATTTCTAATCTTAATGAAGTATTTCAACCTGCAATAACTGACCTTTGGGTGCCAGCAGGTTGTCTATGATTGGCTGCTTGTCCTTGATGTCATGGTAACCGACCAGTTTGGTGAAGTCGTGCAGAATTTCTTCGATACTGGCCACGATGATGCCACTACTGGAGTAGGAAGGGAACTTCTCAAAACACTCTGAGTAAAAAAACAAACAAAAAAACAAAAACAAGACTTCAATACTTCAGTTCAGACGGTAAATTAAGTTTTCAAGTCTCATCAGCTAATCAGGTAATCAATGAGTCACTGGTATTGATTAACAACCCAAGAGGGCCACTGCTGCTGACACACACGCACCAGTCAGGAAGATTGTGTGTCGGTACTGTGTGTATCGGGCCTGGAGCTCGATAAGACAGTCCAGGTCAGGTGACTGATGGTTCATCATGTCGCAGTGATGATATGGGAGGAACTCAACAATCTGCCGCTTCTGATAGGCTGACAGTATGTCCAGTAGGTTGGCTGCATCTCTCCTGAACCTGGCAACCCAACGAGCATACACACACAAACGTTAAAAGACTTTCCTGTCTGTACTTTGTATGTTACTGTATGGATTAACTCTGCTTCTTCTTACAGTACAGGTGTATCTGTATACTGTACAGGTGTATAGTATGTCGAGGTGGCCACTATAGCCAGTGGGACTGTGAGCCTACACTTGATGTTATTTCCTTTCACCATGTTTTGGGGGAACTTAAGCTTTTTCTGTGTGAGGCGTAACTATTGACCACAACTGATACATTTTGAATTTAAAAAAAAAAAGTACATCAGTGTCTCCAAAGTCCATTGAGGAAAAATGTCCATCCACTTGGGAGTCATATCAAAAATAGGAACTTCTTAAAACTTAACATATTCATCCCATATGGAAGTAAAAAAAGTAAAACAATTTTGTTATAAACATTCCATCAATTTTTTGACATTGCCAAGGGGCCCACCAACAAGGTACTTAAACCCTGGAACACTGACTGGAGTGAAAACCAAGTAGCCAGTCTTGGTTTCTGAGGGTTAATAAAGTTTAATGCGCTATAAAGCAGGCTAGAAACACCAGTGTGGCTGTAAATCCATTCAGTTATGAGTCATTAAACATGTCTGTCGTGCTATAGTGTCTGCCCTTCTACAGTGCAGCTGCAGAATCAGTACCTCGCTTGTTCTTTTAATTTCTTGTGGGTTTTGCAGTGAACTTTCCACCTCCAAACACTCTCCAGAGAACTGTGATTTTCCAGGAACATCAGCAGTGAAGCCAATCGATCTGCAGAACAACATCCCATCGATGAACACATCAATTAAAGTAAATACGAAAAGTAAGTTCACTACCAGTAATGCATTTGACTCATGATTTGCAAAAAAAGATGCAGTATTACCAAAATATTTTTTTGTCTTAGTGAAAATAATGTATGAAGATTTTCTCAATCTTTGTTAAGTAAGACTGATGTAAATGTAAAGAAACTGCAGAAAATGTTCCATTATGACCTTAAAATAAATTTTGCTGGATGCTGCTGTTAGATTCTGATCTCTGACGTACCATGAGTGATGAAGTCTGGACTGAGGAGCCGCTCGTCTGAGACGATGCAGCCTCCAGAAACAAACAGCTCGTTGTAACTGTTGTTCCTGATGTCGTCCAGAGTATCGATCCCTACAAACACGACTGACGGGTGTCGCTTCAGAGACGTCAGACCTGGGATCTGATGTGTACACAAACACATAAACCGACCTATTGTTAGTCTGTTTTCAGTTGGGCTATTTATCATCCATTAATTCAGTCAGTGCATTTGTCCAGCATGAAAAATAGTCAGACGGTAACTAGTGGCAGTACACAAAGTACATGTGTCTCCTCACACACAGATTACGATCTATATGAACAAAGTTATACGACATGTAGGCCTCGCTATCATGTAGTGTCCTGACTCCCAGTGGCAGTAAACAAAGTCTACAAGCAACACTAATGGTCCATATTTACTTGTGGTTAAAATAAATAAATAAAAATATAGAAATGAACTGTCTACAGTGATAGGATCTTAGAAAATGTTTGGCATTTTTTGCTTGAAAAATAATTTGATCAAATTACCAATTATCAAAACAGCTGACTAAGTTTCAGCACTACTGATGGGTGTGTATTCTGGCTAGTGCCTCTGGGAACTGCACAAAACAGCCATATCCACTAGGAGGTGCTATACGATAACGCTTGCTCTCATTCCTTGTCACTATTGGTGCAGACACAGAGCTGATTTGAGTGCCTAGAGGCTCCAGCACATTTTAGACATGACTAGTTTATGCCAGTCCCAAAGCAGCTCAAGTCAATTAGTCGGAATACACATCTGGCAGAGCCTCATCTCCACCCTGGAGTGTATTAAACCAAATTAAACAAACAGAATCGTTGGTTTTGGAGTGGCAGCTCCCTTGGCTTGACTGCTGCACACGATACAGCCTGGCAACCTGAGGACCTAAGAGGGCAAATAAATTGTAGTCATAAAACAAGACTTTGTTCATATAAGACCTGTATCCGCACAAAGTGTGAAAAAACGCATTCACTTTGTTTACTGCCACTTGCAGTCAGGATGGAAAGAAACAGAATTAGTTGTTAAACTGATCATTTAGAGGCACCTTGTGTATGTGTCCAGCTATGTCTTTGTTCTTAATGATGACCAGCAGCCTGTTGTCAGAGTTTTCTTGTTTCATAAAGGCCACAGGACTCTGCTCCACGTTTCCCTGCTTCAACAGGTATTCCTACAACAAAACAGTACACACACACACACACACACAGTATGTAGGCTACACAAAAATATGATTATACATCAATTAGGGCATGACTGATGCTGATTAACTGAACTTCATCAGCACATCAGTTAATACTAGTACATGATTATGTAGTGCTAGCAAAATCCCTCAAAGATTCAGTTGAGATCTGCAATCAGCCTGATTAATGTCGATAACCTGTACAGACACCAACTTGCAGAGAGCACATTAGGCAGTCAACAGTCACACATTTTCACAAAAACATCAGCACTGCAGTTCTTTCTTAAGTGAGATGGTAAAGTACATGGCATGTGGTGCTCTCTGAAATGTACATTCAAAGAAAAACCAGATGTCTAACAGTCTTCATGAGTCTCTGCCATTACATTCCAGTGTTGACTGATGCTGTTACATTCTGTTTAACTTCTATATATCGCTATAATTGGTGTCTATGTTTATTAATTTATTGTTTATTGAGGTTGTTATATCTTTTAACTTTTTAACCAGCTCATGTAATTTGTCATAATTTTTACCACTATCTTCTAAATTAAAGTCATTGGCCTAATATTCATTGATGAAGGATTAACTGTAGAAACTAAGATGTAAAAAACATTGCATGTTTTTAGGAATGTACATGCTCATCCATTTTTAGTGAATTATTCATGAAATGTGAACTATATGTGGGTACCTTGACGTCTTCATAGACCTGGTCCTCCGGCTCGGTGCTGTGGAGGTAGAACTGCAGCGAGTTTCTCTTGACGTCTTTCATGATCTCCACCAGGCTGTTGAACACCTCTGGCTGCAGCTGGCTGATCAGGGAGCTGAGGGCTGTGGGCGGGGGAGTGGGGCTTGTGCCAGGCCTGGGGATGGGCCCAGAGGCTGGGCTGGAGACACGCTCAGAGGGGTGTGAAGGTTCTGCAGAGAGCTTAGGATCACCACAGAACCCTGGCAGAGTCACCTCGCATTTTGCACCTGCAAGGCTACTTCCAGCTTCTACACCACTGGTACAATGTACAGCTCTGGTCATGCTGTTATCTGGTGTTTGTCTAATGTTATGAGGGACTGTCCTGTTGAACTCTAAAGTGTTGTGGCTTTGCTGTGGTTTCCAGTGAGACTGTGGGGACTTGATAGGCGGAGGATGGAGGACGGCAGAGTTGGCAGGTTCGTGGCTAGAACTAGATGCAGAAGTAGGAACAGATAAAGTGACATTAGAAGTTGGGGGATTCCTGTTTGTGGCATCAGGAACCTGTTTGGAGAGTGTATCTGGCCACCACACGTCACCTCCTCTCGAGAGTGCAGGGGTTAGACTAACTGAAGCACCCACACCAGCAGCTGTCAGTTCACCACAGGGAGCAGAAACCTCATCATCACTGTCCGTTCTAGCCTTACCTGCTCGGATGCTGGCCACAAAAGCACTTACTTTGTTGGCCAATGCGGCATCAGTCCCAGTCCGGCTGGTGTCAGGCTTGTGGCTCTGCCAGCTATCATTAAACTCTGTCATCATGCAGTTAATGCTGTCCTGTAGTGAGCTCACATAGTCCTGGACCGGGGGGCAGGGGTAGTAGAACGACACATACTGTGAAAATGGAGATATCGAGGTGTTTGGGAATGTGGGTTGAGGTGCAGTGATCTCTGTGTTTGAAGTGGAGTGTGGGGACTGTGGGAAACTGTAGTACACACTCTCCTCCTGCAGGAGAAGCTGTATCTCAGAGGAGAAGTCCCCCAGATGTTTGTCCACAATGTTGTCAATATCTCTGAGAGGACGAGCAGGAGCTGAGGAGGTGGAGGGAGAAAACAAAGAGCCACCTATCAGTTCCTTTGATTCTCCCTTTTGCTCCTTATCACTAACTACCTCGTGTATCATGTCCACCACCTCTGCTTCATCCTGTTCACCCTCTTTGGCCTTATCTTCCCATCGTTTACGCACTTTTTCAACTAGCTGTGTTTCTTTTTGCGCCCCCAAAAGTTCTGCTTGTACCTCCTTCACCTTCCCTGTTTCCCCATCTGCATCTTCCTCCCCTCGCTCAGTGAGTGATGGTGAGCGGTTTGTCCTCCTCTCTGAAACTGGAGGGATAGATGGCTGGTTGGATGCAGAAATGGATGGCTCTTTATTTATCTTTTCTTTCCCCTGAGGTTTCTCTTCTCTGTCCTTTGATATTCCTGTACAAGACAGACTTAGTTAGACTGGAAACACATTACATGTAAAGTATACTGACTAAAGAAACCAACACAATTCCTGACTACTACCTAACTTAAATAATAAACCTACTAGGTGAAGTGAAAGGACTTCCAATTGAAATACATACACACAGGTGATGAATTAAAAGAATAACTAGTGGCCAAATGACAACAGAAGAAGAAGAAAGGAGGAGGAGGAGGTGGAGTTTGGTGTTTGGGGGGGGTCGAGGTGGAACAACTTTTACACTCACGTATATGACTAAAACTTATGAGCTTCACTTCTACAACCAGTGTGTTCAAATGCAAATAAAGCAGTTAGTGGTCACAAGATTTGCCAGAAGAAGTTGACTGATTTGACATCAACCTCAGCTCCAAGTCTGTCAGCTATTGGCTTTGGTAAACACTGTGACGGAAAATAAACTTTGTCCCATTTTCAGATTTTGAGTTAGTGGCAATCAAAGTCAAAACTGTGGGTGGCGTTACAGTCTAAAACATGAACAGATGCAACAAGTTGACCCTGAGAAAAACTCAGTGTGGCTGAGGTTACCTGCAAACTCCCTGAAGGCTGTGGGGGCTAACTGCTCCTTGTTAGCACGACTGTGGTCCTTGTTAAGTGGGATGAGCTCATTAGACTCCGGGGACTGGCACCGGGAGGGAGAGGGGGGAGGGCTGAGCTGAACTGAGTGACACTGGGAAGGAGAAGGGTGAGGGCTGGGCTGTGGAGACGGGCATTGGGAGGGAGAGTGGGGAGGGCTGGGCTGTGGAGACGGGCATTGGGAGGGAGAGTGGGGAGGGCTGGGCTGTGGAGACGGGCATTGGGAGGGAGAGTGGGGAGGGCTGGGCTCTGGAGATGGGCATTGAGAGGGAGAGGGGGGAGGACTGGGCTCTGGGGATGGGCATTGAGACGGGGATGGGGGAGGGCTGGGCTCTGGGGACGGGCACTGGGACGGTGAAGGGGGAGGGCTGGGCTCTGGGGACGGGCACTGGGTCGGTGAAGGGGGAGGGCTGGGGTCGGGCGATGGGGTGGGGCTATTCCTGGGGGGTTTGGTTGTTGTGGTGATGCCTGTTGCTGTGGTAAGGTGCTGGAAGCGGGGGTCCTGGGGGATGTTTCTGTCTCTCTGGGTATACCTCTCTGAACATAGACCTGCAGACAGAGATCAGAGTTAACCTCAGCCTTCATTTTTCATTCTGGTCACTTCTGTGACTCTGATCTGCAGTCTGGTCAGGATCTGCTCCTTTATATCCAGCACTGAGAATCACTAGTAGTGTGCTAAATGATGCATGTACTAAATGTCACTAAACTGTTAAAGATTTAGAAGCCTGTATTGTTTATCATACAGTTACATTCTGATCTGATGTATGTTGCCTTAATCAGTCACTCTGGATATGGTCTTAGTGCGAAATGCATATTTGCTGAGTGTGGGTGTGTGTCCTTTTATATTTTACTATGTAGTCAAAGCTGAAACACGCTTCCATAGTCTGTTGGTAAGTAGCCAAGCAATAACTCCTCTTCAGTGTTAACTCTGGATGGGGGATAGTGCAATGCACCTGTGTTGCACCTTGAAGTTGACTTAAAGTATATGATATGTGATGTATATGTTAAGTGAATCTGTGACAATGGTTTTTGTGCCGATTTAGATTTTGAAAATCCAATAAAAAAAATAAGTAAATAAAACATAAATATATATAAAATATAAATATCAATATAATGACAACTTCTATTTTGGCATTTCATATAAATCGTATTTTTTCAAGTATATCCAGACTCAGTAGGCAGGGTGGCAGACAGACCTGTAATGGGGATGAGGACCCACGGGACCTCCCCCTCTTCCTCCTCCTCTTCATATCCTCCTGTTCTCCTTCCCAGCCCTCCTCCTCCTCCTCCTCTACCTGCTGTTCCATGGTGATTCATCTCCCCGCTGTGGGAGCTGGGACTGAATCCCTCCAAACTACTGACGCTTCCCGCCGTCTGCTCCTAGACACACAGACACTTTGTTCAACTTACCTGCTCCATTGCAACACTACAATGTATTATTTATATATAATTAAAATAATGTAAATAATTTCAACAGTTTCTTTCATGTAACATCTTGTACAATGTCTTACTGTAGTTGTATATAAGGACCTGTGCTTCCTCTGGAATAAAAAATAAAGTAATAATATTAAGATTATTAATCTGATAGTGTTAGCCAAGAAAACTACCATATAGACCTTAAGGGATCTGTTCAGATTTACAAGTCAATCTAGACAATATTAAATATGCTAAGGGAGGAAGTTACTGGTCAATATAATCAACAATTTGACTAACTCAGAGTGCTGAAGCCTCATATTAGCTTCAGCTGAACTTTAAAATTTGTATTTGCACAGGGGGCTGTGGATTTTGTGCTCCATCTTTTTTTCCAAAAGAGTTAGAAATCTTTATAGTCTCATAAACTGCTTCTATTTGCCAAGTAGTCCTCAACACCATCATTTACACACACTGGTCCTGGAAAGTTATGAGTTCCATTGAGGGAACAGAGTGTTAAAGATCCTTCACATGATAAAGATAGTGCTGACACTTCAAAGCCTCACTATCAAGCCAAAAAGTAATTTAACTGTGTGATCATGCTTTCAGTGCACATGTCTGTAGCATCTTAGTTCTGTGCTGTATGTTAAGTACAGGTTACTATAGATCAAGGGAAACTGAAGACACAAAGGTGACTACCAAACCACAGGCAGGTGTTCTTACTACGTGTTTATACAATGATTTGTGGAAAAGACACCATAAAGCTAAAATATCTGTCAGACGCAAACATGTACTTAAACCTTCAGTTACCTCCAGCTCCTCCTGCTTCCTCAGGTCGATGTCACAGTTGGTGGGCAGGCCCAGCTTGGTGGCCAACCTATCAAATGGACAGGATTCCCTCTGGCCTTCCTCTTGAACCTCAGAAGGGCTCTGATTGGCTGTTCCTCCAGCAGCCTGGTTGAGGCCTGTCAGTAGGTAGAGAAACATTGGTTATGTTGATGTTAACAGTGTTTTGAAAACTCTGATCTGAAAAACAGATCTTTTGCAATCCATGGTTTCATGATGTCCAACGATCTCCTTCTAGTGTTTTGATACAATATATGTTGACACATGACAAACTGAAATAAGATGAGGTGGCTTTCACTGAATTTGTGCCAGACAAGAAAGCGCTACTTTGCAGTAACAAAGAAAACTATATTATATTGGCTGAATAGAGGAAAAAAAGTACAAAACAAAGTAAAAGTAAAAAAAAAAAGTTGAAAGCTCCACATGTGTTATTCTGTAGTAAATAGTGTAAATGATCTAGCAGACATCCTTTAGTCACCTGTCAGCAGGTTGAGAAGATTGGTCGCGAGCTCAGATCCATCTCTCAGATCAGTGTCCTTCAAACCCACTGAGCCAATCACAGATGCAAGAGAGCCAGGAGGGGCAGGGACTCCCTCAACTAGGTGAAAAAGCAGAGAAACAAATGTCAGTAAACAACACATTGGCCATTGATTGCAAGATCAGCACCTCTTAAGGTGCATTCAGACTAAAAGCAAAAACAAACTTTAGAGGCAAAGCGAATGCACACAAAGTCAATAATAAGAGGTGAATAAAAACATGAGTTCATTGTTCTGAGTGAGAAATTGTGACAAAGATGTGTTTGCTCAAGTTGAAAATACTTCTCGAGATAAACAAAAAAATTCACACCTAACCCAAGATTC
Source organism: Scomberomorus guttatus (assembly GCA_038419695.1). Taxonomy (NCBI): domain Eukaryota; kingdom Metazoa; phylum Chordata; class Actinopteri; order Scombriformes; family Scombridae; genus Scomberomorus; species Scomberomorus guttatus. Next base: position 30,029,535 of record CM076446.1, read on the forward strand.
ATGGTAAGTTTTGAAATCCTGGGCTGTCACACACATTTACAAGAAGACTCCTTTCCTACATCTGCCAGAAAATTATAACACATGTGATTAGACTTTGTTGAATAAAAAAATTCAGATTTTACAGATACATATCGGTGGTAGTATTTACTGAAATGTATATATAAAACTGCTGAGTTATTGTTAGATTATCTGTCGTGTAACTAAGAGAGAAGGTGCTGCCTGTCCGGTAGGAATGATTAGAAGACCTTAGGGTGTCTCAGTTTCTTGAGATGTGTTAGTTGGACTGACTTGACTAGAATTTGTTTAGAGAGGAGACGAGACAACCCTCATTATGTCCTTGTTCCAGTTGCTGTCTTATACCACCTATAGTGTGAAGATCTGTTTCCTGATAACAGACTTAAATAAACACACCCATCTAAGACAACAGTGACTGACAGATAGTTATTAAGGTCGGGTGTGCTTGTTCCTGACATCTGAGAGTACATTTTACATCTAAAAAGCTCATTTCTGAGCTTTCTTCAAGTCGAGATTTCTTCACAAAAGTCCTTCACCTGCCACTTGACTGGCAAAAAAAACAAAAGGAAAGCAGTTGAATTGCTTTGTGTCTCTAAAATGCAGTGAAAACAGGGGCATGAACCTCCCCTCAGTGGAGCCTGTTGCTGGCAGGGGAGTTAGCAGTGACAAGGACTGCAGTGAAGAGAGAAGTGGGCTTTCGGTATTCTTTTGAGCCATTCAGTGCAAACACCATAGGATCCACAATTTGGCATTGGGAACATGTTTGATGACATTTTATCGCTGTCCTTGCTATGTTTGCTGTCACAGCTTTGTTACACCACATTCAGGCTGTTGGCTGACTCTTGTCATCTCACCTGGGATCTGGTCACATCCTCTTGGTTCCTGCGACGCCTTCAGGAATTTAAGCGCCCTCTCTGCCGTCTCCTGTTCCAGCTTCCTCTTCCTCCCTGGTGCCTTCAGCCCTCCTTCTCTTCCTTCCTCCCTCTTCACTTCATTCTCTGCGTTCCTCTTACAGGTTAAAACCAGGTCTATCAGCTGCTGCATCTCAGTGACAAAGAACAAATATTTGAGCTCACTAGCGACCCAAAATTAGGCCAACATGACAAAAATAAATAAATAGTATCACACAGTCTTCTGTACACCATATTGGCAAAGAAATAGTCTTTGTCCAGACTGTTATGTTTTCTAATTGGTCACCCAAGATGCCAGTTTTTACCTTCTCAGTCTTGGTCTGTCTGTCTCTGGTGTTGCTGATCGCTTCCTTCCCCATCGCCTCCCTCTGGCCTCCACAGCTCTTCCTGGGCCTCACCTCCTGTGGCTCCCTGGAGCCACAGTGCGCCTCCACCATCTGCCTGGCCCGGGCCACTGACAGCAGGTAGAGGGCGGGGCTGTACAGGTAGGAGCGCAGGTAGCCTTCCATGTTCAGCCGGTGATGTTTGGGTGCAGGAAACAGCTTTCCAGCCTCATCCAGTTTAGAGTCATACTCGCCCATGGGGTACTGTCGAACCTAGAGAGCAAAGACAGAAAGACGAGCTTTGAAGTTATGAGGAATGATTTAAAGAGCAAACGTAGAGCCCATACTGACTAAATACACTCAACATGACAATGCATCTGTTCACAAAGCCAGGTCCATTAAGAAATGTTTTCTTTCCTTCCTTCCTTTATGTAATTGTATTTATACTTTTTTTAACTACATATTGTACCAAAAACCCCAATAAACAGAATTTTTTAAAAAACGAGCACAGCACAGAGCTGTGACCACGTCCAACACCTTTTAGATGAACTGGAATGCCAACTGCGAGCCTACGAGTGTCAAACCTCCCTAATGATCTTGTGGCTGAATAGGAGCAAATCCCTGCAGCCAGAATCTGGTGGAAAGTCTTCCCAGAAGAGCGGAGGCTGTTATAGCAGCAGATTATTGACCATGGTTTTAGAATCACAGCTTCAACTATCACAAATGGCTGGAAGCTATCACTGTACAAATAACAAGGCATTTGGGGACTCTACTGTTAACTGCTAATTAGGGATGGCTACCAAAACCCGGTATTAAACGGGCCCCAGGGCAAAATTATTAAAGACCAGAGTGTCGATAAGCTCCAACATTACTGGTTCTGCTCTTGGTATTGGAGAAAAATAGATTTCCTATTTGTTTAGGTTACATAAACGTTATCTTGAGGGGTGAGGGGCCAGCTCTCTCACACACTTACACACTCACACGCACGTCACCTAGGTCACAAAAATCTTAATGATACTCATCCCTACTGTTTAAAGAGACGGTGGTCGTACCTTGCCGTCGTTCTGGCCGATGAGGTACTCCCGAGCTTGGCGCTCCACACCAGCAGACAGCTCAGGAGGGGGGTTGGCACGGGCCTTCACTAAAGCATGATGCAATGCTGGGATGAACTGGTTCAAATGCGGCATTACCGTGCCACCAGACATCAACGACTCTGTTGCATTATTGGAGGGGGAGGCACACTTTGATGCTATGGGATGAAATAGGAAAATAAACATCCATATTTACATTATATTGATCATTTTCAAGTCCAAGCTTCAGTTTGTACTTATGTGTTGTTTTAGTCTCCATGGTTGATTCCATTGAAGCTGCAATAATCAATATTATTTATATTCACAATGGATGAAATGACCATGTATAATGGGGAAGGTGCTGCTCATAGTGATGGACCAACTTTGCAGTTCTACTCTGCTCAGGGGGAAAGAAAGAGCCTCTTTTAGCTCATTCTTTTCAATGAGTTTCTTTTGTACAACAGGAATCAAAAGATTAGATAATGGATAACTTGGAAAAATGTATAAATGAATCCCAGCAGTCCCTATGTTACTCACTGGAATTGGCCACATCTCTGGTCTCTGGGAAGACAAACAGGGCCTGAAGACACCTCTTCCAGCTCTCTTCTCTCTCTGAAAATACATCATTGTCATTTTTAGAAGCAGTAAACTCTTCTATGCTTCATGCCTCTATCACCACTAAAAGCTAAAAATCCTAATACCAAATTTTTCTTGGTGAACTTTGGCCCGAAACACCTTGTTGTCATTTCATGGACACCTAACAATATTACATTTGTCGAGACAACCTCTAGTTCTCACATCAGTGATATTGTTTGAAGCTAAAATTCAGTTTTCTAGTTATACTAATGTCTAACTAATTTAAACCCACTATGTGTAGAATTTGAATCCGCACAGTCTGACCTGTGGACAATGAGACAGGCTGAAAGCAACAAATCAACAGCACTACTTTTCACAAGGATTGTCTCATTTTTCCACAAACAAAATGTATGCCCTCTGCCCAACCTGAAAGATATATATTATGGATATATCTTCTTTTTTTTTTTTTTTTTTAATTATAAGCAGATTAGAAGTGTTTTCTGGGGCAGTGCTTCTATTTTTTGTTATTGCTGATTTATTGGCTTTTTTGTAAACTGCTAAAATGGGTCTCTGCAGTTAAATGTTTGTTCATGTAATGTTACATCTAATAAAAAAAAACTTGATAAAATATGTCATGTCAGATTATGATCCAATATCTGTAAATTACGGCCACATGCCAGGATATTTGATATTTTGATTGGCTTGAGTGCTCATAAGTTAGTGAGTTATAAAGTAACATTTACACCACATGACAACACAAGCTTTACATTTAAAAGACAGTACTGGCCCAAAATATAAATAAACAATACTTTTACTATTTTGATTAGTGGTAAGTGGTCTTTTTAACACCCCATGTGGTGTTGTACGTTATTTTTCAATAACCACACTGTTCATCAAAGAAGATCCTCTACATAAGTCAGTAGTACACCCCATCTGTGCCATGTCATACCATTGGGTGTTGCCATCTGAACACTGGATAGCAGGAAGAGGAAGCCTCTCTCTGTAAGTCGAGTCACCAGAACCTGTACAGAGAACAGACAACAGTCATTCAACAGTTCTTATCTAATTTACCTTCCGTCTTTCTTGTTCTTTTCTCTCTTACATTCAGCAATTACATGCATATTCTTCAAGAAGAAGAGGCTGTGATATGTACAACAAGCCATATCCTTTAACCAGGAATAGGGGGTTGGTTGTCTCTGCATTACAGTTAATAAAGGCCCTGACCACTACAACAATTTTCAATATGGTTACAACCATCACATTGTTGTTAAATGTCTTGTCTGTACTGTGCATGAGATCCTGCTAATCGTCTATAGTGCTGTAATGTATCAGCACCACAACACATTTACAATATTAAAGTGCACCAAACCCACCATTCTCTTGAGCTCCAGTTCCTGCAGTAGTCTTGTCACACTGGTCGTTGACCGATTTCTGTCAATCACCTCCAGAAGACTGCAGCAATGGCCGTTCTTCACAACTACACACAAAACACACAAAATCCAACACAATTTCTCTTTTAGATTGATGTTACCAATATTTAAACAATACAACAGTGACAATATATACAACACATATTCTTATTTCACACTTTAATAGTTATCCATGACAGGATTTTTGGCGCCCTATGATGTAAATGCATTTCCTTATGTGTGTAAGGTTAACGTGACTTCACCTTCCTGGCTGCTGTTGTACAGGTTGTAGGAGAACAGGTCAGAGGGGAGGAGCTCGGTCACCTTGTCAAGCCTCATCAACCAACCAATTTCCAACTTCTCTGGTCTGAAGGAGACACGTGGTGAGATAAAGAAAGAGCACATCATTTTCAAATTTGAGGATGCACTGGTTTGACTCAACATAAAACAGACTGGCTGACTGATGATGTCGTGTTGCCTCATTTCTCCTGTAAAAGTTGCACTCAAACATACTGCAAAGCCTTTTTAAGAGATATTTCTTAGATGGTGAGAAGCAACCTTGGTGATGCCGTTATGATTCTAAAATCTCAGGTCACCACTCATGACACCTAAGATTTTATTTTATTCACTTGTTTTTAATGACTGAGTGTCCAAGTATACACAGAACAATAAACCAATAAAGTCTGCTGTTAAATGTACCAACACAGAGCTTTTCCATACATATCCAAAATCTGAGGCAGGCAACTAAGTTGTTTTAACAACAAAGCCAAGCTGAAAAAAAGAGCCTTGAGTATAAACCATCACAGAAACAGCACTGATGAATAACAGCAGCAGCACATGACAGTTATGAGAAAACAGGTGAGTTTGAGTAGGAATTTCCTGAGCTAAATAAGGCACAACTTGAGTTGTTGAAGGTGTATTTTTCCCACTTTTGATGGAACAAGTCACTAACACCATCACCCAACCTTCTGGTTTTGTGCCTAGTGAAACAAAACACACCCCGTGCCTAAATACACAGGAATTTAATTCGATCCTGTCATCTGACTCAATGAAACGCAGGAAACAGGCACATTTTTGGAGCGTTGAAACTTTGCACTTAGAGAAGCGAGTTCAGTACTCACAGCCTGTGGGGCAGGAAGGGAGGAGAGAAGGAGCGAAGGGCAATCTGGAAGAGAACCTGGTCGCCTTTTACCAAATCTCCAGTCCACACTGTGAACTGAGCTCGCTCTAAGACAGCAAAACAGTGAGAGAAAGAGGAACAGAGAGGGGCAGATCATTAGTGTGAATTTCAGGGCAAGACAAGAAAAAAAAAAGAGGACTTCCTTTTACATCCTATAGCTGTAAGTGTGAAGGTCTGGTGTAATTAAATGGAAAACACGGACCAGTGCTCACCTTTACTCTGCTCTGCTGATTGACTGTTCAACCTGTCCATCAAACACAGCACACAAAGACCATGTCAATTTAGACATTTAGTGCTAAGATCAAAGGTGTATTTTGATTATGTATTTGTTTTTGTAAATGGTAGCCACTTTATTTCGCCATAGCTGTTGCACGGTTATGCACTTAGGAATAGGAAATTATATTCACAAGTCTGCAGTGCAATCCCACACAAAATAATTCAACAGAAAACATATGGTATTTGTTGTGACTCATGACCTAACACAAGCTAGTCTCTATCTCTGGTGGGACCAAAGCTGATGTAAAGTCGACTGTTTGGGAGTTCTCTATGTCATGAAATTTATATAAATGGTAGAACGTTAACACCCCCCCCCCCCCAGCTCCCACCCTTGAGTGTGAGTCCGTGAAACCGTGCAGCTCGCCTACACTCACAGATGTATGCTGATCGAGGCAGTTTTAGCTTCAGCAGCTAACAGCAGCACCGACCTGCTGGAGAAAACCTCTCCATCTGTGACCGTCTGTGGGAGGTAAAGCTGCTGGCAGCCACAAGAGGAACAGAGAGAGGACCGCGGACCGTGGCCGCTCTGCAGCTGTTAGCTGCTGAAGCTAAAACTGTCTTCATATGAAAATAAGCCAAGTTAAACACAGACAGGTTTATTTAAAAATGAGTGCTGGCTTGTTTAAATGTTGTTGCACTGTCTGTCTTCCTCTCATCATAATAACAATAACAATAATAATACTTACTATTATTATAATCATTATTATTATTGTTATTATTATTATTATTATTATTCTCTAGCCAGGGGATGTCACTGAACAACTCCTGCCTCACACATCCATGCCCCACTCCCCCCCCCCTCACCCCTTTGCCCACTTTTTAGCATTTTTCAAAAGTATGCAGTGGGTGGAGTTAAGCTAAGATCCGGGGGTGAAGTTACACTTACAAAATGATTGGAAAACAATGGTTGCCTGGGGAGCATGGAAAAAAAAAAAAAAACTCAGTAAAAAAAAAAAAAAAAAAAAGGAAAATGTTATTCACTGGAACATGTTCGGTAGTATATGTGAGTTGACCAAAACATACATTGACACTGGTATTATACTTTAAGACTTCAATGTCAATTAGAATTTTATGATTGAATAGACAAACTTGTTGACCTTTTTTTTTAAAGATATCTGAGAGCTGCATGACGGGTTTATGTTTTCACCACAACACTGCAAAGTTTAAGTTAAATTCTGAAGCTCCATTCACAACATTAAAAATTTCATCTGACCAATTTTCTGGAGGTCGCAGACACAATGTTCCATCTTAACTTTCATCCAGACCCATCAAACTGAACTTTGTTTGGGCCAAAGCTGATAATCAAAGTTGGGGCTTTTCAATGACCCCTTCCTTTCCCTGGTCAGTCTACTGTTCTCTCCGCTGACCACTGATTTAGTGTTTAATATATGTTTCTGAATATTTTTTTTACTGAATTATTCCGTTTGTTCTATGTTTTGCTGGCTGAGATGGCTCATTGTAATAACACAGACTTTCCAGATCTCCATACCTGATGGGGACCAGAGGTTTGCTGGGAAGTGGAGAGTCTTTTCCTTTAAACTGGAAGGAGACAACAGCATACGGGCAAACCTGACGAGGCCGCTGCCGCAGTTCATCAAATGAATACTCGTAGAAGTATTGCTGAAATAACCAGCAGAACAACAGTATTTAAAGTCACACTTCACCTCTTTGAAGGACAACACATACTACACGTATAATCAAGTGTGAATATCTTTAGTGCACGTGTCTGAATGCGTTACTGCACATGTCTGAATGCGTTACTGCACATGTAATCATGTTTAATTTCCACTATGTTTGATCATTCTGAATATTACCATGTAACCTTTAACTGAGAGAACTTTATCCTGATTACATACTAAAGTACTAATCAATGTAACAGAAGGGTTCATGGGATGTGTATGACCAAAGTTATCTTGGTCTTTGGGAGTGTGAGCAGAAAATTTGCTAACTGTTTAGTAAGGTCAAGGCTAAAATGGCGCATCAGAAGGTAGCAAGATTGCTACAGTACTTTAGATGGGAACAAAACCAGATAAGGATGTTTACTGGAAGAAGTAGTCTTGACATGCAGGAAGAGTTCAGTATAAAAGGTGTGAACAGTTTTTCTTCTTTCATGTTCCTCTTTATCAGAGTGGAATTGCAAAATTGCCACAACAGCCTTTAAACATGATTTAAGTCTGACAAGACACCACAGTGCCGTTTGTATGTCTGACACAACTTGACCCCAATAACAGAAAAGATCATGTTTAAAACTAAAACTAAAACCGTTTAAATAATAATTTTCACTGTCAAAGAGACAAAAGGTTCTGTAAAACTGTTTTGAGCCTGTAGCTGCGCAGATGTTTTTTCCTGTGTGTGTGTGTGTGAATATTTACCTGTGTGAGCTCAAAGGCGCGGTAGGAGCTAAGCGAGGTGACCTTGCTGGAGTTCTTGGAGAGGTGGCTGTCGAAGCGAGGCGTTGGATCTATAAGGTTCTTCATGTTTTCATAGATGCTCTTTACTTTCCCCTGAAACCGAAAGTAGACACAACTCAACTGTCAAATATATTATCATTTCAATCACTATATACTGACAAAATTGAAGATTTAAAACTAGTTAATTGATACAAAGATTCAGCTGATAGAAGCCTCTAATGAGATACCAATGAGCAAGGCACTACAACACCAACCACACAGTTCAGAGAAGTGAAACATGACATCTGAGTTAATGACTGGGCAGAGTCACATCACTTGTTTCTTTTCTCTGAATGTGTCATGAAACAGCTTCAGTAACATGTGTGAGCTGACAGCAGCAGCTGATGCAGCCAGCTGATTTACCTTCATCACTTTGAAGATGATGATCTCCCCTGTGGCTCCAGGAGTAAAGGGATTAACCTGGAGCAGGTCTGAGTACCTGGATAGATATACTCCTAGAGACACACATACACGCAAAGCTGATTTTGTCTGTCAACAGAAGGCTGATCCAACAAACATGGTGGATTTTAGTGAACTCCCACATCAGTACTGTACATCTATGATTCGAATCTCCAACAGAAATTACACTTTGTGTAATAAATCAACAATAAACAGATGGAAAAGATAACACGGTGAATGTTGTGTTATGGTGTTTATATGTGTCAGCATGCATCTGTTCACTCCTACCTTTACCGGGGTTTCCCAGCACTGTCATCCAGCTCTGACCCACAAACAGCCCTTTCTCACAGAGCAAGGGTAGCTACAAGAGAAAAATGATTCAGAAACATATTAGATAGTTTACAAATTGAATAAAATATCAAGGATAAGGCTAAATGACGTATATCAGGTGATTCGGTCAATTATTTCATTGTGTTCAGTGTTGATTACAATGACAGTTCTTTGTCTTTGTCCAGAGACAACAGAGTAATTCTGTCCTCTAGACAAAAAAAACAAAAACAAAAAACAGCCTGTGACAAATCTGTCACACTGGCTTGTGCTCCCCAAGTACAAATCAATGTCACGTTTTCTCCCTTCTAAGCCACAACTCCCATTAAGATATATCAAAACAGACTTAACTTTCTTTTTCAATTAAAGCACATCAGTGCTTTCCATTTTTCAGATCCAAGAAATAAGTAATTCACTTCAGAAGATCAACTGGTACAAAATATCTATGGCACATGATAAAAAAAGCACTCTAGAGCAGTGCAGGAACACCAGCAGTTTCTCTGAGGTAACCGTTACTGTCAATGTCTTTCCTGACGGTCCTGTTGCCTTTCTGCCTCCATTCTTTGTCCTCTTTCAGTTGTATTAGCTTCTCTGTGTCCTCCGGCTCAAATAAATACGCTTGACCATTCAAAGTGAAATGACTCATGATTGTCCTCATGATAGTCCGCAGGATAATCCATCATTGCAAGTTTTTTTAGTCTCCTTACAGTCTAACCGTTGTGAAAGTCAGCCTCATGAATGTAAACAAACTGGCATGAATGAATATGTAGGTGATTCGGTTAGCTGGCAAACTGCCCCAGATATAGATCTCTATGCTGTTAGCCATAATGCTGCTACAGACGGCTAGTTCCTGTGTCTATTTTGCGAGCTATTGCTTAATGTGAAAGAATTTCTCAGGCAGAAGGAGAGAGCTATGACTGCTTGAGCAATAGTGTACGTTTAAATGTACAGCGGGTAAATAGCAGCTGTAATGAAGAATATAGCAAAATTAACAGAGTTGAGAGCAGCATAAATGCTACCAGTAACACAGAAGTGCTGGCAACTGGAGATGATACGCTTACCACAGCACATCAGCATGTGAGGTCACAACTTGATCTGGGCAGAGGTGATTTCTATAGGCTATGTGTTGTGGTTGTTTTCATTTGTATAATTGTCGATATTGACTGATATGAACATTTTTATCATGGTAACATTTTTGGCCAGCCCCAATTCTGAATGAACTGAATTTAGTGTTGCAGGGAGAAAGCTACTTTCAACCAAGCTGCAGCGCCAGGACCTGCGCTACTTTCAAAGCATGCATTCACAACTTCAGCATCATGGCAAGCAGCTCCACAGTGGGAACACCTCTCCTCCTGGACACTACAGAGGAGAAATTCTCACCCTTCAGAATGATGTTCAGATGAGAAGGTGTGCCTTTTGCCTGTCAGCCCTATTTGGATCAACCTACCTATATGAATCTGCCCTCTCCCCCATGAAAACCATAAAGGCCAAGTTCAGATCCACCATGACAGATGAAAACCTATCCGTCTGCCTGAGACTTGCCACCAGCTGCTACACCCCTGATTATGATAAAACTAGCATCCTCCTCCCAATGCCAAAGATCCCATTAAGGTATCTCTGAAATGGAAAACATGTGTCTGCTGTATAACAGCAGATTTATGCAACTCATCATAGGACAGAGACTTCGGACTGGTAGATTTTGTGACGTTGAAAAATGTAAAAGTAGATCTGAGGTGTAAAAACGTTGGGCACCCCTGCTGTAGTTACTGCCAGTATTGTCCTCATCTATCTAGACACCAACTAATAAATAACATAGCTCAGTGTTAATCTCACCTTAATAGTATCACAGAGCAGGAAACCGTAGCTCTCCTCCAGCTCCTTTTCAGTCCTCCCATCGCCCTTCATCTCCTTCCTCTTCTCTACAAACTGAAACACACAAACACACACAAACAAACATCTATCAATCTATGAATTAATAAGCTCGGCTGGTCATAGTAAACATTTACAACATATCCCAACACACCCATTCCTGCATAATCTGTTTTTAAATTTTTTATTCATCGCCACTTCTCTATCATTTCCAAATTCTTGTGGTCAGGGTGTATTTGACATTAATTCACCAAACTTGTGAAAACATTGTGCAAATGCAGCCAAATTTAGATGATCATCTCCAAATGTGATGCTCCGAAATCCGACGCATTTCACTTACAGGTAGCACTAAAGCAACATGACATATTTGAATGACCCTCCACCCGTCCATCTCTCACCTCTTTCTCCTGCAGCTCACTGTGGACGAGGCGAGGCTTGCAGTAGGTGAAGCAGCCGGCAGAGTTGGTGTCGATGTAGCTGGAGGTCAGGATGGTCATCATGTCTTCGTATTCCCTCGACTCAGTGGAGACATACTGGAACAGAGCTGAAAAAATAACAGGAGGATAGACACAAAGATCAGCATGTGCACTCTGGAAACTGATTAATAATCTTTCATCACTTTTTCACCAATGATCACTAAAATAATCCTTTTCCAGTGAATTTTAACTGTGTGACACAGTGAAAAAAGTTTGCTGTAGGAGGAGTGATTCACTGACCGACTCTATCCACTCACAACTATCACAAACTTCCTCTGTCTTTGACAAGGAAGCCTGATTCCACCAAACCAGGAGAAACACCACCAAACAAAACAGTACACTAACGTATGCCTTTTTGTTTATTTTTTATTTACACATTTATACAAGTACAGAATGGTACATTGACACATTATACAATAACACATAACATAGGAGGGGGTATAGCGGGTGCTGTATCGACAGAGCTATGCGTGCGGAGGTGCACACATAGCTCTGGTCATCCAGCATGTCACGCAGCTGGGCTTCGCTATCAACCCCACTCAAAGCAACTTACAGCCAAGCCGACAGATGCCCTACCTTGGTCTGCGTTTAGACTCCCACGCCATGACTGCACACCTGTCAGAGGAGCGTGTGGAGGAGCTACTGCGGCTGACTTGACGCGTGACATTTGACTCACCTGCCATGGGGACTGGTAGATGAAAAAATCCACCAGCCAAGCATATTTTTTTTAAAATCAGCCAAAATAATAAATTGCCTTTTTGTGTCACAAACATTTGTTTCAGTACACTTCATTGAGATAATAAGATATGTTTAATATGAACTTAAAGAAGAGACCAGAGCAAAATTTGAAGCAAAATTTTAATATATTGATACGGTTAATCAAATCAAATTTATTTGAAGAGCACATTTAAAAACAACTGTAGTTCACCAAAGATGTACAGAATTTTACATGCATAATTATAGTCATTGTGATTAGGGCTCTGAGCACTTTCAAAACGCAGGTGACCTACGCTTAACACTGTACCTGAATGCCTCCTGTGTAGACACACAGACAGAGCACTCGCTGCTGCTCTGCTTTACGTGCTGCTCACGCTATGCTTTCTGTGTAGACACAGTGTCAGACTGTGTCGAGCGCTCCTACAGTTTCGTAGCACTGTTTAGACGTGCAAAAAAAAAAAACGTGTCTAAACACAAACGAGTAATTTCCTCCACAATCAACAACACATCAATCTGAGCTCATTTACCAAATCTAACATTTGTAGTGGTTTATTTAACGGATTTCACACATATCAGAAATACGAAACATATGTGCAATAATGAGCAAATACTACCAATCCTAATGCAGCTTTCATCACCTTTCATATGAGCCTCGCCAACACTCACACAGAAGGTTTAGGCAGCTGGGGAGCCCACAAAGTAGTTGTTAGCAGGACCGGTGCAGCCTTTTTTGTGCCAAATGTGCCAAATCCTCAGGAGGATAAAGAGCCTGCAGCAGTTGTCTCCCTCAGTGTGGAGGAGGGGGCTCCGACTGGAGCGTCAAACACCTGAGACAGGTGCTGTCGCTGCGCAAACACATCCTCTCACGACCGAAATTAAACAAAAGATCATTCCCTGCCCATGAAATATTTGTGTGTGCCACTAGCACAGCACAGCATTTTCAAAACTATTGGAATAACACTGGGTATGAAGAGCTGGTCCCACTTTTATAAAAATGTTAAATTCATCCTAATCTGAAGTAACTAAGTCAGATGTTAGATGTGGAGTCAAAGACACACCTGCACTGCCACAGGCCACCAGAACCATGATAATGTAAGAATCATGTATATGTAGAGACGAGTAACCAGGTTTCTCAATGTTCTATGTCAACATCATATCCGGATTGTGATCAAAAGTGGGATAAGACTCGAAACCATGATGTGTGTCATTATCCAGATATGAAATTACCTATATTGGGATATGAGATTTTGGTCATATCGCACACCCCCTTTAATACAACGTATCAACACAGAAGTAGTGGTGTATGCCAGAGCGTCATTGCTATGGAAACAGTCATGTGTGTCTGCGTTGCTTTGATGTGAATCTCTCAGTTTTAGAACATTTAAGATCAGACGTCTTGGACTCTTTTGCAAGTTGCATCCAGTCTTGTGAATCATTGATCTGAAGTGGCCTTAAGGCAAATGCTACTGCACGTGCATAAGTGTTTCCATTTACAGAGCTTCACTGGTTTGTTGTGTTACATATCACAACCTTATGACTTTTTACTACATCGTACATTGAAAAGAAATTTAGTACAAAGTCAGAGCGAGCTAGCAAAGCACTGTATACAGAAAAGTAGTAAAAAACAGTGTAGCTCATTGACAAGCTGTTTATTTTGTTTGTTTGTTTGTTTGAAACTACTCTGATCATACTCCTTCCCTCATTGTCCCCAGAGTAGACAGTGAACGGTCATCAAAAGCAGAGAGTGTATGAACTGAATCAAGTCCTGCTTCGTGCTCAGCAGGGAGTACCACCAACTCTTTATTGTGGTTAGTGAGACCATACACTTCAGAAACACATTTTCCAAGTCAGAAATTATCCCTGAAAGTAAAGTCTTGATCATTGACATATTTTTAATAGTTTTTTGACAACAACAGAGGTCTACATTACAGAGGAATAAGATATATCAGGCTTTTGATACACACACAATACTTTTGTACGTGATATTTGTTGACAATAAGAAATATAAAGAAAATCTCCCGCCTTAAACCCATAGTTTTACTAAAATTGTTCTTTCCTTATCCTAACTCAGAATCATCCCTAACTTTGAAGGGGTATTCCAGTGATTAGTACTGCAGAGACAGATGGTCAAACAATGGTTGTAACTGAAGAAGCATTGCAGACATATGCTGACTTTCAGTCCCTAGTATGCAAGCTCCAAAAAATGCTGGATCCAACTCCTCCAATAGTGCAACTCAATAGCATCGCTTAATTAAACTCAAATTATACTTTCGTTGTCTACATATCTCATAGGAATCATGTGACGCAAAATTTATCATCGCCCAGTTCGTGCAGACATCTGCAGCCTAATACTGCTGACTGTACATGTCTGCCTACACAAATATTCAATGAATAACAAGAACCATGTGCAGACATTCAATGCATAATAAGAACTATGTGCACGTACTGGTCCGTTTTGGAGTATATCCAGGCCTTTAGACCCTCCCTACTTGATTAAAACCCATGTATTTCAAGCTCCACTCCCATAGTTTGTAACTCAAGGTTTCTTTGATAATTTGTCATCTCCAAGCACAAGATGAGATAATCCTGCTGACATCACCACAACATCATCAGGGTTATATCCTCAAACTTGACAAAGCTCCTTCAGAGGCACAGAAGGGATTATACTGGGGCTGCAACTAACCATTATTTTCTTTATTGATTAATCTGTTGATTATTTTGTTATTTGGTCTAAATGTCAGAAAATGGTGAAAAATGTTGATGACCGTTTCCCAAAGCCCAAGGAGACATCCAAACAACAGTCCACAACTCAAAGATATTCAGTTTACTATCATAAAAACCAGAAAATATTTGCATGGAGTTGGAACCAGAGAATTTAGACATTTTTAAAGAGTGACTCAAAATGATTAAATGATTATCAAAAGAGTTGGCAACTAATCGATTAATCGACTAGTCGTTGCAGCTCTACATTATACAGCTGTTTTCCTGGTCTGAGCAGGACTAACCAGATGTGTAAAATTAGTGGAGTGCCCCTCTTGTGTCAAAATCCGTTTCTCCTCTTTCTCTCTGGTTTAGATGCTGTTTTCTGTACAGTTGTCCCCTTTGGATGGGGTGCTTGTGGTCAAACTTGGCAGAAAACTTTTGGGCTCGGGCTAAAGTAAGGAGAAACACAAATCAACAGGGGAACAGACTTCGACACAACACCCCTAAAACGTGAAGCTTATACTACCTTCAGTCCCCAAACAGCAGGACAATCTGATCTAATCTCAAACCTTTAAAAGGACAGGGTTCCCAATTTTTCAAGTCTGTTTTAAAACAATAATCAGGCATCCAAATGAACATTGAAACAGGGTTTTCTTGCTGTAATCATTGCTCTTGTTCATACTGACCATTAGAAGATCAACCATCACTTACAATGTAAGTGATGGGGACCAAAATCCACAGTCCTCCTCCTGTACAAAAATGTATTTAGAAGTTTATCTGAAGCCAATATGAAGCTTCAGCAGTTCAAATTAGTCAAATCAAGTAGATATCTTTCATGTTACAGTGCCTTTTAAGCCCCGTTTCGACCAAAAGTTCTAGGTACTTTGGCCACCAAGGACCTAATCTCAAGAACTAAGCTTGTAACTTTAAGTCCCTGTTGTGCAGTCCTGTTTGTGTTTCCACTGCATCTGAGGCACCACGTAGATCATGCAAATTAGACCCATGAGGAATTTTTTTTAAATAATGACAGCCGTGCTTGAAACACAGCATTCACACATGAGGAAAAAACAACACAAATGTGCCCCGTTGTTCTTTGTATTTACTGCTGCATGAGTTGGATGCAATGAATGAATGAAAAGCAGAGATGCAGAGGAGGGAAATGAATCACAGACTAAAAGCATCTGTCTCCACAGTAAATTATCCGTTGAGTGTTTGATGACACACAATGAAAAAATGACTGTGTGGACACACTGTGTATTTTGGCCCTCATCACTTACATTGAAAGCACAATTGAAGAGGATCTTTTAATAGCCAGTATGAACAGGAGGAATGATTACAGTGAGGAAAACCTCTTTCACTGTTCATATGGACACCTGACTGCTGTTTTAAGACAGACTTGAAAAATCGTGAACCTGTCCTTTAACCCCAACACTAAACTACCATGAAATGACTAGGTCAAAGGGAAGACCACCAAAAATGCCTGAATTTATTTAGAAATTTCCACTTAGTGCCGTTTTGATGACAGAATCGATGAACAGAAGAGCAGAAAAAGGCACCAACACCGTCCATGTGCGCACACACACAAACTGTAAACAAAACGACACACTTCTCTTCCGTTAGCATTAACGCTAGCTAACTTCAACATAATGCTGAAATCAAGTTTCAGACAAAGAGAGAAAAAAAATAGACTTACTTGCAAACAACTCTACAATTTAGCTAGAAAGTGAGAATAAACGTCAAGCAGTAACTTATCTACACTTAATTGACGTTAAATGGAGCACTCTGCTAGCTGACATCCTCTACCTGTTTGGCTTGCGTTAGCCGCTCCCTCAAACGGATTGCTTGCACACAGTATAGCTTTATTTAGTGTATCATAATGAATATGTATGACTGTAGAGTTAACATACACATTGGTGAATATGTGTAATGCAGTGCCCTGTAACTAAAGTTAAGCTAATACACCAAAACAGTTTAGGTATTGACTTGTCCGATAACGGATGTTTAGCTGTCCGACAGGACTGTTTCCGTTACAAACATTAAAGGGACGGTTAACTTGAAGGCGACGGTTGAGACGTAAACAGTTAAAAAACAGTTAAATTAGTTCATGTATAATGTTAATGGTGCATAATATATATAACTTGAGTTATTTTGGGTTAATTTAATGAAAAATGTGGACCAGCCCACCTCTCTTTTCCTTGGTTTTCCTCGGGATGTGGAACTTGAGCGGCTCCATCGGCATATGTCTCTGGTGGACCGCTGGCTGTGCGGAGTTCCTCCTCTCCGTCCTCCCACCAGCAGCGCTCGGTCTGTCCGGACAGGGCTGAGTTTCTCTGGCGGGGAGCACCTCGATCACCTCGCCATCTTGCAGGCTAACATTAGCGCCAAGCTCCGCGGCAGCAGACATCCTCCTCGGGCGAGCTGCGTCCCTCCGCGCCAGGCTGTCGTCCATGGTTGAAGTCTCCACCGAGCCGACGCCTCTCTTCCAACTGTCGCTCTGTCACAGTTTCTCGGCTACAGCCCCGTGCTGACTCCGCTGTTACCTCCGTCTCCCGCAGCGCAGGGAATCGAACCGACACACAAACAGAGCCATGCTTTCTGGAAGCAAAGATCTTGAGCTCTTCTTCTGGTTCTTCTTCTTCTTTGGTTTTACTGGTGGACTACAAATGCTACAATGCTAAAGGTGCATGCCGCCACCTACTGTATCAAGTATGTAAAACCATGACTTTAAACAACAAAAACAAACAAACTTTATAAAGTTATATTCTGGATATTAAACCTGTTTCGTTTAAATATTTAAATAAAACTATTTGAGCCTTTAATTGTCCCCTGTCTCTAACAGACCTCTGATTACTAAAAGATCATCTCGAACTGTTTGTCCAGATTTTACACTTTATATTGCAGCAGCAGAATCTGAACATGTCACTGCTTTAATTGGTTTAACCCCCTTTACCCAATGAAAACTGATGATTATTGCTGCCAGTTCTGCTGTGTATACTGATAACCTGTTTGAAACATTTCCTTTGTCATATTCTGAAATATACAGTATATACCCACCCCTACATATTCATTATTTGAGTGTTTTGATCCATCTGTAAAACATTTTTAGATAATTATATTAGCTCTCCCCCAATGTTATTATTCCTCTTTGTCCACTCTCTCCTCTTTTCTAATATTTGAAGATTTACTTTGGGTTGTGGAAATATCCAAATGCTGCTACTAATGACTGCTGGATTGTATTGCTTAGTATCTAATCTATAGATACAGTACAATTGTTTCACTTTCTTGTTAATGTCCCATCCAAAACAAGCTCTCCTTCTTCTTCTTCGTCTTCTTCTTTTTCTTCTCCTTCTTCTCTCCTGGCAGCATCCTTTCCGACTTCCCCTGTATTTCAACAGCACAATTTATGACCATGGCAATGAATGCCAAAACTTCATGACCTCTAACAGCAGCTGCTAAACTAAATGATGCTTTACTGCCATCTCCTGGAAATATTTAAATACTTCAGTTCATTTTTCTCCAGAAACATAAATTAAATTTTAGGAATGACTAATATCTTGGCAAAATTACAAAAAATACTGATTAAATACTAACAATTAATTACTAACTGAAAATTATAAGTTAAGAAATTATGACTTTTTAAATCAAAATGTTGACATAGTAGGTTAAGTTTAATTTAGTGTCTCATAATTTTGGTGTTTAAATCTCATAATTTCAACCCAAAGAGTAACAACTTGGATTTATTATTTCATAATTGAGATTTACTATTAGTATTCTATTTTATTTTTTGTCTTTTCCTGGCAAAAACAGGCTTCCTTAGACCTACTTTCCTTTTTTTGCATAGATGACAGTAATTATCAGACTGATTAATGTCAGACAGCCCAAAAAACTACAAGTGAAATATAAAGCAAACCATCTAGATATCAGTCTTAATATATAACATTAAGACAGTTAGGACTTAACAGGTTTATAACTGTGATACTGAGCCGTCTGGGGGTCCATCAATACTGGTAGATTACATTTTACTTACTGTATACCCTGTCGTAGTGCCTCGGGTTAAGGCTGTATTATCAAATGGGTAAAGTGGGCTGCTGCCTCGGGGGCCTCAGATCCCAAGGGGCCCCAAAAGCCGCAAATTCACTGTGTGTCGATCAGTTGCACATAATTTGATTAATTGCTAAATTTTACAGTAATTTGCAACACTAAATTACAATATAACTGTGGCCTTGTTAGAGAGTGTGTATTTCCTCTTTTGTAACTTTTGCATTAATTATTTTTGTAATCCTCATATTATTGTAAAAGCCTAAATAAAACTGGATTATATTTTGTACATTCCAACCAAATTTAGCTGTGTTGCTCATCTCTGAGGTCGTCTGCCCAGTCTCTTTAAGGTAAGAGGGCTCATCTCCTGAGATAGGCTGACAGTAGTGATTCATTTGACTTGAGTTCTAAGAACAATGACGAATAATTACAAAGGATAAAAATGCAAAGCTTAGTTGATTTGACATTTTGGACAGGTCTAGTTCTGCTGTGTGATGTTCTTCTCATGTACTTAGTGCTTGGAGTTGCATATGATTTCAGGACACAAGCTAAAGTTAAACATATCTGAATGATTTGTGTACAGTATGTGTTGATATTAGGGTCAGGGATCTGAAGCTGTCCTATAAAACCAGACAAGTGTCTTCATCCTCCTCCAGAGACAGTCCATTAAAGGGCCATCCTGGAGTACTTCCAGTCTCCCACCACCAACTGCACACACACACACGTTTCTGTTGCTATCCGGCTGTCTGGTATTCCTGACGTAATAGGCCTGAAATAAGTGAGACAGCGGCAGCTGGTGTTGTAAGCCACACTGAAATTTAATTTCCATAAGCAGGCTAATGTGGTGTGCGTGTAGATGTTGGGAAACACATTTGAAACCTAGGTCAGAGGTTACAGAACAGCCACCTTCCAGTGCTGTATCCACACTGGTAGGGGGTATTGTTTATAATATCTAAAAACCATTTAAATAAAATGCCCAGCTAAGGATTCTCACCAAACATTGTGTTTTGAATCCCTGATAATGTGATTTCAGACTTCAGTATTTCACCATTTCTGCTAATGCATTTCATAGATAACACTTTCTTACAGTACCTTTGGCTGGTCAACAAATTACCTGTAAAACAGATTTAAACGGTTGTAAAACAGTGTGTTGTGGTTGAAGGTGCGCCCTCTGGTGTTTTCAACAACAACAGAGGAGTTCCTCAGGGTTAACACTGTTGGCTGGCTGTATGGATATAATATTTGATTGTACTTGTGTCCAAGTGACACAAATTTAACACATGCTTAATACTCAATCTTAGTTCAGTCCTAAATGAAGAAAAAGTCTGAATGAAAATGAAAGTGTCAGTCAATTTACACTTTCAATGCTTTTAAGATTTACAGTCATCTTTGAATTTGGTGCGTCAAATTGATGAATTTAAACAGAGCTTTGAGAGAACTTAAAAATACTGGAAAAGGTGGAAATAAATTGGTCCAGCCACTGAAAATGAAAAGAAATGGTGTTTAAGTTAAATGTATATCCACTACTTTTTAGAAGAGACATAATTATTTTCTAGTGTTCAATAACTACCCCTCTCTTGAGTGTCAAAATTCACAGGAACTGTGATACTGTAGATGATTTACTGACTAAACTAAAAACAAAAAACAAAACGTAGCTTATTTTTATAACACATTTTTTTCATTCATCAGGTAGAACATGTTGGAAAAGCAACAATAAAACCTGGTGTGACAGCATTTTCTTTGCAACCATCAATAACCATTCATCCAGTGGTTTCTTTTATTACAATTTATTGATGCTTTGGTCTTGTGACAATCCACAATATTACTTCTTTATTTTTACTGAATAGAATTAAGAGCAACCAAAAGTGTGCACTAATTAAGTCATCTCTGAGATGTGCAAATAACCAGCTTTTTAAAATATGGTAACACTGTGGTTGCCTTAATCGATTCATCATCATCATTTTCAGTATCACAATTATCCTGACAGTGGTCATTTATAATATCCAAATGATTGTCTTGAGATTTTAAGTCATATTTAATGTGTTATATATAACAAACAGACATGCTTGGCTTTATTCCTACATTCATATACAGATAGACTTAATATACATTATTTACATACATACAGTACATACACTCCTCCTTCAGGATTTCTTTGGTTGCCGTGACAAAACACTAAACATTTCACTTTGCAGCAGCTTTGTAGTAATACCTGCTGCCGCTGCAAGCATGTTTCAGTTTCACAGAATATTATAGCAAAACTGTGAGAATAGATTATCAGAAGTTAAAATCTGCTCAAGATGCATTTAAAGGACCAGTGTGTAAGATTTAGGGGGATCTATTGGAAGAAATTGAATATAATATTCATAAGTATGTTTTCATTTGTGAATAATCACCTGAAAATAAGAATTGTTGTTTTTTCGCTACCTCAGAAAGAGCACTTTATATCTACATAGGGAGCAGGTCCTCTTGTCGCACTGCCATGTTTCTACAGTAGCTCAGATCGGACAAACCAAACACTGGCTCTAGAGAGGACCTTTCATGTTTTTCGTGGCCACAGTAGGGTCTCTTACATGCTTGGAAGGGGTACAGGGAGGGGTTATCAGTTGATTGTAATCTGAATTGTAAGCTCACCGCTAGAGGCCACTAAATCCTGCACACTGGTCCTTTACTTTATTTAGAGTACTTCAGGAGGACGAATTTGCTAAAGTCACAAAACTGTATGGGCAACTGTCACCCACAATTTCTGTTAATATAGAACCATTTGACATGATTATGTTTTGAGGGAAAAGTCAAACCATGCGGATAGCTAGTTTTTCTTCGTATTGTACATGTCTGCAAAACATTCCCTCCCAACATTTTCAGTTATTTATTTTCAGCAATATTCCCACGTAACTGCCAACTATTGTAAACTCTGCATTAAATAACTTTTGGCCACCAGATAGAGAAACATCAAACAAACTGACAGATACACAGCGACCACCATCCCACTTTAGCAGTCAGTTGATAAACTTCTACATCCAGCAGACACAGAGCAATATTATCATCCCATTGGAGTTATGCTTCAATCTGATAAATGTTAGTACAATATTCACTCTCCTTTTAGCTCTGGTTTGGTCTCCCCCAACTCCTGAGAAACATATCTGGCCCTTGAACTGCTTAATGTTTCACTTTCTTTCCCAGCTAGTCTCTAACTCCACTACTCTGCTGTTACTCCATCAGAACTGAGTGCACAGCTGTTTTCTCCAGTGTTTTCAGACGTTACAAATGATTTTAAGACATTATCTGAAGTTAAGTCAAGTTTAATTGTTTTTAGAAACCGCAGAAGGCTTACACTCCTTACCTCGATAGATTTAGTCCTTGAAGTGGTAAGTAAAAACCTTCATGACCAAAAGCCACAATGGACAAATGCTGGAATTTCTTTTTAAGACTTGACATCTGAAAAGCTCAGCTTCATATTTATATTATTATTTTAATTTTAAAAATGAATTAGTCTTTTGAGTCTTGTGATTAGTTCACTTGGTCTCCATGTCATAACATTTCATGTGTATTACCTGAGAATGCTGCAGAACAGAACAATGGCGAACAATGAGGTTTCCTTACGGTCCTAACGCAGCACATAGCAGAAGTTCATAAAGTATGCATGCATTCTGCTCTTGTCAATTCAAAATGAGCAGTGTTTTTAAAGGTATCCTACTGAGTTTTCTTGTAAACACACAAGTTATGTTTACATTCACTGTTTCTCACCAAAACACACTGTGTATTTTCTTGAGGCTTAACAAATGTGTTGAATGCATTTACATCATCTAAAAACATTTGCAAAGGTGATTTTAAAAATATTTCGAAACCTGCGATGTTTATGTCCATGTTTACATCAGCTAACAGTTTTCTTCCTCCGCTTGTCTTTTGCTGGCACGTTGCTACCTTTTGTGGTTACTGGAATAGCTTGAAACCATCAGCAGGATTGTGTATTGCATAAGAGGCATGTACATGTTCGATCGTGTGTATATGCTAGAAAAGAGGATGAGATCCACTCATAGTGCCAGTAGTGGCCAGAGACTCCAAGGTGTAACTTTAACAGCCCAAACAGCTGACAGTTGTGAAAATACTGGTACACCTTTGTACAAGGTGACGGCCTTGTACAAAGGCCAAGACTACTGGCAGCAAAGTTTGTTCAAAGACTAATCCAGTGCAAAATACAAGTGAGCTAATGTTAGCAATGAAGAAACAAATGAAGTATGAAGTAAACTGGGATCAAACAAGCAAGGAAAACACTATCACTCTCTAATCTGGTGCACAATGATTAATCTGGTGCACTATGATTACCATAGTGCCACTGACCCAGACCACAGTGGTACCCATACTGTAGTTACATGACAAAAGGTCAAGTCCCCAGGAACAGTGTTGGGCTGTGAGGCATTGTTTGGCATAGTGGCCACAGTTGGAGCTGTTATAAAAGATTTTTCCCATACACATGAGCATCAAACAAGCCCACTGGCACTATTAAAGGCTGCAGATCAATCAGTGTGCTCCAGTCTTTTTCTCTCTGGAGCCTCACAAACAGTCTGACTTCAGTCTTTTTATTATCAGAATTTGGGCAGATAAAAATTACAGCCTTGAAGAGCTGTATCAGTAAATAAGTAAATAAAAAGGTGTGTGCGGAGTCGGCGGGAGTTTGGGCCCCCAAAAAAAGGAAAGCCTGAGGAAGTCTTGAAAAAGTTTTTTTGCAGCTTTCATCGGAATGAATAGGGCACCATCTTGGAAAACAGTATCCAATTATCTTAGTTAGTACAGTCACATGGCGCCAGTGTTCCGTTCTGTTACTGTGGCAATCCAGAACAAAGTGGTTACCATGGTTACCGGTGGTCAGGATACAGCAGTTGCAGTGTTCTGGAACACATTGGCTAATGAGTCTTGACAATGTTGTTTGACGGTTGACGTTCTTTGACTTTGTCCTGTTCAGTGACATCGTCATCAGATCAGAGGTTTGATTGGCTGCAGTGCCAGTCCTTCAGCGTGCTAGCATCAGCATCTGAGGGTCAGCTCCTCGCCCTGCGGTGAGTCAGCCTCGCTGGTGTCCATGACGACCTCTTCTTCCTCCTGAGCGCCAGTCCGCTCCTCCTCCATCACCTCCTCCTCCTCTTGACAGGGAGAAGCAGAGGAGGGAAGGGAGGCGGGAACGTCATCAGCACCTCCGCTGAGAGTCTCTCCATCTCTTTCTCCTCCTCCTCTGTCCATCTTCATCCTCCAGTCTGCCCCCGTCTCGCCACCGACACCCTGCCCTGCCCCCATCTCCACACTCGTCTCTGTCTCACTGATCGCCGGCCTCGTATCACTGTTCATCCCTGTTTCTCCATCTAAATCCAGCCCCGTCCCACCATCAACACCCAAACCTGTCTCCACCTCCCTACTAGTCGCTGTCTCTAGAATCAAACCCACCCCCGCCTCTTTAACCAAATCGAGATCTTTTACTCCACTCAGACCTACCTCTCCTTCGAAACCCAGCCCTGTCTTCATCTCCGCCCACATCCTTTTTTCATTTTCAATCCCTGAATCACCACGCAAACTCAGACCTGTTTCACTAAGCGGCCCTATCTGTCCACCCAGCCCTGTCTCCAGACACTGTCCTGTCTGTGGCGGCTGATCTCCGGTCAGTGCTGCAGCTTCCTTGGCTTGTCTGATGCAGTTGATCCACTGCTGTTTGTTGAAGGCGTCGCTGGCCTGGAAGCAGTGGCTCTGCAGCTGACCTCCAGTACGGTACGAAACCCGAAAGAAGTTCTTTGCTGTGAGGAGGAGACAAATATTATTATAGTCAGACATCTGTATCAGCTGGTTTTAAAATTATATTTTATAATCTCAAATTCTGATGTTAAATTCTGTCAAACTGTATCTGTGCTATATTTTCAGCCAGAATGTGTATATAGTTTAGTTTAGTTTATTTTTATTTCTGTGTCAAACATCTGACCCATCCCACATTGAATTACAAGACACTATTTTACAAAACATGCATCTTCCGGTAATACGTATACAACAGCATGTGAAAAAAGAAAAGAAAAAAGAAAAGATTCCAACAGCGTATCCTAATAAAGGTTTTTTTTCTATTCTCCCAGGCTTCTCCAAGCAACTGTCTTAATTTATGTTTCATAAGTGAACAGCCAACTCAGTCTTTATTATACTTAGTACCTTAGTAAACAAAGTATTGCACAGTTCCTGGTAAAAAGGACAGTAGAAAACCAAATGTAACTCATTTTTTACATCATTCAGACAGCACATTGAACAAACCCGCTCTTTTTCTTCTTATTAACATACCATCCAGTTTCAGCAGTAAGTGGTAAAAAATCGGATCTCAGATGGGAACATAGAGATCTTTGTATACAATAGCCCAAGACCAGTTTCCATATTTGTAGTTAAAAATTCCATAACTAAATTTTGGCTGATATTAGTTTTTTTTCATAAGCACACAGAAAAAATAAACATTTTTGAGAACAATCCCTGAAATTTAAGATGTACTGTATATGTACTGAGTGGGACATTTGAATAAAAATAAACTTATCCGTACTCTGGTTGACAAACTATGTTTCTTCATATTATATTTACATACAAAATCTGTAAGGCCATAGTACAGTACATACTAATTTAGGTTGGGTTTTGAGTATAAAGTGCGTTCACACTGAAAAAGTGAGAAAATATATTATACTCAAAGATGTCAGTATGGATACTGAGCTCCCTAGATTTTTGAGTGTGCTAATGATGGATAATATTGTCCCAAAATACAATGTACAAAAGAAAACGAGGTGCTATTTACAACTCGAAAAGGTATTTAAAACAGAATACTGACTCCGCTCGTTGTTGCTGAAGGCCCCTCGGATGGACCCACCCACTCTCATCTCTCCATCTGATAGGTCCTCCAGGTCCAGCTGCCGGATGGGGATTGGCTGGCGGCAGAGCTGGTAGCTGACTGGCTGGTCGTTAAGTGAGAGGGACCTGGTGATGACCAGGACGTCCTGGAACAGAAACACATGGAGCTTCTGCAGAGAGAGAGAGAGAGAGAGAGAGAGAGAGAGTGGACATTGATATTTTTTCTTCACTTGATGATTCTCCACTCAGGTGTTTGATCCAATTTTTTCACAAATGCCAGATCAAATATTTGGATTTGACCAGTCATTGTGGTCATACATTTTTTTAAATAATCAATGTAAAAATTATATTCAGTATGGCAACGATAAAAACTACTTTGATTATTAAAAGAGGGGACAAAATAAACATGTTATAAACATTTACATTTTTTGTAATGATTGTTATAAATATATTTTATTATGTTTTTATTGTATTTATGTGGCTTTAAAGAATCCACCATCACATCACAATGTGTCAAAGCAGTCAAGACATGACATACAGTATTTTACAACTCATCATCTCATCTGATCTTATCTCATCTTTTGCATTTCTTATTTATTCACACATCAACTCAGTAAAATTTTGCACAACAGAGGAGAAAACTTAAAGTATGAGTACAGTAGAATTTTCAGTCTTAAGTTGGTGACTTACTTACTCCACTTTATACTTGAGTTGCAACTCACTGACTTGACTCAGACCTAGTGACAATGATGTGATTGTGAATTATTAGAGCCTGTGAACATTCAGTCACAGGTTTGTAACATCGACTCAAACTTTATAGACCACATGAGTTAAACAGGAGGAACAGAAGAGAGAGAGAGAAGAAAATATGTAGATAAAAGATATACTGACGAGTCCTCTGTTGTTCTTCAGTTCTCCGTGACAGCTGAGGGTCCTGGACCGGTCAATGAGTCCGTCTTTCAGTCCATCCTCCGTGTATAACAGACGGTCCTTGTAGTACTGACACTCAGACTCCCCCGTCCGCCTGTTGATGTCTGCCACCACACTCTGAACCATCACCATCTGTGGAGCAGACACACAGTCTGTTATCAACACTGTTGTGCATCTTTTGTTAATGATGATTCAGCCAGGAGAGTTTTATATTTATATTTTTATTTTTATTTTTAGATTTGCATGGATTTACTTTGCCCCTGCAAGCAGATCAAGGGGATTCTGTTGAAATAAATACACTTTGCTCTGAATTTTTGCCATTTTAAATGCTGGTGTGACTGGTTCATTGTTACTTTTCCTGACATTTCAGGGTTATTAATAAGTCCTCAGGGTTACTCCCAACTTTTTATAGTTGTCTCTTAATTTTCAGGGTCATGTCAGCACAGTTTAGGCCTGTGCTTGACAATTCTGATTGGTTTTAAGAAATAAACATACATAATTGTATTTCCTCCTGACTCAGTCTGGCAGTGGGTTGAACCGGATCTGGAGGAGAAAGGTGTACAGTATGTTGGTTTTCCTCACCGCCTCGTCCAGGTGCTGTCGATCTTGGTGGTCGTTGGGCGTGTGCTTCAGGATCTCCCTGAGCAGCAGTGGGTATTTCACCAGCCGGCTGCGGGGGATGTCCAAGAAGTTCCACAGGTCCAACTTCCTGCTAAAGGGTGATTGGAGGCAGCGCTGCAAGAAGTCCTGGACCCGCCGATCCTGCTTCTTCTGGTCCAACAAGGCTTTAGCCTTCACCTGGTTACTGCAGTACGGAGTGTAGGAGGAGAGACAGGGCAGCTGCAGGGACAGACACAGAGACAGAGAGTGCAGAAGACAAGGAGGCATGAGAAAAAATGTCTCTAATGGCTGAACTTTTGATTAAATAGCTTATTAAGAAGTGTCATCTGAATTCTGTAGACTGTAATTATATAGTCAGTATGCTGTATTATGTTTAGAAAAACACTCACTCACCCAGTCAGTCAGAATGTGTCCCACATGCTCTGTGGACCCGTCAGGTTTTCTGGCGTCACGAAGGCGACTCAGGAGGTCTGTGGAGAGACAGAAAGTTATGAAGTTATGAAACAATTTAAAGAGATCAGGACCTCAAACCGCATGGGAACATCGAGGAAGACCGTTTTTTTAGTGGAATCCAGAAATACTGAGAGAGCTACAACAGCTGCACTGCATGAGCCTGAAGTGAATGTCCAAACTCAACCCCTGTCACTAACTGGTGAGTGAATTTTTCAATACTAGAGCAAAATATGATACTGTACCATTTTCAACACTTTGTGAAATGTAAATATTTTTTTCTATGATTTTTTTTTTATTTCACAAAAGAAACCAAAGCTCTCAAATGTTAAATGTTGTCCAAACGCAAGCAGATGTCCAAGAACTTTTTTCAAAATAGGATAGAGTTTAAAATTGGGCACATTTTTCATTTAAATCAGAAACCTACGAATTATGAATCTTGACAGTTTTTAAGACTTGGTATTGTGGACACTGACAGTCCAGTTTTTGTCTGCCTCACCTGAATGCCAAATCACAAAAGCATGATGATTGAGTTTTTTTTTTTTGGAATTCAGTTCTCATACTGTCTTTAGCCAACATGCACATGTCTCACACTTTTTGTTTACATAAATCTTTGGCAAAGAACTTGAAAGTTGAAACGTTGCATGATTACATTTTTGGGAGTTTGCAATATTCAGTGTGTGGACTGTCTTTCCTTTTCCTCAAAGTCTCACTATTTCTCAGGTTAAAGTTTAGTTAATGTTAACTCACTCTGAAATAGATGTGGTGACTTCATACAAGCAGAGATTTGGGGGGTTTCTCATTCACTTTTACACAGTCACCATCTTGTGGCAAGTAGAGGAACTTTAGCCCCTTCAGCTCTGGAGGCTGTAGCGTGTTTGAAACTTTCAAACATGCTACACCCCTGACTACGCCCCAATCAGTGATGTCACAGCAGCAGTGATGTCACAGTGTTTTCCATCAGATGCTTCCTCCCTACCTTCATGCAGGGGTATCAGTGAGTCCAGAGTACCAAAGATCTGGTTCAGTTCCTGCTCAGTCATGATCGACAGCTTCAGCATTGGATCATGGTAGGCCTGCAATACACACACACACACACACACACACACACACACACACACACACACACATATGAGAAGACAGAAAATACCTGTACTATAGAATTATTGTAGGAGAACAGTCAATTTAAGGAAAAATTAAGATTTTTGTTTACCTTCTTAGCCAACTTGAGGTCCTCCACCAAGTCTTGCTCACCTTGAGCCAACTCAAATATAGCCTGCAGAGAGAGAGAGAAAGAGTTTAAGAAAAAGACTTCCATTAAAAAAAACATATATATTAAAAGAAAAACATGCAAACAGGCATGGACATTATGGTATGCAGTAGAGGTGACTTATTTGTTAATTATTTTCTTTTACACATTAGAACTGGTAGGTTTGGTTTCAGGAGTGGGACAGACACAGTGAATTCAAGTGTCCTTCATCTATCTGGTATGGTAATGTGAGCAAAGGCTTTTAGGCTTTCAAACATAGGTATCTGCATCACTGATGGGTTTTAACTCTAACTGCTGCCGAAGCTTTAATGATCATCACTGCGCTTTTCACCAGTTAATCCCCTAATTTTATCATATTAAATTCATTACATCGGCAGATGCTTTTGTTCAAAGTAACAATATGAAAAATGTAAGTAAAGGAGGTGAAGTGTATATTTGACCTAAAAATTGAATAGTAATAGGGTTTTAACCCTGCTCTTAGAGGCAATCAAAGTTGGGGCGATCCCAGATAAAAGACTGTAGAATTTGCTATTTTTTATTGCAAACATGGAAGATTCAACCAGTTCACCCACTGATGGATTAGGACGAAATATTGTTTTTGTCAAGTGTATTTTGTAAAGTTGGTTGCAATGTTGTATGTTTTGTATTCATAGTCATTAATATTTCTAAATTTCTTCTTGAGAATAAATATTGTATTCACATGTTCACGTTTGGTGAATACAGCATGGTGTAATGGAGAAGAGGTGTTTTAATTGTGGTGGACTTGCATTGAAGCTCACATTGGTCTGCACTCTCAAACTTAGAAATTGTCTCACCTCTTGTCGTTTTATCTCTTTTGGGCTCAGAGTTTGCGTCGCTCCCAGTCGGACGTCGAACGTCTCACTCCAAAGCTTGCTGTCACGGCGCTTGGCGGCTGGGGCTGTTGCTGTGGAAACCCGTGTTGCAGTCACGGAGGAGGAAGGGTTAGAGACTGTCGCTGACATAATGCGAGTCTTCATCGTTGAGGAGGAAGGGGGAGGAGGAGCGGCTCTCTCAGTCCGACTCTCGTTACGAAAACTGATGGAGCGCTGCAGAGAAGAGAGAAAGTTAAATCAGGTAAAAAACACAACTGTCTATGAAATAATATTTATGTCTTTTCAGATTTTTTTTCTTTTCTGCTGCTAGTTGTCACAGCAACAAACTTATTTTCAGTATCTGCAGCACTGACTTATTACAACATACAAGTGGAGGTGTCTGTAGCTCACCTGCAGCGTCTGACCGATCCTCTTCAGTGGTGCGGTCTTGACGGGCGGCAGCAGGCTGGCCAGAGACGTCACCCTGGATACAGGTTTACTGCGCTTGGTGCTGGGCTCCTGGAGGAGAGAGCAAACTTCTGTGATTCACGTGCGACTTCACAAAGCACAATGTGTCCACAACCTGCTAAACTGACTTTAACACAGACCTGCAGGCTAGAGTACTAATGATGCAAACATGATAGGTAGAAGGCAGACATGATAATAAATTGCTATTGTATATTCTGGTAACTTACTAAACACACATTATTGAAGAAGATTTCTGGCTTTGGCGCCCCCCAGAGGTAATATCAAAAGAGACACTGTTTGTTGACATTAATGCATGTCACCAAAAATTCCTCAAATACAGGACAGGACTTGATTTCTTGTTCATCTTCACTTGCAGCACAACCTGCAGCCTAAAGGTCTGTGCTGGTCAGGGGCAAAGAAGGCTACAACAACTCATAGTACAATTACTACTACACCTTTATAGTACATATTAATCAATTAATAACATGTCAGCAAATAGTGGTAAATGGCTATCATTAGTGAAATCTTCAAATGACTTGTTGTTTCTGACTTCTTTACTGTCTGTGGAAAAATGTCTTCGGTTTCACCAGACAGCATAAAAAGTAAACCGTTAACTGAGGATAGTCTTGCAGTTTCAGTTTTGCAATTATTTAGTCATTGTAAGTACTGGACAAATTGAAACTCTAACCTCATGGTGGCACAAGATGAAAAGTCAGAGGATGACCAATTCATCATGAGGTGGACATGAATGTCTGCACCATAGTTTATTGTAATCCAACTATGAACAATTCAGTCAGCCTCACGGTGCTGCAGAGGACCAGTGAGAGGATCACTAAAGTCAGTTGTATTCATCAACTGGGAGGCATGACTGTCTGCAGAAAACTTTGGGCCAATCCATCTAGTAGAAGTGAAAAGTCTGACCTGCAGGTGGCACTAGAGGAAAGGTCAGGACATTACCTAAGACATTAGGATTTATCTTCTGGGGACCATGAATGTCTGTACAAAATTCCAGTCCAATGACAACCCATCCAATAGTTGATATTTCAGTCTGTACCAAAGTGATCGACCGACCGACTGACTGACTGACATTGCCAATAAAAATGGCTAAAAATAAAATATTTCTCACCAAAATCATACTGCTTACTGACTCTAAAATCAAGTAACTATTACAATAGCTATACAATCTCTGCTTGACACTGTGAAGCTAAGGTAGATAATTCAGTTTACAATGATAATGAAACAGGCAAAAGCTGCAAATCGTCACATCGAAGAAGCTGCTACCAGAGTACGTTTGGAGGTTTTACTTGATAAATTCATTATACAATAAAGTTATAACATTAACAGATTATCAAACTGTTATTGATGAGGTTTCTCTATATGGACTAATTGATTAAATGACTTGATATTTTCGGCAAGAATTTGTCCACTGAGTCTGAACACTGTTGTCCAGTCTGAGGTTTACAAGTAGCTGTGTGTGTATGAAGATTGTTCCAGTAATTTGCGGGAAAGTCGACAGTTGAAAGTTGTTTTGTTGATATACTGCAAGTTAAACAATAGTGTGACTCAAAGTCTTTCCCTCTCTGCCAGACTCACACACAGATATCAGGCCTCCATATTGTCAGGGTCTGTTTCTGTGTGTGAAAACGCCACCAGGCTGCTTGTCCTGGATATAGACTTACAATAACTCAATATGTGTGTTTGTGTGTGTATCCTCAGCTCTGCCCCGCAGCCCACAGTCAGCTGACCTACTGGAACACAGGAACCATCAAACTCTGTTTCCATCAGCACTCAAAGTCGGGAACCAGTCAACCAAAAATAAATCGACTTCTGACAGACCCTCAATTCCTCCACGGTCACAGAAAGATTTTCACCTTGAGCTTCTGTTGATCCAAGTTCAAGCCTAAAATTTGACAGCAGATTTTGTAGTCGTTCATTCGTCCTCATCAACGAGGAGACCAACAATTTAAAGGATAGGTTCACACACAACTCTGTGTTAAAACAACAGTCAGGTGTCCATATGAATGCTGAAAGAGGTTTTAATAGCTGTAATCATTCCTCCTGTTTATACTGGCTATTAAAAGATCCCCTTCAAATGTGCTTTCAATGGAAGTGATGGGGGCCAAAATCCACAGTGTGTCCACACAGTCATTTTGTGCAAAAATGCATTTAAAAGTTTATCTGAAGCTTATATGAGGCTTCAGCAGTCTGAGTTAGTCATATCAAGTGGATATCTGACACATTTACAGTCTTTTTAGCATCAAATTCACACTTTGTGTTTCCCTGTTGAGCTGCGGTGGAAGTATAGTAACAAAAAGAGGAACTTTGGCACTAAAAAGACTGTAATGTTGAAAGATATCTACTTGATTTGACTCATTTGGACGGCTGAAGCTTCATATTAGCTTCAGATAAACTTCTAAATACATTTTTAGGCTGAGACTTCATAGTCTCTCAAGTTGTTAAAGGAGGCCTCTAAAAAACAGTTAAAATATATGTAATTAAAGTCAGCACATTTGCTCTCGTAATAGTTTATTTGCTTTACACTTGAAAAGTTTCCATTGGACATGTTGTAATGGGTTTCTGTGTGTGATGGCACAGTTGATTCAATCAATTGACAAAAATCAATTCAGTGCAGTTGGTCAACAATAGACTGGTTATCTAATTACAGCAGGTTTACAGCAGACTGACTGACTGAATAACCCATAATAACTCCTGCAACAACCTGCAGGCCAAGTCTCATATTTTACCTTTAAAACTGAGCACTGCCATTACAGGAACTACAGGAAGTTAATTATTCTTGACCTGAGACCTTCTATAAACTACACTTTTAAGAAGTGAGTCTGAAACTGTCAGCCTCTGAGCAGACAGACAAAATTTTGTAGAGCTGAGATTATTACTTAATAAATTGATTAGTTAATCAACAGAAAATTAATCTGCAAAATAATTTTGTCTGTAAATGTGTTGTTCAAGTCATCTTTTAAGCAAAAATTCCAAATATTCTGTAGTTCCAGCTACTCAAATGTGAATATTAGTTGTTTTTCTTTGGTCATCTATGACAGTAAACTGATGACCTTTGGGTTTTGGACTGTTTGTTGGAAAAGAAATGATTTCAAAATGTCCTCTTGGGCTTTGGGGAAATTGTGATGTTTTTTTTTAAACTATCTTCTGACATTTTCAAGACTAAACAATTAATTAATTAATTGAGAAAATATAGGCAGATGATTCAATGATCAAAATAAGTTGCAACCTGAAAATTTTGCTCTAGGAACAAAAAGTAGAACCCATTACAACATGTTACATTATGTTTTGTTAAGGTCCTGTAGTGAAAGCCTGATAAGCAGGCTCATTATTCAGGCAGACATGGTGTTCAGGGGGGTTATTTTGCTTTAACCAGTCCAACCAATTGGTTGCCAGGAGCAGTTACTTAACGTTTGGCATGTTGATTGAAGAAATATGTTGATTTAAGAGTCGTTATATGTCTAAGTCGACTTACAACAACCTGTGCAGCTGCCTCCATCTCATCCATGCTTGTTACCATTTTCGTGGTCATTTTTCTTTCCCTATTTTTCTGACCATTTTTCTGCCATTCCTAACCTACGACGCTCTGAATGGCTCAGTTGTTTTTCCAACCAGAGACACAGCCGTCAATAAGCACAACAGGCCTATTGGAATCACCCAAAAAAATGTGGTGAGATGTTTATAACAATTCAGAGGACTGGAACCAGGCTAGATAAGAGGCATTAGACACCTGAATAGAGGAGGACAGTGTAGGACTGATGGATGGAGTGAGTGAAGAGCAGAGCTGAGAGGACAGTTGAAGCCGGAGGGAAAACACAGAGACTCTAAGAATAGCTTCACATCATGAAAAACAAAACATGATGTTTTTCTTATTTACTGTATCACTGTTTTTTGTTAAAGTTGGAGAAAACAAACCCTAGGGACAAAAGGCAGTATAACTTAATACTACTAGAGATTTCAGTTTAGGAAAAACAGCATAAGTACAATTAAATCATTCATTATTAGTATAGTAGAGTATTGAGATTTACATTTACTGAGGAGATCTGAGGCACCACTACCACTTCAAACCTGGCCTAAAATAATTCAATTAATCAGACTTAAGTTCCAGAGAGGGTCTTTCCTCCATCTTACCTCCACCTGCTTCCCCATTTTGCTGTTCCCCTTGCCGAACTCCACAGAGCATCCAGACTTAAACTGCTGTACCAGCAGGCAGAAGGGGCTCTGCCCCACCACCATAATGCTCACCACAAAGCCCGGCTCAGGATCTGGACCTTTCCCAGAACCAAGAGAGCATGCAGAAATACTTTAAAACTGGTAGAGCGTCCAGAAAGAGATTGGGACTGGTGGAGCGTCCAGAAGGTGTGGGGTATCAGCAGAATGTCCACAAGAGGTTTGCACTGGTAAGGAGTCTGGAAGTAGTCTGATGTAAAGAACTAAACTCCAGTAGAGTGTCCAGAAAGAGTCTGGACACAACAGAGCATTCAGAGAAACTGTGAAGCACCAGAGAACCTGTGAAGTGTCTACTGAAAGTGTAGAGCGTTCAGGTGAAAGGTGTGTGGTACCAAGTGTCCAAAAGGGGTTTCAGTGCTGTTTCAGAAATACTACCGATACTGGTAGAAAATCTGCAAGCAACTCAGAGCCTAGAAAGAGTCTGGTACTGGTTTTGTGTCCAGAATCAGACTGGTGAAGGTAGACAGTCCTGACAGAATTCAGTTCATTTAGAGAGTCCAAAGAATTATGTACCAGCAAAGCTTCCAGAGTTGTCTGGTACTGATACAGTATCAAGTCAAAAACTGGTACCAGTAGAGTTTCTAGTAAAAGTCTGGTTCTAGAAGAGCATCCAGAGAGAGCTTGGTACTAGCAGAGTTTTATGGCAACCTGGCTCTGGTAGAACAGAGCGTCCTGTCAGATTAAACAAAAGATCAATACTAGTTGAGTAACCGGATCAAGCTTGTTACCAGCAAAGTTTCCTGACAACCCGGCTCTGATAGTGTCCTGAAAACACCTGGATCCAGAGTGTCCAGAAAGAGATTCCAGACAACACGTTGTTCTGTTGGTCGAGTCCAGTGCCATCAGAGCTCAAATGAACGGGTCCAGAGAGAGTCTTATTCTGGTTTTCTGGTCTTCTCTATTAAATCCCCGTTAAGGCTTTCTCGCTCTCAGTGATTATTGTTCACTCGTCCCCTATGGCCACTGTCAGTCTGAAAACTCACAGCTTGTTAATGCTCTCTCTCTCTCTGACTCACTTACTCACTGCCTCACTCACCCACTCACTGTTACTTCCTTCCTTCCTTTCTTTCTCCCTTTCCCCTACCCTCTATTTGCTCTCTATTATGCTCATATGTCTCTGTATTGTTTTCAACTATCTAACTTGTTGTGCAATACCTTTTTATTATCTTGTTTTTATCTTGTTTTTATCTTGTTATCTGGTTTTTATCTTGTTTTCTATTGCTGCTGGTCTCTGAGAGTTACCAAACATAATTTTATTGTACGCCTACAATGACAAATAAAGTGTCTTATGTCTTATTTTTTCTTATTTTCTTATTTTTCTAGCCTGTTTTCTTTACCTTTGTATTCTGAGCCTTACCTTAAATCATACAATATTCTATATTTTTCTTACTGTGAACAAATCCCATGAAAAGACCAAACCCAACATTGAATTGAACCTACTAACAAGTATTCTCTGTGTATTCAAAGCCTAATACACCC
The DNA here is from genome assembly GCA_038419695.1 of Scomberomorus guttatus. NCBI lineage: Eukaryota > Metazoa > Chordata > Actinopteri > Scombriformes > Scombridae > Scomberomorus > Scomberomorus guttatus. Next base: position 30,065,428 of record CM076446.1, read on the forward strand.
CCTATGTGCTCCACTGTTGTCCAAAACTTTTAAAAACAAATGTATGATGCACACTGTTGTGTACTGAAGTAAATGTAAGGTGACGTGTAAACAGAGCTCATCATTATTTGTTATTATCACTTTAAGAAACACACTACCATGATCCTGACTTATACTGGAGTGAATACTGGAGCTACTGGTGGTGCTGGGACTTTACTGCTCAATCCAACATCAGTCAAAGTCAATCTGAACTGTAATTACTAAAGACAGAAAGAGGGAGAAGGTAGCCTGCAGGCAGCCAAACCACTGTCCTGGTTTTCCAGTGGTTTAAGTCAATTACTGTCTCTGTGTTTGTGTGTACAGCTGTATTATTCTTGTTATGGGGACATAAATAGATGTGTTTCTATCCACTTGTTAAGTTAGTGTACTGATAAAAGCAAAATGTGACAAAGTGCAAAAATTACGTCATGTTGTTGTGCCATCGTCTTCTGCAATAGTTCAATGGCCCCCAACCCGGAAAATTAGCACAACCAACTGTGTATCTCAACAACCCAACTCCTAATACTCGCATAACGGCAGTGAATGGAAACATGCTTTAATTCAAATTTCTGTTCGGTTAATGGAAACCCAGGTATTCACATTGTGGTGACTCACTTTCCAAAAAAGCAGGATCCCATAATTTTAGGGTTAAAGGATTGGTTCACAATTTTTCAAGTCAGTTCTGAAACAATACACAGGTGCCCATATAAACACTCTTGCTCACTGTAATCATTCCTCCTGTTCTTACTGACCATTAGAAGATCCCCTCCAAATGCGCTTACAGTGTAAGTGATGGGGGACAAAATCCACAGACAAAATCCTACACGCTGCACCTTTAAAAGTTTATCTGAAGAGAATATGAGGCTTCAGCCATCTGAGTTAGTCAAATAAAGTGGATATCTTCCAAATTTAAAGTATTTTTAGTATAAAATTCCCTCTTGAGGGACAGTGTTTTCCTGTTCAGCTGCAGTGGAAGTGAAGTAACAAAAAGAGGGGATTTGGAGCTAAAAAGACTGTAACTTTGAAAGATATTGACTTGAATGCCAGTATAAACATAACAATTACAGCAAGGAAAAACTTATTTCAATGTTCATTTGGGCACCTGACTTGTTTTTAAGACAGACCTTTAAGACTTGGGTTTTGATGAAGTTTAAAGGTATACTATGTAGGAATTGTTGGTTGGTGTTTGAGAGAGAGAGAGAGAGAGAGGGGGCTACACACCCACTGCCAAACATTGACGCCCAGAAGCGTCCCAAATACAGCAAAATAATAAGAAAATAAGAAAATACAGGGTCTCTGCAGGTAAATACACCACCACACACTTCTAGTGGGTCATAAGTGATGATTGAGAGGGATTACTTTTGTATGTCTGTACATTGTTTTTCAGGAAAATCCTACATAGTATGCCTTTAAGGTGAGGATCTTCTTAAGTGACAAAAACAAACACATACACACACACACAGGCGCTGGATCAGCTGTTGTTAACACTGCATCTGAACAACTTTCAACATTGGTCATTGTGTCATTTTTAGAGCTGTTTCCTTCAGATGCAGTGACTGGTATCAGAGTCAGAGCATCAACGATGACCTCTGACATGACATGAAACAAAGCTAATGTTCAGCTGACAATAGCTGCCCCTCTGACTCAGCTACATTGTCTGTGGGCCATTTGGGTCATGGACACCCACAAGAGTCGCCTATTAATCCAAGAACAGATTGTCCCGTCTCTACTGACTCAGGCAACCCATCTGTACTGTGACGCATCGACTATATGGCTGTACATTTCAGTCAGAGGCGCTTGCATCAAGAAATTCATTCATCATAGTAAATGGTTATACTGTTTGATTTGGTGGGAAAGGCTCTGCTGATTGAGGGAGCTCTCAAAGAATCGGAGCAACGATGAGGATTCTGCTGAGAGAGTTAAACCCCCAAATAAACATACATGAACATAACTCTTAGTTAAATCAACAATACCAAATACCACATAAGGAGGAGGTTGGAGTGGTGGAGACGCATGATTAATAAACAAATAAATCACTGACAATAAAATAAATATGAGAAACATATAATGTATTTGTGTGTTGCTGCTAAAGACACAAGCAAACACAAATTATACAGTGCTGAACGTCAGCACTAACTGGCTCAATTTCAGTCTATGATACTATAATCAATAAGTGAGAGTTTGATTTAGTGGGGTGTGATTATTCAATGAAAACAGAAAATGAAGCTTTTATTCTGAGGGCCAGACAGCAATATTAAAATCATTTTCCTTGTTGTAGAAGAAAAACATCTTGATGAGCTCTTTGCTTCCAAATAAATATTTCTTACCTCACAGTTTACTAATGCACCATTTTTACTAAACCAAATCAATAACTGTTAATCTACCATGTGACCGTGCGGGGCTCATTTACTTATAATTAACCAGTGAAAACGTCTATAATTACTCTGATGATCAAACAGCAGCCTCCATAGTAAATGAGCTCTAAATGACAGCAGGACTCCTTCAACCATTTGATTCACATTTTTTACACTTTAGAGGTGTTTGTTCTGTGATTGAGTCTCTTTATAATGTTTCACTGCTTTATCTTATTTATGTTGCTGATTTTTCATGATATTATAATGTGGAATGTTTGATTTGGTAACTCTTCGTTTCACAGTTCCCGCAGTTTCCTTTAATTTCCTATAAAGGAACTGATACATTATGTAACTGTAAATTAATAGGTTCTCTTTCTAGAAAAGACTGTAGACTTTAATCCTAATTTTCAATTTGAACGTGCAAAAAAGGGAATTTGTCTGCAGGCAAGCATAACATTTAAAATATGTAGAAAATAAACTTTCCAATAATACATTAAAAATGACAGTATATTTATTTTGGTTTAAATGCAGCAGTTCCTCAGGAAACTCAAGAAATCAACAACTACTTATAAACTCTACACAACTAGCTAAACTTTCCCCCCTATAATTAATACCACATTAGGGCTGCAACTAATGATTACTTTCATTAGCGAATAATCTGCCGATTATTTGCTAATGATCTCTGTTTTCTGACATTTTTAAACGTCAGAAAACAGAGAAAAATGCTGTTGTAATTTCTCAAAAAGACGTCTTCAAATATCCTGTTTTGTCCAATCAGCAGTCCAACATCCAAATATATTCAGTTTACTATCATGTATGACACAGAAAAGCTTCAAATTCTCACATTTGAAAAGCTGCACTGAATATTTGGAATTTTTGCTTAAAAAACACAAACAAATAACTTTGATCAAACAAATTTGATTATTAAAATATTTTCTGATTAATTTTCTGCTGATTGACTAATCAATTAATTGACTAATAATTGCAGCTCTATACTACATTACATAATCCTTTCTAGCTACAGTCATTTCCAGTCCACACAAAGACAGTGTTGCTCAAGAAGTGAATATGTTGATTAAAAATATAAACCCCTATCAAGACCTTTTGATCTCTAAATCCATTTAAGTAGTCTCCAGGTCGTGGGGTTTCAGTAAGAGCACAATACAACTGTGTGTGAGTCACTGAAGTAAAGGGAGTAACAGTAGAGAAACAATAGAGTGTAATTTATTCCAGGTTCATTATCTGCCAGCGCTGGTTTGTAAGAAAATAAGACTGATGGAGTGTTTTGGGTCTGTTCGTCATACTGGAGTGAACAGGGTGGACATCCTGTGTTAGACTGAACAGAGAGGGAAACGCCCGGGAAGGAACGGGTTGCTGGTCTAAAAATACAGACACATACAGGAGGAAGGGCACAACATGAGGGCCGAGGGCCCCGAGGGTCCGAGTGTACAATAATCTACAGTCAGAGCTGGGGATAAAAAAAATGCACTTACTCAAGTACAGATACTTTATACTTCCTGCATTTCAGAGGGAGTCGATAGCCTTGGTGCATTCAATGTAAAAATATTTTCAAGGACGAGAGAGACATTTAACTACATGTGTACTGTTGCATCTAATAATTTTTCTGTGACAGAGATAAGTTATGAGAATAAAGTTGTAATTTCTAGAAAAAAAAGTAATTATATGATGAGAATAATGTTGTAATTTTATGGGAAAGAAGTCCAAGTATTGCAAGCATACAGTAAAGTTTTAATTTTTATGAGAACTGAACTGAAGTTCAAACTGAAGTTCTTTGCTTCCCTATCGGGACCAGAATCAATTAATGGTATAATAAAATTACTGAACATACAGTATATGTAATGTAAAATCTCAAATGTGGGTCTAGTGTTAAGTTACTCTTTTAAGCTTTATGTAAAAACTTCCTGGATGAAATTCTGTGACAACACAACAGACAGCATCACTTCCTCAACGGCACTTCAGTTAGTCTTTTTCATTTTTATGTCATATTAAAAGGTGTGGACATACCACAGCATCAGGAAGTATTTAGCCATGTCCAAGTAAAAGGCAACAGTTCTTAAGTACACTAAAGCTTTTCAGAGATATTTCACCACTTTTTGAGACGACAGGAGAGTCTAAAACTGTGTAAACTCACACTGAGTCACAACAGAGAAGTTTAGAGGAGCTGAACTTACGTTGATGTCCAGACTGCAGAGACTGAGGGAGTCTGCATCTCTGCTGGCCTGCTTCCTCTTCTTCTGCAAACACACAGAACACAGCAAACATTATGTTAGATAGAGAACAGGTTTTTTAGATTTTAGGAAGTGTTGGTCAATGGAAACATGCTCATTTTATCCAGTTACTGCCTTTTACAGCTCCATTAAATTATGTTTTTAATTTCACACAGAATCAAATGTAATGCGGCTGCATTGGTTGTGGTGATGAACCCACTAACAGCTAACACTAAACTGGCAGCTCTATGTAGCCTTTAGCCCATTACTTTGGTTCCAGGTTGATCAGTTTGCAACGCTCTTTTTCATCCAGTTACACCATAGTCAGTGCTTATTAATGGCATTTTTTACCCAAAATGTGCCATACAGACTACAGAAAATAAAGTATTAGCAATAAAACATACTCAGTTTTGCAGCTTTTCAAACTTCCAGATCAAGTGAAGAAGGAAAGGAAGAATGAGAGGAGAAAGGAAAGTATGAAAAAAAAGAAAAATAATGTTTAAAATTTGTTGTGTCATCACAAAAAAGAAGGGTTGTTGTTGGGAGGTAACAGATTTTTTTTTTTTGGATTATTGTTGTATTATTACAATTCTTATATTATGCCTTTATTAAATAGCGCCTGTAGAAAGATCTTTTTTAAAAAATTTTATTATTATTTTACACACATACATATAGAAAAGGACAACTATAAAAAATAAAAAAAAGTATAACTATAAAAAAGTTCTGGTGATCCATTTTCTAAGTCTGATCTAAATTGTTTTCTTTCCTATGTTTATGACTTAAGAACAGATGAAAAAAAAGGTTTTGCCAGGGGATTTTTTTTGTCAGAATCATGTTTGTTGTTGTAATACTCATTTCGGTCACAAGAGGCTGAAGTGCACCACTACCCCATGTTCTAAATAGGATTAAAAGCATTCATGTTTTCTTCCAGGTGACAAAAGAAATACATGACAGTAATGTTCCATAACTTTCTAACACACAATATATGTACATTGTGTTAAGAGTGCATGGAGGAATTAAAACTCACCCAGAGGAAAACATGAATGCTTTTAGTCCTATTTAGAACATGGGGTAGTGGTGCACTTCAGCCTTTTGTGGCCGAAATAAGAATTACAACAACAAACACTTAAAAAAATTCACCTGCCAAAACCTTTTTTTTTCACCTGTTTTCACAGATTGAAAAAATGTGACTCAGAAAAATGATCATGGCAAAACTTTTTTTTCCATCTGTTTCACAGATGAAAAAAAAATTAAGGTACTTAGAAAGATTATCCTGCCTTTCAGGGCTTCCATACAAAACACATAAACAAACATACATACAAATAAATAAAGGCCTGTAGAGAAATGACAGAAGAGGGAGAGATACAACAAAGTTCCCCAGCCAGACTCGAACCAGAGATAGAGGATTTTTGCCCAACAGCTGCGATATTTTACAATCTTATCTCATGTTCTGACCATTAACCACAGCCGTCAGATTAATGTGGAGTAAAAGTAGAAAGACTCAAATGGACCAAGTAGAAAAAGACTACTAGTAAAGTACCAGAACCTGAACCTTCTTCTTCTGAGTCTTATTGACTGTGTATCTTCAGGACAGTGGCTGCCAACATGGGGGTCACAAGATAAATCTGGGGTTTAACAAAATGATAAACAAGACAGGAAAGCAGAATAAAATATTTTTGCTACACAAAATTGTGTTGTTTTTTTAATCAACTTTCCTCTAATCTTTGCTTTTGTTACTGTGAATTACTGCATTATTTTGTATTCTGAACTGAAATTATTCAAATAAAGCAAGGGAAAAAAATGCTCTTTGATTGAACTGATCATAACCAAGAGACATATGAAACCAGCAACTGAGACCATAATGACTCATTGAAAAAAATTATTGACTTAGTATTTCTAGAGAGAAGTTGAAGCTTTTTGAATGGGAGTCAATTGGAGGCCGGGTTTTGGGGCCATTGGTGGCATTGCACTTTAAAGTTCTTCCACACTGGCTTTAGCCTTAAGTCGTGGGAGTTGTCGCTTGGGAACAACTGGTCTAAGAATTACTTGTACAAAAGGTCAGGAGTAAAGATTTTAGTTAATGTCAGTGTTTCCCTAAGTATCTGTGCTGCTCCTGCTTCCACAGTGATGCTACTCTTTGTTCTAATGCTACTATTAGTATCTGTTGCTTTTCCTGTGTGACATTTTTACATGAGTAAATGGTCACACGTTCATCACTGATTCTGTTTAGGCCAGGTAACCTGTGGTAACTACCACGGCAACCAACGTTTATCTGGTAGGAAGCTGCGCAGGTGCAGCTGTGTGAAAATGAGCAAAACAGTTCCTGTACGCTGCCATGACAACAAAAACAGGAAGAAATCACACACATCTGATCAGCCAGGTCACTGAGGACAAACAGCTGTATGTGTGAGAGCAGAGGAGAGGAGAGGAGAGGAGAGGAGAGGAGAGGAGAGGAGAGGAGAGGAGAGGAGAGGAAGAGGAGGAGGGGAGAGGAGGAGGAGAGGAATAGGAGAGGAGAGGATGAGGAGGGGAGAGGAGAGGAGAGGAGACAGGAGACAGGAGACAGGAGAGGAGGAGGAGAACAGAGGAGATGAGAGTAGGAGGAAAGAGGAGGAGATGAGGAAAAGAAAGAGGAGATGAGGAGGAAAGAGGAGATGAGAGGAGAGAAGGGATGGTAAAAGAAAGGGGAGATGGAGGAAAGAGGAGAGAAGGGGAGGAAAATGAAGAGGAGAGGAGAGTAGAGAAAGAGGGGAGATGAGTGGAGGAGAGGAAAAGAGAGGAGTTGAGAGGAGAGGAGGAAAAGAGAGGAGATGAGAGGAGGTATAAAGAGGAGAAGGGAGGGAGGAGGAAAAGAGAGGAGAGGAAAAGAGGACCAAAGTGAAGAGAAGAGAAGAGGAGGAAAGGAAAATGAAGAGGAAAGGAGGAGGAAACGGGAGATCAGGAGAGGAGAGAGGAGGAGAGGAGGAAAAGAGAGGAAAGGAGGAGAGGAGAGAGGAGAGAGGAGGAGGAAAGAAGGAGAGGAGGAAAAGAGAGGAAAGGAGGAGAGGAGGAAAGGAGGAGAGGAGGAAAAGAGAGGAGAGGAGGAGGATGTTGGGAGCAGTGTAGCAGACAGAAACAATAGCAGGATGTCTGCTGTTTGTTCAGTATTGTGTTCAGACTTTGTTGTTGGCCGGACGTTATATAACCTGGCAGACTTTACCTTTAACTCACTGTCTCTACTGAAACCAGAGAGGAGGAGGAGGAGTCTGGTCCTCCTGCCCATATAAGGTCTGTCAGTTTCCTCTAACATTCACAGCTACCTGTGAACTACTGACACTAGTCTCAATCAGCTGGAAGTTAAATATTACAGGGAATAACTTAACATTTCTGTGTTAACAAGTCTGCAGTGATGCTACCAGCTCTGTGAGGCTGTACTTGGACACAGTGGTGCTTTGCGCTAAATGCTCACATCAATATGCTAACATGCTAATATTTAGCAGGTATAATGTTTACCATGATCATAACATTTGCTAATTAGCACTAAACACAAAGTGCAGCTGAGGCTGAAGGGAATGTTATTAGTCTTGCAGGTATTTAGTCATAAACCAAAGTATTGGATACACTATTTTTTTATCTGATGATGGCGCTAGATGAAAAGTTATTAGTTATTAAAACAGTAACTAATAAAAGTTAATATAATTCATATTATAATTCATCCTGAGGGGAACATGAATGTAGCAATCCATCCAACAGTTGTTGAGCCATTTCACTTAAAACTAAAAATGTGGGAAACATGAATGTCTGTACAAAATTTCATGAAAATCCATCCAACATTTGTTGAGATATGTCAGCCTGGGACCAAAGTTATGGACTGACAGACAGACACTGCCATGCCCACTGTAGATCCTTGCTGCTAACCTGGACAATAAAAATGACCATGCATCATGTTTTCTTCCACTTCTCCTCTGTAGGGTCACAGGGGGGCTTGAGTTTGTCCCAGCATGGCCACATAAACCTGCCCTGGAGCAAAAATTAGTTCTGGGCCACTACTGATGTTTCTCTGTTTGTGGTAATCCTGTTTAACACCAATGTATTTAGGAATATGCACCATTTGCCACAAGGCTTCTCTACAAGAAAGGCAGTCATTGTTTCAGTAACGTGCTTCAGTGGTATACAGTATATTGCCAAACTTTAAACCACCTGACACACAAAGAATTTAAAAAGGCTTTCAGGGCTCCTGACATGCATTGAATCTACCACATTGTCATTGTTGATTATTTCCAAACCCTACTTATAATTTAATTTTAATATTATTTATATTATTATTTATGTATATATTTGACATGACAACTTGACATCAGGAGATACAGACTGAAAAATTCAATGTAGTGAGGGGAGGAGTGTATCTCAATAAATAAAAAAAAACTTTTACTGTCCCTGCGGTCACATCAGTGTCAGCATCACAGTGGAGCTCAAACCCCTTCAGCTACACAGGTTTGCCCTCTCTCCACGCATTGTAAAAAACATATATGTTTATATGTACATATTTTAATATGCACAATATATAAACAAATAGCTACAGAAAAAAAATAAATGACTACATTCACACTGGTCAGTTATTCCAGGTCTCTCTAACAGTGTAAATCTTTTACAGCTGAAGTTAACAATAGTTGTTGTGCTTTTATTACAGTTTTATGGTTTTTGTTGCTGTGTCGATCACAATGACTATTGGGAAGTGGTTTGTAGCTGTGCTAAGCACTCTGATCTGAGTACCTGAGTGGACAGATGAAATGCAGATGGAGTCTATGATCATCAGACTCCATCAGACAGACAATTAAATTACTGCATGATGCACTCTGCATAATACAGTATGTACATTAAGGTGTTCATTGTGTCTATAAGGAAAATCCATGTTAAGTCATCCACAGTAAATTAAGTGTAACTGAATAGACAGTGTACAGAAATTACAAGAAAATTCTAATCTGTAACTTTGGAAGATATCATGATTTGACTAATTTGGGCAGATGACGCTTCATATTAGCTTTAGATAAACTTTTAAATGTATTTTTGCACAAAACCAGGACTGTGGATTTTGTCCCCCATCACTTATATTGAAAGCGCAGGAGGAAAGGATCGGAGTACTTCTTAGTGTGCTCAGAGACTCACCCGATAGTAAACAAACAGACAGCAGCCCATCATCAGGATCAGATCTGCTCCTCAAACACAGTTGAAGTGTTAATTAATGCAAACAGTCACATCGACTGCTCCTCTTCTTGCTCTTCTTCTTTTTTTTCTTCTCCTCTTCCTCCAGGTCACTGTTTTTATCCCAAAGTCACATCAGCTGTCCTCTCTTTTCTCCTCCTCACATGTGCAATCACTTCTTTCTCTTCTTTTGTTGCCTGATTCCTCTCTCCTCCTTTCAATCACCTCCTTCACAGTCACATCGCTTTTTTCCTCTTTTTCCTTTCTTTGTTTCTTTTTTCTAAACGCGACTTTTCTTTTCTGCTCTCCTCTTCACCTCCTCATTCAGTTTCTCCAGCGTTACTCCAAGCTTGTTTCTCTCCTCTCTTTTATCACTCCTTCTCTTCAACCTCCTGTTTTCTACCTTCTTCTCTTCTCCTGCTCTAATCCACCTCCTCAGTCACAATCCAAACCTCCTCAGCTTTACCTCCTCTCTGAGTGGATCTACAGACCCTCAGGAACCCTTCACATTGTGTGTGTGTGCATGTGTGTGTGTGTCCACTCAGTTCCCATTGGACAAACAGGAAGTGACGGTCGTCGGGGGAAATAAGCTGTCGCTATAATTAGGAGCTACAGGAGACAGTAGAAGTAGACAAAAGAAGACTATTAACTGGTTTACAAAAATCCTACAAAGAAAAAAAATCCACCCATGTCGTTACAAAAAGTGACGACTTAACAGAATACTATTTTTGTCAGATAACCACACCTTACGGGAAGGTCCATTATTACTTATATTTGTAGTTTTGGCCATCATTCCAGGATTTCACGTTGCTTTTATGTTAATGTTTTTATTTAAACCTGCCATAAAATAATGGCAACATAATATATACCACAGTGAGAATTTTCAAAACATTACCGTAAATGGAAACCAAGCAGAGTAGAACTAGATTAATCAATTAGTTGATCGACAGAAAATGAATCGGCAACTATCTCGACAAATCAAATCAACTCATTTAACTAATTTTTCAAAGCAAAGCTGCCAAAACTCACCATTTCCAGCTTCTCAAATAAAAATAATTTGCTGGTTTTCTTTGTCTTTGATGATATTATATTAAATATATTTGGGTTTGGTTGGAAACAAAATAAAACAAACAATTTGAATATGTCAACTGGGGCTTGGAGAATTGTTAAGGGCATGCTTTATTTTTATCTAAGATTTTATGTAGCAAACCATTAATCAAAAGAATAATCAAAAGATTGATTGATAATTATCCTTAGCTGCAGTCCTAAAGCAGAGGTAGTCACCTTTTTCGACCTTGTCTATGAAATGTGTTCGTGTTGCAACACCTCTGAAGGAGGTCACAGAGGAGGAAAGGGTCAACAAAGGCCGCTGTTCACTTCCTGTTTTCTACCAACAGTCAGCATTGTTTTCTTTCACACATAACTACGGTCATTCCCTCACTTTAACCGGCTAGTTAGCACTGAGTGAAATAACAGAGCCAGCTCTTTCATTTGAATGGGACTGTTGCACTGGAGCTGCTACGGTAAAAAAAAGCAGAGCCATCCAGCAAAAAAGTTGAACCTGGGTCAACATTTGGTATTTAATGCTTTTATCCAAGTACTTAAAAAGGAACTTAATATATTTTCCTCTTTCCAGAGAAAATCCAGTATTTCTGACCTCTAAACCCCCCAAAAAATCTACGACGTACCGAGACACTCGGGCCCAGAACTACGGGGCGATTCTTGCCTGTCAGTTTTATTCATTATCATTTCAGAAACCCCTTTTCTATTCTTTTGTATGTGGTATTAAAACCATAATGCACTCTGAGGTGTAGAAAAAAACAGAATTAAAGGAGCTTTTCCATTTCCACCTCACTCAGGATGATCTCATATGGAGACACCATGTCATGCACCACCTCTTAAATAAGCGCAGAGTTATCATGATGCAGTGAATAATATGGATCAGTTAACATGCAGGATTAGTTCTTACCCCTCTGAAGGACCAGCCGTCAGGAGAGAGAAGAGAGAAGGAGGAAGTCTTCTTTTGCAGCTTCGACCTGAAGGAAGGACAGAGAGAAAAGGAGCCAGACAAGGGAAGATTAATTCATCAGCATTTACTCTTCCTTAACTCTACAGAGAAGCTGAGAGGACCAGCACTAAATTTTACTGGACACACACACACAAAGACATTTGAAATTTCAATTAAAATAAGTAACATAAGAAATTACTTTTTTGACTAAGGCAAGGCTGAAAACAATACCCCTCAGTGTACACTTCATAAACAAACAAGCAATTATTGACGTTATTTTACATTATTTTTTGGTTGAGTTATTGAAGAGCTTTAGAGGAAACGTGCAAAGATGACAAGACTCCTAATATCACACTATGTTTTATAATGTGTGATCTTCTGATATGTAGATATGGATATTCTGAAATGTATTTTCTTCTGATCAATGATCAATGAAATCTTATTTGGAATCAAACCTTGTTGCATCGAGATCAGATGAAAATGTATTTAATTTTTTTAAGCTTATTGACTTCAATCCTCATTTAATTTGTTTGCATGTGTGTATTTATGTATGTATGCAGGTTTGTATATATAAAAAATTTAATTTTGAATTGATCTAGATTTTTTAGAACTGCAACAATTAGTTGATTAGTCAATCAACTAGAAAATTACTTGGCAACTATCAATTAATAATCAATTAATCGTTTAAGTCCCTTTCAAAGTAGAAATTCCCAAAATTCATTAGTTGTAGCTTCTTAATTTTTGCAGCTTTTCGTGATAGTAAACTGAATGACTTTGGAAAGACATTTTTTTTTTGCAATTTTCTGAGATTTTATAGACCAAACAATTAATTGATTAATCAACAAAACAATGAACAGATGAATCAATAGTTAAAATAATTGTTAGTTGCAGCCCTAAAAAGATCCAAACCTATCCTCATAGGTGTAAATCCTTGACAAAGAGGCAGGATTTGATTTAGACTTGTATATTGAAGATAGTGGTTCAGCTCGGGGTTTGAGCAGAGCTCCACCTGGTGGTATCTGTTGGTCAGAACATGTAAACACTAAACAAACAAAAAGTTCTAGAGAAGCTGACATATTTCTCCTGAAAGTTTATTTTATTTTAAGGGTTTTTTTGACAGAAAACCAAGCAGACAGAGAGGAAACAGAAAGTTGAACAGACAGACACACACACAAAAGGTCAACAACAGTCCCAACACATTACATCATCACACACCCTCGTCTGGTGTGTGCGTGCGTGTGTGTGCGTATGTGTGTGCAAGAGAGAGAGAGATCGAGGAAGGAGTGAACAGATGATATAGATGAGAGAGAGAGACAGAGAGCAGTCCTCTTCTGTTTCCTGCCTTCTGACACTTTACCTAAAAAAGGAAACACGCACACACAGTTGTGTTTCCATCACTTCAGAGGTCATTACATTGACTTAAATCAAATCTTTGGAGACTTACCCTAACCCTAACCACTACTTGCCTAACCATAAACCAAGTCTTAATCCTAAAATTTTATGATTTATGTTATGGGGATTTTCTTTTTGTCCCCGAAGGCGAGACGAGTCCACACAATGTGACTGTGTAATCAGATTTATGTCCCCCCAACATTCAAATCTATCAACCTCTACAAAAATCAATCTGTTACTTTGTTATTTTTTCAGCTCATTGTCTCATTGTTTGTCGTGATGATTCAACCAGTAGAGTTTCAAAATTGGGCAGCAACGTTTGATCAGCATCAATGCAGCTTCAACTGCGCCACCCCTCCTACGTAGGTGCAAGCAGGTTTGGTGGGAGCCAGGAACGTGTATAACGTCTGCATCTGTGCTACTGCAGGAAAAAATGGCCCAGCTGAAAAAAATCAGCTGTAAAAGAACAATATGTTTTAAACATGCATTGACAACTCCACATGGCTACTGGAATAAACTTATATGTATGTATGTATTTATGCATTTATTTACTTACCAATTATTTACTTATTTTAATTTTTCCTCATTTTACATTGGCATTGGTCTTGGCCCTTGATGCAGAGCTGTGTGTGCATGTGCGGCTCCTGTTTTACCAATCAATTTATCAATCAATCAATCAATCAAGTTTATTTGTCACATGTAATCATATAAGGTACAATCACAGTGAAATTTAATCACGCCAGTTCCTTCAATCTGTGCATTAAAAAGAGTTTAAGGCAGTGACCTCATTTAGGATCCTAGTGGCCTGAAGCTCTTCTGGAGCCTCTCAATGCTGGCCTGGTGTATCCACAGCAGGGAGAAAAAAGGCCGTTATCTGGGTGGTTGGGGTCCTTCATGATTCTCTTAGCCTTATTCTTGCAGCGCCTGGTGTAAATATCCTTTATGCAGGGTAGGGCACTGCCTACTGTATCTTCAGCCAAACAAACTACTCTTTGCAAGGCCTTGCTGTCCTGTTTGGTACTGTTTCCATACCAGGCACACCAGTGATGTTCCCCATCAGGACGCTCTTGATGGTGCAGGTGTAGAAATTCCTCAGTATTTGAGGGGATACCGTCTGATGTGAAACAGTCTCTGCCTTGCCTTTCTTTTGGTGGCATTTGGTGATGTGGACACCAAGGTACTTGAAGACCCGTTTATATTAAGGGGAGTGTAGTTCCTTCCCTGCTTCTTTCCAAAGTCCACTATCAGCTCCTTAGTCTTGCTAACGTTTAGGAGTAGGTTGTTGTCCTGACACCAGAGGGTCAGATTCTCTACTTTCTTCAGGTAGGCCTTTTCATTGTTATCTGTGATCAGGCCCATCACAGCTGTGTCGTAAGCAAACTTGATGATGGTGTTGGAGTCGCAAGTGGCTACACAGTCGTGTGTCTACAGGGAAAACAGCAGGGGGCTCAAAACGCAGCCCTGGGGTGCTCCGGTGTTAAGGATGAGGGTAGAAAAGGTGTGTCTGCCTACCCTCACCATCTAGGGTCTACCCGTCAGGAAGTGATGGATCCACATGCACAATGAGGTGTTTAATTCCAGGTCCTTAAGCTTTGTGATGAGCCTGGAGGGAACTATGTTGTTAAACACTAAACATAGCTCCCCTTCTTGTCCAGGTGAGATAGGGTGGTACGTGGTATGTAGTGAGGATGTGTGCTATGGAGTCTTCCATTGATCGGTTGGAATGGTAGGCAAACTGTATTGGGTCCAGTGTGCTGGGTAGTGAGGAGCAGATGTAATCCTTGACCAGCCATTCAAAGCACTTCATCACTACAGAGGTGAGTGCCACTGAGTGGTAGTCATTCAGGCAGGCTGGTCTTCTTTTCTTGGGCACAGGAATGATGGTGGACTTCTTGAAGCAGGTGGGTATGACAGACTAAGCCAGGAACAGGTTTAATATCATTGTGAACACTCCTGGAATTGTAGTTCCACTTTCTTCCCGTAGTCCCTTTTTGCCTCCTTTACTGCTCTTATTACATTGTAGGCTGCTGCTTTATAATTGTCCATGTTTCCAGACTGCAGCCCTAATTTGTAGGCCGCAGTATGTGTGTTTATGGCATCCTGGATGGTTCTGGTAATCCAGGGTTTCTGGTTGTGGAATGATTTAACTGTAGTTTTGGGTACAGTTGCTTCTGTTGTTCCATTAATTAAATCCACCACAGACTCAGTGAATCCATTGATGTCATTGGTGATGTTCACGGTGGTGTCCTTGAATGGCTCCAGACTGCATCATGTGGTGCAGACTGTAGGGTGGCCTCTGATTGGCCTGACCATTTCCTGACCTCTCGCGTCACTGGGGGCATGCGTTGTTTACATACTTTGACCTCAGTAAGATGGCCGCATGGTCGCTCTTCCCGAACACAGGTAGCGGTTCCCTAGCGATTCTGTAGCCATTTTTGAATGCCGTGTAGCAGTGATCCAGAGTATTTATTCCCCTTGTGGAACAGTCAATATGTTGATGGAAGTATATATATCAGCATTGTGTCAAATGTACATCAGTTTACACCAAAAGTTTGCTAACATTAGCTGCTAGCTGTACCTGCACAGATAAGACTGAAGTGTTAAAACCTTTGACTGTATTGTATTAAGAATAGAAGAATACGTAACCATTCAAAAAACTCAGTAAAGTATTTCTAACTGCTTTTGCACTGCAATCCATCCTATTTGTTAGGTTGAGCTATAGTGCACTTTTGTATATGCATTTCATTGCATGCATTGCATGGTGGACTGATATGTGATGGTAGGTGACAGTAACACTAACCCTGTGACAGCATGGGAGGGAGGGATGGGAGGAGATCTTTTTGTAAAAGTTTTAAAATCAATAAAATGAACCTTGAAATAACAAAAAGAACAATATGTACTATTTTCTGGTCATCCACAGTCACGATGGTAGATGCAATCTTTTTCAGGCCTTTTTGAGCTGGCCTTTTTTAAGGTCCACTACAGAGGACACAACATAATAAAATGGTAAACACACAGTGGTGTGGTTTATCATTACAAAGGGATGTTTTATCAGCAAAAAAAACCCGAAACCAAACAGAAACTTATTCTGCATTTCTATCTGTCCTCCCTGTGTATGTGTGTGTATGTGTGTGTGTGTGTGTGTGTGTGTGTGTGTTTAAATATGTGTGTTTAAGTGTATGACTAATTCATTCCTGGGAGTTGCAGTGCTTTTTCCAATAGCACAAATCATCCCACTACACACACACACACACACACACGCACAAGTTTGCGCAGCTATCCTTGTTAGGACATTGCATTGACTCCATTCATTTTGTACAGCCTAAGCTTAACCCTAACCAATTCATGCCTAACCCTAACCTTAACCTAACCTCAATTCACACCTTACCCCTAACCCTAACCAGGACCTCAGAAATTACATTTTGATGCATTAGGACTGGGCTTTGGTCCCGATGAGGACTGTTGGTCCCAATAAGGTCAGTGTTTATACCAGAAACGGTCCCAATAAGGATAGAAAAACGTGTATATATATATATATATACACACACACACGTACACACACGTACACACACGTACACACTTATAATCCAGATCAGAGGTGTCTTTGGCTGCAGGCTCCTGCCTCTCTCTCTTTTTCTCTTGCTGATCTTTTACCCCTCATCTGTTTTTAATCTCTCTCTCTCTCTCAGTAAACATTCAGTTGTCAGACTCAAACATTGTGTTTGGTGTTCAGAAAGAAGTTAAAAAGCTCTTGTGCAGAGCCTAACTTTAGTAAAACTAACACACTGTTTCAAAGACAGACTAGAGAAGCCTGAAAGTTTTGGTCTTTTTATGGGATTTGGTGACAATAAGAAAAATCTAGAATAATGGCAGCCTCATCATTAAAACTGTGCAAACATCGACAGTGCCATTAAAGTGAGAAAACTAAAGTGAGAAAGTCAATGAAGACTGTGTGATATGATCAAAAGCTCCAGAACAAGTGAGTAAGTGGACCTTGGGTGGAGTTTGTTTTGTGAACTGCTGTTTCCAAAGTCAAGAGTCAACAGTCAGGATCAGTTATTGCATTGAAACTCAATTATATATGATTATGAGAAAAAAAACTCCTTTTTGGGTTTTTGTTATAAAACACCAAGAAAACAAACTGTAATTTACTGCTGAAAGAGACAAGGATTCTCTTCCTCTGTAAACACTGTCTTATTTTTACAGCAGGTAGGATGACATTATTTCCTGCTGAGGAAAAAGCTGAACATGATGTCAGGGCCTTGGTTCAGGAAACATCAGAGGAAACGCTGCTCGGCCTGTCCGAGACCAGCTCATCTCAGGTCAGACCTCCAAACCTCAGCTCAGAACTGAACCCGTTCAACCAATCTGAAATATTTTCAACTACTTTAAGTAAGATTATAACATCATTAATTTCCTAATTTGACATTTATCACTATAAACTGAAAATATTTTCAAAACTTGTACCATCTACAAAAACCTTTCTTTCCTGTATAACAAAGTTCTCAAACGTTAAATGTCGTCTAAGCACAAGCAGCCATATAAGAACTGTGCCTATAAAAGCAGTATGTTGAAAAAGATCTGCAATAACAATTACAGTCAAGCTGTGTTTCACTGCCACCTGCTTTCACATTTTAATAAGCAGAGTTGTAGTATAATTACTAGGTTTGTTTGGTAATGCAGTACTAATGTCTATTAGTTCACTATAGGGCCGCAACTAACGATTATGTTCATTACAGATAAATCTGTCGATTAATTTCTTGATTAAACAATAAGTGTCAGAAATGGTGAAAAAATCTATCACTGTTTCCCAAAATGTCTTGTTTAGTCCCAAACAACAGTCCACAACCCAAAGATATTCAGTTTGCAATCATACAGGACTAAAGAGACCAGAAAATATTCACATTTTGGCATTTCTTCTTAAAAAAATACCTCAAAACAATTAATAAATAATCAAAATAGTTTGCAATTAATTTTCTGTCGATCAATTAATCGACTAATCGTTGCAGCTCTACCTCTGAGGTCACTTTTAATGAAGTTGCTTCAGCTCTAAGTAACTCTTCATAGCAATAAAGGTATACTTTTTCAAAAGTATAAAGGCTCAAGCACAAACAACAACAACAACAGCAAAAAAAGATGCTGTATGTACATATAATTAAAATCACTTGTCTTTTCAAAATTCCAAGTAAAGAAAACACAGCTTTTCACAGTTTTCAGTTTCTTGTTAAGGACAATTTGAACTCTGGACTGCTGCAGACATCTGAACTGATCAAAACTGTTAATCACCACTCACACACTCACACACACACGCCTCCTGGAACCAGCAGTGCAGCATACTGCGGGTAGAAACGTGATGATTAGTGACAGAACAAAGCAGCAGAACAAACATCACCTGAACAACATCGTCATTGTCCCTCGACAGCTGCAGAACCACATTCCTCCAAAGATCAGCGCTGAATGCTTCAGGTCACCTCACTGCTACGTCTCCTCGTCTGTTATTACGACTGTACGGCAGCATTTACATGTAGAGCGCACTGCTTCAGCTCTTCTTAAAACTCTGGGGATTTATCTTATTTTAAAGTAAAAACACTGCTTATCAATATTTCTTATATTAACAATAAATCAAATGACCCTGCGTAATGTGAGAGTGTCTTTGGTACTGTAGAGCTTTTTAGCCTCTTTTGGCTCCTAGTTTTGGTTGTGTGGCAGATTTACTGTTAAATTCAGGCAAAGTTAAGACTGGCTGGTGAAGAAAGTGGAACATCTAGCAGCAGAGGCAGATACTTTTCTCAGGTGTTGGTGGAGACCAAACCAGAGCTAAAAGGAGAGTGAATATTGGACTTGTATTCATCAGGTGGACACAAACACCACTCCAATGGGATGATAATGTTGCTTTGTGTCTGCTGGGTGTGTAAATAAGCAGCTGTTTGCTTACATGTTAGCCATAGCAACTTTATAAGGTGATATAAGTCAGGGCTGTGTGTTGGTCAACTTGTTATGAGTTATTGTGCCCCCTAGTGGCAAAAAAATCATTTCATGCAGCTTTAAAATGGATAAAAGGCACATTTAACTCTGTAGTTTCATCTTGTATTAATTACTTTGAGAGATTCTGGTCCCTAATCAGCTGTGTTTTGTTTCCACGTTTCTCTTCACTTTCTGTCACCGATAGTGTTTTCTGAGCTGACCTTGCAGCAGGACGACATCGTTTATTGTAAATTGGTTTGAACAGCATCCTCCTGCAGCAGGAAATAGGACGATGTTTGGACATATGAGGACAGAGAATCTCAGGTGAAAATCAGTCTACAATCTACACTCTAAGAGTTGGGCGATATGACCATAGATGATTGAAATTTATAAAGCATCAGAGATTTTCCAATACTGTTAATAGTAAGGTATATTCCTTTAATATCTCTGGTTGTTTTAGGTCATTGTCAATGAGCATCAATCAATGAGCAGATCGGGTTTTTGGTGATGTTGGATTTACAGGAGTTTTGCATCAATGTACCTTGTTTATTTCCAGTATTTAATTTGCTGAAAAAATATAGTTATTACATGTTTATTTTATCAATAAACTGTTTGTTCATTGATTATCTGAAAAATGTACTAGATCACAGTATGTATCAATACTGCAATATACAATTAAACATACATTAGGGCTGCAACTAATGATTATTTTCATCATTAATTAATCTGCTGACTATTTTCTCGATTAATTATTTAGTCTATAAAATTTTTAAAAATTGTGTTTACAATTATCAGAGTCTTCAGTTTGCTTGTTTTGTTCAACCAACAGTCCAAAACCTAAAGATTTTTAATTTACTGTCACATATGACAAAGAAAAGCAGCGAATCCTCACATCTGAGAGGCTGAAACCAGAGAATATTTGGCCTTTTTGCTTGAAAAATGACAGAAATGATTATTTGATTGTCAAAATAGTTGCTGATTAATTTTCTGTTGATCAACTAATCAATTAATTGACTAATTATTGCAGCTCTAAAGGATTTTATTCTTATCGCCTACCCCTGTGTAAACCAATGGGTCTGAGGCTCTGTCAAAGCATCATGGAGTTGTAGTTATCAAATGTTCACTAAATAATTAATGTTTTATTTTTGTTCAAATATCAGGGTGCTTAAATTTTAGGATCCAGTACAGCAGCAGATGCTCATTTGTTTTAGAATATATGGACAGAAAACCTGCAGAAATTGTTTCAGAAAAACCCATCAAAGAAAATTAATTAATCAATGAACAGGAGACATAGATGCTTATCTTAAAGCAGGACTTGATCAAAACTAAATATTCTGGTTGTCTGTGGACAGGTTTGTGAAAATATTTAAATCTTTATTATACATGTTAAATTAAAAAAACTGAGTTTGATTAGTTAACATTGGAAGATGTTGTTTGGTCCAGAAAATGGTGAAAATGATCAATCACTGTTTCCCAGAGCCCAAGATGACATCTTCAAGCGTCTTGTTTTGTCCCAACCAACAGTCCACAACCCAAAGATATTCAGTTTACGATCATAGAAGACTAAAGAAACCAGAAAATATTCACATTTAAAGAGCTGAAATCAGAAATTCAGAATTTGGAAAATTTCTCCTTAAAAATACTCAACTCAATTAATTGATTATGTAAATAGTTGGCAATTAATTTAATAGTAGGTAACTAATCAGTTGATTAACTAAGCATTGCATCTCTAATTTATGTTTCTTTTTTCTTCTTTTTCTGTAAAGCATGTTGTAAGAAAAGTTCTGTATAATAAAGTTTATTATTATTATTGTTAATACTGCTCTATTATACTACAACCTAAATACAGTAGCATCTGTAGACTTTTAGCAAAACAACAAATAAACATCACTGCACACCAGGCGGCCGTGATCGCAAACCGTTTACAGAAGACTGTGAGTGTGTGTGTGTGTGTGTGTGTGTGTGTGTGTGTTTACAGACTATAAGTCACTCTCAGGCAAACTTGTGACTCACACTGCTGCAATAAAACCTCTCTTCTTTCTCTCTCTGTCTCCCCACTCCTCCTCCTGCTGCTCCTCTCTTTAGTAGACTAAATGTTTCAGGGTCTCTCGACCTCAGATCATCCACAGTGACCACATTTAAACTTCTGCATACAGCCATAATGTCTCAGACAGACAGACAGACAGACAGACAGGCGGGCAGGCAGACAGACAGGCAGACAGACAGAAACACAGAAAGACAGACATGCAGGCAGAAAGACAGACAGATAGACAGAAAGACAGGCAGACAGGCAGGCAGAAAGACAGAAAGACAGACAGATAAACAGAAAGACAGGCAGACAAGCAGGCAGAAAGACAGAAAGACAGACAGATAGACAGGAAGACAGGCAGACAGGAAGACAGGGAGACAGACAGAGAGATAGACAGGCAGGCAGACAGTGGAAGAGTTCCTCCCTGTCTGTCAGCTCACATTCTTCTTCTCTTACACAAACAGAAAACAGAGAAAACGCCCCTTTTCCCCTCTTTTTTTAACCGTATTTTGTTTCCACCAAACACTGAAGAAAACTAATATTTTCCAGGCTCCCAGTGCAGCCTCTCACCTTGCACCCCGGCGCTGACATCCATCACCTGCCTGCATCGGACTGCAGCTCCTCCCAAACACACCAAAGCAGATCCACAATCCGCTGATTTACAACACAAACAGCCAAACTAACTGTTTCCGGCTGCTGTCGCTCTTCAGGTGAGTAAAAACAAACTTTTCCTCCTCTAAAATAAGTCAAAGTCAAACTCTAGTCCGAATAATCACCTCAACAACAAACTGTGGGTCGCTGTGATTCAACTGAAAATCCTCCTTTCATCTAACCGTCAAGCTCGCGCGAGATATCTCTCTTCCGGTGACACCTTCAATATAAGAGCCACATATTTCTTGATTAAATGTAAAGTAACAAAAAGGAAATACTCAAGGTAAGTATAAGTACCTCAAAATTGTACTTAAGTACAGTACTTGAGAAAAGTACAGAGTTACATTAAAACTGCTGGATTTACCCATTAAAACTGATGTTATAGGTAATAGATAAAGGAGTTAGTAATTAGTCGGTTAATCGTTTAGTTGATATTCAGAAAATTAATCAAGAATCTTTAAATTATTAACGATTAACAGTTCAAGTTGTTCATCAATCAAAACATTTTTTTAATGGAATATGTTATACTCAATACCTGAGTTTAGGAATCAATGACCAAAATGATACTTTTTAATAACAATAAACACAAGCAGCCGTACAAGAACTTTACCTAAAAAAAGTCTAAAATTGACAGACATTTAATTTAAATCAGGAACTATCTGATAAAATAAAAAAGTAAACAAGATTATGAAACCGAGCAGACATTCGATGCCAACTTTCACTTCATGACAGTCTTTCACGTCAGTGTTACAGACAAATTTCGGTTTGCACCAAAACAGTATTGAGATTCAATATGTAGTCCTATACAAACTAAACAACTGAAAAGATAATTAGCAGACTAATCGATAATTTTAAAAAAGTCATTAGTTGCAGCCCAGCTCCTAACAGTGACATGGCCTGTGCTTTTATCCTGAAGGTAGGTGGTGCTGGGCTGGCTGACTTTGTGCCTTTGAGCTCGGCTGTCTGTGTCTTTTACAGGCTTCTGTTGTTTCAACCATTGACGCTTCACAGCTCACACACTATAGAGCTGTCTGCTGGTTTTTACATCAGTGAAGCGCGTGTGTGTGTGTTTGAGTGTAAGAAACCAAAACTCGTTGGTCAGCTTGAAGCAAACATGATTACGAGTCACAAAGAAATTCTTAGTTACTGCCTGGAGTATTTCTTAATGAATCTGTATTGTTTTCAAGTAAAATATACTATACTATTATACTTGAGTAAATGATTTCTTCTGCAGCTTTGTAACATGTTACAAATGTAAAATATAGGAGTGCTTTTTTGTGTTTCTTTTAGTAATTTGGTTCAGGTAACTACAATAAAACTGTGATTATAATAATAATCATAAACCCTTCGCAGTCAGAGACTAAATGAAAAGATGAGAAGAGGAAAGTTTTATTAAATGGATTTATTTAATTCCTACATTAAGGTACTATAAAACAGTACATTTCTAGAAGATGTAGAAAAAAAGTAAAATAACAGTCTAACTATACAAAATTGAAACAGACATTTCCAGAAAAATTTTTTAAAATATTCACAAGTAGGAAATGCTGAATCTTCCCTTCCAACAAACTCTAAACTGCAGATGAACCAGAAGTCGTCGCTCTGCCTTCAGCAGCAGCTCGAACATTTGAGTCAGAAAATAAAACAGGAGAGAGAACAAGATGACTGCAGCTGCTGATCCTGTAAGAAGCAATAACTGACAGTCACAGCGTCTTTCTACATGTGTCAGATAAAATGAAATATGTTCTCGAGATCAATAATTAAGAAGTGTACGGGAACCCATTTCTGCCAGGACAGGAAAACAAAAAGGATGAAAGTCACAATTATGAGATAATAAATATGTTTTTTACTTTTTCAGTCAAAATTATAGTGAGTCATCATTTCTTACTGTCACATAATTTCCATATGATCATTTCATCATTTGACAAATTTGACATTTCATCTATTTGTTTCTTGTCCTGACAGGAATGGGCTTCCACTGCAGCGTCTTCAAACTGTTTTCGAAATGCCCTCATCATCACTGCTTCCTGCACCAATTTTAGAAAAGCATTACGAACCATTAAGAAATATATAACTATAATTGTAACATTAATATTCGGTACTTTACAATGTAACCACAGTATTCAATATATTATGGTGTAGGAGTGGAGCCACCAGCCAAATTAATTTGAATTGTGTGTTCTGAATTTGTGAATTAAAATGCAAAGAAAATTAAATTTGAATTCAACACATAATTCAAATTAATTCTGACAAAACTCTTCCACCATATTATATCACATTAGCAGGTTTTAGATAAATCTTTGACAGTTTTATGATTAGGCATTGGTCATCATATTACTTGCTGCTTAAACAATGAGTCATTATCAAACATTTAGAGACACTTATTAAGGCATGCTGTTAAAAAATATGACAGACAAAAACACAGTGCTCATTAAAAATGAATGAATATTGATAAATGTTCTATTATGGTTTTGAAATGGCACTTTTTAGAGGGAAGCATCCATTGTTGAATATGTGCTTTTCCACTACATATTTAGTTTTTACGTGCCCTTGGTCCTAAATGTTGACAATAATACAAAAGACGCCCTCTGAGTTGGAAAGATGCCATATTGTCAACATCCATAAGGTGATGATACATTCAGCAGCTTTTGGTAAAAATCTTTGTGGATAACAGAACCTCAGGAGCTGCTTTGATCCCATTGGATGTTAGTGCCAAGGAACATCTGAACATGTTAGTGGCATTGTGTCATCCTGTGTTTCTGCAACAAAAAGTGCCTGAAGAGTTTGTTTCAGCATCACGCTTTGGTTCCGAACATCAAGTCATAAAACGGTCTCCAACCAATCAGGACGCAGTGCTGAGGCAGTCTTTGGTGTGAACCGGTCCGCTCTGCTAGCATCTGGAGATCCAGTCCTCCAAAAATCCTCCAGGCAGGGTGACCAGAGTACCAGTGTTCTAGAATGCAGTGGTTACCATAGTTACCAGGGAATGGAGTTCTAGAACACAGTGGTTACCATAGTTAGAAGTGTTCCATGACTCATTGTTACCAGTTATCGGGGACTAGTGTTCTAGAATGTAGCGGTTAACATAGTTACTAGGGATTAGTGTTTAGATGCAGTGGTTACCATAGTTCCAGGGACTAATGACACAGTGGTTAACAGAATTCTCAGTGTGTAGTGTAGAAACCAATGGTTACCATAGTTACCAGAGTTATCAATGTTCTAGAATGCAGTGGTCACCATAGTCACAGGGGCAAATGTTCCACAACCCAGTGGTCACCATAGTTACAGGGACTGGTGTTCTACAACTCCGTTATTTCCATAGATGACCCTGCACCAATGTCTGTTAACACTGACAGACACTTAACAGACAGCACTTCTGAGACAGGATTCAGGTCCAACACCAAAACATCTTTGGCCCTGTAATGACATCACTGGGCTTGTCCTCTTTTGATTGGCTGGAGGCATCCCCTACTATGATACTACAGGTTCAAGTCCATCACTGTGTTCCAGGTGATGATGGTGGTGCAGCTCAGCTTTACAAACTGTGGCAGCGCTGCAGCGGAGCAACGCGACAGCAGGCGGCTCCTCATCACCTGAGAGACACAAGGTGAAGTGTGAATGATCTGTTTTCATTTAAGAAGTCCTTTATTTTTATTCAACAGTCACATGAGGAAATTTGAAGAGTGAAATGTGATGTAACAAATTAAAATGAAATTATAACAACACAGAATAACAGCATATAATGATATTAGTGATAAAACATTTGTTGATGTACAGCCAGTCTTACCCAGGCCGGAAGAAGATGATTCGCTGTCGGCCAGGGAGGAGGAGTCAGCCTGGTCATGTGACAGTCCCTCCATTAGGGGAATGGAAAGCTCTGAGGAGGGGACAGACGAATCATAGATGCCAGAATCACGAGGAGGAGGGACCTCTGGAGGGGAGGAACGGCCTTCTTCAGTCTGGACAGGTATGGAGCATACCTCGTCCTGGAGGATGGAGGGAGCAGAGGAGGAGGAGGAGGAAGATTCTCCAGGTAACAGTCCAGATATTCCAGAAGTGGACCTGAGAGAGCATAAAAGCAAACACTTGACCAAGGAAGTAGGAAAACTGAAATTTTGCTTTAATGCTCACAGTAACACAATATAAAAACAGTGCAGTGGTATTACAACTTGCTTTACCTTGAAGGGTGTCCCAGCATGGACAGAGAGCAGTGTGGCAGGCCTGGACTGGGACAGAGACCTGGACTGGGACCAGGACTGGGACCAGGACTGGGACTGGGACTGGGACTGGAGCCGGGGGCCAGCAGGAGCACATTCCTCCTCGACACTCCCTCCCCGCTCTCCAGCGACGGCGTCTTCACCACCACCTCATTAAGCACCAAGCCAGAGTCAAACTTCTCCTCGGGTTGAGATGAGGAGGAGGAGGGGGGGGCCTTTGGAGGAGAGTTTTGAGCCGGGACGGTGGGGAGAGGAGGAGAAGGTGACGAGGAGGAGGCCGAGGAAGCTCCTGCAGGAGCCAGTGGCTTCTCGAACCAGTCAGGGTTCTGGCTGATGTGCTGGTGCATGTTGCAGATGGAAACGTAGAGCGAGCGTCCAGACTTACTTCTGAAGTAGTTCCTCCTGGACACGTTGAGAGGCTGCGACTTGCGGTCGACCAAACTGGACTGACTGGAGTGCAGCCGACTAAAGAGCTGAGGCAGCTGGTCCATCAATTTGAATCTAAACACAAGAAAGAAAACGATTGATCAGGCAGCAAGCAGTAACTAAATGCTGCTTTTAATATAGTTCAGTTAGTTTAAATTACTGTGACAATACATTTCAGAGAAAATAGTTTCATATCATCATACTTTTTGGCCGTTGCATTAAATGGTAAGAAATTACTTCGAGTTTGAGTTCATATGCAAACTATGAACTCCTCCAAAAACATGACATACTAATAATACTGGAAAAACTCAAATCTAATATGTATTTTTAATAATACAATTTTGTCCAGGCTGTTGTTGTTTACCTGGGAGCCAGACTCAGTATGGTGGGGATGTCGCTCTCTGTCGAATAATCGAAGTAAACCGTCATGAAGCGGTTCAGCTCCTGAGCCCCGCCCCCCTCACTCTGCTTCGCCAGCCGCAGCTTTTCAGCGATCATGGCCACGGCCACAATGAACAGGTCACTGCCCGATCCACCAGACGGAGAGCTGCTGCTGTTGTTACTGTTGTTACTACGGCGACTGACTGGCGTCTTCCCTCGGCGGCTCTTCTTTTCCACAAAGTAGCTGCAGGAAGAGAACTGAGCTGGTTAGAGTAGAATAAAATAGAATAGAATATAATGAAGGAAAGATGGGAGGGACAGCGGGAAGGACGTAAGAAAGGTAGGAAAGAAATAACTACAGAAGGATGTAAAGAAAGCAAAACACAAAAAAATGAAGAAAGGATGGAGAGATGGGAGAAGAAAGAAAACAAAGGAAAAAAGGAAATAATGAATGGACAAAGGGAGGGAAGGAAGAAAAGAAGGTAAAATGAAGAAGAGATGGAAGGATGGAGAGAAGGATAATTTTAAAATTATGAAAGACTGAAGGAAAGAATGAAGGAACAATAGAGGAGCAGAGGGAGCTTCAATATTTTTAATAACTTCCATCACACAATAACTACTGAGATCCTCACTTATGGAAAATAAAGCTTTTTTTTCTTCAGAGGATTTTCACTACAATAAAATTAGTGTTTTTGCAGCATCTAGTGGCGACTGGAGGAACTGCAGCTGAAGACACTTTACTGACTTCAGACTTAGTCGTGTTAATGCAGAGGTTCCTTAAAAAATACAGGATTGTCCTGCAAAAAAGTTGAACCTGCCTCAACTTTTACTGCAACATCCCAAACTAATAGTCAAACAGTCCTAGTAGGTTACTTTGTGCCGGGAAGATCGTATTTTTCTACTGTTTGCCTCGTGATTGTTGCAATGAAAGATAAAATTATTGCAGCTGTGATAACTTTCCAGAGGTGTAAAATCCTGTCTCATAGTGTTATAAACCGCTGTGCAGTGTTTTGGTGTCTGATAGACCTTCAAACTTACAGATCTGTTACTCAAACTGGACTTGGATCATATTTCATGTGTCTCATTGGTACCTGAAACAACATGCCCACACAAGCAGCCCCTTGCACTGTTTTAATCTAGGGCTTCTTAGGTCTGAACATCTGCTAACAGTAGCTTTGAGTAGATGACATCAGAAACACAGTAGAAGACAGTAGAGGAGTACCGTAGGCCCTTGGAACAGACGGTGATGATGAAGTTGGCTTCATCCAGCTGTCTGCTGAGCCACGACATCTGACCCTCTCTGCACATCTCCAGGTGTTCCCACAGGTCCAACACAACCTGAACAGGAGTGAACAGAAATTTGACAACCACACCCAACCTTCAAACCGGGAACTGTGACTTAAATGAGTGATTTAAACTTTTTTTGGTTTTATCGATCACTCCCTCTCACCTCACAGCTGCAGAAGTCCTGCAGGAAGTAGGCGAAGCTCTGGATGACGCTGGTGTGTTTGGGACAGTCTCTGCTGGAGTAACAGATGAAGACTTTGGGGCGGGGCCACGGCCGCTCCGTGTTCAACGCTGCACTGTGATTGGACGACTCGCTGCTCTCTTCGTCCAACTGGCTGTAGATGTTTTCTAACAGATGAGATAAATGTTCAGACTCTTAGGCATAAACCAAACTTAGGCTGACAGAAATTAGGTCATTTAGATCTAAATGAAACCAATGGCTGTCTGGAGAGAAGGAAATTAATCAAAATACTAATTATTTGATTTGAACAATTGGTCATCAGTGATGTGAAGTTTACTATACAGTAGGTGATTAATAGAGAACTGAAACTTACAAATGCAAAACCACCAGAGTGATCCTTTCAATGTAATACTGTTAATATGTATTTACATTAAAAGGAAACACGGAGCACCTTTGAATTTTAAATTACATTTCCTCTCACCTTGCTGTTTCTTGCGACACATGACAGTGAAGAGAGTGGCAAAGGCAGACATGACGACCAGAGGCACCGTGATGGCCATGGCACGGATAGGGCCCGCCCAGGGGGAGTGGACTAGCAGACGAAACAGACAAACCCATCATGAGACAACAAAATTAAAACAATTAAAAGAAATATATTGCCCACTCTGCAGCCTTGTGCAGGTTTATCTGGACCAACAGATACACCTGACACCCCAGTTTAAATAACTAACCCCCCATTATAATATCATATACAGGTGAGTGCAAACTACCTGACCAGCATGAAATGGCAAATTTATCAGTATGTAAAAGTAACTAGATTCCAATTTATTTTCAAACTGTATTTTAACTTAACGAGTGAAATTTGTAAGTATTTTAATGAAAAATATGAGAAAATGAAAACCTTTGTGGAAAAAATCTCTCAACAGTTTCTTCATGATCATGTTTTTCTATCTCTGCTGACAAAATATCCACCTTCAACCATGATAAATGTGGTCTTTACGTTTTAGGATTTACCTGCATGCTGCTTTTAATCTTTTATATACTTAAGTCTCTAAGTTTTCTATGTTTTACCTTGTTGAAAGACAAATGACCAAATTTTCAGGAAAAACAAAGTTAAATTTTGAAGCTGAGATCAATAGTTATACAGATTACTGTGCTATTCCTATAGAGAGAAAGAGAGTGTGTGTGTGTGTGTGTGTGTGTGTGTGTGTGTGTGCGTGCGTGCACGTGTGTGTATGAGTCCGTGTTTGTGTGTTTGTCTCACCCTGGCTGACATGATATTGAGTCTGCCTCCTGGACGTGTTGCTATCGTCTCTCAACTGATACAGAAAACAAGAAAAGTAATGAAAGAAATGGAGGCAACAGAAGTTAGAAAAATTATGAATTTCATTATATGAAATTGGGAAATGTTTGTCTTTAACATCTTTCAAATGTTTTGCATTTTAATCCATTTATAAGGTAAACAATAGAATCCAGTTTAACCAGTTCAGAACTGAGAGCTGGCCAGTGCTGTGATCCTCAGTCTGGTGATTAAACTGTGTTTGTGTATATGAAGCTCAGTCCTGTGCTGCGTTCATGTACCTCTATAGTGTAGGTCCCTGGAGTGACGTCCTGGAGGATGCATGTAGTTCTGAGCTGGTTCACGTCCTGCACACAGTGAAACATGGAAACAATCAACATAAAACTCAACTAGGGCTGCAGGACATATCATGTTTTTATTAATATTATTTATTAAATACATTTCCTCAATAAAGAAATCTATAGAAAATAGCTGCAACAGCTGACAGTCACAATCTTCATTTCCAAACCTGTAAAGACTAAATCTAAAAAAAAATCTAAAATGTATAAATATACATTTAAGACAAACATTCTGAGCAGAGCACTGCAAAGCTTTCACTAAGAAGCAGCTGATAGTAGAGGTACACAGGAAGTGTACTAAATCTATGCAGCGCTCAAAAAAACAAACCCGCCACTGCCAGATAACTTCACTTTCAGACACTGAACGCAGCATCATAAAGCTGTTAGTGGACAAGCTAAAACCAGCTGAGCAAGATGGACATTTTGGACACACTTTCTCCCAACATCTTGGGATCTGAAAGACTTGGTCCATAGAAGATGAACAATCTAATTGTTGCCTTCAGGTGTGTGTCGCTCAGTCCTGATCTGTGGTCTTACTGGATTGCAGCGCTGCAGTTTGAACGGTCCTTCCTGCCGCAGTTTGTAGTACAAGTAGTACAGGTGGAAGCCGAAGGAGGACGGAGCCTGGTCGAACACCACGTGGAGGTTGGACCCCAGCTGAGACACGTTCAGGGTCTTCGGTTTCCAGACTGCAAAGATGGACAGAAAACTTAACTTCCAGTCGCAGGCACTGTTTGTACTTTAATGATGCCATTGGGCAATTAGTAGTATAAAAATGATAAAAATGTGCCAATAACCATAAATTCTCAGTTCTCTTATTTACTTTACCTCAACAGCAGACAGAAGGTCTTTATTTCAAACAGGCTTATATCAGAGACATGTCTTTATTCTTAAACCTCCCTGTTTTATGATCTGCTTCTTTAATTTGTTTGTAATGCAAACTCAACACTTCCTTGTCTTAATAAATTCAGTATAATCGCTTCTACTCTTCCGTGTTTTTGATCTGTGTTAAGCTACTGTAAAAACTCAACACTTCCTTCACAGATGTGACAAAGATGACAAACATCATTGCTCTCTTTCCTGGTAGGCTTTCAAATGTGAAACATCTGCACCAGCCTTTTTGTTCCGGTGGAAATATAGAATATCCAACTTTATGTCTCAAATACCAACATGCTTCTTCATGGTGCCAATTGGATTTGATCTGTCCAGGATGTAATCGCTCCATCCACAGAGAGAAACTGCATCCACTCGTTTAGGCTTAAATTAGTTTGTGGCTTGTAGTTTACAAGAACAAGACAACCCTGGACTAACTGTCTACATGTGAATCTGATTATGACGACAACAGTGAGGAACTTACATGGTTTGCAAACCAGGTTGTCTGAACCCAGGAGGACTTCACAGGCTGTAAGATGAATGCACACAAACAGTTAAAAGGTTTGTTATTGTTTTCATCTTCAGTTCGGTGCCTTGACAAATTTTAAGGGACAATCTTTGACATTTTGGGCAACATACTTCTTTCCCATCTTCCCCACATGGATATCAATTTCATCATCTGTGTGCGGAGTACAGAGACAGGTGTAGGATGTGTTTGTAGTTCAGTAAACTTTGTTACTTTTTACTTTACTCAGCAGAATACAATACTTAAAATGATGGAAGTTTGTTCCATGTAGGTGGAAAAAAAAAAAACATTTGGCAGAAACATTCAGGGCCTGAGTAAGATTTGAGCCACAATAGCGGAAACGAGTCTGTTAGAGACATTTAAAAAGACTATTAATTTCTCAAAAATCAGTTTAATCAATTAACTAATCCATCCTGTTTGGATGCAGGGAATACTGGACTCACAGTTGGTCCTGAGGAAGGACGGAGGGAAGAAGCTCTCGTTCATCAGAGTCGGGAAAGGAACAACACGAACCATGTAGTCCGTGTCAAAGGTCAAACCGCTGAACGGCTGACTGCTCAGCTTCTGTGTGAGGAAAGTAATAAATAATACAAAGAGTCAGAACACAACAGTAAAATGAAGATGTGAACAGATTTCATAAACCATCTTCAGACTTTCTGAAAGAGATTAAAGTTCAGGGAAGGAAATAATGAGTGACAGTCTCTTTACTATTTAGTGGAAATTAAGAAAACACAGTTTTATGCCCCATTCGCATGCGTTACAGGGGGAGGTGGAGAATGAAATATTGCTTCCTCTGAAATTTAACTCTCTCGTCCAAGACGGCTTTTTTAACCGTCAGGAACTTATAGGACATGGTCTGTAACAGACATGGACGTTCAGCAGGACGGAGCCAAAAGCTTCCCCAGGGGGGTGAATTTGAGTCAGAAATCGTACTCCTTCTCGGAGTCATAACTCAAATCTTAACACACTGACATGACACTCCCCAAGAATATTATTATCCCTGATATCCACTGTAATTAAAAGTCCATAAATCAGCTTAGAAATCATAGAAAAAGATGCTTCAGAACTTGCCTGAGAAAGTTTTCTTCAGTATCAAAGTAATCTAGTGACAGTTGTCTGTACATCCATGGGTACATTGCAAACAGGCATACTTTTTTCTGTCGTCACACTGATTCTCAAATAGGCCAATTTGCTGGTTTTAGTATGTTTCCATCTATAAAGATTAGCAAAATGCAAGCAAGTCGCTTTGGGATTTAAATTACAGGAGGACCAGTGAGTTCACAGTAGGCTGTAATTATCATGACATTATTTTTGGTCGTACCGTGTTCCTGTAGGAGAAGTTGAGCTGTCGCGGGTCTTTGAGGATGAGATGTTGACACTGTTTTCCTTCAGGATTCTTGTCCTCCAGATAAACTCTGAAGCCTTTAATGTGTTCGATCCCTGCAGAGACACAAGAAGTTCAGCTTCTGCTTCCATCCCTCTCTCCTCAGCTTCCTTTCCTTTTCTCCTCCTCTCTCATCATCGTTGTTCCATTCCTTCTCCTCTCTTTGTCACACCTCTGTT